>CM034236.1:24730350-26152856 GCA_019916065.1 Vitellaria paradoxa
CTATGAAATTCCATACATGTGTTCATGTCACTTTTCAATTATCTCTTTGATGTTTAAACATAGCTGACCACATAACCATACTTCTAATATTTATCTTTATTTAATAACATCATAGTGTAACATTCCATTCCAATTATTTTCCATTATTAAATTTCCCAACTTTGTATCAAATCATATTCCATATCACATTATCACATATTCAACACTCAATCACATATCCACATCCTCATTACATTTGTTCATATTTCAATCATGAATCACATTCACAATACCACTTTCCATCAATCCATCACACAATACAGTCACACAAATCATCGGGGGTTGGGTGTATACACAACACCGTCTTTTATGGGTCCAGACCCAACGGAAACGGCAAACTAAACATCATCGTTTAGGATCACAATCCAAGGTCACAGGTAACCCATACACTCACAATGTTGAGGGCTACTAACCTACTGGCATTGACACCAAACCCTGCGCAGGTTCCGGGACTCTCAACTCGAGGGTAATCTCAAACCCTTCCTATTTACCACACCCCACCATAGCCCCCGTCACACACAATCAATCGTTCATCACATTCAATACTCATCAATCACAATTCACATTCATCATCGTCACTTTCCAATACACACAACCACATTCCATTTCATCATGTAGCACAACTCATTTCATCTCTTCATTTTATTTAATCCAACCCTCATTTAATTTCCATAATTTCTTAACAAAAGTTCACTTTTTGATTCATCCCAAGATTCATCACATATCAACATTGATCAACCTTATTAAACATTTAACATTATTCAATTTAATACCATTCAACACACATGTCAATGTTACGGTTCATTCCACTTATTACATATCGCATTGATCAAACCATACTAAGCATTCCACATTTACCAAAATTATAAACATATGTCTCTTTGTCAAGTTACCCTTTCACTTAATCAATCACAAGTTCATATACCTCAACATTTAGTTTACATAAAGACATATTCACAATTTAATTTGATTAAGACCCTTATCTCAAAGTAGGCTTCCAATTCATGTCATTCATGGTAGCAAGCATTCCCCCTTTATAAGCTTAATCCCATAGGTTTAAGATAATCAATCCTTAATCACTTTTAAGAGCTCATTTCCATTTTGAAATCCATACAATTAATCAAATAAAAATCTCATATGCAAACATATTCCTAACCCCTTCATAATCCTAAGGTAGGAAGTCAAGTTAAGAAAAATCAGGAAAGGTGTTCTAGTCTCTGTGGGCGCCCCTCCAAAAGTTCATGGGCACCCCTGAGGGGTCATGGGCGCCCCACATAATGGGCGCCCCACATAAGATCATGGGCCCCTCAAGGGCCATGGGCGCCCCACCAAAACCCATGGGTGCCCTTCTATTGTCCAGAAAGTCACTTTGCTCCGGTTCAAGCTTTAAGCCATCTTTTTAGGTTCCAAACTTTACCCAATCCAATATCTAACCTAATACCTTATTTTCTTGAGTTGTCTAGGACCTAGAAGACTCCAAAAAGTCCATCAAAACAAATTTTAATCCATTCATTTCTTTAATACAAAAATCTTGCTCCAACCTATACATATATATATACACACAACCATTCATCCACACAAACTCCACTTCTAAGGTTTCCAAATCTTAAATAAATTTCATAGAAGTGTTTACTAGCTCAAATACATCTCATATATGCTAAAATGAGACTAGAAATCCCTACCTCAAGTGGTAAGAAGATAGATCAACATGGAGGTGCCTTAAGCTTCCAAACCCTCAAACTTTGATGGCTCCAATCTTCTCCCTCCTTGATCAAAACTAAAAATGAATAACATAGGAAAGTTTCTTAGGGTTCTAATTTCAATCTTGTAAAAGGAATTTGAATTCCATGAAGGTTTGGAAGACCTACCTTTGAAAACCCAACCAGTGGTCTTCTTTGTTCTCCTTTGCTCTTCCTTTGCTTCTCCACCGATTTTTTCTCCTCTCAAGCTACTTCTTCTCTCTCTCTCTTGCATCACATCAACAATATATATATAATATCAATATTTTAATCTCCAAATAGTAATCCTCAGGTCTCCCCTTACCCCTAGCTAGTATAGGTGTCAATAGGGTTAAATTTCAGCTGGAAAATACAGAGGTCAACTTACTGTTGATTTTCTACACAAGTGGGGCGCCCCTCATGGACCATGGGCGCCCGTCCTGGACCCATGGGTGCCCCTCATGGACCATGGGCGCCCGTCCTAGACCCATGGGCGCCCCTCCTCTACCTTGGGCGCCCCTCTGCATGCCCCTAAGTCAAAATGTTGACTTTTGAGCTATTTTGCCCAATTCTTCCAAAATTCACACCCCCAAGTCATCTTTAATGACTAAACTAACTTAATTAAAATACTAACATGCCCAAAACATGTTAAAACCATCAAATTATATTAACATGAAAATTCAGGGTATTACAATTCACTACAAACCCCCGCGAGACTTTACTCGTCCACTAGGGGAAAACTAGGGGTTTAAAAGGCTTGCTACACGTAGCTAAGTGTAGCTGTGTTTCCGACGAAAAGAAATAGGACGGTAGAACATTTCATTTTAATATAAAACCATTGCTAGGGACTAGTAATGCTCTAGTTGGGGGGTGTGATTACACTTGAAAAGTGTAAGTGCAAGACCTTTGTTTTAGTTTAAATTCATGCATTTTCTTGTTAAATTCATGTTTTTATTAATTTGTAAAACTAATTATGTTTATTTTTCTTAATTGTAGTGAAAATGGCGAAATAAAAGTAATTTGGAGCGTGGAAAGCGAAGAAAAGGACGAAGAATAGCTCAAGGTGCAAGTGCTGGAAGGGGGGTGTCCGGACACCTTCAAGACACTCGAGTACAGAGTCCCCTTGGAGCCTACTACTATCCGGACACCCCTAGTGGGGTGTCCGGATACCTGGACACGCGGAAGGCAATTTATTTTCTCGATTTTAGGGCTTTCTCTTGGGGGTTATAAATACCCATTGAACAGCCGTTCTAGGGATCTTCTTTCCTCTTTTTTTCCTCTGGTTTTTGAAGACATTCTTCGGGTATTAGATTTTTTTATTCTTTTGGAAGATGATGTCAAGGATTCTAGTTGCCGTTGTTCGGGTTGCTTCAATTTTGTTCGTTGTTCATCGTTCCTTTGATGTGTTGAAGTACGGTATTTGATGTTTTAGTTTTTAATAATAGTTTTTTTTGATTCATTCTTCACCTAGATATCTTATTTATTAAATGTTTATTGTTTTATTTGAATGGATCTTGATATAATGTTAGAGTAGGTTATTTTCCTACAAGTATAAGTTTTTTTCCAGATTTCTTCTTCTAGAATCTTTGCTTCTTGTTTATTAATAGGTTATTGTGAATGGGTTTTTTAAATATGATATCGTAGGTTTCTTTTCCTTGATTTAACTTCATATGGAAGGTGGAATGGTTGATTTGTGTTTGTGCTAGGTTTTCATAGATGAATACGTGAATGCGTAAACATCTACGAAAACTCTTCAAATCTGGTTTTTCTATTTTCAAGAATTTTCGAGAACAGAAACTTTTGATCATATTCCGGTAGTCACTGATAAAGGTTTTTGAAACTTGAACATTCTTTAAGAATCTTGAAATTAAAAAAATTTAAGGTTTGAAAACCACAAGTGTTCTTACTAAAGAAAAATCTTTCTGATTTCATAATCCATAAGACGTGAATATGAAATTGTGTATTGTGTTTTAAAAGAACTTTAATGAATACATCTTCCAATTAACTTTTCCTTTTGACGTGAAATTTTAATTGGTTATTAAGGCATAAGCATAAATTGATTTCATTCCACCTGAACTTGAATGTTAAATCAAGGGTTTTATTTCATTAATTTAATTCATTAAATTAATTGCTTGTTTCTTGCAATCTTGATTAGTTTAGAGAAATTTCTTTAATTCTTGAATTCACACTTAAGCTTTTTAAAATTATAAAATCTTTTAGTTAAGAATTTCTTTTCTTTGCAACTATCTTTATTTAATTCCTGTTTAGGTTTAGTTAAGTTTTAAACTTTCCAACTTTCAAATTTAGGTAGAGAACTTTTAAAATTCCCAAGTATTTGAGTTTTGAATATTCTTGATAACTTAGAAACTAAAACTTAGGTTCCTTGGGGATTCGACCTCGGACTTATCGAGTTAAAACTACACCGCACACCCTTGCACTTGGGGGTTAGTTTAGACGCACATTCTATTAGTGGTCACCCACCTGAAAAGAGCTTGTGCGCCCAAGGTCTTGGGCGCCCACCTGAAAAGAGCTTGGACGCCCAAGGCACAGTGGTTTTGACAGATAAGTGTTTTTCTGCATTTTCCAGCCGAGCTTTGCCCTATTAACACCAATACCTAGCTAGGGGTGAGGGGAGACTTGAGAATCACTATTTGGGGGTTTAAAATATTGTTATATATATATTGGGTTGGTTTGATGCAAAATAGAGAAAGAGAAGTGGTATGGAAGAAGAGATAATTCGGGTGAGAAGCAAAGGAATAGCAAAGGAAGAACAAAGGAGGAACCGAGTGGAGATTCAAAGGTAGGTCTCCTAAATCTTCATAGAACTCAAATTCCTTTTGCAAAATTGAAATTAGAACACTAAGAAACCTTCCTATGTCATTTATTTTTAGTTTTGATCAAGGAGGGAGAAGATAGAGGCCATCAAAGTTTGAGGGTTTGGAAGCTCAAGACACCTTCTTGTTGATCTATCTTTTTACCACTTGAGGTAGGGATTTAATGCCTCATTCTTACATATGTGTTGTGTAACAAGGAGTAGATTACCATTAGAAAATCCTCTTTAAGTGTTGGTTTCATGTATGGAAGAAAATGGGAGTTATACACATGTCTATATATATGTATAGGTTGAGAGAGTGAAAGTAGTGTTTTGATCCATAACTTGATTTGTGGTTGAAAACTCAAATTTTTTATTTTTTTGAAGCCTAAGAACCTTGTGTTGATGTTAGAAACTTGAAACTTGAGGTATTTTTAAATTAACTTGGTCAATTTAAGGTCTAAGGGTGAAAAACCATGAAACCAGAAAATAGGGCATGAAATTCGAAACTTGGCCCAGGCTGTGGGCCCACGAGGGGGACACAGTCGGGCGCCCAAGAAATTAAGGCATGGGCACCCAAGCCCCTTGGGCACACGGCTAAGTGTCAGCTTGGGCACCCACCGAGCCCAGGTCACTTTTCCTAACTTCGCTTAGTTTGACCTCCTACCTTAGGCTTATGAATGTTTTTGGTAACATGTTTTTATGTGAAACTTTTTCTTAATTACTTGCATAGATTTTAAGAGGGAAATGAGCTTTTCAAAGTGATTAGGGATCGATTATCTTAAACCTATGGGATTTAACTTGTAAAGGGGAATGAATGCTACCTTGAATGAGATGAGTTGGAAACCTACTTTGAGATAAGAATCTTAATTCAAATCGATTTGTGAATATGCCTTGATGTAAACTAAACGTTGAAGTTTATGAACTTGTGATTGATTAAATAAAATGACTTGACAAAAGGGGACTCATGTTCATAATATTGAAGAATGTTGAATGTTTAATGATACTTGATCAATGTTGTTATGTCATGAATGATTGCTTATGTGCGGGGGCCGTGGTGGGGTGCGGAAATAGGAAAGGTTTAGAGAGTACTCTCGGGTTGAGAGCCCCGGAACTTGCGCAGGGTTTGGTGTCAATGCCAGTGGGTTAGTAGCCCACATATTGTGTGTGTTTGGCTCCTCGTGGTCCTGGACAGTGATCCTAAACGATGATGTCGGTTTATCATTTCCGTTGGGTATTAGCCCATAAAAGACGATAGTGTGTATGCACCCATCCCCCGACGATTGGTTTGGTTGTGGTTGTGCTATGTGATGATGAATGGATGCTGTTGTGAATACGTTTACTTGCTTGAATATTATTCAAATGATAAAGTGCTGGTTGTGAATGGAATTGGAGTTTGAATTGCAAAACATAAACATTAACCAAAATTTAAAATCTTAAACTTTGGCATGGTTGAATGAACTTATGTTTCCACTTATTTTGGCATGGCTATGTTAATGTAATATTATGACTCTAGAAAATGTTAAAATGGCTAACCTTAATTGAGATGCATTGCATGATTAGATTTACATATCATATATGTTATTATGAGACATCGTGGGCACAAGTGAACCTATGCTCACGTCCCTACAAACTTTGATGTAGGTACAGGCAATAACCATCAGGTGGGCTAATGGGGTTGGACTAGGAGGTTATGCATAAGCCCAACCAAGCTTAGCAAAGCTCTTGATCTTTTAGTTTAATATCTTTTTGAATTATGACATTGTACTTTTCTAAACTTTTTCAACTTGGTTGTAATGGCCTTAAAGCCTAAGTTATGTAACTTGGAAATGGTTTATGGAGTTTGTGACATGGCAATAGTCAAGGTTGACTTATGTTATCTTATATTATGTCTTGGGCTCACTCGTTGATGTTGCGTTGCTCTGATCATAGGTAGTTATGTTAGTGCATGTTGTGTGTGTTTCTCACTCACCCCTCGGGTCACGAGATCCAGGGCGTGACATCCTGCCAATCTATTTCCTCCATAAAATTGAACTTCTTTTCTTCCCACACATCCCAACGTTTAGACTTCCTTAAATCTTCATAACATCTCTCATTTAATCAATATTTCCCAGTAAGAACTGATGATATCCTTAATGCGCTTACTTATCCAATTTGCCCCTAACACAGTTTATCTTGTACTAGATTCATCTTTTCCTTAAAATGGTCACATTTCTATTTTGTTCAAGCTTCTCCCTATAGGTCCAACACTTAAGCATGTAACCTCAACATTGAACTCTTTTGTAACCGAAACTGTGGTCCATCCATTCAAACTATATCACAAACTAAATAGGTCACATTATAACTATACTAAACTTGGGGTTGAAATCAACCTTGAAAATTACCACAAACATCTCTTTTGTAATCAACTTCTTTGTAATCCTCTTTCTCTATTCAAACGTCTCTTCTTTCCAAGTATTATTTTCCATTTCAAATTTTCCCTTACTTTATATACTCACTTTACTTTGTTGGTCCACCAAACTTTTAATCTAATGGAACTACTTCTCTTTGAATAAAACTAAAATCCACAATATAATTAATCATGAGCAAGGAAACCATCAAATAAAGCTAAGTAGGCTAGTTCTTCCGTTCTGGAACCCTTTTTCAGTCCACACATTCATCCTTTTTCTCTATCTCCAATTGTAAACAGAACTTGCCCATTAATTTCTAACCTCATCATACTAAACTCATTCAATTACATTTATCCAAAGCTATTACATTCCCTTAGCTCAATACTCCCATATAGATACATATCTTATAAACCAATTGGCAAGCTAACATTTTAATTGACCATATATTACATCATTACTATAGGTAATTCAACTTAAATCATAGGCAATCCCGTACAAAAACTCCTTAACTCACTGTTTCTTGTCATCCCTGACAGTTCGTTCACAAATACTTATCCTCTAATTAAGACGTCAGCAAATGAACAACACATCAATCACTGAAGAACATTCACATTTTACAATTCATCTGAATAGCAATCTAAACACCCACCTCATTACCTCCATGAAGGTACCAAGGCATTAGCCAGTCTGCAGCAGAAACTCACAAAATGTTGTCCTCGAACTTTCTTTTCAACTCATCTTCTATTAATAGCGTTCAAACCTTAAATCATTCCCTTGAAACATTAATAATTATCCTTAGTGCATTCAAACATGCCATATAGAGTCATCATTCATAAGACATCATATGTTAAGCTCTCAAGTTCAATTCAACCAAAACCCCTCTCTCTTATCTGCTTTAATTTCCTTCACATTTGCCATGATCCTTTTTATTCATGTATGTCTAGGATAAATTCTTAATTCTACTTGTGTTCGAGGTAAACTCCCGGTATCATTGTACTTGAGTTTATCACATCAGAATGTTTAATCTACTTCTAGTATGAACCCAATTCAATTGTTTCAAGTTCCAACCAATATGATAAATTTAGTATAACTAAAGCCGTCAAACATTCTTCATACTTTCAACTATCCAACAATAATATCTCATTTTCAACCTTTTCTAATCTCCTCTTCTTTACAACTAAATTTCCATGTAATCTCCTATCCACCATGCAACAATTTATCTCACAAGCATAACCAACCAATTCATAAATTTACTTTATCATCTAAGCGTACCCGGTTTAATCCACCAGCGAGTGCCATAAGTAGGCAAATCAATCTCCCAAATTTAATAAACCTCCTTCTAATTTTCATGAACATGACCTTATATGTTATCTCACCATACCCCTTAATGCCATCATCACTTACCATAGTCTAAATTGAAACCGACTTCTAAACCTTTTTCTTCCCAAAGTTTATCTACTCATAGTACACTTGATCATTCTCAACTCAGTTCACTCATTTATAGCTATATCCCTATAATCATGCATTTTCAAATAAAGATAGTCCCACGATTGGGATCTCGTATCCCTATTTGCATAACATTGCTAGGGCATATCCTCAATTTCATCATCACTCAAACCCAAAACCACTTAGCCAAACAAGTTCCCACAGCTAGCACCTTTCTATAGAGTCAAATGCCTTAGCACTCAAAAGGTTAAGAACAACCACACAAGTTCAAATTTTTGATTCACATATTACCGCAACACATTACTATAACATATTAGCATTTCAATTCGCACATTACCATAATACATTGGCATTTCAATTCACACATTACCATAACACATTAGCATATCTTTTCAGACGACCAAATAGGTTCAAATTTTCAATTCATACATGTCCATTTCCTCACTCATTAACATTTCTCAAATCATAGTAGCCACATCTGAGATGCAATGGATCGAACTTGCCATTCAAAAATTTTAACCAACATTAAGCTAAGTTCAACACAAGAGCCATTTCAGAGTTACAATAATGCGTTTTACCAACTTCAATCAAATAGCAATGCCATCAAGTTTAAAGTAAACAACATAGAGATGAAAGAATTTTCTTAATGTGACAACTTTAGCACAATTTGGTTGCCAAAATTTTAGGTGGCCAAGCCAAATGGTTGTCAACATAACAGTTTAGAGAACATTCAACTCAAAGGTATTTTCAACATTTAATGTGCAAGTAGCAACCAAGAGTTCAATAAAACATGGATTCAACTATGATCAATTCCTTCCAAAATTAAGAATTACTAGGATTCATCTTGCAATATATATGAAGTACAATGAATAACATGGAGTATGACCTTCCTATATCATCTTTGAGTAACTCATCCTTGTGAAACTTATGCCTCTATTACCATTGCCCTCATCCCATCAAGTCTTGACATCCTAAACATTTGCTAGAAGTTACTTTAGCAATATATAGACTTTTCAACCCCTAACTTATAGCATCGCTCATATCTTCGACCTCACTCAAATAATGTGAGAGATCCTTAAATCAACCTCTTTCCAATATTCCACTCTTTCACTTTACTTCATAGTCAGTTTACCTTACATAATCAAACACTTTCGGCATCCTTATGTTCTAACATATTCCCAATGGCTCTATTAATTTCTTAATCACAATAAGACTTCAATGCTAAAATATCATAGCTAACACTGAATTGGGTACTGGTAACTCCTCTTCATATACTTCCAATCTCCTCAATTGATATTGTCATCTAATCACTAGACATCAAGAAATCTTCCCCGTAACCTTTCACAATATTAAAAGCAATCCCTTCTTCAAGTAAAAAGTATCATAAAATTTTAGCCAACATATATTCTTTGCCACACTACGTTCTCATTATCCTTGCCCCACATTTGTGCTCTACCCAAATTCACTTTAATCAATGAGTCCATTAACTAAAAGGTACTTGTGTAAGATAAAGGTGGTACCCCACCAAATCCTCAAAACTTAAGCCTCAAACATAGTCTTGATTATACTCAATTACTACACTAATCCCTCAAAATCATCCGACCCAATATCACCTATCTCCAAACTTTGTCTCATGCACACCAATCCAACATTTATTATTCTTAATGCCTAATGATTCAGTCAAAACATCAACTCATAAGCAACATGCTGCCTTAATTACCACCAAATTTGCAAACTTCAAATTTTACTTAAAACCCAAACTTTTACCATTCCTCTTAACAAGAGTTTCAAATGTCCCCAACATCCAATGCTATATCATATAGAATGATAGACTCACGATCATTTAATTGAATTCTAAACATCCAAGACTTCATCGGTGCCATAGAATATGGCCTAATAGAAAGATAGTAGCAACATCTCATATGGAATCTATGAATGTCAAGCCAACTCCCCAAGTATCACATCCAAAATCAACAGCTCACTTATAAGACAACACTTAGACCCTTTTTTCATTCAATATCCAATTGACCATGCAAACACAAAGTTCTTCCTCCATATGCCTAATATCATTTACTAAAAAGGTTACTTCATCACAATTCCGAACCACCATATTATCAATAACCTTATCACCATCCATTATAATGATCAATCACCACTCATCAAGTTAGTAACTCAAACATTTTAAGATTAAATTCTTTGCTATTGCCATTTCTACTTGAAATCCATTCCATAATCTCATAATTCCCACCAATAAAAGGTAGCCTCAATAAATCCCAAAATCACAACCTTGTCTCTCTAAACCCCTTAGCACTTAAAATTTTTCAATCATATCCACAATCACTTCTGATCATCTTTCAAATTGTCAGGTCTACTAATAAAACATCTAGCAAACATTACCTCTAGGTTTACACCTCCAATGATTACACCATTTACTCACATATCAACCTTACTTATCATTAGCCAAGGATGTATACCGAATCCTTATTTCTCCAAATAATACGATCAAGGTTCTAGTAACATTTGATCCTAACCATCTCCACCATAATCCTTACCACAAAGTACTAATAAGCCCATCCCATAAAAGTGACTAAATGTCAATTATATCACATCAACATGTAACATGCAATACTAGACTCCCACTGTCCCCTAGGTACTTTGACCTAGGCTCTGATACCAACCTGTCACACCCCGGATCTCATGACCCGAGGGGTGAGTGATAACACACACAATATGCATTAACATAACCAACCCATCATCAGAGCAACGCAACGTAAACTAGTGAGCCTGAGACATAGTTAAGATAAAATAAATTTAACCTTGACTATAATCAAGTCACAAACTTCCAAAAATTCTCTCATTAATACATAACTTGAGCCTTAGGGCTCATACAACCAAATTGAACGATGTCCTCAAAGTACAATATTACAATTCCAAAAGAAATTTAAACTAAATAACCAAGAGCTTAGCTAAGCTTGGTAGGGCTTATGCACACCCTTCTAGTCTAACCCCATTAGTTCATCTGAATGTTATAGCCTGTACCTGCATCAAAAATCTGTAGGGACGTGAGCACGGATCCACTTGTGCCCACGATGCCACAAACAAACATATATGGTATGTATTCCAAACGTGCATACTATTCATGGTGCATCTAGTTATCTCAATATGTTCTAGTGCCACAACAATTTATAAACATAACTACATAATCGACATGGAATATATATTTACACAACAATACCATAAGAAGGATTAAGTTTCCAATTTATATTTAATCTTTGAAACTCTATACACGTGTTCATATCACATTTCAATTATCTCTTTGATGTTTAAGCATAGCCGAACACATAACCATATTTATATTTACCTTTATCAATAACATCACAAGATAGCATTCAATCCCAATTATTCCTCATTATTGAATCTCCCAACATTACAACTAATCACATTTACTACCACATTATCACAAATTCAACATTCAATCACATATCCACATCCATATTACATTTGTTCATCATTCAATCATGAAATCACATCCACAGTACCATCATTTTAGTAATCAATCACATAGCCATAACCACACAATCCTCGGGGTTTAGGTATATACAAATCATTGTCTTTTATGGGCCAATACCCAACGGAAACGATAAACCAACGTCGTCGTTTAGGATCGCCGTCCAAGCCATGAGGAGCCAAAACACACACAATGTTGTGGTCTACTAACCCACTGGCATTGACACCAAACCCTGCGCAGGTTCCGGGTCTTTCAACCCAGGGTAATCTCACGACCCTTCCTATTTCTGCACCCCACCACGGCCCCCGGCACACAACCAATCATTCGTCACATTCAGTACTATCCAATCACAATTCACATTCATCAGCATAAACTTTCCAACATATAACCACATTCCATTTCAGCATAGAACGCAACTCATTTCATCTATTGATTTCATTTAGCTCAAGCCTCATTTAATTTCCAAAAGTTCACATTTAATCTCTTTCAATCATATATTCACTTTTCGGTTTATCCCAAGATTCATCACATATCAACATTTATGAACCTTATTTTAACATTTAACATTTATCAGCATATACCATTCAACACACATGTCAATGTTACGGTTCATTCCATAGCTCAATACATATCGCATTGATCAAACCATGTTAAACATTCCACATTTACCAAAATTATAAACATGTGTTTCTTTGTCAAGCTACTTTTCATTTAAACAATCACAAGTTCATATACCTCATCATTTAGTTTACATCAAGACATATTTACAATTCAACTCAATTAAGACCCTTATCTCAAAGTAAACTTCCAATTCATTTCATTCAAGTTAGCATTCATTTACCCTTACAAGTTAAATCCCATAGGTTTAGGACAATCAACCCTTAATCACTTTTTAAAGCTCATTTTCCTTTTTAAATCAATGAAATTAATCAAGTAAAAGTTTCATGTGAAAACAAGTTACCAACTCTTCCATATACCCAAAGCAGAAGGCTAAACTAAACAATGTCGAAAAAGTGACCTAGACTCGGTGGGCACCTAAGCTAACACTCATCCATGTGCCCAAGGGCTTAGGTGCCCATGCCTTAATTTCTTGGGCACCCAAGGGGCTTAGGCACCCAACTGTGTTCCCCTTGTGCGCCCACAGCTTGGGCCAAGTTCTGGGACTCAGACTCTGTTTTTTGGTTTCATGATTTTTCACCATTGGGACCTCAAATTGACTAAATTAATGTAAATACTTAAAGTTTCAAGTTTCTAACATCAACACAAAGTTCTTAGGCTCCAAACTAAACCATAAATTTGTGTTTTCATCTACCACAAGTCAAGTTATGGATTAAAACACCACTTTTACTCTCTCAACCTATACATATATATAGACATATGTATAACTCTCATTTTCTTACACACATGAAACCAACACTTAAAGTGGGTTTTCTAATGGTAATCTACTCCTTGTTACACAACACATATGTAAGAATGAGGCATTAAATCCCTACCTCAAGTGGTAAAAAGATGGTTCAACAAGAAAGTGTCTTGAGCTTCTAAACCCTTAAACTTTGATGGACTTGATCTTCTCCCTCCTTGATCCAAACCACAAATAAATTACATAGGAAGGTTCTTTGAGGTCTCAATTTCATTTTTACAAGAGGAATTTGATTTTGGTTAGGGCTAGAGGCACTTACCATGCAAACCCTCCTTGGTTCCCTTGTGTTCTTCTTCCTTGCTCTTCTTTGCTTCTCATCCGATTCTCTCTTCTTCCAAGCCACTTCTCTCTCTCTTTCTTGCATCAACACCCAATATATATATAACAATATTTTAAAGTCCCCCAATAGTGATTCTCAGGTCTCCCCTCACCCCTAGCTAGGTATAGGTGTTAATAGGGTAAGGCTTGGTTAGAAAATGCAGAAAAACACTTATTTCAAAACCACTGTGCCTTGGGTGCCCAAGCACTTTTCAGGTGGGCGCCCAAGCTATTCTCAAGTGGGCACCCAAGACCTTGGGTGCCATGTCTTGTGCGCCCAAGGTTCCCCCATTTTTTTAGCACTTGGCCAAAATGTCACCTTTGACTGCATAACCCATTTCCTTCAAAGGTCTCAACTCCAAAACACCATAAATGATCCATATCACTAAATTAACATATCTTAACTTCCAAAATACATCAAGAACCATATACTTATATTAATACAAAATTCAGGGTATTACACCACAACATTGTGTGTGTTTTGGCTCCTCGTGGCCCTGGACTAGGATCCTAAATGACAACGTCGGTTTATCATTTCCGTTGGGTATTGGCCCATAAAAAATGATATTGTGAATGCACCCAACCCCCAATGACTTGTGTGGTTATGGCAATGTGATCGAATGATGAATAAGTGAAAATGTGGATATGGTGATGTGACAGAATGATGAATAGATGCTGATGTGGATATGGTTGTGTTGATATATGTTGAATATATGATAATGTGATAATGTGATATGGAATGTGATTGGATATAAACTTGGAAAATTTAATAATGAAGAATAATTGGAATTGAATACAACACTATGAAGTTATTGAATGACGATAAATATTTACCTAATTTGAAAACTATTGATATAAATAAATTGTTATGGCATATAGAAAGATGTTGGTGTATCTATGCATATATTTACATTGGCATGCATATGTTGATTACATACCATATATGTTTGTTTGAGGCAGCGTGGGAACAAGTGGACCCGTGCTCATGTCCCTACAGATTTTGATGCAGGAACAGGTCATATCAATCAGGTGGGCTGATGAGATTGAATTAGGAGTGCTTACGCATGAGCCCTTCTAAGCTTAGCAAAGCTTTTGGTCATTTAGTTTTGTTTTATTTGAAATTGTAATATGTGCATTGAGGACTTATTCGATTTGGTTGTAAAGGCCCTAAGGCCTAAGTTATGTATTAATGGGAGGAAGGTTGGAAGTTTGTGACTTGACTATAGTCAAGGTTAGGTTTATGCTATCTTATCTTATGTCTTGGGCTCATTACTTGATGTTGTGTTGCTCTGATCATGGGATGGTTATATTAGTACCTGTTATGTGTGTTTATCACTCACCTCTCGGGTCACGAGATTCGAGGTGTGACAGGTTGGTATCAGAGCCTAGGTCAGAATACCTAAGGGACAATGGGAGTCTAGCATTGCATGATTACATGTTGATGTGATATAATTGATATTTAGTCATTTTCATGGAATGGACTTATTAGTACTTTGTGGTAAGGATTATGGTGCAGATGGGTATAACTAAATGTTACTAGAACCTTGATCGTATTGTTTGGAAATATGAGGATTCGGTAAACATCTCTGGCTAACGATAAGTAAGGTTGATGTGTGAGTAAATGCTGTAATCATTGGAGTTGCGAACCTAGAGGTATTGTTTGATAGATGTTTTAATAGTAGGCCTAGCATTATGAAAGATGATTAGAAGCAATTGTGGATGTGATTGAAAATTTGTAAGTGCTAAGGGGTTTAGAGAGTCTAAGGTTGTGATTGTGGGATTTATTGAGGCTACCTTTTATTGATGGGAATTGTGAGATTATGGAATGAATTTGAAGTGGAAATGGCAATAGTAGAGAATTGAATCTTAAATGTGTATGAGTTACTAACTTGATGAGTGGTGATTGATCATTATAGTGGATTGATAATAACTAGTTATTTGATAATATGGTGGTTTAGAATTGTGATGAGGTGACCCTTTTAGTAAATGATATTAGTCATGTTGGGGAAAAACTCTGTGTTCACATGGTCAATTGGAGATTGAATGAAAAGGAGATTAAGTGTCGTCTTGTAAGTAAGGTGTTGATTTTTGATATGACACTTGGGGATGAGTGGGAGTAAACTCCCAAGGGTTGGCTTGACTTTCATAGATTCCATATTAGATGTCGCTATTATTTTTTTTGTTAGGCCATATTTTGTGGCACCGATGAAGTCTTGGAAGTTTGGAATTCAATTGGATGATTGTAAGTCTATGATTCTATAAGATATAGCATTGGACGCTGGGGACATTTGAGACTCTTGTTAGAAGAGGAATGGTAAAAAGTTAGGTTCTAAGTAAAACTAAAGTTGGCAGATTTGGTGGTGATTAAAGCAACATGTTGCTTATCGAGTATTGATGTTTTGATTGAATCAATAGGCATCAAGAATAATAAATGTTGAATTGAATTGCATGAGACAAAGTATGGAATCAGGTGATATTTGGTTAGATAATTTTGAGAGATTTCTGAAGATTTTAGTGTAGTAATTGAGTATAGCCAAGATTGTGGTTGATGTGTAAGTTTTGTGGATTTGGTGGGGTATCACCTTTATCTTACTCAAGTACGTCTTAGCTAATGGATGGTTGATTTAAATGAATTGGGGCAAAACACAAATGTGTGGGGTAATGATAACGAGAACATTTTATAGCACAGAATATATGTTGATTGAAATTTTATAATGACTTTTACTTGAAGGAAGGATTGCTTTAATATTGTGAGCGGGTACGGGGAAGATTGATTTATGTGATAATATCTAACGATTAGATGGCAATGTCAATTGAGGAGATTGGAATTATATGAAGAAGATTTACCCGTACCTAATTCAGTATTAGCTATGATATTTTAGCGTTGAAGTCTTGTTATGGTTGAGCAAACTAACAGTACAGTTTGGAATGCATTAGGACATAAGGATGTCTATGGTATTTGTTTATGTAAGATAAACTGATTATGAATTGAAGTAAAAGAATGAAATATTGGAAAGAGGCTGATTTTATGATCTCCCATATTATTTGAGAGAGGTTGAAGATATGGGCAATGCTATAAGTTAGAAGTTGAAAAGTCTGTATATTGCTAAAGTAACTTTTAGTGAATGTTTAGGATTTCAAGACTCTTTGGGATGAGGACAATGGTAATAGGGGCATAAATTTCACAAGGGTGAGTTACTTAGAGATAATATCTCTATGTTATTTATTGCACTTCTTATATATTGCAGGATGAATCCCAGTAATTTTAAACTTTGAAAAGAATTGATCATAGTTGAATCCATGTTTTATTAAATTCTTGATGGCTACTTGCACATTAAAATGTTGAAAATTCCTTTGAGTTGAAAGTTTTTTAAACTGTTATGTTGATAAACATTTGGCTTGGCCACCTAGAAATTTGGTTACCGAATCGTGCTAAAGTTGCCACACTAAGGAAATTCTTTCATCTCTATGTTGTTTACGTGAAACTTGATGGCGTTGCTATTTCACTGATGTTGGTAAAACACACCATTGTAACTTTGGAATGGATATTGTGTTGAACTTGGTTCAAGGTTGGTTATATTTCTTGAATGGAAAAATTCAATCCACTTTATCTTAACATGTGGCTACTATGATTTGAATTCCTTAGTTGAAAAATGCTAATGGGTGAGGAAATGGACATGTATAAATTAAAATTTTGAACCTATTTGGTTGTCTGAAAGGATGTGCTAATGAGTTATGATAATGTATTATAGTAATGTATCATGATAGTGTACTATGGTAATGTGTTATACTAATGTGTTATGGTATTCTGTGAATTGAAATGCTAATGTGTTATGGTAATGTGTGAATTGAAAATTTGAACTTGTGTTGTTGTTCTTAACCTTTTGAGTGTTAAGGCATTTGACTTTATAAAAAGGTCTAGTTGTGGGAACTTGCTTTACTAAGTGGTTTTGGGCTTGGGTGTTATGATGATATCGAGAATATGCCTTGACAATGTTATGGAAAAAGAGGATACGGGATCCCAGTCGTTGGACTGTTTTTAATTAGAAAACACATGAGTATACATAGGTAGCTATAAATGGGTGATTTGAGTTTAAGAACGAGTGAGTGTACTGTAAGTAGATGAACTTTGGGAAGAAGGGGTCCAGAAGTCCATTTCAATTGAGGCTATGGTAAGTGATGATGGCATTAAGAGATGTGGTAGGATAATATACAAGGTGATGTTCATGAAATTCAGAAGGTGTTTTAGAGGAGATCATTGACTATTTACTTGAAAGAAGAAAGAAGATATATGTAAAAAGTTGATGCAAAGAAATAAGTTTATTAAATCTGGGAGGTTGATTTGTGTGTTTATGGCATTCATTGGTGAGTTAAACCTGGTATGCCTAGATGATAAAGTAAATTTATTAATTGGTTAGCTATGCTTGGTGAAATAAACTGTTATATGGTGGATGCAAGATTATATGGAAGTTTGGTTGTGAAAGTAGAGATAATAAGAAAATTGAAAAAGAGATATTTTGTCAAATAGTTAAAAGCACGAAGAAAGTTTGAAGGCCTCAGTTATACTAAACATATCATATTGGTTAGACTTTGAGACATTAATTTGGGCACATACTAGAGGTGGATTAAACGTTCTAATGTGATCGACTCAAGTACGATGATATCGGAGTTACCTTAAAATGCAAATAGAATTAAGAAATTTATCCCTGACTTACATATATGAAGAGGATCGTGACAAATGTGAGGGAAATTAGAACTGATAAGACAAAGGGTTTTGTTAAATTAAATTTAAGAGTTTATGGTATGGCGTCTTATGAAATTGTGACTTTGTAATGAGGAATCGTAGGATTTAAACCTTAATTACCAGATTGATATGTTTGAATGCAGTTAAGAGAATTATTGATGTTTCAAAGGGATGATCTAAGGTTTGAACACTATAAATAGAAGTTGAGTTAAAAAGATGATTCCAGGACAACAATTTTGTGGATGCTTCTAGCTATAGATTAAATTAATGGAGTTAAAAACGTGGAGTGTTTAGATTGTTGTTTAGATGAATGGTAAACTGTGAATGTTCTTCTTAATTGATGGGTTGCCCATTTGTTGAAGTCTTAATTATTAGATAAGTATTCTTTTTTTTTTTTTTTGAAAGGTAAAAGAATTTAAATTAATGAAGAAAATTATTTTGTACAGATACCTCAGGGCATACCCCTGGAAAACACAGAAAAGAAAGAACACCCTTACAATAATCAATCATGGAAAGAGCAAAGGGAAACAAACAACAATCAACAACTTAAGGTTCCAAAATAGAAAGAGGAAGATTCCATTGCTGAACTAAATGCCGATTCTGGTCACTCTTCGTGAATCCCGAGCAGCTCATTACTCGTAGCCGAACTAGTGTCTTAATAGACCGGAGAGTTGTCACTTCATCCAAAAAGCTGTTTTCATGCTTCCTTTATTCCGTTCCTTCCAAATAACGTAAACACAAGCTGCAAAGGCATGTTTCCCAATAATCGAAAGCAAGGAAGGCCCACGAAAGTGGAGTAACACCCTTCAACAACTTCATCCCAAGAAGACAGGTTACTCGAAACCCACAATCCATCAAAATAGTATGCCAAATTCTAGCCGTGAAAGAACAATTAAAAAAGAGATGATCATGATCCTCCCGAGGTCCTCTACAAAAATAGCAGCTCATATGAGATAGTAACCCAAAGGACATAAGCCTCTCTTGAGTAGCCAATTTCCTCTTCATTGCCAACCAAAGCACAAATGAGTGACGGGGTACATGAGTTTTGAACCAAACAATGGGGAACCACGGCCACTTTAGGGTGATGAGATCTGAAGAATTCCATACCTCCTTAGCAGAAAAGGATTTGACTCCATTAAATTTCCACTCAAGAACATCAAGCACGACGAATATTAGGAGGTAGAAGCTCTGCAGTCTCACGCTTAAGATCAATTAGCTCAGGAGAATTTGCTACTGGCCAACGCCATCTTCCATTAACAATAATATCCTTTACCAAGCATCCTTCCGTACCCGGAGTCATAGATAACACGGGCCTGACTTGAAGTGCAAATGGGACCTCTCGGCATCTAAGCTTCAAACACAAAGAGGTAGTACTCCCATCTCCCACCCGCATGGAGATAAATGGCCGAACCTTCTCTCGCAACTTAAGTATTTTCCGCCATGTCCATGAACAATTCCATGGTACCTTAGCCACCCAAAATTGGTCCTTTTGAAGGAGATTCCGCTTCACCCAATTAGCCCACAAAGAAGTAGAAGAAGGTAAACAAAGACTCCAAAGAAAGCGAGTCATACAAGCTATATTCCAATCTCGAATCTTTTTAATCCCCAAGCCCCCTTCTTCTTTAGGCCAAGACACCTCTTTCCAAGCCACCTTCGCACCATGTTTAGCTAAAGAAGAACCCTTCCATAGAAATGCTCGCAAAACACCCTCAATAGCTTTATGACTTTAATCGGCAAAATGAAGTGTGAGCACCAAAAAGATTGTATGCTAAAGAGAACTGATTGAATAAGCTGCACCCTTCCAGCAAAGGACAGAAACTGGTTGGTCCAACTCTTAACTCTACTAATAATCCTATCAACCAAAATCTGGCAATCCACTACCTTCAGTTTAGTAGTAATTAGAGGCACACCTAGGTATCTCACAGGCAAAACACCCTGATGAAAACCAAGCAATTGGATGATACCTGTTCTCTCCTCTTCTACAACACCAGATAAGAAAACCTCATTCTTCGCAGGATTAGCTTGAAGTCCAGAAACAGATCGAAACAAAGTCAAAGCATCCCGAGTCACACTCACTGAGTCCTTATCACCTCGAGAAAAAAGCATGAGATCATCTGCAAAGCATAAATGGGTAATCTTCAGCTTCCCACACCGCCAATGGTACTGAACAACGGCGAGTCAGTTGCCATCTTTGTAAGAATGTGAGAAAACACCTCCATGTAAAGCACAAAGAGATATGGAGAAATGGGATCACCCTGTCTCAACCTTTTTCGCCCTTCAAAGTAACCATGCAACTCCCCATTAATACTAACTGAAAAACCGGGATGTAGAAACACAAGCTCGGATCCATGTAATAAATTTCTCAGGAAAACCAAAAAGCCGTAGAACATTCCATAAGAATTCCCACCTCACGGAGTCATAGGCCTTCATTAAATCAACTTTAATTGCACACCTTGGGCTAGAAGAAGAAGAAGACCCATGATAACCACGTACCAATTCTTGTGCCATAAGAATGTTATCTCCAATACTCCTCCCATGTACAAACGCAGCTTGAGCTTCATTAATAGATCCGGAAGGACTTCTTTTAATCGGCCAGCAAGTAGCTTCGTTATACACTTATAAATGGTGTTGCAACATGAAATTGGCCGAAAATCCTTTAACTGAGAGGCATTAGGAGTCTTAGGGAATCAAGGCAATGATAGTAGCATTAGACTCTTTCAAAAGAACCGAGGAAGCAAAAAATTCCTTAACCGCATGCACCACATCCTCTCCCACAATACTCCACGCCCTCTGAAAAAAGAAGGCATTATAACCATCAGGTCCGGTGCCTTATTTGGATGTAAGCTAAACATTGCCTTTTTAATATCCTCAGCCGAGAAATCATTTGCCAAGCTAGCAATCTGAGCATCACTTAGAGAAGAAGAAATAAACTCTTCCATTCATTTCCCCTATCATAAGTATTCATCGAAGTTGAAGTAAAGTTGATATGGTACATAGACATGTATATGTATTTGTGAATGAACTATCAAGGATGGCATTAAAGAGTGAGTGAACGAGTTTTTACACTGGATTGTCTATGGTTTAAGTTGAAATTTACAATAGTAGAGATGTAATCTCTAGTCAGTTAAAATGTTGCTTGCCAATTGGTTTATAAGGTGTATATATATCTATGTGGGAGTATTGAGCTAAAGGAAGGTGATGATTTTTGGTTGAAAGAATTAATCGGGCTTAGTTTGATGAGGTTAAAGATTAAGGGGCAAGTTCCGTTCACAGTTGGAGATAAGAAAGGGATGAATGTGTGGATTGAGAAAGGGGTTCTAGAATAGATTGACTAGCCTACTTAGTTTTATTTGATAGTTTCCTTGCTCATGATTATTGTGTTGTGGATTTTAGTTTTATTCAGAATAAAGTAGTTACATTGGATTAAAAGTTTGGTAGACTAATAAAGTAAGGTGAGTATATAAAGTAAGGGAGAATTTGAAATGGAAAACAATACTTGCAAAGAAGAGACGTTAGAATAGAGAAGAAGGATTATAAAGGCATAAAAGAGAAGGGGTTGGTGGTATAGTTTGATTGGAGGTTATATTTAGCTGATATCTATTACACTTAAGTATAATATGCTTGATGAGGCATTTATATGTTGTTAACGCCATTTATGGCAATTTTCAAGGCTGATTTCAATCTCAAGTTCAGTGTAGTTATAAGGTGACCCATTTAGTTTGTGAGGTAGTTTTAATTAGATGAACCCCAGTTTCAATTACAAAGGCGTTAAGTGTTAAGGTCATGTGTTTCAGTGTAGGAACCATGGGAAGAAACTTGAAAGAAATAGAAGGGTGACCTTTTTGAGGGAATGGTGAATCAAGTGCAAGATAAACTATGTTAGGAGCAAATTGGGTAGATAAACGTAATAAGGATATCATCAGTTCTTAACTGGGAAATATGGGTTGAAGGAGAGATGTTATGGAGATTTAAGGAAGTCTAGACATTGAGATGTGTGAGAAGAGAGGAAGTTCAATTATATGGAGAAAAGAGATTGGCAGGAAAAGTGATTGGGTGGAGCAATATGGGATACCAGATAGTAAGAAATGAAGGATAAGGATTTGAAAACTTGGTTGCTATTACTTGAGAAGCCATTGGAATAATTAATGAGTTTACAGAGGCACAATGAAGGTATAGTTATTAGTGCTCCTAAATTGTTGTGATTAATTTGTAAAGTGATTTGAATATTGCTTAACGAGTAAAATTTCAAGTTTCACATGTGCAAGAAGTTTCAGGATGATAAGGAGCTTGCTTAAAGGTGCAACTTAGGATATAAAGGAGACATCTACAAGTGTATACTCAGAAATTTGTGTATGACCATGGTATAAAATTTTGAGGACAAATTTTTTTGAAAGAGGGGAGAATGTAATACCCCAAACTCTGTACTAACATAAGTATAAGAGTTTTGATGCATTTTGGAAGTTAAGGTATGTTAATTTAATGGTATGGGTCATTAATGGTGTTTAGAGTTGAGAACTTTGAAGGAAATGGGTTATGCAGTCAAAGGTGACATTTAGCCAAGTGCTGGAAAATGGGGGAACCTTGGGCGCACATGGTATGGGTGCCCAAGGTCTTGGGTGCCCACCTGAGAAGAGCTTGGGCGCCCAAGGCACAATGAATTTGACAAACAAGTGTTGCTCTACAATTTTCAGCCGAGCCTCACCCTATTAACACCTATACCTAGCTAGGGGTGATGGAAAACCTGAAGATTACTGTTAAGGGACTTTAAAATATTGTTTCATATATATATATATATATATATATTGTTGATTTGATGCAAGAGAGAGAGAGAGAAGTTGCTTGGGAAAGGGAGAATTGGTGGAGAAACAAAGGAAGAGCAAAGGAGAACAAAGAAGGAACCGGGTAGGGATTTCAAGGTAGGTCTTTCTACCCTTCATGAAACCCAAATTCCTTTTGCAAGATTGTGATTAGAACCTTAAGAAACCTTGCTATGTAATTTATTTGTAGTTTTGATCAAGGAGGGAGAAGATTGAGTCCATCAAAGTTTGAGGGTTTGGAAGCTCAAGACACCTTTTTGTTGATTCATTTTCTTGCCACTTGAGGTAGGGATTCAATGCCTCATTCTCACATATGTGATGCGTAACAAGGAGTAGATTACCACGAGAAAACCCTTTTCAAGTGTTGGTCACATGTATGAAAGATATTGGTAGTTATATACATATATATATATATATGTATGTATAGGTTAAGAGAGTGAAAATGGTGTCATGATCCATAACTTGACTTTTAGTTAATGAAAACTCAAATTTTTTATTTTGTTGGGTGCCTAAGATCCTTGTGTTATGTTAGAAACTTGAAACTTTAAGTATTTTTACATTAACTTGGTCTATTTGAGGTCCTAAGGGTGGAAAACCATGAAACCAGAAAATAGAGTCTGAAACCCGGAACTTGGCCCAAGCTGTGGGCGCATGACCGCTCTCTAATTTGGTAGTGGCTCACTCTCAAGTATAAGTGATCGGTTGAGTTTAGTCTAGGTGAGTCCTACATCATCTTCCACAAGGAGCGAGGGTGTGTCTAAATCTTTGGAAAACTTGGTTTCAAAAACACTTGCGATAATCTTAAAAAGAAAAGAGGAAAATCTTTTTGGAGTTTTCGAATAGGGAATTGAGATGATGATTTGAAAATTGAAAACACCAATTAGACAAAAAATGAAAACACGAAGATGCAAACTTTAACAAACTACGTAAATTGAACTTAAACAAACTGTGTGAATGGAAACACTTGGCTTTAACCTAGTCCTGTAATGTCCTCAAAGGCTTGAACTTGAATATTTGATTAACTCAACCAAATTCTTACACCTGTAATATTAGGTCGGAAGATTCACCGTTTGAAAGCCCTATTTCGTAAAGAAATTGTGATTCTAGGGTTTTGAAGTCAGATTTGAAATCACCAGGACATGGAATTGATCTTCAATTCACACGAATGTAAACAAAGATCAAGTGTATCACAGGTGATTCGTTTTCGAAAATCAACCTAAAATTACAATTCTTACGTTATCATTCAAAAAACATAAATTCATTTCAATTTGCTTTATCCAAGCCCAAGACATTCGATTTCATTACGAAACTAGGTTAAAACCAAGAAAAGCCCTAGCCTAGCATTGTTAAAACATGAACAAAGCATTTCGAAAAGAAAAACATCTTCATCATACAACAAAACACGAAAACAAAATAGATTGAAAAGGTTTAAAGCGATTTCGAAAACAATGCAATCACAACAAGGACTACGAAGTACTACAAAGCAAAAATAACAAACAAAGCCATAGAGAATACTGAACCTTTTATTAAAACGAAATAACAAGTATAACTTACACGTTAATCTTAATGTGAAGACGAAACTAAAGCTTGAACAATCTAAAGCGAAATCAAAATATGAACCCTAATCTAAACTAAACTAAAAAAAGAGAAGAAGTACGTAGGGTTTCGACTCTCCCCCCATCAGAAATTTACCCTTTTATATCTATACATAAATTGTGAGGGCATAAAGGTAAAATTACAACTCAAATTTTATTCTGAATGTGTGCTAGAAAAGACATCATGGGCGCCCATGGTTGATGTGGGGCGCCCATAGCTTAGTTGTCCAAGTGTTTGATGAAGTCCTCAAAGAATGGCATAAAAAGCAGTCAAAAACTCCCTCTCTGTGGCCGCCCACCTGATGAAGAGTGGGGCACCCAAGGGTCCTCAAGGGCGCCCATGCTATGGTTCCTCCAACTGATTGATGAAATGCCTCTTAGGCCTGACATTCACCTTCAAAACCAGCTCTCTATGGGCGCCCACCCGATGAAGAGTGGGGCGACCATCCTCAAGTGGGGTGCCCATGGGTCTAGGTGGGGCACCCATGGTCCTCTTCTTCAGCTTTCTTCTTCATCTCTTCACTTTTCTAGCTCATTTTTGCACCCATTTCCTCAAGTTTGAGCATGTAACACTGCAAAATCCCATAAGTGCATCAATATGCTTATTTTATAATAATAATGGCAAATAAAGGTCCAACTAATAGTTAAATGAACATAGTAATTTAACATGGAATGCACCTAATCAGTGCACGAGAGGGACACAGTCGGGCGCCCAAGCCCTTGGGTGCCTAAGGTTATTTCAGAGCCAATCCTGGATTTAAAACTCCCCTTCTGAAGTCTTATGTCTATCACATGACTCAGAGTCAGCCTGGAAGTTTGTAGTCCCTTTCCAAAATCTTATCGAGAGTGAGGCTCTCTTCTCAAAATCCAATGCTAGGCCTACGATTAGATGTCAGCCTAGGAGCTAAGCTTCTTTTTCAAATCCAGTGCAAAGCATAGGATTCGCTACCAACCTAGAAGCTAGGCTTTTTTCTCATAATCCAATGTAAAGCATAGGATTAGATATTAACCTAGGAGCTAGGCTTCCTTCTCATAATCCCATGTGAGGCATAGGATTAGATACCATTCTAGGAGCAAAGTTCCTCACCTTTGCAAACTAAATAGAGCGAGGCTCCACATCTAACCAAACCTGATAGAGTGAGGCTCGGAGGCAAATCTCCTTGTGTTACTAAACTAGAAAAAGCAAGGTTTGGAGCAAGGCTCCTCACCTTACTAAACTAGATAGAGTGAGGCTCTAATATAGTGTGAGGCACAAGATTGACCATCCATCTGGGAGTAAGGCTCCCTTCCTCCAAACTAGTACAAAGCATAGACCTATGAGCAAGGCTTATTACTTTGAGACCAAATACAAAGTAGATAATCTTGTACTAATCCAGTTTTTGAGATTGCTTTGCAAAGACAAATATAGAATATAATTCATTTATCAACTCAGGAGTGAAGCTCATTTTTCAAAAGATAAGTACAAGGCACAGAAGCATCCCCACATTCAAAAAGTGTGAGGCATCAACCAAGCCACGAGGTTATTTCTTTATTTGATTCAACATGAAAGAGGGCAAAATAGGTTGCCTTCTTTTTATTTTCAACCTTTGACAAGCTAAGGCAGAAAAAGAAGGGTAGTGGTTGACAACATAATTTTTCCTTCTCGTTTAATATTTATAGTATTTAATGCTTTTTAGTTGCATGGTGCTCTACTGGTTAAGTTTTCTTAATTGTAGGATGTGTTAAAGTGTCAAAAATCAACAAAAAGCAAAAATTCAGCAAAATGCCAATTGTACACTTAGAGTTAGGGAAGAGCAAAGCTAAAGACCCAGACCAAGCCAAAAACACAAAAGAAGATACACAACATCCCAAGATATGTCAGAGAACATAAAATATAGCTCAGAGCTACTAGCTTAAAATAGCTTCTATCGGCAAAAGAGGTGAATTTGAGCATCTAGCGAAGTCAAATTACCCTAAGATTACAAAATGTTGAGGGTTCATTCTTTGAGGTAATGGCATAGGTAAGTCTAACCGAGTCAAACCTTAGGAGGTCCCTCCACAGATTCGTTTGCAAAATTTATCAATTTTTTATAAATTCATAAAAGTGTCCCAAAGTCTCGCTAATGGCATTTTTGGATTCCTCGTGCCCAAAAATGGTGAGAGGAGTCATCTTGGTGAAGCCTCCAGTGGTTAAGTCAAAGGATTGGCTAACCCTATCTCTGTTTCAATCTATTTTGGCACAAAATTTTTCAAAGGGACATAACAAGACCTAAAAAATCCTAAATTGAGTCTAGTTTTAACATAATTGGTCTAAATTGCTCCAAAAAGTGCTAGGGAGGTCCCAAAAGCTCGTAAAACCAGCACCAAAGGTCTTAGAATTGCCCGGCCCATTGCAGATGAGACCTAAACTTTGGCAAGCATGGCATAAGCAAGGGGCTCAAGCTAAAGTGGCTCTCATTTTGGCCTAGTTGCCATTTTGTTTGCCACAAAGGCTTTTTGCAAACTTTTTTCCCTACCTTGAGTTGGAAAAGGTTCCACCCTTTATGTTTTTGCAAACATATTCGATCGCAGTGTTAAGCAAACATTTTTGCTCATCCTATTTAGCAAAGAAAGCTACAAAATAGGTTTGGTAAAGATTTTTGCATACTTTTTCAAGCAAGCTTGCTTGCTCGTTCAGTTATGCAATGTTGTTTGTTATTTCAAAGCATTGCAAACCTTTTGTTCACTTAAAATGTCTATCTAAGGGAGGCTTCCCCTTTTCTCATTTCTATCCCACCTACCTCCCTCTCCTCTTCTTCCCTAAAGCTGGCCACTAAGTGGTGTTCTCAGGGTTTTTGAAAGAATTCTAGGCTTTTTCTCTCTAGAGTTTCACGTTCAGTATAATTTTCTCCCTAGAAAAATTTTATTTTATCTTTCAATTTAATTTGTTTGCATAATTAGAATAGAATAATTTTATTTGTGTAAATATAGTTCTTTGTTAATGAAGCATATTCAGATCATAATTCAAGGCCAGGTTGTACCTGATGTATGATATTGACTGGATATACTAGAGATAATTTTGTAAAATTCTAGACATTATACAAATGACATGTCCATATAATATCCTGAATTTTCATGTTAATATAATTTGATGGTTTTAACATGTTTTGGACATGTTAGTATGTTAATTAAGTAATATTAGTCATTAAAGATGACTTAGGGGTGTAAATTTTGGAAGAAATTGGCAAAATAGTTCAAAAGTCAACATTTTGACTCAAGAGCATGCTGAGGGGCGCCCGAGGCTATGAGGGGTGCCCAAGGCTCTAGGACGGGTGCCCGTGGTCCATAAGGGGCGCCCTACTTGTACAGACAATCAACAGTAGGGTGTCATTTGCGTTTTCCAGCCGAGCATTACCCTATTAACACCTATACCTAGCTAAGGGTGATGAGAAACCAGAAGATTACTGTTGAGGGACTTAAAATATTGATATTATATATATATATATTGTTGATTTGATGCAAGAGAGAGAGAGAGAGAGAAGTAGCTTGGAGGAGAGGAAATCGGTGGAGAAGCAAAGGAAGAGCAAAGGAGAACAAAGAAGAAACCAGGTAGGGATTTCAAGGTAGGTCCTTCTACCCTTCATGAAACCCAAATTCCTTTTGCAAGATTATGATTAGAACCTTAAGAAACCTCCCTATGTAATTTGTTTGTAGTTTTGATCAAGGAGGGAGGACATTGACCTCATCAAAGTTTGAGGGTTTAGAAGCTCAAGACACCTTCTTGCTGATCTATCTTCTTACCACTTGAGGTAGGGATTTCTAGTCTCATTTTAGCGTATATGAGATGTATTTGATCTAGTAAATATTTCTATGAAATTTATTTAAGATTTGAAAACCGTGGAGGTGGAATTTGTGTGGATGAATGGATGTGTATATGTATATGTATAGGTTGAATCAAGATTTTTGTATGGAAGAAATGGATGGATTAAAATTGGTTTTGATGAACTTTTTAGAGTCTTCTAGGTCCTAGAAAACCCAAGAAAATGAGATATTAGGTTAGAGATTGGATTCGGAAAAGTTTGGAACCTAAAAACATGACTTAAAGCTTGAACCGGAACAGAGCAACATTCTGGATAACAGAGGGGCGCCCGTGAACTTATGTGGGGCACCCATGACCCTCAAGGGGCGCCCATGAATTTATGTGGGGCACCCATGACCCTTTAAGGGGTGCCCATGAACTTATGTGGAGCACCCATCGAGACTAGGTCACTTTTTCTGTCTTTGCTTAGTTTGACCTCCTACCTTAGACTTATAAAGTGTTGGTAATTTGTTTTTATATAAAACTTTTAATTGATTAATTACATGGATTTTAAGAGGGAAATGAGCTTTTAAAAGTGATTAAGGAGTGTTTAACTTAAGCTTATGGGATTTAACTTGAAAGGGCAAATGAAAGTCAGCTTGAATTGCATGACTTGAAAGATTACTTGAGGTATGAGTCTTAATCGAATAGGATTGTGAATATGTCTTGATGTAAACTAAATGTTGAGGTATATGAACTTGTGATTGATTAAGTGAAAGGGTAACTTGATGAAAAGACATATGTTTTATAATTTTGGTAAATGTGGAATGCTTAATATGGTTTGATCAATGTGATATGTAATGAGCTATGGAATGAACCGTAACATTGACATGGGTGTTGGATAGTATATGTTGATAAATGTTAAATGTTTAATAAGGTTGGTAAATGTTGATATGTGGTAAATTGTGGGATGAACTGAATAGTGAATATATGATTGTAAGAAATTGAAATGTGAACTTTTGTTAATAAGTGATGGAAATTAAATGAGGCTTGGGTTAAATGAAATGTAGAGATGAAATGTGTTAAGTTCTATGATGAAATAGAATGTGGTTATGTGTGTTGGAAAGTTTATGGTGATGAATGTGAATTGTTATAGAGTAGTATTGAATGTGATGAATGATTATTTATGCGCCGGGGGCAGTCATGGGGTGCGAAAATAGGAAGGGTCATGAGATTACCCTCGAGTTGAAAGACCCAGAACCTGTGTAGGGTTTGGTGTCAATGCCAGTGGGTTAGTAGCCCACAACATTGTGTGTGTTTTGGCTCCTCGTGGCCTTGGACGGCGATCCTAAATGACGACATTGGTTTATTGTTTCCGTTGGGTATTGGCCCATAAAAGATGATAATGTGTATGCACCCAACCCCCGAGGATTGTGTGGTTATGGCTATGTGATTGATTAATGAAATGATGGTACAGTGGATGTGATTTCATGATTGAAATATGAACAAATGTAATGAGGATGTGGATATGCGATTGAGTGTTGAATATGTGATAATGTGATATGGAATATGATTGGATACAAAGTTGGGAAATTTAATAATGGAGAATAATTGGACTTGAATGCTATACTATGATGTTATTGAATAAAGATAAATATTGTAAATATGGTTATGTGGTAGGCTATGCTTAAACATCAAAGAGATAATTGAAATGTGATATGAACCCATGTATGGAATTTCAAAGATTAAATATAAATTGGAAACTTAATTCTTCTTATGATTTTGTTGTGTAAATATATATATATATATATATTCTATGTTGGTTATGTAGTTATGTTGATAAATTGTTGTGGCACTAGAACGTATTGAGATAACTAGATGCACCATGAATAGTATGCACGTTTGGAATACATATCATATATGTTTGTTTGAGACGTTGTGGGCACAAATGGATCTGTGCTCACATCCCTACAGAATTTGATGCAGGTACAGGCCATGATAATCAGGTGGGCTAATGGGGTTGGACTAGAAGGGTGTGCATGAGCCCTACCAAGCTTAGAAAAGCTCTTGGTTATTTAGTTTAAATTTCCTTTGGAATGGTAATATTGTACATTGAGGACTTGTTTGATTTGGTTGTAAGGGCCCTAAGGCTTGAGTTATGTATTAATGAGAGGATTGTTGGAAGTTTGTGACTTGATTTTAGCCAAGGTTAAATTTATGTTATCTTATCTATGTCTTGGGCTCACTGGTTTACATTACGTTGCTCTGATTATGGGTTGGTTATGTTAATGCATGTTATGTGTGTTTATCACTCACCCCTCGGGTTACAAGATCCGGGGCGTGACAGTCCACATCAATTACTGTGCCATACCTACCATTACATCATTCTATCGTGCTATACCATGCCATAATACCATGTATGTCATGCCATTTCATGTTATATCATCATAATATCATGCTAGACCATGCTAGATATCATATTTGTCATGCCATGTCATCCCTATCATGTTACATGATATCATTGTCATCCTACACCATGCTCATGTATCATACTGCCATGCTATGCCATGTCACTATGCTCATTTACCATCCCACATCATGATATAACATGCTAGGACATCATTTTCCATGCTAGCATATGCTTTAACATGCCATACACTATGTTTTGACATATGGGCACATACCTTGATATGCTAGAACACATTCAAACATGCAAACACACACCCACTAGGGTTGACACAGACTTAGAAATCAAATGCTTATCAATCCAGAGCATTCACCTAAATGAGCAAGGCTCTAGAAATTAGGAATGACATAGGATTGGTTAAGCCGTTGACTTCTAATTCATAGCTTCCCTTAGATATGTCTGACATGCATCATTGAATTACCATCCATGCTAAAATATAAATTGTCATCACATTCAACATACCCATGACATATTTGATTATAGAAACTGCATCACTCATATTACATTAGGATCCTAGGCCTTTCACATAGACCAGATCATCATTACCATGAACTGAGCTTTCAATCTAAGCTGAGCTCCTTTCCCAAATGATAGATACTCATTCAGCTGCATTAGGCACATCCTTAGGAGTTCAGTTCCATATTAGAATGAAGCTTCTTCCTCTAGTTACGCACTAGGCACTAACTGTTTCCCTTTCATCTGCATGTGCTAGGCGCATCCCAAGAGCAATACTCTCTTCCACTATTATATGTAAAGCGCTAACTGTCTTTTCCCTAGGAGTTAAACTCCCTAACAAAGTGAAACTCTATCTCTAGTTATGTGCGAGGCACTAACTATTACCTCTTATCTAGAGTGAGACTGTTTTTCCTTCCTAGTTATGTGCCAAGCACAAACCACTTCCTTATGTGGTGCTAAGCTTCGTTCATAGTTATGCAAGAGGTGCTAATTGTCTTTCCTCATCCACTTGCATGAGGAGCAAACATAGGTTAGAGCTACGTAGATTTGATCCTTTAATAGTGTATGTAAGCAGCTCAAGCAAAAGCCTTGAGTCAGATCATCATAGCGTGAAACATTGACTTAAAGCTAAGCTCTACATCACTTAAACCGTCACACATCAGTTCAAACCTAGTAGAGTTAAATAGACCTGATCCCTTAACAAGGTACGTAAGGGATATTACTCCTAATCCATACCTAGAGCTAAGCTCTTTTTTTCTCTCATCCCATATCTGGAGCAAGACTTCTTCACATTGATCGTCCACACAGCATTGACCCTATCAGTCATCCTCACATGCCTTTAGCCTACCTTAGTTGATGATGAGGCTTATTATGCCTAACGCCAATCAGTTTGCTACCCATAGTATTCTGATTACACTTACATCCACTCATGCATATCTGCACATCACATCTACACGAGATGCTAATCCCAGAGCTACATCGACCTAATCCCTTAAAAAGGTATGTAGGTAGCTTGAGTAGATAACTTGGGTGCAGTCTCCACAGTCTTTATAGACCATCTGTGCAAGGTGTAACCCATACTTGGAGCAAGGCTCCCACACACATCTATCAACACATAAATACTTAGTTTGAACCATCTTAGGTCTAAGCTATATTGACCTGATCCCTTATAGGATATGTAAATAGCTCGAGGATATAGCTTGAGTCCGATCTCATTGGTCTTTTTAGACTGTATTCATTCTCAGTACACACACACTCATGCATAAGGGCTGCATAAGTCCTAACTCCATTTAGTAAATAGAATCCCCTAGGGCACATTTCTACCACATAGGCAAATATTACACTTGCAAACACGAGCTAAGCTCAGGCACTTTGCATTTTATACATCATTTACATTTATGGTTTGTATGCAATGATCATTACAAATAGGGGTATTATATTGTAAGGTTATAACTACAAATAGTGGAGAGGGACTCTAGATATCCGTAGGTATATAAGTGTAACAGTTTTCATCTATAATCGAACCCTTGGACCTAATATCTCTTATTGCATAGCCTAGACAAGCGTCGCTAAAAACGGGCCATTTATTACTATTTTCAAAAACATAAACCAAAACCCTTTAAACCAAAAATAAAACTCGGGTTTCTCAACACAGTCATTTTGAAAGTGTCGAGTGGTGACTTCTAGTCTATATAATCAAGGCCTTATTTCAAAACAAGACATATTTTTTCACATTTGGGCGATCTCGAATGCACCATGTCATAATAAAAGCTTAGAGCCTGCACTCGTTAACCTTGGCGTGCAGATCCAACCGCGTCATTGAGATCATGCAGTTGAATTGAGGTCTTCAAAAATTTAAAATACTATTCTATCAAGATCAAACCAGAAAGATCTTGAAGGTATCATCTTATTCTCATAGATCAAATCAGTAATATTCTTTTATGTTATTGATATACACTATAGTCATAATATTGGGGTTTTCCACTTTCCCCAACAATGGTATTAGAGCCACGGCTGATACTATATGTAGATAATATAGTCCATATTCTCCATTAAGAGAATGATATACATGCATAGGATAGGTCATGCCTGTTGCTAACTCTATTTTGCAGTATTCTATCCTGTTATTATGGTCACGTGAATGTATGTGATTTGTTTTTGAATGGTTTAATAGTACTTAAATCTATACTTGTGAAATCTAGTTTAAGGAGGCATAGGATCAGTGTAATATTGAAGTTTCCATTAGCATGTATGCTCCATTTTTGAGGGCTTTGTAATTGTTAATTTATAGCATTTGAACTCCTTAATGGAGGTATGCAATATTATGCGACTCTAATGGAGGAAGAAAACCTGCTTTGACACTTAAAGTTGGCGGGAGAAACCAAAAACCGTAGTTTTGTTTTAGGTAGTTGATTGGCTGTCATCCTAGGCAGTCAACGAGCCTAGGCAATTCACGAATATGGTAGTTTTTTTTCATTGGAGATGCTAATTTCGTTTAGGTTTTGAGGCGCATCCCGAACCCCGCGAGGTGTGATACCCTCTTGATCCTTGCTAAGGGCTCTGCCTCAAGACCTCGAGACTAGTTAGCAAACTGGCAATCATGGTGCAACGGGGATCTTTGTCCAAAGTGGAGAATTTTGACCATAATAATAGGATTTTATTTAGCTTGTTTATATTAGTTATTGTTGCATACTTGCTTGATTATTTATCCTTTTTTTCTTGTGTTAATAATTGGGAAAAAATGGTTAAATGGATAATAACTTATTGGTTGTGTTTTGATTTTATATATTTAAAATTTCGAGGTTAGTTTGTATATGTGCAATGCTTTCTTGTCCAATTATTAATCAATACTAGCTCAACCCCAAGTGCAAGATGTCTATTGAAGCAAAATCACCGGTAAGTATCAGATCATGTCCACAAAGAGCTTTCAGCAAAAATCAATGAACAAAACAATTTGGAGAACTCTTAAGCTAAAGTTGATTTCACAATAAATGATAGAAGTTGATTTGGTTTTGAAAATGGTGGTTTGAATTGAACCTTTTTTTAACAATTTAAAGAAAGTCTTGGATCCAAAACAAATTTGTGGTGATTTACATAAAATTCTGAGGATTTCAATTGCTCAATCTATGCTTCAAAAATGTAGATCAGAAGATATTTCTAAATAAAAACCACGTTAGAACAATTAAAATCTGATTTGAATAGAATATTAAGTACAAAATCTTGTTGAGACTCCAAATTAAACACCTAACATGCATAATCTATAGATCATTTATATGAAATCTAAGATTAGCAATCATCGTACAATTTCACAAGAAATGCATGACAATTCCAACTAGAGTTCCATAAGCAAAAGCCATAAACCATAAAAACTTATAATCCAATTGAGATCTCAACTCAAAATCAAGAAGAATTCAAATCAAATGTATATTGAACCTTGAACACATGAAAGATGTAACGTTAAGCCCATTACCTTGGAATTTATATATAAATCAACTATAAAACTTGCCTTGAATCCAAGAAGTAAATCTACTCACACATAATCGAAGTGAAATCCCTTGAAAATAAAGGCATTCTATTCATTATCTAAAATTCTGAAACAAAATTCAATTGAAATGGAAACTTGATCTACTCTCTCTCCAAATTTGCTTTCAACAATGGAAATCTAAAAAACAAAATGTAGGTATGAAGTGTGGCTCTTCCATATTTATAATACAAAATAAAAATACTCAAATACCCTTTCCAATCATAGCAGAATTACAAAAATTCCTGAATTGTAGGTTGGTTCGAATAAGTATTCGAACCATAATTTGGTTCGAGCAAAGGTTCAAATAGATTTCTAAGACTTAGTCATTTTTTTTTCATTTGGATCTTAACTTGCCTTTTATTAATCAGGCAATGGTTTGAACAAGTCATAGTTTGAACAAAGCTTCGAACCATCTTCCCACACTTAGCTTTTTCTTCAACTAAGCTTCAAAATGGTTTTGCCCATTCTATTGTTAGAACTATGGTTCGAACCAACTGTGGTTATTTACCAAAAAAAAAAAAAAAAGAAAAAAAACCAACTGTGGTTCGAACGAAGGCATCCACACTTGGTTTTGATCGAACCTAAAAAGTGTTTTAGGGTTCTACCTCTCAAGTGCAAAAAGGTAGTCGTAGTTTTAAAACTTGGTGAGTCCGAGGTCGAATTCACAGGGAGCCTAATGTTATTTAGTTTCTAGGATGTGAAAGAAATTCTAAAACTAAAGGGAAGCAAGTTTGGAAATTTAAGTTTACTAAGTTCTAGGGTTCAGTAAAATTAAAGATAAATTCAATTTCAACTAATTAAAATTAAAATAAACAGGACCTTCAGAATTTTAAAAGGAATTAAGCTAGATGGTGAAAAATTAAAATAAAATCAATGAAGCAATTTCAATTTCAAGTTAATCGATTATAACTAAAACTAAGTTGGATTGCAATTCAATGAGAATAAAGATCTTGATTCAACATCAAGTCCAGGTAGTTCACTACTTTGCCTTGGGGTGTGTTTGTTTGAAGAATAGGGTTTAATTTGAAAATTATTTAGAACATTGTAATCAAAGGTCAGTACCAGTGATCTCAAGCGGATATGGTTAAAGACCCTTGTTTCCTAGGGTTTTTCAATTAAACACCAAGAAATTAATAAAAATCTGATTTTTAAATCTATTTGAAAGTATTTAATAATTGGCTACGAAAATCCATACCAGTGATCTCACGCGGATTTGGTTAAGGGTTTTCGTATTTGGGTGTTTTCGAAATAGAAAAAAAATAGATTTTTAAAAGGTAGATCCCTTCGCAAAAGGTTTCGCAATCTACGCGAAGGGACTACAAACAACCCAAGGCTTTTCGTGAACTACCCTTTCTTGATTCGTTGAATCAAGATTAGGGTTTTACGCTATAACTACTCTGAACATCACAAAGATAATAAATGAACATTCAATCATGCTATTTAAGAATTGAAATAAATGAAACATCATATTAAAGAGCGAAACGAAATATAACTTACAATGTAACTTGTGCGTAAAAGAAGAGATGAACTAATAACGCAAGAATGAAGAACAAAACTCCAAAAGCATCCATCAACAAAGCTTTTAAAAACGTACAAATCACTCTTCAAACTTAATTTAAATCTAATCTAATTCTCAATGTAGTTGTGGAATCTTCAAAGGAGGCATCCTCCTTCATGGCCATGCAATGGGTCCTTATAAAGATGCAAGGAAACCCTAAAAAAGGTGTTTCAATTCGTGGCTTCTGAATACATGGTGGTCCAGACCGTCTGGTCTAGGGGTCGGGACCACAGAATGCTTTCTTCTCAATTCATATACATTGTGGTCCCGACCATTAGATGGATGGTCCCGACCCCCAAGTATCTTTTTTTTCTTGCTTTTCTTCCTCTTTTAGGTTGGGTCTTTGGGCTAGTCTTGGCCATCCAAGGGGAGGTCTGAACCATGACGTTTTCTTCATTTTCTTGGCCATTTCCATAGCTATAAACTTCGATCTCCTTGTCATTTTCCCTGCAATTAGAAAAATAAAAGTACAAGCAATAAAATAACACTAAAACTTCAACTTTAATTATTTAAATGCATGAATAAGTGTTGAGTTAGGGAGTTTGTAATTACACTTTTCAAGTGTAATCACACCCCCCAACTTGAACATCGCTAGTCCCTTAGCAATGACCTTAATTAAAATGAAATGCATGATGTTCTTTATTAAAATGAGATGCAACTACTATCCTATTTCTCTTTTCGTTGGAAACACGGCTACACTTAGCTACGTGTAGCAAGCCCTTTAAACCCCTAGGTTCCCCCTAGTGGACGAGTAAGGTCTCGTGAGAGTTTGTAGTGAATCTACCCACAAAATTCTATGGTATGGTCTCAAAGTGTCAAAAAGTGATATGAATCTAAGATGAATTAAGTTCAAGCTCAATAAGTTACAAAATCTACATATCATGTGTAATTTCCAAGTGCTAAGCATAAATGCTTGGACTGTCAAAGTAGAAGAAGCATGTGTGTAAAATTGTTTCATTTATTCAACAAGGTCTCAAGAGCATAAACGGAACTAAGTTTTGACTTCAAAAGCTCACAGGATTCCACTCATAAAAGAAATTCACTCATCAAGGGTTCACACATTCCTATTAGCATAAAATGCTATCCTAGTTGCACATAACTCCATAATATATGAATGAATTAAAATGAAACTCAAAGTGGACGGCTCCTAACCATGTTTCAATGCATATGTAAAAATCACATCACATAACCTACACAAGATCACTACATACACCATATAAGAGTTGCTTGCTTAGAATCCACTAGGTCTTTAATTTGGTTGTAACTTGGCTAGGGGTAGTGGTTAACAATGGAGGATGGAAATCAAAACACATATCTTGGGAGAAAAGATGTTCAAGTGCACACAACTCCCAAACTACCCACTTCCTTTCCAAACCCCAACCAAGACTACAACAAGAAGTTTATTCACAATAAATACTACCCTTGGGACAATTGCAAATGTTGCAACTAATGTATAAGTCCCACAATTTATTGAACAAAAGAAATGATAAATTTTTCTTTTCTCTTTTTTTTTTTGTTTTTTTTTTCAATACTTGAAATAAACAAAACATCAATTAGATTCTCCCCCCGACAAGTTTTCATTCTCCATTCACACCATTGACATTAAGGCACTTTTACAACCCAAGACATATGAAGGTAAGGCTTAAAGTGTGTGAATAAGGTTAGGGGATCATATATGAGGGGGAAGAAAAATATATATATGTATCACACACTTTATTGAAAAGGCTTCAAGTTGGTTCCTAGGATAATTCATAACCAAGAAAGGACAAAAAGGCTCAAAATGAAAAAGAAAGCCTAACATCATTTTCAAAGCTTGCAACAACTCATAATGTGCCACATAGATACTCATGTAAGTGTTTGTGATGCAATCGATGCAATGAAATCCAAGGTGAAGAGCAAAAGAAATGTAAGCATGTGCAACCCCTCAAGAAAAGAATATAATGCTCAAAAGCTCACCATAAAAAGGTGTAAGTCTGTACCTAGTCCAACGATGCTCAAGTAACCAATATCAAATAAAATCTACTCCTAAGCACATAAACTTTCCACCATGATAGTCCAAAAATGCACAAAGTTATCACACACTCCACTTGAAATATGTTTCCTATTAAGGCTTGAACAAAATTCACTTTTTACCATCTCACTTAATTTCACAATTAACCAAACCATAAGAGCATCATATCATCATGTGAATTCTACCCCCCCAACCTAAACTAAACATTGTCCTCAATGTGAAAAATAAGAAGCATATGTGGGTGCGTAGTGTGTGCAATGAGCATGATGAGGATGATGTATATACCCCCCAACCTAAATTGAGAAGATTATGAACATGAATTTAATAATAAAAAGAATAACCGAAATGAAATAACATAAAAGATAAGGAAAGGTTAAGAAGTACCTCATGTTGTCTTCAATAGAATCAAAAGTTGGGTGATACTCAAAAAAGAGTTGCAATGAAGTAGCAAAATTATCATCTTGGCCCAGTTCGTTGTAAACATCACCATCCTCCCTAGACTCCATGTTAATACCTTCATTTTCAAGGATGTCTTCTAGGGGTGGCATATCAAAGTACTCAGACAAAGAACTTGTTTTAGATTCTATAGTGTCAGTGTCTGTGGCGTAAGAGGGTGCATCTAACCACTCATTAGCTATAATTACCTCAGCCATTCCATATCTAAGAGAAGTTGAAGGTCAACTTCATCCCACCATTGGTCATCTAATTGATCAGGTGTGATGAACATCAGTGGCAGATATATATATGGTAAGGGTAGTGAATTGCTTTCTAAGAAATAGTCCTCAGGCCACCCTTCCTAGTCAACCTCTGAACTCTTAGACTCGCTACTCTCACTGGATATAAGGGTTATGACATCCCACTTACGTTTCCTACTTATGGTACTAAGTTCCCATTGTTTACATTGATTGTTAGTTAGACCATAGATGGAGTACCTGTTCTTTGCAAAAAATAAGAAAATAAAATTTAAGAACATAAACAACCCATAATTTAACACAAGGTAGCATCCATAAAAATAAGATAAAATGGAAAACAAACACAACTAGAAATATATAAACATCCCAGTAGTTAAAAGTGAGTAAAGAGTTTTAGGATTACAAATTAAACAAAAAGAAAATTTCACTCCTAAACTCTCAAAGAAAGAAATATAAAGGCCATCACTACGGAGGTGGGGGTGGATGAGATTCTCTGAGATAATCCAAAACACTTTGTAGAAGATGGCCTTGAGTTTGTTGGCTTTTGTGAATGCATAGCAAGAGTTGGTGATCAGCTTCTTGATTCTGCTCCATGACACTAATACGTTCAGCTAAAACTCCAATCTGATTTGCCAACTCAACATTGGTGACCTCCTCTTGTTCCTCTTGGGTGTGTGAAGGTTCACCCTCTTCCTCAGATTCCTTTATCCTCCTTTTCTTCTTTAATATCAAACCTCTAGATTTAACATACGATGTGATATTGAACGGTTGAAGTCTTGAGGTTATGGGTAGGTCATCTGTGATATGAGCTCCTTTCCTTCTAAAGATCTCTGTTAGTGCTCCGCCAAAGGGTAAAGTTGACAGAGCTCCAGGGTGCTCACAGGTATAGGCTACTTGGTGCCAAAGATATGAGGGTAAATCGATTGTCATCCCAGTCCCAATGGCATAAACAAGTCTGGCTCTAAGGGGAGTACAATTAGCGATCCTGTTTTGAGGTAGTAGGTTGGAACAAGAAAACAAGTGCAATGCCCAGTAATTATCTTTCAACACAGATGTAGGTTTCCTATATTCACCACCCCATTCCTGACCCTCTAGTAAGATCTCTGAAACCACAATTGGAAATGGAGGAGTACCCTCAGCTGGATAAGTGAATTCCAGATTTTCAACTCGAGGTAATTGAAATATGAGAGCAAAGTCATCAGGTGTGAGTGTAATTTCAGCTCCCTTTACCCAACTGATTAGATGTTGTCTACCCATTCGCCTTATAATTGAGTTTGCTTTAAAATTGGCAAAAAATTCCTTAACCAGATCAACTATACAATAAGCATGAAACTTTGCTACATTAATCCACTGCCTTCTTTCAAAATTTTATTCAAGCATGAAGTCACTACACTTAAACTGATCAATTTGCCAAAAACGCTCAATTACTACTGATTTATTCCCCCATGTACTATCATATTTCTCTTCAGCCTCTTCTTTCCAAAAACGACTCCTATCAAAAGATGGGGTCCCTAATTGTCTATTTGCCGGTTTCTTAGTTCTCGGAGGTATGGGAACTACACAAGTATAAAACAAAATTCAATGAGTAACTATGCAATTCCTATGTCCACCCAAGTTCAGTGGCCCATTCTAATGAAAGATGTTCATTGGAATCAAAACTAATGTGTGCAAAATAGACAAATTAGGTGGCCAAACATCATCCATCCAAACTAAATTTCACAAATTTAATTCTCTAGGTGGCCATACATCATCCACCCAAACTAAATTTCACAAATTTAATTCTCTTTGTGGCCATACATCATCCACCCGAGAGAGGTCCATTCAACAATTTCGGTGGCCATGCAACATCCACCATGAATTCAAATAACAAATTCTCAAAGGAAAATTAAAAAAAAAAAATCAGCAAATAAGCTCAAAATTGGAGGGTTTTTGAACCCTTGGACCCGATTTTTGAACCATGAATAGGAAGAAAGTAACGAGTGAAAGACTTTACTCAAATGGATTAATTACTTTCTACCTTAGTTAGGAACTCGAAATAACTTCTTTTCGCAAGAAATTTGAAACCCTCGAAGCTTGGAAGCTCGGGTTTGAAGAGGGATAAACAAAGAAGCTACCTAGGGCTCGAAACGACAAAGCAACATACCTTTGGATGACTAATACTCGAAGAATAAGGGCTAAAAAGGTTGAATTCACCATCAGGAATGCTGATTCTAGAGGAGAATACCGAGTATTGAGAGGGAAATTTAGAAATCTAGGCGTTAGAAGAAGAGAATTCAGGTTTTAGAATGGCCGAATAGGGCTTTTGACGGTTGCAAGGTCCCGACCGTCTCGGCAGGGGGTCGGGAGACGGTCGGGACGACAGAAAGTTCCTCCCTCAAAAATGTACTCGGCCAAGACACTGTGGTCCCGACGATTTAGAGAGGGGGTAGGTACCATCAAACAGAATTTTCTCCCTCTTAGCTAAGCTATTTAAAAATTTAAAATGTCTAGACTCAAAAATAAAAAAAATTTAAATTAAAGACAAAATAAAACCTATCCTGACCTACTATTATACAATTAAAATTACTTTCTAATCTCATTCTAATTGAAAGATGGGGGATCCAAAAGATCCCAAGTTTCAATTTCGGCCACAAAGTTTTCTAAATACGGTTTGAGGTGATGTCCATTAACTTTGAAGAAGGTGTTGTTACGTGGGTTATGAACCTCACACACACCATGTTCGGAGATGGAAAGTATAGTAAAAGGACCGTACCACCTTGATTGGAGCTTGCCTGGGAAGAGGTGCAAACGAGAGTTGTATAGCAAGACTTTTTGGCTTATATGAAAAGATTTTCTAGAGATGTGTTTGTCATGTAAATCTTTCATTCTTGCCTTGGCGATCTTTGCATTCTCAAAAGCATCATTACGTAATTCCTCAAGTTCATTCAATTGGAGCTTTCGTAAAACATCGGCATCATCCAAATTCTCATTGAAGTGCCTAATCGCCCAATAAGCTCTATGCTCCATTTCTACAGGTAAGTGACAAGCCTTACCAAAGACAAAGCGATAGGGAGACATGCGCAGAATAGTCTTATACGCTGTTCTATATGCCCATAATGCATCGATAAGACGTAGAGACCAATTTTTGCGTGTCGGGTTAACAGTTTTCTCTAAGATTCCCTTAATCTCCCTATTCGCCAATTCGACTTGGCCACTATTTTGAGGATGATACGTAGTACCTACTTTATGGGTCACACCATAACTACGTAGCAATACACTGATAGGCCGATTACAAAAATGTTTGCCTTGGTCACTAATGATAGCTTGAGGCATCCTAAAACGCGAAAAAGATGTACTCCTTTAAGAATTTTATCACTACTCGATGGTCATTGGTACGAGTTGCTATGGCCTCCACCCATTGAGAAACATAATCAATGGCCACCAGTATGTACTCATATCCAAAAGACGTAGGGAATGGTCCCATAAAGTCAATCCCCCCGCAATCAAAAATCTCCAAAATGATTATGGGGTTTTGCGGCATCTCATTACGCTTGGTTAGAGCTCCTAACCGTTAACATCTATCACACCGAAGGCAATAATCATGAACATCCCTAAACAATGAGGGCCAATAAAATCCACTTTGGAGGATCTTAGCGGCAGTTTTCTTTAAGGAGAAGTGACCTCCACATGCTAGAGAATGACAAAACTCAATGACCCTATGTACCTCACTCTCAGGAATGCAACGTCTCACAATCTGATCAGGGCAATACTTGTAGAGATATGGTTCGTCCCAAAAGAAACTATGCACTTTTTGCAAAAATTTACCTTTATCGACTTTGGTCCAATGGAAGGGCATCTGTCCGATCACTAAGAAGTTTGCAATGTCCGCATACCAAGGAGGTTGGACCAGTGGGTTGGTGCTAACATGTATGAGGTGTTCATCAGGGAATTGCTCATTGATTGGTAGGTCACTAGAGTTGGACACATGTTGGGGTAGTCTAGACAAATGGTTAGCTACCACATTTTCAACTCCTTTCTTATCCTTGATCTCCAAATCAAACTCTTGGAGAAGGAGTATCCACCTAATCAGACGAGGTTTGGCCTCTTGTTTTGAAAGGAGGTATTTCAAAGCCGCATGGTCCATGAACTCTGTGACACGAAAACCTACCAAATATGACCTAAACTTATCAAGGGCAAACACTACTGCTAGAAGCTCTTTCTCAGTGGTGGTATAATTAATTTGAGCTTCATTTAGAGTCTTGCTAGCGTAGTAAATGACATAGGGTTTCCCCTCTTTTCTTTGCCCTAAAACTGCACCCACTGCAAAATCACTGGCATCACACATAAGCTCGAATGGTAGGGACCAATCTGGGCTTTGAATAATAGGAGCGGTGGTAAGCAACTGTTTAAGCCGGTCAAATGCCTCTTGGCATGATGTTGTCCATTCAAATGGAACATCATTGGACAACAATGAGCAAAGAGGATGGGCGAGAGAGCTAAAGGATTGAATGAATCTCCGGTAGAAGCCAACATGTCCAAGGAATGATCTAACATCCTTCACACATCGAGGGGTAGGTAAATTTTGAATGATATCTACTTTTGCTTTACCTACCTCTATCCCAAAATATGATACTATGTGCCCTAAAACAATCCCCTATTGTACCATAAAGTGGCACTTTTCCCAGTTGAGCACTAAATTGCTCTCCTCACATCGCACTAGCACCTTCTCAAGATTGATCAAGCACTCATCGAATGTGTCTCCATAGACGGAAAAATCATCCATAAATACCTCCAAGAATCTCTCGACCATATCACTAAAAATGCTCATTACACACCTTTGAAAAGTCGCAGGTGCGTTGCATAGACCAAATGGCATGTGTCTATATGCAAAAGTGCCAAAAGGGCATGTGAAGGTGGTCTTCTCTTGATCTTCTAGTGCGATCTCCACTTGATTGTACCCAGAATACCATCTAGAAAACAATACAAAGATCTACCCGCTACTCACACAAGCACTTGGTCTAGGAAGGGAAGTGGAAAATGGTCTTTCCGGGTCACTGCGTTCAAACGCCTATAATTAATGCACATACGCCACCCAGTTTGGGTGCGTTGTGGCACTAACTCTCGTTTCTCATTTTCAACTACAGTGACACCAGATTTCTTAGGAACTACTTGAGTGGGACTCACCCACTTTGAGTCTGAGATGGGTAAATGATACCCGTATCAAGCAACTTAAGCACCTCCCCTTTCACAACCTCTTTCATATTGGGGTTTAGCCTTCGTTGCATTTGCCTCACCGGCTTAGCATCATCTTCAAAGTATATATGATGAGAACATAGTAATGGGCTAATACCTCGAAAATCTGCTATAGTCCACCCTAAAGCCTGACGATGGGCTTTCAACACTCCCAGCAACCTCTCTTTTTGTGCTCTTTCTAAACTTGCGGACACTACTACTGGAAATGTCTCTCCCTCTCCCAGAAATGCATACTTGAGTTCACTTGGTAATGGTTTCCTATAAGGACATGGAGGACATTCAATTGAGGGCTTAGGTTTTATCATAGATGACTCTATAGGTTCAAACGTTGGTACCCAACCACTAACTGCCATAATCTCATCCCCAACACCTATAAACTCTCCAATATCCCTAAAATTTTCCCCATCTAACATTTCACAACTCTCACTCCTTGCTAAGGCACGCTTTAAGGGGTCCTCAAAGTAAGTCTACTCAAAATACTCCTCGCTCAAAGTATGGATCACGTCTACCTCCCTAATATCCTCACATTCTCCTATTTGCTTCCTTACCCTAAAAATATTCATTTCCATGGTCATATTTCCAAAAGAAAGTTTCATGACCCCACTCCTACAATTGATCACAGCATTGGATGTAGCAAGGAAGGGTCTACCAAGGATGACCGGAATAGATTGGGTAGGGTTAAGAACTGGTTGGGTATCCAATACGATAAAATCTACTGGGAAGTAGAACTTGTCTACTTGAACCAATACGTCCTCCACCACACCCCTGGGCATCATGACCGAACGGTCAGCTAACTGTAATGTCACTCTGGTGGGTTTCAATTCACCTAGGCCTAGTTGCTGGTAAACAGCATAGGGCAAAAGGTTGACACTCGCACCTAGGTCAAGTAAAGTGACCGACCCTAAATTGTGTTTCAGGTTCTACCTCTCAAGTGCAAGAGGGCAGTCGTAGTTTTAAAACTCGATGAGTACCGAGGTTGAATCCACAGGGAAGGCTTTGTTAAAAGCTCTAGACTTGTTCTCTTAGTTAGTAGGTGAACCTAAATTAATTTAAACTAATTTGTTTTAGCAACTCAAACTTTTGTTTTAGATTCTAAATGAAAGAAATTCAATTTAATTCTAAAATGCAAACAAAGCATCTACTCTAAATTTTAAAGTGAATAAATCAACTCATAAATTAAATTAAATAACAAACACGATACTAAAAAGGTTCTTGATCCAACTTTCAAGTCCGGGTAGTTCACTACTTTACCTTGGGATGTTTTTATTCAAAACTAGATTAGGGTTTAATTCGAAAAGTGTTAAGAATATTGTAATCAAAGGTCAGTACCAGTGATCTCAAGCGGATATAGTTAAAGACCTTTGTTTCCAAAAGTTTTTCAAACAAACGAAACTAGAAATGAATTCGAAACCTATTTTTAACCTTATTCGAAAGTATGTAAATGGTTATATTCGAAAACCCATACCAGTGACTTCAAACGAGTGTGGTTAAAGATTTTCGGTTTCGAATGTTTTCGAAACAAGTTGAAAATAGATTTTAACACGGTAAATCCTTACGCATGAGCTCTCACAACCCATGCGAAGGGTCTACTAACACCCCAAGGTTTTTTGTGAACTACCCATTCTTGATTCGTTGAATCAAGAACTAGGGTTTTACGCTAAAACTACTTTAAACATCATAAAAATGATAAAAGAACATTCCATCATGCGAAAAAGGAATCGAAACAAGCAAAACATTATATTCCAAAGTAAATCGAAATAAATCGAAGTAAATTGAAGTGCAACTTACAATGTAACTCGGATGTAAAAGAAAAGACGAACAAGTAATGCGAAGACAATGATGAAAACTCCAAAAACCTTCATAAATCCACACGTCCAAGCGTACAAATCACTCTAAAATTAATCAAAACCTAATCTAACTCTCAATCTAAAGTGTAGTAAACAAAGAGAGGCGTCCCCCTTCATGGCCGTGCAATGGGTCCTTATAAAGATGCAAGGAAACCCTAGAAGAGGAGTTTTCACGCGGCTATTGTAAATCACGGGTGGTCCCGACCGTCTGGAGAGGGGGTCGGGACCGTCTGAAGTTTTGTACTTTCTGTGGTCCTGACCGTCTAGGTGACGGTGGGGACCGTCTAGTTTCTCCTTCATTGCTTTCTTTCCTTCTCTTGGTTGGGTCTTTGGGTTAGTCTTTTCCATCGAAGATGAGGTTCGAACCATGAATTTTTCTTTGTCTTCTTGGCCCTCTCCATAGCTATAAACTTCGACATCCTTGCCCTTTTTCCTACAAATAAAACAATAAAAGTATAAGTAACACAATAACACTAAAACTTCAACTTTACTTATTTTAATGCATGAATAAGTGTTGAGTTAGGGAGTTTGTAATTACACTTTTCAAGTATAATCACACCCCCCAACTTGAACATTACTAGTCCCTTAGCAATGCTCTTTATTAAAATGAAATGCATGATGTTCTTTATTAAAATGCGATGCAACTACTATCCTATTTCTCTTTTCATTGGAAACACGGCTACACTTAGCTACGTGTAGCAAGCCCTTTAAACTCCTAGGTTCCCCCTAGTGGACGAGTAAGGTCTCGTGAGGGTTTGCAGTGAATCTACCCACAAAATTCTATGGCATGGTCTTAATGTGTCAAAGAGTGATCAAGATAAAGAAATGAATTAAGTTCAAGCTCAACAAGTTACAAAATCCAAATATCATGTGTAATTTCCAAGTGCTAAGCATAAATGCATGGACTATCAAAGTAGAAAAAGCATGTATGCAAAATTGTTTCATTTATTCAACAAGGTCTCAAGAGCATAAATGGAACTAAGTTTTGACTTCAAAAGCTCACAGGATTCAACTGATAGAAAGAAGTTCACTCATCAAGGGTTCACACATTCCTATTAGCATAAAATGCTATCCTAGTTGCACATAACTCCATAATATATGAATGAATTAAAATGAAACTCAAAGTGGACAGCTCCTACCCATGTTTCAATGCATATGTAAAATTCACATCACATAACCTACACAAGACCACTACATGCACAATACAAGAGTTACTTGCTTAGAATCCACTAGGTCTTTGTTTTGGTTGTAACTTGGCCAAGGGTAATGGTGAACAATGGAAGATATGGAAATCAAGGCACATGTCTTGGGATAAAGATGTTCAAGTGCACACAAGTCCAAAACTACCCATTTCCTTTCCAACCCCAAGAAGAACTACAACAAGAAGCTTATTCACTAACTTACAAACTACTCATGGGATATTCTCAATAATTATAATATAAAGCACAAGTCCCAAAATTACATAAGCAAAAATGAATGACAGCCTTTTTTTTTTTCTTTTTTCTTTTTTTTTTCTTTTTCTTTTTTTTTCTCTTTTTTTTTGAAATAATGAAATAAACATAAGCTGAATTCTCCACCCAATATTCCCTCTCAATATGCTCTCAAAAGTTTCCATTCCCAACCCCCACTCACATCACTAACATTGAGGCACTTTTCACAACCCAAAACATGTGAGGGTAAGGCTTAAAGTTGTGTGATCAAGGTTAAGGGATAATATATGAGGTGGGAGCCAATATATATATATATATATATCACACACTTTATTAAAAGGCTTCAAGTTGGTTCCTAGGGCAATTTCATATCAAGGAAGGATAAGAAGGCCCAACAATAGCAAAGATAGCCTAGCATCATGTTCAAAGCTTGCAACAACTCATAATGTGCCAAGTGAAACTCATGCAAGTGTGTGTGATGCAATTAGTGCATTGAAAACCGAAGTGAAGAGCAAAAGAGCTGTGATTATGTGCAACCCCTCAAGAAAAAGAAATAATAGGCTCAAAAGCTCACAATTAAGGGGTATAAGTCTCTACCTAGTCCAAAGATGTTCAAGTAACCAATATCAAATAAAGTCTACTCCTAAGCACATAAACTTTTCACCATGATAGTCCAAAAATGCACAAAGTTATCACACACTCCACTTGAATTATGTTTCCTATTAATACTTAAACAAAACTCACTTATTACTCTCTCACTCAAATTCACCATTGACCAAACCAAAAGGGTTGACATGTAAGTATAAATGTGCTAAATTCATGTATTTAAGATAAAACAATGCTCAAAATTTGAAAATTTTGGCAATTCTAGCACAAAGTGTCATCATGCGAACTCTATCCCCCAACCTAAACTAAACATTGTGCTCAATGTGAAAACTATGATGCATAAGTGGGTCTGTAGTGTGCAAAGTGAGCGTGATGATGAGCATGAAATAATAGCTACAAAAGGCACAGATAAGAACATAGCACAAGTTAAACCAAGCATACACCCATTATTCAAGCCCCTTAAGGCATCACCCAAAACACCCCCCAACCTAGATTCTACAGCACTCCCAACAACAGTAATTATATATAATGGAGTTCCAAAATTGAAAGTGCAAGATTAAATAAAAAGGAGAGGAAAGGTATTACCTCAAGAGCTTCCTTATTTGAAGAAAACAAAAGAAACTATTCAATAGAAAAGGTTAGACATAAAATGAAATGAAAATAAGACAAGAAAAAAGGTTAGTACAAAAGAAGAAATAAAAATAAAATAAATGAAAATAACAGAAGAGAATCAAATTAAAAAGAACTATGAAAATAAGAAAATGAAAAAGCTAATCTACTATGTACAAATGAAATGAAAACAAAAGTGTTATCCAACACCCTCTCTATCCCATGCATCCACAAATGGTTTATGAAATAAAATGTTCTCTGCGGGCCCACGAAGCACTGAATATGGATGCTTTCTAGGTGTAAAACACACCGGGGAATGAAAGGCCAAGTGAGGTTCTTGAAACCTCAGATGTGGCCGAAGTGTAAGTGCAGGTGTGGACTTGGTTGGCTCAATTAGTCTCTTGATACCTAAGAAATCTATGGATGTGGAAATGGTGGGTTCAATAAGTCTTTCAATGCCCAAGAAATCTATAGGTGTGGAAATGGTGGGCTCTAATAATCTTTTGACACCTAAAAAGTCAATGTAAGCCTTCCCCGTGTCTACTACCTCTCCCCAATGATGGCCGATCTCATGGTAGTCACTCACAATTCCCATAATAAGACTTTTGGATGGGACTAAGTCAGGAGATGAGAGGTGTGCACCACTCTCAACCTCGGTTGTGTAGTGGAGTGAACTAGGGTCAACTGATCCAATGATATGTTTGTCGGGCCATGTGGCATTCAAATGCTTAGTTGGAGTCAAATGACTCTCAAGAAGGCTTGGGGTGGTTGGCGTAGGTTGAGCATCAAGCTCGGTAGTAGGAAAGAATTGTATGTCTCCCTGACTCTCCGTAGGTGGTAAAGGAACATCCTGAATGGAAGTGTCTAGAGGACTATGAGAAAGTTGGTCATTACAAATGTTATCCCCAATGTAGTTAGGGCAATTTTCCAATTTAGTGCCTATAATAGTGTCTAAGGTCGACGTCTCAGTCATGTTACCACTTAGATTGGTGCTCATAGCTTGTGTTATCTTAGAAAGTTGCTCTCTCAAGTCATCTAGGGCCTGGTTGCACTCGTTATTAAAGCTCAATTGCTGTTGCATAAATTGATAAAAAAATGTCCTCTAATTGTGCATCATTAGGTTCACAAGACCAATAATCTTGAGGTTCCTCATGCTGGCCCTCAGTGAGTGGAACAAGGTTGGGATAGGCACAATAATTAGACTCCATGCATGTGCTACTTCTAAAGGATGGATCATGAAAATCAAGTGAGGTAAGAGTATATGAGGAAAGTTTGGTGTGGCTTTCAAGTGCATGAGATTCAAAACTAGGCTTAAGTCTTCCCTGTGGTCTGGTGTGTTCATAGAAAAATTCGAGGAATGACCATGCCTCACCTGGGGTAAGGTCAAGAAATTCCCTATCTAAGACTTTACCAAACGCTCGGTGTAAACTACTAGGTAGAGCATTATATAATATGGCTACAATGTCCCCTAGCTCTAATCCGTGACTTGGGAATGTTTCCAAAAGATTGTTAAATCTCTCCCAACTTTTATAAAATACTTCACCCTTTTTTCGAAAAAATTTTTTGATTTGAAGGCCATGGGTGAAAGTTTGATGAATAGGGAGGAAATGTTCAATAAAATCTTGATGAAATTGCTCCCAAGTACAAACCCATTCACTTACAGCATAACACTAGTCACCAGCCACACTTTGCAATGATAAAGGGAAAAACATACACCTAAGTCTCTCACTCTTTCTAGCATCATCACATAAACCACATGCTGCCTTAAACCTATCAAGGTGAAGACATGGGTTTTCCTCCTCATGCCCAAAGAATTGAGGAAGCATACTATAGGTGTCTAATGTAAAAGCATATCCAAACATGCCACCTAGATACTCCATCTATTCTCGGGTATCACCAACTTCCATGTCTAAGAGCCATGTACAAGATCACCAACTTCCATGTCTAAGATCAGAAAATAAAAATGAAAATAAAATGAGAAAGAGAAAAACTACACTAAAATGCAACCTAAGTTAACTAGCATGCAAACTAGGTTATATGATATGCAAATGAATATATAACAATGCAAAAGAAAGAAAACTACTAATAAAAAGATGGAGAAAAGAAAAATTCACCCAATTTCTCAAGTGAACCCTCTTTTAACTCCCAAGTCTAGCACTTAGTTGCCCTCCCCGGCAACGGCGCCAAAAACTTGACCGACCCTAAATTGTGTTTCGGGTTCTACCTCTCAAGTGCAAGAGGGTAGTCGTAGTTTTAAAACTCAGTGAGTACCGAGGTCGAATCCACAGGGAAGGCTTTGTTAAAAGCTCTAGACTTGTTCTCTTAGTTAGTAGGTGAGCCTAAATTAATTTAAACTAATTTCTTTTAGCAACTCAAAATTTTGTTTTAGATTCTAAATGAAAGAAATTCAATTTAATTCTAAAATGCAAACAAAGCATCTACTCTAAATTTTAAAGTGAATAAATCAAGTCATAAATTAAATTAAATAACAAGCACGATACTAAAAAGGTTCTTGATCCAACTTTCAAGTCCGGGTAGTTCATTACTTTACCTTGGGATGTTTTTATTCAAAACTAGATTAGGGTTTAATTCGAAAAGTGTTAAGAATATTGTAATCAAAGGTCAGTATCAGTGATCTCAGGCGAATATAGTTAAAGACCTTTGTTTCCAAAAGTTTTTCAAACAAACGAGACTAGAAATGAATTCGAAACCTATTTTTAACCTTATTCGAAAGTATGTAAATGGTTATATTCGAAAACCCATACCAGTGACTTCAAACGAGTGTGGTTAAAGATTTTTGGTTTCGAATGTTTTCGAAACAAGTTGAAAATAGATTTTAACACGGTAGATCCTTACGCATGAGCTCTCACAACCCATGCGAAGGGTCTACTAACACCCTAAGGTTTTTTGTGAACTACCCATTCTTGATTCGTTGAATCAAGAACTAGGGTTTTACGCTAAAACTACTTTAAACATCATAAAAACGATAAAAGAACATTCCATCATGCAAAAAAGGAATCGAAACAAGCAAAACATTATATTCCAAAGTAAATTGAAATAAATCAAAGTAAATCGAAGTGCAACTTACAATGTAACTCGGATGTAAAAGAAAAGATAAACAAGTAATGCGAAGACAATGATGAAAACTCCAAAAACCTTCATAAATCCACACGTCCAAGCATACAAATCACTCTAAAATTAATCAAAACCTAATCTAACTCTCAATCTAAAGTGTAGTAAACAAAGAGAGGCATCTCCCTTCATGGCCATGCAATGGGTCCTTATAAAGATGCAAGGAAACCCTAGAAGAAGAGCTTTCACACGGCTATTGTAAATCACGGGTGGTTCTGACCGTCTGGAGAGGGGGTCGGGACCATCTGAAGTTTTGTACTTTCTGTGGTCCCGACCGTCTAGGTGACGGTGGGGACCGTCTAGTTTCTCCTTCATTGCTTTCTTTCCTTCTCTTGGTTGGGTTTTTGGGCTAGTCTTTTCCATCGAAGATGAGGTTCGAACCATGACTTTTTCTTTGTCTTCTTGGCCCTCTCCATAGCTATAAACTTCAACATCCTTGCCCTTTTTCCTACAAATAAAACAATAAAAGTATAAGTAACACAATAACACTAAAACTTCAACTTTACTTATTTTAATGCATGAATAAGTGTTGAGTTAGGGAGTTTGTGATTACACTTTTCAAGTGTAATCATAGAGCTCTATCAATAATGTGGTTCCCTATGATGCAGAAATAGTTGGACACCCAGGGTCCTTATATTTAGGAGGTGTGTCACGTTGGAGTATGGCACTCACTTGTTCTGTCAAGAAAACTTTCTCCTTGACATTGAGCTTCCTATTCACGGTGCACATATCCTTGAGAAATCTAGGATAGGAAGGATTTTGCTTAATGGCTTCAAGTAATGGAATGTTGATTCTCACTTGTTTGAAAGTCTCATAAATTTCAGAATTCAACATCTCATTCTTGCCCTTTGCTAGTCTCTGAGGAAAAGGTGGTCTAGGCATATACTCAATAGGATGGTCAATTGGCCTAACCACAAGTCCCTCACTAGGTTCATCTTCATTCTCTTTTTCGGTTTCCCCATTCTCTCTCTTATCCTCTACTTTCCCTTTCTTTTTTTTCTTTTTCCTCTCCATCACTCACTTTTTCAATCCCCTCACCAGCTTTTGGTTCTATCTTCTCACTCGTGGCATTGACCCTAGGATCAGTGGGTTTTTGAATAATTTTACCACTCCGTAGAGTGGTCACAGCTTGAACATGCTCATGTGGGGTGGTACCCGAGGTTGAGGACTTAATCATGTTTGCTTGGCCTTTAGGGTTAGGAAATGGTTGTGCAGGAAGTTTGCCACTTTGAGTGGTACTCATGGCCTGGGTTAACTTAGAAACTTGGCCCCTGATATCATCTATGGACCTAGCCAAGTTATCATTGATCATCATTTGATGTTGCATAAATTGTTGAACAGATTCCTCAAAGGATCTCTTCTGGGGAGGTTGATATGCAACAGGATTGGGTTGTTGATATTGGGGTGTGGGTAAAAAGGAAGGTTGGAATGATTGGCTTTGGTTATCATTTTTTCACCCAAAACCTGGAGGATTTTTCCATCCTTGAGGGTAAGCGTTGAGATGTTGATTTCCCCCTGAAAAGTTAACATTCCCACCTTGTGGGTAGGAAGTGTTACCCTGACCTCTATTTTGGAATGGTCAGTTCTGAGTGTTACTGACATATGCATTACCGTTAAGCTATTTCCCTTAAGTAAAGGAAGCTCTGGACATGAATTAGGATCATGTCCTACTTGGTCGCATGCCCAACACACCACTTGTGCTTCCACCAACTTCTCTTTGTTCTTAAGTTCAAGGGAATCTAACTTATGTTGTAATGCAGACATCCTAGCACTTAAATTGTCCCTCTCACTTAACATCAATTGACCACTAGATACAGGATTCCTATGCTCTAAAGAAGAAGGTGGTCCTATTTCGCAATCATTAGAATCCTCGGCCACCATATCAAAGAATTCCATAGCCTCTTCCGCAGTCTTATCGAACAGGGTACCATTGCACATGGTAGAAACTAATTGCTTAAGACTGGGAGTCAGGGATTCGTGGAAGATGCTCACTAACCTCCATGATTCATAACCATGGTGAGGACAAGCCATCAAGAGGTCCTTAAACCTTTCGCAGGCTTAACAGAAATTCTCATTAGGTTTTTAAGAGAAAGTGGTAATCTGTCGCCTATAGTACTGAGTTTTCTGAGTTAGGAAATATTTCTTAAGAAACTCAGTTTGCATTTCACGCCACGTTCCAATAGAACGTGGACGAAGGGAATTAAGCCAGAACTTGGCTTTATCCTTTAGAGAAAAAGGAAAGAGTTGAAGACGCACTATGTCCTCATTGACATTATGATCTATACACGTGTTGCTCACTTCCTCAAACTCCCTAAGATGGTTATAGGGATTTTCAGAGTCAAGGCCATGGAAAGTAGGAAGAAGTTGGATAATTCCTGGCCTAAGGTTGAAGTTCCCCCTATTTAATGGCAAGACTATGCATGATGGGGTGGTTTGTCTAGCGGGATTAAAATGATCATTCATAGGAATATAACCCAGAATTTCTTGGGGCTCATTGTCCCTATGCACACTCCCTTCCCCTCTTACTTCAGCCATTGAGTGAAAGGAGGATGTGGCAAGTGAAACTGTGGAAAGTGAGGTTGGTGAAAAAAGTTCAGGAAGGTATAAAGGATCTCCTAGTTCAGATTTAGCTACGACTACCTTACCTGATCTTAATAGCATAAAAGTAACAAGTCTCTAAAAAAAAAACAAAATTTAAAGTTCAAAATTTTTAATTTTTTTTTTAAATTGTTGTTGTTTTCTTTTCTTTTTTAAAAAACTTAAGGAAAACTAAAAATTAAAAGTACCCTAAAAACTAAATTTTGGCTCCCCGGCAACAGCGCTAAAAACTTGTCCGACCCTAAAAAGTGTTTTAGGGTTCTACTTCTCAAGTGCAAAAGGGCAGTCGTAGTTTTAAAACTCGGTGAGTCCGAGGTCGAATTCACAGGGAGCCTAATGTTATTTAGTTTCTAGGATGTGAAAGAAATTCTAAAACTAAAGGGAAGCAAGTTGGAAATTTAAGTTTACTAAGTTCTAGGGTTCAGTAAAATTAAAGATAAATTCAATTTCAACTAATTAAAATTAAAATAAGCAGGACCTTCAGAATTTTAAAAGGAATTAAGCTGGATGGTGAAAAATTAAAATAAAATCAACAAAGCAATTTCAATTTCAAGTTCATCAATTATAACTAAAACTAAGTTGGCTTGCAATTCAATGAGAATAAAGATCTTGATTCAACGTCAAGTCCGGGTAGTTCACTACTTTGCCTTGGGGTGTGTTTGTTTGAAGAATAGGGTTTAATTTGAAAATTATTTAGAACATTGTAATCAAAGGTCAGTACCAATGATCTCAAGCAGATATGGTTAAAGACCCTTGTTTCCTAGGGTTTTTCAATTAAACACCAAGAAATTAATAACAATCTGATTTTTAAATCTATTTGAAAGTATTTAATAATTGGTTACGAAAATCCATACCAGTGATCTCACACGGATTTGGTTAAGGGTTTTCATATTCGGGTGTTATCGAAATAGAAAAAAATAGATTTGTGAAAGGTAGATCCCTTCGCAAAAGGTTTCGCAACCTACACGAAGGGACTACGAACACCCCAAGGCTTTTCGTGAACTACCCTTTCTTGATTCGTTGAATCAAGATTAGGGTTTTACGCTATAACTACTCTGAATATCACAAAGACAATAAATGAACATTCAATCATGCTATTTAGGAATTGAAATAAACGAAACATCATATTAAAGAGCGAAACGAAATATAACTTACAATGTAACTTGTGCGTAAAAGAAGAGATGAACTAATAACGCAAAGATGAAGAACAAAACTCCAAAAGCATCCATCAACAAAGCTTTTAAAAATGTACAAATCACTCTTCAAACTTAATTTAAATCTAATCTAATTCTCAATGTAGTTGTGGAATCTTCAAAGGAGGCATCCTCCTTCATGGCCGTGCAATGGGTCCTTATAAAGATGCAAGGAAACCTTAAAAGAGGTGTTTCAATTCGTGGCTTCTGGATACATGGTGGTCCCGACCGTCTGGTCTGGGGCTCGGGACCATAGAATGCTTTCTTCTCAATTCATATACACTGTGGTCCCAACCATTAGATGGACGGTCCCGACCCCCAAGTATCTTTTTTTTCTTGCTTTTCTTCCTCCTTTAGGTTGGGTCTTTGGGCTAGTCTTGGCCATCCAAGGCAAGGTTTGAACCATGACGTTTTCTTCATTTTCTCAGCCATTTCATAGCTATAAACTTTGATCTCTTTGCCATTTTCCCTGCAATTAGAAAAATAAAAGTATAAGTAATAAAATAACACTAAAACTTCAACTTTAATTATTTAAATGCATGAATAAGTGTTGAGTTAGGGAGTTTGTAATTACACTTTTCAAGTGTAATCAGGTTCCAACAAGTTTTCCTGAGAAATTTATCCACCTTCTTTTCCTTACACCACATTCTATTGTTCTAACCAAGGTTTAAACAAAGTATGGTTTGAACAAGTGTTCAAACCCATTTTTCACACTTAGAATTACTTTTCTGCCTGTAGACATCTCTGCCACTCTGTTATTCTAACCATGGTTCAAATAAGGTATGGTTCGAGCAAAGGTTTGAATCAAGTTGTGACACTTAGCAGATTTATCTGTTCTTTTAGCTCCTGCACTTTCTATGGTTAGAACCATGGTTCAAACCAAGTGTGGTTCAAACATGTTTTCGAACAACTTGCTAAGTTGGTCTATTCTAGACCACTTTTCTATCATTTTCTGCTCAAACGCATGCAAATCACACACACCCTTCATTAATGCAATAAAACTCACTCTTCCATTCTTTTAAAGTATGAATTCACCTAGCAATCCTCAATTTAAGGCTTATAATTGTACTTTTTACAATATAATCGTGCAACTAGAGAGTAAATTAATTCCCAAGTTTTACTTTAAAATTTTTTTTCTTAAATTAAGTGAATCTAGAATTTTATTTGTTATAAGTATATTAGTCACTAGTAAAGGATTTTAAACTTATTAGATGATCAAATGCAAGATTAAATCCTTCAAAAATGTTTTTAAATAACTAAGTGGGAGAAGGAATTTATCACATTTAAATCCCATGGTCCCGTCACTTGTTTATAGGTGAGGTAATTAATTTCATGTGTTGGGTTTAGTGCCCTCCTCCCCATTGGATGAAATTAATTGCTAGCTCACCAAAAATAATCCCTAATATTTGTTAATGTTGGTTACCTCTCCATCTGAGGGATCCACTAGGGAATAATGGATCTAAGATTGAGTGATGGTATACACTTAGGTATAAATATTACTATCCTCCGCATCGGAGCCACTGCTAATATTTATATGACCAAATTTTGCCAGCTATTTAATTTTGCTTGGCATGTTTCTTTTGCTGAGATAGTAAAATTAACAGGTTTTGCCTATCTAGATAAATGATGAATAGTAGACGTCATCCTATCGAGACATGCTATTCATGGTGTGTTAGGCTACTGGCAAATTCTTTTAGTTATAGTGGTTAAGGGGCCCTATTTATAATTTGAATTCAAAGTTTATTGCTCATTATGCCTTATTTCATGTATGTATAATTCTCAGGATTAAAGTATTTTTTTCAATCTAGTTCTTGTGATACTCAAAGAAAATAAATTGACTAGTCCTAATTACATTGATTGGAAAAGAAACCTGGATATAGTGTTGACTGTAGAGGGGTACAAGTTTGGTTAACTCAGGTTTGTCCTACAAAACCCAGTGAGGGGCTTCTGATAAATAGTCCCAGGCTTACCAGAAGTGGATTAAGGCTGATGACAAAGAGAGGTTGATTACACTTGAAAAGTGTAATTACAAACTCCACATTTTGATACTCATTAATGCATTTAAGTAGTTAATTTCAAAGTTTTATCATTATTTTATTATTTATAGTGTTTATTCTCTTAATTGCAGGTAAAAGGATAAAATAAGTGAGACTAGCAGTGTTGAAAGTTGCTTCCAAGGAGGAAAAAATGGTCCAAAGTTTAAGATAGTTGAAGTGGTGTGCAGCTGAAGTTCCAGCTCGACACCCTGTCAGTAGTTTGATCATAACTTTTCACTCACAATTCTGATTGACCTGATTCTTTTTGGGTTGGAAAGAAGACTCAAAGGGCTACAACTTTCGTGTTTTATCCAAAGCCTGAATAGATCGTTTTCCAGGTCAAAATCACGTTAGAAATTGAGGATAGAAAGCTGTCAAAAGCAGCAATCGAGAAGCAGAACTTGAAGAACAAAGTTTCTGTGGTCCAAACCGTCTGGCAGGGGTTCCGGACCACAGTGTGTTATGTGCGTGCAGTTTAACTCTGTCTTTTAGGGTTTTCTTTGCAACTTCTTTATAACATCTACTACATGGCCGACCCAAAGGGGGCCCTAGTTTTAGTTCTACATACTTTAGGAACCTCTTTTTCATATTTTTAGATACTTTGAGAGTTTTAGAATAGTCTTTTTAGAGAGTTTTCAATTACTTGTCTTGTTTATGGAGTTGTTCGATGTTTGGTTGTTCTTCGCTGCACTGCTCTTTCATTACGTAGTTTCAGAGTTGCTTATCGTGTAAGTTGACTTTCGTTTCGTTAATTTAATATATGATTTATTATTTTCTAGTGGTAGATCTAATGTTTATGCTTACGTTTATTGCTTTCATTTTGTTTAAAATCATACTAGCGTAGAAACCCTAGTTCTTGATTCAACGAATCAACAAAGGGTAGTTTACTCGGATCTATAGGATATACGTAGACCCTTCGCAGAGTTGCGAAAGCTCATGCGTAGGGGTCTACAACTTTGAGACGTTTGCGTAAACCCTTCGCATGGTTTGTGGAAGCTTATGCGTAGGGATCTGCACTTTTTAAAACCTAATTCAGTTCTTTCAAAAACTTTCGAAAACGAAAACCTTTGACTATATTCTCTGTAATCACTGGTAAAGATTTTCGATTAAAATTTTCTTAATAATTTTGAAGAACTGAAAATTTAGATTTTGAATTCTAATTTGAATTAGTTTATTTCAGAAACATTCGAAAATGAAAACTTTGACTATATTCTCTGTAATCACTGGTAAAGGTTTTCGATTAAAATTTTCTTAATAATTTTGGATAAACTAGAAGAATTGGATTTGAATCCGAATTCGAATAGGATTGTTTGAAAACCCTTCGAAAACAGAAGTTTTTGACTATATTCTCTGTAATCACTGGTAAAAACTTTTGATTAAAACTTTCTCAATAATTTTCACAAATCCTAATTTAGGTTTTAACGTAAGTATTACAACTCATCCTATAGTGAAGACGTAAGCTACCCAGAATTGATAGTTGGAACAAGGACTTCTTAAATTTATTTCTTCTTAATCAGATTGTCTTTGTTTGATTTAATTGAAGTATTTACATTGTAATTTTTAGATTAGATTATTTTGCTGCGCATTTAAATTAGGAAAAATTCGTTTAGCTACTATTTTATTCCTTGAATCAAAAATTAATTTTAAATTGCTGGAATTCTGTTAATAGGTAGTTAATTTGTTTTAATTTTAAACTTGCAAAACCATAGGAATTAGCTTTAATTAATCTTCAAACTTAGTTTACATTCAAATTTAGGATTTCCATTTTAACCTAAAAACTAAATAACGTAGGCTCCCTGTGAATTCGACCTCGGACTCACCGAGTTAAAGCTACACCGCACACCCTTGCACTTGGGGGTTAATTTAGACGCACTATTCATTAGCGGTCAGCAGTGTTACATTCTAGCTTCTATGTCAAATGTTCTGTAAAATTAGCATCAGTTTATGTCCACTGCCTATGATATGATGTTGAACCTCAAAGAAATGTTTGGTGTAATATCCCAAATTTTCATGTTAATATAATTTGATAGTTTTAACATGTTTTGGGCATGTTAGTATGTTAATTAAGTAATATTAGTCATTAATGATGACTTAGGGGTGTGAATTTTGGAAGAAATTGGCAAAATAGCTCAAAAGTCAACATTTTGACTCGGGAGCATGTTGAGAGGCGCCCATGGCTCTAGGATGGGCGCCCGTGGTCCATGAAGGGCACCACTTGTACAGACAGTCAACAGTAGGGTGTCCTCTGCGTTTTCCAACCGAGCCTTACCCTATTAACACCTATACCTAGCTAGGGGTGAGGGGAGATCTGAGAATCACTATTTAGAGGTTTAAAATATTGTTGATATATATATATTTGGTCAATTTGATGTAGGAGAGAGAGAGAGAGAGGTTGCTTGGAAGAGGGAGAATCAGGTGGAGAAGCAAAAGAAGAATAAAGAAGAGCAAAGGAGAAGAAGAAGACCACTGGGTAGAGATTTCAAGGTAGGATCTTCCACCCTTCATGAAACCCAAATTCCTTTTGCAAGATTGTAATTAGGACCTTAAGAAACCTTCGTATGTAATTTATTTGTAGTTTGGATCAAGGAGGGAGGAGATTGAGTCCATCAAAGTTTGAGGGTTTGGAAGCTCAAGACACCCTCTTGTTGATCTACTCTTACCACTTGAGGTAGGGATTTCTAGTCTCATTTTAGCATATATGAGATGTAATTGATCTAGTAAATACTTCTATGAAATTTATTTAAGATTTGAAAACCGTGGAGGTGGAATTTGTGTGGATGAATGGATGTGTATATGTATATGTATAGGTTGAATCAAGATTTTTGTATGGAAGAAATGGATGGATTAAATTTGGTTTTGATGGACTTTTTAGAGTCTTCTACGTCCTAGACAACCTAAGAAAATGAGACATTAGGTTAGAGATTGGATTCGGTAAAGTTTGGAACCTAAAAAGATGACTTAGAGCTTGAACCGAAACAGAGTAACATTCTAGATAACAGAGGGGCGCCCGTGAACTTATGTGGGGCGCCCATGACCCTCAAGGGGCGCCCGTGAATTTATGTGGGGTGCCCACAGAGACTAGGTCACTTTTCTTGACTTTGCTTAGTTGGACCTCCTACCTTAGACTTATGAAAGTGTTGGTAATTTGTTTTTATATGAAACTTTTAGTTGATTGATTACATGGATTTTAGGAGGGAAATGAGCTTTTAAAAGTGATTAAGGAGTGTTTAACTTAAGCTTATGGGATTTAACTTGAGAGGGGCAAGTGAAAGTCACCTTGAATTGCATGACTTGAAAGGTTACTTTGAGATATGAGTCTTAATCGAATAGAATTGTGAATATGCCTTGTTGTAAACTTAATGTTGAAGTATATGAACTTGTAATTGATTAAGTGAAATGTGACTTGAAAAAAAGGGAACTCATGTTCATAGTATTGAAAATTGTTGAATGTTTAATGATGTTTGATCAATGTTGTTATGTGATGAATCATGGGATAAACCGACATGTGGAAATGTGTTGTGGGAAAGTGTATGAGGTTGAATGTGAACCTATGAATGATGAAATGTTATGTGATGAATTATTGGTTGTGTGTGCCGGGGGCCATGGTGGGGTGCAGAAATAAGAAAGGTTTAGAGAGTACCCTCGGGTTGAGAGTCCCGGAACCTACGCAGGTTTGGTGTCAATGCCAGTGGGTTAGTAGCCCACAACATTGTGTGTGTTTTGGCTCCTCGTGGCCCTGGACGGCGATCCTAAACGACGACGTCAATTTATCATTTCCGTTGGGTATTGTCCCATAAAAGATGATAGTGTGTATGCACCCATCCCCCGATGATTTGTTTGGTTGTGGGTGTGCTATGCGATGATGAATGGAAGATGATGTGAATACATTTACTTGCTTGAATATTATTCAAATGATAAAGTGGCGTTGAATTGTGAATGGAATTGGAGTTTGAATTGCCATACATAAACATTAACCAAAATTTAAATTCTTAAACTTTGGCTTTGTTGTATGAGTATATATTTCCACTTATTTTGGCATGACTATGTTAATGAAATGTCATGACTCTAGAAAATGTTAAAATGGCTAACCTTACTTGAGATGCATTGCATGGTTAGATTGCATACCATATATGTTTGCATGAGACATCGTGGGCACAAGTGGACCTGTGCTCACGTCCCTATAGATTTTGATGCAGGTACAGGCAATAACAATCAGGTAGGCTAGTGGGGTTGGACTAGGTGGTTATGCATGAGCCCAACTAAGCTTAGCAAAGCTCTTGGTCATCTAGTTTAAATATCTTTTTGGAATTGTAATATTGTGCACTTTTAAACTTTTTTTTTTTTTTTTAATGTGGTTATAATGGCCTTAAGGTCTAAGTTATGTAATTTGGGAATGGTGTATAGAGTATGTGACCTAGCATTAGTCAAAATTAAACTTATGTTATTCTATTTTATGTCTCGGGCTCACTAGCTTATGTTGCGTTGCTCTGAACATGGGGATTGGTTGTGTTAGTGCATGTTGTATGTGTTTATCACTCACCCCTCGGGTCATGAGATCCAGGGCATGACAGGTTGGTATCAGAGCACCAGGTCAGAATACCTAGGGACATGGGAAGTCTTGCATCTCATATTGCATGCTTGAATGTATTATAACTGTATTTTGATCTTGGAATCTAATTTGTTTTATTTAAATTTCTAGATGTGGTTAGAAAAAAGGAAGAGCAGTGGTACTAAAGTCCAGTCAGTGGAAGAAGAGATAGTGTGGCCTAGTGATGATATCTTTACCCATGTGGCAACTAAAGGCTTAACTGAGGCTTAGCCCTAGAATGTGACAAGGGATGTAAAAGAGATAAATAGGGTGCCAGCAACTTTAGGTCATCAAATGGTACCCTACTATGGGGTGCCATACCCAGTTCCATATCCAACACCTTATCCATATCAGAGTGTGATGCCTTATCAGATGCTTGTTCAGTACCAGTTTGCCTACCCAGTGATGCTAGTATAGAATATAACTGTGATTGTACCTACCCTTTTAGCAAATCCAACTATGACATCAGATGCAATGACAGAACCCAATCTAGGCAGTCAGAATGTCAATCCACAGGAGGCTAGCACTAATGTTGGGAAATAGGTGGAAGCTCTAGTAGTGAGGAAGATCGTCTGCGGCGGGTATGTGCAGGCTGTCGTAGGCGGGGATGGATACGTTATTAGTGCCCTAAGCAATGTATTAAGTATTGTATTTATTGTGGTAGAAGGAGGCACACTCGTAGCTCTTGCCCATATCGTAGGATTTGAGATGTAAGTATGTAAAGGGAAAATTTTGGAAAGATGATTCCCTTAGTGGTAATCAGAATGGTTGATAGTCTAAGGACTTATGTTTTGTTATATACTCTTTTAAAGTTCAATTGGTAGAGTAACTTGGGAACTTGTAATGTTTGAATTTCTGTGGTAGTACTAATGGAAATAAGGTGTTGTTGTTATGTTGTACCCTTATGAATGTATTGAACTGTTGTATTGTTATTATGAGATGAAGTTATACTCTATCATAAGCTTAGATGTTGATCTAATATTTTTATTTTATGCTTTGATGTTCTTTAGATAAAATGCCGCCACGTGAGATGGGAGTTAGAGGCCGAGGTTGAGGAAATGGTCGAGGTCGAGGTAGGGATAGAAGAAGGGAACGTACGCCTATTTAGCAAGAACAGGAAACACATCAAAGTGCAGTGGCTGAGGCACCGCCTATTGCACAACAAGATGACTTAAGAGATGAGAAGGTGTAATCAAGGGCACCAGAGGTTCAACAACTAGCAACTATGGATGCTGGAGCAGTATTACAGCAACTGGTGGCAACTATGGCTGCCATAACAGGAGGGGCTCGAGTTGGACCCCAATCATAAACGCAGATAGGCCCAACCGCTTTGGAGAAATTCAAGAGGATGAAACCCCAAACGTATGATGGTATGGCTGACACTGATGTGGCAGAACAATTCTTGGAGGAATGTGAGAAGATACTAGTTGTAATGGAGATTACTGATCCTTCTACTCGTATTATGTTGACTGCATTTCAACTAGTGGGAAGGGCGTCAGCTTGGTGGTCTAGTTTAAAGGACACAGGAGGATCAGCGGATCTTACTTGGGAAATGTTCAAGGAGAAGTTCAGGGATCACTTCTTCCCTCAATCTTTAAGGGATGCTAAGAGGGAGGAATTTGCTGGGTTGATACAAGGGACTATGTCAGTGTTGGAGTATGAGAGGAAACTCTCAGACTTATCAAAGTATGCACCTGAGTTGGTCTCTACTACTCATTTGAAATGCAGGAGATTTGAAAGGGGATTGAGACCAACTCTAAGGAACAAGATGATGATGTTGGGACTAGAACATTATGAGACTTTGGTAAATCGAGCCATGACAGTGGAAAGGGACTTAAATGCGACCAAAGTCATTTATGAAAGTCAGTGAGCCAAGACCGTGAGAACTCTGCAAGAAGGAGTTAGCAGAAAAAGAATTAAGGGCGATTCACCAGCTCCACAGGCCCAAATGTCTTATCAATGAAGTACTACACCCACACCCATGGAAAGATCAAGGGGGACCTTTCAAAGGCAAATTGTATGTTGTAATTGCAGACAGGAAGGCCACAAAAGTACAGAGTGTCCCAGGAGTAAGAAACAAGTTGAATCAACAGGACCAACGAGGAATAATCAAGTTGGAGTGAACATGGCGTGCTATGGATGTGGAGAGATGGGGCATATTCAAAGATTTTTCCCTCAAAATCAGCGAGGCATCGGAGGAAGGATGGCATAACCTGGACAGTGGATACAGGGAGCCCACCCATCGACCTCCCAGTCGGTACAATAGCAGTACCAATAGAGGAGTGTACCACAAAGGATGATGCAAGCTGGAACATCACAACAGTTGAGGGTGAACCCGCAGGGACAAAGGTTTGGTCAACCACAAAATATTCAGCCACAGGGCAGAGTGTTTACAGTGACACGGCAGGAGGCGCCAGCTGAGCCTATGGTGACAAGAGGTATTTTTCGTGTCTATTCATCAAATGCCATTATACTCTTAGACACAGGAGCATCCCATTCATTTGTCGCCGTATCATTTGTATATGCCCTAGGATTAGATGTTAGCCCCTTGGAATTATTTTTGTGTGTTGAGACCCCTATAGCAGGATTTTCTTCTTTGACTCAAATGTGTAAGGGGTGTGAATTAAGGGTAACCGATGCTTTTGATGGGCGAGAGTTCGTCTCAACTTTCGACTTAATTGTATTGGAGATGAGGGGTTTTGATATCATACTTGGAATGGATTGGCTTATGTCCTATCAAGCTATGATTGACTGTAATAAGCGTAAGGTGACTTTAACTACGCCAGAGGGGGATCAAATTCACTTCTTTACAAACCAATGCGAAAATAAAAGAAGTGTCGCTCCTAAAAAGTCAGAGAAATGATGAATTGTGTAGTCTATTTGCTTGCATAGTTATAGAAGAAGAAGACGGGGAACAGAGACTTGAATTGCCTAAAGTTGTGAATGAATTTCCTGAGGTGTTTCTTGAAGAGATACTTGGGTTACCACCTGAGAGGGAAGTAGAGTTTTGCATTGATTTGGTTCCAGGCACCGAACCCATTTCCATTCCACCCTATAGGTTGGTACCGACAGAGTTAGCAGAATTGAAGACGCAGGTGGAGGAATTGTTGGCCAAGGGATTCATCCGGCCAAGTACTTCACCTTGGGGTGCACCGGCATTATTTGCAGCAAAGAAAGATGGGACTTTGAGAATGTGTATTGATTATAGGAAATTGAACAAGGTGACTATCAAGAATAGATACCCGCTACTAAGAATCGATGATTTATTTGATCAGTTGAAGGGATCATTGGTGTTTTCGAAGATTGATCTACGATCTGGGTACCATCAAGTGAGGATAAGAGAAGAAGACATTCCAAAGATGGCATTCAGGATTCGGTATGGTCATTATGAGTTTCTGGTTATGCCTTTTGGTTTGACAAATGCACTGGCAGTCTTTATGGACTTAATGAATTGAGTCTTTAAAGATTACTTGGATGAGTTTGTGGTGGTATTAGTAGATGATGTCTTGGTGTATTCTAAGTCAGAAGAGGAATATGAACGACATTTGAGGCTTGTACTACAAAGGTTAAAGGATCATCAATTATTTGCCAAGTTGGGCAAATGTGAATTTTGGCTTAGAAAGGTTAAATTTCTGGGACATGTTGTCTCAGAGGAAGGAGTAGTAGTGGACCCATCCAAAATTGAAGTTGTCCTGGAATGGTCTCAACCAAAATCCGTATTTGAGATCCACAGTTTCCTCGGGTTGGCAGGATACTACCGAAGATTTGTCTCGAATTTTTCTAGATTAGCAGCCCCGCTAACTAGATTAACCCAAAAGGGGATCAAATTTGAATGGAGTGATGCATGTGAAAGATCATTTCAAGAGATAAAAAGAAGATTGACTACTGCACCAGTATTAGTCATCCCAGAGAGGGGAGTCAGTTACTTGGTGTATTATGATGCATCACGGGAAGGACTTGGGTGTGTTCTTATGCAGAATGGGCGAGTGGTTGCTTATGTTTCAAGACAGTTGAAAAATCATGAAAAGAATTATCCAGTACATGATTTGGAGCTAGCAGCAGTCATTTTTGCCTTAAAGAGTTAGAGACATTACTTCTATGGTGAGAAATTTGACGTATTCTCAGACCACAAAAGTTTGAAGTACATTTTTACTCAGAGAGACCTGAATTTGAGGCAATGGTGGTAGATGGAATATATGGAGGACTATGAATTTGAATTACATTATCATCCAAGCAAAGCTAATGTGGTCGCAGATGCCTTGAGCAGGAAGAGTAGAAGAACCATGGCTTGTATAGCAGCTAAAGAATGGGAAATGAGGAGGATATTAAATGAGTTTGATTTGGAACTTAAAGAGGGAGAAGAACAAGGGATGTTGTATATTGTTGTCACCCAGCCAGCTTTAATTAATAGAGTAACTGAGGCTCAGAAGTTAGATGAAAAAACTAATGATATTTGTACTAAGATAAGGAGGCAAGGGATATTCCAAGCTGGACAGTAGGTGATGATGGAGTGGTCAGGTATCAAGGGAGAATCTTTGTGGCCTCCTTAGTTAGAGAGGAAGTTTTGAGGGATTTTCATCATTCCAGGCTAGCAGTGCATCCGGGGGGTACAAAAATGGATCATGACTTAAATAGGCAGTTTTATTGGGCAGGAATGAATGGAGTTTATTAGCAAGTGTCTAATTTGTTAGTAGGCGAAGGTAGAGCATCAAAGACCAGCTGGATTGTTACAGCCTTTGCCAATATCCAAGTGGAAGTGGGAAAATGTGACCATGGATTTCGTGTCAGGGTTGCCGAGGACAAAAGAGGTTGTGATCCCATATGGGTGATTGTTGATCGATTGACCAAGTCGGCTCATTTCTTGTAAATGTGAATGACGGGTTCACTGGACTCTTTGGCCTAATTATACATTCGGGAAATTGTGAGGCTGCATGGGACGTCAATGTCTATTGTCTCAGATCGGGACTCTCGTTTCGTTTCTCAATTCTGGCAGAGTTTTCAAATAGCCATGGGGGTAGAGTTGTGTTTCAGTACGGATTATCATTCCCAAACTAATGGACAGTCAGAACGAACAATTTAGATTTTAGAAGACATGCTTCGAGCTTGTGTGTTGGATTTTAAAGGTAGTTGGGAGGATCATTTGCCACTGGTGGAGTTCGCTTATAATAACAGTTACCAGGCTAGCATTGAAATGGAACCATTTGAGGCACTGTATGGAAGACCGTGTAGATCCCCAGTGTGTTGGACACAAGTTGGAGAAGCGGCCATGATTGGGCCAGAGTTAGTTCAGGAAACTAATAAGAAGATCAAGGTAATTAGGCAAAGACTGGAGACAGCACGTAATCACCAAAAGAGTTATGCAGATCAAAGAAGTAGACCCTTGGAGTTTCAGGTGGGGGATCACGTATTCCTAAAAGTGTTGCCACGGAAGGGACAATACAGATTTAGCAAGCGAGGGAAGTTATCTCCTAGATACATTGGCCCATTTGAAATACTAGCACGAGTTGGAGAGGTTGCTTACCGGTTGGCATCGTCACCCCAAATGTCGGGAGTGCACGAAGTCTTTCATGTCTCTATGTTGCATAAGTACATTCCAGACCCTACCCATGTGCTGAATTAGACTGAATTGGAAATAGACTCAGATGTAAAGTACGAAGTACAACCGGTTCGAATTTTGGATGCTCGAGACCAAGTGCTATGGGGTAAAACAATTCCTTTGGTTCGAGTGTTATGGAAACATCATGGAGTGGAAGAATCAACTTGGGAACGTGAGCTTGAGATGCAGGAACGTTATTCACATTTGTTTTCTTAAAGTTTTATTATGTACTAAATTTCGAGAATGAAATTTTTTGAAGGGGGAGAATGTAATATCCCGAATTTTCATGTTAATATAATTTGATGGTTTTAACATGTTTTGGGAATGTTAGTATGTTAATTAAGTAATATTAGTCATTAAAGATGACTTAGGGGTGTGAATTTTGGAAGAAATTGGCAAAATAACTCAAAAGCCAACATTTTGACTCGGGAGCATGCTGAGGGGCGCCCATGGCTCTAGGACAGGCACCCGTGGTCCATGAGGGGCGCCGCACTTGTACAAACGGTCAATAGTAGGGTGTCCTCTGCATTTTCCAACCGAGCCTTACCCTATTAACACCTATACCTAGCTAGGGGTGAGGGGAGATCTGAGAATCACTGTTTGGAGGTTTAAAATATTGTTGATATATATATATTTGGTTGATTTGATACAAGAGAGAGAGAGAGAGAGGTTGCTTGGAAGAGGGAGAATTAGGTGGAGAAGCAAAAGAAGAACAAAGAAGAGCAAAGGAGAAGAAGAAGATCGCCGGGTAGAGATTTAAAGGTAGGATCTTCCACCCTTCATGAAATCCAAATTCCTTTTGCAAGATTGTAATTAGGACCTTAAGAAACCTTCGTATGTAATTTATTTGTAGTTTGGATCAAGGAGGGAGGAGATTGAGTCCATCAAAGTTTGAGAATTTGGAAGCTCAAGACACCCTCTTGTTGATCTATCTTCTTACCACTTGAGGTAGGGATTTTTAGTCTCATTTTTGCATATATGAGATGTAATTGATCTAGTAAATACTTCTATGAAATTTATTTAAGATTTGAAAATCGTGGAGGTGGAATTTGTGTGGATGAATGGATGTGTATATGTATATGTCTAGGTTGAATCATGATTTTTGTATGGAAGAAATGGATGGATAAAAATTGGTTTTGATGGACTTTTTAGAGTCTTCTAGGTCCTAGACAACCTAAGAAAATGAGATATTAGGTTAGAGATTGGATTCGGTAAAGTTTGGAACCTAAAAACATGACTTAGAGCTTGAACTGAAACAGAGTAACATTCTGGATAACAGAGGGGTGCCCGTGAACTTATGTGGGGCGCCCACCAAGACTAGGTCACTGTTCCTGACTTTGCTTAGTTAGACCTCCTACCTTAGACTTATGAAAGTGTTGGTAATTTATTTTTATATGAAACTTTTAATTGATTGATTACATGGATTTTAGGAGGGAAATGAGCTTTTAAAGTGATTAAGGTGTGTTTAACCTAAGCTTATAGGATTTAACTTGAAAAGGGCAAGTGAAAGTCACCTTGAATTGCATGACTTGAAAGGTTACTTTGAGGTATGAGTCTTAATCAAATAGAATTGTGAATATGCCTTGTTGTAAACTTAATGTTGAAGTATATGAACTTGTAATTGATTAAGTGAAATGTGACTTGACAAAAAGGAAACTCATGTTCATAGTATTGAAAATTGTTGAATGTTTAATGATGTTTGATCAACGTTGTTATGTGATGAATCATAGGATAAACCGACATGTGGAAATGTGTGCTGGGAAAATATATGAGGTTGAATGTGAACCTATGAATGATGAAATGTTATGTGATGAATTATTGGTTGTGTATGCTAGAGGCCGTGGTGGGTGCGGAAATAAGAAGGGTTTAGAGAGTACCCTTAGGTTAAGAGTCCCAGAACCTGCGCAGGGTTTGGTGTCAATGCCAGTGGGTTAGTAGCCCACAACATTGTGTGTGTTTTGGCTCCTCGTGGCCCTGGACGGCAATCCTAAACGACGACATCAATTTATCATTTTCGTTGGGTATTGGCCCATAAAAGATGATAGTGTGTATGCACCCATCCCCCGATGATTTGTTTGGTTGTGGGTGTGCTATGTGATGATGAATGGAAGATGATGTGAATACGTTTACTTGCTTGAATATTATTCAAATGATAAAGTGGCGTTGAATTTTGAATGGAATTGGAGTTTGAATTGCAATACATAAGCATTAACCAAAATTTAAATTCTTAAACTTTGGCATTGTTGTATAAGTATATATTTCTGCTTATTTTGGCATGGCTATGTTAATGAAATGTCATGACTCTAGAAAATGTTAAAATGGCTAACCTTACTTGAGAGGCATTGCATGGTTAGATTGCATACCATATATGTTTGCTTGAGACATCGTGGGCACAAGTGGACCCGTGCTCACGTCCCTACAGATTTTGATGCAGGTACAGGCAATAACAATCAGGTGTGCTAATGGGGTTGGACTAGGAGGTTATGCATGAGCCCAACTAAGCTTAGCAAAGCTCTTGGTCATCTAATTTAAATATCTTTTTGGAATTTTAATATTGTGCACTTTTAAACTTTTTTCTTTTTTAATTTGGTTGTAATGACGTTAAGGTCTAAGTTATGTAATTTGGGAATGGTGTATGGAGTATGTGACCTGGCATTAGTCAAGATTAAACTTATGTTATTCTATTTTATGTCTCGGGCTCACTAGCTTACGTTGCGTTGCTCTGAACATGGGGATTGGTTATGCTAGTGCATGTTGTGTGTGTTTATCACTCACCCCTTGGGTCACGAGATTCAGGGCATGACATTTGGGGGATCAAAGTCGTGCAACTAGGTAGACTATAATGAAAGAACTAATGAACACATGTATAGCTGAGGGAACTCCTGTGAGGGATCATGCTCTAAAGATGATTAGTCTTCTGAATGAACTAGAGATCCTTGGAGTTGAGATGGATAGGAAAACCCCAATTGATATTAGTCTCCAGTCTCTACCTAATTCTTTTAAGTAGTTTTGCCTAAATTGTTCCATGAACAAGGTGGATTTTAAGCTGACAGAGCTACTTGAAGAACTTTAAGCAGTAAAGAGTTTTATCAAGAAGGCAATAGTTGCTATGGTTACTGAAAAAGGTTATTCTTCAGAGCCTCATACTAAGAAGAAGAAAAAGGTTCAGAAGTAAAAATAGCAACAACCCTAACTAGCCAGTAGAGAAATAAAAGAGAAGGGCAAGTGCTTTGTCTACAAAGAGCCAGGTCATTAGAAGCAACAATGTCCAGTTTGGCTTGCCAGGAAACAAGCTAGAGGTATATCTCATTCACTTGTAGTTGAAATTTTTTTAGTGGTCTTATCTACTAACAGCTAGTGTGTAGATATGGAAGCCACTAATTATGTTTGCAATTCTTTACGGGGGTTCCAGTAAACATGGCAGCTAAGTGATGGAGAGATTTACATATTACTAGGAGATGGCATAAGAGTGTCAATAGTTACAGTGAGAGAGGTTTGTTTTTCTTTTAGTAGAGATAGGATTTTAATATTAAAAGACTGTCTTTATGTACCTTCAATTAGAAGGAATTTAATTTCAGTTTTTAAGTTAATTGATGATGGATATCAATTTTTTTTAATGACTCTATTGTTATTAAGAAAAATAAACATTATATCTGTTCTAATACATTGGTGGATGGTCTTAACATTATTAATCCTGTTTCTCCCATAGTGCAACTAAATGAATTGAATAACACTAATAGCCCTATAAGAGAATGGACCCTTCTGAAATGAACCAAACGTATCCTTGGCACTTACACTTAGGTCATATAAATCTTAAACGAATTTCAAGACTGGTTCAAGATGGACCATTAGGTTCATTGGAAGTAGAGGCACCACTAGTCTATGAATCTTGCTTAAAAGAAAAAATGAACGAGTGACCCTTCTCGGCCGAAGGCAATAGAGCTAAGAAGCTATTGGAATTGGTTTACTCTAATTTGTGTGGCCCAATAAACATCCAGGCTAGAGGTGGCCTTGAATATTTTGTCACTTTTATTGATAATTACTCAAAGTATGGATACATTTATCTGATGTGCCATAAGTCTAAATGCTTTAAGAAATTCAGAGTGTTTAAGGCAAAAATGGAGATCTGTCACAGTAAAATTATCAAGACACTACGTTCTGATAGTGCTGGTGAGTGCATCTTAGGAGAGTTTACGGATTACTTATCAGATGCTGGGATTGAATCCCATTTGTTTGCACCTTGTATGCCACAATAGAATGGTGTAGCAGAAAGAAAGAATAGGACTCTCATGGATGTGGTTAGATCTATGATGAGTTATTTAAACTTACTTATTTCATTTTAGGGATATGCATTGGAGACGGCTAAATACATTCTGAACTTGGTACCATCTAAATCAGTACCTATGACACTTACAGAATTGTGGACTAGTTGCAAACCTAGTCTAAGACATGTTCAGGTTTGGGGTTGTCCAGCACATGTGCTAAAAGGGAAAGCAGATAAGTTGGAATCAAGGATAGATATGTGCTTCTCCATTAGATATCTAAGGGGAATGAAAGGTAGTTTGTTTTATTGACCTAGGGATCAGAATGTTAGTATTAGCACCAATGCCCGATTCTTGGAAGAGGACTACATTATGGACTAGAAACCTAGAAGTAAAATTGTTCTAAAAGAGTTGAGAGGTAATGAAACTAGATAAGCTCCTTCAGTACCAATAGTAAAGAAAGAAACACCACAAGAAATTGAGTTCTTTAACTTCCCATTACCTTGTCATAGTGGGAGGAGTATTGTGACTCAGGTTGACCCTGAATGGGTATGTACGGATACCATTGATGCACCAGTTTCATAACCAATGCAAGTTGATGGTGCACAGGGATTAGAGTCAGTAAAGCGTATCACTACTAGTACACAGTCAAAAGTTGTGCCTCGTTATAGTGGGAGGAGTTGTATACCAACCTAGTCGGTATATGTTCCTTGGAGAGTCATATGATAAAATTTTTGATGAATTGGATACTGAATCCAATAACTACAATGAAGTATTTTGGGATAAAGACACAAATCTTTGGCAAAAGGCTAGCCTTGTTGTGAAAGGTTTTACTTAAAAAGAAGGCATCAACTATGAGGAATTTTTTTTTTTACCAATAGCTGTGCTTAAGTCTATCTAGATTCTCTTCTCCATTGTAGCTCATTTTGATTACGAAATTTGGAAAATTGATGTCAAGACTACTTTCCTTAATAGAAGTTTTGACAGTGTATCTATATGATGTAATCAGATGGTTATATCTCAAAAGGCTAAGAGCACTTAGTGTGCAAGCTTAAGAGATTTGTTTATAGGCTTAAGTACGCATCTAGATCTTGGAATACTCATTTTGATCAAGCTATTAAATCTTATGGTTTTTATCAAAGCCCTAATGAGTCTTATGTGTACAAGAAACGTGCTGGAAATGCTTTGGTAGTCTTGGTACTTTATGTGGATGACATCTTACTCATTGGAAATGATGTGGGAGAGTTATCTTCGGTTTTCCAGATAGTTCGATATAAATAATTTGGGAAAAGCAAGTCACATTATAAGGATCAAGCTTTTGCAAGATCGTAAGTAAAGGATGATATGCTTATCTCAAGCCACTTATATCAATATTACTCTCACCCAGTTTAGCGCGTATAATTCTAAGAAGGGGTTTCTCACTTTTAAGCATGGAATTTCTCTATCTAAGGATCAGTGTCCTAAGACAACTGATGAGATAGAGAGCATGAAGGCAATTCCTTATGCATCTGTAGTAGAAAGTCTTATGTTTGCTATGCTTTATACTAGACCTAACATCTGTTTTGTCGTTGTCATGGTTAGCAAATTTCATTCTAACCCGAGGTGAAAGCGTTGGACAGCAATAAAAAAAATATAATCAAATAGCTAGAAAAGACTAAAGATTATATGTTGGTTTACCAAATAGATAGTCTTGTACCCATAGGATACATGGATTCAAACTTCCAGCCAAATAATGACTCTAGGAAATATACCTTAGGATATGTTTTCACGCTGGGCAATGGAGCCATTAGTTAGAGGAGTGTGAAGCAAACTTGTGTTGTTGATTCCACTATAAAGGACGGGTATGCATGTGGCTGCTTTTTTGGCTGCAAAGATGTTGTTTGGCTTAAGAGTTTTCTTTTGGATCTTGGTGTGGTAGCTTCACTGCAATTACCTATTACAGTTTATTGTGATAATAGTGAGGTAGTTGCTAATTCAAAGGAATAAAGGAACTATAAGAAAGATAAACACATTGAGCATTAGTATCACCTGATATAAGACATTGTGTAGAGAGTTGAAGTGCTAGTGACCAAGATTGCATCAAAGGACAACATCTAAAGACAACATGATGGACCCTTCTACAAAGAGTTTACCTTCTAAAGTTTTTGGTAGACATATAGATGGCATGGGAGACAAATGTATCCCAGCATGGCTTTAACTCTAAGTGGACAATTGATAGCGATATAGACTAAAAGATATGCTTTCTGTTATTTGCATTTCTATTTCATTTTAATGAGTATTATTTTTGAGCAATGAATGCCATTTATTATATTTGTGCATGTGTCTAGTATTTACAAAGAGTAATTGATCAGTGTGTAAAGTACGGTTTACACACAAAAGACTAGATCTTTGGTTTTTTTTGGAATACAAGTTTATTATTCATAGTTTTAGATGGAACTAGACACACCATCAGTAGAACTGTAGCACACATTTTAGTTGGTCTGTTTTGACTACGGGGACTAGTTTAGCTCCAACTATTTATGCTAGTACGTTTTGTGTTTATTAAACTAGACCTAGTTAAGGTAGCTTAATCCAAGGAACCAAGAAACCATAAGGGTAGGAAGCATATTTGAGAGGAAATATCATTTGGTCAAAGACATTATTCACAAAGGTGACATTGTTGTCGCAAAATATTACATCAATGGTTAACTTAGCTAATCCCTTTACCAAGGCTCTGCCTACAAAGGTTTCTAATTCGCATGTTGATAGGATGGGAGTAAGATGTAATAGGTCAATGACTTAAGTGCTAGTGGGAGTTTGTTAAGATGTATGCCCTATAGTCATTTATTGGATAATGTGTGATTTTATTCTAATAAATAATCTTTGTTGAGTTTATTTAAAGCTTCTTTATTTTGTATGGATGCATGTATTTCATATGATGAATGTAATCCTTGATTAATTAAGGAACTTGATTCATATGTATGAAAGTGTTCAATACAGAAAAGGTATGAATATAAGTATTAATCAATCTACATTTGTTCATAGTCAGTGATGAGATTATGACATCTTAACTAAAAGATTGTAATATTTTAGATTTTTATTTAATAGAATGATTTATCTCAATCATTAGAATAGTGGATCTGAATCTACAATGTTGGTGTCGAAGACATTGGACGGGACAATAACGAGAAATACATTTAAGCTATGTTATTTGCATTGATGTAATTCTTGTGTTCCCTTTAAGCAGTTGCTCTGATTCACCAGGAGTGAGGCTGATTACCATTAAGCTAGCTCCTCAGTGTTTTTAGAAGTTATTAGATAAAACTAGAGAACATACACTATCAAGAAGTGATTGTACTATAAAAAGTACAATCATAAGCTTTAAATTGAGAATTATTATGCAAATTACGATATTAAATGAATAGATATGTGAAGTTTCTTGCATTGATGAAGGCTTTATGTGATTTGCAAGTAATTCAGCTTAAAATGACAAAAATTGGACTAAAGAAAGTTAACTCAAAAAAGTGGTTCAAACATATTTTGTTCGAACACAGGTTCTAACGACAGAAAGTGGTGCACGGAAGCAGAAGAAAAAGTTCTAAGGAAAACTTGTTAGAACCACACTTGGATCAGATCATTATTAGAATAACAAAACGTCAGAAACATTTTGAAGCAAGAAAAATGGCTAAGTGTGAAGATTTAGTTTGAACATTGGTTTGAATAAGCGCTTGTTCTAACATGCATTTGATTAATAGAGGAGGAAACAAAGCTCAACTGAAGAAAAAGTTTGTGGAAAATGGCTCGAACCTATATTCAAACCATGCCATGTTCGAACAAATGTTCAAACAATAGTAGGTGTACCACAATTCAGATGAAAAAAAGTGACTAAGTCTCAGAAGTTTGTTCAAACTTGTGTTCGAACTAGATTCTTGTTCGAATTGCTGTTCGAACCAACCTGCGTTTCAGGAACCTTGTAATTTTGTTAGGATTTGAAAGGGTACTTGAGTACTTTTATTTTGTATTGCAAATATACAAGAGCAAGGTCATTTCAGGGAACACATTTTTTCATCCGTATATTTTAGTTTTATAGATCTCCATTGTAGAGAGAGAAAGTAGATCAAGCTTCCATTTCAATTGAATTTTGTTCAAAAATTTTAGATTGTGAATAGAATTCCTTTATTTTCAAGTGATTTCACTTCAATTATGTGTGTGTAGTAGATTCAAGGCAAGTTTTATAGTTAATTTATATGTATATATCTATATAATAAAATGCATCATTTGATTTGACATTTGTCCTACTCATCACTAAACCTTCGCCACGTCATCACTTATATATCTATATAATAAAACATATCATTTGAATTTGAAATTTGAAATTCAAATATATATATATTATATTTTGTAAAATTATACATACTTATATTATATATATTATATTTTGTAAAATTATACAAATTATATTTTACTTATATTATCTATTATTATTAAATAATAGACAAAGTCAACAAAATTTTTATTTAAAAATATATTTAAATTTTAAATTTTTAAAAATTTTATTAAAAATAAACATTTTTAATTTTAATGTGCTTAAAACTTAAATCTTAAATATAAATACTTTTACACTATATGTCATTTATACAATAAGAAAGTTTAAAATTTTGAATTTGAGATATTTTTAACTGTTGAATTTGCAAAATGGTCGAGATTATTTTTCTTATTCTCTTACTCTTCCCATATTTTTTAATACTTTTTATATAAAATATGTCATTTATATAATAAAGAAGTTTAATATTTTTAATAAAATTTTTAATTTTAATGTGCTTAAAACTTAAATTTTAAATATAAATACTTTTACACTATATGTCATTTATACAATAAGAAAGTTTAAAATTTTGAATTTGAGATATTTTTAACTGTTGAATTTGTCAAATGGTCAGAATTATTTTTCTTTTTCTCTTACTCTTCCCATATTTTTTAATACTTTTTATATAAAATATGTCATTTATATAATAAGAAAGTTTAAAATTTTGACATATTTTCAACTGTTGAATTTACTAAATGGCCATGATCATTTTTCTTTCTCTCTTACTCTTCCCATATTTTTTGAATACTTTTTATATAAAAGATGTTAAATTAATATTTTAAAAAATGTGATAATAATTGTAATAAATAATAAAATTTTATATTTTAATCTATTTTGATAAATTATTTTTATTTTTTAAGGTTATTTTTACACTTTTTTATGTAAGTTTGCTTTATAAATTTAAATTTGAGTTATTTACATGCCAAATTATATTTCTGTGCTTTCAAACATAGGCAATTGGTAGGTAATGGGTTTAATATTACATCTTTCATGTGTTTAAGGTTCAATTTACATTTGATTTGAATTTTTCTTGACTTTGAGTTGAGATTTCAATTGGAATTTGAATTTGTATGGCTTATGGCTATTGCTTATGGAATTCTAGTTAGAATTGTCATGCATTTCTAGTAAAATTTTATGATGATTGCTAACCTTAGATTTCATATGAATGATCTATAGCTTATGCATGTTAGGTGTTTGATTTGGAGTCTCAATAAGATTTTGTACTTAATTTTCTATTAAAATTAGATTTTAATTGTTCCCATATGGTTTTTATATATAAATATCTTCCGATCTACCTTCTTGAGGTGTAGATTGAGCAATTGAAATCCTTTGAATTTTATATAAATCACTAAAAACTTGTTTTAGATCCAAGACTTTCTTTAAGTTTTTTAACAAAAAGTTCAATTCAAATCACCATTTTCAAAACCAAATCAACTTTTATCATTTATTGTGAGATCAATTTTAGCTTACGAGTTTTTCAAATTGTTTTGTTCATTGGTTTTTACTTAAGGCTTTTTGTGGACACGATTCGATACTTTTCAGTTATTATGCTTCAATAGATACTCTGCACTTAGGGTCGAGCCAATATTGATTAACATTTGGAGGAGCAAGCAAGAAGGAATCACAATCTCATTTGAGATAGAGATATTATCTATATTAAAAATATTAAATAGTTATTAAATCTGGATCTGGTCATCTTAATAATATGCTATTGAGATAGAGTCCAACACAAGATAATTAGAACAATAGTTCTTAAAATATGCAATGAGGTATCAATTAGAATTGGATAGTTTCTTAATTCTAATTGTCTTAATATCTTGTCAAGGGGCTTAATTGCAGAATTAAGTACTAAACAAAATGTTTTATAAGATTGTTTCAGTAGACTGGGGTTGGAGTTCGATTATACCCTTTTAGTTGAGTAACGTATAACTATTAGGGGATATATTCATAATTGTGGGATAATTATGGGTAATATTCTAATTAGCCAATTTAAGTTTATTTACACCTAAGTCCCTACTCTTGCTTGTATGAAATGATGGTCTTTTCAGTTTTCCACACAACTCTAGATATTAGAAAAGTTCTAAAAGAATTCTAATAAGAAAAAGAGTAGAAGATTTAAATCTTAACTATCAAGAAAGAAAATTCTCCAACAAATCAAGACCAAATCAATAAATATCAAAAAGGTTAGTTTTGATTATTATTTTTGAATTCGTTTTGTTGTTTCGAGCACAATGATGTAAGAAGTTTGTACTCTTCCATACGTGATTGATCTAAAAAATTTTTGAATACCTATTTTACTACGTTCTTAATTTCAATACTTCTAGCTCTAGAAAGTTACGAATCTCAAACACTGACTTTGGTCTCAGCCAATCAAGGATAGCCTCAACCATAAATAGATCCATTGCAACACCTTCTACAAAAATAACATGCCAAAACAAACTTCACCTCCTTAAACCAGAACTCAAACTTGCTCAATTTAGCACACAACTAGTAATCCTTCAATGTATGCAACATGAATATACTCTAAAAATATGATGTTAAAGGGTATTTTGTGATTATATTTGTGGTAGTTTTAGAGTATATCATTGGTTTCGAAAATATATTTTGTATTTGATCAATTTTTGTGTTCTTACTGTGAATTTCAGGCTAAATTGATCAAGTTAGTAAATGTGCAAGCCAAGTTGAAAAATCCGCAAAACTTTTGTTATGTTTTAGAAATAATTTATTATTATTATTAAGTTATTTCATTATTATTGCTAATTAGTTAGCTAGTATTACTATTATTAATTATTTTAAACATAATATATTATTTTCAAGATATTAGTTTAGCATATATTAGTTACTATCCAACGTTTTGTCATTTATTTTTCCTGCCCATTCACGTGGAGCATATGTTATACTTTATATTATACTATATATCTATATAATAAAACACATCCCATTTCAAAAATATCTCTCTGACAAATTAAAACCAAAGGCTGAGATTGAATTTTAATTTTCAATCAATGGCTTAGATTTATACACGTTAAATCTCCTTTTTAAACTCCCGCCCAATCACCAAACAAACACAATCACCATCCAGTTCTGAATCCATTTTCTCTCTCTTTGTTTCAGCAACTTCAACCATCGCCTGCAACCGGACAACTGGACAACCACCGTTGTGCACTGCGACTTCAACCATCTCTACTGGTATTCTATCTCTATCTCAAACCTTTCTTTCTTTCCCAGCTCCGCGATGACCCAAGAACAAAGTCCTCGGAGCCACCGTGGTCCGTCGTGTCACTGGGAGAGTCGCGGTTGTGGTGGCTTGCAACTCGGTTTGGGTAGGTCTAAGAGTCATGGTCGCCTCTTCTCGGGTCGATCATGACTAAAACTCCCAAACCGAGTCATGATCCCAGTTGTAAGTACCTCTGTGTGTCCTTTGACGGAATTTGAAACTGGATTTATGAAAATTATTGATATATGTATGTGATTTATTCCTGAAAAATGGGTTTGTGATGTATTCTTGAAAAACCTAGTTATTCCTGAAAAACGGATTGTGATTTGAAACTGGGTTTGAGATTAATCACGTGTGTATACAAGTATACAAACAATGAGGAGAAGCGAGATTAGAGATTTGTGTGCTCACCTTAGACACTTCATATATATATATTCATATTTTGTTTTTATTCAAATCACATATACGGCACCAGCGATTACCATTCTATATTTGGGATCTTAAATGTCCGTGGGAGTCAATTCAGTTCTTGGGGCCTTCGGATGTCAAAGGGGGTCAGTTTTTGTTTCATCTGAGCTGTTGATCGTTCTTTGAAGCTGTCAACGTTCTGATTCTACGGTTTTGATTACTGTTCGGATGGTAATTTTGCTAATTGTTTGTTCCTTTACTGGTAGTTTGTTGATGTCTGGATAGGTTTTGAACTTTTGATTAATCATTCGTGTTCTGAAGATTTGTTATTATTTTTTGTTTATGTATATATCGGCAATGATGATTTGAGGTTTGGATCAAAATGATGTTAGCTCAATATAATCTGTAATTGTCTTCCTTCTGGTTTTGGTTATGGAAATGTGAGGATTATGGGGTTTGTGATTAGTTTTGTGCGTGTGAGGCATTGTTTGGTACAAGAATGGAACACTATGATTTCATTTTGTTCTCTCGAATAAAGTTACACTTCAAATATGCATAAAGTAGCATTTCAAATAAGTGTACCAAATAAGAATGGAATGGCCATTCCATTCCTTGTTCCAAACTAGGTGTTAGTACTCACTCATATTTCCTTATTTCTATATGTTTGGTTGCCAAGAAGTAGGTAAGAGAATACACTTGAAGGTTTTCAAACTCACTTTTTCATTTTTTGGTTGCAATGCGAAGGGAAAACCGTTTTTTGATTTATGACTTCATAGCTTGTGATTTATTCCTGAAAAACGGATTGTGAAAATAGATTTATTCCTGAAAAACGGATTGTGAAAAACGGTTTGTGATTTAAGTTTGAAAATGGATATGAAAGGGGATATTATGTGCTTTTATGTGCTCACCTTAGCTGGGTATTAATCTATAAATTAAAAATCATTAATAAAAAGAGATTAGGGTATAAAATTTTATACAAAAAGTAGTTTATAATATTTTAAAATAATAATTTAAAATATTTTATTCAAAAAGTATTTAAAAAATATGGAAAAAAGAAAAAAAAAATAATTATGACCATTTAGTAAATTTAACAGTTGAAAATATCTTAAATTTAAAATTTTAAACTTCCTTATTATATAAATATAAATTCAACAGTTGTATGTTATTTTTTTGAAATATTAATTTATAATTCTTATATAAAAAGTATTAAAAAATATGAATAATTTTTGTAAAGTTTAATTTAAATACTTATTAAAAAACTATTTATTTTTAATAAAAAATATATTTTAATTTAAATATATATTTTTTATATTTAAATAGTTGCGGTAGCTAATTTTTTTATTTAAAAAATATATTTAAATAATTATCTGTTGAATGTCATATCAGCTATCCTTTTTTATAATATAGCATATGAATATTTATTGGCATGCCCCTTTTGAGATTGAATGTGTGGCCTTTTTGTATTGTGATGTCATCCCATTGATTCTTTTTTTTTTTTTTAATTCTTTCTTATTTGTCTCAAAAAAAATATTTTTTTGGCAAAAATATGCGAAACTGCGTTATTTTCGAACTCTGAAGTTAAACTTCCACTAGAGTCGGGCATCTTTTTTAAATTGTCCTTTCAACAAGTATTTGCTTGAAATTAATCAATACGTTTTCATGGAATAAATCCATGTTGATACTATGGTTAATTTTTTGCCTTCCAAATGTATGTCTTTTTTGTTGCTATAACTCACGTGGACATATGCTATGAGGACTAAGAAGTCAACTCTTTAGCTTTGTTTCTCAGCCTAAATGATTCACCTGTTAGAAAATTGAAGCTCATATTGTTTATACTAGAGCCTGCACTTAATGAACATGGTCCTAAATGTAATCCAATTAATAACACTCCTTTTGTGTTTTTATGATAAATTTGATATGGAGGCTTCTTAATTAATCGTGAATTTCATACTTTGTTGCTCTCGGTTTTATGTTTCCTTTGAATTTTTTTACCTCACCAGAGGGATAATTTGGTTGAATGATTCCTGCTGTTGTGAGTTTAATTTTACCCATGCTTTTGTGGTTAATTTGTTTTTTGTTCATTCTATGTGTTTATGCTATTATGAGTTTTATAATGGTTAATTTGATTTTTGTTCATAACAACTACCATTGTTATGAGTTTTATATGCTGTGATGGTATCTATGATTTTTCTTAATTCTATATGGTTTTGCTATTCATCTTTGCTTTGGTTTTATAAATTTTTGTTGACAAAGCTTTAATTATTCCTTTGGTTTCAGAGGGTAGTTGGAAATGTTGAAAATCTAAAGAATTGGACTACTCACAAGTGTTAGTGTCTAACCAACCTTTGATTATACTCTTGGTTTTGGGTTATGAAATGTTTTATTTTTTTTAATTGTAGTTCTTTTGTTTTAGAGAAAAACAGAAATATTTGATTGAGAATGTGGCTTTGATAATTGTGTTGTGACTGTTTGATTTCAGTTATAGTTATTGTGTGCATTAGTTTCTACTTTTTTGTTATTTTTGTTGAAACTCTTGAAAATATTGGCAAAATAATAAAATTTTGGCATTTTTTTTAGTTTGTTAACTGGAGTCAACAACTTTACTCCCTTGCTTCCTTTGCTGTATAGACTTATCAGACTCATCTTGCCTGCTTGATCACTTGAAACTTGCTTGCTTGATCACTTGAAACTGACAATTAACTGGTAGTCCAAGTTTGTCTCTTACGCTGGTAAGTTTTTATATCAAATAACATTTTATCTGTGTATCCAATTTCAAGAGAAACCCATCTGAAAAATGTTGAGATAACACTTTACTTTTTTTTTTAGCTTTATTTGTGATATATATATGTTCATGCATGAAATAAGAGTTTAAAATTTAAGATAGTACCATAAGTACGCGTAATTCCTTATATTCACTAAAGGAAAAGAAAAATGCATTCACATTGGAGGTTTCTTGGGCCAACGCTAGTCTGAAGGTACCTCACTCATACACTCAAAATTTCCACACGTGTTACCTTTAACAATATTACACACTCATCCACTTCTCTTTGGAAATCCATTTGATTTTCCAATTTGCGCATTCTTTATTTTAATTTTGTTTTCAATTGATTGATTGGATAAAAATGAGACTTCTTTTCAATTTTAATTTTTGTTTTGCATTTATGATTTCGATTGGGAATCGTGAATATTGTTGTATTGATATTATTGTAATTTTATATATGTTTGTACATCATTATCAGGTTGTGGAATCACAATTGAACAGATTATGCTTTAAGGCACAAGAATGCTTAGTGATGGGCAGATAGTTGGATTTGGCCTCACTTATGCTCACTTTGGCCAACTTCATATTTTCCGAAGTTTCCGAGAAAGGTGCAGCTTGCATGAATTGACCTTTTTTGTTTTGTTTTTTTGTTTTTTTAATTCCCCTTGGAAACTTGATTGTATGGTGGTCCACGCCAAAATGAGGGGTTTGAATACCATACATGCATCAAACAATTTAATGAGTTGGTTTTTGCTTTGTTTCTTTAGATGCCTTTAAATGAGGTACTTTTTTGTTGTATAATGCAATAGAACAATTTGCTAATTGGTGCCGCATAACATAAAATTGTCAATCAGCAAAGCAACTCTATATGGTAGTGGGCCAAAGGTCCTCATCAAATTGTATTTATAATGTAGATTTTGTTTGAAAATGAATATATATATGAAAAAAAAAATTAGAAAGTAGCAACCAACCACTACTACAATTAAGCAACTATTGAGTAATTACTAATGATTTTTTTTTTTAATTACGTTGTTTGATTCTTTAATTTTTTTTAGTTGAATTATAAATATGACGATGATATTGGATTTCGAATTTGTATTGGCTGTTTAGTTAATAACATTCAAATTGTGCCTTAGTTATTTTGAAGGGAAAATACAATGAAAAGAGAATTTAATTTGGGTCTTTGAAAAGGAAAAATGTACTAATATATTTCAATTTCAAATGCATTCATATTTAATTTTAATTGAAGAACCCAATTCATGGTGATAGTGATGAAGAGAACAGCGAATGCATCCACAAATTCGAATTTGGTGATGGCAACATCACGAGACAAGAAAAAAGAAAAAGGACGGAGTAGTAGTGATTTTGATTCAAAGAAATTGCCAGCTTCTATTTCATCCAGGGTAATTTTCCTCTCTCTTTCAAATTATTTTCCCTTTTGGTTAATTAGTGCTTTAAAGTGATGATGTATATAATCTAACAAGGAATTATCAAAATGAAATCTATTTGGTAGTTGGAATTGAAGTGAAAAAAAAAAAAGTAATCGTTGTTTGGAATTTTTTTTTTTTTTTTGGTCAGAAGCAGGGAAAGGAAATTTACATTATGGAAAACAATTTCTGTTGAAATCTTAAAAATATTGCTCATTCAACTGAATGTTTTTTTAAGTTAGTTTTGTTTGCATCCAAAAGCCAAGTTTATTGAAACAATTTTTCGATGATGGACATCAGAACTAAAATAATCTTTAAAATTGCTGGTCATAAGATGAAAAAGCCGAGAATAAGAATAAGTTTTTGAATGTAGCACCAAAGAAGTTAATAGCATTGTATTTTCTAGAATATCCACTGAGTACAGATGATCATGTAATTTGGTAATGAAGGAAACTAATAGTGAGAGATTTACACATATGCGACCAATACTTATTCTAATTTATTTGTTTTCCTACTTTAGCCACCGACAATTTCACCTGTTGGACTTGCTTATTAAAATTTCCAAGTTGATTCTTTCAGACTGATGGAACTCCTTAGACTAGGGAAGGTTGATCCTATTGATGTAAAGCTTATTAAGGAAAAGCTTTTTGGCTATTCTATCTTTTGGGTGACCAAAGAAGAGTCTTTTGGAGATCTAGAAAAAGGAATTCCTTTTCTTGGTAACCCGAGGGAAAAAAAAGAAGGAGATTTTTGCAAAACTCACAAGTGATAAGTACAATCTATTAATGGTAGAAGAACTGAATTCTGAAGGACAGGACCCACATAGTGGACCGTGTGTCATTTTTTATATGCTGTGCAAAGAGGTTTCAGAACCTAGGCCTACAATACTATGGCAATATGTAATTACTTTTTTGTTGTTCCTTCTGACTATTGGTTCCTCTATGGAGCTAGGAATTGCATCTCCAGTATTGCTAATTGCATTGGTTTGTAAAAATGTGACACTCCCCTTTTCATTTCTAATTTTTCATGTCTTTTTTGTTACTATTCAATGTTGGATTTTGAGGTGTCTGGTAAATGTATTTTTAGTGTTTTTGCTGTGTGCATTGTTGTTTGCTTATTATGGCATTGTTGTTAACTTATTATGCACGTATGCCCATAGATATGCATTCTTTTTTCATGTGGTAGCAACTTGGTTTGATGACCCAATTACACAGATTTATAAAATTTATGAAAATGTGCAAAGGCTTTGCAATTGGCACTATCAGAATGTAATAAAGGCTAAGATTGTTGTTTATTGTGAGAAGGGTGATTCATTTATCAGAAAGTAAGCACTCTTTTGCTCTGTCTCCATTTTTTTTATCAAGGTAATTCATTCATTTTAGGAATCCTTTTCAAACGAGTCACAAAAATGTACAAAAATGATAATATGCAGGCAATCTGGCAATATGTACAAAAATGTCAAGAAGAAGATCGAAAGGGGTGTTGCATTCTTCACATGTATTTTTGTCAACAACACAGTTTGTCATTTCTCTGCGCTTGCCAATGATGAGATGATGTTGGAAGAAGGTGATATGTTGAAGATGTAAGTTTTCTTGAAGCAACATATATGTTACTATTCGTGAAGCTGAATAAATAGGCTTCCATCTGAGGTAGTTAAGTACTACATAGATTCAAATGCCATTGAACCACCTGCTATGCAGCATTTATTACCATTTGTGGACTTTGCTCTTCCCTTGGCATATGGTGTCTTGGGGATTCAGCTATTTAATTTAATTATGTTGTTTGATTCTTTGATCTTTTGTTGAATTATAAATGTGATGGTGATATTATATTTCGAGTTTGTATTGGTATGTAGATGATATCTTTCAAATTGTGCTTTAATTTAATATAATGAAAAGGGACTTTATTTTTGAATTTCTGAAAAAAAAATGTGATAATATATTTCAATTTCAAATGCGTGTGTATTTAATTTTAGTTGAGTAGTACCATGGGTACGGGTTATTCGCTAGTTATAGTATATTACATATGAGTTGGGTTTTGTCTTTGATGCTCAAACCCATCCAACCAAGCATTCACATGCAGAAGATGGGGGGACTTGGTCTTTTGAAGAGGAAATTATAGTTCACTATCCAACCAATCATTGGTTATATGGTGATGCAAGCATTGATTATATGGAAAACCTGGTCTCTTTTAGAAGAGGTGTGCTATGGAGTTTAAAAGAAGAAAAAAGAAAAAATAGGGTAACAATTCGGCATTAATGTACAACAGTTTGACCATTTATTTGGCCTAAGCAGCTGTTCCACCTCCAATTGTTGCCTTTCTTCGCTTGCCATGTGTCCTAATTTAATTCCCTAACTGTGCCAGCATTTAATATTGTTTTGCCCCTCTAACGTCTATTTAGACTCCTCTACAAGCTGAAAATAGGACATATTCCAGCTTTGAGAAATATTCTAAGTCTTAAAATGTTCTTTTTCCCTCTCCTCCACCTTTCCTAATCTTTTTTTTTTTTTTTAACTTTTGCAGTAGAATAGTGAATGTAATTGGTAGAACTTTTGGAAGGTTTTATTGGTATTTTGGCTTTGCAATTCCACATTGCAAATGGTAGGATTTTTAAAATAAAGCAATTCCTTTTCTTTTCTCCCTTTCATCTCCATCTTATTCTTTAATTTAGTTTTAAGATTTAATTAAATTGGGAATTTCTTTTAATTTATATATTGCTTATGTTAAGTATAATATTAATATGATAGGAGGCTAAACTTCCTCGGCTCCAAACCATGAAAATAGTTTGTTGAGGTCTGTGTTAGAGCATGCTTAGGACTTAATTTTATATCTTAAGATTAATTGAATGGACATGACTTAGTAGGGATTCATCTTTTGGAGTCTCCTAACAATGTTATAATTGATTAGGCGATTCATGAACTTTTGTTTCATGTTGTCTCTAATTTCAATTTAATGTTGTTAGGACGAGTTTTTCATCTCCAATATAACATAATCACACTTTCATCACACAAAATTATATTACTAAATCTTTCAGCCTATTACCACTTGGGATAGGTAACTAAGTCGAGATAAATAGCATACTCAAACTTCCCCTTCAGTATACTATCATTGGAATTTGTTTGGGGTCAAGTTCTTTTAAATTCCAAGTACTTTCAATACCGCACTAAAATATTGTCTTTACTTTATCGCAATATAAATAGTGTTTTTATTTCATTATCTTTAAATATTGCAGTTTTAATTATTCCTTTTCATTTTTCTTTCTTCTAATTATTAAAATCAATCTAAAGCAATTCAAGGACTTCAACTAAAATTGGATTTTTCTTTCATTCTTAACCACTAAAATTGATTAAAATTAACCTAATTTCAAGAATCACCGAAGTCACATCACCTAAGCTAATTAAATTCAAATCTTAAATCTAACTCCCAGTGAACTCAGCCCAGACTCAACCATTTTATTTTAGCACCAATGACCCATACACTTGTGGTCACTAAGCAAAACTTAGCCCTCAAATGTCCCTAATTCTCTTCTTTAGTCTTAGAATACACCAATACATCATGAATAAACACCACCACAAATTTGTCTAGATAGCCTATGAAAATCATATTCATCAAGTCCATAAACATGATAGGAGCATTTATCAAATCGAATGGCATCACAAGGAGCTCATATTGAACTATACCAAGTCCCGAACATCATCTTGGGTATATCATCCTACTTTTTTTTTTTTTGGTAAGTAATATCCTCCTACTTTACCCTTAGCTGGTGATACCTGAACCATAAGTTGATATTGAAAAACAACAATAACCCTTCAACTAGTCAAATAAGTTATCAATCTTTGATAAGGTGTACCAATTCTTGACGGTCACCCTATTTAACTTTTTGTAATCAATACACATTCTCAGTGTCCATTCTTCTTACCTGCAAACAATGCAAGTGCACACCAAGGTAAGGTATGCGGCTAGATGAAACCCTTAACCAACAAATCCTCCACTTGTTTCTTCAATTTTACCAATTCTATCAATGCCAACTCCTTGTTGATCCACAATGTGGATTTGCACCCCAAGTGCAAGGTGGTCCAATGTAGCAATTTAAATTTAAACGGTGAAGTACCGTTCGTACCCCCAGGGAGAGGTGTAGTAAACTCACAATTCTTCTTCTCTTGATTAGTAGGTGTCACACAAGAAAAAATCAAGAAAATTGGTTTGAGTTTGAAAATGAACCCTACCTAGGCATTTTGTCAAACACCTAGGAAGTGGCATTAAATCTAATTTGAAATTATCAAATAAAATTTGATTAAACTAAACAACTATAAAAATAACTTGGATCAAACCAATTCAAGTAGTGATTTCTATGGATTTTCAAGGAGAACAATGACTAATTAATTTGGTCAAACATCAAGTTCACTTGGTTGTTGTTCTAGATCAAACACTTAGAGTGCAATAATCCATATGGATTAAATGAGAGTTCTAGGTGGCAATCCATAAACAAAATCCTTAAGATCGGGTATGAATATTCCACCAAGCCACTCACATATAATGAACATAGAATATACAATCAAGAGTTAATCTAGTAACATCAACTAGTGGTTTCAAAGAATCCAAACAAACTAATCATCATTCAATAAATCCAATTGAAATTGAAAATTAAAGCACAATTAAGAACAATGATTGAAAGATTTGGTAACAAAACTTAGTTCATGTAATTGAAAACCTAAATCAAGCACTTAGAATGCATAACCTATAAAAGTACATATAAGTTCTATATTAGCAATCCACATACAATTTTTCAAAGAAATGCATGAGAATTCTAATTAGCAACTCACATATAATCTATATAAGCTATACAAACAAGGCTAGATCTAGAATTAACAACTAACAATTTCAATAAATTCAAACATTTCAACCATCATTCATAAAGAATTTCAAGAAGATTTAAACATTGAAAAGCAAAATAGCTTGAAAATCCACATACATCATCTACTATCCTTGATTTGGATTCAAGTAAGAAAGCTAATCACACATAATGAAAGTGGAAATACATGAAAATGAAAAAATTCTATTCATAAGCTCAAAATTCTGATACAAAAATTCAAAGGAAATGAAGCTTGATCCACTTTCTCTCTATAAAACTCTCTCTCTACAAAAGGAAATCTAAAAAATTGAAATCTACATAATTTTTTTTTTCCTCCAGACGACCTCACTCGTATATATAGAATACAAAATAAGAAAGAACATAAATGCCCCTTTCTCAAAAACTGGATTGCAGAATCCTCATATTGCAGGTTGGTTCGAATAAGTGTTCGAACCGACTAATGGTTCAAACAAGGGTTCGAACCAAGTTCCAGGACTTAGTCAAATTTTCTCCAGTTGGACCTTGCACAGCTTCTGTTGTTTTAACCAGTGTTTGAACAAGGGTTGGTTCGAACCAAAATTCCATACTTAGAAAATTTTAATCTTCTGATGCTTGTCATCCTTCTGTTGATCAAACCAAGGTTCAAACCACATGTGGTTCAAACAAAGGTTCGAACAACTTTGCCTTAGAGAATTTCTACACTTGTTGGTCTGCACCAGCTTCTGTTGTTCTAATCAAGGTTCAAACAACCTATGGTTCGAACAAGGGTTCAAACCACTTTCTCCATACTTAGCCAAATTTGCTATTGTTTCCTCTGTCATGCCTTATGTGGTTAGAATAAGGGTTTGAACAAACTGTGGTTCAAACAAGTGTTCGAACCACTTTCTTATTTCCTCCATTCTGGTCCAACTTTTGATATTTTCGTCCCAAACACCTGCAATTCACAAGAAATTGTTATTAATGCATTAAAACTCATTTTCTCATCTTTTTAAAATATACATTTACCTAACAACCCACAATTTAAGCTTTATGATTGTACTTTTCATTGTACAATCACACCCTGCAACTTAAACATTGCTAGTCCCTAGCAATGCTCATAATAAGCACAAGGGAAAAGAGAAGAAAAGAAAAATAGGATCACAAAGAATGAGTGTAATATGAGAGATTATTAAACTAAGAAAAGAAACAAATAAAGTTAATCCACTTTCGTAGGAAATCATGACTACACTTAGCACGTATAGCAAGCCTTTTAAACCCCTAGGTTCCCCCTAGTGGACGAGTGAAGTCTCGTGAGGGTTTGCAGTGATGCTACCCACAAACATCTAAATTGATCTCATGAACGATATAATCCAATCGAGTAACTTATGGTTCAATTTCAATATCAAACAAGTTACACAATCCAAGAATTGCATATATCATCCCAATGCATGTTGAATAAATCCAAATTAATCATGAGAACTAAAGTTTTCCAATTCTTATTATTCATTCAATTTGATCATCAAGCATACCCATGACGTGGCCTCGACTTCAAATCTCACCAAGTCATCCACTCACAAAAGAAGTCACTCAAGAAGGGTTTCTCTCATGGTTCTTGTAGGAATGCAAAGAAAAAGAAGTGCAATGAACCCAATCGAGACATGAATGAAAGAATTGAAACATAACGAGTGACATAGCTCCATGAATGGATATCTCAATGCATTATCAAATGAAAACACAACAATAACCCACATGAAATGGATTAATGCATCTATAAGTGTCACTTCCCTAAGGTCCATTAGGACTTCACTAGGTTGTAGCTTGGCCTCTGGGAATTCGTTAGATAATAACGGATAAGAAATTTCAAAGTGCATGTCTAGGGATATTTAGAAAGTGCAATAAAACTCAATTCATTCCAACTCCTCCTTTCATACCTTGAATGCCAAACATGAAGTCTTATTGAATTGTAACTCTTTTACTTTGCCTCTTTTTTTTTTTTTTTTCATGGGACTAAAAACAAATGATACTTAAGAAATACTATGTCCCATACATATTTTCTTTTTTTTTTTATTTTTTTTTCTTTTTTCTTTTTGTCTTTTTCTTCTCCTTCTTTTTTTTTTTAAATAAAAATTCTCTTCATTCCTAGCACATTTCTTTCCAACTTAAGTCTTCATCCTCACAACACCCATCTATATTAAACCATGATGCACTTAACATCCCATGACATGCAAGGGTTGGCTAAAATATATAAATGGGGTTGAAGGGTCATAGATGTGGCTGGAAATTCAAAGAAAATCTCTCTATTTTTTTTTTTTTTTTTTTTTTGCATAAGCTTCAACATGGCTCCAAAGGTAATTTAATCAAAAGAAAAGACTAAGGCTCCAAAGATTTGAAAGATGGCCTAACATCACTCCTTAAGGTCACAACAACTCATAAGATGCATTGATACACTCATACAAGTTAATGTGGTGCTTTGTGTGCATTGAGACCAAAGCAAGTAAGTGTGATGAAGCTATTCAAGGACTAATAACATGAATAAATGATAGAGCATTAAATATATAAACCTCAAAAACAAAGATAAGGCTCAAAAGCTCACACAAAAGGGTTCAAGTCTCCACCTATGTCATAGCATACTCAAGTAATTAAATCTTATAAATAGCAATCCTTAACACACTCTCATCCAGTAATCTCAAAGGACATGTTCTTAAGGCATTAGGAAATTATATACTCAACTTGAATCATGCACCTTATTCAGTATTGAAACCAAATCACTCATTACTCTTATGGAAAAATATCAACATGAAACCAATCAAGAGAGACGTGCAAGGTCCAACTCATGCTAAGTCAACTCAATTAAGCTAAAAAATGCTCAAATTTTGAAAAATTTTGACAATTTTTGCAATAAAAGCACAAATCTCATCATGTGAACCCTATCCCCCAACCTAAATTGTACATTGTCCTTAATGTAATAGCCATAAAGCAAATATAGGTCGATAGTATGAAAGTAAGCATGATGAAGAGCATATAACCATAACCATTGAAGGCACAATTCAGTCAACCAAGCATAACTAGAAGTCAAGCACACACCCATTTATTTAAACTGCTTAAGGCATCACCTAATCCACCCCCCAACCTAGATTCTACAGCACTCCCAACAACAAGCATATATAATCATTAAATACCAAAATGGAAGTACGAGATCAAGGAAAAGAGAGAGGAAAGATATTACCTCAAGAGCTTTCTTATTTGATGGAAAGAAAAACTATGAAAAGAAATTGTTAGAAATAAAAGAAAAGAAAATAGGGGAAAACAAAACAAAAAAAAGTTAGTAAGTAAAAGAAAATAAAAACAAAATAAAATAAGCAAAGAAGTAAAATTCTAAACTAACAAGAAATAAGAAAATAAGAAAAATAAAAACCTACCTACTATGTACAAGGAAAATGAGAAAGAAGGGTCATCCAACACCTACCCTATCCCAAGCCTTACCAAATGGCTCTATTGACAAAATGTTCTCTTCGAACCCATGAGAGATTGAAGATGGGTAAGCTCCAAGTGCATGTGACACTGGAGACAATGTGGCCAAGTGGGGTCCATAACATCCTAGATGAGGCCCACCATGAAGGTCAAATGTGAACATGGGATGCTCTAATAGACACTCAACACCAAGAAAGTCGATATAAGCTACCTCCTCAAGATAATCCACTACCCCTACCCAAGTGTGGTTTGTCTCAGACAAGTCACTCACTAAACCCCAAGTAAGACTCTTAAGTGGGACTAAATTAAGAGATGAGACGTGTGTATCACTCTCACTCTCAAGTGCACAAGTGAGTGATATGGGTGAGACTAACTCCATGCAAAACTATTCAGGCCAAGTGACATTTTTGCTCTTAGAATGAGTCTTAAGACACTGAAGAATAGCCTGAGTGATCAAGGTAAGTCGAGCATCATACTTGGGGGGGTGATAGGTAAAGAACATGCATTGTTGACAAACTCCACACATAGTGGACTAATGTCTTCCAGACTCTTAGTGTGAGTGAAGGAAGGAACATGATCAAGAGAGTCTGAAACAATTGGAGTCGTGGACTCCACTCTCACAATATCCCCTAAATTGATGGTCTCCAAAGGTGTATCATCATCATCAAACAAGGACCAATCAATCTTGGATGTGAGTGATATGGGGCTAGGTTCACTAGTGTATATGGGCTCCAATGTGGTAACCTCGGGCAATGTTTCCTCAACAACCTCACAATTTACCTCAAAACCCATGATAGGAATGTAATTCGATGAATGCTCAAGGTTGTGAGGACAAGTTTCTAGAAAAACCTTAAGAAGTGTGTCTAAGTCAGAGCAAAACTCTATGGTAGACTCTAAAGGTGAGGCATCTGTAAGTGAAGTCTCCATGAGTGGTGTGAGATATGAGCATGTGGTATGGTGTCACAAGTGGTGGATGCAATAGTATGCTTAAAATCTCCCCTAGGTTTCGTGTTCTTATAAAGGTACTCAAGATCGTGCCATGCCATATTTGGTGTAAGATCCAAAATTTCATCTAGAGTGTGGCGTATGTCTGGACACAAACCATGAAAGAAGCAACTCAAAATGCACACCAACTCTAAATGATGGCTTGGGTAGGATTGTAAAATATTGTTGAACCTTTCCCAACATTCATAGAACATCTCACCTTCTTTTTGAGAAAAAGATTTTAATTGAAATTGGAGGATGTATGTTTGATCGATGGTGGAAAAGTGAAAGTAAAATGCATTTGACAAATCCTCCCAAGACTGAATAGGTGAATTAATAGCATAGTACCAATCTAAAGCAACCTTATACAAAGACATAAGGAAAAAATCAAACATAAAAGCATAATCCAAGCAACCAATAGTTTTATGCATGTAAGCCAACTCAAAATTTTCAAGATGGACGTGAGGGTCCTCATGCTCATGTCCAAAATATGAAGGTAGTATATGTGTGGTTTCTAGAACAAAATATGTGCCATAAATTTCTTCTAGATAACCAACATGTGGGTGGGTGGTGTTGGGTAAACCATATATGCATACATTGAAATCCATGTTCATCATTAAAATGTTAAAAAGTAAAGAAAAGAAATAAAAATAGAAAACTAAGCTAAATATGCAAACTACACTAAATGCAATGCAAACTAACTAAATGGCAAGCAAATGCAATATGCTACAATGCAAAAATAAAGAAAAACTCCTAACTAAGAGAATAGAGATAGGAAAGAATATTCTAAATTGCTTGAGACGATTCAATCCTAGCTCCAAATCGTGCGCAAACAATTACTCTCCCCAGCAATGGCGCCAAAATTGCTTGTCGATCCACAATGTGGATTTACACCCCAAGTGCAAGGCGGCCCGATGTAGCAATTTAAATTTAAATAGTGAAGTACCGGTCGTATCCATGGGGAGAGGTGTAGTAAACTCACAATTCTTCTTCTCTTGATTAGTAGGTGTCACACAAGAAAAATTTAAGAAAATTGGTTTGAGTTTGAAAATGAACCCTACCTAGGCATTTTGTCAAACACCTAGGAAGTGGCATTAAATCTAATTTGAAATTATGAAGGAAAATTTGATTCAACTAAAACAACTATAAAAATGACTCGGATCAAACCAATTCAAGTAGTGATTTCTATGGATTTTCAAAGAGAACAATGACTAATTAATTTGGTTAAACATCAAGTTCACTTGGTTATTGTTCTAGATCAAACACTTAGAGTGCAATAACACATACAGACTACATGAGAGTTCTACATGGCAATCCACATACAAATCCTTAAGATCGGGCATGAAGATTCCACCAAGCCACTCACATATAATGAACATATAATAAACAATCAAGAGTTAATCTAGTAACATCAACTAGTGGTTTCAAAGAATCCAAACAAACTAATCATCATTCAATAAATCCAATTGAAATTGAAAATTAAAGCACAATTAAGAACAATGATTGAAAGAATTGGTAACAGCACTTAGTTCATGTAATTGAAAACCTAAATCAAACACTTAGAATGCATAACCTATAAAGAGTACATATAAGTTCTATATTAGCAATCCACATACAATTTCTCAAAGAAGTGCATGAGAATTCTAATTAGCAACTCACATATAATCTATATAAGCTATACAAACAAGGCTAGATCTAGAATTAACAACTAACAATTTCAATAGATTCAAACATTTCAAGCATCATTCATAAAGAATTTCAAGAAGATTTAAACATTGAAAAGCAAAATAGCTTGAAAATCACTTACCAAAAAAAAAAAAAAAATAGCTTGAAAATCCACATACATCATCTACTATCCTTGATTTGGATCCAAGTAAGAGAGCCTAATCACACATAATGAAAGTGCAAATACATGAAAATGAAACAATTCCATTCATAAGCTCAAAATTCTAATATAAAAATTCAAAGGAAATGAAGCTTGATCCACTTTCTCTCTCTAAAACTCTCTCTCTACAAAAGGAAATCTAAAAAATTGAAATCTACATAATTCTTTTTTTCCTCCAGACGACCTCACTCATATATATAGAATACAAAATAAGAAAGTACATAAATGCCCTTTCTCAAAAACTGGATTGCAGAATCCTCATATTGCAGGTTGGTTCGAACAAGTGTTCGAACAGACTGATGGTTCGAACCAAGTTCCAGGACTTAGTCAAATTTTCTCCAATTGGACCTTGCACAGCTTTTATTGTTCTAACCAGTGTTTGAACAAGGGTTGGTTCGAACCAAGGTTCGAACCAAAATTCCATACTTAGAAAATTTTAATCTTCTGATGCTTGTCACTCTTCTATCGATCGAACCAAGGTTCAAACCACATGTGGTTCGAACAACTTTGCCTTAGAGAATTTCTGCACTTGTTGGTCTGCACCAGCTTCTGTTGTTCTAACCAACGTTCAAACAACCTGTGGTTCGAACAAGGGTTCGAACCACTTTCTCCACACTTAGGCAAATTTGCTATTGTTTCCTCTATCATGCCTTCTGTGGTTAGAACAAGGGTTTGAACAAACTGTGGTTCAAACAAGTGTTCGAACCACTTTCTTGATTTCCTCCATTCTGGTCCAACTTTTGTTATTTTCGTCCCAAACACCTACAATTCACAAGAAATTGTTATTAATGCATTAAAACTCATTTTCTCATCCTTTTAAAATATAAATTTATCTAACAACCCACAATTTAAGCTTTATGATTGTACTTTTCATAGTACAATCACCAACATATACAAAGCGATGGATATAGGTTTTGTACCAAGAACCAAATCAAAATGAACTTTTACCTCACTCTTAGGCAATAACCTTGGGAAACTCAACCCTGCCATTAGACTTATCATCATCCATGGACATGTAAGCAAATAAGCTACATAAATCCATCCATCCCTACCTTTCCAAGGATTGCAACACTGAGAAACACACTGATTAGTAAAGAAACAAACACGATCACCATATAAGGTAAACAAAGTCACTTATCCCTTGGTGCAATCTATCACTGCCTGGTAAGCTGCTAACCAATTCATAGTAAGAATGACATCAAAACTCTTTATCCCTAACATAATTAGATCAAACTCCGAACAATACTCCTAACCATCTATACCATCTTTGATAAACAAATCATAATCCTTACAAATCCTGCTCAACGAAAAATAACTTGTAATCGATGTCTCAATGCAAATGGGGGACCAACTTATGCATACCTAAACCCAATGTAGAAACAAATGATGCAACAATAAAAGAATGTGATGCTCCTGTATCAATGAGCACTGTAGTAATGGAAGCATAGATAAGAAATATAGCCTTGTTAACTACAGGCTCAACTGGTGCCTTTTATTGTGCCACTACATAAACTCTCCCCTGGGATTGCAAATTCGGTGGCCTACTAGCCCACTACATCTATTGGGCCCTTTTCCACTGCTGTTACTAAAACTCACTCTGCACACTGCCCTGCAAAACAAACCTTTGTTGCTGCTATGACAATTGTATTGACTAGGAAGTCAATGGCCAACTATCACGAACTAAGTGGGTAATCTACTATATCCACCCTAATCTTCTACTACTCTGTTTCTATAGGTAGAACCTCTGAATATGGCCTGACTGGCTGCAAGTTTAACAAGCTTTGACTTCACTACTTTGCCCACCACCTGCAACAACCTTCTATCTGGTTCCTCCCAATCTTAGGGCACTCAAAATTGTTATGACCTAGGAGCCTACAATTGTGATAAGTAACCTACCACTGAGAAGATCCACCAAAAACTCTAAAATAAGATGGTGCAATTGTCATGCCCTGGATCTCGTGATCTAAGGGGTGAACTAAATGCAATCATACACAAACATACACCAATTATACATATTCCTTGATTAAAACCATAACCACCCTGGAGTAGACATCCATAATCTAAAACAATAAAATAATGGCTAAGCCTTGGCTGAATAAGGTAATAGTGTTCCAACACAATCCCAACATAATAATAATAATAATAATAATAATAATAATAATAATAATAATATAATAATAATCTTGACCCTATATCCTTATAATCCAATCGAATAAGTCCAAATAAAATAATATTATAGTCCCAACTGATTTAGAATAATAACATTAATTCTAATAAAGTAACACTAATCCTTTATAGCGGCCCCACCTAACTTTTAGGATCCACACCTACAACAAAATTTGTAGGGACGTGAGCACCATTCACTTGTGCCCATGATGTATAGTATAACATATATAACATGCAGAAATGAAAAAAAAAACAATATATATAACCAATATAAAATTAGCATGCAGCAATCATATGTCATTAATCCACGTCGATATTTAATAATCATTAACCAAGTGATCAACATAATCAATTATCCATTTGTTATTTTTCTTTTATCTCTTTACCATTTCAAATCATCATCTTAAAATCATGGGGCGGGTATTACCAACATTGTTTCATTGGCCAACACCAAACAAAAATGATTAATAAAAAATGTTGTCGTTTTTAGGTCAACACTTAAGGGCTATGATTAGTCAGATAACAATTGTGTTACAGGCTACTGACCAACTGGCATGAAGATTAACCCCTGCATAGATTTAGGATCTTTTAACCCAAGGGTAATCTCTATATCTTTCGTATTTTGACTAGTATCCGTCAACCTTGCAATCGTAACATTACATCTTATTAATCTCTTTCCACTTTTTTATCATGTCGTATTCATAACCATCATCTCATCACAATAACGTATCAATAATAAATTATTTCCTCATAGCCATTATCTTTAACAACTCATCACAAACAATAACATGTTTATTACCATAACAATTTATTAATCATGGATCATAACCTCATAATCATTATTTCTAGCAACTCAACTTACCATAATCATTATTAATCATGGATCATAACCTCATAAACTATGTTTCTCAATTCACATACTCATCATTTGTTTAGCTTTAACACCATTTACTTTATAAAAACCCTCTCTTAAAACTTAGTTTTCCAAAGTTTTTAGAAATTAGATCAATTTGTGAAACAAATAAGGACAAACGAGCAATCTGGCTAGAGCCCGTGCACTAGAGGGGGTTTTGGATGTCTCGCCCCTGACCTCGCAGTCCGGGACAGATGAAATGGAATATAGGAACTAATTTAATTAAATAAAAACCTGATCTTAGGTACATTCACCATAAATAATATTTATCAGAGTATCTAATATCATCCCTCATTCCTATATAAAAATAATATTTAAGTACATTACAATCAATTAAACAATAATATAATCCACTTAAATGCTGATTGCATGCAATCATTGACATTTTTAACTTCATTCCACACTCTTTTTATCAACATTTTATCAAGTAAAATGAATTTTTATCTTGTTTTGATTACTTCTAATGTCGTTGTGTGTTTTGTAGGGGAATGGAGGAACATAGCTCAAGGAAGCCAAGTTAGGGGTTGAAAATTACAAATCAGAACTAAGCAGTGTACCTTGGGTGCACAAGGCTTAGGCGCCCAACTGTGCTACGGCTCGGGCACCCACCGAGGCTTGTTTTGGGTTGGACTTTCTTAGGACATTGATCAAACACTTGGCAGAGGAGCACCTTGAGTGCACACAACTTGGGCACATGAGACCTTGGGTGCTCGCCTGTGTTGGACCTTGGGCGCCCACAAAGAGCGAAACTCCAGCATCTGTTTAGGACTTTCATCGAACACTTGGGGTGTGCAGTGGCTTGGGTACATGCCTAGTGAGGCTTAGGTGCCCACGACTTTCCTCTAGTAGACTTTTAACATTAAGTTCGAATTGTAATTTTACATTTATACCCCTAAGTTGTGTAAGCCTATAAATAGGCTAAATTCTGATGTATGAAGAGACACTTAACCTAGATTAGCCGTATTCGATTTCAATTTTTGATTGTCGGAAGAGTTCACATTCTTTTTGCCTAGGGTTTGCTTTGTAGGTGTTACTCTTTATTACGTTTAAAAAGAAGTTCATCGTTTTCTTATTTTTATCTTTCGTTTTTGCTTTGCAATACTTTATCTTCATTCTTTTGTTATTAGTTTAGGATCCAAACTTGCTTTAGAATATTTTGAAGTACTTCTCTTTAACTTTTTCTTAAGCAATGAAGAGCTTTTCACTTTCGCATAGCCTTAGTTACACTTTTACAATGCTAGGCTAAATCTTTTCCTGGTTTTAACCTAGGAATGTAATGAAATCAAATGAGATGAATTCGAATATTATGAACTAAACATAGTTTATCATCTTTTGATTAAACATGGAAGAATCGTAGCTCTAGGTTAACATTCAAAACTGAATCACCTGTGATAAAGTTAAACTTTGGTTACGATCTTGCGAACCAAAGGTCAATTCCATGTCCCAGTGATTTCGAAACTGAATTCAAAACGCTAGAATCGCAGTTGATTTATAAAAAAGGTTTTCTAATGTTAAATCTTTCAACCCAATACTACAGGTGTAGATATTAGGTTGAGTTAACCACATATTCGAATTCATCCCTTTGATAACATTACGGGAATAGGTTGAAACCGGGTGTTTCTTTTAAAAGTAGTTCATTTAAGTTTAAAAAAGTTGCTTTCCTTAGTATTTTAGGTTTTCGCTTTGTTTGTGTTTCCAAGTCATTGTCACAATTCCAAGTTGAAAACCCAAAAAAAAAAAAAAATTCTTCTTTTCTTCCTTACAATTTTTGCAAGTATTTTCAAAAACAAGATTTTTCCAAACCTAGTCACATCCTTGCTCCTTGGGGAGATGACGAAGGACTCACCTAGACTAAACTTCACCTGACCTCTTGCACTTGAGAGAGAGCCTCTTCTAATTTTGAGAGCGGTCAAGTTTTTGGCCATTGCCAGGGAGTAACGGTGTGTGTGTGATGAACTCGGAGAACTTGTTGCTGAAAGTACTTGCCGACGTAGTTGCATTTAGACTTCTAGGTGACATCGTTTTATACTTCTTTTTTTGTCTTTGTATATTTATTTTCATTTTTGTTTTATTTTCTTTATTGTTGCTAGGATAGTAAAAAAATATTTATCTTATAAAAAAAAAAAACTTTAAAAGACTCAAAATTTTTTAAGTGCATGCAACTAAGATCGAGTAGGGTAATTGTAGTTGACTCTGAACTAGAAGACCCTTTCTATTATCCTAAATCACTTTCCACAGTCTCACTTACCACCTCATCTTTTCATTCAATGGCTGACTTAAGAGGGGAAGGTAGGGTGCATGGGGATAATGATCCCCCAGATGTTTCGGGTTTTGTTCCATTGAGAGATCACCTTAACCCTATTGGGCAAACTACACCATTTTGCATAATCTTGCCTTTGAATAAGGTAAACTTTACACTTAGACCAGGAATCATCCAACTTCTTCCTACCTTCCATGGTCTTGACTCAGAAAATCCCTACAACCACCTTAGGGAGTTTGAGAAAGTGAACAACACTTGTGTTAACCACAATGCCAATGAGGATATAGTGCGCCTTCAACTCTTTCCATTTTCCCTTAAGGACAAAGCCAAGTTTTGGCTGAATTCCCTTCGCCCACATTCTATTGCAATGTGGCATGAAATACAAACTGAGTTTCTTAAGAAATATTTTCCTACCCAGAAAACTTAGTACTATAGGCGGCAGATTACCATCTTTTCTTGCAAACCCAATAAAAATTTCTGTTGAGCCTGGGAAAGGTTCAAGGACCTTTTAATGGCTTGTCCCCACCATACTTTTGAGCTATGAAGATTAGTGAGCATATTTCATGAGTCTTTTACTCCTAGTCTTAAGTAACTAGTGTCAACCATGTGCAATGGTACTTTATTTGATAAGACTGTGGAGGAGGCCATGGACTTTTTGACACTATAGCTGAAGACTCGAATGATTGGGAAATTGGACCTCCTTCTTCTTCTGAGCATAGGAACCCCATGTCACGCCCCGGATCTCGTGACCCGAGGGGTGAGTGATAAACACACACAATATGCATAAACATAACCAATCCCATGATCAGAGCAATGCAACATAAGCTAGTGAGCCCAAGACATATGATAGAATAACATGAGTTTAACCTTGACTATTGCCATGTCACCAACCACATACACCATTGCCAAATTACATAACTTAGGCCTTATGGCCATTACAACCAAACTGAAAGAGTTCATAAATGTACAACGTTACAATTCCCAAAAGAAATTTAAACTAGATGACCAAGAGCTTGGATAAGCTTGGTAGGGCTCATACATAACCTCTTAGTCCCAACACATCAACCCATTTGATTGTTATTGCTTGTACCTGCATCAAAGTCTGTAGGGATGTGAGCACGGGTCTACTTGTGCCCACAAGTCTCAAACAAATATATATGATATGTATTCCACACATGCAAGCATTTTATGATGTATCTAGTTACCACCTATACTCTAAAATCAAAATCATTCCTTGACATCACCAATTTAGACTATGCACCTTTATACACAACAATATTGTAAAAAGAAATTCAATTCCAACCAATACTTATTCTCTAGATTCTCATTCTTAAGTTTCAATCCACGTTTCAATCCTCTTTTTAATGTTTAATCAAAGTTGACCATGCAACCATATTTACAATACCTATTGACACTCAATCACATCACAATGTGGCATCCAATTCCAAACAATTTTCATTATTGAATTTCCTAACATTACATCTAGTCACATTCCCAACCACACTATCACAAATTTAACATTTAATCATGTATTCACATCCATATTATCATATTCCAACAATCCATCACACAACCATAGTCACACAATTCATCGGGGGTTGGGTGTATACACAACACCATCTTTTATGGGTCCAGACCCAACGGAAACGGCAAACCAAACACCATCGTTTAAGATCACAATCCAAGGTCACGAGTAACCCATACATTCACAATGTTGTGGGCTACTAACCCACTGGCACTGACACCAAACCCTGCGCAGGTTCCTGGACTCTCAACCCGAGGGTAATCTCAAACCCTTCCTGTTTACCACACCCCACCATAGCCCCCGTCACACAAACAATCATTCATCATATCACATCTCACCATTCACAAGTCCACATTTAACATCATATACTTTTCCACAACACAAATCCACATTCCGGTTCAGTCTAGGAATCATTACATAACAACATTTATTAAGCATCATTAAACATTTAACATCTTTCATTGTTATGAACATGAGTTCCCTTTGCCAAATCACAATTCATTAAAGCAATCACAAGTTCATACACTTCAACATTTAGTTTACATTAAGGCATATTCACAATTCTATTTGATTAAGACTCTTATCTCAAAGTAGGCTTCCAATTCATTTCATTCATGGTAGCAAGCATTCCCCTTTACAAGCTTAATCCCATAGGTTTAAGATAATCAACCCTTAATCACTTTTAAGAGCTCATTTCCATTTTAAAATCCATGCAATTAATCAAATAAAAGTTCTACACACAAACATGTTACTAACCCCATCATAATCCTAAGGTAGGAAGTCAAGTTAAGAAAAATCAGGAAAGGTGTTCTGGTCTCTGTGGGCGCCCCTCCAAAAGTTCATTGGCGCCCCTGAGGGATCATGGGCACCCCACATAAGATCATGGGCGCCCCTCAAGGGCCATGGGCGCCCCACCAAAACCCATGGGCGCCCCTCTGTTGTCCAGAAAGCTACTTTGCTCCGGTTCAAGCTCTAAGCCATGTTTTTGGGTTCCAAACTTTACCCAATCCAATATCTAACCTAATACCTTATTTTCTTAAGTTGTCTAGGACCTAGAAGACTCTAGAAAGTCCATCAAAACAAATTTTAATCCATTCATTTCTTCAATACGAAAATCTAGCTCCAACCTATACATATATATACACACAACCATTCATCCACACAAACTCCACTTCCAAGGTTTCCAAATCTTAAATAAATTTCATAGAAGTGTTTACTAGCTCAAATAAATCTCATATATGCTAAAATCAGATTAGAAATCCCTACCTTGAGTGGTAAAAAGACAGATCAACAAAGGGGTGTCTTGAGCTTCCAAACCCTCAAACTTTGATGAGGTCAATCTCCTCCCTCCTTGATCAAAACTAAAAATTAATAACATAGGAAGGTTTCTTAGGGTTCTAATTTCAATCTTGTAAAAGGAATTTGAATTCTATAAAGATTTGGAAAACCTACCTTTGAAAACCCAACCGGTGGTCTTCTTCTTCTCCTTTGCTCTTCTCTTGCTCTCAACTGAACCCTCTCTCTTCCTAGCCACTTCTCTCTCTCTCTCTTGCATCAAATCAATCTAAAATATATATATATAACAATATTTTTAATCCCCAAACAGTAATCCTCAAGTCTCCCTTCACCCCTAGCTTGTCATAGGTGTCAATAAGGTTAAGTCTCGGCCATCCAACCAGAGAACACCCTTCTGCTGATTTTCTGTACAAGTGGGGCGCCCCTCATGGACCATGGGCGCCCATCCTAGACTCATGGGCGCTCCTCCTCTACCTTGGGCGCCCCTTTGCATGCCCCCAAGTCAAAATGTTGACTTTTGAGCTATTCTGCCCAATTCTTCCAAAATTCACACCCACAAGTCATCTTTAGTGACTAAACTTACTTAATTAACATACTAACATGCCCAAAACATGTTAAAACCATCAAATTATATTAACATGAAAATTCGGGGTATTACACCGCATACCTAGTTGTCATTTGGAGTTAAGTGAGAGTGATGATTTGTGGGCTACGCTAGCTGCATTGCAACATAAGTTAGACACTCTTGAGCTTAAGAATAAGGAGAAATTGGTTAAAGCAAAGGTGATATGTGCTGCCTATGACTGAGTGAGGCATGATGCTAATTCGTGCCCTAAGCTCCCTTTACTTAGAGAAATTGCTTATGGTCAAGCCTACATTAATAACGCTCAAAACCAGTCATTCCAGAATAGGGGTCAAGGAAACACCTCCTACCCACAAGGTGGGAATGTCATGTACCAAGGTTGAAACCAACCTTCCAATGCTTATCCCCCAGGGTGGAGGAACCCTTCTAGTTTTGGGTGGAGGAATGACAATCAAGGACAATCATTTCAACCTCCTCCCTTACCATCACCCTAATACCAACAGCCCAATCCTATTGTATTCCAACCTGCACAGAAGAGGCCTCTTGAGGATACTCTTCATCAATTCATGTAACAACAATTGAGCATCAACAATAATGTGACTCGAGCCCTAAATGACATTAGAGGTCAAGTTTCCAAGCTGACCCAAGCTATGAGTACCACCCAAAGTGGCAAACTTCCTTCTCAAACTTTCCCAAACCCGAAAGGTTAGGTAAACCTTGCTGAGTCATCTACTTTGGGTACTACCTCGCATGAACAGGTGCAATCTATTACCACTTTGAGAAGTGGGAAGGTTATTCATAAACCTAATGATCTTAGAGCTAATGCTCCAAAGGTTTACGTAGGAATGAAAGGTAACGGGGAGGTTGAAGAGCCAAGTAAAGTAGAAAATGTGGAAAAGAAAGAGGGAGAAACCAAAGAAAGCGAGAAGCCAACATTTGAGAGAAAGAAGGGTGAAAAAGAGGCAAAAGATAAAGAAAGGGAAATCATTGTGGGAATGTTAGGTAGGCATGAGGAGCAAATAGCTGGGTACATACCTAGGCCACCCTTTCCTCAAAGGCTAGCAAAAGGTAAAAATGAGATGTTGAATTCTGAAATTTATGAGGTCTTTAAACAAGTAAGAATCAACATCCTATTACTTGAGGCTATTAAGCAGAATCCATCCTACACTAAGTTCTTTAGAGATATGTGCACTGTTAAGAGAAAGCTCAATGTCAAGGAAAAAGACTTCTTAACTGAACAAGTTAGTGCCATCATCCAACGTATCACACCTCCTAAGTATAAAGATCCTAGGTGTCCAACAATTTTGTGCATAATTGGGGAGCACATGATTGATAAAGCTTTACTTGACCTAGGTGCTAGTGTCAACCTATTGCCTTACACTATCTATCAACAATTAGGCTTAGGTGAGCTGAAACCCACTAGGATAACTTTTCAATTATTAGATCGCTCAGTCAAAATGCCACGGGGTATAGTGGAAGATGTGTTGGTCCAGGTAGACAAATTTTACTTCCCAATTGACTTCATAGTGTTAGACATCCAACCTATTCTAAATCCCTCCCATTCCATTCCGGTCATTTTAGGTAGACCATTCCTCGCTACATCTAATGCAGTGATTAATTGTAGAAGCGGGGTTATGAAGTTATCTTTTGAGAATATGACCGTAGAGATGACTATGTTTAGGGTAGGGAAACAGATGGGAGAGTTTGAGGATACTAAGGAGGTGGATGCGATTCATGCTTCAACTAAGGAGTACTTTGAGAAGACTTACTTTGAGGATCCCTTAGAACGAACCATAGTGAGAAGTGAAAGGTGTGAGGCTTTGGATGGAGAAAATTTTGTGAAGAGTGAGGAGTTGATAAGTGCTAGAGAGGAAGTTATGGCAACTAGTGATTGGGTGCCAGTGTTCGAATTTTTAGAGCCATCTTTGATCAAACCCAAGCCATCAATTGAGTGTCCTCCTTGTCCTTCTAGGAAACCTTTACCTAGTGAACTTAAATATGCATTCCTGGGAGAGGGTGAGACATTCCCAGTAGTTATTTCTTTGAAGTTGGAGAGATTTCAAGAAGAGAAGTTGTTAGCGGTCTTAAGTGCTCATCGAAAGGCCTTAGGATGGACAATGGCAGATCTTTGAGGTATTAGTCCCCTAGTGTGTACTCATCATATATAACTTGAAAAGGAGGCCAAACCGATAAGACAAATGCAACGAAGACTAAATGACCACTTGTAGAATGTGCATCTATTTAACCCCTAAATGCATGGGTGTGCAGTGTTGTTTTAACTCAATGAGTCCGAGGTTGAATTCACAAGGAGCCTATGTTATTCAATTTCTATGTTATAAGGGGAATTCAAAATTCAAATGCAAGCAAGGTTTGATGTTCAATTGGAACTATATTCTAGGGTTTTGCAAAATAAAAATTCAAACTAAAAAGCAAATTAATACTACTTAAAGGAATTCAGTAAATCAAATCTTTGTTTTTAGGTTCTAAATGAATTAAATATTAATTAAAGGAATTCAATTTAATTTTAAAGTGCAAACAAACAATCTACTCTAAATTTTAAAGCAAATTGATCAACTCAAAAACTAAATTAAATAACAAGCACGATATTAAAAAGGTTTTTGATCTAACTTTCAATTCCGAGTAGTTCACTACTTCACTAAGGGATGTGTTTAAACTCGTAGTCTAAAATTCAAAGATGTCTTCGTTAAGCTTAAATTCCCAATACTCTATTTAAAAATCTTGTTTAGAATAATAAAACCGAAAAGATTTTCTAAGAAAACACTTGGGTTCAAATTTGAATTAGGGGTTTGTTAAAAAATAATGAAAAAGTTTTAATCAAAAATCTTTACTAATGATTTCAACGAATTTACTTAAAAACTTTTGCTTTTGAAAGTTTTTCAAACAAACGAAATCAGGTTTGAATTCAAATCCTATTTTTAATTTGTCCAAAAATGTTAAACCAAGTGTAATTGAAACCCTTACCAGTGATTTCAGCGAATGTGGTTAAAGGCTTTCATTTTTGAATGCTTTTGAAACAAATTGAAGTTGGTTTAAAAATAGTAGATCCCTACGCATGAGTTTTCACAAACCATGCGAAGGGTCTACGCACATCCCATAGTGTGTCATGAACTACCCTTTCTTGATTTGTTGATTCAAGAACTAGGGTTTTTACGCTAACATCACTTTAAATGAAACGAAAGCAATAAATAAACACATATTTAGCTGATCTACTAAATGAAACAAATGAATCATATTATTAAAGAATGAAACGAAATATCGTACACGAAAAATAATTCTGAAATAGCGTAATGGAATACAACTGCTGCGATGAACAAACCAGCTTCGAAAAACTCCAAAAATATCTCACAAAGATATAAAAAACTCTCTAAACTCTTGCGCCTGGCTACTGTGGTCCAGACCATCTGGGTGGGGGTCCGGACCACAGAATGGTATGTTTTTAGCTTTTGTCTCTTCCTCCGTGCTGGGTCTTTAGGCTGGTCCAGACCATCCTTGGTGAGGTCTGAACCATAGCTTTTCCTTCATCTTCTAGGCTATTTTCATTACTATAAACTTCACTTATCAAACCTTTTTTCCTGCAATTAAAAAAATGAAAACTATAAGTAATAAAATAATGATAAAAAATCAGTATTAACAACTTAAATGCATCAATGAATGTCAAAATGTGAAGTTTGCAATTACACTTTTCAAGTGTAATCACATCCCCCAACTTGAACGTTGCTAGTCCCTAGCAATGCCCTTTATTAAAATGAAATGAAACAACTATCCTATTTCTCTTTTCATTGGAAACACAGCTACACTTAGCTGCATACGGCAGGCCTTTTAAACCCCTAGGTTCCCCCTAGTGGACTCATGAGGGTTTGCAGTAAAACTAACCACAAAATTCTTAAAACTACTCCACTGGATGGTAATAATCAATTCAACAACTCCTAATTTAAGTCAATATGAGTTAAGTAACAAAATTTTCAAATATCATATAAAACCTTCCAATGTGTATTTACTCAACTACTTTTCAATCATTCCATCTCCAATATGTCAATTCATATTATTCAATCAAAATTAGTCATCAAATACACTCAAAAGACTGCAGTTTTGACTTCAAATCTCACCAGGTTATTCACTCAATTAGAATAAAGTCACTCAAGAAGGGTTACTCTCATGGTTCATGCAAGATTGTAATATCAAGTGAGTGCAATGAACCCAATCAAAAGTGGCTGAATGAATTTAAATAGAGTGTGGTACAACTTCATGAAAGGAATGTATTAATGCATTAGAAGACAACTACCATCAATCACATGAAATAAATTAATGCCCTTCTAAGTGTCTTTCACCTAAAGTGCATTAGGTCTTCACTAGGTTGTAACTTGGCCAAAGGGGTATTGGTTAGACAAACGAAGGATAGGGAAAAACAAAATGCATGTCTAAGGATAGTGTGGTGCAGTATTGCCCCCCCAACTTTTCCTTTCTATATTTCTGGAGAACCCCACAATGAAGCCTAATCCCTTATATATATATATTTTTTTCTCTTTTTTTTTTTTAAGTAAAAATGATGGGACCAATGATAAACTTTGAGCTAATAGATTCCTTTTTTTCTGATCTACTTAACTTCCATCGCAACTTTCCCTTTTTCTAACCTTTATAAAAGCGCACCAAACTCCCAAGACATGCTAGGGTTAGTTTACCTATTAATCTAAGGTTAAAAAGGGTCATATATGGGGCTAAACAAGAAAGAAAGAAAAATTTATTTCTTATTCCATTTATTTATAGGCTTCAAAATGGCTCTAAGGGTTATGTTAATCAAAGGAAAGTTTCAGGCCTTCAAATATAAGAACGAGGGCCTAATATCACTCTCTAGGTTAATAACAACTTATTAGAAGCACTAATCTACACATGTAAATCAACAAATAGTGTCTTGTGCATTAAATACCAAAGCAAATTAATGAAATGAAGCTATTCAAAGGAAGTAAGGCAAAAGAATATAGAAAGATTAATATAAAACCCTCAAAAACAAAAGATTAGGCTCAAAAGCTCACATACTGGTTAAAGCCACATTCATCAACTATTACAAGAAGCTCCTTGGAACCCCATTTCAATACCCGAAAGATGCAAAGTCTTATGTTGGAAATCTTATGCAAACAAACTTGCCGATGGGAATTCTAAACTCATTGGATGATGAAGTCACGGATGAGGAGATCAAGTCTACCTTATTCTCTTTGCCTAGCCATAAGGCCCCGGGTCCGGATGGGTATACATCTCACTTCTTTAAGAAGACATGGAACATAGTGGGAGCTGATTTTACAAGTGCAGTCAAGTCCTTCTTCACTTCAAGGAAGATGCTTAAGGTGATCAACTCCACTAGTATTGCCTTAATTCCCAAGGTCCCGAATCCAAGTAAGGTCACTGACTACCGACCTATCTCTTGTTGTTCAACTGTTTATAAATGCATATCAAAACTCATTGCAAACAGGTTGAAGAAACTTATACCTTTAATCATTAGCCCTTCTCAAGCGGCTTTTGTCAAAGGTAGAACTATCTCTGACCAAATTCTTCTAATGCAAGAGTTAGTGAGGAACTATCATAGATCAAACATGTCCCCCAGGAGTGCTTTGAAGATTGACTTGATGAAAGCTTTTGATTCAGTTTCTTGGGACCTCATTCTAGATGCTTTGGAAGCTCTAAAAATTCCTTGCAAGTTTGTTGATTGGATAAGAGCATGCATTACTTCCCCCCAATTCTCAATTTCCATCAATGGTACTCTAGAGGGATACTTTCAAGGTGCTAGAGGTCTTCGTCAAGGTGACCCGCTCTCCCCATATCTCTTCTTAATTGTTATGGAGTTCTTTTCAAGACTCTTCAACAAAATGGTGGAAGGAAGTGAATTCACTTATCATCCAAAATGCTCCCATCTTCTCATAAATCATATTTGCTTTGCGGATGACTTATTTATACTATGTACACCTAACGAGGCTTCTTTTCAGCTAATTCATCAAGCACTTCTTCAATTTCACAAATATTCAGGTTTGCAACCTAATGGGAGTAAGAGCAAGGTATACTTGTCGGGGATAAATAATCAAAGTAAGCAGCAATTATGTTCAATGCTCGGCTTTCAACTTGGAGAGCTACCCGTCAAGTACCTTGGAGTACCATTGATCTCTACTAAGCTCAAATTTGAAGATTGCAAGGAGCTAATTGACAAAATCACCAAAAGAGTCAAGAGCTGGACTTCTAAATGCCTTTCATATGCCGGGAGATTGGTTCTCGTGAAGGCCATTTTATTCAGCATACAAGTTTATTGGAGCATCCATTTTGTTCTTCCTAAAAGAGTTAGTGAAGCCATTGAACAAGTCTTGAGAAGATATTTGTGGTCAGGGGCTGATCTAAAGCAATGGGGAAGTAAAGTGGCTTGGTCAGAAGTTTGCAAACCCAAAAATGAAGGTGGCCTTGGACTAAGAAGACTTGCAGAATGGAACAAAGCTTCAATGATGAGACATATTTGGGCTATATGCACCAAAAACCCCTCCCTTTGGGTTAAGTGGTGTCACCATAATCTACTCAAAGGAAAGTGTTTTTGGGAAATAAAACCACCCGCAGACTGTTCCTGGACATGGAGGAAATTGCTAAAACTAAGAGATGAAGCTAGATCCCTCTCTAAATATGAAGTTGGCAAAGGTGATTCTATTTCATTGTGGTATTCTAATTGGCATCCCTTAGGTCCTTTGATTCCAAAATTTGGACCGCGGTTAGCTTATGATGCTGGAATCCCTAAGGAAGCAAAAGTTAGCCGTATCATTGAAGATGGGGAATGGAAGTGGCCTTACCCATGTACATGGGAACTAAAGGAGATAATTATAGATCACCCGCCCACATACAAGCCGAGAGCCAACCTTGAAGACAAGTTTATTTGGGAAGCTTCAAAGAATGGGGTATACAATGCAAAAGCAACTTGGAATGCTATCCGAGGAAGGAATCAAAAGGTAGAATGGCATCATTTAGTTTGGCCTAGCATACACATCCCACGGCAAAGCTTCATTCTTTGGCTTGCCATCAAAGGTAGGTTGAACACTAAAGACAGATTGATTGGCTGGGGGATGAATATAGATCCTAATTGTGTCCTATGTTGTAATGCTGTGGAAACTATGGATCATCTCTTCTTCACATGCCCCTTTGCGGCTGAATTGAGAGCTAAGGTGTTACAAAGATGCTTCATTGTCAAGCCTACACAACCGTGGAACCATGAAGTTTTATGGGCTTTGGGGAAGTTTGGGGGGAAGCACATCAATAAAGTTCTTTGCAAGCTTGCTTGGACTGGTTTGGTGTACTACACTTGGGAAGAAAGGAACAAAAGAATATACAAGGGACACTCCTCATCCGTGGCTTGTATTATGCAAAAGATTGAGCATGTAGTTAGAACTAAGCTTTTACAATATCATGCAAAGATGGCTAATATAGACTTTAGTTTACTTGACAATTGGAGGATCCATAAGTAATTGTATTTTGATTTGCGGGGGTATGCCCCCAAGATATTGTACATAAATTCCCTATTAATCCAAATTTTACACTTACTTACCAAAAAAAAAAAAAGCTCACATAATGTACGGTTTTAAGTCTCCACCTATGTCTTGGCATATTTGAGTGACTAAATCTCATGAATTCTAATCCTTGACATATTTTCAACTTAATGATTTTAAGTGATAAGTTTGCACACATTAGACAATTTTATAGTCAATTTTTAAATTAAGTTCCTCATTCAAAATTGAAATCAAATCATTTGTCGTTTAGATGAATTATACCATCCTTGGTTTGAATCCTAAGGTATCACTAGTCACTAATGTTCCATAGGTAACAAAAACATATGACCACCCCCCAACTTAAAATGCACATTGTCCCTAATGTGTGAAAAAGGAACAATGGTGAAAAGAAAATAAGGTAAAACTGTGCACATGTCATGATTCCCCCCCAACTTAGGTGCTGGTGACTAATGACATAAATGAATAACCTAAATAAAAAGAAAACAATAAAAGTAGCATAAGAAATAATAAAAAATGGATAAGGATTACCTCATGTTGTCTTCAAATGAAGCTAATGCATGGTGAAACTCAAAAAGATATTGTAAGGAAATACCAAAATCATCATCCTAGTCCATCCCACTAGAACTATCAGCACGCGTCTTAGATTCAATGTCAGCACTCTCAGTGTCATGAATGTCTTCTAGAGGTGGCATATCATAAGAATCAGAAGGGTAACTCGTTTCAGATCCTATTATTATGTCAGTGTTTGTGGCATAACAGCGTGCGTCAGACCACTCAGTAGCTACAGTTATCTCAACCCATTCCATCTTTAGAAGAAGTTCAAGGTCAACTTCATTCCACCATTGCTCGTCAAGTAATTGGTCAGGTGTTATGTGCATTAGTGGGGGATAAATAATTGGCAAGGGTAATGAATTACTCTCTAAAAAATACTCCTCAGGCCACACTTCCCAATCAACCTCAGAATTCTCGGAGTCACTCTCCTTACTAGACATGTAAGGTGTATCTTCCCACTTACATTTTCTCCTAATTAAAGTGTTAATGTTATCCTCCTGATTATAATTATCATTGTTAGGACCAAATATGATGTACCTACTCTTTACAAAGAAAATAAAAATAGAGCTTAAGAACACAATTAACAAGGCATCCAAACATAAGGCAATAACAATAAACCCACGTATAGAAATAGAAAGAATTAAAAAGAATAACACATATAAAATAAAAAGAAAAAGAAATTATGGAAAATAGCAAATTAAAATAGTCAAAATTGTTATACATCAATCCAAATTGACTAAAGTTAAGTATAGAGTTTTAGGATCAACAAATGGAATAAGAAAACTCACTCCTAAACTCTCAAAAAGAAAAGAACTCAATATCCAATCACTAAGGATGTGGCGATAGATGAGACTCTCTGATATAGTCTAAAATACTCTGCATGAGGTGACCCTGAGTCTGCTGCATCTGATGAATGCGCAGAAGGAGCTGGTGGTAGGCTTTCTTGTTCTGTTCCATGTTACTAAGACACTTAGCCAAAGCTCTGATCTGATCAACTAATTCTGTATTAGTAACCTCCTCTTCATCCTCCTCTAGATCTTCTGGGGCCTAAGATGGTTCACCCTTCTCTTCGGACTCCTCTGCTTTCCTCTTTCTCTTTAAGATTAAGCCTCAGGATTTGACATAAGATGTGATGTTAAAAGGTTGTAATCTTGTGGTTATAGGTAAGTCATCTGTGATATGAGCCCCCTTCCTCCTAAATATCTCTGTGAATGCTCCTCCAAAGGGTAAGGCAGTTAGAGCTCCAGGGTGCTCACATGTATAAGCCACTTGGTGCCAAATATATGAGGGCAAATCAATAGTCATCCTCGTTCTAATAGCATAAATCAACTGAGCTTTAAGGGGAGTACAATCAAAATTCCTGTTTTGTGGCAACAAGTTTGTGCATGAGAACACATGAAGTGCCTAATATTTATCTTTTAGTATTGACACCAACTTTCTATATTCGCCAATCCACTCTTTGTCTTCTAATAGAACTTCTAAAACCACAATGGGGAATGTTGGGGTGCCCTCAGCAGGGTAAGTGAATTTTGGGTTCTATACTCGAGGTAACTGGAATACTTGGGCAAAATCGTCAGGTGTAAGTGTAATTTCAGCTCCCTGGACCCAGCTAATGAGTCTTTCTCTTCCCTTTCTTCTTATGATAGACCCCTCTCTAAAGTTGGTAAAGAACTCCTTTACTAAATCAACTATACAGTAGGCATGAAATCTAGTGATGTTGAGCCATTGTCGCCCCTCAAAGTTTTGCTCTAACATCAACTCTTCACGCCGAAATTGATCTATTTGCTAAAAACGTTCAATTACCACTGGTTTGTTGCCCCAAGTCTCATCATATTTTCTCTTGGCATCTTCCCCCCTAAATCTACTTCTATCAAAAGAGCTGGACCCTAGTTGTTTATTTTCAATTTTCTTGATTCGTGGGGCCATGATAGCCACAAAGATACAAAGGAAATATTAAATTAATCAATCATACAACCCCTATGTCCACACAAGTTCAGTGGCCTAATTCTATTGATAAAAATGTAAATTGAAACTAAGGTGAATGTGTTTAATATAGACAGTCTAGGTAGCCATACAACATCCACCATAGATGGGTCTCTTTTCACAAAACAACAAATTGATCAAGAAATTCTCAATATTATTTGCAAAAGAAGACTTTTGAAAATAGATAAATCAAAACAAACTAAAGCCTTGGGGTTCCTTGACCCCTTGGACCCAAATTATGACCCACGGTGAAGAAGATGATGGGGTGTGAAGAAAGTCACTCAAAATGAATAATTTCCTTCTACCCATTGTTGGAAACTCAAAATAGGGTTCAAACATACAAGAAATTTGGAACCCCTGATACTTTCAAGCTCGGGTACAAAGAGAAATTGACACAAGAAACAACCTAGGGCTCAAAGGAGAGAAGAATTGTACCTTAAGTCACTTAGATGACAAGATTCGAGTGAAATATTGCTCGACAAACAGTGGAAAGGCCTAACCTTGAAAGGTTTCACAAGTATGTAGAGAGAGATTGAGAGAGAAGGGAGTTGAATGAAAGAATTTTAGGTTTAAAGTGGCCGAATAGCCTTTTAAATGAGTTGCAGGGTCCAGACCACATAATGGTCTCTTCCACAAATTTTCCTCAACATGCACACTGTGGTTCGAACCATCTGGGTGGGGGTCTGGATCGTTGAATTGGATATTTTCAAATTGTTTTTGTTTTGTTTTGAAAAACCAAAGAATGCTTAAACTCAAAATCAAAATCAAAATCCGAAAACAAGGCAAAGATAAAAACCTATCCTAATCCTAACAATGGTACAATTACAACTACATTTTAATCCCGTATTACTCATAAGGTGGAGGATCTAAAAGATCACACGTTTCAACCTCCACCACGAAGTTCTCCAAATACGGCTTGAGATGATGGCCATTCACCTTGAAAGTGGTGTTATTGCGTGGGTTGTGAACCTCACACACTCCATATTCTAAGACAGAAATGATAGCAAAAGGACCATACCACCTAGACCAAAGCTTTCCTGAGAAAAGATGTAACCATGAGTCATACATCAAAACTTCTTAGCCAACATGAAAGGATTTCCTACGAATGTGTTTATCATGTAATTCCTTCATCTTAGCCCTGGCAAATTTTTCATTTTCAAAAGCATCATTTCTTAATTCTTCAAGTTCATTGAGTTGAAGCTTTCGAAGAATGCCGGCATCATCTTTACTCTCATTAAATTGCTGGATTGCCCAATAGGCTCTGTGTTCCATCTCAATGGGTAGGTGGCAAGCCTTGCTAAAGACAAAGCGATATGGAGACATACCCAAAATGGTTTTGTAAGCCATCCGGTACACCCACAATGTATCAACCAGTCTCAAAGACCAATCTTTGCAAATGGGGTTGACAGTCTTTTCAAGAATACCCTTTATCTCCCTATTAGCTAATTCAACCTGGCCGCTGTTTTGTGGGTGACAAGCAGTTCCCACTTTATGCGTCACACCATATTTACGCATTAGGATACCAATAGGCCAATTGCAAAAATGCTTACCCTCATCACTAATGATCGCTCGTGGCATCCCAAAATAAGAGAAAATATGTTCTTTTAGGAACTTGACCACTACTCGGTGGTCATTGCTGTGAGTGGCAATGGCCTCTACCCATTTGCATACATAGTCTATAGCCACCAAGATATATTCAAAACCAAACGACTTAGGGAATGGACCCATAAAATCTATCCCCCAACAATCAAAGATTTCTAAAATGATCACAGGGTTTTGGGGCATCTTATTGCGTATAGATAGGGTTCCTAATTGTTGGCAACAGTTACATCTCAAGTAATAGTTATGCAAGTCTTTAAACATGGAAGGCCAATAAAATCCACTTTGAAGATAAGTGGCCTCCACAAGCTAAGGCGTGACAAAACTCAACAACACTATGAATCTCAGGGTCGGAAATGCATCTGCTCACAATTTGATTTGGACAATACTTGTAGACGTAAGTCTTGGCCATCCAAGGAGAGGTTTGAACCATGACGTTCTCTTCGTTTTCTCGGCCATTTCCATAGCTATAAACTTCGATCTCCTTACCCTTTTCCCTGCAATTAGAAAAATAAAAGTATAAGCAATAAAATAACACTAAAACTTCAACTTTAATTATTTAAAAGCATGAATAAGTGTTGAGTTAGAGAGTTTGTAATTACACTTTTCATGTGTAATCAGCTACCACATTTTCTACTCCTTTCTTGTCCTTGATTTCCAAATTAAACTCTTGGAGGAGTAGCATCCATCTAATTAGACGGGGTTTGGCCTCTTGCTTGGAAAGAAGATATTTCAATGTTGTTTGGTCCGTAAACACTGTAACATAAGAACCTACCAAATATGTCCAAAACTTGTCTAGGGTAAAAACTACCGCTAGAAGCTCTTTTTCAGTGGTGGTATAGTTAACTTGAGTCTCATTCAGAGTCTTACTAGCATAGTAAATGGCATGAGCTTTCCCTTTTCTCCGTTGCCTTAAGACTACACCTACCGTGAAATCACTAGCATCACACATAAACTCTGATGGTAGAGACCAATCTGGGCTTTGCATACTGGGAGTGGTGGTGAGCAATTGTTTAAGTTGATCAAATGCTTCTTGGCATGATGTTATCCATTCAAACGGAACATCATTAGACAATAATGAGCATAGGGGTCGGGCAATAGAACTAAAGGACTGAATGAATCATTGGTAAAACCAAGCATGTTTGAGGAATGATCTTACGTCCTTCACACATCAAGGGATAGGTAAGTTTTAGATTAGTTCCGCTTTTGCTTTGTCTACCTCAATTCCTCAACATGATACTATATGCCCAAAAACAATTCTCTATTGTACCCTGAAATGGTACTTTTCCCAATTTAGCACCAAGTTACTTTCCTCACATCGCACCAACACCTTTTCAAGGTTGGTCAAGCACTCATCAAATGTATCTCCATAGATGAAGAAATCATCTATGAAAACCTCTAAGAACCATTCAACCATGTCACTAAAAATGCTCATCACACACCTTTAAAAGGTCGCAGGTGCATTGCATAACCCAAATGGCATTCGTCTGTATGCAAAAGTGCCAAAAGGGCATGTGAAAGTGGTTTTCTCTTGGTCCTCAAGTGCTATCTCAACCTGATTATACCTTGAGTACCCAACAAGAAAGTAGTAAAAAGATTTCCCCGCTACTCTCTTAAGCACTTGATCTAGAAATCGAAAGGGAAAATGGTCCTTCCGAATCACTACGTTCAGTTGCCTAAAATCAATACACATTCGCCACCTAGTTTAGGTGCGTTGAGGCATTAACTCTTCTCTCTTATTCTCAACCACAGTGACACCGAATTTTTTTGGAACCACTTGAGTAGGACTCACCCACTTTGAATCAGAGATGGGGTAAATAATACCTGCATCGAGTAGCTTAAGTACTTCCCCTTTTACCACTTTTTCCATGTTGGGGTTTAGTCTTTGTTGCATTTGCCTTACGGGTTTGGCCTCATCCTCAAGGTATATATGATAAGTACACACTAGGGGACTAATACCTCGAAGATCTGCCACTGTCCATCCCAAGGCTTTTCAATGAGCACTTAAGACCGCTAGTAACTTCTTTTCCTGAACTCTCTCCAACTTCGAAGAAATGACTACTGGGAATGTCTCACCCTCTCCTGGGAATGTCTCACCCTCTCTTAGGAATGCATATTTAAGTTCACTGGGCAAAGGTTTCCTAGAAAGACAAGGAGGCCACTTAACCGACAGCTTGGGTTTGATCAAAGATGGATCCAAAGATTCAAACACTGGCACCCAGCCATTAATTGCCATAACTTCCTCTCTATCACTTATCAACTCTTCACTCTCTATAAAATTCTCTCCATCCAAAGCTTCACACCTTTCACTTCTCACTAGGGCTCGTTCTAGGGGATCCTCAAGATAAGCCTTCTCAAAGTACTCCTCACTTAAAGTATGAATCACATCCACCCCTCTGACATCCTCAAACTCTCCCATCTGTTTCCTCACCCTAAAAATGTTCATTTCAACGGTCATATTCCCGAAAGATAGCTTCATAATCCTATTTCTACAATTAATCACAGCATCAGAGGTAGTGAGGAATGGTCTACCTAAAATGACCGGAATGGAATGGGAGGGATTTTGAATAGGTTGGGTGTCCAACACTATGAAATCAGTAGGAAAGCAAAATTAGTCTACTTGGACCAACACTTCTTCCACCATACCCCTTGGCATTTTGACTAAGCAATCCGCCAATTGCAAAGTTATCTTAGTGGGTTTCAACTCACCTAATCCTAATTGTTGGTAAACCATGTAAGGCAATAGGTTGACACTAGCACCTAGGTCAAGTAGAGCCTTATCAATGATGTGATCCCCAATTATGCATGAAATTGTTGGACATCCAGGATCTTTGTACTTAGGAGTTGTGTCACATTGGATGATGACACTAACTTGTTCAGTCAAGAAGGCTTTTTTCTTGACATTGAGCTTTCTCTTAACAATGCACATATCTCTAAGGAACTTAGCATAGGATGGATTCTACTTAATGGCCTCAAGCAATAGGATGTTGATTCTTACTTGTTTAAAGACCTCATAAATTTCAGAATTCAACATCTCATTCTTTCCTTTTGCTAACTTTTGAGAAAAGGGTGGCCTAGGTGTGTATCCAGCTACTTGCTCCTCATGCCTACCTAACGTTCCCACAATGATTTCCCCCTCTTTTTATTTTTCCTCTTTTTCATCCTTTTTTTCTCAAATGTTGGCTTCTTACTCTCTTTGGTTTCTCTCCATTTTTTCTCTTCTTCATTTTCTATTTTACTCGGCCCTTCATCCTCCCTATTACCTCTCTTTCCTATGTTAACCTTCGGTGCATTAGCTCTAGGATCATCAGGTTTATGAATAACCTTCCCACTTCTCAAACTGGTAATAGATTGCACCTGTTCATGCAAGGTAGTACCCGAAGTAGATGACTCAGCAAGGTTTACCTGACCTTTCGGGTTTGGGAAAGTTTGTGAAGGGAGTTTGCCACTTTGAGTGGTACTCAAAGCTTGTGTCAGCTTAGAAACTTGCCCTCTAATGTCATCTAGGGCTCGAGTCACGTTATTGTTGATGCTTAATTGTTATTGCATAAATTGCTGAATAGTGTCCTCAAGAGGTCTCTTCTGTGTAGATTGGAATACAACAGGATTGGGCTATTGGTATTGAGGTAGTGGTAAGGGAGTAGGTTGGAATGGTTGACCCTAGTTGTCATTTTTCCACCCAAAACCAAGAGGATTCCTCCACCCCGGGGGATAAGCATTGGAAGGTTGATTTCCCCTTTAGTACATGACATTACCACCTTATGGGTAGGAAGTGTTACCCTGACCCTATTCTGGAATGGCCAGTTTTGAGAGTTATTAGCGTAGGCCTAGCCATAAGCAATCTCTCTAAGTAAAGGAAGCTTGGGGCATGAATTAGCATCATAACCCACTTGGTCACATGTAATACATATCACTTTTGTTTCAACCAATTTCTCCTTATTCTTAAGCTCAAGAGAATCTAACTTATGTTGTAATGTAGCTAGCCTCGCCCGCAAATCATCACTCACACTTAACACCAAATGACCACTAGGTATGGGGTTCCTATGCTCAGAAGATAAAAGAGGTCCAATTTCCCAATCATTGGAATCTTTGGCTACTGATTGAGCACATATAATGTTTTTTCAACATGATTTTGCAATTAGTTTTAAGGGTTTTATGCACATAAACTTCATAAGTTATAATGAAGTGAGCTAATTTACATTCTTGTGGGTGTTTGATGGTCTTTGATGCTTTATTTGAGAAGGAAGGGTGAAAAAAAGAGTTTAAAGAGCAAGGAATCAAAGCTATGGATGAAGGTGGAGTAGCATGGGCGCCCCTCATTATCACGAGCACCCCCACAAGCCACGGGCGCCCCACCCATTAATCAGAGGGGCGCCCGCTGAGAGGTGTTTTTGGAGGAAAGTCTCAAGTCTCAGAGGAATTTAGTTGAGCAGCTAGTGGAGGCTACCCATGGGCACCCCACCCTTAATTAGACGAGCGCCCGCCGAGAGTTGTTTGTGGAGTTATTTCATTGAAGACTAAATCAAACACCTTAGACAGGTAGGCCACGGGTGCCATGGGCGCCCCACCCATTAATCAGATGGGCGCCTGCCGAGAGGTTTTTTTGGAGGAAAGTCTCAAGTCTCAGAGGAATTTAGTTGAGCAGCTAGTGGAGGCTACCTACGGGCACCCCACCCTTAATCAGACGAGCGCCTGCCGAGAGTTGTTTGTGAAGCTGTTTCATTGAAGACTAAATCAAACACCTTGGACAAGTAGGCCACAGGCGCCCCACATCAACCATAGGTGCCCATCACCTTTGACCTTTGATTTTCTTTATGTAAAGTGATGTACCCCTTATGCCCTTCATTGTAGCCATATATAAAGGGGATTTTCAGATTAGGTTTGGGGGAGCTTTATACATACTTTCTTTTCTTTTCTTTTCAGTTTTACATAGCCTAAACTAGATTAAGGTTTTGCTTTTGGATTGAAGCTTTCAAGTACTCTTTTAGATTATCATTCTCAAACGTTCATCAGATTAGGGTTTGGATTGGAAGCTTTGAATCGATAGTAGTTCTTCTTGAATATATGTAAGTTGCTTCACATTTAACTATTTCAATTCCAAGTTTAAAGTTTAGATTTATTTCATATTTCTTTTCGTTCCTTTAATCTTCAATATCTTCATTTTGTTTTTGCTTTTCGTTTTACATTAATGGATAATTTACAAGTTTGTTTTCTCTTCAAAGTTCATGTATGTTAGGCTAGGGTTTATTCTTGGCTTCAAATCATTGAAGGTAGTGTGGTAGTTCGGTGAATTTGAATGTGAAAGCATATTCTTAATTAAAATATCTTTTAATCTCTAAATGGAATCTCATAGTAAGCTAGGGTTCTTTCGAAACCTACTCACTCGTGTTATGACCATAGCTTGGTTGCACTTGTGCACACCAAGTGTTTGGTTCAATGTCCCAGTGAGTTAGACTCTTATTTTCCAAAACCCAAATTTGGTTTACTTTCGAAATCAATCACCCGTGTTATAACCAAAGCTTGGTTATGATTGGCCATTTGTGCACACCAAGTGGTTGGTTCAATGACCCAGTGATTTGTAACCTATTTTCATAAAACCATAACTTAAGGTTTTCTTAAGAAATCAGTTCATCCATGTTACAATCAAAACCTGGTTACGAGTTAACGCTCGTGCATACTAGGTGTTCGATTCAAGGTCCCGATGAGTCTGAAACTAATTTCAAAAGCCTCTATTTACTTTGAGTTCCATAAATTAGGTTTTAATGAAATATCTTCCGACCTAGCAACGCATGTGCGATTGCTAGGTTGAGTTATCAATGCGTTTGAGTAAATCATCACTACCCACTACCGGATTTGGTTCGAAGCCAAGATTATTTAGTTATCTTACTTTCAATATTCGCATTTTAATTTAATATAGCAATTCCCTCACTCCATCATTCTCAACCCAACCATATTCAAACACCTCGTAAATCTAAAATTAGTTTAAATTAACTTAGGCTCACCTACTAACTAAGAGAACAAGTCTAGAACTTTTAACAAAGCCCTCCCTGTGAAGATGACCTCGGTTCTCACCGAGTAAGACTACGACCACCCTCTTGCACTTGAGAGGTAGAACCTGAACACATTTTAAGGTCGGTTAGCTACCATGTCAAATAAGTTCATGGCATCCTCCGTAGTATTATCAAATAAAGCTCCATTGCACATGGTAAACACTAATTGCTTAAGACTAAGAGTCAAAGATTCATGGAATATGCTCACTAATCTCTATGGCTCAAAACCATGGTGAGGACAAGCCATTAAAAGGTCCTTAAACCTTTCCCAGGCTTAACAGAAGTTTTCATTAGGTTTGCACGAAAAAGTGGTAATCTGTCGCCTATAGTGCTGAGTTTTTTGAGTTGGGAAATATTTCTTTGGAAACTTAGTTTGCATTTCACGCCACTTTCCAACTTCTAATAGAATGCAAATGGAGAGAATAAAGCCAAGATTTGGCTTTGTCCTTAAGGGAAAATGGAAAGAGTTGAAGGCACACTACATCTTCATTGGCATTGTGTTCAACACAAGTGTTACTTACTTCCTCAAACTCCTTAAGGTGGTTATAGGGATTTTCATAGTCTAAACTATGGAAGGTAGGCAAAAGTTGGATGATTCTTGGCCTAAGTGTGAAGTTTCCCCTATTCATAGGCAAGACTATGCATGATGGTATGGATTGCTTAACAGGGTTAAGTGATCTCTCAATGGGATAAAACTTGGAACCTCTTGGGGATCATTACCCCCATGCACACTACCTTCCCCTCTTAAGTCATCCATTAAGTGAAAAGATGAGGTGGTAAGTGAAATTGTGGAAAAGGGTTCAAGAAGGTAGGAAGGGTCTTCTAGTTTAGGTTCTACTACAATTACCCTACTCGATCTTAGTTGCCTACACTTCAAAAATTGTGAGTCCTTTCAAGTTTTTGGCTCCCCGACAACGGCACCAAAAACTTGACTGCTTCTAGAATGTGCGTCTATTTAACCCCCAAGTGCAAGGGTTTGCGGCATAGTTTTAACTCGGTGAGTCTGAGGTCAAATTCACAAGGAGCCTATGTTATTCAGTTTCTAGGTTATAAAGGAAATTCAAAATTCAAATGCAAGCAAGGTTTGATGTTCAATTGGAACTAAATTCTAGGGTTTTGCAAAATAAAAATTTAAACTAAAAAGCAAATCAATACTACTTAAAGGAATTCGGTAAATCAAATCTTTGTTTTAGGTTCTAAATGAATTAAATATTAATTGAAGGAATTCAATTTAATTTTAAAGTGCAAACAAACAATTTACTCTAAATTTCAAAGCAAATTGATTAGCTCAGAAATTAAATTAAATAACAAGCACGATATTAAAGAGGTTCTTGATCCAACTTTTAATTTTGGGTAGTTCACTACTTCGCTATGGGATGTGCTTAAACTCGCAATCTAAAATTCAAAGATGTCTTTGTTAAGCTTAAATTCCCAATACTCGGTTTTAAAATCCTGTTTAGAATAATAAAATAGGAAAGATTTTCTAAGAAAACACTTGGGTTCAAATCTGAATTAGGGGTTTGTTCAAAAACATTGAGAAAGTTTTAATCAAAAATCTTTACCAGTGATTTCAACGAATTTAGTTAAAGACTTTTTTGCTTTTGAAAGTTTTTCAAACAAATGAAATCAAATTTGAATTCAAATCCTACTTTTAATTTGTCCAAAAATGTTAAACCAAGTGTAATCGAAAACCCTTACTAGTGTTTTCAGCGAATGTGGTTGAAGGCTTTCTTTTTCGAATGCTTTTGAAACAAATTGAAATAGGTTTAAAAATAGTAAATCCCTTCACATGAGTTTTCACAAACCATGCAAACGGTCTACGCACATCCCATAGTGTTTCATGAACTACCCTTCCTTGATTCTTTAAATCAAGAACTAGGATTTTTACGCTAACATCACTTTAAATGAAACAAAAGCAATAAACAAACACATATTTAGCTGATCTACTGAATGAAATGAATGAATCAAATTATTAAAAAATAAAATGAAGTATAACTTACGCGGAAAATAATTCTAAAATAGCGTAATGGAATACAACTGCTGCGATGAACAAACTAGCTTCAAAAAACTCCAAAAATATCTCGCAAAGATATAAAAAACTCTCTAAACTATCTTAGAACACTCAAAAGCATGTAAAAGAATGAAAGTTCTTCCCCCTAGTTTGGCCGTGTACAGGTTTTTAAAAAAAAAAGAGTTGCAAAGAAACCCTAAAAGAGGAGTTTTAAAACTCGCGCGCCTGGCTACTATGGTCTAGACCATCTGGGTGGGGGTCCGGACCACAAAATGGTATGTTTTCAGCTTTTGCCTCTTCCTCCATGCTGGGTCTTTGGGCTGGTCCGGACCATCCTTGGCGAGGTCTGAACCACAGCTTTTTCTTCATCTTCTAGGCTATTTTCATTACTATAAACTTCACTTATCTCACCTTTTTTTTCCTGCAATTAAAAGAATGACAACTATAAGCAACAAAATAATCATAAAAATTTAGTATTAACTATTTAAATGCATCATTGAATGTCAAAATGTGGAGTTTGCAATTACACTTTTCAAGTGTACTCACTAAACCCTAATATGAAAGAAGTTGTGAAAGAGAAAGCACTTAAGTTGCTCGATGCGGATATCATTTACCCCATCTCTAATTTGAAGTGGGTAAGTCCCACTTAAGTGGTTCCTAAAAAGTTCAATGTCACTGTGGTTGAGAATGAGAAAGGGGAGTTAGTGCCTCAATGCACCCAAACTAGGTGGTGAATGTGTATTGATTATAGGCGATTGAATGCAGTGACCTAAAAAGACCATTTCCCCCTTCTATTTCTAGATCAAGTGCTTGAGAGAGTAGTGGGGAAGTCTTTCAATTGCTTTCTTGATGAGTACTTGGGGTATAATTAGGTTGAGATAGCACTTGAGGACCAAGAGAAAACCACTTTCACATGCCCTTTTGGCACTTTTGTGTATACACGCATGCCATTTGGGTTATGTAACGCACCTGCGACCTTTCAAAGGTGTGTGATGAGCTTTTCTAGTGACATGGTTGAATGGTTCTTAGAACTTTTCATGGATGATTTCTCCATCTAAGGAAATACATTTGATGAGTGCTTGACCAACCTTGAGAAGGTGTTAGTGCGATGTGAGAAGAGTAACTTGGTGCTAAATTGGGAAAAATGCCAATTCATGGTACAACAAGGGATTGTTTTGGGGCATATAGTGCCATGTCGTGGGATTTAGGTAGACAAAACAAAAGTGCAATTAATCCAAAACTTACCTACCCCTCGATGTGTGAGGAACGTAAGATCATTCCTTGAACATGCTGGGTTTTACTGGCAATTCATTCAATCCTTTAGTTCTATTGTCCAACCCTTATGCTCATTGTTGTCCAATGATGTTCCTTTTGAATGGACAACATCATGCCAAGAAGCATTTGATCGACTTAAACAATTGCTCACCACCGCTCCCATTATCTAAAGCCTGGATTGGTCCCTACCATTTGAGCTTATGTGTGACGCTAGTGATTTTGCGGTGGGTGCAGTCTTATGGCAACAGAAAGAAGAGAGACCTTATGCTATTCACTACGCTAGTAAGACTCTAAATGAGGCTCAATTTAACTATACCACCACCAAAAGGAGCTTCTAGCGGTAGTTTTTGCCCTAGACAAGTTTAGGTCATATTTGGTAGGTTCTCATGTTATAGTGTTTACGGACTATGCGGCCTTGAAATATCTTCTATCCAAGCAAAAGGCCAAACCCCGTCTAATTAGATGGATGCTACTCCTCCAAGAGTTTGATTTGGAAATCAAGGACAAGAAAGGGGTAGAAAATGTAGTAGCTTACCATTTGTTTAGATTACCTCATCATGTGTCCAACTCTAATGACTTACCAATTAATGAGCATTTCACCGATGAGCATATCATGCACATTAGCACCAATCCTCCTGTCCATTCTCCTTGGTATGCATACATTGCCAATTTTTTAGTGAACAGCCAAATGCTTTCCCATTGGACAAAGGTTGATAAAAGTAAGTTCTTATGTAATGTGCACAATTTCTTTTGGGATGAGCCTTACCTCTACAAGTATTGTCGAGATCAAATTGTGGGGAAATGCAGTCCCGACCATAAGATTCATAGCGTTATCGAGTTTTGCCACGCTTTAGCTTGTGGATGACCGACCCTAAAAAATGTTTCGGGTTCTACCTCTCAAGTGCAAGAGGGCAGTCGTAGTTTTAAAACTCGGTGAGTCCGAGGTCGAATCCACAGGGAGGGCTTTGTTAAAAGCTCTAGACTTGTTCTCTTAATTAGTAGGTGAACCTAAATTAATCTAAACTAATTTTTTTAGCAACTCAAACTTTTGTTTTAGATTCTAAATGAAAGAAATTCAATTTAATTTAAAAATGCAAACAAAGCATCTACTCTAAATTCTAAAGTGAATAAATCAACTCATAAATTAAATTAAATCACAAGCATAATACTAAAAAGGTTCCTGATCCAACTTTCAAGTCTGGGTAGTTCACTACTTTGCCTTGGGGTGTGTTTGTTTGAAGAACAGGGTTTAATTTGAAAAGTTTTGAAAATGTTATAATCAAAGGTCAGTACCAGTGATCTCAAGCGGATATGGTTAAAGACCTTTGTTTCCTAGAGTTTTTCAATTAAACGCCAAAATATTAATAAAAATCTGATTTTTAATTCTATTCAAAAGTATTTGATGATTGGTTACGAAAATCCATACCAGTGATCTCACACGGATTTGGTTAAGGGTTTTCGTATTCGAATGTTTTCGAAATAGAAAAAAAATAGATTTGTGAAAGGTAAATTCCTTTGCGAAAGGTTTTGCAACCTACGCGAAGGGTTTCGCAACCCACGCGAAGGGTCTCGAAACCTACGCGAAGGGTTTCGCAACCTACGCGAAGGGTCTCGAAACCTACGCGAAGGGTTTCGCAACCTACGCGAAGGGACTACGAACACCCCAAGGCTTTTCGTGAACTACCCTTTCTTGATTCGTTGAATCAAGAACTAGGGTTTTACGCTAAAACTACTTTAAGCATCTTAAAAACAATAAAATAGCATTCAATCATACGAAAAGAGAATTGAAACAAGCAAAACATGATATTGCGAAACAAATCGAAATAAAACGAAATAGATTAAAGTGCAACTTACAACGTAAAGCGAATGTAAAAGATGAAGTGAAGAATCACTACAAAGACGACGATGAAAGCTCCAATAAAAACCATGAATCCACGCATGCAAGCTAAAAACCTAATCTAAAAACTCTCAAAATTCTATTCTAACGCTCAATTGAAGGTGCAAAAATAAAAAGGGGCTTCCCCTCCTCTTGGCCGTGCAATAGCTCTTTATATAGATGCCACAAAACCCTAGAAGAGGAGCTTTCATGCGGCTATTATAAATCACGGATGGTCCCGACCGTCTGGAGAGGGGGTCGGGACCGTCTGAAGTTTTGAACTTTCTGTGGTCCCGACCGTCTAGGTGACGGTGGGGACCGTCTAGTTTTTCCTTATTTGCTTTATTTCCTTCTCTTGGTTGGGTCTTTGGGCTAGTCTTTTCCATCGAAGATGAGGTTCGAACCATAACTTTTTCTTTGTCTTCTTAGCCCTTTCCATAGCTATAAACTTCGACATCCTTGCCCTTTTTCCTACAAATAAATTAATAAAGGTATAAGTAACACAATAACACTAAAACTTCAACTTTACTTATTTTAATACATGAATAAGTGTTGAGTTAGGGAGTTTGTAATTACACTTTTCAAGTGTAATCAGTGGAGGCCACTTCTCTTCAAAGAAAACCACTACTAAGATTCTTCAAAGCTGATTTTATTGGCCTTCCATGTTTAAAGATGTGCATAACTATTGCTTGAGATGTGACCATTGCCAATGCTTAGGAGCCTATCTAAGCGTAATGAGATGGCCCAAAACCCCATGATCATTTTTGAATTCTTTGATTGTTGGGGGATAGATTTTATAGGCCCATTCCCTAAGTTGTTTGGTTTTGAGTATATCTTAGTGGCCATAGACTATATGTCCAAATGGGTAAAAGCCATTGCCACTCACACCAATGACCACCAAGTAGTGGTCAAATTCCTAAAAGAACACATTTTCTCTCATTTTGGGATGCCACGGCTGATCATTAGTGATGAGGGTAAACATTTTTGCAACCGGCCTATGGGTATCCTAATGCATTAATATGGTGTGACGCATAAAGTGGGAACTTCTTATCACCCACAAAATAGTGGCCAGGTTGAATTGGCAAATAAGGAGATAAAGGGTATTCTTGAAAAGACCGTCAATCCCACTCGTAAAGATTGGTCGTTAAGACTAGTTAATGCATTGTGGGCATACCAAATGGCTTATAAAACCATTTTAGGCATGTCTCCCTATCGCCTTGTATTTGGCAAGGCTTGCCATCTACCCATTGAAATGGAACATAGAGCCTATTATGCAATTCAGTAATTTAATGAGAGTTTGGATGAAGCCGGCATTCTTTGGAAGTTTCAGTTGAATGAACTTGAAGAATTAAGAAATGATGCTTTCAAAAATGCGAAGATTGCCAAGGCGAAAATGAAGGATTTGCATGATAGGCACATTCTTAGAAAATCCTTCCACGTTGGCCAAAAAATGCTTTTGTATAACTCAAGGTTGCATCTCTTTCTTGGGAAGCTTAGGTCTAGGTGGTCGGGTCCTTTCATCATCACCACCATTTTGGAACATGGTGTATGTGAAGTATACAATCCCCACAATGACACCACTTTTAAGGTGAATGGCCATTGTCTGAAGCCATGCTTAGAGAACTTTGTGGCTGAGATTGAGACATTGGACTTATCGACCCTCCCCCATTTGATTAGAGAGCTTGCATGACATGTTATATAGTATTAGAGTGGGAGTTTACATTTCTTTCATTTATCTTGTTCTAGGATTAGTTTAGAAATAGGTGGGTAATTTCTTATGCCTTTCTATTTCCCTAGTTGTTCGTGTCTTATAGTTTTTAGGATGGGTTATTTCAATTTGAGGGAAGTTAGGGCTGAGCATTAGAGTGAAAATTTTAACCAAGTGAATTTCAACATGAAAGTTTGGACTGTGTGCGCTCAAGGCTTGTGTGCCCACCTGCTACTCCCTCGGGCACCCAAGGCTGGTCACATGCCTCTTTATCATGTCAAGTGAGCTGAGAGTTAGGGACCCTTTTTTAAGTATTTCACTCACTCCATTCTCCTCATACACTCCCTAGTTCGGCTAACTTGAGGTAGAATTCCTTACTCCCTCTCTTGACCGATTCAATCACTTCACCAAGCCACATTTCTTCTCTTAATTCTAACATCTTTTCTCCAACATTTTGAAGTCTAGAGAAGCCCTAGACTTCAACTGTGGGCCTTGTTGAAGTGTGGATGTAAGCATTAGGGTTTGAGAGTATCCCACAAACACAAGGTAAGGACACTAATTTATGATCTATTTTGAAGATGTTGAGCTGAAATGGTGAAGATATTCTTATTAAGTGAGTTGTTTTGGATTATTCCTTGAACCCTAATTCAATTTGTAGATTTCTTTTCTCTCTTGCACACCACTTGTTTGATGAAATGTTTGTGAGAGTTGGAAAGTGAGTTTAGAGGTGGTTTTGAATTACATTGAGTTACATTTGAAGCTAAGGGATTGTTTGATGAAATTTGGCACTTTGGACTTTGTTGCTTGATTAGAATGGTGAGGAGCTAAAATTGTGCCTATCAAGTGCTTGACAATTTGCTTGTGAGAAATTTGGAGTATTCTTGGGGCTCATTGTAAGTGGTATTGGGGAGCATTGTTTTGCATCTCAATTTGTAAGCGTACTTCAACTTTCTCCTTCCCTTCTTACTTGGCACTTGTTTGTAGCAACCACCATGGGTCATTCATCAAGCAAACGTAAAACGTAGCCCTCTCCTACTTCATTAGCTGAAGATAGTGATTATGTGCCTGACTATGCACAAGAATTAGAAGAGGTTGAAGATGAGGAAGTTGAGGAACAATTGGGGAATGAAAAGGAGGACAATGAGAATGACAGTGAGAATGAGGAAGAGCATAAGGAAGATGAAGACGAACTAGACTATGACCCTTATAGGTTCATTAGCAAGGACGCCCAAGATTCATTCAATTCATATTGGAGTAAAATGGCAGTTCTTTGTGAGAGAGGTATCAATTTAAATCATTTCAATGAGGCACCAACAGACTTCAAGACTATTATGGCTACCAGGGGCTGGTCCACTGCCATGGCATTTAGAGCCACTACTAATCTTAACCTCATCTGAGAGTTTTATGCGAATGTAACTTTAGAGGAAAATGAAAGGTTGGGACAGGTGTACATCATTTCTATGGTGCAGGGATAGAGAATTACGATGCATAAGCGTAGCATTAGGGTTGCTCTTGACATACCAAAGGTCCACAAGCTAGGATACCCATACCCTAGTCAGCAAGAACCTCTACTTTCGGTGTTAGCACGACATTTATCTAAGGGGGAGACATGTTCATGGGGGGTTAGACGATAATTTCCAAAGAATAAATTGAGTGGTAAATTTAGAATCCTTTATGAGCTTATTTGTTCTCAGATCTTACCCGTCTCTAATGACAACTTCATTAGCCCCAATCGAGCACGATTAATGTATGCCATGACCACCGGAGTTTCTACTGACTTAGCCTTCCTAATGATGACTGCTTTGACAGTGAGACTGCAACAAACTAGGGGCCCAACAATTTACCATTTGTCAGATTAATTATAAAGATCTTGGAGAAGTGTCAGGTTCCCATTGACGCTAATTTTATGATAGTTCGGCCATTAGCAATGCTGTTTAGCTCCACATGTGCACGTAGTCCAGCTTAATCACAACACCAGCACTCTTCTGTTGCCAGGGCCTTCTGCTACGCCTCTGGTTCATCCTCCTATGGTCCCTACTCTTTGTTCTGATATCCAAGCATTGGGGGCATGTCTGAGTGCTATAGAAGCTGAGTAACATGAGCAGCGTGGCCTTTTAGAGTCTATCCTTGCTGCTATCTACCCGCCACCACCACCACTTGTTCATAACTCTCCACCCCCACGAGAGGAGGATTAGGATCCATCAGCACTGACTTCATGTTCTAGCTTGTTTTTTTGTTATCTTAAGGCTAACTTTGTCAGTTTAAGTTTGAGCTTTAAAGATGTTCTGTATGTACAACCTAAAACTGAATTCTATGACGATCTTACTTTGGTTTATGTTGAACTTTATTGATGGCATTTGAATGATGTACTCAGCCTCCTTTCTACAATAAAAAAAAAATTATATTTGCTCTTTTGCTTTTCATTTTTTTTGTTTTGTAGTATGTTCTTGCTAGTTCCATCTTGCACCTCCTCTGGTAATATCCATCCTTTTTCCTTTTGTTTCTACATTTTGATCTCAACACTAGTTGTTATTCGAAGTATTGTCGAAACTAGGTTGGGAGGGTGTCCCGCATTACTTGCAGGTGTCTTTTTGGGTGCGTGCGTGGCTTATGTGTTATAATCATCATGATCTTTATGCTCATACTCATTATGCTCACTTTGCACACCACATATTCACATATGCATCCTCCCTCTCACATTGAGGATAATGCCTCGTTTAGGTTGGGGGGTAGAGTTCGTATGATGATCATAAATTATCCTAGGAACCAACTTGAAGCCTTTTAATAACGTGTGTGATATATTTTTCTTTCCTTGGTCTTCATCTCATATATTATCCCTTACCCTTATTCACACACTTTAAGCCTTACCCTCATACATCTTGGGTTGTAAAAGTGCCTCAATGTCAGTGATGCGAATGGGGGTTGGGAATGGAAACTTTTGAGAGCATATTGAGAGGAAATATTAGGTGGAGAATTCAGTTGATGGATATTTCATTGTCTCAAAAAAAAAAAAAACAAAAAAGAAAGAAGAAAAAGCAAAAACAAAAAAAAAAAACAAAAAAAAGAAAGAAGAAAAAAAAAGAAAAGAAAAAAAATTATCATTCCTTTGTTTATGAAATTATAGGACTTGCACATTGTTTGCAATATTTGAAATTGTCCTAAGGGTATTATTTATTGTGAATAAGCTTCTTGTTGGGACCTTTGTTGGGATTAGAAAAGAATAGGTAAATTGGGACTTGTGTGCACTTGAACATCTTTATCCCAAGACATGTGCTTTAAATTCCATATCGTCTGTTGTAAGCCTTTACCCCTCGCCAAGTTACAATCGAAATAAAGACCAAGTGGATTCTAAGCGAGCAATTCTCGTGTTGTGTATGTAGTGGTCTTGTGTATGTTGTGGTGTGATCTTTTGCACATGCATTGGAACATGGTTATAAGTTGTCCACTTGAACTTTAATTCAGTTCACTTATTCAATTGTGGGGTTATGTGCAACTAGGATAGCATCATATGCTATTAAGGGAGTATGAACCCTTGTTAAGTGAATTCCTTTCTATGAGTGGCATCCTGTGAGTCTTTGAAGTCAAAACCTAGTTCCAGTTATGCTCTTATAACCTTGTTGAATGAATGAAACCACTGGTTACACATACTCTTCCTATCTTGATAGTCCATACAATTATGTTTAGCACTAGGGAGTTACACGTAACATTTGGGCTAGGTAGCTTGTTAAGATTGAACTTGAGTCACTTTTGAGCTTAATCATTTTTGGGACATCCTGAGACCAAACCATAGATGTTTGTGGGTAGCATCACTGCAAACCCTCACGAGACCTTACTCGTCCACTAGGGGGAACCTAGGGGTTTAAAGGGCTTGCCTCACGCGCTAAGCGTGGTCGTGTGTCTCCTATGAAATTGGACCTCCCTTTTAGTTAGAATTATTAGTTTTTCTTTTAAATTTGAAGAATATAGACTAGCTTGGTATATGTTCATGTATTATTGGTCATAATTCTTCCATTCCTAAGGACTAGTAATGTCTAGGTTGGGGGGTGTGATTGCATGCAATCATTGACATTTTTAGCTTCATTTCGCACTCTTCTTATGAACATTTTATCAAGTAAAATGCATTTTTATCTTGTTTTGATTACTTTTATTGTCGTTGTGTGTTTTGTAGGGGAATGGAGGAACATAGCTCAAGGAAGCCAAGTTAGGGGCTGAAAATTGCAAATTAAAACTAAGCAATCTACCTTGGGTGCACAAGGCTTGGGCACCCGACTGTGCTAGGGCTTGGGTGCCCATCGAGCCTTGTTTTGGGTTGGACTCTCTCAAGACATTGATCAAATACTTGGCAGAGGAGCAACTTGGGCACATGAGACCTTGGGTGCCTGCCTGTGTTGGACCTTGGGCACCCACAGAGAACAAATTCCAGCATCTGTTTAGAACTTTCATCGAACACCTAGGATGTGCAGTGGCTTGGATGCACGCCTAGTGAGGCTTGGGCACCCACAACTTTCCTCCAGCAGACTTTTAACATTAATTTTGAATTGTAATTTTACATTTATACCCCTAAGTTGTGTACGCCTATAAATAGGCTAAATTTTGATGTATGAAGAGACACTTAACCTAGATTAGCCGTATTCAACTTCAATTTTTGATTGTCGGAAGAGTTCACATTCTTTTTGCCTAGGGTTTGATTTGTAAGTGTTACTCTTTATTACGTTTAATAAAAAGTTCATTGTTTTCTTATTTTTATCTTTCGTTTTCACTTTGCAATACTTTATCTTTACTCTTTTGTTATTAGTTTAGGATCCAAACTTGCTTTAGAATATTTTGAAGCACTTCGCTTTAACTTTTTCTTATGCAATGAAGAGCTTTTCACTTTTGCATAGACTTAGTTACACTTCTACAATGCTAGGCTAAATCTTTTCCTAGTTTTAACCTAGGAATGTAATGAAATCAATGGAGATGAATTTGAATATTATGAACTGAACATAGTTTATCATCTTTTGATTAAACATGTAAGAATCGTAGCTCTAGGTTAACTTTCAAAAGTGAATCACCTATGACAAAGTTGAACTTTGGTTAAAATCTTGCGAACCAAAGGTCAATTCCATGTCCCGCTAACTTCGAAACTGAATTCAAAATCCTAGAATCGCAGTTCATTTATAAAAAGGTTTTCTAACGTTAAATCTTTCAGCCTAATACTACAGGTGTAGATATTAGGTTGAGTTAACCACATATTCGAATTCATCCCTTTGATAACATTACGGGAATAGGTTGAAACCAGGTGTTTCTTTTAAAAATAGTTCGTTTAAGGTTAAAAAATTTTCTTTCCTTAGTATTTTAGGTTTTCGCTTTGTTTGTGTTTCCAAGCCATTGTCACAATTCCAAGTTGAAAACCCAAAAAAAAAAAATTTTTTTCCTCTTTTATTCCTTACAACTTTCGCAAGTATTTTCAAAAACAAGATTTTTCCAAACCTAGTCACACCCTTGCTCCTTGGGGAGATGACCTAGGACTCACCTAGACTAATCTTCACCCGACCTCTTGCACTTGAGAGTGAGCCTATTCTAATTTTGAGAGCAGTTAAATGCCATCTCCAATAATAGCATCCAAGGTCTACACAGTCAAAACATATACTATGGTCACTTTTATATCTCTCAAAATTATGATACCATAAATGTAAGCATTAGACTCAGACTTTGGGTAACACAATTGATAATACTAATAGTCCAACTGTCAATTAGGAAGGATAAACACAGATATTATTATTTACAGTTAAGATCGGATTTAGGCTACTCAAGCCTAAGCCACCTATGTATCCCACCTCAGGAATTAGGTCACCGTAGTTCTTAACTTTACTATTCAATGTTCACAACTCAACTCTTCATCAATAAATCACATATTAAATATCATTATAATTAACAACCTCAAGATACCAGCACACAACAGTAATATATGCAATATCATGTGATAAGAAATGATAGAATACAATGCCAATGCATACTTTCTAATCTCCATCTGACAGGCCACAATTAGAAAAGCATATGGAGCCACCAACTGCACCATTTATGCTTACGATGAATGTATATCTCAACATATATATCACAAATGGGGAACTGAATTACACCCCAATAGATGTAAGACTCAGGGGAACCAAGTTACACCCCCTGTCCCTTCTACTAGGAAATCGAGTTACACCCCTAGTCAAACATCTACTTAGCTTAAGCATGGTTCGGCTATAGTCCGAAAAAAAATCTCACAATAATATCATCTCAAGATTAACGTCCCAACTCCAACAACTAATCTCTAGTTATATATATGATTGGGTATCATCTGATATTTTCAAAATCTCATTTTATGATTTTTCTCAAAATCAAGAATTCCCTCCATATACATAACCCATGCCTTGACACATAAACAACATCAACATGGCACTCTCAGCCATCCAATAATCATAAGATCAATAGGATGATATAACCCTAGCCCCAAGCACATGATATGCTCAATTATATAAAATAAACAATAATATCTCAACATTATAATAAAAGCATACTGTGCTTAAGCATCTATAATGACATTTCATTATCTTAAAATGTGTATAATTTTAACATATATCTATCATATATGATATACCATCCAAACTGAGTCAAAAAGACATCAAATCAGGTCAAAAATACCTTCCTATGGGAAAGGTGTTTGAATGGCATGGGAAGGGCACAAGAAGAGTATGAGAAGGGCGCAAGAAGAGTATGAGAAGGGCGCTTGAAGAGCCTTTAAAGTCTAAAACACATAAGAAGGACACAAGAAGACCACTCTGAGTCACAGGAAGATACCGAGAGCATCCTAGCCTCGTGTAAGGCCTATTCCCGTGACCTACAGTCCATAGCACAGATCTGAGCTGCTACAAGCTCGATTTGGCACACAAAATACCAAAATCTAAGCACCTTGAGCCTGGTAATGGAACTATAACCAACAACAACATTTATCTCTATATTTTGCAACAAAACTCAAGAATGAACAAGAGTGGGCATGAATATCCAAACCCACAAACATATATATATACATATATCACCATCTACCAAAATCATCACATACACATATAGATCAAAATCATATTAACAACACGTAGAACATGTATATAAGTTCCACCTACCTTAGATCTAAAGAAAAGATGAAAGAGTGAAGAACCTTGAAGCCCTAAAAATTTTCTCTTCTATTTCTCTCACCTCAGGTGAAATCACTATAATCCAATACTGCCGCGATGATCACAACGCTAGAAATATCAAGGATCAGCTGTCTCTAACTTTTGACCTCAGTTTCTCTTTTTACTTTTCCTTTCTCTCTCTCTCTCTCTCTCTCTCTCTCTCTCTCTCCTCTTCTCTTCCCTCCCTCACTCTCCAACTACCATGAAAAAAGGAAAAAGAGGGAAAAAAATAAAGGAAAAAGAGAAATGAAGGGAAAAGAATAAGAAATAAGGGTTGGGCCCTAAGCCTAACACTAAACCTATTGACCACTCTAGGCCAATCTAGGCCCAAAAAATAAAATAAATCCAACAAATCAGACTAACCCTTAGGTCCAAATATTAAATTTACTGAAACTCCTAAATAAATAGCCAAAATAAAATACTGAGTGTTACATTAGATTGACAGAAATCAAAGAAAGATGAAGACTTGAACTAGAAAGTTAACTCGAATGAATAGACAAATTAGACACACGTTAGTATATGGATGAGATCTAAAGATCTAATTGCTCAATTTTCATGAAATTTTACTGTAGTAAAGTAGGCTTCTATATCTATAACTTTTCTTAAGGAAATTTTTGTGGATCCGAATTTAAGATGTCCAAAAATGAGTTGGTAGATTATCATTTCAGAAGAGGTCTTAATTCTGAATTTTGGAAATAGTCTTGGTTTTTGAGACATAACTTATACTCTATAGATTTAAAAATTCTAATTTTTGGTGTCTGAAAAGAATACTTATAAAGCTACAACTTTTGACATTTTTCAAATTCCAAAAGCATTATGGTGCAACAGTAGCCTTAAGAAACACAGACTTGGATTGTCAGAAAACTATCTGGAGCTAGTCTCAGTTTGGACTAAAGATCCAATAGTTGGATGAAGCTCAAATTTGACTAGGTTATGGTTGACTTACATATCTACAAAGTCATTACTCTGAGACAATGTTAAATATGAACATTATAAGGGTGAAAAATGGTCACAAATATATCTCAAAAACTCTATATCCCAAAGGTAGCATTGGAAGCAAGGAAATTCAAATTCTTTCAAAGGAAAAAGTGCTTTTTTCACTTAATAATGACCACTTGGAGATTTTTGCCTCTATATAGAGCCTCAAATTCAAATTCAAGAGCAAGAAGAAAGTAAGAAAGAAGTGCTTGCAAAGAGAACTAAGAAAGTTTATCATTTTACAAATATAGAGTGATTTCTTCCTACACTTGTGCTTTATCTTTCATATTCAACTTGTGAGAGCTTCTTGTTTGATTTGATTGAGTTTTTAACTCATCATTTTATTGTAAGAAAGGAAAAGTTATAGCCTTTTTAATTTGTGAGAGTTGGGTGAGCTCTTGTTAGTTTTGGTTCAAGTGTTAGAACCATGACAAGGGTTATTCTTTGAGAGAGACTTGTGGATAGATTTAGGGATAGAATCACGTGATGTGAGTGATTTGGTGATAAAATCAGTTGGGAAAGGTATCTAGCACTTTGGGAAGCTAGTTTGTAACAAGCTCTTCAAAAAATGGTGGAGATATCTCAAAGAAGGCCTTGGGAGTGGACATAGGCAATATTGAAACCAAAATACTATAAATCAATTGTGCTTAATTGAATAATTTTTTTTTAAGTGTGTTCCATATTTGATTATCCGTTTCATCTTTACATATTTGTTTTAGGGGTTGAAATTTTTATTTGAAAAATTTTTTCTAGCAACCCTATTCACTCTCTCTATTGTTTCTATAAAGGACAACAATCGATATTAGAGCAAGGGCTCTTGTTTTTTACTTAACCATCTAAGAGTTAAGATCATGGCAACTTTTTTTGGCACCTCCACTTTTGATAGCCAATCGACCCACCAACCCCCTTTGTTCATTGGAACAAATTACAATTATTAGAAGGCTAGAATGAGAATTTATGTTCAAGCCAGTGATTATGGGTCCTAGAAAGTTATATCTATTGGACCCTCTGTTCCTTCTAAAACCGTAGATAATAAAATTGTTCCTAAGGATGAAAGTGAATGGACCAAAGCCAATGAAGCTAAAGTCCAATTAAATGTTAAAGCTATGAATATGTTATATTGTGCACTTGATCCTAATGAGGTTAATAGAATTTCTACAAGCAAAACCATGAAGGAAATTTGGGATAAATTAGAAGTCACTCATGAAGGTACTAATCATGTTAAAGAATCTAAAATTAGTATGCTTGTTCATCATTATGAATTATTTAAAATGAAACCGGATGAGTCCATTTCGAAAATGTTTACTAGATTTATTGATTTTTTTTTTTGAAAGGTTTTACTAGATTTATTGATATTACAAATAGTTTGAAATCTCTTGGTAAAATCTATACTAATGTTGAAATGGTGAGAAAAATTCTTAGGTTTTTTTTTTTTTTTTTGGTAGTTAAGCGGGTATTTTATTACCAAAAAATATAGATTTACAACTAGCTCAATACAAACCCCAAAGGGTACACACCTCATATAGAGGATCCAAAATATGCTAAGAAACCAACTAACCTATCCTTTTAATAGATCCACTTACAACCCAAGTGGATAGGTTATCAAAATAAGACTCATTTCTTCCTAGTTTTGTTTGAGTTAGAGCTTGGCCCCTTGGTGAGTGTGATACTTGCTAGCGCTTGCTCCTTAACAAAATTAAGCTTTTGAATACGGTCTAGGAGTAACTTTTTTTCCCGAGCTTGGGAGGAGGTTGGTGTTGTTTTTGCTTGCTTTGGCCCTTGCTTAGTTGATACCTCATCTTCCTTCGGCTCTTGCTTCAACTTTAGACTTTTGTCTTCCTCTTCACACTCATCCTCTTTGCATGATTGTAAGATCTCAAACATATTGGATGAAGCTTGTGGTGTGTCTTTGCTCCTTTCTTTTGGTGTTGGAATGCTTTTATCCTTGTTCTTTTTCACTTGTTGCCACTCTTCTTGCCATTCACCCTCATTTATAACCTTTTCTTCCTCCACATTTTGCACTTTAATTTTCCACTCTTGCTTGGTATGCTTAGCATCACTTTTTTGCTTCAAGGAACATGATGAAGTGGAGTGGCCAAAGGTTTTGCATCCTTCACACCTTTTTGGTTTCCAAGGAACTTCCACCTTAATTTCGTATGGTGAACCATAACCTAAATTTAGTTTGAAAGTTTTAGGAATATCCTTGTCAACTTTTGCTTCAATACATATTCTGGCAAAGGTGAGCCGACTTCTTTTTTGTGTGAATTCATCAAGGAAAAGTGGCTTGCCAATTACACTAGCAATATAGCTTAATCCCTGGTCAGTCCAAAGCTCAAGTGGAATGTTGTAAAATTTCACCCATATTGGTAATGTTGAAAACTCCTCTTTATTTAATTGCATACCCGGGTGCCATCTTTTAATGAGGATAAGCCGATTGCCACAATAATAGGGGCCCCCATCTAATATTTTTCTTAGTGCCTCCTCATTCTTAATTTTAAATATATAAAAACCATTTTCAAGGGTGACTACCTCTTCTACCTCCTCAGCCCATAAAAATTCTTAGGTTTTTGCCAAAGGGGTGGAAACCAAAGGTGATGACCATCCAAGAAGCTAAAGATCTCATGAGATTGAACCTAGATTAACTCTTAGGTTCCCTTATGACCTATGAGATTACTTTAAAAGTTAATGAGAAAGAAGACTCCAAGAAGAAGAAAGGAATTGCTTTCAAGTCCACATTTAATGCTAAAAATGTTGATAAATAAAGTGATGAAAATGATGAAGACATTGCTATGATCACTAGAAAATTCAAGAGACACATTAACAAAAAGAAACAAGGGCGAAAGAAAATTTTATATGAAGGAGAAAATTAAAGGAGACTCAAGTAAGAAAGATGTTATCATTTGTTATGAATGCAAAAAACCCGGTCATAACAAGCCCAAATGTCCTCAACTTAAAAAAAAGTTATAAAGAGGACAAAAAGAAGGCAACGGTGGAAACTTAGGGCGATAGCGATGATAGTTCCTCCAATGATAAGTCACATGGAGAAGAAATCGCAAACGTTTGTTTCATGGCTTAAGAAGAAGAGAATGAGGTATATGAATCTTCTAATTAATTTACTAATGATGAACTTTTAAATGCTTTTGAAGATTTACACCATGAGCTTAAGAAAATTGCCCTGAAAACATTTCTCTAAAAAAGATGGTCTCTTCTCTTTCTCAAGAAAATGATGTCTTAAAGAAAGGAAATGAATTTTTGAAAAAGGAGCTTAAAACTAAAATCTTAACTCCAAATGATTTCCAAAATAAAGATTAAACCTTAAAAAATCAAGTAGATGATTTAACAAAATCTCTTGCAAAATTTGTTAAAAGAAATGAAAACTTGGGTATAAATCTTGGTAGACAAAGATGTGTTTTTAATAAAAATGGAATTGGTTTCAACTCTTCTAAAAAGCAAAAATTTTAGAAGGACTTTTTTTTAGAAAGCAATATCTTCTAGTAGTCATCATTCTACTTGCCATTATTGCAATAACATGGGACATATTATTCATTCATGCCCTTATAGGAGAAAGACTTATAATGGACCCAAAATGATGTGGGTTCCAAAGAAGAAAATGAATTTAAATGATAATATGTCTAATCCTCAAGGACCCAAGAAGATTTGGATATCAAAAGTCATTGGTTGATTTTCTCTTATAGGTTTGCTTGAAATCTAAATCGAAGAGTCAAAGATGGTTCCTTGATAGTGTTTATTCAAGGCATATGATGGGTGATGAAACTATATTCACTTTTTTATCTTCTAAAAATAGAGGATTTATCACTTTCAAAGATAATAGCAAAGGAAAAATTATTGGTATAGGTAACATTGGTAAACCTCCATTCCCTACCATTGAAAATGTATTATTGGTTGAAGGTTTAAAACATATTTGCTTAGTATTAGTCAATTATGTGATAAAGATAATTACGTCATATTTGATCATGCCCATTATATCATGGAGATCATTAAAGACCACAAGACATTATTTGTGGAGCATAGAAATGAAAATTTTTACGTTGTTTATTTAAATGATTTATCTTTGAATGATTTCAAATGTTTTTCCGCAATGAGTGGTAATAGTTAGTTATGGCATATAAGACTTGGACATGCTAGCATGGATTTAATTTCAAAATTTTCCAAATATGACTTAATTGTTGGATTACCCAATAGTAAATTTGAAAAAGATAAATTAGGCGATGCATTTCAATTTGGAAAACAAGTTAGAACATCTTTCAAATCTAAAACTATAATTTCAACTTTTAGGCCATTATAACTATACATGGATCTATTTGGCCCTACTAGGACTTTAAGTCTTGGTGGAAAATCATATGCACTTGTGGTAGTTGATGATTACTCGAGATTTACATAAGTAGCATTCCTAGATCAAAAGGATGAAGCTTTTCATGTTTTTACAAAACTTTGTTGGAAACTTCAAAAATGAAAATGAACTTACCAAAAAAAAAAACTTCAAAAATGAAAAACTTACCAAAAAAAGAACTTCAAAATGAAAAGGGATTTCTTATTTCTTCAATTAGAAGTGACCATGATAGAGAACTTGAAAATTCTTCTTTTAATAAATACTATGATGAACATGCTATAGACCACAACTTCTCAACTCTCAAAACTCCTTAACAAAATGGTGTAGTTGAGAAGAAGAATAGGACTCTTGAAGAAATAGCTAGAACTATGTTTTGTGAAAATAACTTACGAAAGTACTTTTGGGCCTAGGCAATTAACACCACTTGTTATATTGTAAATTGAGTAATAATTAGACCCATTTTAAAGAAAACTCCATATGAGATATAGAAAGGTAGAAAACCCAATATTAGATAATTTCATGCATTTGGTTGTAAATGTTTTATTCTGAATAATAATAAATATAACTTGGGTAAATTTGATGCTAAATTGGATAAAGCAATATTTCTTGGATATTCTACTTCTAGCAAAGCTTATAGAATGCATAATAAAGGAACTCTAGTTGTAGAAGAATCTATTTATGTTGCATTTGATGAATCTAACAAATTTTCTTCCAAGAATATTGAAAATGATGATGATATAGGATCAAAACAAGGAACAAAAAGCATTACTATTCAAGAAGGAGAAGTAAACTGTCACGCCCCGGATCTCGTGACCCGAGGGGTGAGTGATAAACACACACAACATGCATTAACATAACCAACCCATAATCAGAGCAACGCAACGTAAACCAGTGAGCCCAAGATATAAATAAGATAACATAAATCTAACCTTAACTATAATCAAGTCACAACTTTCAACAATCCTCTCATTAATACATAACTTAGGCCTTAGGGCCCTTACAACCAAATCGAACAAGTCCTCAATGTCCAACATTACAATTCCAAAAGAAATTTAAACTAAATAACCAAGAGCTTTGCTAAGCTTGGTAGGGCTCATGCACACCCTTCTAGTCCAACCCCATTAGCCCACCTGATTATCATGGCCTGTACCTGCATCAAATTCTGTAGGGACGTGAGCGCGGATCCACTTATGCCCACGACGTCTCAAACAAACATATATGATATGCTTTCCAAACGTGCATACTATTCATGTTGCATTTAGTTATCTCAATATGTTCTAGTGCCACAACAATTTGTCAACATAACTACATAACCGACATAGAATATATATATTTACACAACAAAATCATAAGAAGGATTAAGTTTCCAATTTATATTTAATCTATGAAATTCCATACATGTGTTCATATCACATTTCAATTATCTCTTTGATGTTTAAGCATAGCCGACCACATAACCATATTTACAATATTTATCTTTATTTAATAACATCATAATGTAGCATTCAAGTCCAATTATTCTCTATTATTAAATTGCCCAACTTTGTATCCAATCATATTCCATATCACATTATCACATATTCAACACTCAATCACATATCCACATTCTCATTACATTTATTCATATTTCAATCACGAAATCACAACCACAGTACCATCATTTCATTAATCAATCACATAGCCATAACCACACAATCCTCGGGGGTTGGGTGTATACACAACACCGTCTTTTATGGGTCCAGACCCAACGGAAATAGCAAACCGAACACCATCATTTAGGATCACAATCCAAGGTTATGGGTAACCCATACACTCACAATGTTGTGGGCTACTAACCTACTGGCATTGACACCAAACCCTGCACAGGTTCCGGGACTCTCAACCCGAGGGTAATCTCAAACCTTTCTTGTTTACCACACCCCACCATGGCCCCCGTCACACATAACCAATCATTCATCACATTCAATACTCATCAATCACAATTCACATTCATCATCGTCACTTTCTAATACACACAACCACATTCCATTTCATCATGTAGCACAACTCAGTTCATCTCTTCATTTTATTTAATCCAAGCCTCATTTAATTTCCATCATTTGTTAACAAAAGTTCACTTTTCGATTCATCCCAAGATTCATCACACATCAACATTGATCAACCTTATTAAACATTTAACATTATTCAATATACATACCATTCAACACACATGTCAATGTTATGGTTCATTCCATAGCTTATTACATATCGCATTGATCAAACCATATTAAGCATTCCACATTTACCAAAATTATAAACATATGTCCCTTTGTCAAGTTACCCTTTCACTTAATCAATCACAAGTTCATATACCTCAACATTTAGTTTACATCAAGACATATTCACAATTCCATTTGATTAAGACCCTTATCTCAAAGTAGGCTTCCAATTCATTTCATTCATGGTAGTAAGCATTCCCCCTTTATAAGCTTAATCTCATAGGTTTAAGATATTCAATCCTTAATCACTTTTAAGAGCTCATTTCCATTTTAAAATCCATACAATTAATCAAATAAAAGTCTCACATACAAACATATTCCTAACCCCTTCATAATCCTAAGGTAGGAAGTCAAGTTAAGAAAAATCAGGAAAGGTGTTCTGGTCTCTGTGGGTGCCCCTCCAAAAGTTCATGGGCGCCCCTGAGGGGTCATGGGCACCCCACATAAGAGCATGAGCGCCCCTCAAGGGCCATGGGTGCCCCACCAAAACCCATGGGCGCCCCTCTGTTGCCCAGAAGGTCACTTTGCTCCGGTTCAAGCTTTAAGCCATGTTTTTAGGTTCCAAACTTTACCCAATCCAATATCTAACCTAATACCTTATTTTCTTGAGTTGTCTAGGACCTAGAAGACTCCAAAAAGTCCATCAAAACAAATTTTAATCCATTCATTTCTTCAATACAAAAATCTAGCTCCAACCTATACATATATATACACACAACCATTCATCCACACAAACTCCACTTCCAAGGTTTCCAATTCTTAAATAAATTTCATAGAAGTGTTTACTAGCTCAAATGCATCTCATATATGCTAAAATGAGACTAGAAATCCCTACCTCAAGTGGTAAGAAGATAGATCAACAAGGGGGTGTCTTGAGCTTCCAAACCCTCAAACTTTGATGAGGTCAATCTCCTCCCTCCTTGATCAAAACTACAAACAAATTACATGGGGAGATTTCTTAAGGTCTTAATTTCAACTTTGCAAAAGGAATTTGAATTCTATGAAGATTTGGAAAACCTACCTTTGAAAACCCAACCGATTCTCTTCTTCTCCTTTGCTCTTCTTTGTTCTTCTCACCCGGTTCTCCCTCTTCTAAGCAACCTCTCTCTCTCTCTCTCTCTTGCATCATACACACTAATATATATATATAAACCAATATTTTAATCCCCAAATAGTGTCTTCTAGAATTTTTCACCCCCTAGCCTAAATATAGGTGTATAGGGTTAAGTCTCAGCTGGAAAATGCAGAGGTCAACTTACTGTTGATTTTCTGCACAAGTGGGGCACCTGTCCTAGACCCATGGGTGCCCCTCCTCTACCTTGGGCGCCCTTCTGCATGCTCCCAAGTCAAAATATTGACTTTTGAGTTACTTTGCCCAATTCTTCCAAAATTCACACCCCCAAGTCATCTTTAATGACTAAACTAACTTAATTAACATACTAACATGCCCAAAACATGTTAAAACCATCAAATTATATTAACATGAAAATTCAGGGTATTACATAAACTAAACGAAAGAAGACAAAGAAGAACCATTAGCCATTGAGAATGTTTTAAAGCTTGATGAGTTTAAGAACAATAAAGAAAACTTCCCAAAAGAATAGAGATATGCTCACAATCACCAGAAGGATTTAATCATTGGTGATCCATCCAAAGGTATAACCACTTGCTCATCTCTTAGAAATATTTATAATAATCTAGCTTTTTTTTTCTCAAACTAAGCCTAAATGTTTTCAAGAAGCCAAAAATGATGAAAGTTGGATTTTAGCTATGCAAGAACAGTTTAATCAATTTGAAAGAAATAAAGTTTGGGATTTAGTCCCTAGATCTAATGATCATCTTGTAATTAGAACAAAATGGGTTTTTAGAAATAAAATGGATGAATTCGGGATAGTTATTAGAAATAAAGCTCGATTGGTAGCCCAAGGTTTTAATCAAGAAGAAGAAATTGATTCCTATGAAACTTTTGCACCTATAACTAGATTAGAAGTAATTAGAATATTACTTGCAATTGCATGTTTTAATTTCAAGCATTATCAAATGGATGCCAAAAGTGCTTTCCTAAATGGATACATTTCAAAAAAAAAGTTTATGTCAAACAACCATTTGATTTTGAAAACTATGAACTCGCAAATCATGTTTATAAACTCAAAAATGCTTTATAGGGTTTAAAACAAGCTCCAAGGGCTTGTATGAAAGGTTGAGAAAATTTTTGATTGAAAATGGTTTTACTAGAGGAAAAGTTGACATTGCTTTTTTTATTAAAACCAAAAATCATGATATGTTTATTATTCAGATAAATGCAGATGATATTATATTGAGTACTGCTAATAACTATCTTTGTCAAGAATTTTCCAAGAGCGTGTAGGGTAAATTTGAAATGAGTATGATGGGAGAGCTAAATTATTTTCTTAGACTTCAAATTAAGCAAACTAAGGAAGGAATCTTTATAAACCAAGCCAAGTACACAAAAGATTTACTCAACAGATTTGGAATGGAAAATGCAAGGCCTATTGGGACCCCTATGTGTAATACCTCGGACTTTTGTGTTAACATTAATATATGGTTTTCGATACATTTTGGAAGTAATGATATGTTGATTTAATAGTATGGATCATTAATGGTACTTTAAAGTGGAGAACTTTGAAAGAGGTAAGCCTAACATTCAAGAGTTTGAATTTTGACACAAGTGCTAAAAGAAGGCATCTTGGGCGCACAAGGGGTCAATTCCTGGGCGCACAAGGAAGAACTCAATTGGGTGCCCGAACTATAGTAGAAATGACAGGTATAGTGTGTTCTGACTTGTGCAGCCGAACCCTTACCCCTATACACCTATAACTAGCTAGGGGAAGGGAAAAATCTGGAGATTACCGTGGGGGATTAAAATATTAACCAATTATTTTATCTATATATGTGTGCATGGTGCAAGACAGAGAGAGAAATGTGAGGATTGAGAGAGAGGACCTGGGAGAGGAAGAAGAACACAAGAGAACCGTGTGGAGATTTGGATGGTAAGTCCTTCTAGCCTTAATTCTAATCAAATTAACTTTGCAAAGATGCAATTGAGAACTCAAGGAACGTATCCATGTAATTTTTTTTGTCATTTAGATTAAAGGAATGAGTGATTGAATCCATCAAAGTTGGAAGCTTGAAACTGGGAACAGACCACTCTCTTGCTCTTCATCTCTATTTGGTTTGAGGTAGGGATTTTATGCAACATTCTTACATATATTGATTACACTTGAAAAGTGTAATTACAAACTCCCTAATTTAATACGTATTAATGCATTTGAATAAGTAAAGTTAAAGTTTTAGTGTTATTTTATTGCTTATACTTTTATTTTTCTAATTGTAGGGAAAAGGGCAAGGAGATCGAAGTTTATAGCTATGGAAATGGCCGAGAAAATGAAGAAAACGTCATGGTTCAAACCTCACCTTGGATGGCCAAGACTAGCCCAAAGACCCAACCTAAAGGAAGAAGAAAAGCAAATCAAGAGACACTTGGGGGTCCCGACCACCACATCAAACGGTCGGGACCATAGTGTACATAAATTGAGAAGAAAGCATTCTGTGGTCCTGACCCCCAGACCAGACGGTCAGGACCACCGTGTATCTAGAAGCCGCAAGTTGAAGCACCTCTTTTAGTGTTTCCTTACATCTTTATAAAGACCCATTGCATGGCCATGAAGGGGACGCCTCTTTTGAAGATTCCACAACTACATTGAGAATTAGATTACATTTAGATTAAGTTTGAGAGTGATTTGTACGTTTTAAAGCTTTGTTGATGGATGCTTTTGGAGTTTTGTTCTTCATCTTTGCGTTATTAGTCCATCTCTTCTTTTACGCACAAGTTACATTATAAGTTGTGTTTCATTTCGCTTTTTAATATGATGTTTCATTTATTTCAATTACTAAATAGCATGATTGGATGTTCGTTTATTATTTTTGTGATGTTTACAGTAGTTATAGCGTAAAACCCTAATCTTGATTCAACGAATCAAGAAAGGGTAGTTCACGAAAAGCCTTGGGGTGTTCGTAGTCCCTTCGCGTAGGTTGCAAAACCTTTTGCAAAGGGATCTACCATTCACAAATCTATTTTTTTTCCTCTATTTCGAAAACATTCGAATACGAAAATTCTTAACCATATCCATTTGAGATCACTGGTATGGATTTTTGTAACTAATTGTTAAATACTTTCGAATAGATTTAAAAATCAGATTTTTATTAATTTTTTTGGTGTTTAATTGAAAAACCCTAGGAAACAAAGGTCTTTAATCATATCCGCTTGAGATCACTGGTACTGACCTTTGATTACAATGTTCTAAATAACTTTCAAATTAAACCCTATTCTTCAAACAAACACACCCTGAGGCAAAGTAGTGAACTACCCGGACTTGACGTTGAATCAAGATCTTTATTCTTATTGAATTGCAATCCAACTTAGTTTTAGTTATAATTGATTAATTTGAAGTTGAAATTGTTTTGTTGATTTTATTTTAATTTTTCGCCATCTAGCTTAATTCCTTTTAAAATTCTGAATGTCCTGTTTATTTTAATTTTAATTAGTTGGAATTGAACTTGTCTTTAATTTTACTGAACATTAGAAATTAGTAAACATAAACTTCCAAACTTGTTTCCCTTTAGCTTTAGAATTTCTTTCACATCCTAGAAACTAAATAACATTAGGCTCCCTGTGAATTCGACCTCGGACTCATCGAGTTTTAAAACTACGACTGTCCTCTTGCACTTGAGAGGTAGAACCCTAAAACACTTTTTAGGGTCGATCATATATGATGTGTAACAAGTATTAGACCATCATTTGAGTAACCATTGCAAGTTTTGATTTCATTTATGGAAGAAAAATGGAGTTATATGCACATTTATATGTAGGCATAGGTTGAGGGAGAAATAAGGATGTTTGATCCATAACTTGGCCCATAGTTAATGAAAACTCAAATTGTTGGTTTCTTTTGGTGCCTATAAGCTTGGTGGTAATGTTAGAAACAAGAGATTTTAAGTATTTTGCCCTAAACATGGTCAAATTGAGGTTCCAAGTGTGGAGGATGTTAGACTCAGAAAACAGAGCATGAAACGAACCAATTTGTGGGCGCGCAAGGTGTTAACAGTTAGGTGCCCGCCCTCTTGGGTGTGCGCCCAAGATCTTGGGCACACAACCTATTGGCAGTTAGGCGCCCACCGAGGCTAGTGTAGTTTCCTGATTTAGTTTATTTTTGGACATTGTACCCTAGGTCCATAAAGAGTTTAGTACCTGTTTTTGCATTATATTTTATTTGTCTAAATATATGAATTGAAGGTGTATTTCATACTCCAAAATGTTAATAAAGTATTGTTTACTTTGTGATACAAGAATGCATGTAATGAAATGTGAACTTTCATTGATAAGTGATGGTAAATGAATTAAACTTTGAACAAGTGAATTGGAAGAAATGAAAATGTGATGAGCTTTATAATGAATTGAAATGTGGTTATGCATTGATGGAAAGCATTGATGATGAATGTGAACCTATGGTAAAAGGGAATTGAATGTGATGTAATGATTGATTGTGTGCCGGGGGTCATGGTGGGGTATGGAAATAGGAAGGGTTTTGAGGTTACCCTCAAGTTAAAAGTCCCGCAACCTGCGCAAGGTTTTGTGTCCATGCCAGTGGGTTAGTAACCCTCAACATGGTGTGTGTATTGGCTACCCGTGGCCCTGGACTGCGATCCTAAACGATGGTGTTCGGTTTATCGTTTCTGTTGGGTCTAAACATATAAAAGATGATATTGTGTATACACCCAACCCCCGATGACTTGTGTGGACTATGGTTATGTGATTGAATGACAAATAAGTGATAATGTGGATGTGGTTATGTGATCAAATGATGAATAAATGATAATGTGGATATGGTTATGTGATTGAATGATGAATATGTGATAATGTGGATATGGAATGTGATTGGATTTAATGTTGGGAAATTCAAAAATGAAAAATAATTGGAATTGTATGTAATATTATGATGATGTTGGATGATGATAAATATTTGCTTAAGTTGAAAACTAATTAATATTGGTGATTTGTTATAGCTTATAGAAAATATTGAAGTATCTATGTATGTATGATGATAAGCATACATGTCTAGTTTACATACCATATATGTTAGTATGTAGCATCGTGGGCACAAGTGGACCCGTGCTCACGTCCCTACAGATTTTGTTACTGGAACAAAGTATAATAACCAAGTGGGCTAATGGGGCCAGACTAGAAGTACATTTGTATGAGCCATTCTAGACTTAGCAGAATTTTCTTTTGGTTACTTAAGTTGAATATTTATTTAAAGGTTGTAATATTTTTATTTTGAAAGTCTCATTTGATTTAGTTATAAAGGCCCTAAGGCCTATGAAATGTATGACCAGGAAGGGTATGCTGCAGTTTGAGGCCTGGCACTAGTCGAGGCAAATTTCATGATTATCTTAATATGTGTCATGGCTCACCAGGAGTTGTTATGTTGCTCTGGTCATGGGATGGTAGTATTAGCGCATGTTATATGTGTGTTTTATCACTTACCCCTTGGGTCACGAGACTCGGAGCGTGACAGGTTGGTATCAGAGCCTAAGTCAGAATGCCTAAGGGACAATGGGAGTCCGTCATTGCATGTTATATGTTGATGTGCTATAACTAACATGTAGTCATTTTCATTGGAATGGACTTATTAGTATTTTGTGGTAGGGTTTGTAGTGGAGATGGTTAGAACTAAATGTTACTGGGACATTGATTTAAATGTTTGGAGACATGAAAATTTAGCAAACATCCCTGGCTGATGACGAGTAAGGTTGATAACTTTGAAAGATGTTTTAATAGTAGATCTGGCATTATTAATGATGATTAGAAGCGATTGTGGATACAATAGAGAATTATAAGTGTTGAGAGACTTTAAGAATCTAAGGTTGTGATTTAGGGATTTATTGAGGTTGCCTCTTATTGTTAAAAAGTATGATTATGGAATGATTTATTTATATAAATGGCAATGGTAGAAAATTAAAATCTTAAGATAGACGAGTTACCAACTTGCTAAGTGGTGATTGATCGTTATAATGGATCGGTGATAATCGGTTATCTAATAATATGGTGGTTCAGATTTGCGATGAGGTAACCTGTTTAGTTAATGATATTAGGCATACTGGGGAAAACTTTGTGTTCAGATGGTCAATTGGAGGTTGAATGAGAAGAAGTGTTGTTTTTGTGAGTGAGGTGTGGATTATGGATGTGGTACTTGAGAATGAGCGAGATTAATTTCTCAAGTGTTGGATTGACTCTCTTAGATTCCATATTGGGTGTCACTTTTGTTTTTTCTATTAGGCCATATTCTATGGCACCAACTAAGTTTTAGAAGTTTGGAATTCAATCAAATGATTATGAGTCCATGGTTTTATATAATATAGCATTTGACGCTGGGACATTTGAAATACTTGTTATGAAGAATGGTAAAAGTTTGGGGTTTTAAGTAAAAAAATGGAAGTGGTTGAATTTAGTGGTAATTAAGATAGCATGTTGCTTATCAAACTTTGATATTTTGACTGAATCATTACGTATCAAGAACAATAATTTTGGATTTGGTTTGTATGAGACAGAGTTTGGAGTTAGGTGATATTTGGTTAGATGATTTCAAGGGATTCTCCAAAGGTTTTAGTGTAGTAGTTGAGTATAGCCAATATTGTGTTTGATATTTAAGTTTTGTGGATTTGGTGGGTTACCACCACAATCTTACTTCAGTATTTCTTAGCTAACGGACTTGCTGTTTTAAGTGAATTGGGAAAGAGTACAGATGTGTGAGGTAATGATAGTAAGAACACTTTATGAGCTAAGACATATGTTAATCGAAACTTTATGTTAGTTATTTCTATCTAAAAGAAGGGTTGCCTTTAATATTATGAAGGGTTACGAGGAAATTTATGTTGTGTGATGATGCCTAATGATTAGATAACAACATCAATCAAGGAGATCAGAATTATATGAAGAGGATTTACCTGTGTCTCACTTAGTATTAGTTATGATGGTTTAGTATTGAAGCCTGGTTGTGGTAAGTAAAATGGTAGAACAATTTGGAATGCATTAGAACACATGGATGCCGAAGGCATTTGTTTATGTAAAGTAAGCTGACTATGAAGTGAAGTAATTGAATGGAATATCGGAAAGATGTTGATTTTAAAATCTTCCATATTACTTAAGTGAAGCCTAAGAAATGGCCGATGTTGTAAGTTAGAGGCCGAAAAGTTTACATATTGCTAAAGTAGCTTTCAGTGAATGTTTGGGAGTTCAAGACTCTTTGGGATGAGAATAATAGTAATAGAGGAATAACTCCACAAAGGTAAGTTACTTAGAAATGATATAGGAAGGTCATACTCCACGTTACTTACTATATTTCTTATACTGCGGGATGAATCCTGGTAATTCTAAATTTTGAAAGAAACTGATCATAATTGAATCCATGTTTTATTAAATTCTTAATTGCTACCTGCACATTAAAATGTCGAAATTTCCTTTAAGTTGAAAGTCTTCTAAACTGTTATGTTGATAATCATTTGGCTTGGCCACCTGAAATTCTAGCTATCGATTTGTGTTAAGGTTGTTACACTAAAGAAATTCTTTCATTCCTGTGTTGTTTACCTAAACTTGATGGCATTGTTATTTCACTATTGCTGTTTAATCTCATTGTTGATAATTTAGAGTGGCTATGATGTTAAATTTGGTTCAACGCTGGTTATATCTTTTGAATGGCTAGTTTAATTCGTTCCATCTCAACTTGTGATTACTATGATTTGATTTCTTAATTGAGAAATATTAATGGGTAAGAAATTGGCATTTATGAATTGACTTTCTTTGGAAGTATTTCAACACTGTGATTGGTTCTTAATCTTTTGGGTGTTAAGTTGTTAGACTTTATAGATTGGTGTTAGCAGTGAGAACTTTCTTGGTTAAGTAGCCTTGAGTGTATTGTAATATTAAGGCTACGTCTCGATAGTAATACGAAAAGAGAGATATGGGGTCCCAGTCATGGGACTATGTCTTTATTAGAAAATATGTGAGTATAAAAATATAGCTATAAATGTGTAATTTGAGTTTAGGAACAAATAAGCGTACTGGAAGTAGATGAACTTTGGGAAGAAAATGTCTAGAAGTCTGTTTCAACTGAGATTATGGTAAGTGATGATGGCACCAAGAGGTATGGTGATGTAATATCTCGAATTTTCATATTAATATAATTTGATGGTTTTAACATGTTTTGGGCATGTTAGTATGTTAATTAAGTAAGTTTAGTCATTAAAGATGACTTGGGGGTGTGAATTTTGGAAGAAATTGGCAAAATAGCTCAAAAGTCAACATTTGACTCGGGAGCACGCTGAGGGGTGCCCCACTTGTGCAGAAAATCAACAGTAAGCTGACCTCTGCATTATCCAGCCGAGCCTCACCTTATTAACACCTATACTTAGCTAGGGGTGAGGGGAGGCCTGAGGATTACTATTTGGGGATTAAAAATATTGTTATATATATATATTAGATTGATTTGATGCAAGAAAGAGACAGAGAAGTGGCTAGGAAAGAGAGAGAGTTCGGCTGAGAGCAAAGGAAGACCAAAGGAAGAACCAGTTGGGTTTTCAAAGGTAGGTCTTCCAAATCTTCATAGAATTCAAATTCCTTTTACAAGATTGAGATTAGAACCCTAAGAAACCTTCCTATGTTATTCATTTTTAGTTTTGATCAAGGAGGGAGAAGATTGGAGCCATAAAAGTTTGAGGGTTTGGAAGCTCAAGGCACTTTCATTTTGATCTATCTTTTTACCACTCAAGGTAGGGATTTCTGATATCATTTTAGCATATATGAGATGTATTTGAGCTAGTAAACACTTCTAGGAAATTTATTTAAGATTTGGAAACCTTGGAAGTGGAATTTGTGTGGATGAAATGGTTGGGTGTACATATATGTGTAGGTTGGCGCAAGATTTTTGTATTGAAGAAATGAATGGATTAAAATTTGTTTTGATGGACTTTTGGAGTCTTCTAGGTCCTAGACAACCCAAGAAAATAAGGTATTAGGTTAGATATTGGAATGGGTAAAGTTTGGAACCTAAAAACATGGCTTAGAGCTTGAACCGGAGCAAAGTAGCTTTCTGGACAACAGAAGGGTGCCCGTGGGTTTTAGTGGGGCGCCCATGATCTTTTGTGGGGCGCCCATGACCCTTCAGGGGCGCCCATGAACTTTTGGTGGGGCGACCACCAAGACCAGAACACTTTTCCTAATTTTTCTTAACTTGACATCCTACTTTATGATTATGAAGGGGTTGGAAATATGTTTGTGTGTAGAACTTTTATTTGATTAATTGCATGGATTTTAAAGTGGAAAAGAGCTTTTAAAAAGTGATTAAGGGTTGATTATCTTAAACCTATGGGAATAAGCTTGTAAAGGGGAATGCTTGCTTTCATGAATGAAATGAATTGGAAGCCTACTTTTAGATAAGGATCTTAATCAAATAGAATTGTGGATATGCCTTAATGTAAACTAAATGTTAAAGTGTATGAACTTATGATTGCTTTAATGAATTGTGATTTGGCAAAAGGGAATTCATGTTCATAACAATGAAAGATGTCAAATGTTTAATGATGCTTAATAAATGTTGTTATGTAATGAATCTTAGGATGAACCGGAATGTGGATTTGTGTTGTGGAAAAGTATATGATGTTGAATGTGGACTTGTGAATAATGAGATGTGATATGATGAATGATTGTTTGTGTGACGGGGGCCGTGGTGGGGTGTGGTAAACAGGAAGGTTTTGAGATTACCCTTGGGTTGAGAGTCCCGGAACCTGCGCAGGGTTTGGTGTCAATGCCAGTGGGTTAGTAGCCCACAAAATTGTGAGTGTATAGGTTACCTGTGACCTTGGATTGTGATCCTAAACGATAGTGTTTGGTTTCTCGTTTCCGTTGGGTCTGGACCCATAAAAGACGGTGTTGTGTATACACCCAACCCCCGATAATTTGTGTGGCTATGATTGTGTGATGGATTGATGGAAAGTGATGATGTGGATGTGAATACATGATTAAATGTTGAATTTGTAACAATGTGGTAGGGAATGTGATTAGATGTAATGTTGAGAAATTTAATAATGAAGATTATTTGGAATTGAATGTTACATTGTGATGTTATTGAATGTCAATAGATGTTGTAAATATGGTTATGTGGTCAATTTTGATTAAACATTAAAAAGTGAATTGAAATGTGATTTGAGACTTAAGAATGAGAATTCAAGGATTAAGTATTGGTTGGAATTGAATTTCTTCTTACAATATTGTTGTGTATAAAGGTGCATAGTCTAAATTGGTGATGTCAATGAATGATTTTGATTCTAGAGTATAGGTGGTAACTAGATACATCATAAAATGCTTGCATGTGTGGAATACATATCGTATATGTTTGTTTGAGACTTGTGGGCACAAGTGGATCCATGCTCACATCCCTACAGACTTTGATGCAAGTACAAGCAATAACAATCAAGTGGGTTAATGTGTTGGGACTAGGAGGTTATGCATGAGCCCTACCAAGCTTAACAAAGCTCTTGGTCTTCTAACTTGAATTTCTTTTGGGGTTGTAATATTGTACTCTTCTAAACCTTTTCAAATTAGTTGTAATGGCCTTAAGGCCTAAGTTATGTAATTTGGGAATGGTGTATGGAATTTATGTTATGGCAATAGTCAAGTTAAGCTTATATTATTCTATCTTATGTCTTGGGCTCACTAGCTTATGTTGCGTTGCTCTGATCATGGGATTGGTTATGTTTATGCATATTGTGTGTGTTTATCACTCACCCCTCGGGTCACGAGATCTAGGGTGTGACAGGTTGGTATCAGAGCACTAGGTAAGAATACCTAGGGACATGGGAAGTCTTGTATCTCATATTGCGTGCTTGAATGTATTGTAACTGTAATTTGACCTTAGAATCTAACTTGTCTTGTCTCAAATTTTAAATGGGCTTAGAAAAAGGGGAGAGCAATGGCACAAAAGCCCAGTCAATGGAAGAAGAGATAGTGTGGGCCAGTGACGACATCTTCACCCAAGTAGAAACCGAGGGTTTAACCGAAGTTCAAACCCAAAATGTGACAGAGAGTGTAGAAGACATAAGCAGGGTGCCAGCAACTTTAGGTCCTCAAATGGTACCCTACTATAGGGTGCCATACTCAGTTCCATAACCAACACCTTATCTATATCAGAGTGTGATGCCTTATCAGATGCCTGTTCAGTACCAGTCTGCCTACCCAGTGATGCTAGTACAGAATGTGACTGTGATTGTACCTACTCTTTCAGCAAATCAACCCATGACCCCAGACGTGGTGATAGAACCCTACGCAAACAGTCAGAATGTTAATCCACATGAGGTTAGCACTAATGTTGGGGAGATGGATGGAAGCTCTAATAGTGAGGAAGATCGTCTGCAAGGAATGTGTGCTAGCTGTCGTAGGCGTGGATGGATACGCTACTAGTGCCCTCATCAATGTATCAAGTGCTGTACTTATTGTGGTAGGAGGAGGCACTCTCGTAGCTCTTGCCCGTATCATAGGAATTGAGATGTAAGAATGTAAAGGGAAAATTTTGGAAAGGCAATTCCCTTAGTGGTAGTCGGAATGGTTGATAGTCTAAGGACTTATGCTATGTTATGAACTCTTTAAATTTCAGTCAGTAGAGTAACTTGGAAACTTGTAATGTTGGAATTTCTGTGGTAGTACTAATGGAAGTAATAAGTTGTTGTTATGTTGAACCCTTATGAATGTATTAAACTGTTGTATTATTGTTATTATGAGATGAAGTTATGCTTTATCATAAGCTTAGATGTCGATCTAATATTGTTATTTTATGCTTTGATATACTTTAGATATAATGCCGCCGCATGCAATGGGAGTTAGAGGCCGAGACCGAGGCCGAGGTAGGGGTAGAGGGAGAGAACATTCTCCTGTTCAGCAAGAATAGGAAACACATCAAAGTGCAGTGGCTGAGGCACCACCTATTGCACAACAGGATGACCTAGGAGAGGAAGAGGTACAGTCTAGGACACCAGAGGCTCAACAACCAGCAGCTATGGATGCTAGAGTGGTATTACAGCAATTGGCGGCAGCTATGGCCGCAATAGTAGGAGGGCCTCGAGTTGGACCCCAAACACAAGTGCAAGCAGGCCCAACTACCTTAGAGAAATTTAGGAGGATGAAACCTCCAACTTATGATGGTGTGGCTGACACAGATGTGGCGGAGCAGTTCTTGGAAGAATGTGAGAAGATACTACTTGCAATGGAAATTTCTAATCCATCTACTCGCATTATGCTGACAGCTTTTTAGCTGGTGGGAAGGGCGTCAGCTTGGTGGTCTAGTTTAAAGGACACAGGAGGATCAGCGGATCTCACTTGGGAAAGGTTCAAGGAGAAGTTCAGGGATCATTTCTTCCCTCAATCTTTAAGGGATGCTAAGAGGGAGGAATTTGCTGGGTTGATACAAGGGACTATATCAGTGTTGGAGTATGAGAGGAAATTCTCAGACTTATCAACGTAGGCACCTGAGTTGGTCTCTACTACTCATTTGAAATGCAGGAGGTTTGAAAGGGGATTGAGACCAACTCTGAGGAACAAGATGGTGATGTTGAGGCTAGAGGATTATAAGACTTTGGTAAATCGAGCCATGACAGTGAAAGGGGACTTGAATGAGACCAAAGTCATTTATGAAAGTCGGCTAGGCAAGACCATGGGCACTCGACGAGAAGGAGTTAGCAGAAAAAGAGCTAAGGGTCACTCATCCACTTCACAAATGCAATTATCCTACCAGGAGAGTACAACACCTAGACCATCAAGGAAATTTGAAAGCACTTCTCAGAGGCAGATTATATGTTTTAATTGCAAGCAACCAGGGCATAAGAGCACTGATTGCCCTAAGGCTAGAGGACAAAATGAATCTATAAGGCAGATGAGAAACGAACAGGTTAGAGATGAGATAGTGTGTTATGGGTGTGGGAAGACAGGGCACATTCAGAAGTTTTGCCCTCAGAGTCAGCAGGGTGTAGGAAGAAGGATGACACAACCTAGACAGTGGTTACAGGGAGCCCGCCCATCGGCCTCCCAATTAGTACAACAACAGTATCAGTAGAGGAATGTCCCACAAAAGATGATGCAAACTAGAATATTGCAACAGTCAAGGGTGAACCCGCCGGGACAAAGGTTTGGTCTGCCACAGAATATTCAGCCACAAGTTAGAGTGTTTGCAGTGGCACAGCAGGAGGCGCCAGCTGAGCCATTGGTGACAAGAGGTATTTTTCGTGTCAATTCATCAAATGCCATTGTACCCTTAGACACGGGAGCATCCCATTCATTTGTCGTCACATCATTTGTATATGCCTTGGGATTAGATGTTAGCCCCTTGGAATTGTTTTTGTGTGTTGAGACCCCCATAGCGGGATTTTCTTCTTTGACTCAAGTGTGTAAGGGATGTGAACTAAGGGTAACTGATGTATTTGATGGGCGAGAGTTCGTCTCAACTTTTGGCTTAATTGTATTGGAGATGAAGGGTTTTGATATCATACTTGGAATGGACTGGCTTATGTCCTACCAAGCTATGATTGACTGTAATAAGCATAAGGTGACCTTAACTACGTCAGAGGGGGATCAAATTCGCTTCTTTATAGATCGGTGTAAAACAAGAAAAGCATCGCTTTTGAAAAGTCAGAGAAAAGATGAATTGTGTAGTCTGTTTGCTTGCATGATTATAGAAGAAGAGGACGGGGAACAGAGACTTGAATTGCCTAGAGTTGTGAATGAATTTCCTGAGGTGTTTCCTGAAGAGATATTTGGGTTGCCACCTGAAAGGGAAGTGGAGTTTTGCATTGATCTGGTTCCGAGCACCGAACCCATCTCTATTCCACCCTACAGGTTGGCACCGGCAGAGTTAGCAGAATTGAAGACACAAGTGGAGGAATTGTTTACCAAGGGATTCATCCGGCCAAGTACTTCACCTTGGGGTGCACCGGTATTTTTTGCAGCTAAGAAAGATGGGACTTTGAGAAAGTGTATTGATTACAGGAAATTGAATAGGGTGACTATCAAGAATAGATACCCACTACCAAGAATTGATGATTTATTTGATCAGTTGAAAGGATCATTGGTGTTTTCGAAGATTGATCTACGATCTGGGTACCATCAAGTGAGGATAAGAGAAGAAGACATTCCAAAGATGGCATTCCGGACTCAGTATGGTCATTATGAGTTTCTGGTTATGCCTTTTGATTTGACAAATGCGCCGACAGTCTTTATGGACTTAATGAATCGAGTCTTTAAAGATTACTTGGATGAGTTTGTGGTGGTATTCATAGATGATGTCTTGGTGTATTCTAAGTCAGAAAATGAACATGAACAACATTTGAGGCTTGTACTACAAAGGTTAAAGGATCATCAGTTATATGCCAAGCTGAGCAAATGTGAATTTTGGCTTAGAAAGGTTAAATTTCTAGGACATGTTGTCTCAGAGGAAGGAGTACCAGTGGACCCATCCGAAATTGAAGCTGTTTTGGAATGGTCTCAACCGAAGTTCGTATTTGAAATCTACAGTTTCCTTGGGTTGGCAGGATACTACAGAAGGTTTGTCTCAGATTTTTCTAGATTAGCAACCCCGCTAACTAGATTAACTCAAAAGGGGATCAAATTTGAATGGAGTGATGCATGTGAAAGATCATTTCAAGAAATAAAAAGAAGATTGACTACTACACCAGTATTAGTCATCCTAGAGAGGGGAGCGGGTTTCTTGGTGTATTGTGATGCATCACGGGAAGGACTTGGGTGTGTTCTTATGCAGAATGGGCGAGTGGTAGCTTATGGTTCAAGACAGTTGAAGAATCATGAAAAGAATTATCCAATGCATGATTTGGAGCTGGCAGCAGTTATATTTTCCTTAAAGAGTTGGAGACATTACTTGTATGGTGAGAAATTTGAAGTATTCTTGGACCACAAAAGTTTGAAGTACATTTTTACTCAGAGAGACCTTAATTTGAGGCAACGACGGTGGATGGAATATATGGAGGACTATGACTTTGAATTGCATCATCATCCAAGCAAAGCTAATGTGGTCGCAGATGCCTTGAGCAGGAAGAGTAGAAGAACCATGGCTTGTGTAGCAGTTAAAGAATGGGAAATGATGGGAACATTGAATGAATTTGGTTGGAACTTAAAGAAGGAAGGGAACAAGGGATGTTGCATACTGTTGTCACCCAGCCAGCTTTAATCAATATAGTCATTGAGACTCAGAAGTTAGATGAGGAAGCTAATGATGTTTGTAATAAAACAAAGGATCGGGTGGATATTCCAGGCTGGACAGTAAGTGATGATGGACTGGTCAAATACCAAGGGAGAATCTTTGTGCCCTCCTCTGTTAGAGAGGAAGTTTCAAGGGATTTTCATCATTCTAGGCTAACAGTGCATCCGGGGGGTACAAAAATGTATCATGACTTAAAGAGGCAGTTTTATTGGGCAGGAATGAAGAAAGATGTGGCGGAATTCATTAGCAAGTGTCTCACTTGTCAGCAAGTGAAGGCAGAGCATCAAAGACCAGCTGGATTGTTACAACCTTTGCCAATATCCAAGTGGAAGTGGGAAAATGTGACTATGGATTTTGTGTTAGGGTTTCCAAGGACAAAAAGAAGTTGTGATGCCATATAGGTGATTGTTGATCGGTTGACCAAGTCGACTCATTTCTTGCCAATGCGAATGACGGATTCAATGGACTCTTTGGCCCGATTATACATTTGGGAAATTGTGAGGTTGCATGGGATGCCAGTGTCTATTGACTCAGACCGGGACTCTCGTTTCGTTTCTTGATTCTGGCAGAGTTTTCAAGTAGCCATGGGGGCAGAGTTGTGTTTCAGTATGGCTTATCATCCCCAAACAGATAGACAGTCGGAAAGAACAATTCAGATTTTAGAAGACATGCTTCGAGCTTGTGTGTTGGACTTTAAAGGTAGTTGGGAGGATCATTTGCCACTGGTGGAGTTTGCTTATAATAACAGTTACCAGGCTAGCATTGAAATGGCACCATTTGAGGCACTGTATGGAAGACCATGTAGATCACCGATGTGTTGGACACAAGTTGGAGAAGCAGCCATGATTGGGCCAGAATTAGTTCGTGAGACCAATGAGAAGATCAAGGTGATCAGGCAGAGACTAGAGACCGCACGCAGTTGCCAAAAGAGTTATGCAGATCAAAGAAGGAGACCCTTGGAGTTTCAAGTGGGGGATCACGTATTTCTAAAAGTGTCACCACAGAAGGGACAATACAAATTTAGCAAGTGAGGGAAGTTATCTCCTAGATACATTGGTCCGTTTGAAATATTAGCAAGAGTTGGAGAGGTTGCTTACCGGTTGGCATTGACACCCCAATTGTCTGGAGTACACGAAGTTTTTCATGTCTCTATGTTACGTAAGTACATTCCTGACCCTACTCATGTGCTGAATTGGACTGAATTGGAAATAGACTCGGATGTGAAGTATGAAGTGCAACCGGTTCAGATTTTGGATGCTTGAGACCAAATGCTACAGGGTAAAACAATTCCTTTGGTTCGAGTGTTATGGAAACATCATGGAGTGGAAGAATCAACTTGGGAGCATGAGCTCGAGATGCGGGAACGCTATCCACATTTGTTTTCTTAAGGTTATGTTGTGTACTAAATTTCAAGCACGAAATTTTTGAAAGGGGGAAGAATGTAATATCCCGAAATTTCATATTAATATAATTTGATGGTTTTAACATGTTTTGGGCATGTTAGTATGTTAATTAAGTAAGTTTAGTCATTAAAGATGACTTAGGGGTGTGAATTTTGGAAGAAATTGGCAAAATAGCTCAAAAGTCAACATTTTGACTCAGAAGCACGCTGAGGGGCGCCCATGACTCTAGGACGGGTGCCCATGGTTTATGAGTGGCGCCCCACTTGTGCAAAAAATCAACAGTAAGCTGACCTCTGCATTTTCCAGTCGAGCCTAACCCTATTAACACCTATACTTGGCTAGGGGTGAGGGGAGGCCTGAGGATTACTATTTGGGGATTAAAAATATTGTTTTATATATATATATATTAGATTGATTTGATGCAAGAGAGAGAGAAAGAGAAGTGGCTAGGAAGGAGAGAGAGTTCGGGTGAGAGCAAAAGAAGACCAAAGGAAGAACCGGTTGGGTTTTCAAAGGTAGGTCTTCCAAATCTTCATAGAACTCAAATTCCTTTTACAAGATTGAAATTAGAACCCTAAGAAACCTTCCTATGTTATTCATTTTTAGTTTTGATCAAGGAGGGAGAAGATTGGAGCAATAAAAGTTTGAGGGTTTAGAAGCTCAAGACACTTTCATTTTGATCTATCTTTTTACCACTCAAGGTAGGGATTTCTAGTCTCATTTTAGCATATATGAGATGTATTTGAGCTAGTAAACACTTCTATGAAATTTATTTAATATTTGGAAACCTTGGAAGTGGAGTTTGTGTGGATGAAATGGTTATGTGTACATATATGTGTAGGTTGGAGCAAGATTTTTGTATTGAAGAAATGAATGGATTAAAATTTGTTTTGATGGACTTTTGGAGTCTTCTACGTCCTAGACAACCCAAGAGAATAATGTATTAGGTTAGATATTGGAATGGGTAAAGTTTGGAACCTAAAAACATGGCTTAGAGCTTGAACCGGAGCAAAGTAGCTTTCTGGACAACAGAGGGGCGTCGTGGGTTTTGGTGGGGCGCCCATGACCCTTCAAGGGCGCCCATGATCTTTTGTCGGGCGCCCAGGACCCTTCAGGGGTACCCATGAACTTTTGGTGGGGCGACCACCGAGACCAGAACACTTTTCCTGATTTTTCTTAACTTGACTTCCTCCTTTAGGATTATGAAGGGGTTTGAAATATGTTTGTGTGTAGAACTTTTATTTGATTAATTGCATGGATTTTAAAGTGAAAAAGAGCTTTTAAAAAGTGATTAAGGGTTGATTATCTTAAACCTATGGGATTAAGCTTGTAAAGGGGAATGCTTGCTTTCATGAATGAAATAAATTGGAAGCCTACTTTGAGATAAGGGTCTTAATCAAATAGAATTGTGAATATGCCTTAATGTAAACTAAATGTTAAAGTGTATGAACTTGTGATTGCTTTAATGAATTGTGATTTGGCAAAACGGAACTCATGTTCATAACAATGAAAGATGTTAAATGTTCAATGATGCTTAATAAATGTTGTTATGTAATGAATCCTAGGATGAACTGGAATATGGATTGGTGTTGTGGAAAAGTATATGATGTTGAATGTGGACTTGTGAATAATGAGATGTGATATGATGAATGATTGTTTGTGTGACGGGGGCCGTGGTGGGGTGTGGTAAACAGGAAGGGTTTTGAGATTACCCTCGGGTTGAGAGTCCCGGAACCTGCGCAGGGTTTGGTGTCATTGCCAGTGGGTTAATAGCCCACAACATTGTGAGTGTATGGGTTACCCGTGACCTTGGATTATGATCCTAAACGATGGTGTTTGGTTTGCCATTTCCGTTGGGTCTGGACCCATAAAAGACGGTGTTGTGTATACACCCAACCCCCGATGATTTGTGTGGCTATGATTATGTGATGGATTGATGGAAAGTGATGATGTGAATGTGAATACATGATTAAATGTTGAATTTGTAACAATGTGGTAGGGAATGTGATTAGATGTAATGTTGAGAAATTTAATAATGAAGATTATTTGGAATTGAATGTTACATTGTGATGTTATTGAATGTCAATAGATGTTGTAAATATGGTTATGTGGTCAATTTTGATTAAACATTACAAAGTGAATTGAAATGTGATTTGAGACTTAAGAATGAGAATTCAAGGATTAAGTATTGGTTGGAATTGAATTTCTTCTTACAATATTGTTGTGTATAAAGGTGCATAGTCTAAATTGGTGATGTCAATGAATGATTTTGATTCTAGAGTATAGGTGGTAACTAGATACATCATAAATTGCTTGCATGTGTGGAATACATATCATATATGTTTGTTTGAGACTTGTGGGCACAAGTGGACCGGTGCTCATATCCCTACAAACTTTGATGCAGGTACAAGCAATAACAATCAAGTGGGTTGATGTGTTGGGACTATGAGGTTATGCATGAGCCCTACCAAGCTTAACAAAGCTCTTGGTCTTCTAACTTGAATTTCTTTTGAGGTTGTAATATTGTACTCTTCTAAACCTTTTCGAATTAGTTGTAATGGCCTTAAGGCCTAAGTTATGTAATTTGGGAATGGTGTATGGAATTTATGTTATGGCAATAGTCAAGTTAAGCTTATATTATTCTATCTTATGTCTTGGGCTCACTAGCTTATGTTGCGTTGCTCTGATCATGGGATTGGTTATGTTTATGCATATTGTGTGTGTTTATCACTCACCCCTCAGGTCACGAGATCCGAGGCATGACAGGTGAAATAAAATACAAAGTGATGTTCATGAAAGTTTTGAAGGTGTTTTAAAGGAGATTACTGGCTTATCGCCTGAAAGGAGAAAAAGGTAATATATGTTAAAAGTCGATGCAAGGTGAGAAGATTATTAAGAAAGTTAATGAGTAAATCTAGGAAATTGATTTGTGTGCTGATAATACTTACAGGTGAATGATAATTGATATGATGAGTAGAAGCTAAACCTGGTATGTTTAGATGATGAAGCTTAGGTTTATTAATTGATTTATTATGCTTGGTTAGATTAATTGCTATACAGTGGATACTAGAGCTTCAAACGGTGCATGAAAAATTACATGGAATTTTATCTATAAAGCAGACGATAGTAGAGAAAGTTGGAGATGAGAGATTTTGGTGAATATTTGAAAGTCTCAAAAATGATTGAAGGCATCGGTTATGCAAAACTTATCATATTTGTTAGGTTTTGAGACAATTAATTTGGATTAAATGTTGGGTACAATTAGAATCAAGAATTGTATTCCGAACATATATATGAAGAGGGTGGTGGCAAATGCGAAAGAAATCAAAACTGATAAGATAGATGGGTTTTTGGTTAAATTCAATTTAAGAGCTTATTGCATGATGTCTTATGAATTGTGACTCTATATGAGGAATTGTAGAATTTGGCCTTAATTACCTAATTAGAATGTTTGACTTCAGTTAGGAGAAATATTGATATTTTTTTTAGGAAATGATTTAAGGTTTGGACACTATTAATTGAAGATGAGTTGAAAAGATAGTTTTAGGACAACATTCTATGAGCTTCTACTAATTATAAATGGATTAACTAATGCCTCAGTACTTTCCTGGATTAAATAGGTAAGGTGTTTAAATTACTATTTAGACTAGTTGTAAAATGTGAAGGTTCTTCAGCTATTGATATGTTACTCATTTGTAGAAGTCTTAATCACTGGATGAGTATTTACTGAAGTTGAGGCAAAGTTGACATGGTCCGTAGACGTATATAAGTGTATGAATGAAAGAACGGAGATGGCATTAAATAGTGGGTTAAGGAGTTCCTACGTTGGATTGTTTATAGATTATGCTGAAACTTACAACAGTAGTGATGTATTCTTTGGTAAGTTAAAATATTGGTTTGCCAACTAGTTTATAAGGTGTACATATATACGTATGGGAATATTGAGTCAAGAAAAGGTAATGACTTCTGGTGGAAAGAATTAATTGAGTTGAGCTTGATAAGGTTAGAAATTTATGGGCAAGTCCCAATTACAGTTGGAAGAAAGGAAGAGGATGAATATGTGGACTAAAAAAGAGTTTCAAAATAGAATAATCAGCTTACTAAGTTTTATTTGAAAATTTTCCCTGTTTATGATAAATTATGTTGTAGATTTTAGTTTTAATCAGACCGAAGTAGTTGAGTGGGATTAGAAGTTCGGTAACCCAACAGAGTGATGTAGGTATATAAGGAAGGGAAAGAAAATTAAATGGAAATAGTACTTGGAAAGAAGAGATGTACGAATAGAGAAGAAGATTACAAAGTCAGAAAAGATAAGGGGTTGGTGGTATAGTTTATTTAGAGGTTATAGTTAGCCAATGTTTATTACACTTAAGTATGATTCACTTGATGAGGCATTTATATGTGGTTAGTGTGATTTTATGGCAATCTATAATGCTAATTTCAACCACAAGATTAGCATAGTTATAATGTGACCTAATTGGTTTATGGTATAGTTATGGTTGGATGGAACCCTATTTCAGTTAAAAAGGGATTAAGTGTTAAAGTCATGTGCTTCAGTGTCAGACTTATGGGGAGAAACCTGAAAGAAATAGAAAAGTAACCTTTTGAGGTAATGATGAATCTAGTACAAGATAAATTGTGTTAAGGGAAAATTTGAAAACAGAATGCATTAAAGTTATCATCAATTACTAACTGGGAAATATTGATTAAGTGAGAGATGTTATGGAAATTTAAGGAAATCTCAATATTAAGATGTGTGGGAAGATAAGAAGTTTAATTTTATGAAGAAAAGAGATTGGCAGGAAAGATGATCGGGTAGAGTATTATAGGAAACCAGATAGTAAAAGATAAAGGATAAAGATTCAAAAACTTGGTTGCTAATACTTGAGGAGCCATTCGAATAATTATTGAGTTTACAGATGCACAGTGGAAGTATAGTTATTAGTGTTTTTGAATTGTTATGATTAATTTGTAAAGTGATATGAAATTTTGGTTAATGAATAGAATTTCAAATTTCACATCTGTAAGAAATTTCAGGATGATGAGAAGGTTGCTTAAAGGTGTGAGTTTAAGATACAGAGGAGACATCTAAAACTGTTTACCTAGAAATTTGTATAAGACTATAGTATAAAATTTCGAGGAAGAACTTTTTGTAGGGAGGAGAATGTAATACCCTAGACTTTGACTTCAAAAGCTCACAATGTGCCACTCATAGAAAGAAATTCACTCATAGAGGGTTCACACACACCTATTAGCATATAATGCTATCCTAGTTGCACATAACCCCACAAACAAGAGAGTGAACTGAAATGAAATTCAAAGTGAACAGCTCATAACCATGTTCCAATGCATGTGTAAGAGATCACACCACATAACCTACAGAAGACCACTACATGCACAATACAAGAGTTGCTTGCTTAGAATCCACTAGGCCTTTGTTTTGGTTGTAACATGGCCAAGGGTAATGGTTAACAATGAAAGATATGGAAATCAAAGCACATGTCTTGGGATAAAGATGTTCAAGTGTACGCAAGTCCCAAACTACCCATTTCCTTTCCAACCCCAAGAAAAACTACAACAAGAAGCTTATTCACAAACTTACAAACTACTCATGGGACATTCTCAATAATTATAATATAATGCATAAGTCCCAAAATTACACAAGCAAAAAGGAATGACAAACTTTTTTTTTCGTTCTTTCGCTTTCTTTTTTTCTATTTTTTCTTTTATTTCTTTTTTTTTTGAAATAATGAAATAAATATAAGTTGAATTCTCCACCCAATATTTCCTCTCAATATGCTCTCCAAAGTTTCTATTCCCAATCCCCATTCACATCACTGACATTGAGGCACTTTTCACAACCCAAGACATATGAGGGTAAGGCTTAAAAAGTGTGAATAAGGTTAATGAAAAATATATGAGGTGTAAGCCAAGAAAAATATATATATTTAAATATCACACACTTTATTAAAAGGCTTCAAGTTGGTTCCCATGACAATTTCATATCCAGGAAGGATAAAGAGGCCCAACAATAGCAAAGATGGCCTAGCATCTTGTTCAAAGCTTGCAACAACTCATAATGTGCCAAGTGAAACTCATGCAAGCGTGTGTGATGCAATTAGTGCATTGAAAACCAAAGTGAAAAGCAAAAGAGCTATGATTATGTGCAACCCCTCAAGAAAATAATAATAGGCTCAAAAGCTCACCATAGGGGTATAAGTCTCCACCTAGTCCAAGAATGCTCAATTAACCAATGTCAAACAAAATCTACTCCTAAGCATATAAGCTCTTCTCCATGATAGTCACGAAAAATCACAAGGTCATAACACACTCAACTTGAATTAAGTTTCCTATTAATGCTTGAACAAGATTCACTTATCAGTCTCTCACTCAATTCCATAATCAACCAAACCAAAAGGGCTGACATGTAGGTATAAATGTGCTAAATTCATGTATTCAAGCTTAAAGTACTCAAAAATTTTAAAATTTTGCAATTTTTAGCATGAAAGTCATCATGCGAACTCTACCGCCCAACCTAAACTAAACATTGTCCTCAATGTGAGAACCACGATGCATAAGAGGGTCTGTAGTGTGTAAAGTGAACATGATGATGAGTATAAAACAATAGCCACAAAAAAGAACAAATAAGAACATAGCACAAATTAAACCAAGCATGTACCCATTATTTACGCTACTTAAAGTGTCACCTAATACATCCACCCCCAACTTAGATTGAGGAGACTAATGACTTGCATGTAATAACATAAAGAATAACATGATAAGAAAAATAAGCATAAAGAGTAAAAGAAAGGATAAGGATTACCTCGTGTTGCCTTCAATTAGATCTAATGCATGATAAGACTCAAAAAGAAATTGCAATGAAGTACCAAAAGCATCATTCTGGTCCCACTCATTGGAAATGTCAACAGCCTCCTTAAACTCAGTGTCAACACTCTCAGTGTGAGGAATGTCCTCCAGAGGTGGAATATCATAAGAATCAGAAGGGAAACTCATTTCAGATTCTATTATTGTGTCAGTGTTCGTGGTGTAAGAAGGTGCGTCAAACCATTCAGTAGGTATAGTTATCTCAGCCCAGTCCATTTCTGAAAGGAGTTCAAGGTCAACTTCATTCCACCATTACTCGTCAAGTAACTGGTCCAGTGTTATGTGCATTAATGGAGGATAAATAAGAAGCAAGGGTAATGAATTACTTTCTAAAAAATACTCCTTAGGCCACTCTTCCCAGTCAACCTCAGAACTCTCAAAGTCACTCTCCTCATTAGACATGTAAGGTGTGTCTTCCTACTTATGTTTCCGTCTAATTAAAGTGTTAATGTTATCCTTCTGATTAGAATTATCGTGGTTAGGACCAAACATGATGTACCTATGCTTTACAAATAATATAAAAATAGAGCTTAAGAACACAAGTAACCAAGCATCCAACACAAGGTAATAACAATATGCTCAGAAATTAAAAAGAATAACATAGATAAAATGAAAAGCAACTGCAATTAAACAGAATACCAAATTAAAATAGTCAAAAACAATTATACAGCAATCCCAACTGATTAAAGTTAAGTACAGAGTTTTAGAATTAACAAATGGAACAAGAAATCTTTCTCCTAAACTCTCAAAAAAAAATAGAACTAAGTAGTTAATCACTGAGAAAGTGGAGGTGGAGGTGGATGAGACTCTCTGATATAGTCTAAAATGCTCTGCAGGAGGTGACCCTGAGTGTACTAGCTCTGGTGAATGCGTAGAAGGAGCTGGTGGTTAGTTTCTTAATTCTGTTCCATGGTGTTAAGACGCTCAGTCAGGGCTCCAATTTGATCAGCTAAATCTGTATTAGTAACCTCCTCTTCATCCTCCTCTAGCTCCTCTGGTGCTTGGGATGGTCTACCCTTTTCTTCAGACTCCTCTACCTTTCTCTTCTTCTTTGAGATTAAGCCTCAGGATTTGACATAAGATGTGATCTTGAAAGGTTGTAATCCTGAGCCTATAGGTAAGTCATCTGCGATGCAGGCTCCCTTCCTTCTAAATATTTCTGTGAGCGATCCACTGAAGGGTAAAGCAGCTAAAGCTCCAAGGTGCTCACAGGTATAAGCCACTTGGTGCCAAATATATGAGGGCAAATCAATAGTCATCCCCTTTCCAATAGCATAAATCAATCGAGCTCAAAGGGGAGTGTAATCAAAATTCTTATTTTCTGGTAATAGGTTTGAGCATGAAAACATATGCGATGCCCAATATTTATCCTGAAGCACAAACACCGGTTTCCTATACTCTCCAACCTATTCTTGGCCATCTAATAAAATCTCTGACACTACAGTAGGGAATGGTGGAGTGCCCTCAGCAGGATAAGTAAATTCGGGATTTTGAACTCTGGGTACTTGGAATACTAGAGGAAAATCATTGGGTGTAAGTGTAATCTCAACCCCTCTGACCCAACTAATGAGTCATTCTCTACCTTTTCGCCTGATGATGGACCCTTCTTTAAAATTGGTAAAGAACTCTTTGACTAAATCGACTATACAGTAAGCATGAAATCTTGCCATGTGGAGCCACTGTCGCCCCTCAAAGTTTTGTTCTAGCATGAATTCCTTACGCCTAAAATGGTCGATTTGCCAAAAGTGCTCAATCACCACTAATTTATGTTCCCAAGTCTCATCATATATTTGCTCAGCATCCTTCTTCCAAAACCTACTTCTATCGAATGAGTTGGTCCCTAGCTGTCTATTTGCAGTTTTCTTAACTCTTGGGGCCATGGGAGCTACAAACATACAAAAGGAATATTCAATTTACCGCTATGCAACCCCGATGTCCACACAAGTTCAGTGGCCCATTCTATTGAAAAAAAAAAGATGTACATTGAAACTAAAATGAATTTGTGTAATATAGACAGTCCAGGTGGCCATACAACATCCACCATGGATGGGTCCATTCAATAATCTTGGTGACCATACAACATCTACCATAGATGTGTCCTTTAGCACAAAACATCGAATTGATCAAGAAATTCTCAATACTAATTGCAAATAAAGACTTTTAAAAATCAAAAACAAGCTAAAGGCTTGGGTTCTTTGAACCCTTGGACACAAATTGTGACCCAGGGTGAGGAAGATGATAGGGTGTGAAGAAATTTACTCAAAATGAGTAGTTTCTTTCTACCCACTGTTGGGAACTCAAAATAGGGCTCCATTATACAAGAAATTCAGAAGCCTTGATACTTTGAAGCTTAGGTTCAAAGAGGAATTGACATAAGAAATACCTAGGGCTCAAAGCATAGAGGAAACATACTTTAGGTAGCTTAGACGCAAAGATGGGAGTTGAATGTTGCTAAACAACCCTTGGGAAGGCCTATTCTTGAAGAAATCTTCAAGTATGTAGAGAAAACTTGAGAAGATTTGAAGTTGGAGAAGAAAAGATTAGGTTTAAAGTGGCTGAAGGAGTTATTAAATCAATTGCAGGGTCCGGACCACCCGTGGACAACCTGGACCACACAATGGTCCTCTCCAAAACCTCGACCAAACATGCTTACTGTGGTTCAAACCATTTGGTCTAGAGGTCTAGACAACAGAATAGTTTCCTCCACAATTTTGACTAAATATGCTCACTGTGGTCCGGACCATTTGGTCTAGGGGTCCAGACCACAGAATTGGATACTTTCAACTTGATGTTGTTTTGCTTTGAATAACCAAAGATTGCCTAAACTAAAAATCAAAATCCTAAAGCAAATAAAGATAAAAACCTATCCTAATCCTAACTATGGTAGAATTACAACTACATTTTAATCCTGTATTACTCGTAAGGTGGAGGATCTAAAAGATCTCACGTTTCGACCTCCACCACGATGTTATCCAAATATGGCTTGAGACGATGGCCATTCATGTCACACCCCGGATCTCGTGACCTGAGGGGTGAGTGATAAACACACACAATATGCACTAACATAACCAATCCCCATATTCAGAGCAACGCAACGTAAGCTAGTGAGCCCATGACATAAAATAGAATAACATAAGTTTATCCTTGACTATTGCCAGGTCACATACTCCATACACCATTCCCAATTTACATAACTTAGTCCTTAAGGCCATTACAACCAAATTGAAGAAAAAGTTTAAAAGTGCATAATATTACAATTCCCAAAAAGATATTTAAACTAGATGACAAGAGCTTTGCTAAGCTTAGTTGGGCTCATGCATGACCTCCCAGTCCAACCCCATTAGCCCACCTGATTGTTATTGCCTATGCCTGCATCAAAATCTGTAAGGACGTGAGCATGGGTCTACTTATGCCCACGATGTCTTAAGCAAACATATATGGTATGCAATTTAACCATGCAATGCATCTCAAGTAAGGTTAGCCATTTTAACATTTTTCTAGAGTCATAACATTTCATTAACATAGCCATGCCAAAATAAGTGGAATATAAGTTCATTCAACAATGCCAAAGTCTTAGAATTTAAATTTTGGTTAATGTTTATGTATTGCAATTCAAACTCCAATTCCATTCACAATTTGACACCACTTTAACATTTGAATAATATTCAAGCAAGTAAACATATTCACATCATCATCCATTCATCATCACATAGCACAACCACAACCAAACAATCCATCAGGGGATGGGTGCATACACACTATTGTCTTTTATGGGCCAATACCCAACGAAAATGATAAACCGACGTCGTCGTTTAGGATTACCGTCCAGGGCCACGAGGAGCCAAAGCGCACACAATGTTGTGGGCTACTAACCCACTGGCATTGACACCAAACCCTGTGCAGGTTCCGGGACTTTCAACCCGAGGGTACTCTCTAAACCCTTCTTATTTACCACACACCACCACGACCCCCGGCACACAATTCATCATTCATACCATACAATCTCATCTTTCATAGATTCACATTCATCATCAATACCTTTCAACACACATGTCAATGTTAAGGTTCATCTCATGGTTCATTACATATTACGTTGATCAAATCATATTAAGCATCCCCTATTTACCAACATTAAGAACATGAGTCCCTTTTTGTCAAGTCACATTTCACTTAATCAATCACAAGTTCATAAACTTCAACATTTAGTTTACATCAAGGCATATTCACAATTCTATTCAATTGAGACTCTTACTTCAAAGTAGACTTCCAATTCATGCAATTCAAGATAACTTTCACTTGCCCCTTTCAAGTTAAATCCCACAAGCTTAAGTTAAACACTCCTTAATCACTTTTAAAAGCTCATTTTCCTTTTAAAATCCATGTAATTAATCAATTAAAAGTTTTTTGTAAAAACAAGTTACCAATTCTTCCATATGCCCAAAGTAGAAGGCTAAACTAAACAATGTCAGAAAAATAACCTAGGCCCTGTGGGCACCCAAGCTGACACTTAGTCGAGAGGCCAAGGGGCTTAGGCACCCATCCCTTAATTTCTTGGGTGCCCAAGGGGGCTTGGGCGCCTGACTGTGTCCCCCTCGGGCGCCCACAGCATGGGCCAAGTTTCGGGTTTCATGCCCTGTTTTCTGGTTTCATGGTTTTTCACCCTTGGGACCTCAAATTGACCAAGTTAATGTAAAAATACCTCAAGTTTCAAATTTCCAACATCAACACAAGGTTCTTAGGCTTCAAACAAAATCAAAAATTTGAGTTTTCATCAACCACAAGTCAAGTTATGGATCAAAACACTACTTTCACTCTCTCAACCTATACATATATATAGGTGTGTATAACTCCCATTTCCATCCATACATGAAACCAACACTTAAAGAGGGTTTTCTAATGGTAATCTACTCCTTGTTACACAACACATATGTAAAAATGAGGCATTAAATCCCTACCTCAAGTGGTAAAAAGATAGGTCAACAAGAAGGTGTCTTGAGCTTCCAAACCCTCAAACTTTGATGGCCTCTATCTTCTCCCTCCTTGATCAAATCTAAAAATAAATGGCATAGGAAGGTTTCTCAGGGTTGTAATTTCAATTTTGCAAAAGGAATTTGAGTTCTATGAAGATTTGGAAGACCTACCTTTGAATCTCCACCCGGTGGTCTTCTTCTTCTCCTTTGCTCTTCTCACCCGATTCTCTCTTCTTCCAAGAAACTCCTCTCTCTCTCTCTTGCATCAAATCAATCAAATATATATATATTAACAATATTTTAAACATCCAAACAGTGATTCTCAGGTCTCCCCTTACCCCTAACTAGGTATAGGTGTTAATAGGGTAAGGCTCGACTGGAACACGCAGAGGACATCCTACTGTTGACAAGTGGGGTGCCCCTCATGGACCACGGGCACCCGTCCTAGAGCCATGGGCACCCCTCATAACCTCGGGCACCCCTCAGCATGCTCCCGAGTCAAAATGTTGACTTTTGAGCCATTTTTGCCAATTTCTTCCAAAATTCACACCCCTAAGTCATCTTTAATGACTAATTACTCAATTAACATACTAACATGCCCAAAACATGTTAAAACAATCCAATTATATTAACATGAAAATTCGGGATATTACAATTCACCTTGAAAGTGGTGTTATTGTGTGGGTTGTGAACCTCACACACACCATGTCCTAAGACGGAAAGGATAACAAAAGGACCACACCATCTAGATTGAAGCTTTCCTGGGAAAAGATGTAACCTTGAGTCATACATCAAAACTTTTTGGCCCACATGAAAGGATTTCCTACGGATGTGCTTATCATGTAATTCCTTCATCTTAGCCTTGGGAAATTTCACATTTTCAAAAGTATCATTTCTTAATTCTTCAAGTTCATTGAGTTGAAGCTTTCAAAGAATGCTGGCATCATCTAGACTCTCATTAAATTACCGGATTGCCCAATAGGATCTATGTTCCATCTCAACTGGTAGGTGGCAAGCCTTCTCAAAAATAAGACGGTAGGGAGACATACCCAAAACGGTTTTATAAGCTGTCCGATATGCCCACAATGTATCAACCAGTCTCAAAGACCAAGCTTTTCAATCAAGATTGACAGTCTTTTCGAGAATACTCTTTATCTCCCTATTTGCTAATTCAACCTGGCCACTGTTTTGTGGGTGGTAAGTAGTTCCCACTTTATGCATCACAACATATTTACGCATTAGGATGCCAATAGGTTTATTGCAAAAATGCTTACCTTCATCACTAATGATTGCTCATGGCATCCCAAAATGAGAGAAGATATGTTCTTTTAAGAACTTGACCACTACTCGGTGGTCATTGGTGTGAGTGGCAATGGCCTCTACCCATTTTGACACAAAGTCTATAACCACTAAGATATATTCAAAACTAGACGACTTAGGGAATGGACCTATAAAATCTATCCCCCATTAATCAAAATTTTCTAAAATGATCACAGGGCCTTTGACTGCTTCTAAATAGTACGTCTAAATTAACCCCCAAGTGCAAGGGTGTGCGGTGTAGTTTTAACTCGGTGAGTCCAAGGTCGAATTCACAGGGAGCCTACGTTATTTAGTTTCTAGATTATAATGGAAATCCTAAATTTGAATGTAAATTAAGTTTGAAGATTAATTAAAACTAATTCCTAGGGTTTTGCAAATTTAAAATTCAAATTAAAACAACTTAACAACCTATTAACAAAATTTCAGCAATTTAACTTTTGATTTTTGATTTCAAGGAATTAAATATTACTTAAAGGAATTTTTCCTAATTTAAATGCGCATAAAAATAATCTAATCTAAAAGATTGCATTGTAAACACTTCAATTAATTCAAACGAAAGCAATTCAATTAACACGAAATATATTTAAGAAGTTCTTGATCCAACTTTCAATTCCAGGTAGCTTACGTCTTCACTATGGGATGTGTTGAAATACTTGCGTTAAAACCTAAGTTAGGATTTATTTGAAAATTATTGAGAAAGTTTTAATCAAAATTTTTTACCAGTGATTACAGAGAATATAGTCAAAAACTTCTGTTTTCGAAAGGTTCTCAAACAATCCTATTTGAATTCGGATTCGAATCCAATTTTTCTAGTTTATCCAAAATTATTAAGAAAATTTTAATTGAAAACCTTTACCAGTGATTACAGAGAATATAGTCAAAGATTTTCGTTTTCGAATGTTTCTGAAATAAACCTATTCAAATTGGAATTCAAAATCCGAACTTTCAGTTCTTCAAAATTATTAAGAAAATTTTAATCGAAAACCTTTACCAGTGAATACAGAGAATATAGTCAACGATTTTTGTTTTTGAAAGCTTTTGAAAGAACTGAACTAGGTTTAAAAATTGTAGATCCCTACGCATGTGTTTTCGCAAACCATGTGAAGGGTCTACGCAAACGTTCAAAAGTTATAGACCCCTACGCATGAGTTTTTGCAAACTATGCGAAGGGTCTACGTACATCCCATAGATTAGAGTAAACTACCCTTCCTTGATTCGTTGAATCAAGAACTAGGGTTTCTATGCTAGCATGCTTGTAAACGAAATGAAAACATTCATCGAAGACATATTTAATGGATCTAACGAATAAAATGAAGAAACAAGATTATTAAACTGAAGAACGAAAGTAAACGTACTCAAAAATCAACTTCGAAACAAAACTCTAAATAGCAACTACTGAGACGAATGTAATAATAGCTTCAAAAGCGCGTAAAAACATCCACGAAGAAAAATAAAACTCTCTAAACTCTCTAAAGTATGCTGAAAATATGTAATGTCGTCCCCCACAGTCGGCCGTCTAGTAGCCCTTAAATAAACATAACACAAAACCCTAAAAATGAAATTGCAGCTGCGGCTCTACAGCACACTGTGGTTCAAAACGTGCGCCAGGGGGTCCAGACCATAGAAACTTTGTTTCTCCAATTTCGCTTCTCATTTGCAGCTAAATCCTTGGGGTAGTCCCAACCATCCTAGACAAAGTTGGCTCCACATTGTTCCCTCCATCTTCTAAGTCACCAAAATCGCTATCTTCTTCAATTAATTCGCCGTTTTCCCTACAATTAATAAAATAAACCGTGTACGTGATAAAATAACGTTAAGTCTTCAAAATAAACTACTTAAATGTATTAAAAGTTATACAAAAGTGGAGTTTGTAATAGCACTTTTCAAGTGCAATCAATTTTGGGGCATCTCATTACACTTAGATAGAGCTCCTAGGCATTGGCAACGGTCACATCTCAAGCAATAGTTATGCACATCTTTAAACATAAAAGGCCAATAAAATCTGCTTTGAAGAATTTTAGCAGTGGTTTTCTTTGAAGAGAAGTGGCCTCCACAAGCTAAGGTGTGACAAAACTCAATAACACTATGAATCTCATGGTCGAGAATGCTTCTCCTCACAATTTGATCTAGACAATACTTGTAGAGGTAAGGCTCGTCCCAAAAGAAATTGGGCACATTACATAAGAACTTACCTTTATCAATCTTTATCCAATGTGAAAGCATTTGGCCTGTCACTAAGAAATTGGCAATATCTACACACCAAGGAGGATGGAATGTAGGATTGGTGGTAATATGCATAATATGCTCATTGGGAAAATATTCATTAATTGGTAGGTTGCTAGAGTCGGACACATGATGAGGTAATCTAGACAAATGGTCAGCTAGCACATTTTCTACTCCTTTTTTGTCCTTGATTTCCAAATCAAACTCTTGGAGGAGTAGCATCCATCTAATTAGACAGGATTTGGCATCTTTCTTGGAAAGAAGATATTTTAAGGCCGCATGGTTTGTAAGCATTGTAACATGAGATCCCACCAAATAGGACCTAAACTTGTCTAGGGCAAAGACTACCGCTAGAAGCTCTTTTTCAGTGGTGGTATAGTTAATTTGAACTTCATTCAGGGTCTTACTAGCGTAGTAAATAGCATAAGGTTTTCCTTCTTTCCGTTGCCCTAAAACTGCACCCACTACAAAATTACTAGCATTACACATAAGCTTGAATGGTAGAGACCAATTCGGGCTTTGCATAATAGGAGCGGTGGTGAGCAATTGTTTAAGTCAATCAAATGCCTCTTGGCATGATGTTGTCCAATCAAATGGAACATCATTAGACAATAGAGAGCATAGGGGTCGAGCAATAGAACTAAAGGACTGAATGAATCGCCGGTAAAACCCGGCATGTCCAAGAAACGATCTTATGTCCTTCACACATCGAGGGGTAGGTAAGTTTTGGATTAGTTCCACTTTTGCTTTTCTACCTCAATTCCTCGACATGACACTATATGCCCCAAAACAATTCCCTGCTATACCATGAAATGGCACTTTTCCTAGTTTAACACCAAGTTACTTTCCTCACATCACACCAACACCTTTTCAAGGTTGGTCAAGCACTCATCAAATGTATCTCCATAGACGAAGAAATCATCCATGAAAACCTCTAAGAATCGTTCAACCATATCACTAAAGATGCTCATCACACACCTTTGAAAGGTTGCAGGTGCGTTGCATAACCCAAATGGCATTTGTCTATATGCAAAAGTGCCAAAAGGGCATATGAATGTGGTTTTCTCTTGGTCTTTAAGTGCTATCTCGACCTAATTATACCCTGAGTACCCATCAAGAAAGCAGTAGAAAGATTTCCCACTACTTTCTCAAGCACTTGATCCAGGAATGGAAAGGGAAAATGATCCTTCTGGGTCACTGCATTCAATCGCCTATAATCAATACACATTTGCCACCCAGTTTGGGTATGTTGAGGCACTAACTCTCCTTTCTTATTCTCAACTACTGTGACACCAGATTTTTTTGGAACCACTTGATTGGGGCTCACCCACTTTGAGTTAGATATGGGGTGAATAATACCCACATCGAGCAACTTAAGTACTTCCTCTTTTACCACTTCTTTCATGTTGGGGTTTAGTCTTCGTTGCATTTGCCTTACTGGTTTGGCCTCATCCTCAAGGTATATATGATGAGTACACACTAGGGGACTAATACCTCAAAGATTAGCCACTGTCCATCCCAAGGCCTTTCGGTGAGTACTCAGGACTGCTAGTAACTTCTCTTCCCGAACTTCTTCCAACTTCGAAGAAATGACTACTGGGAATGTCTCATCCTCCCAAGAAATACATATTTCAGTTCACTAGGCAAAGGTTTCCTAGAAGGACAAGGAGGACACTCCACTGACAGCTTGGGTTTGATCAAGGATGGCTCCAAAGATTCAAACACTGGCACCCAGCTATTGATTGCCATAACTTCCTCTCTATTACTTATCAATTCTTCACTTTCCACAAAATTCTCTCTATCTAAAGCTTCACACCTTTCACTTCTCACTAAGGCTCGTTCTATGGGATTCTCAAGATAGGTTTTCTCAAAATACTCCTCACTTAAAGCATGAATCACATCCACCTCCCTAACATCCTCAAACTCTCCCATCTATTTCCCTACCCTAAAAATGTTCATTTCAACGGTCATATTCCCAAAAGATAGCTTCATAACCCCGCTTCTACAATTAATCACAACATTAGAGGTAGTAAGGAATGGTCTACCTAAAATGACCAGAATGGAGTGGGAGGGATTTTGAACAGGTTGGGTGTCTAACACTATGAAATCAACGGGAAAGTAAAATTTGTCTACTTGGACCAACACATCTTCCACTATACCCCTTAGCATTTTTACTGAGCGATCCACTAATTGCAAATTTATCCTAGTGGGTTTCAGCTCACCCAATCCTATTTGTTGGTAAACCATGTAAGGTAATAAGTTGACACTAGCACCTAGGTCAAGTAGAGCCTTATCAATGATGTGATCCCCAATTATGCATGAAATTGTTGGACATCCAAGATCTTTATACTTAGGAGGTGTGTCACACTGGTTGATGGCACTAACTTGTTCAATCAAGAAGGCTTTTTCTTTGACATTAAGCTTTCTCTTAACAGTGCACATATCTCTAAGGAACTTAGCGTAGAATGGATTCTGCTTAATAGCCTCAAGTAATGGGATGTTGATTCTTACTTGTTTAAAAACCTCATAAATTTCAGAATTTAACATCTCATTCTTACCTTTTGCTAACCTTTGAGGAAATGGTGGCCTAGGTGTATATCCATCTATTTGTTTGTCGTGCCTACTCGATGTTCCCATAATGATTTCCCCCTCTCTTTCTTTCACCTCTTTTTCACCTTTCTTGCTCTCAACGATTGGCCTCTCTCTATCTTTGGTTTCTCCCTCCTTCTCTTCTTCATTTTCTACTTCACTTGGCTCTTCAACCTCTCCATGATCTCTCACTCCTATGTTAACCTTTGGTGCATTAACTCTAGGATCAATAGGTTTATGAACAACCTTCCCACTTCTTAAAGTGGTAATGGATTGCACTTGTTCATGCGAGGTAGTACCCAAAGTAAATGACTCAGTAAGGTTTACCTGACCTTTTGGGTTTGGAAAATTTTGTGAAAGAAGTGTGCCACTTTGAGCGGTACTCATAGCTTGTGTCAGCTTAGAAATTTATCGTTTAATGTCATCTAAGGTCCGATTCACGTTATCATTGTTGCTCAATTGATGGTGTATGAATTGATAAACAGTGTCCTTAAGAGGTCTCTTCTATGCAGGTTAGAATGCAACAGGATTGGGCTATTGATATTGGGGTGGTGGTAAGGGATGAGGTTGGAATGGTTGACCCTGGTTGTCATTTTTCCACCTAAAACCAGGAGGATTCTTCCACCCTGGTGGATAAGCATGGGAAAGTTGATTTCCCCCTTAATACTTAGCATTCCCACCTTGTGGGTAGGAGGTGTTACCCTGACCCCTATTTTGGAATGGCCAGTTCTGAGAATTGTTAATGTAAGCCTGACCATAAGCAATCTCTTTAAGTAAAGGAACCTCAGGACACGAATTAGCATCATGTCCCACTTGGTCACATGCCCTACATATCATTTGTGCTTCAACCAATTTCTCCTTATTCTGAAGCACAAGAGAATCTAACTTATGTTGCAATACAGCTATCCTAGCTCTCAAATCATCACTCTCACTTAACGTCAACTGACCACTAGGTATAGAATTCCTATGCTCAGAAGATGAAGGAGGTCCTATTTCCCAATCATTAGAATCTTCGGCTACCATGTGTAATACCTTGGACTCTGTACTAACATAAGTATAAGATTTTTTATGCATTTTGGAAGTTAAGGTATGTTAATTTAATGGTATGGGTCATTAATGGTGTTTAGAGTTGAGAACTTTGAAGGAAAAAGGTTATGCAATCAAAGGTGACAATTTAGCCAAGTGGTGGAAAATGGGGGAACCTTGGGCGCACATCGTATGGGCGCCCAAGGCACAGTGAATTTGACAGACAAATGTTACTCTGCAATTTTTAGCCAAGCCTGACCCTATTAACACCTATACCTAGCTAGGGGTGATGGGAAACCTAAAGATTACTGTTGAGGGACTTTAAAATATTATTTTATATATATATATATATTGTTGATTTGATGCAAGAGAGAGAGAGAAGTTGCTTGGGAAAGGGAGAATCGGGTGGAGAAGCAAAAAGGAAGAGCAAAGGAGAACAAAGAAGGAACCGGGTAGGGATTTCAAGGTAGGTCCTTCTACCCTTCATGAAACCCAAATTCCTTTTGCAAGATTGTGATTAAAACCTTAAGAAACCCTTGCTATGTAATTTATTTATATTTTTGATCAAGGAGTGAGAAGATTGAGTCCATCAAAGTTTGAGGGTTTGGAAGTTCAAGACACCTTCTTGTTAATCCATCTTCTTGCCATTTGAGGTAGGGATTTAATGCCTCATTCTTACATATATGTTGTGTGACAAGGAGTAGATTACCATTAGAAAACCCTCTTTAAGTGTTGGTTTCATGTATGGAAGAAAATGGGAGTTATACACATGTATATATATATATATATATGTATAGGTTGAGAGAGTGAAAGTAGTGTTTTGATTCATAACTTGACTTGTAGTTAATGAAAACTCAGATTTTTTATTTTGTTGGGTGCCTAAGATCCTTGTGTTGATGTTAGAAACTTGAAACTTTAAGTATTTTTACATTAACTTGGTCTATTTGAGGTCCAAAGGGTGGAAAATCATGAAACCAGAAAACAGAGTCTGAGACCCAAAACTTGGCCTAAGCTGTGGGCGCACGAGGGGTACACAGTCGGGTGCCCAAGGCATGGGCACCCAGCCCATGGGTGCACAAAGTGTGGGTGCCCAAGCGCCTTGGGCACAGGGCTGAGTGCCAGCTTGGGCACCCACCAAGCCCAGGTCACTTTTCTGACATTGTTTAGTTTAGCCTTCTACTTTGGGCATATGAAAGAGTTGGTAACATGTTTTTATGTGAAACTTTTACTTGATTAATTTAATAGATTTTGAAATGGAAATGAGCTTTAAAAAGTGATTAAGGATTGATTATCTTAAACCTATGGGATTATTTGTAAGGGTAGGTGAATGTCACTTTAAACGGCATGAGTTGGAAGATTACTTGGAGATGCATGTCTTAATTAAATACAATTGTGAATGTGTCATGTTGTAAACTAAATGTGAAGTATGTGAACTTGTGATAGATTAAATAAAATGTGACTTGACAAAAGGGAACTCATGTTCATAATATTGAAGAATGTTGAATGTTTAATGATGCTTGATCAATGTTGTTATGTGATGAATATTGGGATGAACCAAAAAGTGAATATATGATTGAAAGAATTGAAATGTGAACTTTTGTTAATAAGTGATGGAAATTAAATGAGGCTTGGATTAAATGAAATAAATAGATGAAATGAGTTGTGGTCCATGATGAAATGGAATGTGGTTATGTGTGTTGGAAAGTTTACAGTGATGAATGTGAATTGTGATCAAAGAGTATTAAATGTGATGAATGATTGGTTATGTGCCGGGGGCCGTGGTGGGATGCAGAAATAGGAAGGGTTAGAGAGTACCCTCGGGTTGAGAGTCCCGGAACCTATGCAGGGTTTGGTGTCAATGCCAGTGGGTTAGTAGCCCACAACATTGTGTGTGTTTTGGCTCCTCGTGGCCCTAGACAGCGATCCTAAACGACGATCTCGGTTTATCGTTTCCGTTGGGTATTGGCCCATAAAAGATGATAACGGGTATGTACCCATCCCCTGATGACTTGTTTGGTTATGGTTGTGTAATGTGATGATGAATGGATGATGAAGTAAATACGGTTATTTGATTGAATGAGATTTGAATGATGAAGTAGTGTTGAAATGTGAATGGAATTGAAGTTTGTATTGCGAAACATAAACATTAACCGAAATTGAAATCTTAAACTTTGACATTGTTGCATGAGTATATGTTTCCACCTAGTTTGGCTATTGGTTATGATAATGTAATGTTATGAATATAGAAAATGTTAAAATGATTAACCATACTTGAGATGCATTGCATGGTTAGATTACATATCATATATGTTTGTTTGAGATATTGTGGGCACAAGTGGACCCTTGCTCACATCCCTACAGACTTTGATGCAGGTACCAGCAATAATAATCAAGTGGGCTAATGGGGTTAGACTAGGAGGTTGTGCATGAGCCCTACCAAGCTTAGCAAAGCTCTTGGTCATCTAGCTTAAATTTCTTTTGGAATTTGTAATATTGTACACTAATAAACTTTTTCGATTTGGTTGTAATGGCCTTAAGGCCTAAGCTATGTAATTTGGGAATGGAACCTGTAGTTAGTGACCTGGCAACAGTCAAGGTTGATTATGTTATCTTATATTATGTCTCGGGCTCACTCGTTGATGTTGCGTTGCTCTGATCATAGGTAGTTATGTTAGTGCATGTGCTGTGTGTTTATCACTCACCCCTCGAGTCACAAGATCCGGGGCGTGACACCATGTCAAAGAAGTCCATGGCATCCTCCGCAGTCTTATCAAATAAAGTTCCATTGCACATGGTAGACACTAATTACTTAAGACTAGGAGTCAAAGATTCATGGAATATGCTCACTGTTCTCCATGGCTCAAAACTATGGTAAGGACAAGCCATTAAAAGGTCCTTGAACCTTTCCTAGGCTCGATAGAAGTTCTCATTAGGTTTGCATGAAAAGGTGGTAATCTGTCACCTATAATGCTGAGTTTTCTGGGTTTGGAAATATTTCTTTAGAAACTCAGTTTGCATTTCACACCACGTTCCAATAGAACGCAGACAGAGGGAATAAAGCCAGGATTTGGCTTTGTCCCTAAGGGAAAATGGAAAAAGTTGAAGGCGTACTACATCCTCATTGGCATTATGATCAACACAAGTGTTACTAACTTCCAATGGTGCCAAAAACTTGACCGACCCTAAAATGTGTTCGGGTTCTACCTCTCAATTGCAAGAGGGCAGTCGTAATTTTACTCAGTGAAAACCGAGGTCATCTCCACAGGGAGGGCTATGTTAAAAGCTCTAGACTTGTTCACAAAATTTATTAATAAAACTCAATTTTTGTTTTAGGTTCTAAATGAATTAAATATTAATTAAAGGAATTCAATTTAATTTTAAAGTGCAAACAAACAATCTACTCTAAATTTTAAAGCAAATAAATCAACTCAGAAATTAAATTAAATAAAAAGCACGATATTAAAGAGGTTCTTGATCCAACTTTCAATTCTAGGTAGTTTATTACTTCACTATGGGATGTTTGGGTTCAAATATGAATTAGGGGTTTGTACAAAAAATATTAAGAACAATTTAATCAAAAATCAGTTCCAGTGATTTCAACGAATATGGTTAAAAACTTTTATTTTTGAAAGTTTTTCAAACAAACGAAATCAAAATTGAACTCGAATCCTATTTTTAATTTGTCCAAAAATATTAACCAATTATAATCGAAAACCCATACCAACGACTTCAGTGAATGTGGTTAAAGGTTTTCATTTTAGAATGTTTTTGAAACAAGTTAAAATAGGTTTAAAAAGAGTAGATCCCTACGCATGAGTTTTCGCAAACCATGCGAAGGGTCTACGCGCATCCTATAGTGTGTCATGAACTACCCTTCCTTGATTCATTGAATCAAGAACTAGGGTTTTTACGCTAGCATTATTTTAAATGAGAAAAAACAACAAACATGCACATAATCAACCAATCTACCAATTGAAATGAATAAATCATATTATTAAAGAGCGAAACGAAATCAAACTTACACGGTAAACAATTCTGAAATAAAGTGATGAACCATTACTACAGCGTTGAACAAACTAACTTCTAGAAAATCCATAAACTTCATAAAAATATTAAAAAAGCTCTCTAAAAACTCTCAAAAGTATCTGAAAAAAAAAAAAGCATAAAAGTTCCCCCCTAGTTCGGCCGTGCACAGGGTTTTATAAAAGAGTTGCACAGAAACCCTAAAAGGTGAGAATTAATCCCGCGCATGCTCAACTACTGTGGTCCGAACTGTCTGGGAGGGGGTCCAGACCATAGAATGGTGGTCACTTTACTTTTCTTCCTCCTCCATGCTGGGTCTTTGGGCTGGTCCAAACCATCTAAGGTGGGGTTTGAATCACAGCTTTTCCTTCGTCTTCTAGGCCATTTTCATCGCTATAAACTTCCATTATCTTGCCTTTTTCCTTGCAATTAAGAAAATAAAAACTATAAATGACAAAATAATGACAAAACGTCAAATTTAACTATTCAAATGCATTAATAAGTATCAAAATATGGAGTTTGTAATTACACTTTTCAAGTGTAATCACAAATATAGAGTGATTTCTTCCAACATTTATGGTTCATCTTTCATATTCATATTTTGAGAATTTCCTTTTTGAATTGATTGAGTTTTTAACTCATCATTTTTTAGGTTCAAATATTAGAACCAAGATAATGGATATTCTTTAAGAGAGATTTATGGAGTGTTTTGGGGATAGAATCACTTATATGAGTAATTTAGGGGTAAAATCAACTAGAAAAGGTCTCTAGCATCTTGGAAAGCTAGTGTGTAACAAGCTTTTCAAAGAATAGTGGAGAAATCTCAAGGAAGATGTTGGGGAGTGGACATAGGCAACATTGAAGCTGAACCACTATAAATCTATTGTGTTTGCTTCTTTTCCTTTTTGTTTATATTTATTGCAAACATTAGCACTTACTCCTCATTAAATAATTTTGTTTTAAGTGCATTCCACATTTGATTATCCTTTTCATGTTAACATATTTATTTTAAGGGTTGAAATTTTTATTTGCAAAATGTTTTAAGCAACCCTATTTACCTACCCTCTAGTGTTGCTACTTAGGACAACAACTTCAAATCACAATGACACATTTGACCCCTTACACTGGCCTCATCCCCCGCTCAAATCTTTTAGACTTAAAGTGTACCATGGAGATGAACTCTGGAGCGTACTTTAATAAATCAAAAAATCTCCTCTCATATACCAATACAAACATCGACCCTCGAATCAAACTGGGAAATTCTTCCTGCTTAGCATTTCCTTCAGGACTGCAGAAAGAAAAAATCTTTGAATTTCTTCTTAAACATGTTCCAAATGAGTGCAGCCAAACCACTGAAACTCTTAACATTGGCCTACCAACTGAATGCCTACCAGTCAATTGAAATACTATTAAAGCAATCTTGGTTAGGTGATTTGTAATCCCTATGGCCATCAAAATATTCCCACACTCATCTAAGAATGTTCGGCAACATCTACATCTACCACACTATCATATGTGGGAGGCTTTATCCTCTAAAACCTCTCTAATGTAGTAAAACCAGTCTATAATATGGCAGCTAATCTGCCTTGGACCCCCAACCAACATCTCTATTGCCATTACCAATTGTAGTAGTATTTTTCTAGTGTCAAATGTTGCAGGCAACTGAACATTCGATTCTCTAGAATGCACCTCCTCCTCCTTAGGACCTCCAATTGAGCCTCAGTCCCAATACTACGCTGTGACACTTGCTTCTACTAAATAGGCTCACCCCCTCTACCTTCACCTTGGCCTCAGCTCTAAGCTTTACGCGACAGCATCCTCTAAGTCTAAAACATAAAAAATCATATCATATTATAAGAATGTGGATTAACATCCCAAAATCAATGTGTAATATCTTGTATTTATTTTGGCTATTTATATGTTATTTAGGCCAGTAAAATATTTATTTTGAGACCAAGTTGATTTATTTTATTTTTTTCAGGCCAAGTGTGGTCCGAATTGGTAATTGATTGGACAACTGGGCCAAAGGCCTAGCTTTCTTTTTCTTTTCCTTTTCTTTTGGTTGGCTCGATGGCCTAGGAACATAGAGAGAGGGGAAAGAGAAAAGAGAGGAAAGAGAGAGAGGATAGAGAGAGAAAGTATGATCCAGAGTAGAAGGTTAGCGGATCGGGATAGTACTCAACGCACTACAAGAAAAAGTATTTTTAGCGACCATTTTTTACGACCAAAACTAAATTTGATCGCTAAATATTTTACCAACTAAATATCATTTGGTCGCTAATAATTTATATTTAGTGACCGAATATAAATTGGTCGCTAAATTCCAAGCATTTGGCGACCAATTAGTCGCTAAAAGTTAACCTTTACTGACTAAATATTAATTTAGTCACTAAAGAGTTTTAAAATATTTCCCTCCATCCTTTGGCACCAACAATGACTTTTGGCTATCAAAACATTTGGTCACGGAATATTTTCATAATTTTTGACATTTATTTTTAGTGACCAAATAAGTTTGGTCGCTAAATTCCAGGCATAATTTAACCTTTACCGACCAAATATTAATTTAATTGCTAAAGAGTTCTAAAATATTTCCCTTCACCATTTGGCGCCAACAATAGCTTTTGACTACCAAAACATTTGGTCGCGGAATATTTTCATAATCTTTGACATTCATTTTTAGCGACTTTTAACATTCATTTTTAGTGACCAAATAAGTTTGGTGGCTAAATTCCAAGCATTTGGCAACTGATTGGTCGCTAAAAAAATTTCTTCATCGACCAAATATTAATTTAGTCGCTAAAAAAATGAAATGGATAAATAAAAATAATTAAATTTTATTTCTTTCTCTATCTTTCTCTCAAACAAATTTATTTATCTCTTTGTATGATTTAAATTAGATTTCATAAATTTTATTTTAACGTTTATTTATTAATTTTAATTAATTTATAAAAATTACCAAAAATTATAATCATAGATCAATAAAAAGAATGTTACCAGATTAATGCTAAAACTAAATTCACCAAATCAAATTTAGATAATTTGAATGTATAATCATTTTTTTTTTCAAAGTAAATATGTTAGAATAACCTTTATAGTTTGTATGACTTATAATCAAGTGAATATTAAATGTTTTAATATCTAATAATTGTTTAGTGTAATTTAATATTAATTATATTAAAGTGACATTATTTTAAATTTAAAAATAAAAATAACAAATATTATTTATTAATTTTAAGTAATTTCATTTCTTTATCTTTTTAGAACTTATTTCCAAATATAATCGCCTAAAATATTTTTTTATTAGAAATAAATTCTTAAAATAGTTTTCAAAAATCTTGCTTTTTAAAAATAATTTTCTAAAACTAAAACTATATGCGACCAAATTATTTTTAAAAATATAAATACAAAATGAAGAAAAAAATATATATAATGAGCCATGATATAACTAAATTAAAAATATGTATTTAATATGTGCTACACATACGAATTGGAGGAAAATAAAAAAAAAACATTTAAATTTATTTTTAGTTAAATATAATAGTTATTCATAAATTATTTACTAAATATCTATATAGTTTCATATATTGTTTATGATTTCAAATTATTGAAACAAAAGTTAAAATAATTAAATAAAAATAATAAATATTTATCACTTTTGCTAACTAATTAGTCTATAAAAGGACACTTCTTGCAACCAATTGGTTGGCAAAAGTGTTAAAAATTATTACAAAAAAGTTAAAGTAATTACATAAAAATCATAAATTTTTTATCATTTTTGGTGACCAATTGGTCGCCAAAAGTGATAAAGGTTTGTTTATATATACAAAAAAGTGTAAAATATATATACAAATAATAGCTTGACTTAGTGGCCAACCACATGAACTTCCAAAGGAATGGCACGAGTTCGAATCTCAACAACAACAACAAAAATCTCAAAAATATAGATTCAACACGTGGTGCAATAGTAGGCTGACACGTGGCAGAATCATTGGCCGACACATGGCAGAATCATGGGTCGACAAGTGGCGGAACACAAGTTACCATGTGGCATGATGACAGGTCAGCAAATGATGCCACGTGGCACCACATTTGAATTTTTATTTTTTTTAAATTAATTCAAATTTCCAATTAAAGACCCTTTTAGCGACCAATTGGTTGCCAAAAACTAACCTTTGGCGACCAAAATTTTGGTTGCTAAAGAGTAAACCTTTGCCGACCAAATATATGTTGGTCACCAAAGGTGTACCTTTTAGCAACCAAAATTTAGTCGGCAAAAATTATACTTTTACCGACCAAATATATTTTTGATCGCCAATATCTTCTGCCACTAGCCTTTGCCGACCAACGGGGCGACCAAATTATATTTGGTCGGCAAAAGTTTTAGCGACCAAAAAATAATTTTTCACGACTAAATATTTGGTCGCTAAAAGTGTTTATTGTTGTAGTGACACTGTGAACATCGTGGTGACATTTATTTCAGTGGTTTGGCCTGAGGTGGGAGAAATCAACTTTTGAAGGTTGGGAGTTCAACTGGTTTTCTCCGTTTTTCTTCTTTTCACTTCAAATTTGATGTAGGTGGAACTTATATTCGTGTTCTAGATATTGTTAGGATGATTTTGGTACATATATATATGCTTAATTTGGTTTAAAATCATGTGATTCATGCATATATGAATATATGTGACTGTGGTTATATATATGCATGTAAATGTGAATATCTTGTATATGATTAAGTTATTCTTTGATTAAGTTATTTGTATATGGGTTATTGTTGAGATTAAGGCTTGAAATGGTGATTTAGGGGTGATTTGGGGCTGGGTTTCGTCGAGAACGAACCCAAGGACTAAGCACTAAACTCTGGTGTTCGGACCGATTGGTAAGGTTGTCCAAACACCAATGTGGCAAGTTTCCAAGAAAGATTAAAAATTAGTTTTTTTTAATTATATGTTTGTGCCTAAACTAAGTTATTATGGATTTCTAATGAAAGAATGGACGCCAAATCATCACCAAGTCTAATAAGAATATATTTTTATATTGAGATGATATTTATTTGCATGATTGAGCATATCATGTGCATGGGGCTAGGGTGTCATCATCTAGTTTATGTTAAGAGTATTGATTGGCCAAGAGGGTCACTTTTATATTATGACATGCCAAGGATGGGTTATATATATGGATAGGATCCCTAATTTGAGAAAAATGATAAAATGAGATTTTGGAAATACCGAATGATCCCCAGTCGATATATATAACTAGAGCTTAGTCATTTGGAGTTTGGATTTTAATTATGAGATGTGATTATGAGACTTTCCTCTGACTGTAACTGAACTTTGCTTAAGCTAAGCAGATACATGACTAAGGGTGTAACATGGTTCCCTAACAGAAGGGCCGAGAGTGTAACACGATTCTCCTGAGTCTTACACCTATGGGGGTGCACCATAAGCGTAAACGATGGGGTTGATGACCCTACATGCTTTGCTAAGCATCACTTGATTACACTTGAAAAGTGTAATTACAAACTCTATATTTAGATACATTTTAATGCATTTAAATGGTTAAATTTAAAGTTTTGATATGATTTTGTAACTTACAAGTTTCATCATCTTATTTGTAGGGAAATGGATGAGAAAAGCGAAGTTAATGGTGTTGGAGAGGGCTTAAAAGACGAAGGAGGAGTTGGGATTCAAGCTTCATCAAAGATGGTTTGGACCAACCCGAGGACCCAGAGCGAAGGAGAAAGAAAGATGGAGCAACCAAGGTTATGGGGTCCGGACCCCTCCCCAAAGGGTCCGGACCATAGTGAAGGAATTTGAAAAATTGACATTCTGGGGTCCCCACCCCTCCTCGAAGGGTCTGGACCCCAGCAAAGCCTTGGGCGCGCGTTTTACTTCGTTTTTCTAGGGTTTTTCTTAACCTATATATGTCACCCTTGTACGGCTAAACAAGGAGGTCTCCAAAATACTTTTTAGATTATTTCTTGAGAGTTTTAGAATAGTTTTTAGAGAGTTTTCAATTATTTGTGTTGTTTATGGAGTTGTTCGATGTTTGGTTGTTCTTCGCTGCACTACTCTTTCATTACGTAGTTTCAGAGTTACTTTCCGTGTAAGTTTACTTCCGCTTCATTAATTTAATATATGATTTATTGTTTTCTAGTGGTAGATCGAATGTTTATGCTTACGTTTATTGCTTTCGTTTTGTTTAAAATCATGTTAGCGTAAAACCCTAGTTCTTGGTTCAACAAATCAAGAATGGGTAGTTCACGAAAAACCTTGGGATATTCGTAGCCCCTTCATATGGGTTGTGAGAGCTCATACGTAAGGATCTACCATGTTAAAATTTATTTTAACTTGTTTCGAAAACACTCGAAACTGAAAATCTTTAACCACACTTGTTTGAAGTCACTGGTATGGGTTTTCGAATATAGCCATTTACATACTTTCGAACAAGATTAAAAATAGGATTTGAGTTCACTTCTAGTTTTGTTTAATTGAAAAAACCTTCGAAAACAAAGGTCTTTAACCATATCCGCTTGAGATCACTGGTACTGACCTTTGATTAAAATTTTCTTAACACTTTTTGAATTAAACCCCAATCTAGATTTGAATAAAAACATCCCAAGGCAAAGTAGTGAACTACCCGGACTTGGAAGTTGGATCAAGAACCTCTTTAGTATTATGCTTGTTATTTAATTTAATTTCTGAGTTGATTTATTCGCTTTAAAATTTAGAGTAGATGGTTTGTTTGCACTTTAAAATTAAATTGAATTTCTTTAATTAATATTTAATTCATTTAGAACCTAAAACAAAAGTTTGAGTTACTGAAAAATTAGTTTAAATTAATTTAGGTTCACCTACTAACTAAGAGACCAAGTCTAGAGCTTTTAACAAAGCGCTCCCTGTGGATTCGACCTCGGTACTCACCGAGTTTAAAACTACGACTGCCCTCTTGCACTTGAGAGGTAGAACCCAAACACAATTTAGGGTCAGTCATCACTCATCTTAGGATAAGGTTGGGGGTAGATGGTGATTAGAGTGTGCTTTAACATTGCATTCCATCACATCCTATTGTATGAGATTGCATTTATATTCTTTTATATTGAGATGTTGATATAATGTGGCTATAACATTGATTGATGAGATGTATGGTTTATCCAATTAAGTATGAGTTTGGTTAAGAAATAAGAGATATAATTAGGAACTATGGTGACCTGATTCCTGAGTTGGGATACGTAGGTAGCTTAAGTTAGAGTAGCCTAAGTCCGGTCTTAATTATAGGTTGATAACATTTGTGTTTAATTTCTTAACTGAGAGTTGAATTACTAGTACTATAAGTGGTGTGACCCAGAGGGTGGGTTTTATACTAATAATTATGAAATTATTATTTAGATAGTTATAAATATGGTTGTAGTATTTTTTCTAATCGTGTAAACATTAGACGTGGCCCAAGGAAATGAGGTTAAAGTGGATTAAGTTATTGATAAATGGACGGTGACGTAATTAGATATTATTTTATATGGGAATGAATAATGATTTTGGGTATTTTGATAACTTTAACTCAATACGAATTGAATTTGGATTGGATTTTATTATTTATTTTGGTTTTCATATTCCCATGCCATCCGTCCCAGATAATTAAGTTAAAGGCGTGATAGATTGGTATTAGAGCATTACGAATACTTTAAGCCTTCGTGTTTCTGTTGTGTCTTACAAATTTCTTAGCATTTATTTCATAGGTTTAAGATTGAGGATTATGATGTTTCGTACTATAGTGGGTTGTGAATGTGGTTGGAACAAGAATTTTGCCCAAAACAGTGGATTTGTCAGTTAACAATATGAACATTTTATGGAGCAATATAGTTAATAGTAAATTTTGATAATTAGTAATAGTTTGACTGGCCTAGAGGAGAGATTTATGAAGTGTTTTGCTGATTTTTTTTGAATATCAGAAGTAATAATTAGAAGAGATTATGAAAATGATAAAGATTTTGAATTTGAATTCAAAAGGCTTGAAGGGCCTGAGTTAGTGAGTCATGGACTTATCAAGAGTATATTCTATTGTTAAATGAGAATAGTTGTTGAACAACATTAGAGTTTTACTTAGTAAATCAAATTTATATTAGAGTGGGAATGGGTAGGTTACCCGCTTATTATGTGATGATTAGTTATTACTATGAATTAGTGACAACTATTTTACTTAAGGACCTTGTAGTTTAGGGTTAAGTTAAGGCTAAAGCCATGTTATTTTCTTCATTAGTTAATGTTAAGTGCATTAAAAGAATTTCTATTATGATGGTTAGTCTAATATTGAATGAGAAAGAGTTTTAATATTATTTTCTAAGAATGAGTTATAAATTTATAGATGTGTTTCTGTCACACCCCAGATCTCGTGACCCGAGAGGTGAGTGATAAACACACACAACATGCATTAACATACCAACCCATCATCAGAGCAACGCAACGTAAACCAATGAGCCCGAGACATAGTTAAGATAAAATAAATTTAACCTTGGGTATAATCAAGTCACAACTTCCAGCAATCCTCTCATTAATACATAACTTAGTCCTTGGGGCCCTTACAACCAAATCGAACAAGTCCTCAATGTACAATATTACAATTCCAAAAGAAATTCAAACTAGATAACCAAGAGCTTTGCTAAGCTTGGTAGGGTTCATGCATAACCTCCTAATCTAACCCTATTAGCCCACCTGATTGTTATGGCTTCTACCTGCATCAAAATCTATAAGGATGTCAGCACGGGTCCACTTGTGCCCACAATATCTCAAACAAACATATATAGTATGCAATCTAGTCATGTAATACAATTCAAGTAAGGTTAGCCACTTGAACATTTTCTAGAGCCAAAGCATTTCATTAACATAATCAATAGCCAAAATAGGTGGAAACATATACTCATACAACAATGTCAAAGTTTAAGATTTCAATTTCGGATTGATGTTTAAGTATAGCCGACCACATAATCATATTACAATAATTATCTTTATTCAATAACATCACAAAGGTAGCATTCAATTCCAATTATTCCTCATTATTAAATCTCCCAACATTACATCTAATCACATTCACTACCACGTTATCACAAATTTAACATTCAATCACATATCCACATCCATATTACATTTGTTCATCATTCAATCATGAAATCACATCCACAGTACCATCATTTCATTAATCAATCACATAGCCATAACCACACAATCCTCGGGGGTTGGTTGCATCCACAATATCGTCTTTTATGGGCCAACACCTAACGGAAACGATAAACCGACGTCGTCGTTTAGGATCACAGTCCAGGGCCATGAGGAGCCAAAACACACACAATGTTGTGGGCTACTAACCCACTGGCATTGACACCAAACCCTGCGCACCCCACCACGGCCCCCGAACACAACCAATCATTTATCTCATTCAATACTCATCAATCACAATTCACATTCAACACCATCACTTTCCAACACGCACAACCACATTCCATTTCATCATGTAGCACAACTCATTTCATCTCTTCATTTTATTTAATCCAAGCCCCATTTAATTACTATCAATTTGTTAACAAAAGTTCACTTTTCGGTTCATCCCAAGATTCATCACATATCAACATTGATCAACCTTATTAAACATTTAACATTTATCAATATATATACCATTCAACACATATGTCAATGTTACGGTTCATTCCATAGCTTATTTCATATCGCATTGATCAAACCATATTAAGCATTCCACATTTACCAAAATTACAAACATACGTCTCTTTGTCAAGTTACCTTTCACTTAATCAATTACAAGTTCATATACCTCAACATTTAGTTTACATCAAGACATATTTATAATTCAACTCAATTAAGACCCTTATCTCAAAGTAAGCTTCCAATTCATTTCATTCAAGATAGCATTCATTCACCCTTACAAGTTAAATCCCATAGATTTAAGATAATCAACCCTTAATCACTTTTAAAGGCTCATTTCCCATTTAGAATCCATGCAATTAATCAATTTAAAGTTTCATGTAAAAACATGTTACCAAAACTTTCATAAGCCTAAGGTAGGAGGTCAAACTAAGCAAATTCAAGAAAAGTGACCCGGGCTCAGTGGGCGCCCAAGCTGACACTAAGCCGTGCTCCCAAGGGGCTTGGGTACCCATGCCTTAATTTCTTGGGCGCCCAAGGGCTTGGGCACCCGACTGTGTCCCCCTCGTGTGCCCACGGCCTGGGCCAAGTTTCGAGTTTCATGCCCTGTTTTCTGGTTTCATGGTTTTTCACCCTTGGGACCTCAAATTGACCAAGTTAATGTAAAAATACCTCAAGTTTCAAGATTCTAACATCAACACAAGGTTCTTAGGCTCCAAAGAACATTAAAAATTTGAGTTTTCATTAACCACGAGTTAAGTTATAGATCAAAACACTACTTTCACTCTCTCAACCTATACATATTTATAGACATGCGTATAACTCCCATTTTCTTCCATACATGAAACCAACACTTAAAGAAGGTTTTCTAATGGTAATCTACTCCTTTTTACACAACACATATGTAAGAATGAGGCATTAAATCCCTACCTCAAGTGGTAAGAAGATAGATCAACATGAAGGTGTCTTGAGCGTCCAAACCCTCAAACTTTGATGGACTCAATCTCTCCTCTCCTTGATCAAAACTACAAATAAATTACATAGAAAGGTTTCTTAGGGTTCTAATCACCATCTTGCAAAAGGAATTTGGTTTTCATGAAGTGTAGACAGACCTACCTTGAAAACCCTACCCAGTTGTCTTCTTTGCTCTTCTTTTGCTTCTCACCCGATTTCTTCTCCTTCAACCCACTTCTCTCTCTCCCTCTTGCATCATATACACTAATATATATATATATACATATAACCAATATTTTAATCCCCAAATAGTGTCTTCCAGATTTTTCCATCCCCCTAGCCCTAATATAGGTGTATAGGGGTGAGGGGCCGACTGAAAATTGCAGAGCAACACTTGTTTGTCAAATCCACTGTGCCTTGGGCGCCCAAGACCTTGGGCGCACAAGCTCTTTTCAGGTGGGCGCCCAAGTTCCTCCCATTTTTCAGCACTTGGCTAAAATGTCACTTTTGATTGCATACTCCCATTTCCTTCAAAGTTCTCAACTCTAAACACCATTAATGATCCATACCACTAAATTAACATATCTTAACCTCCAAAACACATCAAAAACCATATACTTACCTTAATACAAGTCCGGGGTATTACAGTTTCCTAAGAAGTGTCAAGGGTTACTTTCTTAGCGGGAGATAATGTTTTCATAGAACTTGTGTCAAGTGTCTTTCCTGTTTCTATAGCACTATATCATATGGCATTAGTTAAATTGAGGAAGTTCAAAATTTAATTTGATGATTTGTTACTCTATGGTTTGTTCAATATAGTATTTAGCTGTGAAAGAATTGATTACACTTGAAAAGTGTAATCGCAAGGCCTTTGTTTTAGTTTAAATTCATGTATTTTCTTGTTAAATTCATGCTTTTTATTAATTTCTAAGATAATTATGTTTATTTTTCTTAATTGTAGTGAAAAAGGCTCAATAAATGTGGTTAGGAGCGTTAAAAATGAAGAAAATGACGAAGGATAGCATAAGGTGCAAGTGCAGGAAGGGGGGTGTCCGGACACCTTCAAGACACCCGAGTACAGAAAAGTCCTGGGAGCTTACTACCGTCCGGACACCCCCATTGGGTGTCTAGACACTTGGACACGCGAGATTCAATTAGTTTTTCGTTTTTAGGGCTTGCTTGTAAGGGTTATAAAAACCCATTGAATAGCCGTTCTTGGGAACGACTTCTCTTCTTTTCCTCTAACTTTTCAAGAGATTTTTAGGGTTTTTAGATTCATTATTCTTTATTCTTTTTGGAGGATGATTGCAAGGATTTTTGTTACCGTTTGTCGGATTGCTGCGGTGTTGTTCATAGTTCGTCATTCTTTTGATGCATTAAAGTACGGTATTTGATTTTCATTTTTAATAATAGTTTTTTTTCAGATTCATTCTTCATCTAAATATCTTGTTTATTGAATATCTATTGGTTTATTTGAATGGATCTTGATATGATGTTAGAGTAGGTTGATTTTCTGCAAGTATAGTCTTGTTCAGATTTCATCTTCTAAAACCTCTGTTTCTTGTTAATTAATTGTTTATTGTGAATGGATTCTTTAAATATGGTAGCGTAGGTCTCTTTCTTTTGATTTAACTTCATAGGGAGGGTGGAATGGTTTATTTACGTTTAGGCTAGGTTTTCGTAGATGAATATGTAAATGCGTAAACAACTACGAAAACTCTTCAGTTCTATTTTTTTATTTCAAGAACTTTCGAAAATAAAAAATTTTGATCATATTCCGGTAATCACTGATAAAGGTTTTTGAAACATTAATTTTCTTGAAGAATCTTGAAATTAAAAACTAAGGTTTGAAACTACAAGTGTTCCTGTTAAAGAAAAATCTTTCCGATTTCATAATCCATAAGACGTGAATATGAAATCATGTATTGTGTTTTTAAAGAACTTTAATGAAGACATCTTCCAATTGATTTTTCCATTCGACGTGAAATTTTAATTGGTAACTGAGGCACAACGTAAATTGATTTTATTCCACCTGAACTTGAATGTTAAATCAAGGGTTTTATTTCATTGAATTTAATTTATTAAATTAATTGCTTGTTTTCTTACAATCTTGATTAGGTTAGCAAACTTTCTTTAAATCTTGAATGCATAATTAAGTATTTCTGAAATTACAAAAATATTTTTATTTAAGAATTTCTTTTCTTTGCAACTTTCTTTATTTAATTCTTGTTTAGGTTTAGTTAAGTTTTAAACTTTCCAACTTTCGAATTTAGGTAGAGAACTTTTAAAATTTCCCAGTATTTGAATTTTGAACATTCTTGATAACTTAGAAACTAAAACTTAGGTTCCTTGTGGATTTGACCTCGGACTTGCCGAGTTAAAACTGCACTGCACACCCTTGCACTTGGGGGTTAGTTTAGACGCACATTCTAATAGTGATCAGGAATCATGAAGTTTTGGATTAAGTGGTAAGATGGAAATTTGGGAGTTGGTGTGGACAAGGTTATCAAATTCGGTATCAATTGAGCATGAGTATTATTTGTTAAAATTTGGCAAATTGTTTGGCTACATGTATGTTAAAAGAAGTAAGTTTGAGCTCAAAAAATTTTTAGTTGAAGTACTATAATAAATATTCCAAAGTTTCTGGTTATGTTGGTTGAGCATAACTAAGATTTAGGATTGATATCTAAAGTTTTGAGAATCTAGTAGGTCATTATAAGCGTTCCACTTAGGATTCCTCCTAGTGAGAGGGTCCATTAATTCGATTAATTTGGAAGGAAGTTAAATTATTAGGAGTAAAACCTATGAGGACATTTCAATGGGCCAAAGCATCAATTGGTTGAGATTCTGATGTTGGTCGTTTTTAAACGGTGGGTGAGTTACTTAGTATGTTGTGTGATTAGCATGCATTATTGTACAATTATATATATTGAGCATGCTAATTATGAATTTACAGTTATTATTGATGATGTGTTAGCATGATTATCTCATTTCCAGGCATTCTTGGTGTGTGTATATTTCAGGTGATATAATATGCTGTTTTTGGCCCAAACAACACCAAGGTTGCATGTGAAGAGGAGCCAAGGTAAGCCAAAATAAAGAAAGTGCAAGAAGAGTCCAAAGACTCCCAAGACTTCTTCAACTTCCCAAGAGCCATCCCAAGGCATAAGATCGACTACCATGGGTGCCAAGGAGAAGGAAGTGGTTTGAAGTTCAAACTAGTTGAAGTGGTGTGCGGTTGAAGTTCCAGCTCAACACCCTCTCAGTTTTTCAGCCATAACTTTTCTGTCACAACTCAAAATGGTGCCATTCTTTTTGGGTTAGAAACAAGACTTGAAAGGCTACAACTTTCGTGTTCTAGCCAAAGCCCAAATCAATCATCTTGAGGGTCAAAATCGCACTGGAAGTTAGGTACAGAAAGCTGTCAAAGAAGAACTATTCACTGTAGTTGCAGACGGGCGCCCTGCCTCAACCATGGGCGCCCCACAGGTGTCATGGGTGCCCCACTATTCATCAGATGGGCGCCCACCGAGAGTATGATTTGGGCAGAACTCAGCATGGGCGCCCCACTTTGGCCATGGGCGCCCCACACCTACCCTTAGGCACCCATGATGACTTTTCCAGCACACGTTCAGAATGAAGTTTTGAGTTGCAATTTTACCTTTATGCCCTTGAATTATGTAATGATATAAAAAGGCAAATTTCTGATGTACTAGGGGGGAGTCGAAACCCTACGCACTTATTCTCTTTTCTTAGTTTAGTTTAGATTAGGGTTAAGGTTTTGATTTCTCTTTGGATTGTTCAAGCTTTATTTCATCTTTGTATTAAGATTAATCTATAAGTTCTACTTGTTACTTCATTTGAATTAAAGTTTTACTATTCTCTATAGCTTTGTCTGTTATTCTTGCTTCGTAGTACTTCATAGTCTTTGTTTGTGATTGAATTATTTTCGAACCCGCTTTAAACCTTTTCAATCTATTTTGTTTTTGGGCTTTGTTGCATGATAAAGATGTTTTTCTTTTCAAATTGCTTCGTCCAAGTTTTAGCTATGCTAGGCTAGGGCTTTTCTTGGTTTTAACCTAAGATCGTAATGAAATCGAAGGTCTTGGACTTGGATAATGCAAAGTGAAATGGATTTATTTTCTTTTGAATGACAACGTAATAATTGTAATTATAGGTTAAATTTCGAAAATGAAAACCTGTGTTACACTTGATCTCTATTTACACTAGCGTGAATTGGAGATCAATTCCATGTCGCGGTGATCTCGAACACAACTTCAAAACCCTAGAATCACAGTTTATTTACGAAATAAGATTTTCTAATGTTGAATCTTCCAGCCTAATCTTACATGTGTAAAGATTAGGTTGAGTTAATTACATATTCGAGTTCAAGCCTTCGAGGACATTACAGGACTAGGTTAAAGCCAAGTATTTTCATTCACCTAATTGTTTAAGCACAATTCACATCATTTGTTAATTTTTCAAATTGGTTCTATTCTTAGTGTTTTCATTTTGTTAGTTTAACTTGTGTTTTTAAATGTTCAAATCATCTTTTCAATTACTTTCAAATCATCCGTTCAATTACCTATTCGAAAACTCCAAAAATATTTTCATCTTTTCTTTTTAAGATTTTCGCAAGTGTTTTCGAAATCAAGTTTTCCAAAGATTTAGTCACCCCCTTGCTCCCTGTGGAAGATGACCTAGGACTCACCTAGACTAAACTCAACCGACCTCTTGTACTTGAGAGTGTGCCACTACCAAATTAGAGAGCGGTCATTATGATATTTCACATGAAAGTTTTGGTTTTGTTCTAATACGTGAAAGTTAGATGGTGGTATGGGTTAGGCAGTTGAAGCCTCGATGACATCAATGGAATAGTGAAAGAATTAGTGTGTGCTTGGGTCACTAAAGTTTAAAGGTAATTTATATACATCATGTGATTTAATTGTCAGACACTATAAGTGGATGGAAATTATAGTTTTGATATTAAATATTATTCTAGTGGTGCTAAAGCAATAGCTAATATATTGCATATGAAGTTGCAGAGTTTGGCAACCATGGTAGCTTATTTATAATAAAGTATTTGAAAGAATGTTAATGATTTTTTTTAAATTTCTTTAGACAATAATGATGTTAAGAGTAAAGTAAATTTCTTGAGTTCGAGTTATTATAAATGACACTGATGCTATGAATTAGAGTTATTAAGGTCTAATAACAAGATTAATTTTGTTTGAAAATGTGATGTCACTAGTTTGCTAAATAAATGGCTGAAGATTGTAGTATGTCATCAGATAGATATGTGAACTTTAAAGGTTATATCTTTGTACTTGATACGGAAGAATTTTAGGGAAGAGCAATTCGAGAATTTCATCACTCGAGGTTTGTAGTCATCCTAGTGGGATGAGAGTGTATAAAGATTTAGAATGTTCTTAATGGTAGAGTGATCTTCAAGTAATAGAGTAAATAGAATTGATTTAAATTTGAAAATAAATGGATTTTTCACATAACTAGAGGTGATTGGTTGTCGTTATACATTAGTAATGATCATTTTGTTTGATGACTTCATAGTTCTAATTCGGGATAAGGCAAGAGCAATTTTACCTCCTTCACAATTGATATTAAATGCCTGGGAAAGCCTTTTGTCCATGTGGTAAGTTGAGGTTTGATGAGAAGAATGATTGGTACTATCTTCTTAATGTGATGTGCACATGTGTTGGTAGATTCCCGAGGCTTTCTCGGTTTACCTTCTCAGGGGAAATGATATATCTCTATTTACAGTCCATATCGAGAGTTCTCTATGTTTCTGTGGTGTTATATTATTTAGCACTAGTTGGATTAAGGTAATCTAGACTTCATCTGGATGAATTGATTATTAACCTAAAGTTTCACTTGTTATAGTATTTGTTAGGGAAAAGTGGTGGTGATTTTCGTTAGACATGAGAGAAGAACCCTATAATTTTGGGTAAACTAGAAGTTGTTAAGCTTGATGGCAATTAAGAATAAGTATTCATGTTGAGAGTTGACAATCTATTTGATTAGTTGTATGCCAAGGAAAATATATATATATATATATATAAGTTTTGACTGTCCATGATAGTTTTTTGAGTTTTGTAGTACCTAATTAAAATATTACGGTGGATTTCCTAAGGGCTTCTGTGGTAATGATTGTGCAAGACTAAGATCCATGTTTGATATTTGAAGTTTGTAAATTTGGTGGGTTACCTCCGCTATCCTATCTTGGATATTTCCTAACTAATGGATTCATTGGTTTAGTCGATTTGGAGAAAAGACAGAAATTAGTGGAAGATTATGGTTTGAAATTTCTAGTGTCATATTGATGAGGCCAATGTAGTAACCGATGTAGAGATTAGGAGGTCGCAGGGATTGGTGACTATTATGGTTGGTTTTCTTTTATTTAAAGTCATTGAGAAGATGTTTAAACTTTGATGATGACTGAAATAGTTGTACTTCGAAAGTAGAAAACTCAAGAGTATCATCATCCAAGGTGATGGTGTACCCTAGTAGCGATGAGGGGTATAATGACTTGAATTGTTAATTCTGAAGACATAAGATGAAATGTGGGGTAATGTTAACTAACAGTATAGATTAAGTATTCATATGAGCTGAGTTTTGACATAAAATCATTTAGTTGATTTGTGTGCTAAGGCACCATTATGGAATTGTGGGATCCTTAAAGATAAGTGAACTGGGGACGTAATGGAGATGGCTGTCTTATTCTTAGACTAAAGTTTGTGATTAAATTTCGAGGATGAAATTCTTATAAAAGAGGAAGAATGTAATACCCAGTATTTATTTTGTCTATTTATATGTTATTTTAAGCCAGTAAAATATTTATTTTGAGACTAAGTTGATTTGTTTTATCTTTTCCGGTTGAATGTGGTCCGAATTGGTAATTGGTTAGACAACTGGGCCAAAGGCCTAGCTTTCTTTTTCTTGTATTTTTCTTTTGGTTGGCTCAATGGCCTATGAATAGAGAAAGAGGGGAAAGAGAAAAGAGAGGAAAGAAAGAGAAGAGAAGAGGGTAGAGAGAGAAAGTATGATCCAGAGCAGAATGTCAGCAGATTAGGATAGTATTCAACGCTGTGAACATCGTGGTAACATCCATTTTAAGTGGTTTGGCCCAGGGTAGGAGAAATCAGCTTTTAAAGGTTGAGAGCTCAACCAATTTTTCTCGTTTTTCTTCTTTTTTCTTCGGATTCGAGGTAGGTGGAACTTATATTTGTGTTCTAGACATTGTTAGGATGGTTTTGGTGTGTATATATATATATATATGCTTGATTTGGTTAAAAATCAAGTGATTCGTGCATATATACATTTACATGTGAATGTGGTTATGTATATGCATATAAATGTGAATATCTTGCATCTAATTGAGTTATTCTTTGATTAAGTGCTGAAGAAACATGTGATTCATTTGTTTGAATGTTTGTATATGGGTTATTACTGAGATTGAGGCTTGAAATGCGATTTAGGGGTGATTTGGGGTTGGGTTTCATCAGGAACGAACCTAAGGACTAGGCACTAGTCTCTGGTATCCGGATTGGCCAATTGAGGTGTCCGGACTGCAGGTGTCTAGACGAATTGGTAAGGGCGTCCAGACACCAGTATGGTAAGTTTTCAAAAAAGATTAAAAATTGGTTTTTTTAATTATATTTTTTTGCCCAAACTAAATTATTATGGATTTCTAATGAAGGAATGGACCTTAAATCATTACCAAGTCTAATAAGAATGTATTTTTATATTGAGACGATATTTATTTGCATGATTGAGCGTATCATGTGCATAGAACTGGGGCGACATCATCTAGTTTATGTTAAGAGTATTGATTGGTCGAGAGTGCTAGTTTTATATTGTGACATGCCGAGACACTGGTTATATATATAGATGGGATCCATGATTTGAGAAAAATAATAACATGAGATTTTGGAAATACTAGATGATTCCTAGTCTAGATATATGACTAGAGTTTAGTCATTTGGAATTGGAACGTTAATTATAAGATATAATTATGAGATTTTCCTCCAGACTACAACCAGACCCTACTTAAACTAAGCAGATGCCTGACTAGGGGTGTAACATAATTCCTTAGCAGAAAGGCCATGGGGTGTAAAACAATTCCCCTGAGTCTTACACCAATTGGAGTGTAACACAGTTCCCTATTCGATTTATACATATGTATATATTGAGATATATGTGCGCAGTAAGCATAAACTGTGTGGTTAGTGACCCCCTTGCTTTGCTAAATGTCACCTATCACAGGATAAGTTTGGGCATAGATGAAGACTAAAGTATGCATTGACATTACATTCCATTACTTCCCATTGCATGAAATTGCATTTATATTCTTTTATATTGAGATGTTGATATAATATGGCTATGACATTGATTGATGAGATATATGGTTTATCCAATTGAGTATAAGTTTGGCTAAGAAATAAGAGATATAATTAGGAACTACAATGACTTGATTCCTGAGGTGGGATACGTAGGTAGTTTAGGCTAGAGTAGCCTGAGTCTGGTCTTAATTATGGGTAATAACATTTGTGTTTAGTTTTTTAACTAAGAATTGAATTACTAGTACTATAAGTGGTGTGACCTAGAGGGTGAGTCCGATATTAATAATTATGATATTATTATTTAGATAGTTATAAACATGGTTATAATATTTGTTTTAATTGTGTAGACCTTGGACATAGTCCAAAGAAATAAGGTTAAGGTGGACTAAGTTATTGATAAATGGACGATGACGTAATTTAATAATATTTTATATAGGAATGAGTAATGATTTTGGGTATTTTGATAACTTTAACTTAATGTGAATTGAATTTGGATTGGATTTTATTATCTATTTTGATTTTCACATTCTCATGCCGTCCATCCCGGACAATTAAGTTAGGGGCGTGACACAATGACTCGCTGCCAGATCAAAACACATAATCACGTAGCACATCGCATACAAAAGAAAAGACTCCAACTATCCCCTCAAGTATTCTAACCTAGGCTCTGATACTAATCTACCATACCCCAAATTTTCGTAAACTGAGTTGTGAACCCTAATCACATACCATTAACAATAATAAACAACAAAACCCAATTAGAGTCATACAACCACCTTGGAGCAGACATATAACATAAATAATAATATAATAAATAATAGAAGCCTCAACCTTGACTGGGCAATAGTGCTCCATTATAATATCAGAATAATATCAAGGCTGTATCAACGTTTGCAACCATATCGAAATAATATTTGATACAAAAATAATACATCAGATTAAAAATACCATATCTTAAAATACCATCAAAAGCTCAACACTGGGATTATCTATGCATCAGGCTCTATACCTACAACACAATCTGTAGGGACGTGAGCACTAAACCCACGTATATCCATGATTTTCAAATAAACAAATATAATATATGTAACTTCATGTCTTAGCATGCCATTACCATGTAATAAATATCAAAAATATTTGATAATAGCTAAAGTATAATCATATATCAATCCCAATATCATAATCAACATCTCGTTATCATTCCATTATTCGTTATCTCATTAACACACATATATAGGGTGGATACTCTACAAGACTATCTCGTGATTAATGAGCATAGCACAAAACCATTATAATCTTTTCTGGGGCAACAGCCCACAGAAACATCTTCATTTATGAGCCTCAGCACAGGGGTCATAATTAACCAAGTCTGCATTGTCATTTATGGATTAATATCCAAGGGCTACGACTAACAAAGTCAGCATTGTTATGTAAGCTACTAACCTAATGGTACAATAACCAAATCTTGCACGGGTTTAGGAACTCTCAACCCAAGGGAAATCATGTAGCCTCCTATTTTTCAGTATCCTTTATCCCAAAAATCAACAAAACCAACATCACATTTCATTGTCATTTCCATTCTTATAGTTATCAATGCCATTGTCATAATCATTGTGCCACACAAGCCATTTTGTATCATATGCCACATTTGGGCCAAAACTTAATTCAAACCATTATCTTTTCATTTCCTTTATGTCATTATTAAGTTCCACGTTTAAGAATATTATTACTTTGAAAATATTTCAAAAAATCAATGTAAGAATCCTTTAAAAAAACTCGTTTACTCTTCAACAACATTTTAGGAAGAAGTTGTAAAAGTTTTCGCCATGCACTTGAAATAAAGGTTGGTGTGCACGGGTTTAGGTTAAAACACAGTTTTTGCCCCCAGAAGGAAAGGTCCGTGCACATGGAGGCAAAGAAATCAATCTGTGCACTTGGGGCCCCTAGTCCATACACTTGGGAGCCAAAGCATAGCCCATTCATACGCGTAAACTCAGTGGTGCGACAGGCTGTCTCCTGCACCAAAGTTGACTACACCTTGTTTTTGGCTTCCAAATTTTGAAAATCCATTTATTTGTTTCAAAACTATTTTCTTTCAAGTTTATATTTCATATCAATCTCCCACAACATATGAACATAACCATATAATCAATTCAGTATTTCATTAATTATTAAGCATAAATTAAACTTATTGTTCATCATCTTCTTCCTGAATTCACACACACACATAACTTTTTGATTCATGCATTAAATCAGTTAAACAACAATACTAACTCAATATGCATAAATATAGCATGTAATCAACAACAATCATTAAATCCCTACCTCAAGTTACTCGGGAAGAAAGAACCATACTACGAAAAATGCTTGGGAAAATTGAAAATTAGCAACAATCAATCCATACTTCTTAACACCTTTCCAAAGGTCACTACACACTCAACCTATTCTTAATTTGATATTAGAATAGAAAGAATAAGCCAATTTGTGGGATAATTCAATCTCACAAACTCCCTCAACTCTTTAGTTTTTCTTATACAACCTGAGCACATATATACACACATACACACACACATAGATATAAACATAAGTTTGCTTCAAGGTGAAGCAGAGAGATGACAAGCTGGTGATATAACCATGGACTATGGACCTATAGACCTAAGCTAGGTAGATTGGGTGGGTGATTAAATGGAAAGAAGGCTTGGCCAAAAAACTAGAAAAGAAAAATACAAGTTGTAGAAGTGATAGGATGTGCCCACGAAAGGAAACAAGGCATGCACGCGGGGAAGATACTAGGTGCGCTTGGAGACCCCCAATCTCAAACCCAAACCTATACTCTATCACAAACAAAATTCAATTTGAGAACCAATTAGCTTAGTCAACTTATGCATCACATCAAAACACATCAACACATTATCATAATAGATCATAATCATATATGTCATGGATAAAATAATATACATCAAAATACAGGTCGCTACAAAATCTATGTGTCGATAACTCTTACTTTATTCTTATTTATATATAGTTCAAAATAATCACTATGAAAGATATGCACACTATTGTTCACAAAACTCCCTCTCTACAAATACTCTCTAATTTTCTGACTGACTAGATCGTCAGAGAAATCTTTTTTAGGAAAACCCTCCCAACCTATTTCTTTAATTTTTTTTTTTTTTTTATATTTATAGGCATCTAAGGGGGAAAACTATGAACGTGCTGAGTATGTAGGGATGAGATTTTTATTCCCCATAGATTTGGCACCATCTATAAGAAACGATTGGCTTTCCACCACGTAAATTTCTTAGCGGAATCAGCAAAGATGATGATTGGATGTACACGTGACGAATCTCCAACTTATGGAAGAACATGTTCTCTTGCTTGTGATTCTGTGGGGTAGGACCAAGTTCCAGAAGTTCAAAGGCCTAGAAAGATGGGAGTAATTCTTAGAACTCCCACCAAAACTCATTCTTGTAACTCTAACCCAGAAGCTGCACAAAAATAAAAGAAGATGAAGGCTCATATTCGAGCCAAAGATGAAGAGATAACTATAACAAGGGAGAAATAGTAGCAAGAGAAATGTAAAAACACTCAAATTGATCCTTCTAAACAAGATGGTACTAGAAGTAACTCAAAGGGGCCAACAAATTGATCCTCAAGATATAAGGATGATCAACCAAGATTTTTCCTCTTATTCCTTTCCTCTTTTTATTACCCTAGTTTTATTTTATTTTTGATTTTCTTGGAGACCAAAAACCACCACCTGAACTGAAGCTGAATAGGTAGACTGAGGGTGCTCGAACATGATTGCAAGACTTAGCCACCGAGCAAGTCAAAATAGGAGCTAACGAGAGTCAAATGCAAGACCTGCAAGTTTATAATTGGTTTCTAGGGATATCAAATATACCCATACCCGGTGGGTACCTGTTTTACCCGCCCTGTTCAAGGAGGCTACGGGGAAGTTAGTAGTGGGGATGGGGATGAGTATGGGGATTTGAGATGTTACCAAAACGGGTACGGGGATGGGAACGGGTACGATAGTCCCCACCCCGCCCCGTCCCCATACTCGTTTAAATATTTATTTATTAATTTATATATATATTTATATTTATATTTAATATATATAATATTTATAATAATTTTTAATATTTATTTTATACATATAATATATAATTTGTAAGAGTTAGTATACTTAACAGATAAATGGAGACGGGGATGGGGAATTTATTATCTAGTAGGGACGAGTATAAGGAATTTTTTTTTCCCTGAAATAGGAATGGGGACGGGGACGGGGACTGGGACGGGTATTGTTAAATAGAGACAGGTATAGGGAAAGTCATAGCCACTCTATACCCGCCCCGTTGACATCCCTGTTGGTTTCAAACAAACCTTGAACCAATAGTAGGGATGGCCATCTTGGCCAATCCGTTCATACCTTACCCAATCCCCACCCCAAACGTGCAAGGAGTTCAAGGATTTTTTGGGGATTGAGTAGGGTATAGGGATATTTTTTAAAAAAATTTAAGGAACGAGTAGGGTACGGGGTGGGAGCAAACAGGTACGAGTTTGCTCCCACCCCGTACCCTACCCTGCCTATTCCTTGACCCATCCTCGCCCCTACTCGTTCCTACCCATACCCCCATATATATATATATTTTAATTTTTTAGGGTTTTACGGTGAGAAAGCAAAAGATTGGTCCAAGAGTGGAAGAACTACACCTCCACTGTCTGCATGTTTTGGCCAGAGTAAGGGAAGACACCCAATTCAAGTCATCAGAGTAAGCTGCTATTAGCGGTGAGTTTCTTATTCCCTTACGTCTATTGGGTCCACATCCTCAAAAATACCTCTTCTCCCAATCTTCTCTCTTTGTCCAGAAATCTATGGATCTAACAAACAATTGGTTGAATCTTATACTGATGTAGTAGGTTATACTTGAAGATAAGCCTTCCTCTCTATCTAGATTGGTCCAACTAGATCTTTATGTACTTTTAATTTTTTTTAATAAAAGTTGTGGTGCTGCTCTTTCTCCCTTCTTCGAGAAATGGAGACAACAATATGGTAATCACTCAGTTTACATATATGGCGTAATTTTACTTTGCCTCTCTAAAATTTTTATCCAAATTTGGATCTGATTTTTTTAATAATTAAGAGTTTGAATTTTGGTTGCAATGTATTTTTAGTGGCTTTTTTATTCTAAAACTTGTTCTAAATAGACAGTTAATGATGAGACTTCAAATGTAAAAAGGAGTACATTTTGTCTAATGAAAGCTTGAAAATAGGGCCTGGAGTAAAATTTAAGGTGCAAAATATCTAGGAAAAGTAAAATTTGCCATATAATATATATATATATATATATATTGCTTTTCTAACAAAAATTTGTATTAAAATGATAAGGCATCAATATCAATACCTTTTGGAATTCCTATCCTCTCTTAAAGTATTGATGCATGAAATTCCTTTTATATTTTACCATGGTTGTGAAGGAACTTTATCCAAGGTGTCAACAATCATGGCACATCTTAAAGATTTGAACATAGTAATATTCATTAGGAAATGCGATCAGAAATGCCTTGTACACATTTTCTGAACACTTGAATCATTGAGTTCGAAAAGGGGGCAAAAGGAAAATAATGGAACTTTTGACTCAACTAGGTTCCTCTAAACTTAGAAACAACGTCCCATTTTGGGAATTTTTTACATGTTCTTTAGATTTTATAATTTATCAATTTTTAAGTTTTAAAGTTTATGCCATAATTTTACACTTGTTCTGCTCCTAAAGTTTCTATTACGGTTTTACTATGTGCTCTTGAATAGGATTTTATATATGAATTGATGGTGTTATTATAGCATAAAATGTTTTCAAATGGTATGCTAAACCCGTTTTCTTATTTTAATGATTCTTTTACAGAGACCTTAGCTTTAAGAAACTAAGTAGAGCAATTCCTAGCAACCTTGGTGTTCTAAAACCAAAGTACTGTGAGGACTCTATCTTTTAATTGTTTGTCTTTATTTATAAATGAAATTTCCTATTATATTTTACATGCGTAAATTGATTTTGTTGAATATTCATTTAATTTCTCTTATGTTGTCACTATGTTTGTAAAATAATTAATTTTGTATAATAAATATATATAGCATTATGTTTATATCATCACATTCAACCCAAGTGGAATCAAATGAAATGCAAACACCAACATTGAGTAGTTCGTGAGCAAATACGGAACCAAAAACAGAGTCATCAATTCCCATTACTGGTGAAGTTGAGTGTAACTCTGATGATGAAGCAGTAAATACGACTAAGTTAAGGAGCCATATATGGTAGCATTTTCAAAAGATAAGAGTTACAGTGGGGGGAAAGTGGGAAAATAAAGTAAGGTGTTTGTATTATAATAAAAAGTTAAGTGTAGAAGTTAAGAGTGGAACAACACATTAAGAGATCACTATAACTCTTGTTTAAAAAGAAAGATGGTTGATAGTAAGCAAAAAATTTTAACACCTAGTGTTATGTTAGGGACGAGAAAAAGTAGCACATTCCAAGCTTTTGCTTTTGATCCAGAACATGCAAGGAAAAACTAGCTTACATGTTAATAATGCATGAATACCCTCTAAGCATAGTGGAACACCTTTGGTTTAGGAGATTTTACCATGTTCTGCAACCTATGTTTCATGTGGTTTCTCGAAGTACTACTAAGAGGGAAATTTTGAACATATATGAAGTGGAGAGGTCGAAAACAATTAGGCATATGGAAAGAAACCAAGGTAGAGTTTTCTTGACAACAAACATGTAAATAGCTACCAATCAAAAAAGAGGGTTTATAGTCATCATAGCACATTTCATTAATGATTCTTGGAAATTATAGAGCCACATTCTTAGGTAATTTCTTAATTTTTCCATGTTAATTTTATGTTATTTATGTGAATCTTAAGAATTTCATAAATGCATTTTACTTCATTCAATGATTATAGTAATTTTTCTATCTAGGTTTGTGTATGTGGCATGTCTACACACAATGAATGTATTGTCTGATGTATTGATGGATACATTCCTAGAGTAGAATATTGATAAAAAATTTTCTCTTTTAACGGTTGATAACTGTACTACCAATAAGGCCATGATTAATCTTTTGTTGGATAAATTTGGAAGTGATCATATTTGGTTTAAAAGTTTTTTTCATGTGCGATGCACTGCCTATATTCTTAACTTGATTGTGAATGATGGTTTGGATGTCATTACATCTACTACTGAAAAGGTTAGAGATAGTATTGCTTATTGGAAAAAGCCTCTCCTAAGAGAGAGGAGAAATTTGAAAAAGTAGCCCGCCAATTAGGAGTTTTTAGTGGTAAAAGGCTATCTCTTGACTGTCCTATCAGGTAGAACTCAACCTATACAATACTTCTAACTGCCATAGAATATAGGAGTGCTTTTGGCCATTTAAGACTCAAGGATAACCAGTACAAATCTTGCCCAACTGATGATGATTGGAATATAGCCAAAGATACATGTGAGAGATTAGAAATATTTTACAAGGCCACTTCATTATTTAGTGGGATGAGTTATCCAACTTCCAATTTATTTTTTAAAAATGTGCATGAGATCAAAATGAAATTAAAAGGATTGGTCCTTTGTGAGAATTGTGTGGCGTCAAGGATAGCCTAGAAGATGATAGAGAAATATGACAAGTATTAGGAGAATACTCATGGATTTTTGGAGTAGCAGTCGTTTTAGACCCAAGAAACAAGATGTCATTGATTGAGTGTTACTATTCAAATATTTACTGGGAGTATAGTGATGAGATGATTGAGGGTATTAGGAAACATTGTTACGACTTAGTTACGATATACTAAGGCAAAAACAAGAATGACGATGGATATATAAGCAAGCCACCCTCTACCAATACGAGAAATAATAATGAGTTGGATCATTTTGAAATGTTTCTTAATGAACAAAAGAAAAAAGAAACTGAACATGTGAAGTTGGAAATAGATCATTATTTGGAGGATGATTTGCTACCAAGATGTGAGAATTTTAATATATTAGCATGGTGAAAATCTAATGGCTTAAAGTACCCACTTTGCAAGCCATAGCTCGAGATACGTTGGCTGTGCTTGTATTTACAATTGCACTAGAGTCCTCTTTTAGCATCGGTGGTATAGTGGTTAGTCCAAATTGAAATAGACTTCATCCTAGGACTTTGAAAGTTTTAATGTGTACTCAAAGTTGGTTGGCAACCATTGAGAATGGAGGTAATTTTTAATTATGTTTCATTGATTATTTCTCTTCTTACTTTTATTTGCAATTGCTATTCGTAACATGATATATATGACAAGGTGCACAAATAATGACAGGAAATCCTTTCCTAACTATCAATGATGAAAATATCGATATAGATAAGTGTTTGTTCGGTATAATAGTTGTTGATGGTTGATCGGGTAAGAGTTTTAGTTATGAGTAGTCAATAGATCGATGCATTCTTTTTTATATCACTCGTTTTCAATATGTTTTTTCTTTTTTTTTTTTTTTTTTCAGTTCTACTTACAGAATTTGAGAAGCAATGTGAGGGAGTCGGGGAGATTGTGGAAGTTAGCCTAGATTTGCTGAACTACTGTATTATTTTTACAGTGTTGTTTTGTTGAACTTTTTTTTTTTTTTTTTTTGGTAAGTTTGTTAGACTATTAATTGTTGTTAAACATTTGTGTTGAACTATTTTATCCACTGTGATAGATTTGCAACCTATCTGAATTGGGGTTTATTCAGAATCTACTTGTTATGACTTGTATGCTTCTCTTCTTTGGTGGGTTTTAATTATTTTGAACAATTTCAATGTATGTTTGCATGAGGAGGTACCTCATAGATGCAATGGTGTATTATTAGTCTTACTTTCCAACTATTTTATTTGGTGTTGCCCACTCAGTTTGGTTTAAGTTTTGGTGATTGATATTACTACTAAAAATTATTACTTCATTTGGTTAACTACAAAAACCCATTAATAAGTTAGGAAAATAGCAGCCTAATAAGTGCTTTTTAAATATATATATATATATATGGTTCTTTTCGATTTTCTAAATACATGTTAGGGTTCTACTATATTTTCTCATAAGTTATACTTTAGAATTTTTGTATTTTTGTATTTTTTTTTTCAGCTACCCAATTTCCTGTGGGAATTCCTATTTCCCTTTTAGGTCGGAGATGGGGGGTAAAATAAAATTTCAGTAGAGATCGAGTAAGGCATGGAAATTAATTTTAGCTTGGGGATCGGGCACGGAGATAAGTGTACCCATATCCTACTTACCTCATGCCCATCCCTAATCGCTAGGCTATCCTAACTATTATTTATTACACAAGTTTCTCAACTCTCCTTTTGTTTTTCTCTTCATAGTAAAACAATAAAATAAATAAATAAATACTCATTTTTCTACACTTTTTATGACAAAAGAGAAAAAATAAAATAATGTTCAATTCTATTCAAAATTTCTCTCATTGTTTTTTCACATCACTCTCTCCTTTTTTTATTATAATATTTTTTTATTTCTTTTTCTTCAAAAACCAAACAGAGCATTTATTTTGTACTTACCTTAAAGTTGTCAAGCGAAAAAGGCCGAAGATTGCGGCAGCAGCAAGCAAAAACAACTTCATAGCTAGTGCATTGGCAATGGATGCCTCGATATTTTGCAGGCATATGCTTTGTTATTGCAGCCAAGCCGAGTTGTGTCATTTTCCAGCTGTTGCTGATTTTTGGAATGTGTTGCATGTTAATCCCCCCATCAACATCCATCCTACTTTCAATGAGACTTTTTGACTCCGCTCTTTGAAAATGCAGGAACTTCCATTTATAAATATAGTGAAAAAATTAAGTTTTCTATAAAATTTAATTGCAAGAATGGCTAACAAATATGAGTGGCTTACAACGAATACAATAATTTATACGGAAGGAAATTTATATCTAATCTAATTTACATATGATGTGCCAGACTGCTATTCCAGATGTGCTCCACCACAGATTTGTTGATTAAATCTCAAAAAAAAAAATAAAAATAATAAATAAAAAAATCAATTTTAGGTGCGAGTAATTGCACCTGATCTCTGCACCCTCACCTCCAAAGGCTTTTCCCCCATGTCACCCAAGCCCATTAATTTTGAAAATGCTAGCAACTTCGTAGGACTTTTAAAAAAGGTACCCACACATGCGAGCGGACAGACAGAGATTGTGTCTGGGCCACCGATTTCTATGAGCATGTATATGACAATTCAAACTTTGATCAGACGGCTAGAAAGGCTTCTGGATGAACATGTCCTGAAACGGGTAAAGTGGATCCTGTTGAAACTGCAATTGAGGGGCGAACGGGTCATCCGCAAAGACATCTATGTCGTTAAATTGAAAATCAAAGGATTTATCCAAGTCATTAATCCATTTGGGCTCGCTTTGGACCTCCTTCTCGAAGGTCGAGAACTCCGGCGACGCAGTGTACTCGGAGCCGCTAGAGTCCGTGTGCAACCTCGGCATCGAGGAGTCCGAGGCCTCAAGATGTAGCAAGTCATTCACCATTGTCTGATGGTGCTGGTGCTGCTGCCGTTGTGGCAGCGGAGGCATCATTGCACTGTAACCAGATAAAATTTGGGGCTTCTGATCTTCCATTTCTGGATATTTCACGAGCTTTCGATCTGCCATTATTTGATGCTTCTCTATTGTACCTTTTTTGTTGTATATGCGGCATAAAACCCAGTCATCCAGCTGTAACAATAATATTGAACATGTGACATTATTAATCAACAATTGTTACGCGGAAATAGTATTGCGTTTTGACCAATCATGCCTAATAAAAAGTGCTTTGTAGTTAAAAAAATATTACTAAAATTTGATAAAACTTTATAACTATAAGCGAAAAAGTGCCGATCTTTTTATATATTTTTAAAATTTTTAAGTAAAATTTAGTCTAAGTGAAAATGAATATTTTCAAATATTAAAATTTAAACATCATATTTGTACTCATTTGAAGTTTTAAAAAATTTTATAAATTTTTATAAATTTTAATTTTTTTACCTATTACATAAATTACGAGAATGTAAATTTTACAAAGTTATATATTTTACCCTTAATAAAAATTTTTATCGACATTACATATTACAAGGTCATTTTATTAAATATTATAAGCTTAAATTCTGAATTTAATAATTTATAAAATAATATTTGCACTGGTTGATAAAACTTTATAACTGTAAGCGAAAATGTGTCCAACTTTTTATAAAATTTTAGAATTTTTAAGTAAAATTTAGTCTTAAGTGAAAATAATATTTTAAAATATTAAAATTTAAACATAATATTTGTACTCAAATAAGTTTTAAAATTTTATAAACCTTAATAAATTTTAAATTTTTTATTTATTACATCAATTACGAGACACTGTAAATTTTACAAAGTTATGTTTTACTCTTAAAAGAAATTTTTATTGACATTACGGATTACAAGGCCATTTCGTTAAATATTATTAGCTTAAATTCTGAAATTAATAATTTATAAAATAATATTCGCAATTCAGTTTTCTATTAATTTCTTTCTCATTAAAATTTATTTATTTTTTATTTTAATAAATTAATAATACTATTATAACATTACAAAAAATTGAGGAATGCAAAAACCATGCCTCCAAACCATTATCTTCAATGTGTTTTTTGAATAAATAAATAAACAAATAAAGTAAAATTATAAATATGGAATGAGTGAATGATATCATTATAAGTAGCTCACCCGTAAATTATTATTTCTCTTGCCAGCGGATCTGTCTACGTTTGCGAGGCGGTACTCGTGCATAATCCAATTAGTCTTGATCCCTCTGGGGGCTTTTCCGGCATAGAAAACAAGGGCCTTCTTTATTCCCACAGCCTTGGGCCGCCCAATCGGCTTGTCTGCACCGGTTGCCTTCCAGTACCCAGTTCCAGCCGCCCGGTTCGGCCTTGAACCGTTGGGGTATTTCCGGTCTCTTGGGGAGAAAAAGTACCATTCCTTTTCACCATACTTAGCCATACCTGCTCATTTGTATTCCAAGTTATAGAATTAATCGCCAAAAAAAAAAACAGCAAAAATTACAGGAGTTCAAGTAAAATTGAATAAAAATTAATTAAAAATAAAAAGGAAATTGACCCAAATTAAGACCCAGTTCCAAGATATTGAAAATTCAAAAGGCAGTAAGTAATCTTCTTCATCCAATTTCCCCCAAAATAATTTTAAAATTAAAATCTAAATAAATAACATCATTAATTTCAACAAACCAAAGATCGAAATGAAGTATGGGAGAAAAAGAATAAATTGATTGAAGAAAATTTTGGCCCAAAATTTCAGTAAATTTCTAAACTCTATTTTTCTTCCTTATAAATTTCTTATTCCAGATAAAACTCAATATTTATTTATTTATTATCTTTAAATTCTTAATAGAATATACAATGAATTAGGAAATAATTTAACGCAGAAATTAGTACACCTTAAATGTCCACTTTAGCCGATCCATTTATTATTATTGTTATTATTATTATTATTATTATAAAAACTAAAAAATAAATACCTGGCAGTTGCCATGGATCAAACTTGTATAGATCAATCTCAGCAATAATGGGGACAGCAATCGACTGCGCCGCACATTTACGGCACAAATAGTGCATCACAAGCTCCTCATCCGTCGGATGAAATCTGAACCCGGGCGGTAACTCCAACTGACTGTTACTGCTCGTCATTCACAGCACTCTCTCTCTCTCTCTCTCTCTCCCTCTAATACTCTTTCTTCTCTCTAAAAATCTTTCTTCTTCTCTCTCACTCTGAACTTGTTCTGGAGCTGGAGAAACCTATTCGTCGAGTCTGGAACGAGAGAAAACACCTTGGGGGGTGTATATATATGTGTGGATCCACTTAGGAAAATTATATACACACGTGTTGTTTCAAATGGGTCTAGGGGGTCTGTCTTATCTTTGAACTGAAACGTGGGATACCCAGGACAGGGTTAAATGGTTAAGGCTGACCGCAGCCTCGTCACGGTCTAATGAGATCGAGACACGTGTGATCATCCCCACCCACTAATTATTCTGTCACTGCTTGCGTCATCTACTTTGGACGCACGTTAAAGTCGGCTGTGACCAACGCTTTTGATATGCGCCTATCGTTGACTCTTCTTCTTCTATCTTCCAAGTAGGCGTCTGGGGGCGGGTAAACTTCCCGTGCTCTCGTTGCTATTCGTTTGTGTTACGAGTAGCTAATAATTCGTTGACAAGTCAATGAATTTGCTAGTTTAGCTATTTAATGTCAACGCTTTTATGAGTTTTCACTTGTGAGAGTAGGAGTGGCTGTACAAGATTACAACGCATTCGACGGTGAATTTTAATTCCACGTCAGCTGATTTGGTTTTCCGCTGGACCATAGTAGATATGTTTAGGGTGGTATAAAATTATAAAAATTAATACTTTTTATTTATGTAATAAATAATAAATTTAAATTTTATAATTTAATAATTCATATTTTTAGAAGTTTGTAAAATTCTATATTATTTTTATAACTTCAAAACTGTCAATCTTCTAAAGTTATCTGTAATGACCTGTCATCCACCCGTATATGCTTTTCTTAGTTCGGAGTTTCAAATGTACTTCCCTTAATTTAACGTGCATTTTCTTTTTTTTTTTTCTTTTTTTTGGGGTAAGTAACGTTGCATTTTCCAAATAAAGTGTAAAAATATAACTAATTTTTTATAACTTAATTTAATTTATTAGAATAATTTAAAATATATATATATATATCTAATACAATAGTGTTGAATCGTGAAATTGTATAATAACTTTCTATTGACAAAAAAGAACTTTTAAGTATATTATAAAATATTTTAATAAACTTTTAAAATCTCAGTTGATAGTTATTGAATTATTTTTTCATTTTTGTCCGTTTTAATAATTAGATGAAGTTGATTAAAGTCGAATTTCTACATGAGTAATAAAAATTTATATTTTATCAAATCTTAATTTAACTCAATTCTAAAAATTAAGTTTGATTCTAGAATATATATTAAATTTCAAACTTACTTAATCGACACGATTTTTTTTATTTCAAAACGTTCGTCAATTTTAACATACGCTTCTATTTTTTTTTTTTTTTTGACATGTATTGCAAAATTAACTTGAATTAAAAATAATATTACTCTTAACTATATTAAAATAAATTTTCTTCCAATTTTATAAAAATAACTAAAACTAAAGATATTACTTTTATTAGTCATACATTGTATTTTATCAAAATAATTCAAATAGTTAGGGCCCATTTGACAACACTATCGTTTTTTTGTTGCTGTTTTTCTATTGTCATTTTCTGTTTTTTGTTTTCTGTTGCCATTTATTTTTTCTGAATTGAAAACTGAAAATGCATTTGGAAATGTAAGTTTTTTTATAATTATTAATTTTTTTATTTTAGAAAATATTTAATTTTATTAGTTATAAAAAATTAATAGAACTTAATAAAATATATTTTATATTAATTTAATTTAATAAATATGATTAATTAAATTAGTACAGTAAATTATTTATTAAAATCATTTAATCCAATAAATATAAAATATATTAAATTATATTATTTATTAAAAATAATTTAATAAAATATATTTCATATTAATAAATAATTAAATTAGATTAATTATTAAATTAAATTATTTATTTTTAAATTAATTAAATTCATTTAATTATTTATTAAAATATTTTAATAAAATATATTTTATATAAATTAAATTAATTAAATCATAAATAATTTAATTTAATTATGATATTTATTTAAAATAATTTAATAATTATTATTAAATTAAATTAAATTAAAAATTAATGTAATTTAATTATTTATTATTAATTATTTTATATAAATTAATTTCATTATTAAATTAAATAAATTAATTATGATATTTATTTCAAATAATTTAGCAATAATTAATTATTAAATTAAATTAAATTAATTTAGCTTTATTATTTATTAAAAATAATTTATATTAATTTATATAATTTATTTAATTTATTGGATTTAATTATATTATTTATTAAAATAACTTATTTTAATAAAATATTTGAATAAAATAATTTATTTTTATGTAATGTAACAAAAATAGATAAAGTTTTAACATTGATAAAATATTGACAACAGAAAAGAAAATCAGAGTTAAAACACATTTTTTCTGTTTATATTTTTCTGTTTATGTTTTCATTTTTTTTTCGAAACAAAAAACGTAAACAGGTTTATCAAACGTGTTTCTGTTGCGAGTTTACAAAATTTTAAAAACATAAACAAAAAAACAGAAAACGGCAACATTACCAAACAGGGCCTTAGTATTCTTATTTAATTTTTTAACTAGTTAGAAAACTTGACTAATTTAGTTTTAAAATTATAATTTTTTAAAAAAAATTTACTCTCAAGTCTAATTAATATTTAATCCTTTTTTATATTTTTTAATTTAAAATGTACACAAAGTTGTTATTGTGATGGAAGTTAGATTTTGTTAAATTTAATAATATTTACTCATTTTTAAACCCCTCTTCAATCCTAAATTAGTATTAGGCATTTAATCTTTGAATTTAAATTAAATCCTAATGTGTTCAAAAATATAAATTTTATAATTGTAGTACATTAATAAGAAAATGAATCTATTTTAGAAATTCATGTGTTTACTTCACATTGTTTAAGATAACATTTCGCAATATTAGTGGGTATATTAGACAGATGAAAAAAAAAAAAAAAAGAAATTATGGTCATGCATCGGTGTGGAACAAAAGAAAAAGAAATGAGAAAAGAGAGTATTGAAAAATAGAAGAGAAATATGTTTTATTTAATTAAAAATTTTGTATTAAAAAGGAAAAGTAAAATGATAAATTACGAGGGTAGATCTATTTGGATTAAATGAGGAAAAAAAAAAAAGAGTAACTCAAATATTGCGTATTAATCGATTTTTCAACCAGATGGTCAACATGACCAATTTAAATTTAAGATCGAATTATTTTAAAAAAAAAATTACTCTTAAGTCCAAATAATATTTAGATATAATAAGAGTCTAATTTAAATCATAATGTGTTCAAAAAAATATAAATTTTACTATTAAACTAATGAGTAAGTGAATCTATTTTATTAAACTAATGAGTAAGTGAATCTATTTTAGAAATCCATGAGTTTACTTCATGTTAGTTGAGATGACATGCAACAGTAATAGTGGGTATATAAACAAAAGAAAAAATAAAATTGTAGTCATGTATCAATTTAGGACAGAATGAGATAAAATTCAAAAAAAAAGTACTAAAAATAGAAGAGGGATAAAGTATTTAATTAAAAAAATTATATAAAAAGGAAAAGTAAAATTGTAAACAAGGAGAGAAGACCTATTTGGATTAAATGAGAAAAAAAATTAAAGAATTACACAAGTTTACCGCATGTATATAGATTTTATAGATTTGAAAGATAACCTAAATATTTCATATTAATCGATTTTTCAATGGGATGGTTAATATGACCAAGTTAGATATGATAAGGATCTAATTTAAATCTAGTGTGTTCAAAAAACATAAATTTTATAATTATAATAAACTAATAACTAAATGAATTTATTTTAGAAATCTATGAGCTTATTTCACGTTGTTTAAGATAACATGAAATAATAATAGTGGCTATATAAATAAAAGAAAAAAATAAATTTGTAATCACGTATCAATGTAAGACAAAAGAAGGTAAAATAAGAAAAAGGAGTATTGAAAGTTAGAAGAGAAAAGGTATTTCATTAAAATTTTCTATAAAAAAAGAAAAGTGCAATGATAAACATGGAGACTAAACCTACTTGGATTAAATGAGAAAAAAAAAAAGTAAAGAATTATACAATTTTAGTGTATGTAGTAGTGTTGACTCATGTAATAAACGAAATTGTATAATATTTTTTATGGATAAAACATAATTTTTAATAAAATTATATAATATTATAAAATAGTTATTAAGTTATTTTTTTATATTAATATTTTCTATTTGTATCAATGTTAGTTATTTGATAGAGTTGATAAAAGTCGAGTCTACATATAAATACTAAAAATTTATAGGATAAAGTACAAAATTCACTCTTACAGTTTATCTTTGGTGTCACTTTAGTCCCTCACATTTTTATTATAACAAACAAATCTCTACACTTTCGATCAAGTAACAATTTAATTTTTCATTAGTTAGCCATTACATATAACTATTGGACTGAAAGTAAAAAGTAATTTTGCAGTGTAAAGTCAAAAATCACTCCTATACTTTACATTCAGTATCACTTTAATACCTCATATTTTAATTGTAACACTCAAATCCCTACGCTTTCAGTTTATATTTGAAATATATTTTACAAAATTATATTTAATAAACAATATAATTTGAAATATACTTTGTTAAATTATCTAATAAATAACATAATTAAATTATATTCAATATATTTTATTTTTATTAAATTAAAATTTTTAATAAATAGTATAATAAATTTAATAATTAATTTAATTTAATTTAGTTTAGTTTAATTAATATGAAATATACTTTATTAAATTCAATTAATTTTTAAGAAATTAAAATTAAATATTTTATTGAAATAAAAATTAATTTCTGTTACCATTTTTTCTTGAAATAAAAACTAAATAAGCATTTAGAAATACAATTTTTTTATAGTAATTAATTTTGTTTTAATAAAATACATAATTTTATTAATGTTTTAGAAATTAATTAAATTTAATAAAATATATTTCATATTAATTAAATTATATTTGACTGTTACAATTGAAATATGAGGTATTAAAATGACACTAAGAGTAAACTGTGGGAGTAATTTTTATACTTCACACAAATTTATATTTTATCAAATTTTGATCCGATCCAATCCTAAAAATATAAAATTTACTCTAAAATATATATTAAAAATATAAACTTACTTAATCGACTTGATCTCTTTTTTGCTTTAAATTGTTCGTTAATTTTAATATACATTTTAAATTTTGACTTATTTTGGATTGAGTTAGAAGTACTATTAATATTGAGATGACCAATTTAAATTTAAAATTAAAAATGTTTCTAAAAACAAATTATTCCAAGGCTCAAAATTTATTTTCTGTTTTTAAATTTAAGATATAACAAATTTAAGGTGTACATTCCTTATTTTATTTTGCTTTTAGACAATCTTTTTCATTTTTTATTTGTGTTTTTAATTTAATTACGAATGTAATTGGAATACATAAATTTTATAACAATGTTGAATTCATAAACAAAGAGGGTCCCCTTTTGAAACCTATGAATTTTAGTGATGTGGGACAAATAAACAAAGATTTTGTGAATGAGAAAAAAGAAGAGAAAATGGAATGAATGAATTTAAAAAATAATTCAAAATCTATAAGAAAAAGAAAAAATAGAATGGCATACCACGTAGAATTGGAGTGAAATAAAAGACTACAGATAAAGTATATTCTTTTACTATTATAGATAGAGAATATAGATTTATAAAAATAACTCAAATATTGTATTAATCGGTTAAAAATTATCAACATAACTAATTTAAATTTAAAATTAAAAACTTTTCTAAACAAAAAAATTATTCTGAGACTTAAATAAAATTTTGACATTTTTTATGTTTTTAAAATATAATAAGATTTATTATTGTAAGAGAAGTTATATATTTTTTTAAATTTTATTAATATTTAATAACTTTTTAAATATTTTTCCTACTCAAATTAATTGTTTAGTAAATTTTATAACTACAATGAACCAATAGACAAGTTTGATTTAAGGAATTCATAAATTCACTTTATATTAATGAAGATTACATTTCACAACTATATTATTTTTATAGACAAAAGTAAAAAAAAAAAAAAAAGCTGTAGTCATCTACTGATGTGGGACAAAAGAAAGAAAAAGTTTTGTGAATAAGAACAAAAAATATAAAAAATTAAAAAATTGTATTTGATTCAAAGATTTGTAAAAATAAAAAATAGAAGGGTGAATATGGAGAGTGACAAACAAGATTTAGTGATAATTTTTTTTGTTTTATAAATATAACTTAAATTAAAAATATTATTATTAATCATACGTTATTATGAATTATTGAATCTCTCAAATAATAGAACAATTAGTAACTTTTTCTAATTTTTCCCTTTCATGTGATTGACTTCTTAGCAAAGTAAAATGGAACAAATTGCATGTAATATTTTTTTATTTTTTTATTTTTATTGATGTATATTATGCTATTACATTATTAGGTTTTTTCCCTGACAAGATTTTTTTTTTTGACAATTCATATTTTTAGTTTTTTTGTTTTTTTTTTTTTTTTGCTTTGTAATTTATAGAGGGTTTTTGTAAAATTGTTGAACTGTTTTGCACAGTACTATTCTTTTTTTTTTTTTTAATGGTAGATGATATTGGAGATGAATGTTAAGGTTTGAATTTCAATTTGATTTATCTTTATTTCATTTATTTTCATTAGTGTATGAATTGATCAGCGATTATGATATCTTATTTTGTATCAATTAAAAAAATAATAATTGTTTATTTTTTTATAATTTTTGATAAAATAAACTTAAAAGATATATTTACAAAGCTAATTTTAAAAAATTAGTAAAAAAAGCTTTCTTAGCTTCATGAAGTTATAATTAACAGTAGATTTTAATTTAACATGCAAATTAACAAAAAAAAGTAGACGATGTTATAAAAAAGTAAAAAGTGAAAGATATTATTAGTTTTGTAATAATAAATAGAAAGGGAGAATAATTATGGTATTTGATATTTTTTATATAATTTTCCTCTACTATAAGGTTAGTTTTATAATTTTATAGGAGCAAACAAATGGTAAAGATTAGGAAAAGTTTTTGGAGGGGTGCTAATATTCCCGCATATATAAATAATACGAAATTAGAAGCATCACTCAAAATGTTGTGTATTATTTGATTTTCAATCGAATGGTCAACGTAGCTAATTAAATCTAAAATTGAATTTTTTAAATTTAATTGATATTTAATAATTTCTAAACCCTTTATCAAGCTTAATTAATATTTAAACATTTTTTCGTGCTTTTAAACATCCAAATAATATAAATTTTATAATTATAATGAACTAGTAAGTGGGTTTATTTAAGAAATTTATGAGTTCACTTTACATTTGTTATGATTACATTACAATCACAATGACTTTATACGGAAAAAAAAAAAGTTGGAGTTATGGTTATATATCGATGTAGGAGAAAAGAAAATAAAAACTTTGTGAATAAGAAAATAAAGTATTAAAAAAATAAGAATAGAGTATTTTATTCAAAGAATTGTTAAAAAAAGAAAAAAATATATAGTAGGATAGTGAATAGGTGGTGTGTTATGTAGGATTTGATTTAATGAGAAAAAAATGAATGAATTTCATAATTTTAGTGTCTATATATTGATACAGATAAATAGAATAAAATAACTTTTGATTGGTTTTATAAAAAAAATAACTCAAATTAAAAATATTAATAATTGTAGGATCAACTTAACCAATTTAAATTTAAAATTAGAATAAAAAAATTATTTCAAAGCTTAATATAAATTAAATATTAAGTGTTGTTATTATGAGAGAATTTAAATTTTTTCACAAACCTAATTATTATTTAGGCTTTTTTTTTTTTTGTATTTCTGAATTTAATTTCTAATGTATTTGAAATATTTAAATTTTTTAATTACACTGAATCATTAAGCAAATAAAGTCCATTCTAGAACTATAAGAGATCATTTTACATCTATTAAAATTATATGCCAGTGATTTTATATGCAAAAGAAAAAGTGAAGTTGAGGTTTTCTACTAATGTAAAACCAAAAAAAAAAAGTCATAAATAAGGAAAGAGAGGAGAAGAAGAGGGAATGAAGGAGTTTCAAAATAATTTAAAAATTTGTTTAAAAAAGGGAATAGAATGGAGATTAAATAAATATGCCATATAAGATTAAAATGAAGGAGAGAGGTAGCAAGAACAATATTCTTTTAGTATTATAGATTCTTTAGTTATTTCTTGAGTGTTTAAACTTGTTTTCTGAATTTTAATTTCATCACAAGTATTAATGTATTTTCACGCAAATTTATGTACTTGTATTATTTTTAAATATTAAATTTTTTAAAGATGAAATAATTTTTTTTTTTATGCAAAAGTGTAGAAAGTAATTAAGAATGAAATGTAATAATTGTCACCACATTTCGGAGTACAATACTGTTTATTTAAACTTGGGTTAGAAGTAATGCGAGGATCACTTTGGATTGAGTTATTTGCAACTAATTTAAAGTTTTGACAGAATTCAATATTTATATGATTTTAAAACATGATCTATCATAAAGATGCTTATATAACATATGTAACATTTTAACCATTCTATCCAGGTAATGCGAGATATAAGTGTCACTGCTTATCAATGATAGCTCATCTGGCATTTCCGTACAGTTGCCTATATTATCGCCAATCCATCCCAATAACTTAAATTTATTTTGTTATTTAGAATGAATTAATAAAATGAAAAGAAAACAAATTTGACATTTATTGAAACTGTCAGTTATATTTGATTAATAGTGTGAAATGACACACATATAACTAATTTTACTTTCCTTTTTATTTTAATTTCTCTTTGCAATTTTTATATTTTTTTGAGTCCCAAAGGAAACATTAGTGCAAAAAACACCGAACTACAACCAAATCGAAAAAGTTTAGAAGAGTACAATATTACAACCCCAAAAGAAATTCAAGTTAGAAGACCAAGAGCTTTGTTAAGCTTGGTAGGGCTCATGCATAACTTCCTAGTCCCAACACATCAACCCACTTGATTGTTATTGCTTGTACCTGCATCAAAGTCTGTAGGGATGTGAGCACGGGTCCACTTGTGTCCACAAGTCTCAAACAAACATATATGATATGTATTCCACACATGCAAGCATTTTATGATGTATCTAGTTACCACCTATACTCTAGAATCAAAATCATTCATTGACATCACCAATTTAGACTGTGTACCTTTATACACAATAATATTGTAAAAAGAAATTCAATTCCAACCAATACTTAATTTTTAGATTCTCATTCTTAAGTTTCAATCCACGCTTCAATCCTCTTTTTAATGTTTAATCAAAGTTGACCACACAACCATATTTACAATACCTATTGACACTTAATGACATCACAATGTGGCATCCAATTCCAAACAATCTTCATTATTGAATTTCCTAACATTACATCTAGTCACATTCCCAACCACATTATCACAAATTCAACATTTAATCATGTATTCACATCTATATTATCACATTCCAACAATCCATCACACAGCCATAGTCACACAATTCATCGGGGTTGGGTGTATACACAACACCATCTTTTATGGGTCCAGACCCAACGGAAACGACAAATCGAACACCATCGTTTAGGATCACAATCCAAGGTCACGAGTAACCCATACACTCACAATGTTGTGGGCTACTAACCCATTGGCATTGACACCAAACTCTGTGCAGGTTCCAGGACTCTCAACCCGAGGGTAATCTCAAAACCCTTCCTGTTTACCACACCCCACCACGGCCCCCGTCACACAAACAATCATTCATCATATCACATCTCATCATTCACAAGTCCACATTCAACATCATATACTTTTCCACAACACAAATCCACATTCCAGTTCATCCCAAGATTCATTACATAACAACATTTATTAAGCATCATTAAACATTTAACATCTTTCATTGTTATGAACATGAGTTCCCTTTGCCAAATCACAATTCATTAAAGCAATCACAAGTTCATACACTTCAACATTTAGTTTACATTAAGGCATATTCACAATTCTACTGGATTAGGACTCTTATCTCAAAGTAGGCTTCCAATTCATTTCATTTATGGTAGCAAGCATTCCCCTTTACATGCTTAATCCCATAGGTTTAAGATAATCAATCTTTAATCACTTTTTAAAAGCTCATTTCCATTTTAAAATCCATACAATTAATCAAATAAAAGTCTCACATACAAACATATTACCAACCCCTTCATAATCCTAAGGTAGGAAGTCAAGTTAAGAAAAATCAGGAAAAGTGTTCTAGTCTCTGTGGGCGCCCCACCAAAAGTTCATGGGCCCCCCTTAAGGGTCATGGGCGCCCCACATAAGATCATGGGCACCCCTTAAGGGTCATGGGCGCCCCACATAAGATCATGGGCGCCCCTTAAGGGTCATGGGCGTCCCACCAAAACCCACGGGCACCCCTCTGCTGTCCAGAAAGTCACTTTGTTTCGGTTCGAGACCTAAGCCATGTTTTTAGGTTCCAAACTTTACCCAATCCAATATCTGACCTAATACCTTATTTTCTTGGGTTGTTTAGGACCTAGAAGACTCCAAAAAGTCCATCAAAACAAATTTTAATCCATTCATTTCTTCAATACGAAAATCTTGCTCCAACTTATACATATATGTACACACAACCATTCATCCACACAAACTCCACTTCCAAGGCTTCCAAATCTTAAATAAATTTCATAGAAGTGTTTACTAGCTCAAATACATCTCATATATGCTAAAATTAGACTAGAAATCCCTACCTTGACCGGTAAAAAAATAGATCAAAATGAAGGTGTCTTGAGCTTCCAAACCCTCAAACTTTTATGGCTCCAATCTTCTCCCTCCTTGATCAAAACTAAAAATGAATAACATAGGAAGGTTTCTTAGGGTTCTAATTTCAATCTTGTAAAAGGAATTTTAGTTCCATTAAGATTTGGAAGACCTACCTTTGAAAACCCAACCGGTTCCTCCTTTGGCCTTCCTTTGCTCTTCTTTTGCTTCTCACCCAGTTCTCCCTCTCCTAAGCAACTTCTCTCTCTCTCTCTTGCATCAAATCAATCTAATATATATATATGTTAACAATATTTAAAACCTCTAAATAGTAATTCTCAGGCCTCCCCTCACCATTAGCTAGGTATAGGTGTTAATAGGGTAAGGCTTGGCTGGAAAATGCAGAGATCATCTTACTGCTGATTTTCTGCACAAGTGGGGTGCCCCTCATGGACCACGGGTGCCTGTCCTAGAGCCATGGGTGCCCCTCATAAACCACGGGCGCCCCTTAGCGTGCTCCCGAGTCAAAATGTTGACTTTTGAGCTATTTTGCCAATTTCTTCCAAAATTCACACCCCCAAGTTATCTTTAATGACTAAACTTACTTAATTAACATACTAACATGCCCAAAATATGTTAAAACCATCAAATTATATTAATATGAAAATTCAGGATATTACAAACAAGGTGGTGGTGATTCATTTATTGGTTAAGGGTTTACAAATTGGAAAATAAAAAGAAGGCTAAATATGCATGTTGGAGACCATAATAGTTCGAGTTGATTCATTTATTGGTTAAGGGTTTACATAATGGCGTACGAGGATCTAATGAAACAAAGTCAACTTATTGAATTGTGTTTTTCAAGTCGATCCAAATAAGCTTGAGTTGATTATCGTATTCGCTTGACGGTATCAGTTGATTGTATTAGATTTCTTTTATGTCAAGGCTAGTCTTTTCGTGGTCATGATGCATCAGTTCAATCAAGAAATCAAGGAAACTTCCTTGAACTTCTACAGTAGTATGCAGACCACAATGAGATTATTAAGCAAACTATATTGAACGATACTCCTGAAAACTTGAAAATGATAGCTCCAAAATTCAAAAAGATATTATGAATGCTTGTGTAGTTGAGACCACAAATACTATCCTAAAAGATATGAGAGATGACTTATTCTCTATCTTAGTTGATAAGTCCCGTGACATATCAGTGAAAGAACAAATGGCAGTTATTTTACATTATGTGGACCAAAGAAGAAGCATCATTGAGCACTTTCTTGGCATTGTACATGTTGAAGATACTATTACCTTGCCACTTAAGGCAGCCATTGAGTCTCTTTTGCTACACATGGATTGAGTATGTCAAGTTTGCGTAGCCAAGGTTATGATGGAATTAAAAATAGCAAGGTGAGTTCAATGGTCTGAAAACTTTGATTATGTTAGACAATGAATCTGCTTTTTATGTCCATTGCTTTGCTCATTAACTTCAATTGACACTTGTAATAGTTACGAAAAACACAAAAAATTTGGTTCATTCTTTAACTTAGTTACAAATTTGTCAAATATTATTGGAGCCTCTTGTCAAATGGGGGATACTCTAGGAGAGAAACAGTTTGAAAAGGTGTTTGTAGGAATTTGTAGTTGTGAAATTATGATTGGGTGGGGTTTGAGTCAAGAAATAGCATTGAAAAGAGTTGGAGACACACGTTGGGATTCACATTATAATATATTGTTAAGTTTGATTGTTTTATTCTCCTCAGTGATTGATGTGCTTGAGATTGTAGAAAATGATGGAGCATATTTAGATTAAAAAGCCAGAGCAAGTGATATATCAAATACCATCTAGTCTTTTGAATTTGCATTCAAGTTGCACTTAATGAAAACTATATTGGGAATTACAAATGAGTTGTCACAAGCATTACAAAGTAGAAGTATAAATATTGTAAATGTCATTACTCTTGTGAATGTATCCAAACAACGACTACAAAACTTGAGAGATGATGGATGGGAAAATTTGATGGATGAAATTTATTATTTTGTACTAAACATGATATAGTTGTTCCAAACATAGAAGTTTTTTTTGCTTCGAGGAAGATCACATCCCAATGCTCATTGATTACACTTGAAAAGTGTAATTACAAACTCCCTAATTCAACACTTATTCATGCATTTAAATAATTAAAGTTGAAGTTTTAGTGTTATTGTATTACTTATACTTTTATTGTTTATTTGCAGAGAAAAGGGCAAGGATGTCAAAGTTTATAGCTATGGAAATGGCCGAGAAAACGAAGGAAATGTCATGGTTCAAACCTCACCTTGGATGGCCAAGACTAGCCCAAAGACTCAACCTAAAGGAGGAAGAAAAGCAAGAAATAAAGACACTTGGGGGTCGGGACCGTCCATCTAATGGTCAGGACCACAGTGTATAGGAATTGAAAAGAAAGCTTTCTATGGCCCCGACCCCTAGATTAGACGGTCGGGACCACCGTGTATCCAAAATCTAAGAATTAAAGCACCTCTTTTAGGGTTTCTTGGCATATATATAAAGAGCTATTGCATGGACAAGAAAAAAAAAGCCCCTTTTGATTTTGCACCTTCAATTGAGCGTTAGAATAGAATTTTGAGAGTTTTTAGATTAGTTTTTTTTAAACTTGGAAGCGTGGATTCATGGTTTTCGTTGGAGCTTTCATCGTTGTCTTTGTAGTGATTCTTCACATCGTCTTTTATATTCGCTTTACGTTGTAAGTTGCACTTTAATTTATTTCGTTTTATTTCGATTTGTTTCGTAATATCATATTTTGCTTATTTCAATTCTCTTTTCGTATGATTGAATGCTATTTTATTGTTTTTAAGATGCTTAAAGTAGTCGTAGCGTAAAACCCTAATCTTGATTCAACGAATCAAGAAAGGGTAGTTCACGAAAAGCTTTGGGGTGTTCGTAGTCTCTTCGCGAAGGTTGCGAAACCTTTTTCGAAGGGATTTACCTTTCAAAATCTATTTTTCTTCTGTTTCGAAAACATTCGAAACCGAAAATCTTTAACCACACTCGTTTGAAGTCACCGGTATGGGTTTTCGAATATAACCGTTTACATACTTTCGAATAAGGTTAAAAATAGGTTTCAAATTCATTTCTAGTTTCGATTGTTTGAAAAACCTTCGGAAACAAAGGTCTTTAACCATATCCGCTTGAGATCACTGGTACTGACCTTTGATTAAAATATTCTTAACACTTTTCGAATTAAACCCTAATCTAGTTTTGAATAAAAACATCCCAAGGTAAAGTAGTGAACTACCCGGACTTGAAAGTTGGATCAAGAACCTTTTTAGTATCGTGCTTGTTATTTAATTTAATTTATGAGTTGATTTATTCACTTTAAAATTTAGAGTAGATGGTTTGTTTGCATTTTAAAATTAAATTGAATTTCTTTAATTAATATTTAATTTATTTACAACCTAAAACAAAAGTTTGAGTTGTTGAAAAATTAGTTTAAATTAATTTAGGTTCACCTACTAACTAAGAGAACAAGTCTAGAGCTTTTAACAAAGCCCTCCCTGCGGATTCGACCCCGGTACTCACCGAGTTTTAAAACTACGACTGCCCTCTTGTACTTGAGAGGTAGAACCCGAAACACAATTTAGGGTCGGTCAAGTTTTTGGCGCCGTTGCTGAGGAGGGCAACTAAGCGCTAGAGTTGGGAGTTAAAAGAGAGTTCACTTGAGAAATTGGGTGAATTTTTCTTTTCTCCATCTCTTTATTAGTAGTTTTCTTTCTTTTGCATATCATATAACCTAGTTTGCATGCTAGTTAACTTAGGTTGCATTTTAGTGTAGTTTTTCTCTTTCTCATTTTATTTTCATTTTTATTTTCTGATCTTAGACATGGAAGTTGGTGATCTTGTACATGGCCCTTTTGATACCCGAGAATACATAGAGTATCTAGGTGGCATGTTTGGATATGCTTTTACATTAGACACCTATAGTATGCTTCCTCAATTCTTTGGGCATGAGGAGGAAGACCCATGTCTTCACCTTGATAGGTTTAAGGCAGCATGTGGTTTATGTGATGATGCTAGAAAGAGTGAGAGACTTAGGTGTATGTTTTTCCCCTTATCATTGCAAAGTGTGGCTGGTGACTGGTGTTATGCTGTAAGTGAATGGGTTTGTACTTGGGAGCAATTTCATCAAGATTTATTGAACATTTCCTCCCTATTTATCAAACCTTCACCCATGGCCTTCAAATAAAAAATTTTTATTGGAAGAAGGGTGAAGCATTTTATAAAAGTTGGGAGAGATTTAACAATCTTTTGGACACTTTCCCAAGTCACAGATTAAAGCTAGGGGACATTGTAGCCATATTATATAATGCTCTACCTAGTAGTTTACACCAGGCGTTTGATAAAGTCTTAGATAGGGAATTTCTTGACCTTACCCCAGGTGAGGCATGGTCATTCCTCGAATTTTTCTATGAGCACACCAAGCCACAGGGAAGACTTAAGCTTAGTTTTGAATATCATGCATTTAAAAGCCACACTGAACCTTCCCCATATACTTCTATTTCACTTGATCTTCATGATCCATCCTTTAGAAGTAGCACATGCATGGAGACTGATTATTGTGCCTATCCCAATCTTGTTCCACTCACTAAGGGTCAGCATGAGGAACCTCAGGATTATTGGCCTTGTGAGCGTAATGATGCCCAATTTGAGGACACTCTTCATCAATTTATGCAACATCAAATGATGATCAATGATAATTTATCTAGGTCTTTCGATGATTTTAAAGGACAAGTGTCTAGGTCCTTCGATGACTTAAGAGAGCAACTTTCTATGATAACACAAGCTGTGAGCACCAATCTAAATAGTAACATGACTGAGACGTCGACCTCAAACACTATTATAGGCACTGAGTGGGACAATTGCCCTAACTATACTGGGGATAACACTTGTAATGAGCATCTTTCTCATATTCCTTTAGACACTTTTGTTCAGGTTATCCCTCTACCACTTACTAAGAGTCTAGGAGACATGCAATCATTTCCTACTACTGAGCTTGACGTTTAACCTACCCCAACCACCCCAGACCTCATTGAGAGTCCTTTGACTCCAACTGAGCATTTGAATGCCACATGGCCCGAGGAATATATCATTGAATCAGTTGACCCTAGTTCACTCCACTACACAACCGAGGTTGAGAGTGGTGCACACCTCTCATCTCTTGACTTAGTCCCATCCAAAAGTCTTACTATGGGAATTGTGAGTGACTACCATGAGATCGGCCATTATTGGGGAGAGGTAGTAGACACGGGGAAGGCTTACATTGACTTTTTGGGTGTTGAGAGATCATTCAAACCCACCATTCCCACACCCATAGATTTCTTAGGCATTGAAAGACTTATTGAACCCACCATTTCCACATCCATAGATTTCTTGGGTCTCAAGAGACTAATTGAGCCAACCATGTCCATACCTGTACTTACACTTTGGCCACATCCGAGGTTTCAAGAACCTCACTTGGCCTTTCATTCCCCGGTGTGTTTTACACCTAGAAAGCATTCATATTCAGTGCTTCATGGGCCCGCAAAAAATATTTTATTTCGTAAACCATTTGTGGATGCATGGGTTAGAGAGGGTGTTGGATAACACTTTTGTTTTCATTTCATTTGTACATAGTAGATTAGCTTTTTCATTTTCTTATTTTCATAGTTTTTTTTAATTTGATTCTCTTCCTTTATTTTCTTTTATTTTATTTTTATTTCTTTTTTCGTACTAACCCTTTTTCTTGTCCTATTTTATGTCTAACCTTTTCTTTTGAATAGGTTCTTTTGTTTTCTTCAAATAAGGGAGCTCTTGAGGAAGTACCCTTCATCTCCTTTTTATTTAGTCTTGCACTTTTAATTTTGGTACTCCATTATATATAATTGCTGTTGTTGGGAGTGCTGTAGAATCTAGGTTGGGGGGTGTTTTGGGTGATGCCTTAAGGGGCTTGAATAATGGGTGCATGCTTGGTTTAATTTGTGCTATGTTCTTATTTGTGCCTTTTGTGGCTATTATTTCATGCTCATCATCATACTCACTTTGCACACTACAGACCCACTTATGCAATATAGTTTTCACATTGAGGACAATGTTTAGTCTAGGTTGGGGGGTAGAGTTCGCATGATGACACTTTGTGCTAAAATTGTTAAATTTTTCAAATTTTGAGCATTTTTTAGCTTGAACACATGAACTTAGCACATTTATACTTACATGTCAACCCTTTTGGTTTGGTCAATGGTGAATTTGAGTGAGATAATGATGAGTGAGTTTTGTTCCAGTTTTAATAGGAAACTTAATTCAAGTTGAGTGTGATAACTTTGTGCATTTGTGGACTATCATGGTGAAAAGTTTATGTGCTTAGGAGTAGATTTTATTTAACATTGGTTAATTGAGCATTCTTGGACTAAGTGGAGACTTATACCCCTTAATTGTGAGCTTTTGAGCCTTATATTCTTTTTCTTGAGGGGTTGCATATAATCACAGCTCTTTTGCTCTTCACTTCGGTTTTCAATGCACTAATTGCATCACACACACTTGCATGAGTTTCACTTGGCACATTATGAGTTGTTGCAAGCTTTGAACATGATGCTAAGCTATTTTTGCTATTGTTGGACCTTTTTATCCTTCCTTGATATGAAATTGTCCTAGGAACCAACTTGAAGCCTTTTAATAAAGTGTGTGATATATATATATATATATATATATTTTTGGCTCCCACCTCATATACTATCCGTTAACCTTGATCACACAACTTTAATCCTTACCTTCACATGTTTTGGGTTGTGAAAAGTGCCTCAATGTTAGTGATGTGAGTGGGGGTTGGGAATGGAAACTTTTGAGAGCATATTGAGATGGAATAATGGGTGGAGAATTCAACTTATGTTTATTTCATTATTTCAAAAAAAAAAAAAAGAAAAAGAGAAAAAAAAGAGAAAAAAAAAGAGAAAAAAAGAAAAAAAAGAAAAAAAAAAGGCTGTCATTCATTTTTGCTTATATAATTTTGGGACTTGTGCTTTATATTATAATTATTGAGAATGTCCCATGAGTAGTTTGTAAGTTAGTGAATAAGCTTCTTATTGTAGTTCTTCTTGGGGTTTGAAAGGAAATGGGTAGTTTGGGACTTGTGTGCACTTAAACATCTTTATCCCAAGACATGTGCTTTGATTTCTATATCTTCCATTGTTAACCATTACCCTTGACCAAGTTACAATCAAAACAAAGACCTAGTGGATTCTAAGCAAGCAACTCTTATATTGTGCATGTAGTGGTCTTGTGTAGGTTGTGTGATGTAATCTCTTACATATGCATTGGAACATTATCATGAGCTGTCCACTTTGAACTTCAATTCAATTCATTCACTTGTTTTTGGGGTTATGTGCAACTAAGATAGCATTATAGGCTATTAGGAATGTGTGAACCCTTGAATGAGTGAATTTCTTTCTATTAGTAGAATCCTGTGAGCTTTTGAAGTCAAAACTTAGTTCTATTTATGCTTTTGAGACCTTGTTGAATAAATGAAACAATTTTGCACACATGCTTTTTCTACTTTGATAGTCCATTCATTTATGCTTAGCACTTGGAAATTACACATGATATTTGGATTTTGTAACTTGTTGAGCTTGAACTTAATTCATTTTTTTTTTTTTATTTTGATCACTTTTTGACACTTTAAGACCATGCCATAGAATTTTGTGGGTAGATTCACTGCAAACTCTCACGAGACCTTACTCGTCCACTAAGGGGAACCTAGGGGTTTAAAGGGCTTGCTACACGTAGCTAAGTGTAGCCGTGTTTCCAACGAAAAGAGAAATATGATAGTAGTTGCATCGCATTTTAATAAACAACATCATGCATTTCATTTTAATAAAGAGCATTGCTAAGGGACTAGCAATGTTCAAGTTGGGGGGTGTGATTACACTTGAAAAGTGTAATTACAAACTCCCTAACTCAACACTTATTCATGCATTTAAATAATTAAAGTTAAAGTTTTAGTGTTATTGTATTACTTATACTTTTATTGTTTATTTATAGAGAAAAGGGCAAGGATGTCGAAGTTTATAGCTATGGAAATGGCCGAGAAACGAAGGAAATGTCATGGTTCAAACCTCACCTTGGATGGCCAAGACTAGCCCAAAGACTCAACCTAAAGGAGGAAAAAAAGCAAGAAATAAAGACACTTAGGGGTCGGGACCGTCCATCTAATGGTCGGGACCACAGTGTATAAGAATTGAGAAGAAAGCTTTCTGTGGTCCCGACCCCCAGATTAGACGGTCGGGACCACCGTGTATCCAAAATCCAATAATTAAAGCACCTCTTTTAGGGTTTCTTGGCATATATATAAAGAGCTATTGCACGGCCAAGAAAAAAAAAGCCCATTTTGATTTTGCACCTTCAATTGAGCGTTAGAATAGAATTTTGAGAGTTTTTAGATTAGTTTTTTTTAAACTTGGATGCGTGGATTCATGGTTTTCGTTGGAGCTTTCATCGTTGTCTTTGTAGTGATTCTTCACATCGTTTTTTATATTCGCTTTACGTTGTAAGTTGCACTTTAATCTATTTCGTTTTATTTCGATTTGTTTCGTAATATCATGTTTTGCTTGTTTCAATTCTCTTTTCGTATGATTGAATGCTATTTTATTGTTTTTAAGATGCTTAAAGTAGTCGTAGCGTAAAACCCTAATCTTGATTCAATGAATCAAGAAAGGGTAGTTCACGAAAAGCTTTGGGGTGTTCGTAGTCTCTTCGCGAAGGTTGTGAAACCTTTTTCGAAGGGATTTACCTTTCAAAATCTATTTTTCTTCTGTTTCGAAAACATTCGAAACCGAAAATCTTTAACCACACTCGTTTGAAGTCACCGGTATGGGTTTTCGAATATAACTGTTTACATACTTTCGAATAAGGTTAAAAATAGGTTTCGAATTCATTTCTAGTTTCGATTGTTTGAAAAACCTTCGGAAACAAAGGTCTTTAACCATATCCGCTTGAGATCACTGGTACTGACCTTTGATTAAAATATTCTTAACACTTTTCGAATTAAACCCTAATCTAGTTTTGAATAAAAACATCCCAAGGTAAAGTAGTGAACTACCCGGACTTGAAAGTTGGATCAAGAACCTTTTTAGTATCATGCTTGTTATTTAATTTAATTTATGAGTTGATTTATTCGCTTTAAAATTTAGAGTAGATGGTTTGTTTGCATTTTAAAATTAAATTGAATTTCTTTAATTAATATTTAAGTTATTTACAACCTAAAACAAAAGTTTGAGTTGTTGAAAAATTAGTTTAAATTAATTTAGGTTCACCTACTAACTAAGAAAACAAGTCTAGAACTTTTAACAAAGCCCTCCCTGTGGATTCGACCTCAGTACTCACCGAGTTTTAAAACTACGATTGCCCTCTTGCACTTGAGAGATAGAACCCGAAACACAATTTAGGGTCGGTCACTCATAAAACCACAAATCTTCATCATTATCGGGTTGATTTGTTTTATACAATGATAGATATGAATCTTCAAGAGCTGAATAACCATTTTAATGAGAAGAATACGGAGTTTTTGTTGTGTATGGCATCTCTTAATCTGACAATTCATTCTCTGCTTTTGATAAGAAAAATTTTCTTCGTTTTACAAAATTTTATCCACTTGATTTTTCCTTATTAGATCTCATGGTACTTGATAATCAACTTGAGACTTATATTATAGATATAAGATCCAATGATCAATTTCTTTAAAGTGATGGGGTTTGGTGTACTTGCTCAAAAATTAGTTGGGACAAAAAAGGATATTGTCTATCCACTGGTATATTTGCTAGTGAAGTTGGCCCTAATCTTACCAGTTGCAATTGCATCAGTTGAGAGAGCTTTCTCTGCAATGAATATTATAAAGACTTCATTACGTAATCACATAGGGATGAGTGGATAAATGATTGCTTGGTGACATACATTGAAAGGGATATATCTGAAACTATTTACAATGAAGCTATTTTGCAATGTTTTCAAATATAAAGGAAAGAAGGGGATCGTTGTAGCTTGTTTTGTTAATTTGAAAGTTATTTTGTGTAAGAAACATTCGATATCAATGTATAATATTTTATATTTTATTATATTTTATGCATTTGTTTGGAATTTACAATTTTACTTGTGAATTGGGCTTGTGCTGACCCAAATTCACAGGTTTGCCATTGTCAACAACACTATTCCAAACATGCAAGGATCAATCCCCAACATCATAGACTCTTTGATGAACATGCTAACATGAATACAAACACTTAAAAATAATTTTAAGTCTGTTGAATATGAAAATTCAACAAGCATAATATAAGGGAAACCATTCCTAAAAGTAATGCTATATATGGTGTCAAAAGTTCTCCTCTTGTGGATATAACCACTAGGGGTGAATGCAACACGAAACATGCTAGAAAAATATTAAAGGATATAGATTCATAAAATTGAATTAATGAATATATATAAGTTGGCTCTGATACCAATTGAAGGTTCTAGAATAAAAACCGCAGCAGAAAAACAATTTCAAAATTTTTAAAATATGATCTTAATCTCATGTTCTTTCATTTATTCTAAGGACAATGAATTAGTAATCACCTTAGTAAGACTTAGTTGCACACCTTGAACAATGAGAGTAGATTTGTTATTGATCTTTTCAAACAAGCTCCAGAGCCTTAGAAATCTTTTTCATTGATCACGCAATGATGGGGGGATGAGTAGTGGGAGTCAACAAACACTTTAACTTCTTGTTCCTTCTCAAGCTAAATTTTCAGAGAATAAAAAGCATCAAGTTATTTGGCCCCTCTAGTGGTATATAAATACAAACCACACTCCTTTTTGTGCAAAGAAAGGATCTCCAATGTCTTCCTTTTTCAAGCTAACAAGGATTCTTATAATTGCACATTAGCCTTCAAAGAATAAAATAATCCTTAAAACCACCATAAACTTTATTAAATGCTGATAGCTGAACTCTTAGTTAGGGAAATTTCGATGAAGCCCCTATCCTATTAATTACCATAAAGACGAATCCCCACAAACCGGTATTTATGAATAAATAGTGAGTAAAGAAACTATTAACTCAATTTTATTTATATCTTTAACCTTGATAGATCAATCCAATAATACCAGATCATTAATTATTTATTTATCAAGAATTCCTTTTGAAAAGAGATAATACTTTATCAATAATATATAAATAAATAAAGAAAAACTTAGTTTGCTTCTAGTGATCATAACATAGATTAAACTAAGGGAATATATTTCTCAACTGAGTTTGGTAACTATCTTGAGATTATAAGTTTCTAAGCCCCAACAATGTATGCCTAAGATATCGAGATATTGATCGTATAAAAGTCTCACTCACCAATAAGTCAAAGCATAGACTATTAAGAACATATGTCCTCTAACCTCGAAGGATTAAAACTTACTTTACAATTAATAGCTGTGTAAGAAGTGATACAATCATTGACAGTTGTGATAATGTATTTGATTAGCACATAATATTATACATTTATGCACCTTTTTGATGTGTTAATTGCATAAATACATTCAGTTAAAACTTGATTTTATTGTATATTTCTTGCACACTTGTATTTTGTGTTTATTGTAATTTTTAGGAATTAATTCTACATAATTGGAGATCAAATCAACATAAAAATGCAAATGGAAGAAGTCTTATTGAATGTGAGGCAAAAAGAGGAAGGAAAAGAGCTTAAAAAGGACAAAGAAATGTAGTGTTGAGGATATGGTGCGAACCAAGGTTTAAACAAGATTTTAGCTTCAAAAATTTTCGAAGCTATGATGATGGTGCGAACAAGGGTTCAAACAAGATTTCAGCATCAAAATTTTTTAAGTCACAAGCTATGGTGTGAACAAGGGTTCGAACCAGACCTTATTCGCACCCTTGTTCAAACAACAGCGGGTGAATTAATTTTGAGCTTAAAATATTTGTAAGTAGCAAGCTATAGTGCAAACAAGGGTTTGAACTATGCCTTGTTCACACCTTTGTTTGAACAACAGAGGGTAGCTCAACTTCAAAGCTTCAAATTTTTGTAAGGCATGGGGATATGGTGTGAACAAGGGTGCGAACCACAAGGGTTCAAACCACACCCTGTTCACACCTTTGTTAAAAGCATGCGGGTTTCTTGTAAATTTTTGTAATTCTCCACTCTTTTTAAAGGCTTTTTTGTCATTCCAAACAATTATTTGTACTATATAAGGAGAGGATCTGCAGAGAATTAGAGAGGAGACATTCATATACATTAGGGATTAGATATGTAGAGAGTAGATATATATGTAGTTGTAGAGAGAGAATTTAGATATTGTTTGGTAGGGTAGAAATTTCACTTTCCTTTGCAATTCCTTTTGTAAACATGTTGGATTTCAATACAAGTTCAAGTTTCTCTTCATCTATGATTGAGTAGTTCTTTTGCTTGGATTCACATCAAGAAGAGTAGATGATGTATGTGGATTTTCAAGGTAATTTCTTAATGTTGTCCCAAATAGCAACAGTAAAGGGGGGTGAATAGGGTTGCTTAAAAATTTGCAAATAAAAATTTTAGCCCTAAAAGAAATATGTCAAGATGAAAAGGATAATCAAATATATAATGCACCAAAAAAAATATTTAATATTTGTGGATGAAGAGTGAGTGTTAGTGTTTGCAATAAATATAAAGAGAAGGGAGAAAAAGCAAACACAATCAATTTATAGTGGTTCGACTTCAATGTTGCCTACGTCCACTCCCCAAGGCCTTCCTTGAGATTTCTCCACTATTCTTTGAAGAGCTTATTACACACTAGCTTCCCAAGATGCTAGAAACCTTTCCTAAGTGATTTTATCTCTAAATCACTCACACAAGTCTCTCTCAAAGAAAGTCTTTTGTTTTGGTTCTAACACTTGAACCAGCAAACTCTCACCCAACTCTCACAAATTAAAAGGGCTTTAAATTTTCCTTTCTTACAGCAACAATGATGAGTTTAAAATCCAATTAAATCAAAAAGAAACTCTCACAAGTTGAATATGAAAAATGAGGTACAAGTGTGGGAAGAAATTACTCTATGTTTGCAAAGTTATAGAATTTCTTGTATATCTTTGTAAGCACTTCTTTCTTGCATTCATCATTCTCTTGAATCTGAGTTTGAGGCTTTATTTATAGATGAAAATCTCCAAATGGCCATTACTAAGTGAAAAGACACTTTTGCCCTTGAAAGAAGTTGAATTTTCTTACTTCCAATGCTGTCTTTCAGTTTCAGGTTTTCTAAGATACATTTGTGACGTTTTTCACCCTCATAACGTTCAAATATGACATTTCCTCAGAGTAACGACTTTGTAGATATATAAGTCAGATATCACATGTCAAAATTTAAGCTTCATCCAACGGTTAAATAGTCAGATATGGCTTCTGAGCCAAGACCAGCTTCTAATAGTGTTTTCTGACATTCTGAATCTGTGTTTCCAGTTTACACTTCTGTTTCACCATGATACTTTTAGAATTAGAAGAAACTTAAACTAAAAAAGTTGTAACTTTTTAATTATTCTTATCACACACCAAAAATTAGAATTTTTAAAGCTGTAGAGTATGAGTTATGTTTCAAAAACTAAGACTAGCTCCAGAATTCAGAATTAAAATCTTTTCTGTAATGACTAATATTCCAACTCATTTTTTGATATCTTAACTTCAGATCCACAAACATTGCCCTTTAGTAAAGTTGTAGACATGGAAGTCTAGTTTACTATATTAAAATTTCATGAAAATTGAACCATTAGATCTAAAGATATCATCTATATACTAACATGTGTCTGATTTCTCTGTTCATCCGAGTTAACCTCTAGTTCAAATCTTCATTTTACTTTGATTTCTATTACTCCCAACTTTGAAATTCCTTTATTCCTTCACCCAAATTATGTGAAAATATCTAAAAACTAATATCAATATCTTCCAACTCTATTATCTTAAATCTATCGAATGAATTATAACATTTCATACATTGTCTATTTAAAAATTAACTGTAAAAATTTAATTCAATATTTGTTATCATCACAATCAATTATAATACTAACTTTATAAACCTTGGGCCAACACTTAAGAATTCTCTACATATGGTAGTTGATTTGTTTAGAACAATTGAAATTGTTAATTGTTTACTCTAAATTGAGCCTTGTTTGTACAACTTATATAAATTATATGTTAGTTGCTAATCAAAATTCTCATGCACTTTCTTAAGAAATTGTATGTGGATTGCTATTATAGAACATACATAAACTTTCTATAGGTTATGCACTCCAAGTGTTTGATTTAGTTTTTCAAATACAGTAACCTAACTTTATCACCAAATTTAACAACTATTGTTTTTAATTGTGCTTCAATGTTCAATTTCTTTTAGATTTGTGATGAATGATGATTAGTTTGTTAGGATCCTTTGAAATCACTAGTTGATATATCTTGATTAACTCTTGTGATTGTATGTTCTATGTACATTATAAGTGAGTTACTTAGTTGGAATTTTCATGCCCGAACTTAAGTATTTTGTATGTGGATTACCACTTACAACTCACGTGTATTCTATCTGGATTATTACACTCAAAGTGTTTGATTTAGAGATTCAACCAATTAAGCTTGATTTTACAACCAAATTGACTAGTCATTGTTCTCCTTGAAAATCTATAGAAATCACTACTTGAATTGGTTTAATCTAAGATTATTTTTATAGTTGTTTTTAATTTCATTAAATTTTCCATCAAAAATTTTATTTTCAAAATTTAACCCTATTTTCCTTCATTTCTCTTGTGTGACACCTCCTAATTGAGAGAAGAAGAATTATGAGTTCACTAAGCCTCTCCTTATGGGTATGATTGGTATTTCACCATTTTATAAATTTAAATTACTATAACTAATCACCTTGCACTTGGGGTGTATTTGCTTCTCTCTATCATGGAGAGAAGTTCACAATCAATTTTGGTGCCATTGTCAGGGAGATCAATTACTTGCGCTCAATTCAGAGTTAGATTGAATCATCTCAACCAATTGAAAATATTCTTTCCTATCTCTATTCTTTTAGTTAGTAGTTTTTCTTTCTTTTGCATTGCATCATATTGCATTTACTTGCCATTTAGTTAGTTTGCATTGCATTTAGTTTAGTTTGCATTTTTAGCTTAGTTTTTCTTCTTCTTATTATTATTATTTTTCTTTAATTTTTATATTTTAATGATGAACATGAATTTCGATACGTGCATATATGGTTCACCCGACCCCATCCACCACATGTTGGTTATCTAGATGAGATTTATGGCACACACTTTGTTGTAAAAACCACACGTATGTTACTTTTATATTTTGGGCATGAGCATGAGGACCCTCGAGTCCATCTTAAAAATTTCGAGTTCGTTTGTATGCATGGAACTAATGGTTGCTTGGATTATGCTTTTATGTTTGATTTTTTCCCTATGTCTTTACATGAGGTTGCTTTGGATTGGTACTATGCTATTCATTTTCCTATGCGGTCTTGGGAGGATTTGTCAAATGCATTTTTCTTTCACTTTTCCACCATCCATCGGACATACATCCTCCAATTTCAATTAAAAACATTTTATCAAAAAGAGGGTGAAATGTTCTATGAATGTTGGGAAAGGTTCAACAATATCTTACAATCCTACCCAAGCCATCATTTAGAGTTGGTGTGCATTTTGAGTTATTTCTTTCATGGTCTGTGTCTAGACACATGTCACACTCTTGATGAGATTTTAGATCTTACACCAGAGATGGCATGACATTATCTTGAGTCTCTTTTTGAGAATATGATACGTAGGGGAGAAGTTGAGCATATTGTTGCATTTAGCACTTATGACACTACATCACATGCTAACTATACATGCTCACACCTCACACCACTCATGAAGACTAAATATCATGATCAAGTGACTTCATTTGCATATGATGTCCCACCTTTAGAGTCTACCACTGAGTCTTGTTCTGACTTGGACACACTTCTTAAAGTTTTTCTAGAAACTGGTCCCTGAGACCTTGAGCATGCATTGAGTAACACTTCTTTTGAGTGTCTTGAGGGAAATAGTAAGGTTGTTAAGGACACATTACCTGAGGTTACCACATTTGAGCCCATATACACTTACACTATGGTACTAGCCCTACATCACCCACATCCAAGGTTGATTGGTCTTTGTTTGATGATGATGATACACCTTTAGAGACCACTAATCTAGGAGATGGTGTGAGAGTAGAGTAGGTGACTCCGATTGGTCTGAACTCTCTTGACCATATACTTTCTTTCACTTACACTGAGAGTTCGGCGGACAATAGTCCAATGTGTGTGGAGCCGTCACTAGTGTATGTTTATCACCAGTGCATGTTCCTCACCTATCACCACCCCTAAACATGATGCTCATTTTACTCTGATCACTCAGGCTTATTCTTCGGAATCTTAATTCTCACTGAGAATGGGCATGTCACATAGCCTGAGGAGTTTTGCATGGAGAGTCTCACCCATATCACTTACTTGTGCACTAGAGAGTGAGAGTGATACACACTTCTCTTCTCTTGATTTTTCCCACTTGAGAGTCCTATTTGGGGTTTAGCAAGTGACTTGTCTGAGACCGACCACACTTGGGTAGGGGAGGAGGTGGAGTATCCTGAGGAGGTAGCTCATATTGATTTCTTGGTGTCAAGTGCTTGTTGGAGCATCCTATGTTCATGTTTGACCTTCACAGTGGGCCTTATTCAGGTGTTATGGACACTTGGTCACATTGTCTCCAGTGTCACATACACCTGGAGCTTACCCATATTTGGTCCTTCATGGGCCAAGAGAGAACATTTTATCAATAAAGCCATTTCATAAGGTATGGGATAGGGTAGGTGTTAGATGACCTTTTATCTCTCATTTTCCTTATACATAGTAGGTAGATTTTTACTTTTCTTATTTTCTTATTTCTTGTAAGTTTTATTTTCACTTCTTTGATTATTTTAGTTTGTTTTTATTTTCTTTTACTTACTAACTTCTTATTTTTTCATTTTTACTTTATTTTTCTTTTCTTTTATTTCTAATATTTTTCTTAAATAGCTTCTTCTGTCCTTCAAATCAGAAAGCTCTTGAGGTAATATCCTTTCTTATCTTTTCCTTACTCTCACACTTCCATTTTGGTACCTAATGATCATATATGTTTGTTGTTGGGAGTGTTGTAGAATCTAGGTTCGGGGGTGGATTTGGTGATGCTTTACGTAGTTTAAATAATAGGTGCATGTGCTTGACTTCTACTTATGCTTAGTTGATTAAATTGCATCCTTAGTGATCAAGTTTTATGCTTTTCATCATGTTCACTTTCACACTAGCGACCCACATTTGCTTTATGATTGTTACATTGAAGACAATGTACAATTTAGGTTGGGGGTAAAGTTTGTATGATGATATTTGTGCTTTGATTACAAAAATTATCAAAATTTTTCAAAATTTGAGCATATTTTGAGCTTAATTGACTTGACTTAGCATGAGTTGGACCTTGCATGTCTCCCTTGATTGGTTTTATGTTAGTATTTTTTCTATGAGAGTAATTAGTGGTTTGGTTTCAATACTGAATGAGGTGCATGATTCAAGTTGAGTATATAGTTTCCTAACACTTGGAGAACATGTCCTTTGAGATCATTAGATGAGAATGTGTTAAGGATTGTTGTTCATAACATTTAGTTACTTAAGTATGCTATGACATAAGAGAAGACTTGAACCTTATTTTATGAGCACTTGAGCTTATCTTTGTTTTTGAGGGTTACATACTTCATGTTCTATCCTTTGTTCATCTCAGTCTTCTTTGAATAGTTTCATCACACTTACTTGTTTTGGTCTCAATGCACACAAGGCAATACATTGACTTGCATAAATGCATCTTATGAGTTGTTATGACCTTAAGGAGTGATGTTAGGCCATCTTTCTTACTTTTGAAGCCTTAGTCCTTTCCTTTGATTAAATTACCTTTGAAGCCAATTTGAAGCCTTTTGAAAAAAAAATTTGGATTTTTTTTTTATTTTCCATCCATATATATGACCCTTTAGCCTTGTTTATTTATTTAAGCTAACCTTTGCATTTCATGGGATGTGAAGTGCATCGTTGTTTAATATAGATGAGTGTTATAAGGATGATGATTGAAATTAGAAAGAAATGTGATAGGAATGAAGAAAATTTCATTAAAAAAAAGGAAGAAGAGGAAGAATAGAGAATAAAAGGAGAAAAAAAAAACAAAGAAGATAAGTACAGGACCTAGTATTTCTTAAGAATCATTTGCTTTTAGGCCCATGAAAAAAAAAATAGAATAGTTACAATTCAATAAAATTTCATGGTTGGCATTCAAGGTGTATGAAAGGATGAGTTGGAATGAATGAAGTTTTTATTACACTTTCATGATATCCTTAGACATGCACTTTGAAATTCTCTATCCTTTATTGTCTAGCCAATTCCTAAAGGCCAAGCTACAACCTAGTAAAGACCTAATGGACCTTAGGGAAATGACACTCATGGATGCTTTTATCCATCTCATATGGGTTAAATAGTGTTTTCATTTAATAATGCATTGAGATATTTATTCATGGAGCTATGCCACTTGTTATGTTTCAATTCTTACATTCACGTCTTAACTAGGTTCATTGCACTTCTTTATCTTTGCATGCTTGCAAGAACCATGAGAGAAAACCCTTCTTATATTCATTTGTGAGTGGATAACTTGTGAGATTCGAAGTTGAGGTCGTGTCATTAGTATGCTTGGTATTAAATTGATTGAATAATAAAAATTGGCATACTTGAATTTTAATGGTTGATTTGAACTTGTTCAACATGCATTAGGATGATATATGCCATACTTGGATTACGTAACTTGTTTGGTATTGAAATTGAACCATAAGTTACTTGATTGGATGGTATCAATAATGAGATCAATCTAGATATTTGTGGGTAGCATCATGGCAAACCCATACGAAACTTTACTCATCTACAAGGGGGAACCTAGGGGTTTAAAATGCTCGCTATGCATGCTAAGTGTAGTCATGATTTCTTACAAAAGTGGATTTGCTTTATTTGTTTTCTTTTCATAGTTAAATAATTTCTCATGTTACCCTCATTATTTATGATCCCATTTTGACTTTTGCCTCTTTTCCCTTGTGCTTATTGTGACCATTGCTAAGGACTAGCAATGTCTAGGATGAGGGGTGTGATTAGCACATAATATTGTACATTTGCACACTTTTTTGATGTGCTAATTGCATAAATACATTCACTTAAAACTTAATTTTATTGCATATATCTTATACACTTGTATTTTGTGTTTATTGTAATTTTCAAGAATTAATTCTATGCAATTGGAGGCCAAATCAACCTAAAAATGTAACCGGAAGAAGTCCCATTGAATATGAGGCAAAAAGAGGAAGGTAAAGAGCTTAAAAAGGACAAAGAAATGAAGTGTTGAGGATATGGTACGAACCAAGGTTCAAACAAGATTTCAACTTCAAAAATTTTCTAAGGCATGAAAATGGTGCAAACAAGGGTTCAAACAAGATTTTAGCATCAAAATTTCCTGAGTTTAAGCTATGGTGCAAACAAAGGTTCAAACCAGACCTTGTTTGCACCTTTGTTCGAACAACAATAGGTAAATCAAGTTTTAAGCTTAAAAGTTTTCTAAATAACAAGCCATGGTGTAAATAAGGGTTTGATCCATGCCTTGTTTGCATCCTTGTTTGAACAATAAAAGGTAGCTCAACTTCAAAGCTTCAAAATTTTTTTAAGGCATGAGGATATGGTGCAAACAAGGGTTCGAACCACACCCTGTTCACACCCTTATTCAAACCATACAGGTTTCTTATATATTTTTGTGATCCTCCACTCTTTTTAAGGGCCCTTTTGTCATTTTAAACAATTATTTGTACTATATAAGGAGAGTTTCTGCAGAGAATTAGAGAGGAGACATTTATATACAATAGGGATTAAATATGTAGAGAGTAAATATATATAGTTGTAGAGAGAGAACTTAGACATTGTTTAATTGGTAGGATAAAAAATTTTATTTTCCTTTTTAATTTCTCTTATAAACATGTTGAATTTTGATGCAAATTCAAGTTTCTCTTCATCTATGATTGAATAGTTCTCTTGCTTGGATTCAAGTTAAGGAGAATAGATGATGTATGTGGATTTTCAAGGTAATTTGCTTTTCAATCACTGTAGGAAATGTGGGTATAGGCAAGGAAAATCTTCCTCGCTAAAGTTTATATATTACTTGCTAAAGACTATAGGTGAGGAAAAATATTCCTAGTAGATTTTCTCGCCTATCCTCGGTGGCCTATAGTTTTTAGAGAGGAATATATTTTTTCCTCACCAATAATAACTTTTAGTAAGGAAATGATTTTTGTTGCCCATTCTTACCTTTTTGCGAGGAAATAAATATTTCTCGCTAAAGGTTAATTTTAGCTAGGAAATAGATTTCCACGCCTATAATGACTTTTAGCAGGAAATATGTTTCCTCGCCTATAGTGATTTTTAGCGAGGAAATAAATGTTCCTAGCTAAAAGGTAACTTTTAGCAAAGAAATAAATTTCCTTGCCTATAATAACCTTTTAGTGAGAAAATATACTTTCCTTGTCTATAGTGACTTTTGGAGAGAAAATGTATCCACTGTGTATAGTATGTTAAACTTCATTGAATAGACTTTTAGCGATGAAAAAAATACATTTAGTAAGGAACCGATTTCTTTACTAAAAGTATTGGTTTAAAAAAATAAATTTCTTGAATATTTAATTTTCCAAAAAAAATCCATTATAACAATAATAAATCAAACCTACAAACAAACTTGTTATGATATTAAAACTAGATATACGAAATTATCATACTAAAGTCATTCATATCCAACAATAAACAATGAGATCCATGAAATAAAGCAAAAGTATTAAGATTATATACAATTATAATAAACAAAAATAAAATCCAAAAAGGTTAATATGAACCGTCAAATGTCTAAATCTAGAGATATGGAGGTACACTGAGTAGAAGTGGTCTTAAAGAAGTGAAACTCTTCAAACATCTTTAACAATTGAGCTTGCTGCGTCTCCATATTATCGACTTTGTTAGAAAAAGAATTTCACTCAGCCTCTATATCCTGGAACTTCCTGGAAGGAAGATTTCGATTAGCTTCCCTTTCAACTTCAATTTGCTCTAATTTTTGCATGACACTTTTAAGTTTGGATCTTGAATTTGCACAACTTGAGCAATGAGAATTATGCATGAGGCTTTGGGCTATGACCCATCCCGCGTACATGGCCAGACTTCCTCCCTAAAACCTGCATCCCTACAGCATCCTCACTCAGTGCATCATGGCCATTGGGGGTAGGTTCATTCCTCACGTGTACCATCTCATCCTGGCATTTATTATAACTAATTTGAGAATATTGTCAAACCATAATTTAAAAATAACAATGTCAAATAAAAATTACAAGAACTTACGTGTAATTCTTTCGCTTTCATGCAACACTATTGGTTACTTTTTGTTGTATGTGCTAGCTTCCACCATCCAATGAAGCCAATCGGCTTATTACTTTTAGGATCTACCTATGGAAATATATAAGTACAAAACTAATGGCATAAATAGAACATGTAAACTAATAATTACCATGCTATGACGAGCAGGCACAAATGCACGTGATCCCATCAAATGTGTAATGGTTTGATGAGACCGATTCAGTGCATTTTTCAGGCATTTTTCCTGAAAAAAAAACACATGTTCAATATTAAATACATAATTAAAACATATTGTTTAATACATGTTCATGTAAATTATATTAACCTAGTAATTAGTGTCTGTCCATTTGTTGTCAATGTGCCACTCCCAATCCACTTGTAATACACCAGATGGGCAATGCCCTCTTTTTTCCTCCACACAGAGTCCCTCATCCATCATGTTTTATACCACTTCCATCATAAGTTGCTTAATCGAGCCTTAAAAGTTTCCTCCACCCTCTTTCATCCCATACTCCCAAGATTCACATCAACATTAATGCGTGACTGCAAATATAAGAGATATGAGAGGTTAAATTTTAATTTAATATATTACCAATAATGATATTTAGTACCGTAAGGTGCGCAAATGCCTCCTCCTTATCCCTCTCGCTAATGTCAGTGTAGCAGTGTTGATTATGTGACAGAAAGTGTCTGACAATAATGCCACACTCGCTTGACAACTTAGCTAACTCATTACAATCAAGTGGTTGTCCCTACTCAGGGTCCACAATTACGTTCATAGGTCATCTTCTTAATAAGATGATCTAGGCCAAGGCCCTAAGTGGGTTCGTGTACTGATCTGGTGGTTGAGGTGGACCTTACAAAAAAAATGAGAAAGCAATTAAAAATATGTATACATAAAGTACAAAGAAAAAAATGAAGATGATTTTGATTTATACTAATGTTACGACTCGGTGCCGGGATTGGCTGGTTGCTTAACCCCCATCTCCTTAAGCTCTCTCACTCCGTGCCTGTCTAGGATTCTTTCCTGGTGCCATTTGTAAATACATTATTAAATAGATGATAAATTATGAACAAATACATAAATATGCAATAAAAAAAATCTTATATAACCTTCAAAACTAAGTTCAAGTAACACTAAAAATTAGGATATCGCAATAAACCAAGTTCAAGTAACAGTGTAGGAATAGACCAATGTCGTTACCTTGAATAAACCAACTAATTCGAGCTAATTTGAGTAAACAAAATAATTCGAGTAATCTTCTTCTTGTCCCCCTTCCTCATCATTTGTGTCATTGGCATATTCAATGAGACATTCATCTTCATCCTCAATAGCACCAGATTCATAAGCTTCTAATGCGATTCCATCATTTATTATTCTTTTTGGATTAAGTTCATTTCTACACAAAGTCCTAATCTCTTGTGCATTCATTTGGATCACGTCGATCGACTCAAGCTCTTGGTATGCATCCTTAACTTCCATATTGGTAAACTCTACTTCAGGAACATCATATAAACATCTGTGAGCAAACTTCTCCACAACTCGTAATTGGTTACCCAGTTTCGTGTTAGCTATATAGTAGACTTGTTTAGCTTAAAATGATAATATAAATGGATCATTTGCATACCATTTCTTTCTCACACTGAGGCTTATAAAATATTTGTTAGTTTGTATCCCTTTTCTTCTCTTATTTATGTCAAACCAATCACATTGAAACATGACAACTTGAAAACCTTTTACATATTGTAACTCAATCACATCAGTTAACACCACCGTAAAAGTCAATGTTATCATTATCATGCACCCCTTCAACAACGATACTATAATTTTGACTTTTACGTCTTTTGTCACATTCATTTGCATGAAATCTTACTCCATTGACAATGCAACCACCCCCTAATGTTTAGACTAATAGCTAAAGCATAAATTTCATCTGTGACATCATGGCTTCCACAATGATACAACTTTTTAATCTACATATGCAATACTTCTATACCCATGTCACAATTAAAGTCTGCCAACATCTAATGGATTTTTAATTAAAGTTATACTTACATGTTCCTTAAACCGTGTTGGAAACTCTTTTTCGTGTCTCATGCCAATGTTTAATGCATTGATTGTGTTCAACTCTCTAATATGATTGCCGAATTTGTTACACATTAAAAAAATATCATAGCGTTTGTAGGAAAATAATGTAACAAATAAATAAAAAAACATTCATAATGATTACATACCTATGATAGTTGTCCAATCCATTACAGTTATTAAGTGTGTATCGATGCATGATCTAAAGGTCTTGGTATTGACAAGACAACATAATTTTCATCACCAAAAGGACGAACTTTACATAAAAAAATTGATAAACTAGGTTCTTCTCCACCTTCTGCTACGCTCTCATAATTGCACTCTTCTCAATTGAATCTGGTCTCAATTCTATGAAGATACTTAGAGAGGAATGTTAGAGATTCATTCATAATATATGTTTCAGTGATCAAACCTTCAGGGTGAGCACTATTTGTCACATAACTATTTAAGGTACCTGAATACCTCTTAATTAGATACATCCATCTATAGTGCACTAGGCCACCAACCAATGCTTCTTACGGTAAGTGTACTGCTAAATGAACCATAACATCAAAGAATGTGAGTGGGAAGATACGTTCTAACTTACAAAGTATGATGACAATGTCCCTAGAGAGTTGCTCAAGAACCTTCACTTTCAACGTCTTGCAGCATAACTCTTTAAAGAAGAAACATAATTCTATCAATGCGTTATACATATCATTATGCAAATATCCATGCATTCCAATAGGTAAAACTCATTGCAGTAGCATATGACAATCATGACTCTTTAAACCAGACAACTTCCTTTCCCTCTCATTGACACAATGACAAATGTTTGAGCCAAACCCATCAGGGAATTTCACTAATCTTAGAAATTCACAAAAGTTGTGTTGTTCCTACGGTGACAGAGTGAATATTACCGGGGGCATCACAAGAGTTGAACCATCTGAGACCAAATGTAATTCAAGTTGTATGCCCATATCAGCTAAATCTTATTTAGCCTTTACAATATCCATTGTCTTCCCACCGATGTCTAGTAATGTGCCAAGTAAATTTTTGCATATATTCTTCTCAATATGCATACAGATCAAATTGGCGTCGACAAATCCATATAGCCGACCCTACCTAGTGGGAAAAGGCTTGGTTTGGTTTGGTTATTCTTCTCAATATGCATCACATTGAAATTATGTCGCAATTTCAATTTGTGCCAATACAGGAACTCCCAAAATAAACTCTTCTTTAACTAATTCAATTTTTCTGCCTCACGCTTCCTCTTCTTATTGCTCGGGTGCTTTCAGGTTTATCAACTTTAACATATTGCAATTGTTTTAGGATATCACCACCTAAAATCTCCTTAGGTCTATCTTGAAGTTTTGATTTACCATCAAAGGCTTTACTCTTCCGCCAACTATAGTTATGCGGAAGATATCGACGATGACCCATATAACATATCTTACTCGTTAATCCTATGGAAGAGGCATCCTTGTTGCACGTGGGGCATGCCATCTAATCCCTAGTACTTGTTCCAGACAAGTAAGCATAGGTAGGAAAATCATTTATAGTCCACAAAATAGCAGCATGCATATAAAAGGTTTCCTCAGCAGATGCATCATAAGTAGGTGCACCATCCCATAACTGTTCTAACTCATCAATCAACGGATGAAAGATACACATCAAAATCATTCCCAGGAGCATTTAGGCTAGGTATAAGAAGGGACATTATGAGATATTGTTCTTTCGTACACATCTAAAGGGGTAGATTGTAAGGAACAAGAACCATTGGCCACATACTGTAATTGTTGTTCATAGTTCTAAATGGATTGAATCCATCGCAAGCTAACCTAAGACAAAATGTGATATTGTTCCTTCATACACATCTAAAGGGATAGATTGTAAGGAATAAGAACCACTAGCCACATACTGTAATTGTTGTTCATACTTTCAAATGGATTGAATCCATCATTAGCTAACTTAAGTCGTACATTTCGACAATTAAAAGAAAACTTGGGATGTATTTCATCCATTTCCTTCCATGCTAGGGAGTTAACTGGATGTCTTAGCATATCTATATCCTCATCACACTTTGTAGCATGCCACTGCATATCTTTTGCATTTTTTTTGACACAAATAATCTCTGTAATCTAGGCTTAAGTGGAAAGTATCACAAAATCTTATGCGGTACTTTCTTACCCTTGCCATCATTCACTTTCCATCTTGACTTACCACATACAGGACACTTATTTTTATCATTGTGCTCCTTCTAAAATAATGCACACTCATACTTACAGACATGAATCGATTCATAACCCAATCTAACATCACGCAACAGTGATTTTAACTCATAACGAGACTTTGGAAGTGTCTCGCCTTCAGAATCTAACAACATGTTGAATGATTAAATGCTCCATCGATTCAACACCTTTAAATGTAGCAATTTAACAACAAATGAAAGTGTTGAGAACCTGGTACAACTAGGGTATAGTTCACGTTGTGCTTCTCTAAACAAATCACCAAAAATGTCTTCATTAGGTATTTGATTAGAAGAAGCCTCACTACTTTGTGTGTCCACAAATATTTCTTGACGAATATCATGCATCGCTCTTATGTATTGTCATCATCATCATCATCATCATCTTCTTCTTCTTCTTCATAATATATCATTCTCTCGTTATTAACAGACTGATAGTTATCAACACGATCGCCCATTTTTTCTCTGTGGTATGCCCATCTTGTGTAAATATCCATCATTCCATTCAAATACAAGTGGTTCTCAGTCGTCTCTAAACTCAGTGATTTCCCTAAGTTTCAACATTTTTGACATGGACACCTAATTGTTGAACTATTAGGAAGATGATCACATGTAAATTGTAGAAATGACCTAGCCCCATTGATATACTTGTTGCCGAACCTATGTCGGTCATTTATCCAACTCCTATCCATATTGACTTGCCCATTACAAAATAAAAAAATTATTATTAACATCATATAAGAAAGTTAGTGAAAATTAATAACAAAGTAAAGTAAAATCAAAAGTTGCAGTATTTAATCAAAATTAAGAATAAAGTAAAGTTCAGAGAGACCTAAAATAAAAGAGCAGGATCCTAGCCAATAAATATAGCCAACATTTAGAACAAAACCCTAGAATATGCTAAAAATGCTTGTAGCTTCCACAACATCAAGGTGCTTTCATTGTTTTATTCATTTTATTTTTATTTTTATTTTTTTAACTTATTACATTGGTTAGTTTATAAATAAATAATTTAAAATTTATCTCAAACAATAAATAGTGGCCTTTAAATAAATAGTGAATAATTAAAAAGTAATTTAAAAAAACAAACAAAAGTAGTGGAAAATCAAAGAACATGTAAAGAACATAAAAAAAGTACAAAGGTAAAATTGCACTTTAGTGACTAATTTGAGCTTTAAAATTTATCAAAATTCAATTAATTTAGTACTTTTTTTTGTTAACAATCATTATAGGAATATTGTAATATTTGCTTAAAATATTAGAACTAACTACAACAATTTAGTGATTGAATCTTATTAATAAGAGAAAAAGGGAAGAGGCAAGCAAACATTATTTCTTTGTACATAACTCAAATATTGTAGATATCAGAATTAATATTCTTTGGCAAGTCATAATTTAAAGCAAGGATGTTGGGCTCCTATAACTTTCTTGCAATCTAAACTTAAAACATTATGTTTGTTGATATGCTCACATGATGATGATTTCAACAAGATAAACCTTGAAAATGTTTATCTAAAATGAATTTAAATGTAGAGAATATAATTTTATTGGCTTAAAATTAATTGAATTTCAGCTCTTATATGTTACTTAAATATATATATATATGATAGTCCATCTAATGGTTGAAATATAAATTTTTATTTTTTTTAAACTTTGATCTTCTTATGAATTTTCACATCACTTTGAATGCCTGAACTTCTATTGCAATATAATTAAACGATATTAACCTTCTATTATTTCAAAGCAACATTAACTTATTAGTGAACATTACCTAATCTACTTTGATTGGAATTAAATTAAATTAACTCATCGGTTGCATATATATATAGAGAGAGAGGTGTTCTCTTAATACTTTCATTCTCTTAATAAGCATTGGTATCTAGGAACCTATTGATTCAACTGTCTGTATATGCCAATACAAAAAAAAAAAAAAAAAAAAAAGAAAGAAAACAAAACAAAAACATATCTATTTTCGTGGGATTCACTAGTTTTATTGCAACAAATGGATGATTTCAAACATTAATTCACACAATATGTCAGATGCTAAGGAAACATCCCATGAAACAGCAAATGCACAGAGAAAAGTACCGATGCAATTTAAACTAATCTTTGAATTGGATAAATCAAAACATTGCGCAATGTTGATCATAAATCTACAACCAAATGCAAATTAAAGTTGAGTAATAATGACCCAAATGACACAATTTATATTCCTCCTGCTTTGGATATCATTATCATTTATGTTCCTCCCCTAATCAAATTCTCAGCTCAAGGATTCATCCAATACATTCCCAATCAGCTAAAGTTGAAATAGTTAGCAAAACCTTAAGACACACAGGTACATACGTAAGAGTCAAAGACATGACTCCAATAATAATAAAAATAATTGTGTATTTTTTCCAACTAGAAAAGGGTGAAACAAACTTTCAGAAAACCATGTTATTTTACATTTGACCATAAAAATTACTGTCACGCCCCGAAATCCATGACCGGGGACATGGGAACGAAACTCAAAAATAAATATCAAACCATAAAAAATGTACCATATCAGAGCAGAAGCTAATTAAAGTAAGTATTTATTCAATTTCTTAAATATTCAAAATGCCTTTAAAATGCCCTAAAAATGGGCTACAAAACCATGCCACAAATATGGGCCAAAATCAAAACTCCATTATATTAAAATTTAAATGTTGGAATGCAAAATAAAACAAATCATCCAATTATAACAACCCAAGACAGCTAACTAACCCACTGGTCCATCACGAGTATCAACCCCTACATTACTAACTGTAATAGGTGGTGAGCACTAAATTTCACATGTGCTCAGAAAGTGTTTATAAAATATAATTTCTTAATCATGCAAAGCTATTAACACTAATTAATAAGAATAAAATTTAAAATCTTAAAATTTTCAAAATATCCATATTTTATCATTTCATTCAAATAATAAAGTTACTTAGCCATGATCCCGCAGTCTCATACTAAAAATAAATCATATCACATCATTCACATCACCACACATCAATATCATACCATGGGTCAGATACTTAGCCATGATCCCGCAGTCCCAAATGTATTCATTTACCTTAGTAGGCAAATCGGTCATACAGTCTCAATACTAAATCTACGTTAGAATAAGCCGTATATACATTTCGTAAGTTTCTAGCCTACTGGTTATGCCAACCACCTTGCGCAGGTTTTGGGGCTTTCAACCCTTGGGCTCTAGAACCCACTCTTTTTAGTACCCTTAATGACCCTAATAACCTAAAAATCAAATCTCAAGTAATTCCTTTAATTAACAGCACAACATACACAAAAGTTCTCCCTAATTTGATTTTTTTTTTGTATTCTTCCCCTTACTTTATAAGTTTTATGAAGTGTGAATGTGTTTCGGGCCTAAGTTTCATGCTGCCCTTTCATAAAAATATTCTCATACAAGATTTATCAAATAAATATCATGCAACCATATTCAAGAATATATATGTAGCCAGCTTGATAAACAAAATTTTATATCAAGCATGCCAAGACAAAGAAGGATTCAAGACATAAATTTTGATAATTCATGAAAAGTAGAAAATAAAATATTTTATACTAATTCAAAAGTCTAAAATACTTATAATTAAGTCCAGTTTCATAAAAACAAGATTTAAAATTTATTATACTAAATGGGCATTTTTGTTAGAACCATACAGAACAGCTCACTTTCATGATTTTTTATAAAATCCATTTTAAATCCAAAAATTTTGAAATTTTTACAGAAAGCTCATCCATATATATAGTTTAACATATAAAAATTTCAAAAATTATATCAACTTTTATTTATACCTTTTATACCAAATATCTAACTATTGTCAGTACAGCAATGTAAACTAAACAGCCAAGTTTCAATATTTTTATAAAATAAATTATTACTCAAAAATTTATAAAAACATTACTGTAGAATCTCTAACATGTCTAGTTTCAAATATAAAATTTTTTGAAATTAATTTAATCTCTAGGTGTCATTTTTATACCAAAAATCAAACTCCTGTCAGCACAACAATTTAAAACCAACAGTCAATTTTCACGATTTTTATAAAATCCATTTTAACTCAAAAAAATATGAAATGTTTACCAGACACTATTTTGGATATGTAATCCCATATATAAAAATATCAAAAATTAATTCAACCTCTATGTATGAATTTCATATAAAAAATTTGTGCTGATCCTGGCATAGAAATCCCAACCAAACAGTCAAGTTTGACTATTTTTAATAAATTCATTTCGACTCCAAAAATTATAAAATTTTTACAGGAAACTCATCTACATGTCTAATTTAACAAATAAAAGTTTTAAGAATTAAATCAATCTCTAAATATAATTTTTATGGGAAAATAATGTACCCATTTCAGTGTGAAAGTTTCAGAATTTCACATAATCAATAATCAATTCATAGAATACGTTTTTCATCTCTTGCACATATATGTATATATACATGACATGATAAAAAAAAATATATCAAATAGACACAATCCCACCTACCTCACTACACACGTAGACGATCGGTGTGTGAATCAATCAACACCAACTCAAGTTGGCCTTAAATACGATCCAGTAATCCTCTTTGAAACGACAATTACACGTTTTCTGAAAATCTCTCAAAGATCTTTACCAACGTACAACTGATAGCATGATCTCTCTCTCCCCCTCTCTCTTAAATTCGAAAGGCCAAAATAAAAAATGTAGAATTGTCTTTGGTGGAATATCATAGATGGTGAAGATTTTAAACAATCCAAGAGTCTCCCCTTTACTCACTCGTACAAGCACCTAGAATAAATCTCCCATTAATATCTTCCACACTCCAACACTAAATTCACTTTAAACCATAACCCTTTGACCTCCCTCATCAATATTACTTCTCAGCCATCTCTCACATCCAATGGGAAAACACAGTACATAATATATATACATACATACCATTGCTAGCACACACACAAATACAAATAAACAAAAAATTAATGTAAGCACACTTAATGCATGATATACGTAATTACTTTAAAATCTCATTTCTAAATACAATTTTAAATGGCACAAAAAATCTAAAATTAAATGTAAATAATTCTAAAATAAAATTAAGTCACAAAAAATTTGGGTCTTTACAATTACAATTGTAAACAACACGGCAATCACCTACTAACATAGTAGCATCTAAGCAAAGCAATCAGAGAACTTTGAATACCATTATATATGGGTATTCTACATTAAGCTTTACACTAAAGAACTTTGTTTTTTAGCTTTTTACAGCCGTTCTCTTTCCCCATCCAAAAACCCACTACTGAATTAAAAGCTTTTAGCAGATTAATGTAGGAGACACTGAAAAAAGAAGAAGAAGAAAAAGAAGAATAAGGTTTCCAATACCTCATATAATCAAGAAATGAGGAAAATTTTGAACTTTGACACAAAAAGGGCAAAGTGGGATGTGTGGCAAAACAGAGTTGAACAAAGAAATTTGTATCAATGCATAGTTGAAAATGCTTGTGCCAAATGAAAAGTGTTAATCTAGCACCAAAAAAAGTACCATTTTCTCAGTATTTCCTTGCGACTAAAACTTGAAGCAGTAAGGGGCTATTTGTTAGGGCTTTACACACATAGAAAGAAATAAAGAGAGAGAGAAGGTTAGAACCTGTGAGTCAGAAGTGGTAGCACAAAGCAGAGATGGCGGTAAGAGGCGCGGTGGTTGGGACGCCGGCGAGAGGCATGGCGAGGGGCTATATAGAGCAGTTCAAAAGAGTAGGGGTGAAAAGCAGCAGCACAGGATGGAGACGGCGGTGAGAGACACGATAGCTATAACAGTGACAAGAGGTGCGATGGCCGAAACAATAGCAACAACAAGTGTGAAGATGGACCGCGTAGAGTTGTTCGAAAGCTGAGGGAAACATATACAGAGGTTTAGCATTCTGTGTTAGTTGATTTTTTAGCAAGGAAGCTAAAAGTTCCTCGCCTATACTATTTTACAAGGATACCCTTTGTCATTTAAAGGGATGGGTGCTGACTATATGGGCTTTTAGCAAGGAAGATAAATTTTTCTTGCTTACACTCTCTACCTATGATTTTTTTTTTCAAGTGCCAAACTTCCAGGCACCAAAGGGGTTTTTCTAGGTGCCAAGAGGGAGGAGTTTTAGACTTTTGGTGAGGATTTAAATAGTTCCTTGCCTAATATTTAAAAAAATGTGATAACATTTATAATAAATGAATTAATATTTTTAAATATTCTATGGATACCTATTTTAATTGCCATAGAATTTAAAATACATACACTTTTACACTATTTGTGACACCTATATACCAATGAGGCTCAAGAGATATTTTCAAACATTAGATTTGTTTAATAGTCCAAATTACTTTCTTTTACCCTTTCATTTTGGTTGTCTTTTTGTTATTTCATATAAGAATACACTTTTTTACTCTTTTTATAATTTTTTAAATATTTGTTATAAAAATTTTTAAATTAATATTTTTTTTAAAAATATGATAATATTTGTAATAAATAAATTAATATTTTTAATTTGATATTTTTAAATAATCTATGGGTACCTATTAAACAAAGTCAATAAAAATTATTTATATAAAAAATGTGACATTTAGACTTTAAGTTTTTAAAAAAATAAATATTGATATTAAAATTAAATTTTAATGTGCATAAAACTTAAAATAGATACACTTTTACACTTTGTGACATCTATCTCCCTTGCCATACCCAACATCAGTTTGTATAATATATTATTGTCATATCCACCAACAGTTGAACTCAATCGATTCTTACTCCCTCAAATGCATCTTAGAATACAATTTTTTTTTTGTGACCCAGAACCCCACAGATTTATTGTAACCATCGACGAACCGCGTAGTTGATGAGATCTTAGAATGCAAATTATTTAATTGTTTTACAAGTTTATATTTAATTGTACAATTTTAAGTAATAAAAAAATAAAGTGGAGTGTAAGATACTATTTGTGGACTACAAATAAGTTAAGTCTTATTACAGAGAAAGTTGATATTTCCTTGCCTATACTCCACTATTAGCAAGGAAACTAAATTTTCTCGCAAAAAATTACTGCACCATTAGTGAGGAAGGAGATATTTCCTTGCCTATAACCCACTATTAGAGAGGAAACTAAATTTCCTTGCCTATAGGAAAAAAAGTTACTCCACCATTAGCGAGGAAATCAATATTTCCTTGCCTATACCCCATTATTAGTGAGGAAAATAAATTCCTCACCTATATTAGTCCCCACCCTTTGGCACCATATTTTTGAACGTATAGCAAGGAAATCCAAAAATCCTCACAAAATATAACCATTACCGAGGAACATTTTTGTTGTAAAAACTCTTTGACCTATTTGTGAGGAAAAATTTGTTTCCTCGCCTAAAACCAACTATTAACAAGGAAATAGATTTCCTCGCAAAAACTTTCCTCACTTATACTTCATTTTCTTGTAGTGAATGTTTGATTTTCGTAAGAATTCTCTACGAATGGTAGTTGATTCGTTTGGATCTATTGAAATTGTTAATTGTTTACTTTAAATTGAGCCTTGTTTGTATAGCTTATATAGATTATATGTTAGTTGCTAATTAGAATTCTCATGCATTTTCTTAAGAAATTATATTTGGATTACTATTATAGAACTTACATATACTTTTTATAGGCTACGCACTCTAAGTGTTTGATTTAGGTTTTCAATCATATGAACCTAACTTTGTCGCCAAATTTATTAACTATTGTTCTTAATTGTGCTTCAATGTTCAATTTCTTTTGGATTTGTAATAATGAATGATAATTAGTTTGTTTGAATCCTTTGAAATCACTAGTTGAAATATCTTGATTAACCTTGTGATAGTATATTCTATGTACATTACATGTGAGTTATTTAGTTAGAATTTTCATGCTCAATCTTAAAGATTTTGTATGTGGATTGCCACATATAACTCTCATGTATTCTATATGGATTATTGTACTCCAAGTGTTTGATCTAAAGATTCAACCAAGTGAAATGGATTCTATAACTGAATTGATTAGTCATTATTCTCCTTGAAAATCTATAGAAATCACTACTTGAATTGGTTTGATCCAAGATTATTTTTATAGTTGTTTTTAGTTTCATTAAATTTTCCACCACAAATTTCATTTTCAAAATTCAACCCTATTTTCCTTCATTTCTCTTGTGTGACACCTACTGATTGAGAGAACCTACTGATTGAGAGAAGAAGAATTGTGAGTTCATTAAGCCTCTTCCTATGGGTACGATCGATACTTTACCATTTTATAAATTTAAATTGTTATAACTGCTCACCTTACACTTGCCATATATCCGCTCCTCTCTATCATTGAGAGAAGTTCACAAGCAGTATTCTTACTTATGGTCCAGTTTAACGTACTCAAAGTACACCAACATGCTAATCTTGTGATACTTTGTCAATAAAAAATAAATAAATAAAGAAAAATCAGCATGTCTCTAGTGATTGTAACATGGATTAAATCAAAGGAATACATTTCTTAATTGAGTTTGGTAACCTCATGAGATTGTAGGTTCCTAATCCCTAATAATATATGCTTGAGATATTGAGATATTGACAATACATAAGTCTCACTTATTTATAAGTTAAAGCATACACTATCAAAAAATTATATCCTCTAACCTCTCAAGGTTAAGACTCACTTTACAATTAATAGTTATGTAAAAAGTGCCACAATAATTGACAGTTGTAATAATAAATTCTTACTCACGGTCCAGTTTAATGTATTCCAAGTAAACACGCTGATCTTGAAATACTACATAATTGATTGAGATAAATCATTCTATAAAGATCATTGAGTTTTACCTACTTGACTAAGTTGACCAAGTTCAATGTGATTATAATAAAGAGTGAAAATACAAGTAAATAATGAAATTATCTCTCTATGTATGATTACACACATACATAAGATCTACCTTAAATGTGTTCTCTAGTTTTGACAGATCTCATCCATCCATAAAATTGCTATAACAATAAAGACATATAAAAAAGAAAAAATTTTTATTAACAACTTATCAAATGTATAAATGTTTTGACTTGTAGACAGCATATAATCCAACATACTAATGGTCCATTTGGTAACATATATATATATATATATATATTTTATGGTTAACTATTTTTGTTTTTAATTTTTTATTTTCAGTTATATTTTTTTTGAAATAAAAAATGAAAAGCATGTTTGGTAGTGTAATTTTGTTTACAGTAATTAATTTTATTTTAATAAAATATTTAATTTTATTAATATTTATAAAATTAATTTAATTTAATAAAAAATATTTAAATTAATTAATTTAATAAAATATTAAATTAAACAATTTAATGTTATAAAATATTTACTATTTAATAAATATTAATTTGAATAAAGTATATTAATAAGTAAAAATAATTAATAATAAATTATTATTTTATATATTTTAAATTATTTAATTTAATAAAATATAAAATAAATTATTTTAAGAGATAACTATACTAATTAAAAAGTTTTAATTTAATTATTATTTATTAAAAATTATTTTAATCTAATAAAACATATCATTGTAATAATAAATTATTATTTTAATAAAATAAATTATTATATTAGTATATTATCATTTAATAAAAATAATTTCAACTTAATAAAATATATAATAATATGATTTTTTCATATGATGCAACAAAAATTGATAAAGTATTAAAATTGATAAAATATTTATAAAAGAAAAATTAATGAGAGTGAAATATTATTTTTTTGTTTATATTTTTCTATTTAAATTTTCATTTAATTTTTGACAAAAAAAATGAAAACAAATTTATCAAATATATGTTTATTGTTTATTTTTAAAATTTTATAAATATAGATAAAAAATAATATATATAAATATTATCAAACGATACTAAATATTTCATTCTTTTTAAATTCAGACCAAAAATCTTAAGACACGAGAGAACCCTCGGCCTCTTGACTCACCCCAATTAAAATCTGCCAACAATAAGGTGAGTATACGTAAAGAGGAAAAGCCAGTGGCTAGATGGACTACTAGATAAATCGAGGATGAACGCATTAATTAATCTTGGTCAAATGGATCGAGAAAGAACTTTAAAAAGGCAGTGCAAGTGTTTGAGAATTAATTATGCGTTTAAAAATCAACTGATTCAATTGACCCTTCAAGAGAGAGAGACAGAGAGAACCCAAAAATGACGAGCAGGGTGATGTTTTTTATGAAAAAAGGATATGATGTGTTGCATGACATATATGTATATCAATGCTTTCATGCAATTGGCAAATACGGGATAACGCTAAAATCCAGGAACTAGGCAGGAAGGTGCCTGCAAATAAAGACAATTAATTAATTAATTAATTAAGCAGGTGGGGCGAATTTTAGGATCCATTGTTGAATCAACCAGAGACAAATACTGCGGCCCTTTTCTTCTGGGTGGGTACCTACTTCCGTTCAGCATCAATGCTCTCTCTCTCTCTCCCATCTTATTCTTTTTTTTTTTTTTTTAATGCCCAACTGGATAGTGCATGCCTAAACAACTTTTCTCTCCATTAATCTTCTTAATTAATTTGTTATATGTTTACATAAATTTACCGAAAAATATTATTGGATTGGAAAAGAATATAAAAAATAAAAATAGAATGATATGACAATAATTATAGCGTTGCAGTTATATTTTTTTACATGCAAATTTGTTACTTTTTAATGATAAATTCATAAAAATTTTTACATTATTTTAATTAATTATTACAAGAGAATTCTATAATTATGTAACATTTCTCAAATTAATATACAGGTATCTTCTTAGGATTAACGGGCACAACTCCACAAACGTTTAGAAAATTGCTTCAGTTTAGCTTGGATTAATTTTGAATAATGATATTATAATAAAAAATTATTAAAAATAATTAAAATAGTGTGAAATAAATCATTTTAATACAATAAGTTCATATATATATATATATATATAGTTTAATTATAACTCTATTCATATACATATACATAGTTAATTATAACTCTATTATTGTATATCGCTCTATTTTATTTTGTGATATATTATTTTAATATATTGCTATTCTTTTAATATTTTAAAAACTTTTGTGTTTTTCTTTTGTTTGGATTGTCAGCAAGAACAAATGAAAAGCAAGCAGACGGCAGATGGATATGCCCGTTGGATCTTTGAAAGGTCAAAGGAAAAATGAAAAAACAAATGGGCAGTGCTTTTCTGGACACTTTCTTGGAACCTTCGCGGTATCAATCAGAGAAATTATCCTATAGGCCTCGCCCACCATATCGCCCACCATATCGTCGAGCTCGGACTGTAAAAATTATGTATATCGAAATATTTTGCAAGTCGCTTAAACATTTACAGCGGTGATTGTCTTTTTGTCTTTTTATCTTTTATATTTAAAGTAAAAATCACTAACATTTTTAAATTTAAAAAATTTACTTTTGTATTTTTTATATGGAGTCATAAATAGTATTAAATTTTTAAGTAAATGACAAAAATATTTATTAAAATTAAATGAAAAAATGATTTGAATTTAATTCACCACCATCTTAAAATTCGTCCATACGTAATCTGAGATTTGATGCTTGCCACATTGTACTGTGATCTGAATACCTTGATTGAGAAAAGAAGCTTCAGATTCTGGAAATCTTTCAAGGTATATTCCATTAACAATGACCTGGTCTAACATATTAAGGATAGTGTGATTTTCCTGTTTGATGGACCAAGTGAAATAGCATCCATTGAACCTCAGGTCAGTTACATCAATTTTACTGATCGATGCAGTCCATAAAGTCTTGACTATCCCACAGATGCTTATCAGGAAGTAGCTAATATGATGACCAATAATATGTCAGCTGATCAAATTTCTTATATTGCATATGATGTTTCAGAAGAGGAGATTCAGATCCACTTTCTTTTCTTTACATGACCACAAGGCATCTGGCCCATACAATGCTGATTCATACAACGTTGCTAAATCCCATGTAATGCAATGGGATTAGAATTTCAAGATGGTGATGATAATGGTGAAATTTCCTGGTCCCCGATCTGGACCTCCGAGAGTTTGATCTGCCGAAAACAATGAAATTTGTTTGCCGGGAATACCAGTATGTTGTCTGTCAAAGACTCTCTAACGATTAAGTTAGTAAGAAGTTAAGAAATAATTTGGCAAAGTAATGGCCAGGTGAAAATACCCTATGTGTGAGAGTGGATTCTTTTCCTACTTATAGGGATGTTTTGCAGATTCAAGGATTGAAGTAAATCGAAAATTCTTCCGATCTATCGTAATTTCCCCATTTAGATAAGGAAAGTGCGAAATCTATGTCAATTCTGGAATTTCCTTCCTAATTTAATAATTATGAATCAACAATTGCAACGAGGATTTCGGGATTGTGATCATGAAGACCTCATGCATGCGCCCACGTTCAGCTCGACACTTAGTAGCCTGGGTTATAGAGTTTGGCCTAAGCTAATTCGACCTCCACGTTCAGAAGGTTAGCTCGTCCCCCTTTGGGGACTTTCTTTGACGATACTGAAGGGTATTTTTGTCATTTTGATAAAGTTGAGAAATTTCCCTCACCAGTTGCCCCTGATTCCTTAGGTCTTTTAGCGAACCTAATGGTTGAGCCACTTTCAAGCTACAGAAGCTCCCTCCGTAAAGGGTAAGTACACAAATGTTACTTTCACACAAGCACAACTAGGAGTTGGCACATATGAAAGATTGAAATTTAGGACATTGTTTGTTCAAAATGGAAAGACCAACCCTATAAATTTAGGAATGAACCTTGGCTAAGATTGGAGGCCATGACATTCCAAACAACCAATGTCGAGAAAAGCCTAATTTGAAATTAGCAACAATCCTTATCCTTTTACCATTTCAATTGGTACTGTAGAACTCGCACCAAGATTTGATCATTCAGGCAAAGGCCTCCATTCTTCGTAAGGAATGCATGCATTGCTTGTGTTTTTGAGGGGAAGTGCACAAGTGCCATTCTAATGGTAATGGGGTCCAGGAATGCCTGCCTGCAAAAATAAGTGGAAGGATTTGTGTTTGGGGGGGGGGAACTAATGCCATAATGAACAAGAGAAATTGCTATGTTTAGCAAAAGTATTCAGCACTAACTTGTAAAATACTTGCATTGTATGAGCAACCAGAAAGGAAATGCTCTACATCATCTTGAGATAAATTGTGAGGTTTTCCTTGCAGCAGTACCTAGCAAAGGAGCATCAAACTAATCTTAATTTACCAAAGTTACTGTTGGTTTTTATAGCATAGGGTTGAGAAAAATATCTCGAATGGAAGGATGAACTCTTTAAAAGTTTTTCTGATGCACAACGGAAGCACCTTGTTATTAGCGGTTCAGCATTCCAGAGCTATTCTCAAATTATCTCTCTAGATGGATGTGTGCGGTCACTCTCTTCAAATCTCTTAGCTAATTGATATATAAAAGATATTTATAAAGAGTGAGATACAGAGTTTGTATCAAAGAAGATCTCTAACTCTAGAGATTATCTCTTATCCACTCTCATACATATCTTATCTATATATATCATCTTAATATATATTTAGAAGATATGATATCTTAAGAAAATCTCCCAACCATATCATCTTAACTAAATATATATATTAATTATCTATAATTTATTTCATAAATAAATTATAAATAGTTAGGCAACTGGATTTGGCCCATCAAGATAAAATTGAGCTAACTTAGGGACTAAAGGCCCATAGATTCCTAGCTCCAACTTAAAAGGATGTTTGGGCCTTGTCATCTCATGACAACCCATTATCTTTTAAATTAACTCAGGGCTATTCCACTAAAAGCCCTGAGCTGCACTCTAGTAGTCCATGTTGAAATTCATTTAATTAAAACAACTTTAATAAAATGAATTTTGGGTCTTAGACCAATAATATCCACTTAATTAACCCTCCATTGTAGGCTCGTAATTAAGCTAGGCTAAATGTCGAGCGCCTTAATTACATATTTAACCCTAAGTCACTATTTATCTAAACTTTGATCTTTCTCAATATTTTCATATTTGTAAATAATTTTCAAATAAATATTGTTATTCAATAAACAATTTATTGAATAAACTGTGGCCACAGATTTAATGATCAAAAGATAAATAACTTAGGTGAGCATATCAAAATAGATTCCATCTTGTAAGTATATGTTCCCACGATTCATAAAATTAAATCTCCAAGTTATTGAGGTTTTGACCATTTATAAAATCCTACTCTGTGATAACTCAAATAGACTTAATTTATGAATGTGAATCCATTACAAACTCAGAATTAAGGTTTATTAAGTTTATTAAAGTTTATATAAATTATGATTAAAGACATTTATTAACCAAATTATAATTTACAACAGTCCTTTCAATATGTAGATCACATATACTTACTAACTTTCCTACTCAAAGTCACCACTTTAGTGATCAAGATAAATCACCCAATTAAGAAGTAGAAAAGTTACAACTTTACCATAATGAAATGTCCGTTTCATTAATAGTTGTGAATTTACTTTAATTTATAAAATTTGTGATTTAAATCTTTCTGTATTGGCATCTTATGCCCAATACTTAAATCACATACTTTATAAATAAGGGACAATAGTGTATGCTTAAATAAATAAATGATTTATTTTAACCAGAAAAATAAATTAAATTAAATATCATTACAGAAAACATACTTTCAAGGACATCAAAGAAATATAAATCTAACAATCTCCCACTTGCCCTAAAGCATGTCAGGCATATGACGAACACTCATATCATAAACATAATGATCAAAACTTTTAGCAGCTAGGGTCTTCGTGAATGGATCCGCTAGATTCTCTGCAGAAGTAATCTTGGATACGATCACTTCACCCTTCTGAAAATCAGAATCTGTATGCCCAATGGGTACTAGATTTTCACTGGAATACACTAGCATATAATCTCTTGTTCTCCAAAGATACTTAAGTATATGCTTTACTGCAACACAATGTTCTAGCCTTGGATTGGACTGGTATCTATTGACCATTCCTACTGCATAGCAAATATCTAGTCTAGTACATAGCATAGCATACATTGAACTCCCTACTACTGAAGTATAAGGAACTCATTTCATGCTTTCTATCTCTTGAAGAGTCTTAGGAGACTAATCTTGAGACAGATTAACTCCATGTCTGAAAGGAAGTAATCCTTTCTTGGAGTATTGCATAGAGTACTTGACCAGTATTTTGTCTATGTAAGTAGCTTGGGATAAGCCTAATATCCTATTCTTGCGATCTCGTAATAACTTGATCTCAAGGATATAACTGGCTTCTCCCAGGTCTTTATTAGAGTACATGGAACTCATCTCTGATTTCATAGCCTTGTGCCAACTATCTGCATCCACATCATTTATTGCTTCATCATAACTAGTGGGATCTAATTCATGTTCATCAAAGACTGCCTGATAAGACTCTCTAATTAACATGTATCTGGATGGACGTCTCATTGTCCTCCCACTATGACAGAGCACCGGTGATTGATGTTTTGCAACTGGCTTAGGTTGATTAACAGACTTTGGATTAAGAATTGATTCACTAATCGGACTGTGAATAGCATTAGTATTGTTAGATAATTCTTCAAGAACTATCTTACTCCTAGGTTTGAAATCTCTCATATAGTCTTCCTCAAGAAAAGTAGCATTTGTGCTACCAAATACTTTCTTTTCTTCAGGACTATAAAAGAGTCCTCCTCTCGTTCCTTTAGGATATCCTACAAACAGTCAAACTTCAAACCTTGGTTCCAATTTATCCACCTTTCCCTTCAGCACATGTGCTGGAGAACCCCAAATGTGTATATGGCGTAAACTAGGTTTATTGCCATTCCATAATTGTAAGTGTGTATGAGGAATAGACTTTATATATAACCAAGTTTAGAAGATACATGGCTGTTTCTAAGGCATATCCCCAAAATGAGATGGGCAGATTTGAATAACTCATCATTGATCTCACCATATCAAGCAAAGTTTTATTTCTCATTTCTGCTACACCATTTTTGCTGGGGAGTCCCTGGTGCGGCTAATTGAGAAAGTATCCCATTATCTGATAAGTAGTCCCTAAACTCATTGATGAGGTACTCGGCACCTCGATCAGATCAAAGTGTATTTATGTGTTTTCCTAATTACTTTTTCGCTTCCGCCTGAAAGATTCTAAACTTTTTAAAAGCTTCAGACTTACGGTGTATTAGGTACACATAACCATACCTTGAATAATCATCAACAAATGTGATGAAATATTCAAAACCCCTTCTAGCTTGTGTGTTCATGGGTCCACATACATCAGAATGCACTAATTCCAACGGTTCTGTGGTTCTATTACCTTTAGCATTAAAAGGTCTTTTGGTCATTTTACCTTCTAGACAGGATTCACAAACTGTTAGTGGTTCAACAACCAGTGAATCCAAAGGTCTACTTTTAACTAGTCCTTGGATCCTATCTAGATTTATATGACCTAAACGTAAGTGCCACAGATACGTTTTATTAGATTGGGATAGCTTGATTCTTTTATGGTGATTAGTTTTGTTATTCAATTCTATGTCATGCAGTGAGTTTATTTTAGGATGCAAATAGTATAAATTGTTAACCATTGTACTAGAACAAATAAACGTTTTATTCCTTTTGATTACTACGGTAGAATAAAAAATAACTGAATATCCACAAATATTCAAACCACTAACCAAAATCAAATTACGTCTAAATCCAAGTACAAATAAACAAATCTCTAAAACTAAAGTTCTGAATGCATCAAAAAATAAAGTAATGACTCCTACTACTCTGGCTGTAACCATTGCACCAGTTCCCAACCTAAGACTAACTTCTCCATCATTTAGAGCCTGGTTTCCTGGAACCTTTGCAATGAATTGCAAACATGATTAGTGGCTCCAGAATCTACTATCCAGGAATCCGTAGAATCAACCACTAAACAAGTTTCAATGACGAGAATGTTACTTGAGGTTCCAACTGTCCCCTTAGCCTTGGCCTTTGCAGACTTTGCCAAATATGCTGGGCAGTTCCTCTTCCAATGCCCCTTCTGCCCACAATGGAAACACTTTCCTTTGGGCTTCTTTTCCTTCACTTGATTTTGTGCCACCTCTAACTTAACATCTTGTTCAGTTTGAGGAGCATTTAAATCAAGTTTAGGAGGGCATGGATCAGTCAAAACAAAACTATGCTCTTTCCTAGTTAAGACAATGTTCATATTCCTTTTCGAGTCCGTATAATTAGGTCCAGTTAATTTATTCTGACTTAAAAGAGTAGCTAATGGGCTGAAAGACATTTTTCTGAATAAAACAAATAAATTTGAATAAGCATACATTCTTAAAACATAAAAACTTTTACATAATAAAATGCATTACAAAATATATATGCATAAGTAGAACTCTATAACTACTTTATCATGCATTGGTAATCTAATTCCATTTTAAATATGCCTCCGTAGGGTGGTCATATTTGCCACTAATTAGACAAGTCCACTTACTTATTTATTATTATTTTCATTAGATATCTCATATCTAAATAATAATAAATTACCGATATTTTTAGCCTCTTAGAATTAATTTAATAAGAACTCCGTAGGGAGGATATTAAATATTCTAAGTTGAGTGTATAACCATTGTTTCAATTTCTCATATTTCCCAAATAAAAAAGCTACCGTAGGGCAGTCAATTCTATTTAGTAATATTCAAAATTTTATCCTTTAAGGAAATCCTATCCAGTAACCAATACCGATTAATATCCTCCGTAAGGAGCTCACAAGATTTGAGACAAGATATTAATCTATCTTACTATAGGATTAATAATGGAGGCCGTGGGTTTTATGTCTAAAACCCTCTCCCACTCAATTTTTATAACTTAGAGTTTTTAAGGAAATCCTATCCAGTAACCAATACCGATTAATATCCTCCGTAGGGAGCTCACAAGATTTGAGACAAGATATTAATCTATTTTATTATAGGATTAACAGTGGAGGCCATGGGTTTTATGTCTAAAACCCTCTCCCACTCAATTGTTATAATTTAGAGTTTATAATTTTGTTAATTTAATATTTTAAGAAAAATATTAATTGACATTCTAACCATTAATATCTAATTTTATAAAATAAAATAATTAATTCGTTATGTCAATATAAAATTAACAAAATTAAATAAATGATATTAACCTTATTCTAATCTCATTAGAATATAAATATCATAAAATTAAACAAAAGATATTTACTATATTCTAATCACATTAGAATATAAATATTATCTAAATTAAATAAATGACATTAACTTTATTCTAATCACATTAGAATATTAATATCGTAAAGCATTAATTATGCATGAACATGTGATGTGGCATCCCTAAAATCTATATGGCATGTTATCAAATAAACATTCATAATAGATAAAATAACCAAAAATAAATAAATAACCCTTAATTCACAGTTTTCCTAGAAAATTACATTGACCCAAAAAGAAAACTTTAATCTAGTCTTCTTGTAGTCAATCTCTATCTTCCAGCTGCTTCCTCTTGCTTCCAATTGCTTCCTCTTGGCCTTTGGAATTTTGAGTTGAATTGGGTCAAGGGCATTATTTTACTTTTCTCAAAATTTATAAACTAATTTTATAAATAATTAAAACTTCTGGGCTTTAAGTTAATTTTAAAATCTTGCCTAGCAACTTAAAGAAACATTTAAGTTTAAAACTTTGAGAAATTCCAGATTTATCCTGAGTTTTTTTAAAACTTGTCATCCAAGTCCTTCTTTAATTACAAAGTAATTTAGGACTTTAAGAAATTACAAGATAACCCGAAGGATTTAAAAACTTTTTCAAAGGAACCCTCTTCCCAAATCAACCTGCATGAGCTGTGAAGAGTTCGTGGAGCACCCCCATCGACGGCAACACCCAATCTGGCGACTATAAATCCGGCGACCAAAAAATTAACCAGCGCAGTGCTGTGAAAAAATTTTCGCTGGCGGCTATGTGCTGTCCAGATCTTGCCTGATCGGACCACTATGCCACGACAACTACCTACCGTCGCCAGACCCACCTCGCGGCTGGATTCTCGTGACTCACGGGCGAGGAAACAGAACCACCGGACCCTTCATATTAGCGGCGATCAGATCCACCACTGCCGCGGGTTACCTCGCAGCCTCTGCAAGCTGCCAGCATCATGGAAACTTCCCGCGACTGCCGCAGGCTTCCCGCGCCCACCGCAGCTCGCTAGTTCCCTGATCTGCCGTCCCCCCCACGGGTTCCCGCAATGCCACTGCTTGCTGCCGCAGGTTGCCCAGCAACCGCCGCAAGCCAGTCGCAGGTTCCAGCCGCTGTTCACGTGGCGGGCTCTCCCGCGCCAATCACACCTCTGGGTGCCACCCCGCAACCAACAGTAGGCCGCTGAGGCTATGGTTGTTCCCTGCAGTGCAACCCCTACGGCCAGCAGATCTGCCCATTTTTTTTTATTATTATTATGGCTGCTGTTCGCCCAGCCCGTGTCATCCATTTCTCTACAATTCTACCAGATTTACTTGTTTTGTCCACGGGTTTCAGATCAACACAGCATATACAGTGGCCCCCCATTTTTTTTAATTTCCGTGAGGCCAGTGCCTTCACTCGCCGCTGCACCAAAACCAACCGTGCGAGGCTTCTGGATCTCCTTATTTTGTTGTTTTATCTTCAATGAATCGGGTCTCAAATAGATACAGATCCAAAGAAAAATTACAGACTCAAAACAAACAATTACAGAGATTTACAGATCTGAAAAAATAAAATCAAGAGGACATAGTTCCAAAAATTAATCACCTCTCCTGTTACACCCTTGAAAACAAATAAATCTCTACCGTGAATTAAGGGTTTTATTCAACCATACAAAAAAAGAAATAAAATTGATGCCACATCTATGCATAATTAAAACTATGTTATAAATTCAACAAAAGCTCTGATACCAATTGCTGGTTTTTATAGCATAGGGTTGAGAAAAATACCTCAAATGGAAGGATGAACTTTTTAAAATTTTTTCTGATGAACAACGGAAGCACCTTGTTATCAGCGATTTATCCTTCCAGAGCTATTCTCAAATTATCTCTCTAGATGGATGTGTGTGGTCACTCTCTTTAGATCTCTTGGCTAATTGATATATAAAAGATATTTATAAAGAGTGAGATACAGAGTTTGTATCAGAGAAGATCTCTAACTCTAGAGATTATCTCTTATCCACTCTCACACATATCTTATCTATATATATCATCTTAATATATATTTAGAAGATATGGTATCTTGAGAAAATCTCCTAACCATATCATCTCGACTAAATATATATTAATTATCTATAATTTATTTCATAAATAAATTATAAATAATTAGCCAACTGGACCTGGCCTATGAAGATAAAATTGAGCTAGCTTGGGGACTGAAGGCCCATGGATTCCTAGCTCCAACTTAAAAGATGTTTGGGTCTTGTCATCTCATGACAACCCATTATCTTTTAAATTAACTCAGGGCTATTCCACTAAAAGCCCTGAGTTGCACTCTAGTAGTCTATGTTAAAATTTATTTAATTAAATTAACTTTTACTAAAATGAATTTTGGGTCTTGGACCAATAATATCCACTTAATTAATCCTTCATTGTAAGCTCGTAATTAACCTAGGCTAAATGTCGAGCCCCTTAATTACATATTTAACCCTAAGTAATTATTTATCTAAATTTTGATCATTCTCAAAATTTCAGATTTGTAAACAATTTACAAATAAATATTGTTATTCAATAAACAATTTATTGAATAAACTACGGCCATAGATTTAATGATCAAAAGATAAATAGCTTAGGTGAGTATATCAAAATAGATTCCATCTTGTAAGTATATGTTCCCACGATTCATGAAATTAAATCTCCAAGTTATCGAGGTTTTGACCATTTATCAGATCTCACTCTGTGATAACTCAAATAGACTTAATTTATGAATATGAGTCCATTACAAACTCAGAATTAAGGTTTATTAAGTTTATTAAAACTTATGTAAATTATGATTAAAGACATTTATTAACCAAAATCATAAGTTACAACAGTCCTTTCAATATGTATATCACATATACATACTAACTTTCCTACTCAAAGTCACCACTTTAGTGATCAAGATAAATCACCCAATTAAGAAGTAGAAAAGTTACAGCTTTAACATAATGAAATGCCCGTTTCATTAATAGTTGTGAATTTTACTTTAATTCATAAAACTTGTGATTTAAATCTTTCTGTATTGGTATGTTATATCCAATACTTAAATCATATATTTTATAAATAAGGGACAATAGTATATGCTTAAATAAATAAATGTTTTATTTTAGCCAGTGAAAATTTGAAATATGCTGATGAAGGATCCCAACCAATCAATCACAATCACACACAGAGATAAAAGAATGCAAGATATACAAGAAACGAGGAAACCCACAAAGGGAAACCTCTAAGAAAAACTTTCACTAAAATCAAACGTTGGTTACAAACTCAACCTCTCTATAGATCGATTCCTCGACTCTATACTCTCATTGACGTTTGCTCGACTCCTCGATGCAAACTTCTCTAGCGAAAGCCCTTCGACTCCTAGAAGGCTCAACACCGAATCCTCGGTAGCTTTGTTGAATCCACAGCGATCACGAACCTCAAATTCGAACTCCTTCGGATTGAACATGAACCGTGTTGGCTAAGTTGTAGAGAGAATGATCAATATTTAAGGCTCACAATCTCATGTGTATTCTCTTTCTTTCTATGTGTGTTTTAACCTTGAAAACACCAAGAGATATATATATATATAAACCAAGGTGGCTGGGGCTCGAAACAGGCAAAATAAGTTGAAAAAGTCACCTCGTAGGAAGGACGCTCCCACGGTCTTCCCGCGGCTTTCCCACGGCTTCCTGCGGCCTTCCCGCGGTCTTCCCGCAAATCAGAGTGGTCTTCCCGCGGTCTTCCCACACGGCCAAACTACTCTCGGCTTTATCTCGCAGCCAACCGCGGCCTTCCCGCGGTCTTCCTGCGTTAATCACTTCTGAACCTCTTCAGGACTTTCGAATCACTTCAGGACTTCTAGCCATTAAGGAAACTGTTTCTCTAAGGCCTTTTAGAATTCTACTTAACTTATGACTCTAGTGTCTTAGCCTACACTAAGTCTAAAGTTCATACAATTCTATTTGATCATGGATTTGTCAATTTACAATTTTAGCGTTAACAATCTCCCCCTTTGGCAATTCCATGTCAAAACTAAAAAAAATTGAAATTACAAATGAAAATCAATCTACACTAAGGCCTCAGTAAATTTGTCATCCATTCCATCAACACATTCCAACTGATAACCTGTATGGCTGCACACTTAAACAAAATGATCAAGGTATCATGTGGAATAAATAAAGAATTAAATAAAGAATCAAATAAAACCATAACAAAAAATTGACACAAAATGTTCTCCCCCTTAATTATAAAAAAAAAAAAAAATTCAAACATTCTCCCCACAAAAATATTCTATTCTCCTCCTTAATTATATATCTCCCCTTTTTTTTACATGAATTGACAAACATGAAAGTATAATGGGTAATCTTGATCAAATCATTCCAAGTTCTATTTTCCCAAACACAAAACTAAACACAGTTCCAAAATTTTGACCATACATAAATAGTAACTAATAAGAATTCCAAGAATTACCCTACTATTTATGTCATGAGTTGTTCATACATGTCATACCAATGGTCAAATGCCTGTGCGGTGTGTGAAATGAAGTTTAAGTGCAACATGATTAATACTTTTCACATATTCGTATGAATTTCAAAATTGCTCCTTTGGACTGTGAATTGAATTGAGTAAGATATGCGGTGTTAGCTCTTCGACTAAATTCTCCTCAATTTATTGTTTTCAACTAAACACCAATGTGATACCAATTGAAAATACCAATATAAGATCACTATTTTTTTTTTCTTTTCCTCCTTTTTCTTTTTATTTGTTCTTGGTGGCTTTCACACACTTTATAGGTAGGTAGCCTTCTTCCTGTATCGTCAAACCCAGAGGGTGGTTATTTTGATAACCCGCACGTCAATAGGCTAGCTTTCACTCTATCCCATATGATAGCCCTTTCCAAGTGAATTTTGATTTCATTTAAACTCAAGAGAAACCAATAGTCCAATAGTCCAAAAAGGAGAATTTATTAAAACAATTGAGTAGCGGAAAAAATTTCTCATGAAGTACTAAACTTCGTGCAATAACAATTGGCACACCACTACCATGACAAGGAAAAACAAAACATAGGATTCAAGTTCATCAAGTAATTCAAATTTATGACCACTATGTAGATCAACAATTTTAATCCTATGATTTTGTAGAACGTGCAAGAAAATCACAAAGAATAATATTGCATCAAAAAAAATTAATTATCAAAAAAAAAAATATCTAATCTACAAGATTTCAGGAAACTAGGTAAAAATAAACAACGATACATAGCCTAGTTCATAAAAAAAAAAAAAATTGCCTCTACGTATCAAGGCTCACCCATTCAACACTCTTAGGGGTGTGGGAGACATAAAGATCACTCTTCCTAACCCAAACAGTTCTTAATTTTGGAAAAACATTTTGAGTCTTGGGTTTGTTGGGTTTTGGACTAATTGGTTTTGAAAGAATTTTCTTTTTATCTTTTCTCACTGGCCATGTCATGTAAGGTTCAAACTCAAAACAAGACTTTTGAAACCTTAAAGGAAGAAACCTATTTGACACTTGAAGATTATTTTTCAAAGAATTCCTAGTGTCAACATAGATAGGGGAAGCCCATTCAATTTGTGACAATGTGGTCTTATGTGACCAGGTATACCACAATGAAAACATATAGGAACAGACTTACATTGCAAGTTATAGTGCATACCTTTGGGCTTCTAAAAATTTTGTATAGTTTGTTTACCTTTCAAGTGTTTGAATGGTTGAGCAGGTGATTTCCCATCCTTGAATGTAGCAGACTTTGGAGGCTGGATCTTGATTACCTTGATCTTTTGACTGCTTGTGTAATACCCCGAATTTTCATGTTAATATAATTTGATGGTTTTAACATGTTTTGGACATGTTAGCATGTTAATTAAGTGAGTTTAGTCATTAAAGATGACTTGGGAGTGTAAATTTTGGAAGAAATGGGCAAAATAGCTCAAAAATCAACATTTTGACTCAGGGGCGTGCAGAGGGGCGCCCAAGCTAGAGGATGGGCGCCCATGGGTCTAGGATGGGCGCCATGGTCCATGATGGGCGCCCCACTTGTGCAGAAAATCAACAGTAAGTTGACCTCTGCATTTTCCAGCCGAGACTTAACCCTATGGGCACCTATACTAGCTAGGGGTGAGGTTAGACTTGAAGATTACTATTGGGGGATTAAAAATATTGATATATATATATATATATTAGATGGATTTGATGCAAGAGAGAGAGAGAGAGAATCGGCTAGGGAAACAAAGAAGAGAAAGAGAAGAGCAAAGGAGGAGAAGAAGCCACCGGTTGAAGATTTCAAAGGTAGGTTTTCCAAACCTTCATGGAATTCAAATTCCTTTTACAAGATTGAAATTAAGACCTTAAGAAACCTTCCTATGTTGTTCATTTTTAGTTTTGATCAAGGAGGCAGAAGATTGGAGCCATCAAAGTTTAAGGGTTTGGAAGCTCAAGACACCCCTTTGTTGATCTATCTTTTTACCACTCAAGGTAGGGATTTCTAGTCTCATTTTAACATATATGAGATGTATTTGAGCTAGTAACACTTTTATGAAATTTATTTAAGATTTGGAACTCTTGGAAGTGGAGTTTGTGTGGATGAATGGGTGTGTGTATATATATATGTATAGGTTGGAGCTAGATTTTTGTATTGAAGAAATGGATGGATTAAAATTTGTTTTGATGGACTTTTTAGAGTCTTCTAGGTCCTAGACAACCCAAGAAATTAAGGTATTAGGTTAGATATTGGATTGGGAAAAGTTTGGAACCTAAAAACATGGCTTAAAGCTGAAACCGGAGCAAAGTGACCTTCTGGGCATCAGAGGGGCGCCCATGCTCTGAGCTGGGGCGCCCATGCCCCCTCAGGGGCGCCCATGAACTTTAGGAGGGGCGCCCACAGAGACCAGAATACCTATTCTGATTTTTCTTAACTTGACTTCCTACCTTAGGATTATGAAGGGGTTAGGTATATGTTTGTATGTGAGACTTTTATTTGATTAATTGTATGGATTTTAAAATGGGAATGAGCTCTTAAAAGTGATTAAAGGTTGATTATCTTAAACCTATGGGATTAAGCTTGTAAAGGAGAATGTTTGCTACCATGAATGAAATGAATTGGAAGCCTACTTTGGGATAAGGGTTTTAATCAAATAGAATTGTGAATATGCCTTAATGTAAACTAAATGTTAAAGTGTATGAACTTGTGATTGCATTAATGAATTGTGATTTGGCAAAAAAGGGAGCTCATGTTCATAACAATGAAAGATGTTAAATGTTTAATGATGCTTACTAAATGTTGTTATGTAATGAATCCTAGAATGAACCGGAATGTGGATTTGTGTTGTGGAAAAGTATATGATGTTGAATGTGGACTTATGAATGATGAGATGTGATATGATGAATGATTATTTGTGTGACGGGGGCCGTGATGGGGTGTGGTAAACAGGAAGGGTTTGAGAGTACCCTCGGGTTGAGAGTCCCGAAACCTGCGCAGGGTTTGGTGTCAATGCCAGTGGGTTAGTAGCCCACAACATTGTGAGTGTATGGGTTACCCGTGACCTTGGATTGTGATCCTAAACGATGGTGTTTGGTTTGCCATTTTCGTTGGCTCTGGACCCATAAAAGACGGTGTTGTGTATACACCCAACCCCCGATGAATTGTGTGACTATGGTTGTGCGATGAATTGTTGGAATGTGATAATATGGATGTGAATACATGATTAAATGTTGAAATTGTGATAATGTGGTTGGGAATGTGACTAGATATAATATTAGGAAATTCAATAATGGAGATTGTTTGGAATTGGATGCCATATTGTGATGTCATTAAGTGTCAATAGGTATTGTAAATATGGATATGTGATCAATTTTGATTAAACATTAAAAACTGAATTGAAATATGATCTGAGACTTAACAATGAGAATTTAAAGATTAAGTATTGGTTGGAATTGAATTTCTTTTCACAATATTGTTGTGTATAAAGGTACATAGTCTAAAATGGTGATGTCAATGAATGATATTGATTTTAGAGTAGAGGTGGTAACTAGATACATCATAGAATGCTTGCATGAATGAAATACATATCATATGTGTTTATTTGAGACTTATGAGCACAAATGGACCCGTGCTCACATCCCTATAGACTTTGATGCAGGTACAAGTAATAACAATCAAGTGGGTTGATGTGTTGGGACTAGGAGGTTATGCATGAGCCCTACCAAGCTTATCAAAGCTCTTGGTCATCTAGTTTAAATTTCTTTTGGGAATTTGTAACGTTGTACATTTATGAACTCTTTCAATTTGGTTGTAATGGCCATAAGGCCTAAGTTATGTAATTTGGGAATGGTGTATGTGGTTGGTGACATGGTAATAGTCAAGGCTAAAACTTATGTTATTCTATCTTATGTCTTGGGCTCACTAGCTTATGTTGCGTCGCTCTGATTATGGGATTGGTTATATTAGTGCATGTTATGTGTGTTTATCACTCACCCCTCGGGTCACGAGATCCGGGGTGTGACAGCTTGTAGATCTATCTACTGAGGTCTTCTTCTCTCCATTATATCCAAGTCCACTTTTATCTTTTTGGACTTCTTTGAATGGCCAGTATGTCATCTAGTTTGGAGGATGCAGTATTTATCTTGGATTCTAAGGTTTGCAGCTTCCCTTGGGCATCCTGCAATTCATTATCTTTTTGATCCAATTTGTTCTTGAAGGTTGTTATCAACTCCTCTTGAGAGTTTTTGCTTGCATCAAGTGCTTCAAACTTTTCTTGTAACTTTTCCAAGGCAACCTTCAGATTGTCTCTTTCCCTTTTTAACATCTTGTTCTGCACAGTTAGTTTCTCGTTTTGATTATGAAACTTTTTACATTCTTGATACAGTTGTTCATAGGCATCTTCAAAATCTATCTCTTCACCTTTACTTTCATGTTCTGATTCCGCTTCTGAAGAGTCTTTCTTTGAATTCTTGGAACCAGATGAGTTTTTAGAACTTACAGATCCTGAGCTCCTTGCCATAAAAGCTATGAAGTTTTCTGGGTAATCTTCTGAATATGATGATGTGCTTGAATCATCTGTATCATCTACGGTAGCATTTAGAACCTTATTCTTGTTTTTCTAGTTTCCACAATCCTGGGCTATATGACCATAACTGTGATACCCTGAATTTTCATGTTAATATAATTTGATGGTTTTAACATGTTTTGGGCATGTTAGTATGTTAATTAAGTGAGTTTAGTCATTAAAGATGACTTGGGGGTGTGAATTTTGGAAGAAATGGGCATAATAGCTCAAAAATCAACATTTTGACTCGGGGGCATGCAGAGGGGCGCCCAAGGTAGAGGAGGGGCGCCCATAGGTCTAGGATAGGCGCCCATGGTCCATGATGGGCGCCCCACTTGTGCAGAAAATCAGCAGAAGGGTGTTCTCGGTTTGGAAGGCCGAGACTTAACCCTATGGGCACCTATACTAGCTAGGGGTGAGGTTAGACCTAAGGATTACTGTTGGGGGATTAAAAATATTGATATATATATATATATATATTAGATGGATTTGATGCAAGAGAGAGAGAGAATCGGCTAGGGAAGAAAAAGAAGAGAAAGAGAAGAGCAAAGGAGAAGAAGAAGCCACCGGTTGAGGATTTCAAAGGTAGGTTTTCCAAACCTTCATGGAATTCAAATTCCTTTTACAAGATTGAAATTAAGACCTTAAGAAACCTTCCTATGTTGTTCATTTTTCGTTTTGATCAAGGAGGGAGAAGATTGGAGCCATCAAAGTTTGAGGGTTTGGAAGCTCAAGACACCCCTTTGTTGATCTATCTTTTTACCACTCAAGGTAGGGATTTCTAGTCTCATTTTAACATATGTGAGATGTATTTGAGCTAGTAACACTTTTATGAAATTTATTTAAGATTTGGAACCCTTGGAAGTGGAGTTTGTGTGGATGAATGGTTGTGTGTATATATATGTATAGGTTGGAGCTAGATTTTTGTATTGAAGAAATGGATGGATTAAAATTTGTTTTGATGGACTTTTTGGAGTCTTCTAGGTCCTAGACAACCCAAGAAATTAAGGTATTAGGTTAGATATTGGATTAGGTAAAGTTTGGAACCTAGAAACATGGCTTAAAGCTGAAACCGGAGCAAAGTGACCTTCTGGGCAACAGAGGGTCGCCCATGCTCTTAGGTGGGGCACCCATGACCCCTCAGGGGTGCCCATGCTCTTAGGTGGGGTGCCCATGCCCCCTCAGGGGCGCCCATGAACTTTAGGAGGGGCGCCCACAGAGACCAGAACACCTTTTCTGATTTTTCTTAACTTGACTTCCTACCTTAGGATTATGAAAGGGTTAGGCATATGTTTGTGTGTGAGACTTTTATTTGATTAATTGTATGGATTTTAAATGGGAATGAGCTCTTAAAAGTGATTAAAGGTTGATTATCTTAAACCTATGGGATTAAGCTTGTAAAGGGGAATGCTTGCTACCATGAATGAAATGAATTGGAAGCCTACTTTGAGATAAGGGTTTTAATCAAGTAGAATTGTGAATATGCCTTAATGTAAACTAAATGTTAAAGTGTATGAACTTGTGATTGCATTAATGAATTGTGATTTGGCAAAAAGGAGATCATGTTCATAACATTGAAAGAGGTTAAATGTTTAATGATGCTTAATAAATGTTGTTATGTAATGAATCCTAGAATAAACCGGAATGTGGATTTATGTTGTGGAAAAGTATATGATGTTGAATGTGGACTTGTGAATGATGAGATGTAATATGATGAATGATTGTTTGTGTGACGGGGGCCATGATGGGGTGTGGTAAACAGGAAGGGTTTGAGAGTACCCTCGGGTTGAGAGTCCCGGAACCTACGCAGGGTTTGGTGTCAATGCCAGTGGGTTAGTAGCCCACAACATTGTGTGTTTATGGGTTACCCGTGACCTTGGATTGTGATCCTAAACGATGGTGTTTGGTTTGCCGTTTCTGTTGGGTCTGGACCCATAAAAGACGGTGTTGTGTATACACCCAACCCCTGATGAATTGTGTGACTATGGTTGTGTGATAGATTATTGGAATGTGATAATATGGATGTGAATACATGATTAAATGTTGAATTTATGATAATGTGGTTGGGAATGTGACTAGATGTAATATTAGGACATTCAATAATGGAGATTGTTTGGAATTGGATGCCATATTATGATGTCATTAAGTGTCAATAGGTATTGTAAATATGGATATGTGATTAATTTTGATTAAACATTAATAGTGAATTGAAATATGATTTGAGACTCAACAATGAGATTCTAAAGATTAAGTATTGGTTGGAATTGAATTTCTTTTCACAATATTGTTGTGTATAAAGGTACATAGTCTAAAATGGTGATGTCAATGAATGATTTTGATTCTAGAGTATCGGTGGTAACTAGATACATTATAAAATGCTTGCATGTGTGGAATACATATCATATATGTTTATTTGAGACTTGTGGGCACAAGTGGACCCGTGCTCACATCCCTACAGACTTTGATGTAGGTACAAGCAATACCAATCAAGTGGGTTGATGTGTTGGGACTAGGAGGTTATGCATGGGCCCTACCAAGCTTATCAAAGCTCTTGGTCATCTACTTTAAATTTCTTTTGGGAATTGTAACGTCGTACATTTATAAACTCTTTCAATTTGGTTGTAATGGCCATAAGGCCTAAGTTATGTAATCTGGGAATGGTGTATGTGGTTGGTGACATGGTAATAGTCAAGGTTAAACTTATGTTATTCTATCTTATGTCTTGGGCTCACTAGCTTATGTTGCGTTGCTCTGATTATGGGATTGGTTATATTAGTGTATGTTATGTGTGTTTATCACTCACCCCTCGGGTCACGAGATCCGGGGCGTGACAATAACCCTAGCACTCATAGCACTTCACCCCTTTAAACCTATTCTCCTTCTTTTTGGGTTCAAAAAATTTTTCACCTTTGGATTTATCATTCTTCTTAATACTTTCAGAGTTTTTGCCTTCTCTACAGGGATCCATCTAGCAAGTAATAGGATCACGTTTTTCTCTTAAAAACGTATCCACTCTGATACCAATTGAAAATTTGAAATATGCTGATGAAGGATCCCAACTAATCAATCACAATCACACACAGAAATAAAAGAAGGTGAGATATACAAGAAATGAGGAAACCCATAAAGGGAAACCTCTAACAAAAACATTCACTAAAATCAAACATTGGTTACAAACTTAACCTCTCTATAGATCAACTCCTCGACTCTATACTCTCATTGACGTTTGCTCAACTCCTCGATGCACCAACTCTTCTAGCGAAAGCTCTTCGACTCCTCGAAGGCTCAACACCGAATCCTCAGTAGCTTTGCTGAATCCACAGCGATCACGAACCTAAAATCCGAACTCCTTCGGATTGAACACGAGCCGTGTTAGCTAAGTTGTGGAGAGAATGATCAATCTTTAAGGCTTGCAATCTCATGTGTATTCTCTCTCTTTCTATGTGTGTTTTAACCTTGAAAACACCAAGAGATATATATATAAAAACCAAGGTGGCTGGGGCTCGAAGCAGGCAAAATAAGCCGAAAAAGTCACCTCGCGGGAAGGGCGCTCCCGCGGTCTTCCTGCGGCTTTCCTGTGGCTTCCCGCATGGCCAAACTGCTCTCGGCTTTATCCCGCGGTCTTCCTGTGTTAATCACTTCTGAGCATCTTCAGGACTTCCGAATCACTTCAGGACATCCAGCCATCAAGGAAACTGTTTCTCTGAGGTCTTTTAGAATTCTACTTGACTTATGACTCTATTGTCTTAGCCTACACTAAGTCTAAAGTTCATGCAATTCTATTTGATCATGGATTTGCCAATTTACAATTTTAGCCTTAACAACTAGAAAAATAAATTAAATGAAATATCATTACAAAAAACATGCTTTCAAGGGTGCGAAAGAAATATAAATCTAACAGTTAGATGGTCAAAACAAAGTTCCTTTTTCTTTTATAGGGCATTTAGCAATGTTCCCTAATGCAACTAGGCATAAACACTAATAAACTAATAATCATCAGAGCCATATTCCAAAAATTAGTGATAAATTTACCCCACCCATCTTTGACAGCACATATCTATGGATGCAGGATGCTTAGCACTCTCTCTCTCTCTCTCTCACAGAGTAAATAACAATTAGGCTTTTTAGAGGTCTCAAGAATAACCAATAATATTCAATCACATCCTTAAATATGAACTTTCCTAATGATGAGGTAATGGCTTCCAATGAACATTCTCAACAACTCAGTGGAAAATACAGTTTTCAGATAAATATCAATTAAACGAGAAAATAAATTGCAATAAAGATAAATCTATATATATATATATATTGCAGTTGGATCTTACCATAACTTTAGTATAAACCTTCAAAGACTAATATATGTACCGTATATGAAATAACCTCTACTCCTATTGCAAATATAAATAATTTAGTTGGTGCTTGGAATTAATCTTCTAATAAAAATGACTATTTGTTCTAAAGATTTTGCTTTCTTGGGCAAACGTCCTCTCTGTATAATGCATAGAGAGAATGTCACCAATTTAGGGATAGAGTTTTGTGAACACAGGCAAATTCAATAATGCAAACATCTTGACATCTTAATAGACAGAGTTAACAAGAATGATATGCATTAGCTAGAATGCTAAAAATAGCACGCTTAGTTCTTATGCCAACACAAACCATATTAATCAGGATTCACATACCAATTTTAAATATGGTTTGTTCAAGTTCATAGTGTATGATACACAAAGCAATTTATTCTGTGGCTTGGCTCCAACAGACTGAACTTTAATTTGCAATAGAAATGATTTATGTAGGTAAAGCAATTCAAGATGACAATCATAAAATTACGACAAATGAGTAAGTCAAAATAAAGTTAACTACAGAAAACAACCGAACTTCTGTTTACAGCCTTTCCATCATAGGATGCAATAAGATCCACTAATAGCGATCAGCCTGAAATAAGAGAAATCACATTTACTAGTGTGCAAAGTTTTCTCCAACTTCAACGCAGACAATCATATCATCAAAAATGCATTAACAACGGTATTACCCTTTCCAACCAATACAAGTGACCCTTCCTATTAATTGCCTTAAGAGCAAAATCATAGGCATAGAAAGATGGGAATTGGACCATCCTGCTTGAAATAGCAAAATAAAAATATTAGCAAATTTATCATTACAAACAATGGTCCTTTTAGTTTGATCATATGTAGACAATATAAACATATGACCAAGTAATCAATAAAAACTTGTATATTTTGATAATTCAGTTGATAAAAGTATAGACATTCCCATTGGTGCAAAGCTTTTGCTGTAGTCAACTTTAACATCATCCAAACCCACTTTACACCCTTCTAGCAAATTGACAATATCACTCTTTGTCGTGTATTTTGTAATGCCAATCAATTTCCCATAAACCAAACCTGCACATCCCAGAAAGAGCATCCACAAGTGTCAGAACGTAAATTCATTCATATATCATTTCCCTAACATTGCAAAATTATGATGTTTCTTTCTTCAAAAGAGATTTAGGGATGTAAATGGGTAGGGTACCCACTTAATTAGCTAATCCCATTACCAAACCCATTTATTTTTTGCTTACCATTACCATCACAAACCCGTTTATTTTTTTAGTTGGAATCCCAAACCCAGCCCGTCTCATCCTAAATCTTTGAAACCCGTCCCAAACTCGCAAGGCCCTTTTGTGTTCAATTAGTCAAATTACTTGTTAAGTTCTCGTTAAATACCCAATTTAAGATACAAGATTAAGAAAATTAATAAGTGACAAAAATGTTAAATTTATTAAATGGAACAAATTTATTGGTCAAAGGTACTTTTTGAGTTTTTTCTTTTTTTTGAAAAGTAAAAGAAATATACTATAAATAGTAGAAATAAATTTGCAAAATATACAGGGGTATACTATTGGAATAGTACAATAAGAATCACAGTTCATAAAGGATTTTTAAACCTAATATGGAACAATCCATAACAAGTGAAAATAACACACAACAAAAATTTTATTTTAGGGATAAAATTGTAAATATATAAATATATATTTTATTTTATCAAACTGGTATTTAATGGGTATCCTACGAATATCGGTATCAGATATCTTAAAAGTATAAATGGATACAGGTATCGGGCACCCTATAGGTAAATCTTAAACTCGTCCCAAACCCGCACAGGTATTAAATTTCAATCCCAAACCCATCTTAATCCCATTAGAGTATTTTTTAATGGGTTGTTATCGGGTTTAGTTGGGTCGAGTGCCCTTGTGTACCCGTCCCATTAACATCCCTAGATAAATTATCAAATCTTTATATCTATGCTGATCCAAATTTCTTCCCTAAGTATTTGAATCCATATGGTGATTTGGTCCTTTGAATGCATATAATGACAAGTTGCCCCACTATACAGTTTATAAATGCGTCAAAGGGAAAAATAAAATAAAATTATGAGTTCCACGTTTGCTGCTTGAATTGCATCATCAAGAAGAGTGGAGTTAAGCTCAATCATAATTATATTAGCCTCAATTGATGGAATTCTTTTCCTTCCCCATCTCGATTTGTAAAAATCCAAAAAGAAATAATTCACAGCAACAAAATGAGACCTCAAGTCAACACCACAATCCTAATATTGAATAATTACAAAAACCAAAAATGAGGGGAAAAAATTAACACATTGCAATCTCTGATTATTTTTCTCCATTTTTCGGGTTCAGAGAGTAAAATCGTAGACAAGAAGGGAAGGATAAAATCAATTCCTGGAGTAAGATGAAAAAAATGTTGAAAAGGGCGATTTCTACCACTTAATTATGAACAATATTTGTTCCAGCAATATCAACACTGTTCATAAAATGATCGAAATGTTGGTGAATACACTATTGAAATTTATCGATTGGCAGGATAGACGGATTTGATAGAGTTTGAATCACAGCAAATGTCACAATATATGGATGGATTGCGGTATTTGAAGCAAAATTGGGATCCAAGTTATGCTGCGATTGAGCAAGGCTGCCAACTTAGCCTTGAAGGCTAAAATAGCCTTAAAGCAGGAGCAGCAAGTGTGCAGTAATTCCTCTAGGCATAATTTTTGAGAGTAAAATGAATCACAGAATAGAGGTATGGCTAGCAGTAGTGGAAGCCGATCTGAGAAAACAGAAGGTTACAATGCTAGTGAAAAAAAGTGTGGAACAAAACAAGTAATAAAGGAGAACTTTAGAGCTAACAAACCCCTATGCCAAATCATTAACACTAAAGTGTTACAAGTGCGACAACCCTGGACATAAATCAAATGAGTGCAGATCAAAGTCAGTGTAATTTGTTGAGACTAAAGAAGAAGATGATAAGGATGAGTAGGAAGATGACATTATATGTAGGTCAGATGAAGACAAAGAAGAAGATAATGGTGGTGAGCAATGTTATAGATCAAGAAGATTTTATTGTCAGTGAAGAGAGATGCTAATTCCCAGTGACACAGACTATTCCAGACGAGATGTACTATAGCAGGTCATTATTTTGATATGGTTATAGATAATGGCAGCCAAGAAAATATTATTTGTAGGAGTACTGTTTAGAAGTTGAAATTATCTATTGAGAAACATCCTGAGCCTTATTTTGTTAGATGGATAAAACTAATAGAAGGAATTAGAGTGACAGAGAGGTGCTTAGTTCCTTTCTTTATTGGAAGAGATAAGGAGGATGTGTTTGGTGATGTATTGGAGATGGATGCCTGTCATATAATTTTGGGAAGGTCTTAGCAATATGATTTGAATGCTCAGCATGTAGGTAGAGAGAATGTGTACAGGGTGCAAAAAGATGGGAGGAAATTTACATTGCTACCAATAGAAAGTTCTAAACCCAAAACTTCTAAAGTGGAGGGGTGGGCCTTTCTGACCATTATAGTTTTGAGTATGAGTTGGAGAAAGACTTTAAGGAGTTCAGGCAGATTTTTGCAATAGTTGAAAAGGAAAAAGTTGCAGTAGATCAATAGCCCAATCCTAAGTATCCTATTGAAGTACAGGAGTTGTTGAGTGAATTTAGAGAAGTTGTGTCTGATGAGATTACTGAAGGGCCACCAACAATGAAGGATACACAGTATCAAATTGATTTGATTCTAGGAGCTAGTTTGCCCAACGTTCTTCATTATAGATTGAGTTCTAAGAAGTACAAGATCCTTAAGGAGAAGATTTAAGAGGTGCTAGATAAAGGGCACATCAGGGAGAGTACGAGTCCTTGTTCAGTTGCGACTTTGCTAGTTCCAAAAAAAAAATGATACATACAGATTATGCATTGATTGTAAGCTAATCAACAAGATCACAGTGGGCTATAAGCTTCCAATCCTATGATTGGATGGCATGCTGATTAGTTACATGGAGTAGTAGTGTTCACAAAGTTTTATCTTACAAGTGGGTACTACCAGATTCGGATTAAGCTTGGTGACATATGGAAAATGGCATTGAAGACAAAGGATGACTTGTTTGAGTGGTTGGTGATGCCTTTTTGGTTATGCAATGCTCCCATCACATTTATAAGGATGATGAATTAGGTATTAAAACCTTTCTTGGGTAAATTCATGGTTGTTTATTTCAATGATATTTTGGTGTGTAGCAAATTAGTGGATGAGCACGTAGAGCATTTGAAGAAGGTATTTACTGTATTGAAGAGGGAGTCACTATATAATACCCGGTATTGATTTTTGGCAATTTAGTTGATTTAGTTGATTTTTCCTGAATCGGGTGTGGCCTAAATTGGTAATTGATTAGATAACTGGGCCAAAGGCCCAGTTATCTTTTCTTTTTTTTTTTCCTTCCTTTTTCCCTTTCTTTTTCTTTTTCTTTTTATTTTCTTCTAGTTTTGGGTTTGACACACAGAGTAGAGAGAAAAGAAAGAGAGTAAAGAAAGAAAGTGTAATATGGAGCAGAAGGTTGGCAGATTGGGGTAGCATTCGATGCCATGAACATTGTGGTGACATCTATTTTCGGCGATTTGACCTGGGGTAAGGGAAATCAACTTTTTGAAGATTGGGAGCTCAATGGTTTTCTTTATTTTTCTTCTTTTCTGTTCGGATTTGAGATAGGTGGGACTTATATTTGTGTTCTAGATGTTGTTAGGATGACTTGATGTATAAATATGCTTGATTTGGTTGAATGTCATGTGATTCGTGTATATATGTGTATATATGAATGTGGTTATATATATGCATATAAATGTGAATATCTTGCATATATTTGAGTTATTCTTTGATTAAGTGTTTAAGAAACATGTGATTTATATGTTTAAGTGTTTGTACATGAGTTATTGTTGAAATTGAAGCATGAAATGGTGATCTAGGGGTGATTTGGAGCTGGGTCTTGTCGGAAACAAACCCAAGAACTGGGCACTAGACTCTGGTGTCCAGATAGGGGGTGTTCGGACAGTAGCTAAGGGTGTCCAGACACTAGAATGCAAGATTTTTAGAACAGTGTAAAAATTAATTTTTATTTATATTTTTGTGCTCAAACTAATTTATTATAGATTTCTAATGAATGAATGGACCACAAATCATCATCAAGTCTAATGAGAATGTAATTTCATATTGAGATGGTATTTATTTGCATGATTAAGCATATCATGTGCATGGAGTTAGGGTGGCATTATCTGGTTTATATTGAGAGTATTGATTGGTTGAGAGTGCCACTTTTATATTGTTACGTGCTAAGGCATGGGTTATATGTATATACGGGATCCATAATTTGAGAAAAATGAAAAAATGAGAATTTGAAAATATTATATGATTCCCAATCGATATATAAAACTAGAGCTTAGTCATTTGGAGTTGAGATGTTAATTATGAGATATGATTATGAGATTTTCCTTTGGACTACAGTAGGACCTCGCTTAAGCCAAGCAAATGCCTGACTATGGGTGTAACATGGGTCTCTAGTAGAAGGGCTAGGGGTGTAACACGATTCCCTTGCATCTTACACTGATGGGGTTGTAACACAGTTCCCTACTCATTTTATATATATATTGAGATATACGTTTATCGTAAGCATAAATGGTACGGTTGGTGGACCCGCATGCCTTACTAATCATCATCCCATCCTAGAATGAGGTTAGGGGTAGATGGAGACTAGAGTATGTATTAACATTGCATTCCATCACATCTCACTGCATGAGATTACATTTATATCCTTTTATATTAAGATGTATGGTTTATTTGGTTGATCATGAGTTCAGTTATGAAATAAGAGATATAAATTTACGAATTGCGGTGAGCTGATTCCCAAGGTGGATGTGTAGGTAGCCTAGGCTAGAGTAGCCTAAGTTCGATCTTAACTATAGGTGATGACATTTGCGTTTAGTTTTCTTAATTGAGAGTAGAATTATTAGTATTATAAGTGGTGTGACCTAGTAAGGGTGGGTCTGATACTGATATTTATCAAATTATTATTTGGATAGCTATAAATTTGTTCTAATCGTGTAGAACTTAGATGTGGTAATTGGAAATGGTGTTAAGGTGGATGATGTTATTGATAAATTGATGGTAATCTATTCAAATATAATGAGGGATATATTTAGTTGCTCTAATGATGGTCATAATATTATAACTTGACCTTGGAACATGTTTTTATTTAATTTAATTTGTTTTCATATTCCCATGCCGTCCGTCCTGGACAATTAAGTTAGGGGCATGACAGTTGTATATCAACTTGAAGAGTCATGGTGGATAGATTGGTGTTTCTTAATTATGTGGTTAGTGTAGAAGAGATACAAGTAGATGACGAGAAAATTAAAGCAATTTGAGAATGGTCCGTACCAAAGACCATCAGAGATGTACGGAGTTTCCATGACTTGCAACATTTTATAGGCATTTATTCAAAATTTTAGTAGCATTGCCGCTCCATTAATAGATTGTTTAAAGAAGGGTAGTTTCTGGTTGACTGCAAAGATCGAGCAGAGTTTTGCATTATTGAAAGAAAAACTAAGTACTGTGCCAGTGTTAGCAATTCTGGATTTTGAGAAGCTGTTCTAGGTAGAGTATGACGCATTGGGTGCAAGGATTAGTGCAGTCTTATCCCAAGAAAAAAGACCCATTGCTTTTTTCAGTGAGAAGCTTAGTAAGTCAAGATTGAAACGGTCAACTTACAACAAGGAGTTATATTCAGTGGTACAAGCTTTGAAGTTTTGGGAGCAGTATTTGATTAGCAAGAAGTCTGTGTTGTATACAGATTATGAGGCCTTGAAATTCCTGAAGAGCCAGAAACAACTCACAGATAAGATGCATGTTACGTAGTCCACTTACATGGAGAAACTCCCTTATAAATTGATGCGCCAACAGACTGACGGGTAGATGGAGGTGGTAAATAGAACTTTAGGTGACATTGTTTGGAGCATTTGCAGTTCACGGCCAAAGCAATGGACTTTGCATTAGCTCAGGAAGAATTTGCTTATAACAGTGCTAAACATCAAGTGACAGGTCAGTCACCTTTTCCTATTGTGCACAGAAAAGTTTGTAATCACACGCTAGACTTGTTACAGATTCTTGGAGCTAAAAGTATTGCATTGAAGCTTGGTTAAGACCAGGTTGATGTCATTACTGATGTTCAACAAAAGCTTACTGAGGAAGCCCAAAAGTATAAGGACCAAGCTGATAGGCATATGAGGTTCTAGTATTTTACTAAAAGTGATCCAGTGATGGTGCATTAATGCAAAGAACGACTTTTTGCTGGATTCATAGCAAGCTACAACTAAAGAAATATGGGCCTTATAAGATCCTGCGGAAGATTAACGACAATGCCTACATGGTTGATTTTCCTTTTAGCATGGGTATCTCTTGCACTTTTAACGTTGCTGATTTGTCAAAGTTTCATCCCAAAGAGCCTCTGTACCTTGATTCTCGTAACAACTCAGAGTGAAGTTCTTCTGAAGTGGAGGAGAATGAAACAGACGAATTTTAATTTATTTCTTTTGGATTAGTTTTATTTACTATTTAGGATTTTATTAATTACTATTTGTAGTCTAAATAGAATTTGGATTAGATAAGAAGACTATTAAGAAACTTTTTCTAACTAAAATTAGTTTTCCTAATTTTTTCGGATTTGATTTATTTCTAGTTTAATTAGGATTGGATTTAGGATTAATTTTCCTTATAAATAGAGACCTTTGTAAACACTTTTCATTCAAGTCAACTATTATTCATTCTTTACACTTATGTCTCGAGTTTTTTTTCAATTCTTTTGGTGGATTCTAAAATTTTGGTTTTGTCGTTCAACAAGTCAATCTATCCTTATTTTTGGTTGCGTCATGAATTTATTTAATTATTCTTTAATTAAAAAATTATGTAGAATACTTTAATGCATTTAAACTGTTAAATTTTTTAATTTAATGATTAAATACCCGATGTCAAGAAATTGACACCCCGGGCGGGGGCCAGGGGGTGTCACTTTGTTACACAGTGAAGTCCTCTCATTTCTGTGGACAAGCAGAAAGAAGGAATTAAAAAGGTTTATTTTGACACTTCTAAAATTAACATGCTCATAGAGCTTGGTACGTCTGATTGAATGAAAGATAAGTAGAACTACTAATGATCAATAAGATTAGATATAATATAAAATTAATTTTCTATGTAAAATTATTTTTGAGTAAATTACATACGCCTTCAACATTTTATTCTTGCCACTCAATATTTAAAATTTACACTTACCTCTTTTATTATAAATCATTGTTAACATTGATTTTATTTCGATAAAAAATTTACTATAAATAAATTTTAAAACTTAATAAAAAATATCAAATTAATTAAAATTTTAAATACTTTTTTTTTATTTTGTCCCTTCCTCTCACACATCTATGTCAGTTTTTTTTTTTTCCAAAAATTCCCAAATTTTTTATTTTTATTTGTTTTTTAGGATTGTTATAATAAAAAAAAACTAACATATGTGAGAAGGAAAGGGATAAAATAGAAAAAAATACACAAAATTTTAACTATTTTGACATTTTTTATTCAATTTTAACGATTGATTTAACGAATGGAGGTCAATATTAATATTTCAGAATAAAAAAGTATCATTTTTTAAAGTTGAAGAGTGGTCAATATAATTACCTAAATGTTAATGGGAGTTAGTAAAATTTACTTAATTTTTTTTGGCGAGATAGTGGTATAAAAGATTTGATTTGACATGATAAATATATCGTAAAATAATTTTAAATCTTTAAATTTTGACAAAAAACAAATTTGAGACTGGAAGATACACCACCTCACCCCCCTCATGGGATGACTATATCTCTTTTTAAGAGATCAACAATCCGAAGATATTGCTTCTCCCCTCTATGTTTATTGTTGTTGAACACAAAATCAGTAAGCCCCATAAGATTGCAAATTCAATTTCATTCCCCAATTACCCCAAACAAGCACTGCTTAAGAGCTCGTGTAGCCTAGGATATAGTTGGGTATGCCGAAAATTTTGTCTAGTATGGGTATTTCATCCTGGCGAGGCTGGTAAAAAAAAGAAATTTTTACATATATATGCAGGTTACTTCCAATGGGTTTCATCAATTTTAAAACTTGGCATTAAACCAAAATTAAACAAAGTCAAGCCTAGTGAGATGGGACAAAAACCAAAAGAAATCGTAGGTACTCAAGTTTGTGTCACGATTTAGGAAGACGTTGACATAAGCCTGATTATCCATTATAAGATAATAGATCAAAAAGTTAAAAGCTTAATGTGACCGTGAATATAATCAATATAAAGCTACAAAAGCCATTATTGGCGCCCCTAATTTTGATCCACTTAATTAGATATCCTTCCAAGGTAGCAAATAGATCAAAAACCTAAACTTAGTACAACTGTTTCAATTCAAGCCATAACCAAACAAAAACCCAAGTTGGAGAATGATTTATGCTAGTTTAACAAGAAATTACCGATGCTATTAGACTAGTTTTGAGTTCGAATTGTGGCACCCCATTGTCATCTCAAAATCATATGTACAAAAATTTTAATTCAACAGTCTTGGTTGTAAGTCACGGAACTGACATACCCCAAATCCTACAAGTTCACCCTTAATATTATTAGAAAAAATTTCAAACATGGATCCAATTTCTTGATGGTGGCCTGCTTGGATCTCACTTCTTCAATTGGCTTATGTAAAGTCATGTTCGCAAATTAGGTCAAGGAGATCATCTACTTTTAAAATCTTATTATCGTTTAGCTCGTTGAATTGGAAAACTCTATATACTTCATGTGTTACTTTTAGTAAATTCATTTTAAGCTTGTATTATCATAGACAACAAATTATTTATTTCATCAATATGCTTTATTTATGCTTTAGCATTTGCCTCTTACTAGGAAGACATAGGCATATGCCTCTTACTAGGAATGTATATTTCAAAATTAACATACTTTCTTTCATATAGGAGACTGTATTTGCAGTTCAATTCGATGTTGTCTAAGAAGGAGTTAGAACACAGGTGTGGATTAAGTAAATCAATGGACAGTATTAAGTAAAACATCTCTTTCCATGTCTTCGGATACAACCCATAAGGGCTTTTGCCCGTTCTTTATACATAAACCCTTGCAGCATTGGTACTAAGTACTCTGTGGTTAGGGTCTTTAGTAGGTCTGTTGATAGAGATTAATCATTTTTTTCCAGATGCGTTGACATTCCCCTTTTTTTCATTCTACCAAGTTATCTAGTAAAATAAGGATGATAAATCGGGAATGGTTGAGATAGCTCAGTTGGTAGAGCAGAGGACTGAAAATCCTCGTGTCAATTATATAGATATATACAACTTTTATCAGTAATCCCATTTAGATAAAGTAAGGGCTGGAAAGATCCAATAGAAAGAAAAATAAAGAAGACTTTTTTGATTTTGTTCAAAAGGGCCTTTTCAATTGAGATGGGATGATGGTTTGAATCAAAGAATGATCAATAATATCCAAGTATATTGTCTCCTGGTTAGACTAAGAAAGCCAAGAAACATTACTATATCCTCTATTTAAAGGAGAGAAATGAATCTGGATAAAAAGAAGATCTTTTGTCTCATGGTAGCCTGCTCTAGTCCTCTTACGAAACTTTCGTTATTGGATTAGCCATACGCTTGACATGTTTCTAGCAATTCACATGGCATGGAAAAAGAGAGGATCGAGAATCTATTGACAAGTTTACTGAGGTATCTATTTTTTTCTTATTACCAATACCTTGTTTTGACTGAATTGCACTATGTATCATTTGTTTTTCAGGATCATCAAATTACTGGTATTCAAGAAGGGTTTCATGACATTGAAACCTCTAAAGGTTTGTTCTTTTTTTTTATTAGTAAAAATAATACATCTCATCATTGTGTGTGCTAGAGTAGGATACGTATTTGTAGCTCATCATTATGTGTGTGCGTTTTTTCTTCATTTTCTTTTTTTTGGGGGGGGGGGGGTGGAGGGGTTATGTGATTTTGGGTTAGTCCTTCAAAGTTTAATTTGGGTCTTTATAGCATACTATATTTGGTGTAATTAGTAGAAGTATTTTAAAGATGGTTTGCTTTATTGCCAAGAAGTAAATTGCAATCATTGCTATTTTTAGTTTCATTTCACACTCTCTTTGTGAACATTTTATCAAGTAAAATGCATTTTTATCTTATATTGATTATTTCTATGTTCTTGTGTGTTTTGTAGGATAATCGAGAAATGTAACTCAAGGAAGTCAAGTTAGGAGCCTAAGGTTGCAATTCTGGATTGAACTAGTCATCATTGGGTGCACAGCTGAGCAGGACCTTGGGCACCCACAGAGGAGGGATCACGTAGGATTTGTATTGAAAAGCACCATGGGTGCATGAGTGTTGGGCGCACGAGAGGTTGGGCGCCCGGCTGAGTGAAACTATGGGCGCCCGCTGAGGCTCAACTTTGCTGGACACCCTGTCAGTCTTTTAACCATAACTTTCTGCTCACAACTCCAATTGACTTGATTCTTTTTGCGTTGCAAAGAAAACTCGAAGGGATACAACTTTCGTGCTTTAGCTGAAACCTGAATCTGTCATATTCAAGGTAAAAATTGCATGGGAAATCAGAGACAGAAAGCTGTCTGAATGAACCATTGCATTAGAACATCGGTTCGGCGCCTGACTGAGCACACCTTGGGCACTCACCAAGGCTTGTTTGGGCTGGACTCACCTTGGGCACCCATGACCTTCCTCTAGCATATTTTAAATATTAGTTTTGAATTGTAAATTTACCTTGTTACCCTTAATGGTTGTAAGCCTATAAATAGGCATGATTGCTAACATTAGAGGGGACTTTTACATTACATTTAAAAAGAGAACTACATTAAGTTTAGGCATGAGGGTTTAGTTGAAGTTTCGTATGGTGTTTTTGCTTTCTCTCTCCCAGGGTTTTCATGTAAGTTCTTTACTTTTAAATATTTTCAATTTAAAGTACTTCATTTTCGCTTTTCGTCTTTCGCTTTTACTTCGTAGTATTTCATTTTCGCTTTTCGTCTTTCGCTTTTACTTCATAGTATTTCGTTTTTTCTTTTCATCTTTCATTTTTACATCGTACTTGTTCATTTTACATTAATGGATGGTTTGCGTGTTTATTTTCCTCTTCAAAGTTCAAATATGTTAGGCTAGGGTTTGTCCTTGGCTTCAAGCCATTGAAGGTGGTGTGGTAGTTTGGTGAATTGAAATGTAAAATATTCTTTTGAATGAAACATATTTTTGATTTCTAATTGGAATTTCATAGTAAGCTAGGGTTCTTTCGAAATCAACTCACTTGTGTTACAACTATCGCTTGGTTACAAGTTTTTACTTGTACACACCAAGTGTTTGGTTCAATGTCCCAATGAGTTAGAAATATATTTTCCAAAACCCAAACTAAGGATTTCTTACGAAATCAAATCACTCGTGTTATAACCAAAGCTTGGTTATGATTGGCCACTTGTGCACACCAAGTGGTTGGTTCAATGGCCCGGTGATTTGGAACCTATTTTCATAAAACCATAACTTGAGATTTTCTTAAGAAATCGGTTCATTCATGTTACAATCGAAGCCTGGTTACGAGTTAATGCTCGTACATACTAGGTGTTCGATTCAATGTCCCGATGAGTCTGAAACTAATTTCAAAAGCCTCCGCTTACTTTGAGTTCCATAAATTAGGTTTTAATGAAATATCTTTTGACCTAGCAAAGCATGTGCGATTGCTAGGTTGAGTTATCAATGCGTTTGGGTAAACCATCACTATCCCACTACCAGATTTGGTTCAAAGCTAAGATTGTCTTAGTTATTTTATTTGTAGTGTTTTTATCTTAATTTAGAATCATAATTCCTTCACTTCACCATTCTCAACCCAAACCATTATCAACCTTCCCCAAAAATCCAATCATAGTATAGATCAGATTAGAATCACCTACTAACTAAAGTGAACAAGTCTAGTGTCTTTTAACACAACCTTCCCTGTGGATATGACCTCGGTTCTCACCGAGTAAGACTACAACCACCCTCTTGCACTTGAGAGGTAGAACCCGAACACATTTTAGGGTCGGTCATAAATTTTTGTGCCTTACGTATTTGGTGACTTGGCCCCACTGATGCTTGCCACATAGCCTTATTTGGACCATCTATTTTGAAATGGTTTCTTTATTTATTATGCCTTCTTCTTCGTTTTTGTACTTTCCTGCTTTAGCCTAGCTCGCCATTTTTGAGCTTCGATTTTCCAGTGACCTTGCAGCTTCCTTTTTCCTGTTACTCTTCTCTCCTATTTCTTTCTGTTCTTACTTTATCTCTCTTTTATGCTTTGGCTTCTTGCTTGTAGTCTTTGGAATTATTGGAGAGAGAATAGGCTCCCTGACATCATAGGGCTTATATAAGACCCTGTTTTCTATAGGTCTGTTTGTTCCCTTTTGATTTTTAAATACTACCACAATAGGTTACATAACTTAGTTGCTTCTAAAAATATGGTCGCTCATCGAAGGTTGATCCTCCTTGACGCGAGTGATGAATCTAACAACTCTCCTCTAGTGGGGTTAGATGTCCCCAACCCTTCATTTGCCCATGGCCTTAAATCTTCTTTCGATAACCCAGATTCCCATCGCAAAGAGACCTCCATATCAAGAAGGGGAAACCTTGATCTTGATTGCGTTGGTATCCATTCAGTGATCAACAAGGCCAAGCTTAAGAGAATCTTGAAGGCCTTCTAACCCCCAAAACACCTATCCTACCCATGGCTTACACCTGACGACTCGGCCTACTCTCCGATAATGCCTAGGGTTGTTACTGTATAAGAAATAGCCTTGTCTAGTGGACTTTGGTTCCCACTGCCGTGCCTTATTAGGGAAGTGTTGGCTAGGCTCAACTTGAACCCAACCCAGCTCACACTAAACAATTGCAGGATACTGGTCGGTTGTGTTGTCCTTTGGAAGGCCACCTCAAATGAGCACATTATGGTGGACGAATTTCTTTAGTACTACCAGGTTGTTAAGGCCAGTCGAGGCTGGTTCTATTTTTCAGCCCAAGCAAAGGAATTTAACCTAGTGGTTGGGTATCCCTCCTCCGTCAAATATTGGAAAGATCATTTCTTTTTCTTGTACAAGGACGGTTGGAAATTCTCCCCATGGGAGACAGAGGAAGACAAGATGATCTGTTGCCCACTAGCCTGGGGCCGACCAAGTGAAAAGGGTATGCTAATTACCCAAGCTGAAGCTTAGCTCCATTATTTCTCTTTTCTCCTTTTTCCTTTAAGTTAGTATAATCTTGACCTTATATTACTACCTTATCTAGCCAAGGCTCAACTTAAAGTGTCTAAGACTCAGTTGGAGAGAATAAGCTTGCCCAAAATTATACCGACCACTATTTCGGTATCTTGGTGACGGTAGAGAGCTTGGCTAAGCATGTGCTCGATCTTGAACTGAGCTTAGAAGCTCTTGAGATTGAACATGAGAGGAGTGAGTTCTTTAATGTCTTTACTTCTTTTAGTCTTTTATACTACTAACATGTTTCTCTACGTTATTACAAACACCGATGTTGCTGCTGCGAATTTCTCTCAATCTGTCGAGGAAATGAAGTTTGACAAAAAGAAATACAAAAGTTCGAACAGGAGGTCATCTGGATTAGAGTTTAGAGCTGTTAAGAGATTCAAGGTGGTTAGCTTTGGTCCTCAAAAGGAAGGGCCTATGGAGGTAGAATTCAGGGATGAAGATCCCATTTCTACCTTTATGGAGGAGCGCCATTGAGATGCTTATCCTCAAAGTTAGGTTACTCCCAAACAAGGAATTCTCCCTTCTCCATCCTCCTCAAGCGGCCAATAGGAGGCCAGGGCAGTTGCTGAGCCGTCCAAACCTATAAACCTCATGGACAACCTTGGGCTAGTGGTGAAGAGGGTGGAGAGCATTGACCACATCTAAATATTACGTCTAAACTAAGCCTCAAGTGTAAGGGTGTGTGGTGTAGTTTTAACTCCATGAGACTGAGGTTGAATCTATAGGGAACCTTGAGATTGAACACAAGGGTTTTCTAAGTTCTTCTATCTACTTGTTTTGTTTTGAAAGCAATAAAAGTAAAATCAGAATTTGAGTTTGGGAAGGTTGATTTTCAATTATGAACTACTTAACAATAAATTAAAACAAAAGTAATTAAGTTAAACTAGAAAAGAAACAACTAAAGTAATTTCAAATTGATTAAAAGCAATTAAAGAGTGCAAAATAAATTAAACTAAAGTAAACAGTGAATTAAACTAAGGTTTTGAGCGATATAACTAAAAATCTTGATTCAACCAACAAATCTGGGTGGGTACCTTATTCTCATGTTTGGATGAAATTATTATCTCAGCTTATAGCTCACGTTTAGAAAAAGCAAACTGGAAAGATTTCATCGTGAAAGCTTTAATTTACAAAGCACAGTTTTAAAATCACGTTCAAGATAAATAAAACTGGAAAGATATCATCCTGAAAACATTCTTTGGTCTAGATCTCCTTTCTTGGATTTCAAAATATAAGGAAAGTTTTAATCATGTAACGTCATCAGGGATTTTAACGAAATATGATTGAGGTTACACATTTCCGAAGGCTTTGAAAATCAAAAGAGAAAGAAAAACCAGAAAACATATCTAAATCCATTTCGTTTATTTTCAAAGTATTAAGAAAGTTATAATTTTGTGTAATTACCAGTGATTTCAAGGAAATATGATCAACTACACAAGTTTTCGAAGATTTTGAAAACATTAGAAAGGAGATTTAGAGAACAAGAACCCTAACATGCAACTTTTATGTTGCATGCTTGGATTCGATCACATCCAACATTCAAATAAGGATTTACCCATCATTGATGGGCTGAATCAATAGTAAAAATCTAGTCTAACATGGATGAAATAATGAAATAGTAAATAAAAAGAGAAAGCAAAAAGAAATGAACTCCATTAATGAATTGCAAAACAAACTTACAATATGTTGAAGTATTCATGAAGTTGAATCTATAAAACGAAGCCACAAAAATCTCTCTAAACTAACCTATACTAATTAAAAAACTAAATTTGAAAAATACAGAGAAGAAAAACTCCCTTTACGGCTGTCAAAACTACATATGTATAGTGGACTTGAAAAACCCTAAAAATATAGTTCATTCGCTCAAATTGACCTGCTGTGGTCCTATCACGCCCCGGATCTCATGACCTGAGGGGTGAGTGATAAACACACACCACATGCACCAACATAACTACCCATGATTAGAGCGATGCAACCTCAACGAGTGAGCCCGAGACATAATATAAGACAACATAATCGACCTTGACTATTGCCAGGTCACTAACTACAGGTTCCATTCCCAAATTACATAGCTTAGGCCTTAAGGCCATTACAACCAAATCGAAAAAATCTATCAGTGTAAAATATTACAAATTCCAAAAGAAATTTAAGCTAGATGACCAAAAGCTTTGCTAAGTTTGATAGGGCTCATGCACAACCTCCTAGTCCAACCCCATTAGCCCACTTGATTATTATTGCTTGTACCTGCATCAAAGTCTGTAAGGACATGAGCACGAGTCCACTTGTGCCCACGATATCTCAAACAAACATATATGATATGCAATCTAACCAGGCAATGCGTCTCAAGTATGGTTAATCATTTTAACATTTTCTATATTCATAACATTACATTATCATAACCAATAGCCAAACTAGGTGGAAACACATACTCATACAACAATTTCAAAGTTGAAGGTTTCAATTTCGGTTAATGTTTATGTTTTGCAATACAAACTTCAATTCCACTCACATTTCAACACTATTTCATCATTCAAATCTCATTTAATCAAATAACCGTATTCACATTATCATCCATTCATCATCATATTACATAACCATAACCAAAAAAAAAAGTCATCGGGGGATGGGTGCATTATCGTCTTTTATGGGCCAATACCCAACGAAAACGATAAACCGACGTCGTCGTTTAGGATCGCCATCCAGGGCCACGAAGAGCCAAAACACACATAATGTTGTGGGCTACTAACCCGCTGGCATTGACACCAAACCCTGCGTAGGTTCCGGGACTCTCAACTCGAGGGTACTTTCTAACCCTTCCTATTTCCGCACCCCACCATGGCCCCCAGCACACAAACAATCATTCACACCATACCATCTCATCTTTCATAAGTTCACATTCAACATCATATACTTTTCCATAACATATATCCACATTTCGGCTCATCCCACGATTCATCACATAACAACATTGATCAAGCATCATTAAACATTCAACATCATATACTTTTTAACAACACATATCTACATTTCGGCTCATCCCACGATTCATCACATAACAACATTGATCAAGCATCATTAAACATTCAACATTCTTTAATATTATGAACATGAGTTCCCTTTTGTCAAGTCACATTTTATTTAATCTATCATAAGTTCACATATGTCACATTTAGTTTACAACATGACACATTCACAATCGTATTCAATTAAGACACTCATCTCCAAGTAATCTTCCAACTCATGCCATTTAAAGTGACATTCAATTACCCTTACAAATTTAATCCCATAGGTTTAAGACAATCAATCCTTAATCACTTTTTAAAGCTCATTCCCATTACAAAATCCATTAATTTAATCAAGTAAAAGTTTCACATAAAAACATGTTACCAACTCTTTCATATGCCCAAAGTAGAAGGCCAAACTAAACAATGTCAGAAAAGTGGCCTATGCTCAGTGGGTGCCCAAATTGACACTCAGCCATGCGCTCAAGGGGCTTGGGCGCCCATGGGCTCGGCGCCCATTGTCACGCCCCGGATCTCGTGACCCGAGGGGTGAGTGATAAACACACACAACATGCACTAACATAACCAATCCCCATATTCAGAGCAACGCAATGTAAGCTAGTGAGCCCGAGACATAAAATAGAATAACATAAGTTTAACCTTGACTATTGCCAGGTCACATACTTCATACACCATTCCTAAATTACATAACTTAGGCCTTAAGGCCATTACAACCAAATTAAAAAAAAAAGTTTAAAAGTGCACAATATTACAATTTCAAAAAGATATTTAAACCAGATGACCAAGAGCTTTGGTAAGCTTAGTTAGGCTTATGCATAACCTCCTAGTCCAACCCTATTAGCCCACCTGATTGTTATTGCCTGTACTTGCATCAAAATCTGTAGGGACGTGAGCACGGGTCTATTTGTGCCCACGATGTCTCAAGCAAACATATATGGTATGCAATCTAACCATGCAATGAATCTCAAGTAATGTTATCCATTTTAACATTTTTTAGAGTCATGACATTTCATTGACATAGCCATGCCAAAATAAGTTTAAGATTTTAATTTCAGTTAGAGTTTATGTATGACAATTTAAACTCCAATTCCATTCACAATTCAACACCACTTTAACATTTGAATAATATTCAAACAAGTAAACGTATTCACATCATCATCCATTCATCATCCTATAGCACAACCACTACCAAACAAACCATCGGGGGATGGGTGCATACACACTTTCGTCTTTTATGGGCCAATACCCAACGGAAATGATAAATCGGCGTTGTTGTTTATGATCACTGTCCAGGGCCATGAGGAGCCAAAACACAAAATGTTGTAGGCTACTAACCCACTAGCATTGACACCAAACCCTGCGCAGGTTCCAGGACTCTCAACCTGAGGGTACTCTCTACACCATTCTTATTTCCACACTCCACCACGGCCCCCGGCACACATAACCAATCATTCATCACATAACATTTCATCATTCATAGGTTCACATTCAACCTCATATATTTTCCCACAACACATTTCCACATTTCAGTTTATCCCATGACTCATCACATAACAACATTGATCAAACATCATTAAACATTCAATCATTTTCAATATTATAAACATGAGTTCCCTTTTGTCAAGTCACATTTCATTTAATCAATCACAAGTTCATATACTTCAACATTAAGTTTACAACAAGGCATATTCACAATTCTATTCGATTAAGACTCATACCTCAAAGTAATCTTTCAAGTCATGCAATTTAAGGTGACTTTCACTTCCCTTTCAAGTTAAATCCCATAAGCCTAAGTTAAAAACTCCTTAATCACTTTTAAAAGCTCATTTTCCTCTTAAAATCCATGCAATTAATCAATTAAAAGTTTCATATAAAAATAAATTACCAACACTTTCATAAGTCTAAGGTAGGAGGTCAAACTAAGCAAAGTCAAGAAAAGTGACCTAGTCTCGGTGGGCACCCCACATTAGTTCACGGGCACCCCTTGAGGGTCATGGGGGCCCCACATAAGTTCACGGGTGCCCCTTTGTTATCCAGAATGTTACTCTGTTCCGGTTCAAGCTCTAAGTCATGTTTTTAGGTTCCAAACTTTACCGAATCCAATCTCTAACCTAATATCTCATTTTCTTGGGTTGTCTAGGACCTAGAAGACTCTAAAAAGTCCATCAAAACCAATTTTAAGCCATCTATTCTTCAATACAAAAATCTTGATTCAACCTATACATATATATATACACATCCATTCATCCACACAAATTCCACCTCCAAGGTTTCCAAATCTTAAATAAATTTCATAGAAGTATTTACTAGACCAATTACATCTCATATATGCTAAAATGAGACTAGAAATCCCTACCTCAAGTGGTAAGAAGATAGACCAATAAGGGGGTGTCTTGAGCTTCCAAACCCTCAAACTTTGATGAGGTCAATCTTCTCCCTCCTTGATCAAAACTACAAACAAATTACATAGGGAGGTTTCTTAAGGTTCTAATTACAATCGTAAAAAAGGAATTTGGATTTCATGAAGGGTGGAAGAACCTACCTTGAAATCTCTACCCGGTGGTCTTTTTCTTCTCCTTTGCTCTTCTTTGTTCTTCTTTTGCTTCTCCACCCGATTCTCCCTCTTCCAAGCAACCTCTCTCTCTCTCTCTCTTGCATCAAATCAACCAAATATATATATATATATATATTAACAATATTTTAAACCTCCAAACAGTGATTCTCAGGTCTCCCCTCACCCCTAGCTAGGTATAGGTGTTAATAGGGTAAGGCTCGGCTGGAAAACGCAGAGGACACCCTCCTGTTGGTTGTTTGTACAAGTGGGGTGCCCCTCATGGACCACGAGTGCCCGTCCTAGAGCCATGGGTGCCCCTCATAACCTTGGGCGCCCCTCAGCATGCTCCCGAGTCAAAATGTTGACTTTTGAGCTATTTTGCCAATTTCTTCCAAAATTCACACCCCTAAGTCATCTTTAATGACTAATATTACTCAATTAACATACTAACATGCCCAAAACATGTTAAAACCATCAAATTATATTAACATGAAAATTCGGGATATTACACCCATGCCTTGGGCACCTAAGGGCTTGGGCGCCCAACTGTGTCCCCCTCGTGTGCCCACAGCTTGGGCCAAGTTCCGGGTCTTAGACTCTATTTTCTGGTTTCATGGTTTTCCACCCTTAGGACCTCAAATAGACCAAGTTAATGTAAAAATACTTAAATTTTCAAGTTTCTAACATCAACACAAGGATCTTAGGCACCCAACAAAATAAAAAAAATTTGAGTTTTCATTAATTACAAGTTAAGTTATGGATCATGACACCATTTTCACTCTCTCAACCTATGCATACATATATATGTGTATATAACTACCAATATCTTTCATACATGTGACCAACACTTGAAGAAGGTTTTCTAGTGGTAATCTACGACTTGTTACACATCACATATGTGAGAATGAGGCATTGAATCCCTACCTCAAGTTGCAAGAAGATGAATCAATAAAAATGTGTCTTGAGCTTCCAAACCCTCAAACTTTGATGGACTCAATCTTCTCCCTCCTTGATCAAAACTAAAAAGAAATTACATAGAAAGGTTTCTTAAGGTTCTAATCACAATCTTGCAAAAGGAATTTGGGTTTCATGAATGGTAGAAGGACTTACCTTGAAATCCCTACCCGGTTCCTTCTTTGTTCTCCTTTGCTCTTCCTTTGCTTCTCCACCTGATTCTCCCTTTCCCAAGAAACTTCTCTCTCTCTATCTTGCATCAAATCAACAATATATATATATATAAAACAATATTTTAAAGTCCCTCAACAGTAATCTTCAAGTTTCCCATCACCCCTAGCTAGGTATAGGTGTTAATAGGGTGAGGCTCGACTGAAAATTGTAGAGCAACACTTGTCTGTCAAATCCACTGTGCCTTGGGCACCCAAGCTCTTCTCAGGTGGGCGCCCAAGACCCTGGGCACCCATACCATGTGCGCCCAAGGTTCTCCCATTTTCCAGCACTTGGCTAAAATGTCACATTTGACTGCATAACTCATTTCCTACAAAGTTCACAACTCTAAACACCATTAATGACCCATACTATTAAATTAACATACCTTAACTTCCAAAATGCATCAAAAACCTTATACTTATGTTAGTATAGTGTCCGAGGTATTACAGGTCTGAACCACTTTCATCTTCACTTCATGTTTTGCTTCTTGTTCTCAAATTCCAATGCGATTTTGACCTCGAAGATAATGGATTTAGGTTTTGGCTAAAACATAAAAGTTGTATCCCTTTGAGTCTTCTTTTCAACAAAAAAGAATCAGGCCAATCTGAGTTGTGAGCAAAAGGATATAGCCAAAATACTGACAGGGTGTTGTGTTAAATCATCTGAAGAATTCTGAATTGTACAATATTGTAAGCTGATTTAGGGTAGATGGAGACTTCTTTAGACTTGGACTCTTCATGAAAGTTGTAGTTAAGAATGTGTACATGATTTTGGGCTTTTGAATCACCTCAATTGGACCCCAGAAGCTTAAGATATGCCCTAAATCCTATGGTGATTAAGATTTGTCTAGTTTTCTAGCCGTGAAATTTTAGCAATCTTTTAAGGCCCAAACAAACTCGAATTTTGACCCATGATAGCTTTTTGAAACGCTTGAGATATTCACTACAACTTTTCTAAAGACCACTTTTAATTTCTAGAACTCATTCTATGTCAAAATTGTGCATCTATATCGTTCTAATAGGTAATTTTGGTGTATTTTCTACTAAAACCTGCATAAATGAACAAAATAACATAAATAAACAAAATTAAACTAAAATAAACATATCAAAACATAAATTATCAGAATTAGCATAAAAATCAAGGTTTATGATTACACTTTTCAAGTATAATCACACCCCTCAACTTACCTATTGCTAGTTCTTATTAATGAAAAGGATTCAAATTCTAGGACTAAAGGCATAAACACAGCATTCCTAACTTATTCAAAAACAAAGATAACTAATGAATCAAATAAAAAAGGAGGTCCATTTTCGGAGACACACGGCCACACTTAGTGCGTGAGACAAGTCCTTTAAACCCCTAGGTTCCCTCTAGTGGACAAGTAAGGTCTCGTTAGGGTTTACATTGATGCTACCCACAAACATCTATGTCATGGTCTCAAAGTGTTAAAAAGTGATCAAGATAAAAAATGAATCAAGCTTAAGCCCAACAAGTCAGAAAACCTAAATATCATGTGTGATTCTCAAGTTCTAAGCATAAATGCATGGACTATCAAAGTAGAAAGAGCGTGTGTGCAAAATTGTTTCATTCATTCAACAAGGTCGTAAGAGCATAAATAGAACTAGGTTTTGACTTCAAATACTCACAAGGTACCTCTCATAGAAAGAAATTCACTCATCAAGGGTTCACACATACCTATTAGCATATGATACTAATCTAGTTGTACATAACCCCACAAATAAGTAAGTGAATTGAATTGAAGTTCAAAGTGGACAGCTCATAACCATGTTCTAATGCATGTGCAAGAGATCACATCACACAACCTACACAAGACCACTACATGCACAATATAAGAGTTGCTTACTTATAATCCACTTGGTCTTTGTTTTGGTTGTAACTTGGCCAGAGGCAATGGTTAACAATGGAAGATATGGAAATCAAAGCACATGTCTTGGGATAAACATGCTCAAGTGTGCACAATGATTACACTTGAAAAAGTGTAATTACAAAGCATAATTTAAAACATAAGTCATGCATTTATTCAATTAATTTTAAAGTTTTAGTTATGTTTTGTAATTTATGGTATTTTGTTTTCAAAATGCTGAGAAAAACCAAAAAAATTATCAAAATAAACAGCGGTGAAGAGACTGAAGAAGCTACTGTTTTTTGAGGCATTTTACCGAACACTTGGCATGCATGGAGAAAAGAGCTTGAAGACAAAAATGCCAATATGTCCAATGACTTTGAAGACTTCGTCAACATCCTAAGAGCCATACCAAGGAATGAGATCAATTACCATAGCCACTGAGGAGAAGAAAATGATTTGAAGTTGAAGATGGTTGAAGTGGTGTGCAGCTAAAGTTCTAGCTTGATACCCCATCAGTATTTTGACCATATCTTTTCATTCACAATTCAGATTGACCTAATTTTTTTTGGGTTGGAAAGAAGACTCAAAGGGATATAACTTTTGTGTTTTAGCTGAAACCTGAATCTATCATCTTCAAGGTCAAAATCACATTGGAAGTTGAGGACAAAAAGCTATCAGAAGAAAAAACACAAAAAGTGAAACTTATACACTGTTGTCTGGACTGTGCAACGGGTGGTCTGGACCACTGAAATCAGATTGTGCGAGAATTAATTTTTAGGGTTTTATGTTTCAGCTATATATATATATCTTGGATGGCCGTTTTAGGGGAGTCTTTCACATACGTTTTTCCAGTTTCTTCAGAACTTTAGAATGTAGTTTAAGGTAGTTTTAGGATTGATTTCTTTGGTTTTGTTTGTAGATTTCATTTTGACATTGCTTCGAAGTACAGTACATAAGTTTTATTTAATGAGTTTCATTCTCTTTTCGTTTTCACTTTTTATTTACTGCTTTATTACTTTATCTATGTTAGGTTAGGTTTTAATCTTGATCTAACCCATCAATGATGGGTGAAACCTTATTGGATGATTGGATGTGATTGAATCCTCATATACAATGTAAAACTTGTTTGTTAGGGTTCTTGTTTGTCTAGATCTATTTTCTAATGTTTTCAAAAACATTCGAAAACATATGTAGTTGATCATATTTCCTTGAAATCACTGATAACTACATATGATTAGAATTTTCTTAATACTTTGAAAATATAGAAAATGAATCTAGATTTATTTTCTGATTTTCTTTTCCTTTTGGTTTTCAAAACATTCAAAAACTTGTAACCTCGATCATATTTCCTTGAAATCCCTGATGACGTTACTTGATTATAACTTTCTTCATATTTTGAAATCAAAGAAAAGAATTTTGGACTTTCACGATGGAATTTTTTTGGTTTACTTTTCCTAAACGTGAGCTGTAAACCGAGATAATAGTCACATCTAATATGAGAATAAAGTGTTCACCCAGATTTGTAGGTTAGATCAAGTCTTTTTCATTTTGAATATTTGCAATTTTATTTTATTTGTTAATTAGTTAAAAACCAATCAATCCAAACCCAAAACTTATTTTCTTTTCCTGTACTTAAAACTAAACAGGAGGTAGAAGAACTTAGAAAACCCTAGTGTTCAATCTTATAGTTCCCTATGGATTCGAACTCAGACTCACCGAGTTAAAACTACACCACACACCCTTACACTTGGGGGTTAGTTTAGACGCACTATTTAGAAGCGGTCACACAAGTCCTAAAATACCATTTCCTTTCCAAACCTTAACAAGAATCCTAACAAGAAGCTTATTCACACTAAACACTACTTTTGGGACAATTGCAAATATTGTAAATAATGTATAAGTCCCATAATTTCATAAACAAAAGAAATGATAAATTTTTTCTTTTCTTTTGTTTTCCTTTTTTTATTCTGTCCTCTTTTTTTCTCTTTTTTTTCTTTTTCTCTTTTTTCATTTTTTTTCCTTTTTTCTAAAATAATGAAATATATATCAGCTGAATTCTCCATCAAATATTTCCTCTCAATATACTCTCAAAAGTTTCCACTCCCAACCCCTGTTCACGTCATTGACATTGAGGCACTTTTACGACCCAAGACATGTGAAGGTATGGCTTAAAGTGTGTGAATAAGGTTAAAAGATAATGTATGAGGTGGGAACCAAGAAAATATATATATATATATATCACAGACTTTATTAAAAGACTTCATGTTGGCTCCTATGATAATTCCTTATCAAAAAAGGACATAGAGGCCCAAAAATAGCAAAGAGGGCCTAGCATCATGTTCAAAGCTTACAACAACTCATAATATGCCAAGTGAAACTCATGCAAGTGTCTGTGATGCAATTGGTGCATTGAAAACCAAAGTGAAAAGTAAAAGAGCTGTGATTATATGCAACCCCTTAAGAAAAGAATAATAGGCTTAAAATCTTACCATTAAGGGGTACAAGTCTCCACCTAGTCCAAGAATGCTCAATTAACCAATGTTAAACCAAATCTACTCCTAAGCACATAAGCTTTTCTCCTTGATAGTCAAAAAATGCACTAGGTCATGACACATTCAACTTGAACTAAGTTTCCTATTAAAGCTTAAACAAAACCTATTCATCAATCTCTCACTCAATTTCACAATCAACCAAACCAAAAAAGGGCTAACATATAGGTACAAATGTGCCGAATTCATGTATTAAAGCCTAAGGATACTAAAAAATTTTTAAATTTTGCAATTTTGGCACAAAGGTCATCATGCGAACCCTACCCCCAACTTAAAATTCACATTGTCCTCGATGTGAGAACCATGAAGCATATGTGGGTCCGTAGTGTGCAAAGTGAGCATGATGATGATCATGAAATAATAACCACAAAATGGACAAATAAGACCATAGCACAAATTAAACCATGCATGCATATTCAAGCCATTTAAGGCATCACACAATACATCCCCCCAACTTAGATTCTGCAGCATTCATAAAAACAACAATTATTTATATAAAGCACCAATTAGAAGTGCAAAACTAAATAAAAAGGAGAGGAAGGATATTACCTCAAGGCTTCCTTATGTGAAGAAAATAAAAGAACTTAAGCAATTTATTCCTTTGATTCAAACTGTACTATGAGAAAAATAAAACTTCTATGAGAGAAAATGTTAGAGTAAACAAATAAAAGTAGAATAAAAGAAAAATAAATTTAATCTAGGCAGAAAGAAAACAAAAATAAATTAATAAAATCTAATCTACTAATATACAAGGGTTGATGCAAAAATATATTATCGAACTATTAATCTCTCCCCAGCCTCACCAAATGGCTTTAGGAATGAAATATTCTCCGCAAGTCTAGGAGGTACCAAGAATGAGTGTGCTCCTAGTGTAGAAAACATTTGAGAATGCAGGGCCTTGTGAGGATCCTTGAATCCCAAATATGGCCTAAAGTTATTTCAATATGTGAGCATGGAATGTGGTTTGTGTTCTCTAGTATCCCCTCGACACCTAAAAAATCAATGCAAACTACCTCTTTGGTCTCCACCACTTCCCTACATGTATGGTCAATTTTGGTCAAAACATATTCATTTCCCTCAGTAAGATTCTCGGTTGGGGTTAGGGCAAAAGAGGAGAGGTGTGCTTCACTTTAACTCTCAGGCCTGTTTATCGAACTCTCAAAGGATGATAAAGAAAGTTCACTCTTATGAGAGTCCTGTGGGACTAAAGTAGGAACCTAACCATAATTAAAATCATACTTCCACTCAAATTTAGGAGTCTCAATAAGTAAGTCATCAAAGGTACTAGCCCCAGTAGAAAAAGATATATCAGAAGTGGTCTCAGTGAGTAGTGTGGTGGAACATGATCAAACTAAACTGACTGGCTTAACAGTGTGCTCCCCTAAACCTATGGCACCAAAGCTCTCAGAATGAGTATTAGAACTTTCCAAGGTCACTTGGGTTGTTAAGGTGGAATGAGCTTCAAGCTCTGTGGTGGTGTTAGTTGCCATGTCCTCAACAAATGATGTCTCGTACATGTTAGAGTTTGGTGGGAATGAGTCAAAGGGCTCATTCCTTTCACTATCCCAACCATTGTTGGAATAGTCACTCCACTTATCATTTAAGGTTTCTGAATTAGGATTTTCTTGTGTAAGAAACAAAAAGACCTTAGATTCAGCAATTTCAGTTTCAGTGAGTGGATGAACATAAGGACATGCTGTGAACTCGAACAATGTATCATCTAATGTAGAGTCAATATGTGTGGAAGTCTCATGTGCACTAGAATCAATTTTTAAGTTGATTTCTTCCCTATGTCGAGTTTGCTTGTAGAGTGACTCAAGAAAATCCCATGCTGACTGCATAGTAAAGTTAAGAAACTTACACCCCGATAACTCCTCAAGAGTGTGGCACATCTCTAAAAATAAACCATTATAGAAATTTTTAATGATACACCATAATTCAAGATTATAATCTAGGTAAGAGTTTAATATATTTTTAAACCTCTCCCAACATTGATAAATTTCTTCATCATAATTTTGAGAAAAACTTTTAATTTCAAATCGTAGGCTGAAGTTTTGAAAAATAGGAAGGTCATAATAAATTCATTTTGTAACTCTTTCCAAATATTAATGTCCCAAGTAGCAGCACGACACCATTTATTAGCCACTCCGCATAATGATAACGAAAAAAAATTATGCCTAAAAGTGTCATCTATATCACTATTTAATGATATCATTGCTGACACCTTGCTTACCTCTTCTACATCCCCTGTCACATTCTGGGGTTGAGCCTTGGTTAAACCCTCGGTTGCCACTTAGGTAAAGATATCATCATTAGGCCACACTATCTCTTCTTCAACTGATTGGACATTGGTACCATTGCTCTCTCCTCTTTCTATTCCCATCTAGAATTTTAAACAAGACAAATTAAATTCTAAGATGAAATTTGATTATATTTCATTTAAGCATGCAATATGAGATGCAAGACTTCCCGTGTCCCTAGGTATTCTGACCTAGTGCTCTGATACCAAGCTGTCACGGCCCGAATCTCACGACCCGAGGGGTGATTGATAAACACACATAACATGCATTAACATAACCAACCCATGATCAGAGCAACGCAACGTAAACTAGTGAGCCCGAGACATAAGATAGGATACCATAAGCTAAACCATGACTATTGCCAGGCCACAGACTCCATACACCACTACCATTAATACATAACTTAGGCCTTAAGGCCATTACAACCAAATCAAATAAGTCCAGCAATGTACAACATCACAATCTCCAAATGAAAATTTATTCTAAATGACTAAAGCTTTGCTAAGATTAGTAGGGCTCATGCACACACTTCCAGTCCAACCCCATTAGCCTACCTGATTGTTGTGGCCTATTCTCGCATCAAAATCTATAGGGACGTGAGCAGGAGTCCACTTGTACCCACGATGTCTCAAACAAACATATATGATATGCAATCTAATCATGCAATGTTGTTCAGGTAAGGTTAGCCACTTCAACATTTTCTAGAGTCATAATATTTCATTTACACAACTAGTAGCCAAAAGAAGTGAGAACATATATTCATTCAACAATGTCAATACATTAAGATTCAATTTCAGTTAATGTTTATATTTTGCAATTAAATCATTAATTCAAATCACATTTCATTATCACTTTATCATCTAACCATCATTCAAACAAATAACCATATTCACATTATCATCCATTCATCATTTCATTACATAATTATAGTCACACAAGTCATCGGGGGATAGGTGCATACACATTATCGTCTTTGATGGGCCAATACCCAATGGAAACAATAAATCGACATCGTCGTTTAGGATTGCCGTCTAGGGCCACGAGGAGCCAAACACACATAATGTTGTGGGCTACTAACCCACTGGCATTGACACCAAACCCTGCGCAGGTTCCGGGACTCTCAACCCGAGGGTAACCTTAAGACCCTTCCTATTTCTGCACCCTACCATAGCCCCCGGCACACAAACAACCATTCATTACATTCCATCCTCATCTATCATAGGTTCACTTTCAACATCATATACTATCCAACAACACATGTCAACATTTTGGTTCATCCCAAGGTTTGTCACACATCGACATTAATCAACCTTATTAAACATTCAACATTTAACACCATTATGAATTTGAGTTTCTTTTTCAATTCACAATTTACTTAATCAATCACAAGTTCATATACCTCAACATTTAGTTTACAACAAGACAAAATCACAATTCTACCCGATTAAGACTCTTATCTCAAAGTAATCTTCTAATTCATTTCATTCAAGGTAACATTTATTCACTCTTACAAGTTAAATCCCATTAGCTTAAGATAATCAATCCTTAATCACTTTTTAAATCACATTTCCCTTTTTAAATCCATGCAATTAATCAACTAAAAGTTTCATGTAAAAATATGTTACCAACACTTTCATAAGTCCAAGGTAGGAGGCCAAACTAAGCAAAGTCAGGAAAATGACCTAGGCTCAGTGGGCGCCCAAGCTGACACTCAGTTGTGCACCCAAGGGGGTTGGGCTCTAACACTTTGTGTGCCCAAGGGATTGGGCACCCATGTCTTGTGCGCCCAAGGGGTTGGGCACCCAAGGGGGTTGGGTGCCCGATTGTGTCTTCCTCGTGCGCCTACAGCTTGGTCCGAGTTACGGGTTTCATGCTCTATTTTCTGGTTTCTTGATTTTCCACTCTTAGGACCTCAAATTGACCAAGTGTAAGTAAAAATACTTAAAGTTTCATATTTCTAATATCAGCACAAGTCTCTTAGGCATCCAAGGAAATCAACAATTTGGGTTTTCATCAACCAAAAGTCAAGTTATGGATCAAAACACCAATTTCACTCTCTCAACCTATACATATATATATATACATGTGTATAACTCCTATTTTCTTCCATAAACGTGACAACACTTGAAAAAGATTTCTCTAGTAGCAATCTAGTCCTTGTTACACATCACATATGTAAGAATGAGGCATTAAATCCCTACCTTAAGTTGTAAGAAGATGGATCAACAAGAAGATGTTTTGTGGTTCCAAGCTCTCAAGCTTTGATGGACTCAATCCTCTCTCTCCTTGATCCAAACTACAAATCAACCACATAGAAGAGTTCCTTAAGTGTTTAATTACACTCTCACAAGATGGATTTGATTTTCATTTAGGTTAGAAGGACCTACCTTCAAATTTTGCCACCCGGTTTCCTTTCTCTTCTTCTTTGTTCTTCTTTTGCTTCTTCACCTGATTCTTCCTTTCCCCCACAATATATGTCTCTCTCTCTTGCATCATATATATGAATGTATATTTATAACCAATATTTTAAGTCCCTCAATAGTGAATTTCAAATTTCCCATCACCCCTAGCTAGGTATAGGTATGAATAGGGTGAGGCTCGGCTGAAAAATGCAGAGCTACCCGTATTTGTCAATTCTACTGCACCTTAGGCGCCTTGCCTTTCTCAGGTGTGCGTCCAAGACCTTGGGTGCCTATGACATGTGTGCTCAAGGTAATCTCCTCCTGCACACTTGCTAAAATGCCATCTTTTGATTGTTTAACCCATCTCTTTCAAAGTTCTCAACTCTAAAGCACCATTAATGATCCATACTACTAATTTAACATATCATAACTTCCCAAAATGCATACAAAACCATATATTTGTGTTAATACAAAAGTCCGGGGTATTACAATCTCACAATTTCTCGGATATATAGTTAGACCATAGAATCCATCGAATTCGTGATCTGTATTGACAAGAAATGAGCTGATTTCATTAATTGCTCAACGATTACTGGTCTCTGATGGCTGCAACAAAGTCTATAGTCACATTTTACCACTTCCACTCAGATATGGGCAATGGCTGCAATTCGGTTGGTCTTTGATGCTCTACTTTTACCTGTTGACAGGTTAGGCACTTGCTGATGAACTCTGCTATATCTTTCTTCATTCCTGCCCAATAAAATTGTCTCTTTAGATCATGATACATCTTTGTACCCCCGGGATGCACTGCTAATCGAGAATGATGAAATTCTTTCAGAACTTCCTTCCTAACTAAGGAGGTAACATAAATTCTTTCTTGATATTTGACAACTCCATCATCATGCACTGTCTAGCTCGGAATATCCACTAGACTCCTTACTTTATCACAAACATCATTAGCTTCCTCATCCAATTTCTGAGCTTCAATTACCTTGCTGATTAAAGCTGGCTGGGTGACAATAGTATACAACATCCCCTATTTCTTCCCCTCTGTAAGTTCTAGATTCATTCAGAGTTCCCATCATTTCCCATTGTTTAACTGCTAGACAAGCCATGGAACTTCTGGTTTTCCTGCTCAAGGCATCTGCAACCACATTAGCTTTCCCCGGATGATAATGCAATTCAAAGTCATAATCCTCCATGTACTCCATCCGCCGTCGCTACCTCAAATTTAAGTCTCTTTAGGTAAAGATGTATTTCAAACTCTTGTGATCTGAGAACACTTCAAATCTTTCACTATGCAAATAGTGTCTCTAACTCTTCAAAGCAAAAATTACTGCTGCCGGTTCCAAATCATGTACTAGATAATTCTTCTCGTGATTCTTCAACTGTCTAGAGCTATAGGCTACCACCCATCCATTCTACATAAGAACACATCCAAATCTTTCCCGTGATGCATCACAGTATACCAAGTAACCAGCTCCCCTTTCTGGGATAAATAATACTGGTGCAGTGGTTAGTCTTCTTTTTATCTCTTAAAATGATCTTTCATATGCATCATTCTACTCAAATTTGACTCCATTTCGGGTTAATCTGATCAATGGGGAAGCCAAGCTGGAGAAATCCAAAACAAACCTTCTGTAGTATCCCGCTAATCCAAGGAAACTACGAATCTCAAATATAGACTTTGGTTGAAACCATTCCAAAATAGCTTCAATTTTGGATGGATCCACTGCCAGCCCTTCCTTAGATACAACATATCCCAAAAGCTTAACTTCTCTAAGCCAAAATTCACATTTGCTTAACTTGGCATATAACTGATGATCCTTTAACCCTTGTAACACCATCCTCAGATGTTGCTCATGTTCTTCTTCTGACTTAGAATACACCAAGACATCATCTATAAATATCACTACGAATTTATCCAAATAATCTCTGAAGACTCGATTCATCAAGTCCATAAAGATTGCCGGTGCATTTGTCAAACCAAAAGGCATAACCAGAAACTCGTAATGACCATACCGAGTTCTGAATGCCGTTTTTGGAATGTCTTCTTCCCTTATCCTCAATTGGTGGTACCCAGATAATAGATCAATCTTCGAAAACACCAACGATCCGTTTAATTAATCAAATAAATCATCGATTCTTGGCAATGGATATCTATTCTTGATGGTCACCTTGTTTAATTTCCTATAATCGATACACATTCTCAACGTCCCATCTTTCTTAGCTGTAAGTAATGTCGGTGCACCCCAAGGTGATGTACTCGGCCTGATGAATCCTTTAGCTAACAACTCCTCTACTTGTGTTTTCAATTCTGCTAACTCTACTGATGCTAACCTGTAAGGTGGAATAGAGATAGGTTATGTTCCTGGGATTAGGTCAATGCAAAACTTTACTTCCCGTTCAGGTGGCAACCCTGGTATCTCTTCTGTGAACACTTCGGGAAATTCATTCACAATTTTAGGTAGCCCAATTCTTTGTTCTTCACCCTCTTCTTCTATAACCATGCAAGCAAATAAACTACATAATTCATTCTTTCCATGATCATTCAGGAGTGACAATTCTCACATTTCACACCAGTTAATAAAGAAACGAATCTAATCTCCCTCCAGCGTGGATAAGGTTACCTTGCGCTTATGACAGTCGATCATAGCTTGGTAGGACATAAGCCAATCCATCCCAAGTATGATATCAAAACCCTTCATTTCCAGTACAATCAAGTCAAAAGTTGAGACATTTCTCGCCCATCAAAAACATCCATTACCCTTAATTCACACCCTTTACATACTTAGGTCAAAGAAGAGAATCTTGCTATAGGTGTCTCCACATATAAAAATAATTCCAAAGGGCTAATATCTATTCCCAAGGTAGATGCAAATGATGTAGCAATAAATGAATGAGATGTTCTTGTGTTTAAGAGTATGGTAGCATTGGATAAATAGACACGAAAACACCTTTGGTCACTATAGGCTCAATCGGTGCCTCCTGTTGTGCCACCGTAAACACTCTGCCCTGCGCCTGAACATTCTAAGATCTACCAAATCTCTGTCCTTGTGAGTTCATCCTCGACTGCTGTGATGTCCTAGTTTGCATAGTCCCTTGTGGGACACTCCTTTGTTGGTACTGCTGCTGTACTGACTGGGAGGTCGACGGTCGGTTCCCCTGTGATAACTGCCCGGGTTGTACCATCCTTTCTCCTGCTATTCTCTGATTCTGAGGGCAAAACTTTTGAATATGCCCCATCTTTCCACATCCATAACACACTCTATTTTCTCCAATCTTCCCACTTCTTATCTTATCCTGCTGATTCTATCTGTTTCTTACTTCTGGAACACTAGGTATTTTTGTGGCCCTTCTGTCTGCAGTTAAAACATACAACTCGCCTTCAAGATGTCCCTCCTGGTCTCTTTATTGGTGTGGGTGCCGTACTATCCTGGTATGATAACTGAATCTATGGGGCTGATGAACTACTTTTAAACCTTTTTCTATTGACTTCTTCTTGTTGAGTCCCTGTGTTTTTACTATGTCTACATTCATAAATATTTTTGGTCTTATTCAAATCCCTTCCCACTGTCATTGCACGATTAATCAAAGTTTCATATTCTTCCAACCCTAGCAACACCATTTTGTTTCTCAAAGTCGGTCTTAGTCCCCTTTCAAATCTTCTGCACTTCAAATGAGTAGTGGCAATCAACTCGGGTGCATACTTTGATAACTCTGAGAATCTCCTTTCATACTCCAACACTGTCATGGTCCCTTGTATTAACCCAACAAATTCCTCACTCTTATCGTCTCTCAAAGATTGAGGGAATAAATGATCTCAGAACCTCTCTTTAAATCTTTCCCAAGTGAGACCCTCTAATCTTCTTGTGTCCCTTAAACTAGAGCACTAAGCTGATGCTCTTCCCACTAGCTGAAATGCAGTTAGTGTAATACGAGTAGTAGGATCAGTGATCTCCATTGTTACTAATATCTTTTCACATTCCTCCAGGAACTGTTTAGCCACATCCGTGTTAGCCACTCTATCATAAGTTGGAGGTTTCATCCTCCTAAATTTTTCCAAAGCTGTGGAACCTGCCTGCATTTATGATTGGGGTCCAACTTAAGCTCTTCCTGCTATTGTGGCCATAGTTGCTACCAATTGTTGCAACACTACCCCAGCGTCCATAGTTACAGGTTGCTAAATCTCTGCTGCCCTCGACTACACCTCTTCTCCTCCTGAAATATTCTGCTGTATATCAGGCTATGCCTCAGTCACTACACTATGATGTGTTTCTTGTTCCTGCCGAACAGGTGCATCTCTCTGTCCTCTTCCTCTAGCTCGGCCTCGACCATAACCTCAGCCTCTAACCCCCATTTCATGTGGTGGCATTTTATCTAAAAATATAATAAAGCACTAAAATAATAAGATTAAATCAACATCTAAGATCTTGATACAACATAACTTCGTCTAATAATAAAATAGCAATTTGATACATTCATAAAGGTACAACATAATAACACCATCTTTTATCCATGCACACTATAACAGGAGTTCCAACATCACAAAGTCACTCTACTCACTAGAATTGAAAAAGTACATATCATAACACTAGTCATTAGACTAATAGCCACTTCGATTAGCACTAAGGGAATCACCTTTCCAAAATTTTCCCTTCACATTTTACATTTCAATTTCTATAATAAGGGCAAAAGCTACGAGTGTGCCTTCTCCTGGCATAGTAAGTACAACTCTTGATGCATTGCCTAGGGCATTTGCAACGTATATATCCTAGTCTACGACAGCTTCCACGTGCTCCTCGCAGACGATCCTCCTCATTGCTAGAACTTTCACCAATTTCCAATATGCTAGTGCTAACTTCCTGTGAACTAGTACGTTGACTGCTTGGGTTTGGTTCTGTTACTGTATCCGATGTAAAGACTGGATTTGCTAAAGGAGTAGGTACGATCACAGTTACATTCTGTACTACTATCACTGGATATGCGATCTAAAACTGGTAAGGCATCATATACTGATACAGGTAGTGTGTTGGATATGAAACTGAATATGGCACCCCATAGTAGGTTACTATTTGTTGACCTACTGTTGCTGGTACCAAGTTTATCCCTTCCATATCTCCTCACACATTTTGGGGTTGAGTTTCAGCTAAACCCTCGGTTGCTACTTGGGTAAAAATATCATCATTAGGCTACACAATTTCTTGGGCTTAGGTATTACTGCTCTCCCCTTTTTCCATTCCCACCTAAAATTTTAAATAAGACCATTTAAATTCTAAGGTTAGATTCAATTAAATACTATTTAAGCATACAACATGAAATGCAAGACTCCCTATGTCCCTAGGTATTCTAATCTAGGCTCTAATACCAACCTGTCACGCGTCGACTCTAACGACCCGAGGGGTGAGCGATAAACACACATATCATGCACTAACACTACCATCCCATGATCAGAGCAGTGCAACAACTCCTGGGTGAGCCATGACCTGTATTAAAGTAACATAAAATTTACCTCGGCTAGTGCTAGGCTACATACTCCAACATATCCTTCCCATTTAAGTATTACATAGGCCTTAGGGTCTTTACAACCAAATCGAATAAGTCTCTCAATTTAATAATATTACAATCTCAAATAAAAATTTAACTTAAGTAATCAAAAATTCTACTAATTTTGGATGGCTTATGCAAATGCACTTCTATTCTAGCCCCCTTAGCCCACCTGGTTATTATGGTCTGTTCCTGCAATAAAATCTGTAAGGATGTGAGCACGAGTCCACTTGTGCCTATGATGCTACATACGAACATATATGGTATGTAAACTAAAACATGCATGCCTTTACTCATTTATACATATACATATATGTCAACATTATCGTTGATTGCATGCAATCATTGCCATTTTTAACTTCATTTCACACTCTTCTTATGAACATTTTATCAAGTAAAATGCATTTTTATCTTGTTTTGATTTCTTCTTTGTCATTTTAGGTTTTTGTAGGATAATGGAGAAACATAACTTAAGGAAATCAAGTTAGGAGCCTAAATTTGCAATTCAAGACTGAACTATCCATCCTTGGGCGCCAGGCTAAGTAGGGGATGGGTGCTCACTGAGGCTAGATGTTACAGGAGTTGGCTTGGAGAGCACCTTGGGCACACACACCTTGGGCACACACACCTTGGGCCCACAAGGCTTGGGTGCCTGATTGCACAAGACCTTAGGTGCCCATCGAGGCTTGTTTGGGCTGGACTCACCTTGGGCGCACATACCTTGGGCGCACAAGGCTTGGGCACCCAACTGCATAAGACCTTGGGCGCCCACTGAGAGTGGATTTTTAGCAGTTGGTTCAGGACTTTCATCGAACATGTGGAGTGTGTAGTGGCTTAGGTGCCCACGGTATACTCCCAACGGTCGTTTAACATTAAATTTGAATTGTGAATCTACGTATATACCCTTAAGTTGTGTATGCCTATAAATAGGCTAAATACTGATGTATTAAGGAGACTTTTCTTTTAGAAGACACTTTTTTAAGAAGACTTTTTCTAGGGTTAGGGTTAGAGTGAATGGATACATTTGGTTCAGTTTTCAGAGTTCTTTTTCCGAAGGTTTACATGTAAGTTTCTTTTCTTCTCAATATTTTCAATTTAAAGCATTTCATTTTTGTTCTTTGTCTTTCATTGTTACTTCGTATTTGTTTCTTTTACATTAATGGATGATGTGCAAGTTTATTTTCCTTTTCGTAGTTTGATTATGTTAGGCTAGGGTTTATTCTTGGCTTCAAGCCATTAAAGGTGGTGTGGTAGTTTGGGAACTCAAAAGTAAAAGGTTTTATTTCAATAAAATATATTTTTGATTTCTAATTGCAATTTTGTAGTAAGCTAGGGTTCTTTTGAAATCAACTCACCTATGTTACAACAATAACTTGGTTACAAGTATTCACTTGTGCACACCAAGTGTATGGTTCAATGTCCCGATGAGTTAGAAATATATTTTTCAATACCCAAATTAGGTTTTCTTACGAAATCAAATCACCCGTGTTATGATCATAGCTTGGTTACGATTGGCCAATTGTGCATACCAAGTGTTTGATTCAATGGCCTGGTGGTTTGGAACATATTTTCTTAAAACCATAACATGAGGTTTTCTTAAGAAATTGACTCACCCATGTTACAATTGAAGCCTAGCTACGAGTTGATGCTTGTGCACACTAGGTGTTCAATTCAATGTCCCGGTGAATCCAAAACTAATTCTAAAAGGCTCCGCTTATCTTGAGTTCCATAAACTAGGTTTTAATGAAATATCTTTCGACCTAGCAGTGCATGTGCGTTTGTTAGGTTGAGTTATAAACACGTTTGAGTAAACCACTACCCACAGTCGGATTTGGTTCGAAGTCACGATTATCTTAATTATTTTATTTTCAATATTTGCATTTTAATTTAGTATCATAATTCCTTCACTCCACCATTCTCAACCCAACCATACTAAGACATCTATAAATCGAAAATTAGTTTAAATTAACTTAGGTTTAGCTACTAAGTAAGAAAGAAAGTTTAGAGCTTTTAATAAAGCCCTCCCTATGGAGATGACCTCAGTTCTCATTGAGTAAGACTATGACCACCCTCTTGCACTTGAGAGGTAGAACCCGAACACATTTCAGGGTCGGTCAATCATAATATAACATTCGATTCCAGTTATTTCACATTATGAGATTTCCCAACATTCAATCCAAACACATCTCATATTCACATTATCACTTATCCATCATTAAACCACATAATCATTCCACACAAGTCATCGGGGGTGGGTACACACACAATATCGTCTTTTATGGGTCCAGACCCAACAGAAATAATAAACCGAACGTCATCGTTTAGGATCACAGTCCAGGGCCACGGGGAGCCAAAACACACATCATGTTGTGAGCTACTAACCCACTGGCATGAACACCTAATCCTGCGCAGGTTCCAGGACTTTCAACTCGAGGGTAATCTCAAAACCCTTCCTATTTCTGTACCCCACCACGACCCCCGGCACATAATCAATCATTTCAACCCATTCAATTCTCGTTAACCATAAGTTCCTATTCATCATCATATGCTTTCCAAAAATGCATAACCACATTTCAATTCATCATAAAACCCATCACATTTTCATCTCTTCCAATTCACTTATTCATTTACCTTCATTTGTCAACAAAAGTTCACATTGCAATTTATGCATTCTTATATCACAAGTAAATAATACTTATTAAAATTTTGGAGGATGAAATACTTCTTCAATCCATATATTTAGACAAATAAAACATCATGCAAAACATGGTACTAAACTCTTTATGAATCTAGGATAGAATGTCCAAAATAAACTAAGTTTGGAAACTAAACTAGTCTCGGTGGGCACCCAACTGACAACAGGTTGTGTGCCCAAGGTGTGGACGCCCATGTCTCGTGCGCCCAAGAGGCGGGCACCCATGTCTTGGGTGCCCCCAACTGTCTCCTACCTTGTGCATCTACAGCTTGGTTCAAGTTACAGATTTTATGTTCTATTTTTTAGGTCTTTCATCCTGCACACTTGGAACCTCAAATTGACTAAGTTTAGGGCAAAATACTTAAAGTTTCTTGTTTCTAACATTACTACAAGACTTATAAGCATCAAAAGAAACCAAAAATTTGAGTTTTCATCAACGATTGGCCAAGTTATGGATCAAACAACATTTTCTCTCTTTTAACCTATACATACATATATATGTGTATATAACTCCCATTTTCTTCCATAAATGTAATCAAAACTTGCAATGGTTACTCCAAAGTTGTTCTAATAGTTGTTACACATCATATATGTGAGAATGTTGCATAAAATCCCCACCTTAAGTTGAATAAAGATGAAGAACAAGAGGGTGGCTCTTCCTGGTTTTGAGCTCCCAACTGTGATGGATTCAATCTCTTCACTCTTTGATCTAAATGACATACAAATTACATGGATGGGTTCCTTGAGTGTTCAATTGCATCTTTGCAAAGTTAATTTGATTTTACTCAAGGCTAGAAGGACTTACCATCCAAAACTCTTCTTGGTTTTTTTTTTTTTCTTCTTCTTATCACTCCAATCCACAAAACATTTCTTCTCCTCCAATCCACACATGTTTATATATAAAAATTGGATAATATTTTAATCCCCCATAGAATTCTCTAGATTTTTCCATCCCCCTTAACTAGTTATAGGTGTGTAGGGGTGAGGGTTCAGCCGTACAAGTCAGAACACACCATACCTGTCATTTCTACTGTAGCTCAGGCACCCAACTGAGTTCCATGCTATGCGCCCAAGGATTGGTACCTTGTGTGCCCAAGGTACTCTCTTCTTGTACTTGTACCAAAATGCAAACTCTTGAATGTTTGGCTTACCTCTTTCAAAGTTCTCAACTGTAAAGTACTACTAATGATGAATACTACTTAATCAACATACTAATACCTCAAAATGTATAGATAGCCATCTATTTACATTAACACAAAAGTTCAGGGTATTACAAATACAGAGAAGAAAAGCCCCCTTTATGGTTGTCAAAACTACATATATATAGTGGAGATAAAAAAGCCCTAACAATATAGTTCATCTGCGCAAATCGACCTGCTGTGGTCCAGATTACCTTCATTTTCACTTCGTGTTTTGCTTCTGATAGCTTTCTATTCTTAACTTCTAATACAATTTTGACCTTGAAGACAGTGGATTTAAGCTTTAGCTAAAACATAAAAGTTGTAGCCCTTTGAATCTTCTTTCCAACCAAAAAGAATCAGGTCAATCTGAGTTGTGAGCAAAAGAATATGGCCAAAATTCTGAATCATCTAAAGAATTCTGAATTATACAACATTGTAAGCTAATTTTGGGGTAGATGTAGACTTATTTGGACTTGGACTCTCCATGAAAGTTGTAGCTATGAATGTGTACTTGATTTTGGGCTTCTGAATCACCTCAATTGGACCTCGGAAACTTAAGATATGCACCGGTGATTAGGATTTATCCAACTTTCTAGCCCCAAAATTTAAGCAATCTTTCAAGGCCTAAACGAACTCAAATTTTGTCCCATGATAGCTTTCTGAAAAGCTTGAGATGTACACTAAAACCTTGCTGAAGACCACTTTTAATTTCTAGAACTCCTTCTATGTCAAAATTCTAGACTACATTTAGGAGTCACATCCACCTCCGCCACCACAATGGTTGGCCATTTTATTTCTCTTAGTCTTTTTCTTTCACTTTGATAGTTGATGTTATCTTGAGAGTTTAAGATTTAAATTTTGTACTTCATTTGGTGATCCTAAAACTTTGAAGTTCATTTTTTTTTGGTTTGTACTACTGTAATGATGTATGGCTATTTTGACATTGGTAACTTATCATTTGCCAAATTTATTTTGATCTTTATTTTCTTCTTATTTCCTTTCTTTACGTATTTTCTCTTTATTTATCCATTTTGAGTGTTGATATTGCTTTAGGTTGGCACGGCTTGTTTGTTTATGCTATTAAGCCCTTTATATGTTCTGTGTTAAGAATAGGTACCTTATATCTGGTTTTAACAAGGATAAACCTAATCAGAAGGAAAAATCTAGTACTTTGATTGGTTGAAAACGTAAGTGGGAACCTAAAATTTATATGTCCAATGATGAGAGTGATTCAGAGAACTCAGTGTTTGACCTAGATACGTGGCCTAATGAGTATTTCAAAGAGAGTAATTCCCTGCCTCTCCCACTTATTTTCCCTCTCCTTGTCCATATCACACATTACCAATTTTTTGAGGGGCAAGGGTGGGATGATGTTGACCACAAACTTCTTTTACAAATGGAGTGGGTTGAGATAGACATATTTGCTGAGTGGTCTGATGCACCTACTTACACACTGACACTGAGACCAAAGTAGGATCTGAGGAAAGTCCACCTTCTGACTACGATGATATGCCACCACTGGAGGATGTGCTTGACACTGATAATGTTGAGACTAATAGTAAGTATACTGAGAGCAATAAGACTAATAATGAATCTACTAAGAGCGATGAGACTTTCAGTGAGTTAGATTATTGTGACCAGCATTATGACCTCGAGCTTTCAGAGGAAATTATTCATGGTTTTCATAGTGCACTAGATAAATTTGAAGCGAGCATGAGGTAACCCTTTATCTCTTCTTTTTATTTCTTTTCTATTTATTTTAATATTTTATTTTTGTTATTTTATTAGCATCATTAGTCACTTGAGCATTTAGTTGGGGGGGACCATGTCATATGCACACCCCATTCTTACCTTGCATTTTCACCATTGTTCTTGCCTTACACACACATTAAGGACAATGTGTATCTTTAGTCGAGGGTGGTCATATGTTAATGCTACCCGTGATACATTAGTGACTAGTGAATGTTTTAGTAATTAATCCAATGACGGTATTATTCATGTGAATAACAAATGGTTTGGTTTCAATTTTGAATGGGGAACTTAATTTAAAATTGAGTATAACATTTTTTAATGTGTTACAAACTTGTCACTTGAAACCATTGAATTGGAAGTGTGTCAAGGATTAGAATTCATGAGACTTGGTCATTCAAGTATGTAAGACAGAGGTGAAGACTTAAAACCCTATATTGTGTAAGCTTTTGAGCCTAACTTTCTGTTCTTAACGGTTTTATAATATTCTTTATAATTTCTTTCATCTTACTTTTCTTGGATAGCTTCATTACATTAATTTGCTTTGGTATTAAATGCACAAGACATTATTTTTGATTTACACGTGTAGATCAGTGTCTCTGACAAAGTATTATTAACCTAGAGAGTGATATTAGGCCCACTTTCTTATATTTGAAAGCCTGAAACTTTTCTTTGATTACATAGCCCTTGGAGCCACTTTAAAGCCTTTAAAGAAGTAAAAATAATAAATAAAGTTTTTCTTGTTTAGCCACATTTATGACCCCTTTAACCTTAGATGTATAGGTAAACTAACCATGGCATATCTTGGGATATTGGTGTAATTTTGTAACAAGGTTAATGAGAAGGGAATTTGTGATTGGAAAATGTGGTAGTCTATGAAAAAAAAGGGGGGACATAATACTTCATAAGTTCATTATTATTGGTCCCATCTATATATAAAAAAAAAAGTTGAGTTTCAATGTTGGGCTTTTAAGAAGCTGAAAAGGGAAAAGCTGGGGGGTATTGCATTGCACTATTGCTACCATCCTTAGAAATGCACTTTGATTTTTCCTATTCCTTGTTTGTCTAACCAATACCCCATGCCCAAGCTACAACCTAGTAAAGACCTAATGGACTTTAGGTGAAAGACACTTAGAAGATGGTAGTTGTCTTGTTTATGCATTGATACATTCCATTCATGAAGCCATGAAACACTCTGCATTTTAATTCTTTCAGTCACCTTTTGATTGGGTTCATTGCATTTGTTTGATATTGTAATCTTGCATGAACCATGAGAGTAACCCTTCTTGAGTGACTTTATTTTATTTGAGTGACCAACTTGGTGAGATTTGAAGTCAAGACCGCAGTCTTTTGAGTATGTTTGATGATTGTCTTAAATGAATGATATGAATTGGCACATTTGAAATAAGATGGTTGAAAAGTAGGTGAGTTAAATACACATTGGGAGAATTTATACTAAGTTTTAAAATTTTGTTACTTATTTCATATTGAACTTAAATCAGGATTTATTGAAATGATTATTACCATCCATTGGATTAGTTTAGAAATTTTGTGGGTAGATTCACTACAAACCCTCACGGGACTTCACTCATCCACTAAGGGAAACCTAGGGGTTTAAAAGGCTTGTTGCACGTAGCTAAGTGCATCTGTGTTTCCAATGAAAAGATAAATAGGGTAATAGTTTCATTTCATTTCAATAAAGCCATTGCTAGGGACTAGCAACGCATAAGTTTGGTGGTATGATTACAATTGAAGTGTAATTACAAACTTTATATTTTGACCTTCATTCATGCGTTAAAGTTATAAATTCAAGACTTTTGTTATTTTTTCGTCACTTATGGAGTTTATTTTCTAAATTGCAGGAAAAAGAATGAAATAATCATAATTAGCAGCGATGAAAGTGATTCAGATGATGGAGAGGATACTGTGATTCAGACACCTTGACGAGTGGTCAAACCAGGTCAAGAGCTAAGTTGGAGAAGCAAGGCAAAAATTAGAGAGGAGTATATTGTGGTCTGAACACCTCGATGAGTGGTCCAGACCATAGTGGGTTACATAACGCAATTTCACTAGTTATTTTTGGGGTTTTCTACTATCATTATAAACATTAACATTGTATGGCTATGTTGGTAACTTTTACCCTACGTCATTTCATACGTTTAGAGAGAGTTTATTACGATTTGATGTGTGGAGAATTTTTTAAGACTTGGCAGAGCATTCGTAGGAGTTTTAATGATTTTCTATAATACCCCAAATTTTTGTGTTAACACAAGTATATGGTTTTGGATGCATTTTGGAAGGGATATTATGTTAATTTAGTGGAATGGATCCTTAATGGTACTTTAGAGATGAGAACTTTGAAAGAGATGGGTTAGGAAATCAAAAGGTGGCATTTTAGCCAAGTGCAGGAAAAAGGGGGCACCTTGGGTGCACAAGGCATGGGCGCCCAAGGTCTTGGGCGCCCAAGGAATAGTGGACTTGATAGATGTGAGTTTCTCTACATTTTTCAACCAACCCCTCTCCCCTATGAACCTATATCTAGCTAGGGGTGATGAGAGAGTCTGAAATTCACTGTTGAGGGGTTTAAAATATTGATTATATATATGTGGGTGATATGATGTAAGAGATAGAGAGAGAAGTGGTTTGGAGAAGAAGAAAACCAGGTGAAGAAGCAAAGGAAGAGCAAGGAAGAAGAAACAAAGAGAACAGGGAAGGGTTTGTATGGTAAGTGTCTCTAACCCTAACCAAAACCAAATTAACCTTGCAAGGATGCAATTAAGCACTCAAGGAACCTATCTATGTGATTTGTTTGATGTTTAGATCAAAGGGAGAGGAGATCAAACCAATCAAAGTTGGAAGTTTGAAACCGGGGAGAACCCTTCTCTTGTTCTTCATCTTTATTCAACTTGAGGTAGGGGTTTTTTGCTCATTCTTGTATATATGATGTGTAACTAGATCTAGAACAATATTTGTGTAACCATTGCAAGATTTGATTTCATTTATGGAAGAAAATGAGGGTTTTACACACATGTATTGGTAGAGAGAGAGATAAGGATGTTTGATCCATAACTTGGCCCATAGTCAATGAAAACTCAAATGGTTGGTTTCCTTTAATGATTATAAGACTAGTGGAGATGTTATGAACATGAAAATTTAGGTATTTTTACTTTAACTTGGTTAGTTTGAGGTCCTAAGGGTGAAAAACTATGAAACTAGAAAACAGAGTCTGAAACCCAAAACTTGGACCAAGTTATGGGCACACGAGGAAGACACAGTCGGGCGCCCAAGACATGGGCACCCAGCAGACACAGTCAGGTGCCCAAGACATGGGCACCCAGCCTATGGGCGCACAAGGTGTGGGCGCACGACTGAGTGTCAGCTTGGGCACCCACCGAGCCTAGGTCACTTTTTCTGACTTTGCTTAGTTTGACCTCTTACCTTAGAGTTATGAAAGAGTTGGTAAATTGTTTTTACATGAAACTTTTACTTGATTAATTGCATGGATTTTAAAAGGGAAATGAGCTTTAAAAAGTGATTAAGGATTGGTTATCTTAAGCTAATGGGATTTAACTTGTAAGGGTAAGTGAATGTCACTTTGAATTGCATGAATTGGAAGATTTCTTTGAGGCAAGAGTCTTAATTGAATAGAATTGTGAATATGCCTTGATGTAAACTAAACGTTGAAGTTTATGAACTTGTGATTGATTAAGTTAAATGTGACTTGACAAAGGAACTCATGTTCTTAATGTTGGTAAATGGGAGATGCTTAGTATGATTTGATCTATGCGATATGTAATGAGCCATGAGACGAACCGTAACATTGATATGTGTATTGAATATTATATGATGATGAATGTGAACCAATAAAAGATGAGATAGTATGTGATAAATGGGTGTTTGTGTGCCGGGGGCCGTGGTAGGGTGCAGAAATAGGAAGGGTTTAGAGAGTACCCTCGGGTTGAGAGTCTCGGAGCCTGCGCAGGGTTTTGTGTTAATGCTAGTGGGTTAGTAGCCCATAACATTATGTGTGTTTTGGCTCCTCGTGGCCCTGGACGGCGATCCTAAATGACGACGTTGGTTTATCATTTTCGTTGGGTATTAGCCCATAAAAGACGATAACGTGTATGCACCCATCCCCCGATGACTTGTGTGGTTATGGTTGTGCAATGTAATGATTAATGGATGATGATGTGAATATGGTTATTTGATTGAATAATACTCAAGTGATAAAATGGTGTTGAAATGTGAATGAAATTGAAGTTTGAATTGCAAAACATAAACATTAACCGAATTCGAAATCTTAGACTTTGACATGGTTGAATGAATATATGTGTAATATCCCGAATTTTCATGTCAATATAAAATGATGGTTTTAACATGTTTTGGGCATGTTAGTATGTTAATTAAGTGATATTAGTCATTAAAGATGACTTAGGGGTGTGAATTTTGGAAGAAATTGGCAAAATGGCTCAAAAGTCAACATTTTGAATCGAAAGCATGCTGAGGGGCGCCCGAGGTTATGAGGGGCACCCATGGCTCTAGGACAGGCGCCCGTGGTCCATGAGGGGCACCCCACTTGTACAGACAGTCAACAGTAGGGGTCCTTTGCGTTTTCTAGCCGGCCCCGAACCCCTATACACCTATATTAGGGCTAGGGGGATGGAAAAATCTACAAGACACTATTTGGAGATTTAAAATATTGTTAATATATATATATTTGATTGATTTGATGCAAGAGAGAGAGAGAGAAGTTTCTTGGGAAAGGGAGAATCGGGTGTGAAGCAAAGAGGAAGAGCATAGGAGGAGAAGAAGACCATTGGGTAGAGATTTCAAAGGTAGGTCTTCCAAATCTTTATAGAATCCAAATTCCTTTTGCAAAGTTGAAATTAGAACCCTAAGAGACCTCCCTATGTAATTTGTGTGTAGTTTTGATCAAGGAGAGAGGAGATTGACCTCATCAAAGTTTGAGGGTTTGGAAGCTCAAGACACCCTTTTGTTGATCTATCTTCTTACCACTTGAGGTAGGGATTTCTAGTCTCATTTTAGCATACATGGGATGTATTTGATCTAGTAAATACTTCTATGAAATTTATTTAAGATTTGGAAACCATGGAGGTGGAATTTGTGTGGATGAATGGATATGTATATATATGTGTGTAGGTTGAGTCAAGGTTTTTGTATTGAAGGAATGGATGGATTAAAATTGGTTTTGATGGACTTTTTAGAGTCTCCTAGGTCCTAGACAACCCAAGAAAATGAGATATTAGGTTAGGTATTGGATTGGGTAAAGTTTGGAACCTAGAAACATGGCTTAGAGCTTGAACCGGAACAGAGTAACATTCTGGACAACAGAGGGGCGCTTGTGAACTTAGGTGGGGCGCCTATGACCCTTGAGGGGCGCCCGTGAATTTATGTGGGGTACCCATGACCCTTGAGGGGCGCCCGTGAATTTATGTGGGGCGCCTATGACCCTTGAGGGGCGCCCGTGAACTTATGTAGGGTGCCCACCGAGAGCAGGTAACTTTTCCTGTCTTTGCTTAGTTTGACCTCCTACCCTAGACTTATGTATGTGTTGGTAATTTGTTTTTATATGAAACTTTCAATTGATTGATTACATGGATATTAAGAGGGAAATGAGCTTTTAAAAATGATTAAGGATTGTTTAACTTAAGCTTATGGGATTTAACTTGAAAGGGCAAGTGAAAGTCACCTTGAATTGCATTACTTGAAAGATTACTTTGAGGTATGAGTCTTAATTGAATAGAATTGTGAATATGCCTTGTTGTAAACTTAATGTTGAAGTATATGAACTTGTGATTGATTAAATGAAATGTGACTTGACAAAAGGGAACTCATGTTCATAGCATTGAAAAATGTTGAATGTTTAATGATGTTTGATCAATGTTGATATGTGATGAATTATGGGATGAACCAAAATGTGGAAATGTGTTGCGGGAAAGTATATGAGGTTGAATGTGAACCTATGAATGATGAAATGTTATGTGATGAATGATTGGTTGTGTGTGTGCTAGGGGTCGTGGTGGGGTACAGAAATAAGAAGGGTTTAGAGAGTACCCTTGGGTTGAGAGTCCCGGAACCTGCGCAGGGTTTGGTGTCAATGCCAGTGGGTTAGTAGCCCACAACATTGTGTGTGTTTTGGCTCCTCATGGCCTTGGACGGTGATCCTAAATGACGACGTCAGTTTATCGTTTCCGTTGGGTATTGGACCATAAAAGACGATAGTGTGTATGCACCTATCCGCTGATGGTTTGTTTGGTTGTGGTTGTGCTATGGGACGATGAATGGATGATGATGTGAATATGTTTACTTGCTTGATTATTATTCAAATGATAAAGTGGCGTTGAATTGTGAATGGAATTGGAATTTGAATTGCAATACATAAACACTAACCAAGATTTAAATTCTTAAACTTTGGCATTGTTGAATGAACATATATTTTCTCTTATTTTGGCATGGCTATGTTAATGAAATGTCATGACTCTAGAAAATGTTAAAATGGCTAATCTTACTTGAGATGTATTGCATGGTTAGAATACATATCATATATGTTATTTTGAGACATCGTGGGCACAAGTGGACCTGTGCTCACGTCCCTACAGGTTTTGATGCAGGTACAAGTAATAACAACCACGTGGGCTAAGGGGTTTAGATTAGGAGGTTGTGCATGAGCCCTACCAAGCTTAGCAAAGCTCTTGGTCATCTAATTTAAATTTCTTTTGGGATTTTAATATTATATTTTTCTAAACTTTTTCAATTTGGTTGTAATGGTCGTAAGGCCTAAGTTATGTAATTAGTTATGTAATTTGGGAATGGTGTATGGAGAATGTGACTTGGCAATAGTCAAGGTTAAACTTATGTTATTCTATTTTATGTCTCGGGCTCACTAGCTTACGTTGCGTTGCTCTGAACATGGTGATTGGTTATGTTAGTGCATGTTGTGTGTGTTTATCACTCACCCCTCGGGTCACAGGATCCGGGGCGTGACAATATGTTTCCACTTATTTTGGCTATTGGTTATATTAATGAAATGTTATGACTCTAGAAAATGTTAAAGTGGCTAACCTTACTTAAACTACATTGCATGATTAGATTGCATGCCATATATGTTTGCTTGAGACATCGTGGGCACAAGTGGACCCGTGCTCATGTCCCTACAGATTTTGATGCAGGAACAGGCCACAACAATCAAGTGGGCTAATGGGGTTGGACTAGAAGTGCATTGTATGAGCCCTCTGAAAACTTAGCAAGGCTTTTGGTCTCTTAGTGCAAGTTTTAAATTGAAATTGTAATGTTGTACATTTCTAGACTTTTTCGATTTGGTTGTAATGGCCTTAAGGCCTAAGTAGGTATTAATGGCGTATGGAGTATGTGATCTGGCAATAGTCAAGGTTAACTTATGTTATCTTATCTTATGTCTCGGGCTCACTAGTTTACGTTGTGTTGCTCTGATCATGGGTGGTTATGTTAGTGCATGTTGTGTGTGTTTATCACTCACCCCTCGGGTCACGAGATTCAAGGCGTGACATTTTCATTGTTTGTCGTTTCGTATTAGATTTGGTTTTGAAGTACGGTATTTTTATTTACTGATTTAGTAATATTATTTTTTCAATTCATTGACTAGTTTGGTGATTTGTTTATTATTATACATCTTGAAATCATGCTAGTGTAAACTTATTCTTCTTGATTCAATGAATCAAGGAAGGGAGGTTATTACGAACAATGGGATGTGCGTAAACCTTTTGCATGGTTTGTGAAAACTCATGCATAGAGATCTACATATTTCAGATCTGATTTTATTTGTTTCAAAAACTTTTGAGAATGGAAATCCTTGACTACATTCTCTGTAATCACTGGTAAGGGTTTTCGATTAAAACTTGGTGTTGATATTTTTGAGCAAAACAAAATTAGATTTGAACCCAAGTAATATCAAAGAATATCTTTCCAGTTTTATAATCCTAACGAGAGTATAAAACTGAGTTTTGGGAAACAAAGAACTTTTAACAAAGATATCTTTCTAATATATTTGTTCTTTACGTGAACTTTAGATTGTAGTTGCAAGTACATCACTTTGTGAAGTGATTAACCCACCTAAAATTAAGAGTTGAATCAAGAATCTTATTTGATAGTGTGATTGTCATTAGAATTATTCCCTTAGTTAATTAATTAGTTGCTTTAAATTTTTGAACGTGTTTTCTTTGTTTGATTTGTACTTTAATTAAATTTTCATCATTATTCATTGCTCTTGTTAAACCTAAAATATTTTTTGAATTCCATTTAATTAAATAATGGGAAGTGAACAGTTTTTACTTTCTAAAACCTAGAATTTAATATTCATCAAACTTTAGAATTTCATTGAACTCAGAATTAATAATTTTCTCATAACCTAGAAATTAGATGTAGGTTCCCTGTGGATTTGACATCGGTCTCACCTAGTTAAAACTACACCGCACACCCTTGCACTTGGGGGTTAGTTTAGACGCAATATTTAGAAGTAGTCAGAATGATTGTGGTTTGAATTTTGGAATACTCCTTTTTGGGGGTGCTACTTACTTTGAGACAATCTTTGAAACTTTTGGAGATGATGAAGATGCTGCTGATATGGTCTTTTCGTCAATGTATCCTAGATTTATCTTCATGTGGCCTTTGCTTATTCCAAATTTCTTTAAACATAGTCAAACTGGAGTTCATTTTCTCAAAAATGTTACCATTATTCTTTATTTTTGCTTCCAGCTCTTTGAACTTTGCTTGAAGTTCCTATATAGTTTTCTTCTTTTCTTCAAGCTTTTTGTCCTTCTCTTCTAACTTTTTATTCTTCTCATCAAGCTCTGCTTTCATATTTTTTGCACCGAGGTTGCTAATTTTTATCAATTTCTAAAGAAGATAATTTACCTGTGAGTTTTTCACTCTCAATCTTCAAAATATCTCTCTTATTCTTTGGCATATCATTCCCTTGATGCTGGGCTTTTCTTTGTTTCTTCAGTCAACTACATTTTGTGAAGAGATTGTTGTATGCTTCTTGAAGGTTGTTATTAAATTTGTCTTCAGAATCATTGTCCTCATGATTTGACATCTTAGTGTTGCTCAGAGATCTAGAAGGCAATCCTGCAAAAGAAGTGTGAGAAGTTAGAAAGTAATAAAATTACCTTCGATTTCTGAAGAGGTTGAGGCAAGGGATGTATGTTAGAATTAGAATCGTCATCAAGTGTGGCATTCATCACCTTGACTTGTTTCTTGTTTTTCTTCTTGTTACCACAATCTTGTGCAAATGGCCATAACCTTGACATTTGAAACACTAGATTTGTTTTGACTTCTTCTTATCACTTTCTTTGTCAGCCTTCTTGAATTTCTTACCTTTTTCTAGAGCCTTTGACATTTTCTTGTTGTTGAACTATGAGTTTTTGGCCTTCTTGAGACATCTGTTAAACTTCTTAGCAATCTCATCCATCTTTTCATCTGATTCTCCTTCTTCTTCTTCTTCTTCTTTCATAGTTTTGAAAACAATTCCTTTTGAGTGCTTTTTAGGTTTCAGCATGTTTGACCCATAAATTTGTAATGATCCCATGAGATGCTTGATCCTTATAGAATCTACTTCCCTAACTTCTTTAGTGGTGGTTACTTTAGGATAGAAAGTGTAGGGAAGAGATTGCAAGATTTTGCATACCACTTTGGATTCAGGGATAGGTTCTCCAAGGTTGTGGGAGGAATTGACAACATGGCTTAGACGTATGTAAAAATCATCTAACTTTTCAAATTTGTTCATCTTCAAGCCTTCAAATTTAGAAGTAAGTTTTTGAAGATTTGATTCTTTAACTTGAATGTTACCTTTATGTGTATTTTGTAGGAATATCCAAGTTTTTCTTGTACTCGTGTAGCTTGAAATTTGGTAGAACTCATTTGGACATACAGCAGCAAAGATAGCACTCAAAGCCTTAAAATTCCATTCTGAACTATCTTGTTCAACTTTCGTCCACATTAGAATTAGCTTTGGCTCTATATGATCGTTGACTTCGTGTGTTGGCTCTCCCCATCCTTGAACCACAAAAGTCCAAACTTTGTAACACCCATAAGAAAAGCTTGCGTTCATACCTTCCAATATGAGTAATTTGTGCCATCGAACCATAGGAGTCTAGCGCTTAAACTTTTTCACACGGTGGATCCATTGATTTGGATTAAGATCTTCACTCAATGATGTAGAGTAACCTACTATGATACTATCACACCCTGAATCTCGTGACCTGAGGGGTGAATGATAAACACACATAATATGTACTAATATAACCATCCCATGATCAGAGCAATGCAACATCAACTAGTGAGCCCAAGACATAAGATAAGATAGCATAAATCTAACCTTGACTATAGTCAAGTCACAAACTTACAACCTTCCTCCCATTAATACATAACTTAGGCCTTAGGGCCCTTACAACCAAATCGAATAAGTCCTCAATGCACAATATTACAATTTCAAATAAAACAAAACTAAATGACCAAAAGCTTTGCTAAGCTTAGAAGGGCTTATATGTAAGCACTCCTAATTCAATCCCATCAACCCACCTGATTGATATGACCTATTCCTGCATCAAAATCTGTAAGGACGTGAGCACGGGTCCACTTGTGCCCACGATGCCTCAAACAAACATATATGATATGTAATCAACATATGCATGCCAATGTACATATATGCATAGATACACCAACATCTTTCTATATGCCATAACAATTTATTTATATCAATAGTTTTCAACTTAGGTAAATATTTATCGTCATTCAATAACTTCATAGTGTTGTATTCAATTCCAATTATTCTTCATTATTAAATTTCTCAAGTTTATATCCAATCACATTCCATATCACATTATCACATATTCAACATATATCACATTATCACATATTCAACATTCAATCACACAACCATATCCACATTAGCATCTATTCACCATTCCATCACATTACCATATCCACATTTTCACTTATTCATCATTCGATCATATTGCCATAACCACACAAGTCATCGGGGGTTGGGTGCATTCACAATATCATCTTTTATGGGCCAATACCCAACGGAAACGATAAATCGACGTTGTCGTTTAGGATCATAGTCTAGGACCACGAGTAGCCAAAACACACACAATGTTGTGGGCTACTAACCCATTGGCATTGACATCAAACCCTGCGCAGGTTCTGGGTCTTTCAACCAGAGGGTAATCTCACAACCCTTCCTATTTTCGCACCCCACCATGGCCCTCAGCACACAACCAATCATTCATCACATTCAACATTCTTTAATCACATTCACATTCATCACTATAAACTTTCCAACACACATAACCACATTCCATTCCATCAAGGAACACAACTCATTTCATCTCTTCATTTCATTTAACCTAAGCCTCATTTAATTTCCATCACTTATTAACAAAAGCTCACATTTTAATATCTTTCAATCTTATATTCACTTTTCGGTTCACTCTAAAATTAATCACATTATCATCATTTATCGAACCTTATTAAGCATGCAACATTTATCATCATACATTAACCAACACACATATCGATGTTACGGTTCATCCCATAGCTTATTACATGTTACATAGCTCAAACCTTGTTAAGTATTCCACATTTACCAACATTATGAACATGAGTCCCTTTGTCAAGTTACATTTCACTTAATCAACCACAAGTTCATAAACTTTAACATTTAGTTTACATCAAGGCATATTCACAATTCTATTCAATTAAAACTATTATCTCAAAGTCATCTTCCAATTCATGCAATTCAGGGTGACATTCACTTACCCTTCCAATTTAAATCCCATTAGCCTAAGATAACCAATCCTTAATCACTTTTTAAAGCTCATTTCCCTTTTAAAATCCATGCAATTAATCAAGTAAAAGTTTCATGTAAAAACATGTTATCAACTCTTCCGTAAGCCCAAAGTAGGAGGCCAAACTAAGCAATGTCAGAAAAGTGACCTAGGCTCGATAGGCACCCAAGCTAACACTCAGTCGTGTGCTCAAGGGGCTTGGGCACCCACACCTTGTGCGCCCATAGGCTGGGCGCCCGACTGTGTCCCCCTTGTGCGCCCATAGCTTGGGCCAAGTTCCAGGTTTCAGACTCTGTTTTCTAGTTTCATGGTTTTCCACCCTTGGGACCTCAAATAGACCAAGTTAATGTAAAAATACTTGAAGTTTCAAGTTTCTAACATCAACACAAGGATCTTAGGCACCCAACAAGATCAAAAATTTGAGTTTTCATTAACTACAAGTCAAGTTATGGATCAAAACACTACTTTCACTCTCTCAACCTATACATATATATACATGTGTATAACTCCCATTTTCTTCCATACATGAAACCAACACTTAATGAGGGTTTTCTAATGGTAATCTACTCTTTGTTACACAACACATATGTAAGAATGAGGCATTAAATCCCTACTCGGTTCCTTCTTTGTTCTCATTTGCTCTTCCTTTGCTTCTCTACCGATTTCCTCTCCTCCAAGCAACTTCTCTCCTCTCTCTTGCATCAAATCAACTAAAAATATGTATATAACCAATATTTTAAGTCCCTCAACAGCAATCTTCAAGTTTCCCATCACCCCTAGCTAGGTATAGGTGTTAATAGGGTGAGGCTTGGCTGAAAATTGTGGAGCAACACTTGTCTGTCAAATCCACTGTGCCTTGGGCACCCAAGCTCTTCTCAGGTGGGTGCCCAAGACCTTGGGCGGCCATACTATGTGCGCCCAAGGTTCCCCCATTTTCCAGCACTTGGCTAAAATGCCACCTTTGACTACATAGCCCTTTTCCTTCAAAGTTCTCAACTTTAAACACCATTAATGACCCATACCATTAAATTAACATATCTTAACTTCCAAAATGCACCCAAAACCATATACTTGTATTAATACAAAAGTCTGGGGTATTACAGATGATTAGCATGCATTATTGTACAATTATATATATATTGAGCATGCTAATTATGAATTTACAGTTATTATTGGCGATGTGTTAGTGTGATTATCTCATTTCCATGCATTCTTGGTGTGTGTATATTTCAGGTGATATAATATGGTGTTTTTGGCCCAAACAACACCAAGGTTGCATGTGAGGAGGAGCCATCCCAAGGCATAAGATCGACTACCATGGGTGCCAAGGAGAAGGAAGTGGTTCGAAGTTCAAAATAGTTGAAGTGGTGTGCGGTTGAAGTTCTAGCTCAACACCCTCTCAGTTTTCCAGCCATAACTTTTTCTTCACAACTCAAAATGGTTCCATTCTTTTTGCGTTGGAAAGAAGACTCGAAGCCCTACAACTTTGCTGGTTTAGCCGAAGCCTGAATCTGTCATCTTCAATGTTGGAATCGCATCGGAAAGTCAGGGACAGAAAGCTGTCAAAGAATAACTGTTCACTGTAATTGTAGATGGGCGCCCCACCTAGACCCATGGGCGCCCCACCACAAGTGATTACACTTGAATAGTGTAATTACAAAATCCTTATTCTAATAAAAATCCATGCAATTATTTTAGTATTTATGTATTTTTTTGTTATGCTTTATGTTAAATTGATTTCTCTTTCTTTATTGTAGGAAAAATAGGGAAATAGTTGAGATTAGCAGTGGAGAAGATGAAGAAAACATTGAGGAGGAACCCGTGTTATCCACTGTACGAGCTCCAATTCGAACTAGAGCAAGAGCACGAAGGCAAAGAGAGCTAATGGGAAGCAGTGGTCCGGACACCCTCAGGACCGGAACAAAAAAAATTTGAAAAAAAAAAAAAAAAGATTCTGGGAGGCTACTGCCGTCCGGACACCTCTACGGGGTGTCCGGACACCTGGACACGCGGAATTCCGTTTTTTTATATATTTCATATTAGGGTTTTGCATGGGGATATATATACACTTATGTTGCAGCCGTGTAGGGCATTATGAACCTTATTATTTCCAGCCGTTTTAGAGGTTTTTTCAGTAGTTTTGAGAGAGTTTTTTTTAGAGATTAAAAAAAATACAGCTTTGTGCGGTGTTCTTGGATTCATTGTGTTTCTTCATTAGTTTTACATTCTACGAAGTACGGTACATCTTCTTTCTTTCTTTCTGGATTCTTCTTAATATCAAGCTTTATTCTTTTTTTTTTCTTTTTTTTTTATCTTCTTTGTTATTTGTTATGCGTCATTATATGATTTTGTGCTTCATTGTGGTTATGGATCTAGTGTGAAAACCCTAAGTTCTTGATTCGACGAATCAAGGTAGGGTAGTTCATGAAAACACTATGGGATTGATTTTTACGTAAATAAATTTTGATTTATTTCGAAAACTTACGAAAACGAAAATCCTTACTCATATTCGTTGAAATCACTGAGATGAGTTTTTGGGTCTTAAATTAATTAATATTTTCAAATAATTCAAAATCACAAACTAGGTTCAATCTGAAGTTGATTTATTTGGAAAAACTTCGGAATCAAAAATTTCTAACCAAATTCATCTGAAATCACTGGTATTGATTTTTGACTTTAAAAATTCTTTATAAGTTCTTAATAAATTTTTACCTAAGATTGAATCTGAATATCCTATAGTGTAGTAGTGAACTACCCGAACTTGTAAGTTGAATCAAGAACACCTTTAAAAAAATCGACAAAACTTGTTAAATTAATTGCTTGTTTTATTTTAGTGTTTTAATTTTTAATTAATATTCTGTTTGGTTACAAATAGGAAATTAAACCCAGTTAAGAAAATAAAAAATATATATATATATATTTGTTTATGAAATTTGAATGGTTAAGTTTCTTAAGTTGAGTTGTTTAATTTGAGCTATTTGTTTTTGCAATTTCTTAATTTGTTCTAAGATAATTTTAATTACACTTTGCTTTTGTGAACCCCTAAGATTTAGTAAATTCAAATTCAGAAATTTAGTTTATTAAATTAGGAATTATTTTTAGAAAACCTAGAAACTGAATATATAGGTTCCCTGTGGAAAATCGACCTTGGACTTACCAAGTTAAAACTTCGACCTTGGACCGGGGAGCCAAAATTTAGTTTTTAGGATATTTCTACGCTTTAGTTTTATTTAAACTTAATTTAATTTAAAAAAAAATTTAAAATTCTTTTTTTAAAAAAAAAAAATAAATATTTTCTGTTTAGACACTAAACCTTTGCATGCTCTTAAGATCGGGTAGGTTAGTAGAACTTGAATCCGAATTAGAAGATCCTTCATACCTTCCTGAGTCTCTTTCATCCACCTCGTTTTCTACAGTTTCACTCACCAATTCTTCTTTTCACTCAATGGCTGAAGTAAGAGCGGATGGTAGTGTTCATGGGGATAATGACCTCCCAGAGGTTCCAGGTTTCATCCCTATGAAAGATTACCTCAATCCTATTAGGCAAACCACACCGTCGTGCATCATATTACCTTTGAATAGAGGGAATTTCAATCTTAGGCCAGGAATTATTCAACTTCTTCCTACCTTCCATGGCCTTGACTCTGAAAACCCTTACAACCATCTTAGGGAATTTGAGGAAGTGAGCAATACTTGTATTGATCCTAATGCCAATGAAGATGTAGTGCGTCTTCAACTTTTTCCCTTTTCTTTAAAGGACAAAGCCAAGTTCTGGCTTAACTCTCTTCGTCCCCGTTCCATTGGAACGTGGCGTGAAATGCAAACTGAGTTCCTTAAGAAATATTTCCCAACTCAGAAAACTCAATACTTTAGGCGGCAGATCACCACCTCCTCTTGCAAACCTAATGAGAATTTCTGTCGAGCTTGGGAAAGGTTTAAGGACCTTTTAATGGCTTGTCCCCACCATGGTTTTGAATCATGGAGATTAGTGAGCATCTTCCATGAATCTTTAACCCCCAGTCTTAAGCAATTAGTTTCTACCATGTGCAATGGCACATTGTTTGATAAGACTGCGGAAGATGCTATGGATTTCTTTGACATGGTGGCTGAAGATTCTAATGATTGGGAAATTGGACCACCCTCTTCCTTAGAACATAGAAATCCCGTACCTAGTGGTCAGTTGATGTTAAGTGAGAAGGACTGACTTAAGTGCGAGATTATCTGCACTACAACACAAGTTAGAGTCCCTTGAACTTAAAAATAAAGATAAGTTAGTGGAAGCACAAGTGGTGTGTTGGGCATGTGACCAAGAAGGACATGATCCTAATTCATGTCCTGAGCTTCCGTTACTTAAAGAGGTAGCTTATGGGAATGCATATGTCAACAATACTCAAAATAGGTCATTCCAAAATAGAGGCCAGGGTAACACTTCCTACTCACAAGGTGGGAAGGTTAATTACCAAGGGGGAAATCAATCTTCCAATACTTATACTCCGGGGTGGAGAAATCCTCCTGGTCTCTCGTGGAGGAATGACAATCAAGGGCAAACATTTCAACCTCCACCACCTCCTCAATATCAACAGCCCAACCCTGTTGCATTTCAACCAGTTCAAAAGAGGCCCATTGAGGACACTCTTAATCAATTTATGCAACAACAACTAAACATCAACAATCAAGTGACCAGGGCACTAGACGATATTAGAGGCCATATGACAAAGTTAACCCAATCTATGACTACTATTCAGAGTGGTAAACTCCCATCACAAACCTTCCCCAACCCAAAAGGCCAGGCGAACATGACTGAGTCGTCGACCTCGGGTACGAACCCACACGAGCAAGTACAAGCTGTCACCACTTTGAGGAGTGGTAAAGTCATTCAAAAACCTGACGATCCTAGAGCTAATACACCTAGTAAAAACTTAGGATCACAAGGTAGTGATGAAAAGGGAAAAGAGAAGGAGAAAGAGACAGAGAAATAGGAGAAGAGGGATCATAATAGTAAACAAAGTCTTGGGAATGAGAATGTGAGTGGAGGAGATGAAAAGGAGAATGAGGAGAAAACCAATGAGAGGACTTCGGGTAAACAAATTGAACCACCTACTGAATACATACCTAAACCACCTTTTCCTCAAAGATTAGCAAAGGGCAAGAATGAGATGTTGAACTCCGAGATTTATGACATTTTTAAACAAGTGAGAATCAATATCCCATTACTTGATGCTATCAAGCAAAACCCTCCTTATGCTAAATTCCTCAAGGATATGTGCACTGTAAAGAGAAAGTTGAATGTAAAGGAGAAAGCTTTCTTGACTGAACAAGTAAGTGCCATACTCCAGCGTGACACACCTCCTAAGTACAAAGATCCTGGGTGTCCAACCATATCTTGCCTTATAGGGGACCGCGTTGTTGATAAAGCTCTACTTGACCTGGGTGCTAGTGTCAACTTACTACCTTATACTGTGTATCAGCAATTAGGTTTAGGTGAGCTAAAACCCACTAGAATTACATTGCAATTAGCTGACCGCTCAGTCAAAATGCCCAGGGGTGTGGTGGAAGACGTATTGGTTCAAGTAGACAAGTTCTACTTTCCAGTTGACTTCATTGTATTGGACACTCAACCCATTCCAAACCCTGCCCAATCGGTACCAGTCATCCTTGGTAGACCCTTCCTCGCTACATCCAATGCTGTAATCAATTGTAGGAGTGGGGTCATGAAACTTTCTTTTGGAAATATGACCATGGAGATGAATATTTTTAAGGTAGGAAAACAAATAGGAGAGTGTGAAGACATTCAAGAAGTGGATGTGATTCATGCCTTGAGTGAGGAATACTTTGAGAAAACATATCTTAAGGACCCTATAGAACGAGCACTAGTGAGGAGTGAGAGATGTGAGGCTTTGGATGGGGCAAACTTTGTTGAGGGTGATAAAATTTTGAGTGCCCCTGAAGAAGTCATGGCCATTGGTGGCTGGGTACCTATTTTCGAACCTTTGGAACCTTCTATAATTAAACCCAAGCCATCAATTGAGTGTCCTCCTTGTCCTCCTAGGAAACCATTACCCAATGAACTTAAATATGCATTCTTAGGAGATGGTGAAACATTCCCCGTTGTCATCTCATCCAAATTAGAAAAAGTTCAAGAAACCAAGTTATTAGCAGTTTTGAGTGCTCATAGGAAAGCCTTAGGATGGACAGTGGCGGATCTACAAGGTATTAGCCCTTTAGTATGTACGCATCACATATACCTTGAAGATGATGCCAAACCGGTGAGACAAATGCAACGGAGATTGAATCCCAATATGAAAGAAGTTGTAAAAGGGGAGGTACTTAAATTACTTGATGCGGGTATCATCTACCCCATTTCTGACTCAAAGTGGGTGAGCCCCACTCAAGTGGTCCCTAAAAAGTCCGGTGTCACTGTTGTCGAGAATGAGAAGGGAGAATTAGTGCCTCAACGCACCCAAACTGGGTGGCGTATGTGCATTGATTATAGACGTTTGAATGCTGTGACGCGGAAGGACCACTTTCCTCTTCCCTTCCTAGACCAAGTACTTGAGAGAGTAGCAGGAAAAGCTTTCTACTGTTTCCTTGACGAGTATTCGGGGTATAATCAGGTTGAGATAGCACTTGAGGACCAAGAGAAAACCACATTTACATGCCCATTTGGTACCTTTGCGTATAGACGCATGCCTTTTGGGTTATGTAACGCACCTGCGACTTTTCAAAGGTGTGTGATGAGTATTTTCAGTGATATGGTTGAGAGATTCTTGGAGGTGTTCATGAATGATTTCTCCGTTTATGGAGATACATTTGATGAGTGCTTGACCAACCTTGAAAAGGTTTTAATCCGTTGTGAGGAGAGTAATTTGGTCTTAAATTGGGAAAAGTGCCATTTTATGGTGCAACAAGGGATTGTCTTAGGGCATATAGTATCGCATCGTGGGATTGAGGTAGATAAAGCAAAAGTTGACTTGATTCAAAATTTGCCTATCCCTTGATGTGTTAAGAACGTAAGATCATTTCTAGGCCACGCCGGTTTTTACCGACGTTTCATCCAGTCCTTTAGTTCTATTGCCCGACCTTTATGCTCATTGTTGTCCAATGATGTTCCTTTTGAATGGACAACAAAATGCCAGGAAGCATTTGATAGACTTAAACACTTGCTTACCACTGCACCAATTGTCCAAAGCCCGGATTGGTCTTTACCATTCGAGTTAATGTGTGATGCTAGTGACTTTGCGGTGGGAGCAGTTCTAGGGCAAAGAAAAGAGGGAAAACCTCATGTGATTTATTACGCTAGCAAGACCTTGAACGAAGCTCAAATTAACTACACCACTACTGAAAAGGAACTTCTAGCGGTAGTTTTTACCCTGGATAAATTTAGGTCATACTTAGTAGGTTCACATATCACAGTGTTTACGGACCATGCAGCTTTAAAATACCTTCTTTCTAAACAAGAGGCAAAGCCACGTTTAATTAGGTGGATGCTACTTCTCCAAGAATTTGATTTAGAAATTAAGGATAAAAAAGGTGTGGAGAACGTAGTAGCAGATCATATGTCTAGATTGCCTCGGCATGTGTCCAATTCTAGTGACCTTCCGATAAATGAAAATTTCCCTGATGAGCATATTATGCATGTTAGCACTACTCCGTCCATTCAATCACCTTGGTATGCTGACATTGCCAATTATTTAGTAACGGGTCAAATTCCGTCACATTGGACAAAGATTGATAAAGGTAAGTTCTTACGCAATGTTCATAATTTCTTTTGGGATGAACCTTACCTTTACAAATATTGTCCCGATCAAATTGTACGAAGATGTATTCCCGATGATGAGATTAACAGTGTTATTGAATTTTGTCACACTTTAGCATGTAGAGGTCACTTTGCATCAAAGAAAACTACCGCCAAAATTCTGCAGTGCGGATTTTATTGGCCTTCTATGTTTAAGGATGTGCACAACTACTATGTGAGCTGTGACCGTTGCCAACGTTTAGGAGCCCTCACTAAACGTAACGAGATGCCCCAACATCCTATAATCATTTTAGAAATTTTTGATTGCTGGGGTATAGATTTTATGGGCCCATTTCCTAACTCGTCTGGTTATGAATATATTCTGGTGGCCATAGACTATGTTTCCAAGTGGGTAGAGGCCATTGCCACTCGTACTAATGATCACCGCGTGGTGATTAAATTTTTGAAAGAACATATCTTTTCTCGTTTTGGGATGCCGAGAGCAATTATTAGTGATGAAGGAAAACACTTTTGTAATAAACCTGTTGGCATCCTAATGCGGCAGTACGGTGTGACACATAAGGTGGGAACTTCTTATCACCCACAAAACAGTGGTCAAGTTGAATTGGCAAATAGGGAGATTAAAGGTATCCTTGAAAAGACCGTCAACCCTAATAGAAAGGATTGGTCTTTGAGATTAGTTGATTCGTTGTGGGCGTATAGGACGGCTTACAAAACCATTCTAGGTATGTCTCCCTATCGTTTGGTTTATGGAAAAGCATGCCATTTACCCGTTGAAATGGAGCATAGAGCATACTGGGCAATAAGGCAATTCAATGCCAATTTAAATGAAAGTGGTGTTCTTCGAAAGCTTCAAATTAATGAACTTGAGGAACTTAGAAATGATGCTTTTGAGAATGCTAAAATTGCCAAAACCAAGATGAAAGAGTTACATGACAAGCACATTTGTAGAAAATCTTTCCACGTTGGCCAGAAAGTCTTAATGTATAATTCGAGGTTACATCTATTTCCGGGAAAACTTAAGTCTAGGTGGTATGGTCCATTTATTGTTATTTCGGTTTCAGGACATGGTGTGTGTGAGGTGCAAAATCCACACAATAACACCACATTTAAAGTTAATGGACATCGCCTCAAACCTTATTTAGAAAATTTCGTGGCGGAAATTGAGTCGTGGGAGCTTACTGATCCCCCATCCTATGAGTGAAAAAGAATTTGACTGTGCATGTAATTGTATTATAGTTAGAATTAAAAGTAATTTTCTTTTCTTTCTATGGTTTAGGACTTAGTTTCTTGTGTTTTTCTTCTTGTTTTTCTTTTTAGCTTGGTTAGGTTTAAAAAAAATAATAAAAAATAAAAAATAAAAAATAAAAAATTTTGACCGGTCCGGACACCCTGTTTGGCCGGTCCGGACAGCAGTAGGCGAAAAAACCATTGCCGTGGGTCGGTGGTCCGGACACCCCGTGGGCGGTCCGGACACCTGCAGATTTTTAAAGACCTTCTCTCTTCATTTGCCCGAACTTTCCTCTCTCTCTCTACTCCCCAACTTTGATTTCTTCATACCCAAATTTTCTCCTTCTGATCTAAGCATTCCTCAAGCCGTGGATTACAAATTTTTGGTGGTTTTCATTACCAATTTCTCGGTTCTTCAATCTTTTTGGGGGCTTCTTCAACCTAGGTACGGTTTCTTCACCTCCATTGAAGCCCTAACCTCAAGTTAGAGGTTTTATGAGTTTTTGTTTGATTTTTCTGTCTATTACTTTTTTTTCTAAAGTGGTTATTAGGGGCTTTTATTCTGATTTGGCTTGGATTTGCAAACTTTCCAAGAGTTTGCTTCTCCATGGAGGAACCCACCCGTGGGTCCTCATGTTCTTTCACGGGTAAAGCTTAGTTAAAAATGTTTCAATGGTAGGACTCATTGTGGTCCTATATTCCCCAATGTGCTTTTAATTAGATTAAATTAGTTTATGGGTAGTGGGCCACTGGATTTGTGTGGACATAGGCATTGTTTAACTGTGTTTTCAATATTCATTTCTTTGTAGTAACAATGCAAAGTCGAACCAAGAGCCGTGCTAATAGGCAATTAGGTGTGCCTTCCTATGATAGTGACCGCTTCAGGGGTTTGGATGAGGAGACTAAGTATGATGATGTATGGTGCTATAAACCTGTGGTTGTAGAGAGAATTTGGCAAGTTAACCAGTTTGAGGAGTTCATGCTCCCCCAGAACTTTGAAGGTAGAGGATGGTTAGCTATTGCTCAATTCCAAGGCCAATGTATTCCGGATTTAGTAAGGGAGTTCTTCGCTAACATACGGGAGAATTCCATAAACAAAAGGAAGGGAAGAGAACGGATCACCAGTTGGGTCCGAGGGGTTGAAATTCCGTTAACCCCTAATGATTTTGCAGAACTATTTCAGTTGCCTAGGGTCCAGCGTCCTGAATTTGTTTACCCTGCTGAAGGCAGCCCACCTTTGAATGTTATTGCAAAGGAGATTTTAGTTGATAATCAAGAGTGGGTTGGCGAGTATAGGAAACCTGTTTCTGCATTGACTGCTAAATATTGGGCCCTTCACATGTTCTCGTGCACCAACCTTCTTCCCCAGAATAGAAATGCTGATTGTAGCCCCGCACGGGCCAGATTAATATATGCTATTGGGACTGGAATGACCATTGATTTGCCCTCTTACATCTGGCATCAGATTGTCTACTCTTCTGAACATGAAGGAGGGCAATCCGGTCTTCCTTTTGGTGGGGCACTCACAGCTATTTTTCCGGCATAAGGGTGCACAGATTCCGGCAGATTTACTTATCGCCCCTCATCTCCAACCTCTCACAGTCATGTCATATGCAAGATCTAGAGGGAATGTTGAGAGAAAGAAGAAGAAGAGACCGAGTAGTACTTCTATGGGAGAAGGAAGTGGCTCTTCCCGACCTTGGGAGGAGGAAGATGAAACTGGGGTCACCATTAATGAGTTGGTGCAACGAATGAATCGGTTGGAGCATAACCAGGCAGTGGATCATTCTATACTTGTGCAAATGCAACAGCGGCAAAATGAGATGCAACAAGAGCAACACACTCAAACCCATCTCCTTCAGAATATCTTTGATTATATGCGGGATTCTCATCCTCCACCACCACAGTGATAGAATCTTTACTTTTGTTGTCCTTGGTTTAGGAGAGTTTAGGGTTGATTTTTGCGAGATAATTTATGTATTTCCTAAAACTCCGAATGTCTTTTAGTATTTGCTATTTTACTGTATTCTACTGTTGCTTTTCTGCTGCTGGAACTTAGTTTCAATAGTATTTATTTTCTCATTCTTCGTTCTTTTCTAATTTTATAGTCTTTCATTTTTTTTTCTTTTTTTTTATGACATACATTGTGCTTTAAATTGGTATTAAGCTTGATTTTATGATTATATGATGAGAACAGGTTCACCATGTCTGCTGAGTCTAACTCGTTTGTTCAAGATGCTCCATTCCTTAGTTATCTTGCAAATGTGAGTGATGATGAGTATTTTGAGTGTCAATTGGAAGAATGGGGAGATGATCAGTTCGTAGACAGTAATTCGATTTCCCTTACCCCTAACCCTCCTCCTGTTATTTTAATAACGCCACAACAATTTTTTGAGGGAGTTGGGTGGGATGAGGTAGATTTAGGGCTCTTAATTGAAATGGCTTGGACTGAATGGCCCGATGCACCTCTTTACGACACTGACACTGACACTGAATCACGCTTGCCTGAATCGGATATGCCACCACTAGAGGCTATAGGTGATACTAAGTCTGATAATGAGTCAGATACTGAGTATGATACTGCATCTGAAAATGAGAGTGAAAATGAGAGTGAACCTGATGGAGAGGCTTTACAGAATATGTGCAATCGTTTTTATGATAATATTCGACATGAATTGAATGCAAGGTATGTCTTCTACTTTCTTTATTTGTTGCTGTTTTTTTTTTCTTTATTTGTTTTTATTTTTATTTTTGGGACTTTGTCTTTTGTATTTCATGCTTTACTCTATTTTATTCAGTTTCACACATTGAGGACAATGTGCATTTTAGTTGGGGGGAGCAACATGGTACTAACATGGTACTACAATTGTATAGAAAAAAAAAAAAAAAACTAGTTGAGGATGGTAGTAATCATGAAGATAAGGAATGTGTTGATTATTTATGTGATTGGGTAACTGCAGTTAAAAATTGAGTATAAATGTTTCAAATGTATAATGGATTACTTCACCTTGAGATCAGTGTAATGACAGTATGTAGGGCGTGGAGTTCATGAAATATTGTTAATCATGTATGCCTAGACACAAGTGGAGACTTAAGAAACCTATATTGTGAGTTTTGAGCCTTCACATTTTTATTCTTGAGAGTATTGAACATTTACTTCTATTATATTTTCTTTTCATCTCACATTTTTTTTTCATAGCTTCAGTACATTATTTTACTTTGGTATTGCATGCAACAAGTTGCTGCTTTTAATTGCATGAATGGATCATGAGTTCTGAAAAATGTTAATAACCTATGGAATGATGTTAGGCCATCATTGTATTATTTGAGAGCCTGTAACCTTTTCCTTCAAAATTATTCTCTTTGGAGCCAAGTTGAAGCTTTGTTAAAAAAAATAATAATAAGTTATTAAAATTTTTGTTGGACCCGCAATTTTGATCCCTTAACCTTAGAGATGTAGGAGCCAACCCTTGCTTGCCATGGGATAATTGGACACTGTGTGAAAATGTTAAAAAGGGAAGATTGGGGGCAATAAAAAAAAAAATTATATCGATAAGACAAGTAGGGACATAGCTATATGGAAACCAAATTCTTTAGTCCCAATAAAAAAAAAAAAATTTGGTGGTATTCAAGGAGTAAATTGAGGAAAGTTGGGGGGAAAGAAGAGTGTTCGAATTAACACTCTAATCCTATGGCATGCATTTTGAATGTCTATATCCTTTGTTGTTTAGCCAATACCCTCAGGCCCCGTTCCAACCTAGTAAAGACCTAATGGACTTTAGGTGAAAGGCATTTGTAAGAACATTGATCCATTATTTGTGAGAAATTGTAGTTTTCTTGTATTTGCATCAATACATTTCATCCATGAAGCTATACATCACTCTATGATTTATTTGTTTAAACCATTCCTTGATTGGGGTTCAATGCGATTATTTGATATTGCACTCTTGCATGAACCATGAGAGTAACCCTCATTGAGTGAATTTTGTTTGAGAGTGAACATCTTGGTGAGGTTTGAAGTCAAAGCTACCGGCCTTAGGCATGTATGATAGGCATAATGATTGAATGATATGAACTAACATTTTGTACGTTGCATGGTCAAAATAGGTGGAGAATTTCATTACATTAGATAAACTTATGCAACATTTTGAGCGTGTGGTACTTCTTTTACATAAAGAAATTAAATGCATGAATTATTGAAGTGATTCTCTACCATTCATCCAACTGGTAGGAAATTTTGTGGGTAAATTAACTGCAAACCCTCACGAGACTTCACTCGTCCACTAGGGGTAACCTAGGGGTTTAAAAGGCTTGTTGCACATTGCTAAGTGCAATCATGTTTCCAACGAAAAGAGAAATAGGATTACAGATTAGTTTAGTCTTAATAACACCATTGCTAGGGACTAGCAATATCTTAGTTGGGGGGTGTGATTACACTTGAATAGTGTAATTACAAAATCCTTATTCTAATAAAAATCCATGCAATTATTTTAGTATTTATGTATTTTTTTGTTATGCTTTATGTTAAATTGATTTCTCTTTCTTTATTGTAGGAAAAATAGGGAAATAGTTGAGATTAGCAGTGGAGAAGATGAAGAAAACATTGAGGAGGAACCCGTGTTATCCACTGTACGAGCTCCAATTCGAACTAGAGCAAGAGCACGAAGGGAAAGAGAGCTAATGGGAAGCAGTGGTCCGGACACCCTCAGGACCGGAACAAAAAAAATTTGAAAAAAAAAAAAAAAAAGATTCTGGGAGGCTACTGCCGTCCGGACACCTGGACACACGGAATTCCATTTTTTTTTATATTTCATATTAGGGTTTTGCATGGGGATATATATACACTTATGTTGCAGCCGTGTAGGGCATTCTGAACCTTATTATTTCCAGCCGTTTTAGAGGTTTTTTCAGTAGTTTTGAGAGAGTTTTTTTTAGAGATTAAAAAAAATACAGCTTTGTGCGGTGTTCTTGGATTCATTGTGTTTCTTCATTAGTTTTACATTCTACGAAGTACGGTACATCTTCTTTCTTTCTTTCTGGATTCTTCTTAATATCAAGCTTTATTCTTTTTTTTCTTTTTTTTTTTATCTTCTTTGTTATTTGTTATGCGTCATTATATGATTTTGTGCTTCATTGTGGTTATGGATCTAGTGTGAAAACCCTAAGTTCTTGATTCGACGAATCAAGGTAGGGTAGTTCATGAAAACACTATGGGATTGATTTTTACGTAAATAAATTTTGATTTATTTCGAAAACTTACGAAAACGAAAATCCTTACTCATATTCGTTGAAATCACTGAGATGAGTTTTTGGGTCTTAAATTAATTAATATTTTCGAATAATTCAAAATCACAAACTAGGTTCAATCTGAAGTTGATTTATTTGGAAAAACTTCGGAATAAAAAATTTCTAACCAAATTCATCTGAAATCACTGGTATTGATTTTTGACTTTAAAAATTCTTTATAAGTTCTTAATAAATTTTTACCTAAGATTGAATCTGAATATCCTATAGTGTAGTAGTGAACTACCCGAACTTGTAAGTTGAATCAAGAACACCTTTAAAAAAATCGACAAAACTTGTTAAATTAATTGCTTGTTTTATTTTAGTGTTTTAATTTTTAATTAATATTCTGTTTGGTTACAAATAGGAAATTAAACCCAGTTAAGAAAATAAAATATATATATATATATATTTGTTTATGAAATTTGAATGGTTAAGTTTCTTAAGTTGAGTTGTTTAATTTGAGCTATTTGTTTTTACAATTTCTTAATTTGTTCTAAGATAATTTTAATTACACTTTGCTTTTGTGAACCCCTAAGATTTAGTAAATTCAAATTCAGAAATTTAGTTTATTAAATTAGGAATTATTTTTAGAAAACCTAGAAACTGAATATATAGGTTCCCTGTGGAAAATCGACCTTGGACTTACCAAGTTAAAACTTCGACGTCCCTCTTGCGCTTGAGAGGTAAAAAAAATCCTAAATATAGTTTTTGGGAGAGTCAACAAGCATGGGCACCCCACCTACACCCATGGACGCCCCTGAGGACCCTTGGGCGCCCCATTCTTCATCAGATGGGCGCCCACAGAGAGGGAGTTCTGACTGCTATTTTTTGGCTAACTCTTTGAGGACTTCATCAAACACTTGTACCGTGGGCGCCCATGATGACTTGTCCAGCACACTTTTAAGTTAAATTTTGAATTATAAAATTACACTTTTACCCTTGAGTTATGTAATGATATAAAAGGGCAAATTTCTGATGTACAGGGGGTCAAAACCCTACGCACTTCTTCTCTTTCTCTTAGTTTAGTTTAGATTAGGGTTAGATGTTTTTATCTCATGTTGGATTGACGGAAGCTTTATTTTTTCATCTTCGCATTAAGATTAATTGGTATGTTTCATTCGTTAATTCGTTTTAATTAAAAGTTTGTTATTTTCTTTATCTTTGTTCTTTATTTTCACTTCGTAGTACTTCGTAGTCATTGTTAGTGTTTGATTTGCTTTCGAAATTGCTTTAGCTTATTTCTATATCCTTCGTTTTTGTGTTTGAGTGCTTGATGAAGGTTATTTTCTTTTTGAAAGGCTTTGTTAATACTTTCGCAATGTTAGGCTAGGGTTAGTTCTTGACTTCAAGCCATTGAAAGTGGTGAAGTAGTTGGTGAACTCAAATGTAAACGAGTTTTATTTAACAAAATATATTTTGGACTTTTAATTGGAATTTCATAGTAAGCTAGGGTTCTCTTGAAACCTACTCACCCGTGTCACAACCGTAGCTTGGTTACAAGTTTTCACTTGTGCACACCAAGTGTTCGGTTTAATGTCCCGGTGAGTTAGAATCTAATTTTCCAAGACCCAAATTAGGTTTTCTTACAAAATCAGTCACCTGTGTTAAAACCAAAGCTTGGTTACGATTGGCCACTCGTGCAAACCAAGTGGTTGGTTCAATGGCCCGGTGATTCGAACCTTATTTTCATAAAACCAAAACATGAGGTTTTCTTAAGAAACCGATTCACCTGTGTTATAATTGAAGTCTAGTTATGAGTTGATGCTCATGCACACCAGGTGTTCGATTCAATGTCCCGGTAAGTCTGAAACCAATTTCAAAAGCCTCCGCTTACTCTGAATTCCATAAATTAGTTTTTAATGAAATATCTTCCGACCTAGCAATGCATGTGCGTTTGTTAGGTTGAGTTATAAATGCGTTTGAGTAAACCACTACCCACTACTGGATTTGGTTCGAAGCCAAGATCATTTTAGTTAGTTTATTTTCAATATTTGCATTCTAGTTTAATATCACAATTTGCTTTGCTCCACCATTCTCAACCCAGCCATATTCAAATCACTTTGTAATTCAAAAATTAGTTTAAATTAGCTTAGGCTCACCTACTAATTAAGAGAACAAGTCTAGTGTCTTTTAACACAGCCCTCCCTGTGGAGATGACCTCGGTTTTCACCGAGTAAGACTACGACCACCCTCTTGCACTTGAGAGGTAGAACCCGAACACATTTTAGGGTCAGTCAACAGATACCAATTGAAAAATTTTCGAACCAAGTAATCACACACAATGAAAAAAGAATAACACTAGAGAGTAACGATAAAACCCTCTCACAGGAAGAAAAATATCTACTACAAATCCTACTATCAACAGATTACAAGACACTACTTGAATTATCTATGAATCACTCATATAAATTCTTTCACTAATCTTACTCAAATTACTCGACTAACTGTATAAGTGGGCTTTTCGCGTCACACATAAAGCAAAGAAAGAACAATGAAAGGCTAGAGAAAGAACACTTAAATTCTCAAGAATAAACTCTTGTTAGCTAGGTCTTTGTAATATGTCCTCGTTGTATATGTTTCATCAATGCTGGGTACATATATATATAGTTACAAAAGATTGCCTTAATCTGGCAAAATAGAAAACAATTGCATTCAAAAATTACATGGTTCAAACCCTCAAGCATCTTGTGCCATGCCTGCTCTAATGGGTCGAGCCCTCATGCATCCATCCTCCTGCCACGGACCTCTCTGGAATTTGCTCTAGACCAAATATCAAATGGGGTGAACCTGTGAGCTCTTAGCAGGTTCCTAAAGGGCCTTAGGTGAAGTTGCGTACTCCCTGTCAATGTAGGAGTTTTGCGTTCAACTCTGCTAAGTCCTAGTCGGTGTAGGAGTTTTGTTTATACTTTGACTTGGATTGTAATACTATGGCTGTGCTTTTTTAGAAACTTATCAATTCAGAAAAATCTTCAATTTAGGAAACATGCAAATCATCTCTTCTATTCAACTTAGGAAACATTAAAATCTGCTATATTTAATTTAAGATTTTGTATGAATTTGTTATTATAAAAGCTTACAACTTTTATCAATTTTTTTCAATTTAACCAAAGTGACAATGTCGTTTTGTGGAAAAAGTAGTGGCTCAAATGACCCCTTAACCCTAAACTCGACTTAAATAATTATTCGAATTAAAAAATATATCAGAAGATCTAAGAAAAAAAAGATTGGCGCAGCCACCCGTAGGCAAAGTTACATGATTTCTACCATAATTTCTAAGCAAGCATTCTTTTCTCAAATCACTACCAATTTATTATCTAATTTCTAACTCAATCCCAACATTTTAGTCTTCTCTCCCAAACTGGACAAATTCACTATGATTTTTATCTCAACCAACAAAGCAAATCCATTACCAAATTCAAATCTATTATTTCTCAAAGCATTATCTTATGATATATAATGAATATACTCTCAAATCAAAAACATTTTTTTCCATAAATTTTCTTCTGATACACATGCAAACATTTTTTATTGGGGTTTTGGGAGGTTCATATATATGAGCAACTATTTAAGAAGAATGAAAGTTGATAGTTACAATGGGTTGGAGATGTAATAACCCAAAATTTTAAAATTTTAATATATATTATAAAAAAAATTCGAAAAGATTTATAGTTTGTAATAATTATATTGTATGTACATGTATATTACTTTGTATATATATAACTATATATATAATAATAATGAAATGTGGGCACCTAACTAAGAATTAAAAAAATAAAATAAAAATTTGTTGAACTTTCCTGGAAGTTTCATTTGTTTTACTTGGTTGCCAAGTATAACAAACACATATATATGTGTGTGTGTGTGCGCGTGGGTGGGTGTGTGGGTGTGTGTGTGTGTTTTATGTGCTGGGAGAAGAATACCAAGGAAGAAGAAAAAAGAAAACAAAAAGAAAAGAAAATAAAATAAAGAGAGAGAGAGAGAGAGAGAAATGAAAGAGAGAAAAGAAAGATGAAAGAGAAAGAAGAGGGAGAAAGTGGGGACCTAGGTTTAGGAATAGCGAAGCTTTGGTATTTTTGATGTTGCGATCATCATGGCAGTGTCAGATCGTGGTATTTCAGCCCAAGATGGGAGATACGATGGAGCAAAGTTTTAAAGCCTTAGGATTTCTTCGCTTTTTCTTCAGATCTGAGATAGGGATTTGATGCATTTTAATTACATATATAAGATATAGAAATTTTTTAGTAAATTTTTGTGTATTTATTTTTTATAAATGTGGTTAAAATTAGACTACACTGCATGAATTCAGTCCGAACCTGAACGACAAAATATTTGGGCCAAAATAAGTTTGCTGGGGAAAATATATAAGGGAATATGCTTGGCATATTCCATAAAAGTTTGAAGAATTAATATTTAATCAATTATGAACTGACCCCAAAGTTTTTACAAAATTTCAGTATGACCCCATAATTACAAAAATTTCAGATTAACCCCAAAAGTTTTGATAATTACAGAGTGACCGCAAAGTTTTGAATAACTACGAAGTGGCCCAATTTTATGAAATTTTGATCCCCTAAAAGTTGTGAAAAATTACAATTTTGTCCCTGAAGCTGCGAAAATTTATAGTTTGATATTTATAGTTAAATACATGAAAAATACATAATTTAAAATGCCTAATTTGAAATGTTTGAGTGATTTATTTTATTAACAAAAAGTGTTTAGGGAAGTGATGATGTGATGTTAATGGTTGATTCTAATGAGTTGTTTTGTTGAGATGATAATAATGAAGAAAAAGAAAACGTGAACAATGTTGTAATTGTGGGGCTGTAGATACTAGAAAAAAATAGAAAGGGTACTGAGATTACCCTTGGGTTGAAAAACCCTAAACCTACAGATGGGTTGGTATTCATGCAAGTAGGATAGTAGCATACAACGATGATAATTATCAGGCTAATTGTGGCCATCGGGTTAAGACTCGTGAATGACGATATTGTATAGTATCTACCCCATGACTGTGATGATTATGATGTGATGGTAAAGAAATAAATGAAAGATAATAATTGGATTATTTTTTAGATTTATGTTAATGTATGTTTTGATGTTGGGATGCGCAACGACTTATAATTTATGAGTTATTGATATGAAATTACTGCTAATGTAATTTTTGTGCTTATCATATATGTATTTATTATGCATCATAGGCATAAGGGGATTAGTGCTCACGTCCCTGCAGATTCTTTTGCAGGTCATGAACCTGGGACTTAATGGGCCATTATTGGAATTACTTTTACATCGCTATAACATTATTCAGGATTGTAATATTAATAATTTGGGGATTTATTTGATATGATTATAAAAGCTTTGAGGCCTAGATCTCTATTATTATTTGGGGTTGTGGTTGGAGCACTGTTGCTTGATTATGCCAAAGTTTAATTGTTATTAATTACTTTTAGTCATTAATAAAATTATTATTATATATTATAGATATTTTAGTTTATGTTGTGTATGACTCTTTCACTCATTCCACGACTTCTGAAACTCAGGGCGTGATAGGAGAGAAATGAAGTTGATGGTATTGATCCAAACAAAAATAAGTTAGGTTCTATTACTAAAAATCTATAACTTGATTATATTTTGAGGGATTTTGTAGTTTTTTTAATTTTTTTTAAAGAAAAAACAAAATTGCATGGGTACTTAAGATCTTTACCAAGAATCCCAAAACAATATATAGGACCCTAAGGATTCTCAAAACTCAATCCAAGGGTCCAAGCTCTGCAACCTGAATCTTTGGATTAGGATCCTTGGTATACCAAGGATAAGATCTCCATGGACAAAGAACCACATCTGACGAGCTAGCCATTCACACTTAAGCACATCCTAATTAACCTTGCTTAAGAAGCACTTATAAGGGTAATAAATTAGAGGCATGAGTGGGGAAATGCCGAGAATTTATTAGGGAATCTTCTGACACCTCAATCTTCTAAGGGACAGACAAAAGCCCATCTACCTCATTAATTACTCTTGCTTACCACCACTAAGTAGTAGTATCCTATCATTAGGTCCAAACCCCCATATTTCAGATAGTAGTTTGAAGATTGAATTGCTATCATTGTAGTCAATGTAGGGCCAAGCTCTACTAACTACAGCCACTGCCACCCTTTAAGCTTGTGATGTATACATGCGTGTCACCCTAATATCTGGGGATCCTCCTTTGAACATATCCCTTTCCCTCTTCTACCGAAAATGTCTCCAACTTAGGATCTAATCATTATAAATGCACACTTTTTGCCTCTCATTTAATTAGACAATCATTCTTCTAGCTACTTGAAATTTAAGTGAATTCAAGTATCTTTCTTTCTTAGTTGTGCTACACTTCCTTTGCCTCCCTCAGGTGGCTCATTAGGCTATATCAACAAAGGTCTCCTACTTTTTATTTTTAGAGTCCCCCAGCAAATGATCTTAGGTTGGCTAGAGTACCCTTTGATTCTTGCCTCATTCCTACACTCAAAATTTACTTATTTTTGAAAGGCTTCATATGTCTTACTATTTTTTATGGAACAATGTGAATGGTAAAATTGAGTTTTGAAAAAAAAAATTCCCAACTATCAAGCTACCCTAAGTAAACAAATTTTAGATAAATTTATCTTGTTTGCATTAAAACATTGCTTGTATATTTATTTCCTTTGAAATATATATGAAGTGTTAAAATTGTTAAAATTGAGGGAGGTGCTAAGAGATCTTTGGGTAGGTAGGTGCTAAGGAATCTTTAAGTAGTCATGGGATGTGGAAGACACTCTCTGATATAATTTGAGAAGTCGCTTGAGGGACACGAGAAAGAGGAAATCAATCGAGAAGAGAGAGAGAGAGAGAGAGAGAGGATGCTATAATACCCTTTAAGTATTTCGTAGGTAGATGAGTGATTATGAGAGTACATGAAGACTTTGGGTAGATATTTCTAGTGATTGGTCCCTAGGTAGAAGGCCTTTCTAGATGGAAAAGGGGATAATGGCTTCCAATTAGGGGTCCTCAAATATAAAGATGGCATGCATTTTTGTGTGAGGAACTAGGTGGTTAAAGGTTGATGACAGTAGGAGGCAACAAACGATAGGAGTTGAAGGTGGCCAACATTGTTGATAGCAACACATTCTTAGCTTATTGCTTGAGGTATATGGTCCAAGGTCTAACAATAAGTGTCAGTGGTAGTTGGTGAGGATAATTAGTGTGAGAGGTAGATCTTCTCTCCCTTTGTGTGTGTGTGTGTGTCTTAGAAGGCTGAGGCGCCTGAGGATCCTCTAGTAGATTCTTAACATTCCCTTTCTCGTGCCTAAAATCCACAACCCTCATAAGTGGTCTCCAAGAATTTTTGTTAAGGAGATATTCAAGTGTAGTTGACTAGTTTGTTAGTTGCAGTTTCCTATGTCACGCCTTGAATTCATAACTCAAGTTGTGAACATTAATTACATACAACTCATAAAAACAATATAAAACTCAATCAGAGTCATATAACCACCCTAGAGCAAATTTCAAAATAAAATATAAATAAATATAAAAAACCAAAAGCCACGGTCTTAATCAGATAATAGTACTTTAATATAGTAACCAAAATAATACCTAAGCTCATTTAGCCTTTACAACCATATCGAATTACCAAAAGTAAATATTTGAGTATAAAATAATTCATCTCGAAGAATAAATATCTAATAAAAATGACTCATTTCCTCTGAGATTAAAACAGTAATCAAAACTCAAAACATGCCAAAAGAAGATCAAGCCCATTTAAACCTCAGGTTTTGTAGCTATAATAAAATCAATAAGGATGTCAGCATTGAAACCATGAGTGCCCACAATGCACATATAAATAAATGTCATATGCGACACATACCTTAGCATACTACTACCATGCAACAGACAATAGTAATATCAGATAATCATCATATCAATATGCTAATATTAAAATCTATATCTGATTATCTATCTTTAATTTCTAATCAACATCTTATCAATCACACACATGCATATGGAGTTATTAAATTCATAAGACTGTCTTATGGCCATCGGACTCAATCCTGAACATTAACCTCATTGTTTATAGGTCTTAACTCGAAGGTCACATGTGAACCAATATTTAAAGATAGTTATAATAGCTGGCCCAGTGTACCAGGATGCACAATCATATTATATAAAAAGGTGCAATCCCTCACCCAATGTACTGGGATGTACTTATATATTTATCAAAAACTTTCATCATTTATAGGGATTAACCCAAAGGTCATATATAAACCAGCATGCACAAGTTTGAGGACTTTCAACCCAAGGGTATTCATGTATCTTGCTTATTTTCAGTATCTTCAATCCCAAAAATCAACGACATCACATCACTTCACCTATCCATTACCATATTCCATTGGTAGAATCTTATTATTTCGAAGGTCACATATCACTTGTGTATAAGCCAGACAAGCTATATCAATAAATCATGTCTGCATTAATAATGCTATCATTCATCTCAACAAATTGTTTTAATATTTTATTTCTCGTTAACTTGTCCTTCATACATCAAATATCAAATCAGTTTATCTCCATAATAATATTTAAATCATCTTATGTGTACTATATTTAGCAATAAAGGTAGGTCATAAAAAGGTAATTTATTTTTGAAAATAAAACAACTTGTATGAAAAATTAGTTTTATTGTGTCCATGGGCACATCATCAATAAACACAAATGCAAATCTATCCTGGTAGTCTCTAAAAACTCTATTCATCAAATCCATGAGTAGAATAAGATCATCAGTCAAATCGAATGGCATTATCAGGAACTTGTAACGACCATATCGAGCCCTGAATGCTGTCATAGGAATATTCTCCTACCTCACTCTCAACTGATGGTAGCCAAACCTCAAGTCAATCTTCAAAAACACAATCAAGCCCTTCAACTAGTTAAACTAATCATCAATCCTCAGTAATGGGTACTAATTCTTTATGGCCATCCTATTTAGCTTCTTATAGTCAGTACACATTGTCAATCTCCTATCTTTCTCCATTGCAAACAACATCGGCACACTCTAAGGTGAGTACTCAACTTACTAAACTCCTTAGCCAAAAAAAAAAAAATCCTCCACTTGTTTCTTTGATTCAGCCAATTATGCGAGTGCTAACTTTTACAGTGCAATGGAGACAAGTTTTGTGGTAGGCACTAAATCGGTACAGAACTTTACCTCTCGCTCAGGTGGTAACCCTGACAACTCCTCCCAAAATATCTCTGACAACTTGTAAACAACCCTGGGCAATTCAACCCTACCATTGTCATCATCATCATCTACAATTATACAAGCAAATAAACTGCACAAATCGACTCGTCCCTGCCCATCCAAAGATGGAAAAGCACGAGACGTACACCAATTGGTAAAGAATCGAACACAATTATTGTCCAAAGTAAACAAAGTAATTAGCCCTCGGGAGCAATCAATCACTAACCAGTATAATGTCAACCAATCTATACCAAGAATGACATCAAAGCCCCTCATCTCTAACAATATCAAATCAAACTCTGAATGATACTCTTGATCATCTATACCATCCTTAACAATCAGATCATACCCTTTATAAACCTTGGTCAAAGAAGAATAACCTACAATAGGTGTCTTAACACATACTGGTGGAACTAATTGATACATAACCAAACACAATGCAGAAACAAAAAATGTAGCATTAAAAGAATGTGATGCCCCTATATCAATTAGCATTGTAGTACTAGAAGCATAAACAAGAAAAATACCTCAAGTAACCATAGGCTTCGCTGCCACCTCCTACTGGGCCACTGCATAAACCTTATTCTGAGCCTACAAATTCAGAGGACAGCTAGATTTTTGCTACTTACTGGGCTATCCTCTACTGATACACCGCTTTGTTCTGTATAGTTCACTATGTTAACAACCTCTACTACTAATGCTACTGAGGTAACTACATTGAGTAGGAGGTTGACGACCTACTGCCCTAAACTAATTGGACAGTCTACAGTGTCATCCTTGCTCATCTACTTTTCACCTCTAGGAATAAAACCTCCAAATATAGCCTTGCTAACCATAGGTATAAATAATCTTAACATCACCCTATCATTCCCCAATAATAACCATTTATCCTCCAACCTCACTCATCCTGGGACACTCAAAATTCTTGTGGCCTAATTGTATGTAATGAAAATAGATAATCGATTGCTGTGATTAACCTCTAGAAACCACTAACTATAAAAATGGCATTGAAACTACAAGTATTTATCAGATAAGTGAAGAGTCTCTATCAAATAGTGATCACTGTGATATAAATCTACGAGTCTTTATCATATATCTCTCCACTACCATCACTTTATTAATTAGGGCCTCAAAATCATCCAATCTGAGCAACACCATCTTGCCCATCAACATCCGTCACTTAAGATGTGTCGTAGAGATAAGCTCTAGAACATACTTTGACAAATTCAAAAATCTTCACTCATACTCTAGAACAAATATCGGGCCTTGAATCGGGCTGGCAAACTCTTCTCGCTTATCATCCATCAAAGATTGTTGAAAGAATGATCTCTAAACTTCTCCTTGAAGGCATCCCAAGTGAGTCCAGCTGATTCACTAGAATTCATAATGCTAGCCCGTCAACTAAAAGCTAAACATACTAAAAGTTGTCAAGTTGATCTTAGTCAAATGAACTATAATCTGCACTGTCACTAGAATCTTCTCACAGTCATCCAAGAACTGCTCAACAATCTATGCATCCGCTAAAATCTCTCTAATGTGGTAGAAGTAGCCTGTAACTAAGGCGATAACTACCCTGGCCCCTCCATCCAACATCACCACTACTGTTGCCAACTATTGAAGTATTGCCCTAACATCTTAGGGCGTAGGTTATTGAACACCTGGTATACTAGAATGCAAGTCTTCCTCCCTGGGAACCTCCAGCTAGACCTCTACCAATGACAACCCTTCTAACTCTGCCTTAGCATTTACCCTGGCCTTAGCCTTGAGCTCTACATGGTGGCATCCTCTAAGTCTAAAATATAAAAATTATAATATAAGATTGGGGATCAACGTCCCAAAATCAATGACTCACTATTAGTTTAAAATGTATAATTAACTATGACATAATATTCAGAATAAAAGGCTTCCGGTGTCCCCATAGGTATTCTAACCTAGGCTTTGATATCAATCTATCACGTTTTGGATTTTGTAACCTAAGTTGTGAATACTAGTCACATAAAATTCATATAACAACATAAAACTAAATCATAACCATACAAGCACCCTGGAGCACACATTAGAATACAATGTTAATAAATATAAATAACCAAAAGCCACAGTCTCAATTAGGTAATAACGCTCCAATATAATAACCAAAATAATATCCAGGCTTACTTAGCCTTTACAACCATATCGAGTTATCAAAAGTAAATATCCAAGTGAAAAATAATTCATCCCTAAGAATAAATATTTGATATAAAATGACTCATTTCTTGAGATTAAAAAAGTAATTAAAACTCAAAACATGCCAAAAAAAGATCCGGCCCATCTAAACCTCAGGTTCTGAAGTTACAACAAAATCTATAAAGACATAAGAATTAAAATCACGTGTGCCTACAATGCACATATGAACAAATATCATATGCAACACATACCCTAACACACTAGTACTGTGCAACAAACAATAATAATATTTGATAATCATCACATCAACATGCTAATATCAAAATATGTATTTGATTATCAATCTTTAAGTTTTGATCAACATCTTATCAATGACACACATTCACATAGAGTGGTTAAATTCATAATACTTTCTCAGTGCCATCAAACTCAGTCTTAAACATTATTCTCATCATTTATGGCTCTTAGCCCAAAGGTCACCTATGAACCGAAATTTATAGATGTGTGAAATGCATCACTAGCATACCGGGATAATAAGAATATTATATAAAAGGGTACAACACCTCATGTAACACACTGGGATGCACTCATTGATTTATCAAAAACTCTCATCGTTTATGGGGATTAACCCAAAGGTCACATATGAAGCAGCCCGTGCAAGTTCAAGGGTTTTCAACCCTAGGGTGTTCACGTACCCTCTTTATTTTTAGTAATATCAATCTCCAAAATCAATGCCATGCAAAAGATCACACCCCACAACCTACACAAGACCACTACGTGCACACACAAGAGTTGCTTGCTTAAAATCCACTAGGTCTTTGTTTTGGTTGTAACTTGGCCAAGGGTAATGGTTAACAAAGGAAGATATGGAAATCAAGGTACATGTCTTAGGAGAAAGATGGTCAAGTGCTCTCAAATCCCTTATTACCCAATCCCTTTCTATCCCCAACAAGGATCCCAACAAGAAGCTTATTCACACTAAATACTACCCTTGGGACAATTGCAAATATTGCAAACATTGTACAAGTCCCAAAATTACACAAGCGAAAAGGAATGACAAACTTTTTTTTTTCGTTCTCTCTCTTTTTTTTTTCTTTTCTTTTCTTTTTTTTTTCTTGAAACAATGAAATAAATATAAGCTAAATTCTCCACCCAATATTCCCTCTCAATATGCTCTCAAAAGTTTCTATTCCCAACCCCCATTCACATCGCTGACATTGAGGCACTTTTCACAACCCAAAACATGTGAGGGTAAGGTTTAAACGTGTGTGAACAAGGTTAAGGGATAATATATGAGGTGGGAGCCAAAAAGGAAACATAAATTGCACACACTTATTAGAAGGTTTCAAGTTGGTTCCTAGGGTGATTCATAAATAAGAAAGGATAAGAAGGCCCAAAATCGCAAATAAGGCCTAGCATCATGTTCAAAGCTTGTAACAACTCATAATGTGCCAAATGGAACTCATGCAAGTGTGTGATGCAACTGGTATATTGAAAACTCAAGTGAAGAATGAAAGAGCTGTGATTATGTGCAACCCCTCAAAAAAAAAAAAAAAAAAACAAAAATTTAGGCTCAAAAGCTCACCATTAAGGGGTATAAGTCTCCACCTAGTCCAATAATGCTCAATTAACCAATGTTACATAAAATTCACTCTTAAGCACATAAATTCTTCCATGATAGCTAGAAATGCACAAGGTCATGACACATTCAACTTAAATTACGTTTCCTATCAAAGCTTGAACAAGACTCACTTATTACTCTGTCACATAAATTCACAATCAACCAAACCAACAAGGGCTAACATGCCAGTTCAAATGTGCTAAGTCATGTATTTAAGCTCAAAGATGCTTAAAATTTGAAAAAATTTGACAATTTTAGCACAAAGGGTCATCATGTGAACTCTACCCCTGAACCTAAACTAAACATTGTCCTCAATGTGAGAACTATGATGCATATGTGGGTCCGTAGTGTGCAAAGTGAGCATGATGATGATGAGCATAAAGATCAATCAATATAAAACGCATAAGCCAAGCATGCACCCAAAAAGAGAACCCCGTAAGTAATAAAGAACACTCCCCAACCTAGTTTCTACAGCACTTCCAACAATAACCAACAACATATATCCAAGTATTATGCTCAAAATGTAGAAACAGAAGATAAAAAGGGTGGATATTACCTCAAGAGTGTCCTTATTTGAGGAAAAGAAAAAGCTGTACAAGAGAAAAGGTTAGAAAGAAAATAAAAGAAAAATAAAGGGAAAATAAGACAAGAGAAAGAGTTAGTTCAAAAGAAGAAATAAGAGAAAAGAAAATAAGAGAAGAAAATCAAACCAAAAAAAGAAAAATAAGAAAAAGAAAACTCTAATCTACTATGTACAAAAGAAACAAAGAAGAAGGGTTATCCAACACCCTCTCTATCCCACGTGTCCACAATTGGTTTAAGAAATGACATGTTCTCTTCGGACTCATGAAGTACCAAAGGTGGACACTTCTCAGGTGTAAAACACACCAAAGGATGTAAGGCCAAGTGAGATTCATGAAACCTCGGATGTGGCCGTAATGCATGTAAGAACATAGATATGGTGGGTTCTATCAATCTCTCAGTGCCCAGAAAATCAATGTACTCACCCCCAATGTCTCCTACCTCCCCCCAATGATGATCAGTCACATGATCACTCATAATCCCCAAAGTGAACTTCTCAAGTGGGGCTGAGTCAAGAGGTGAGAGGTGTGCACCACCCTCAACCTTGAGAGTGTAATGAAGTGGACTAGGATCAATCGACTCAATAATGTGCTCCTCGGGCCAGGTGACATTCAGATGCTCAGGTGGAGTCAAAAGACTCTCCATAGGGCCTAGGACGGTCGGGGTGGGTTAAGCATTAATCTCGGTAGTCGATAAGGATTGCATGTCTCCCTGACTCTCTGTAGGTGGTAAAGAAATCTCCTGAATGGGAGAGTCCACATGAGAATGAGAAAGATGCTCATCCCAACTATCATCCCCAATGTGATTAGGGCAAGTGTCCCACTTGATGCTTATGGTAGTGCCTGAGGTCGACAACTCAGTCATGTTACCATTTAGAGTGGTGCTCATTACTTGTGTCAACCTAGAAATTTACCTTATGATGTCATTTAAAGCATGGTTCACATTGTTATTGATGCTCAACTGCTGCTACATGAATTGATAAAGAGTGTCCTCAAATTGTGCATCATTAGGTTCACAAGGCCAATAATCCTGAGGTTCCTAATGTTGGCCCTCAGTGAGTGGAACAAGGTTGGGATAAGCAAAATAATCGATCTCCATGGATGTGCTACTTCTAAAGGGTTGATCATGAAGGTCAAGTGAAGTAGAAGCATATGGGGAAGGTTCAGTGTGGCTTTTAAATGCATGAGATTCAAAATTAGGCTTATGTCTTCCCTGTGGCTTGGTGTGTTCATAGAAAAGTTCAAGGAATGACTATGCCTCACTCGGGGCGAGGTTAAGAACTTCCCTACCTAAGGCTATATCAAATGCCTGGTGTAACTCACCAGATAGAGCATTATAGAATATAGCTAGGATGTCTCCTAACTCTAGTCCGTGACTTGGGAATGTTTCCAAAAGGTTGTTAAATCTCTCCCAACTTTTATAAAATACTTCACCCCCCTTTTGATAAAAAATTCTAATTTGAAAGCCATGGGTGAAGGTTTGATGAATGGGAAGGAATTTTTTAATAAAACTTGATAACATTGTTCCCAAGTGGCCCACGCATCAAAAGTATAACACCAGTCACCGGCCACACTTTGTAAAGACAAAGGGCAGAACATAAACCTAATTCTCTCACTCTTTCTAACATCATATGAACCACACACTTCCTCAAATCTATCAAGATGAAGACATGGATCTTCTTTCTCATGCCCAAAGAACTAGGGAAGCATACTATAGGTGTCTAATGTAAAAGCATAGCCAAACATGCCACCTAGATATTCTATGTATTCTCGAGTATCAAAAGGGCCATGTACAAGATCATCAATATCCATATCTAAGATCATAAACTAAAAATGAAAAGAAAATAAGAAGAGAGAGAAAAATTACACTAAAATGAAACCTAAGTTAACTAGCATGCAAACCAGATTATATGATATGCAAATGAATATGTAACAATGCAAAGAAAGAAAACTACTAATAAAGAGATGGAGAAAAGAAAAATTCATCCAATTTCTCAAGTGAACTCCCTTTTAACTCCCAAATCTAGCGCTTAGTTGCCCTCCCCGACAACGGCGCCAAAAACTTGACCGACCCTAAAATGTGTTTGGGTTCTACCTCTCAAGTGCAAGAGGGTGGTCGTAGTCTTACTCAGTGAGAACCGAGATCATCTCCACATGGAGGGTTGTGTTAAAAACTCTAGACTTGTTCTCTTAGTTAGTAGGTGAACCTAAGTTAATTTAAACTAATTTTAGATTTACCAGGTGTTTGAATATGGTTGGGTTGAGAATGATGGAGTGTAGGAATTGTGATTCTAAAATAAAAATACTACAAATAAAATAACGAAGACAACCTTGGCTTCGAACCAAATCCGGTAGTGGGTAGTGGTTTACTCAAATGCGTTTGTAACTCAACCTAACAAACGCACATACATTGGTAGATCGGAAGATATTTCATTAAAACCCATTTTATGGAACTCTAGGTAAGCGGAGGTTTTTAAAATTACTTTCGAACTCATCGGGACATTGAATCGAACACCTAGTATGCACGAGCGTTAACTCGTAACCAGGCTTCGATTGTAACATGGATGAACCGATTTCTTAAGAAAACCTCAAGTTATAGTTTTATGAAAATAGGTTCCAAATCACTGGGCCATTGAACCAACCACTTGGTATACACGAGTGGCCAATCGTAACCAAGCCTCGATTTTAACACGGGTGATTGATTGTGTAAGAAAACCAAATTTGGGTTTTGAAAAATATATTTCTAACTCACAGGGACATTGAACCAAACACTTGGTGTGCACAAGTGAATATTCGTAACCAAATTATGGTTATAACATAGGTGAGTTGATTTCGAAAGGACCCTAACTTACTACAAAATTCCAATTCGAATCAAAAATATGTTTCATTGAAAGAATCTTACATTTGAGTTCATCAAACTACCACACCACCTTCAATGGCTTGAAGCCAAGAACAAACCCTAGCCTAACATTGTGAAAGCATAAACAAAGCAATTCGAAAAGAAAAACATCTCTCTCATGTAACAAAACACAAGAACGAAATAGATTGAAAAGGTTTAAAACAATTTCGAAAGTAAATTCACCCAAAATAGTTCTACGAAATACTACGAAGCGAACAGAGTAGACCAAAGCACAAAAAACATGAAATTCAGATTAAAACGAATTAACAAACAGAACTTACACGTAAATCTTATTGTGAAGACAAAATTAATCTTGAACAATCCAAAGTTAAAAGCCAAAATCCCAATCCTTCGTGCAACAGTAATATATCTTTACCCAAAACTCTTAGAAAATAAAACCTAATCTTTTCCTAGGGTTCTGACCCCTTATACATCAGATTCTCAACCTTTTATATCAACGTATATTACAAGGGCATAAAGGTAAAAACACAGCTCAAACTTATTCTAAACTTGTGATGGAAGAGTCCTCATGGGTGCCCATGGCTGAGGTGGGGCGCCCATGGTATAAGTGTTTGATGAAGTCCTCAAAGAGATAGCCAAAAACAGCAGTCAGAACTCCCTTTCTGTGGGTGCCCACCTGATGAAGAGTAGGGCGCCCATGGGTATAGGTGGGGCACCCATGCCACCTGTGAGGTGCCCATGGTTGAGGTGGGGCGCCTGTCTGCAACTACAGTGAATAGTTCTTCTTTGACAGCTTTCTGTCCCTGACTTCCGGTGCGATTTTGACCCTCAAGATGATTGATTTGGGCTTTGGCTAAAACACGAGAGTTGTAGCCCTTCAAGTCTTGTTTCTAACCCAAAAAGAATGGCACCATTTCGAGTTGGGACAAAAAAGTTATGGCTGGAAAACTGAGAGGGTGTTGAGCTGGAACTTCAACCGCACACCACTTCAACTAGTTTGAACTTCAAACCACTTCCTTCTCCTTGGCACCCATGGTAGTTGATCTTATGCCTTGGGATAGCTCTTGGGAAGTTGAAGAAGTCTTGGGAGTCTTTGGACTCTTCTTGCACTTTCTTTATTTTGGCTTACCTTGGCTCCTCCTCACATGTAACCTTGGTGTTGTTTGGGCCAAAAACACCATATTATATCACCTGAAATATACACACACCAAGAATGTATGGAAATGAGATAATCATGCTAACACATCGCCAATAATAACTATAAATTCATAATTAGCATGCTCAATATATATATAATTGTACAATAATGCATGCTAATCACTACCTCAGTCTGTCTATCTATTTGTGGATGACAAGTAATAGAAAATAAAAATTTAGTGCCTAATTTACCCCACAAGCTAAGGAACTTAATATCCCTATCAAACACAATACTTTTAGGTACACCATGGAGTTGCACTATTTCTCTAAAAAATATGTCAGCTATATTCGTGCCATCATCAGTTTTATGGCAAGGAATGAAATGTGCAATCTTGCTAATCTATCCACTACCACGAAAAAAGAATCTCTTCCCTTTTTTGACCTAGGCAACCCTAAAACAAAATCCATAGAAATATCTACCCACGGATCACTAGGTATGGGTAAAGGTGTATACAACTGATGTGGTAAAGCCTTAGACTTAGCCCTTTTACATGTAATGCATCTACTACATATGCGAGTAACATCTCTTTTCATTTTAGGCCAAAAGAAATGCTCATGTAATACCTCTAAGGTCTTTTTAACACCAAAATGCCCCATTAATCCCCCACCATGAGCCTGATGCACTAACAACTCATACATTGAACAATTAGGCACACAAAGCTTATTCTCTCTAAACAAATAACCACCATACTTATAAAAATTACCAAATGCTTCCTTTTCATATGCTATACAAACATTAGAAAAATTAGAATCACTAGCATATATATCATTCACATATTCAAAACTAAGTAATTTAGAACTTATAGAAGTGAGAAGTACATACCTTCTGGATAATACATTTGCAACTACATTTTCCTTACTTTGTTTATACTCTATGACATAGGGAAATGTCTCAATGTACTCCATCTATCTAGCATGCCTTTTGTTCAACTTACCTTGGCTTTTGAAATGTTTCAAAGACTCATGTCAGTGTGGGACCACAAACTCTCGAGGCCATAGGTAATGTTGCCACATCTCAAGGGTTCTAACAAGTGCAGAAAGCTCTTTGTCATATGTCGGGTAGTTTAAGGCTGCTCCATCTAACTTCTCACTAAAATAGGCAATGGGTCATCTATCTTGCATCAAAATAGCTCCAATACCTATTCTTAAGGCATCATATTCAATCTCAAAGGTTTTGTTAAAGTTAGGTTATGTTAGTACAAGTGTGGAACATAACTTTTCTTTAATTAAATTAAATGCATGATCTTGTTCTTTACCCCATTGAAACCTAAAAAAATTTTTGATAAACTCAGTGAGTGGTACTACAAAGGTGCTAAAGTTTTTAACAAAATGCCTATAGAAACTAGCTAAACCATAAAAGCTTCTTACTTTAGTGATGCTTTTAGGCGTAGGCCACTCCTTTATTGCCTTTACTTTCTCTTCATCAACCTCTATTCCCTTTGCACTAATAACAAATCCAAGAAAAATAAATTTTTCCATGCAAAATGTTCACACTTTTTAAAGTTGGCATAAAGCTTTTCTTTTCTCAAAACTTCAAGCATACTTCTGAAATGATCTAGATGCTCATCTAGACTCTTGTTGTACACTAAAATGTCATCAAAGTATATAACTACAAACTTACCTATGAATGCACGTAAAATATGGTTCATTAATCTAATGAATGTGCTAGGTACGTTTGTGAGACCAATTGGCAACCCATACTTAGTTTCAAATGGTGTTTTCCACTTATCACCTTCCCTCGTCCTAATTTGATGATAACCACTCTTCAAATCTATTTTAGTGAAAATGCAAGACCCATGCAACTCATCAAGCATATCATCTAACCTAGGAATGGGATGGCAATACTTTACCATTATGTTGTTGACAGCTCTACAATCTACGCACATCCTCCATGACCCATCCTTCTTAGGTACTAGTAGCATAGGTATTGCACATGCACTTAAGCTTTCCCTCACAAACCTCTTTGCCATCAACTCCTTAACTTACTTCTAAAGCTTTTTTGTTTCCTCAAGATTACTCTTATAGGCTGGTCGATTAGGAATCACGGCTCTAGGAGCAAAATTAATCTGACGCTCAATTCCTCTAATGGGTGGCAATCCACTAGGAACATCACCAGGGAAATCATCATCATATTCCTGTAACAAATAACTAACAACACTAGAAAGAGAATTGCCAATGTCATTAGTATTAAAGCAAGCTTCTTTGTACAAGAGTACATATATAGGCTAGTTAACAAAAAATGCCTTGTTGACATCACGTTCTTTTGCATAGAAACTCACTTTTTCTTTATTTTTCTTTCAACACTCTTTATTTTTTTCTTTCTCACATTCTCTCATTTTTTCTTCACTCTTATTCTTACTTTTCTTACTCTCTCTCTCTTTCTCTCTTTTTAGACTCTTGGCTTTCTCTCTTTTTTCTTCCTCTATTTTTTTTCTCCCTTGATTTTTGGCCTCTTTTTTTTTTAATCTTCTACACTTTTCTTTCTCATTTGCTGCTTATAAACTTGCTTTGGAGATGAAGGTACAAGTGTAACGGACTTTCCATCCTTCACAAAGTTGTATCTATTTTAGAATCCATCATGTATCACCTTTCTATCATATTACCATCGTCTCCCCAATAAAAGATGGCCAACATGCATAGGAACTACGTCATAAAACACCTCATCCTTATACCTCTTAATGGTGAAAGACACTAGTACTTGGGCATTAACTTTAACCTCCCCACATTCATTCAACTATTACAATTTAAAAGGTCTAGGGTGTTTGAGTGTAGACAACCCCAATGTTTCCATAAGAGTAGTATTAGCCACATAAGTGCAACTCCCTCCATCTATGATCGAACAACACAGCTTGGTATTAACATAGCACCTAGTATGAAAGATGTTCTCTCTTTGTTCCTCTATGTCATCTACCTTGATTTGTGTATTAAGGGCATGCCTAGCAGTAAGAGACTCACCTACCACTGGGTGCTCAATTCCCTCATCACTAGCTTCTTCAAGCGGTGGCATCTCATTCTCCTCACTTTTAGTTTCCACCTCACCATTATCAAGCATAATCCTAACTCTTTTGTTTGGACATAGCGAAGCTATATGCCCCTTGGGATGACATTACAAAGCTATATGCCCCTTTCCCAAACACTTAAAACATTTAATATCATTATGAGTGGGTTAAGAATCTGAATTACCTCTGCCTTTGTTGAACACTTCCTCTTTAGTTTTGGGTAGTTCGGGTTTAGCTTTGAAGACTCCTTTTTCATTCTTTCCCCAATTTGGTTACCATATAGCGTTTGAATTGGAATTATACCTTGCTACCACCTTTTCTCTTTAATTACCTTTCCACCTTCATTGTTATGTGTACCATGTCCTCCAACTTCACATAGTGTTGCAATTCCACCACATTAGCTATATCCCTGTTCAACCCATTCAAAAATCGAGCCATGGTTACCTCCCTATCTTCCTCCACATTAGGTCTAATCAAGGACACCTCAATCTCCATATGATAGTCCTCCACACTTATTAGAGCCTTGTGAAAGACTTTGTAATTTCTAGTAGAGATCTCTATAGTAGTGGCTTGGAACAAACCTCTTCCTCATAAGAGCTTTCAACTCGCCCTATGTGCTTATAGGCCTCTCCCTATTTCTCCTTCTGTTAGTCACCAATTGATCGCACCAAATAATGGCATAATCAGTGAATTCAATCACTGCTAGCTTCACTTTCTTCTCATCTGAATAGTTATGGCAATCAAAAACCAACTCCATCTTTTTCTCCCACTCTAAGTATGTTTCAGGATCATTCCTACCTTGGAAAGAAGGAATTTTCATCTTAATGTTCACAAGATTCCCATCTACCACATCTTTATTCCTCCTATCCCTTTTAGGACCCCTTTCTCGCAAACCACCCTTAGGCCTAAACCCTCCTACTTCAACTTTAGAATTTTGATCTCCCTCAAACTCATTCTTAACTTCACTCTCCCTTTTATACTTAAACAATGGGTCAAGTTCACACCTACCTTGCCTCCTATCATAAGGAACTTTTTGGGATTATTCCTTTTGTAAGCCTACAATTAAGAGGTCTTGCCTATCAATCTATCTCTTATCTCTTAAAACACAACATTCATGCGCTCAAATTGTTGTTGCGTAGCTAGTAACATAAACAAGGTGCTATCTCCCCCCCTGTTTAGATGACAATTAACCTTTGGAATCCAATTTAATCCTGCAAGAAAGATGTTAGTAATAAAAAGATTACCTCACACACTCCTTCATGTGTTTACACTCAAGAAGTCACTCACGTATCACTCTAGATTGGCTTTTCTTTTTTTTAAGAATATTCACTCTTGCCTTTTTTCGCTCTTTGTTTTCTCTCAAGTTCTTTAAAGAACTAGCTCAAACAAATTCAAGAAGTCTGATCTTGTAGGGTTCATGAATCAAGAACTCAAGTACTTAAAATTCAAGAATTAAGAATCAAGAAAACAAGGATTAAAGTATCAAAATAGCAAAAATTAAGAATTTAGAATGAGAAGTAACAACAAAAGTAAAAAAGAAAGAATCTAAGAATCAAAGGAAAAGAAATAAGAAACAAGAAAAAAACCCAGTCCAACCAAAGTTAGGAATAAGGTTTGGAAGAAAAGACCTCATCCTACTAGGGTTAGGAATAGGATTTGACAGAAAAAACCTAATCCAAGTAGGGTTAGGAATAGGGTTTGGTAGAAAAGTCCCAATCCAACTAGGCTTAGGAATAGAGAAAAGACCCAATCTAACTAGAGTTAGGAATAGGGTTTGGCTACTAGGGTTTTCACGGAATTTTTCTTTTCTTTTTTTTTTTATACTAAACATGAAATAAAGGGACTAGAACAAAGAAAAACTAGAATGAATTACAACATTGTTGGCCAAATTCAAATTCGACACTGAAGAACTCTCTTTTATTTTGAAATGTATAGAGAAGGATTTCAGAACTTACTAAACTTTGAAGAATAAACTTAATGAAATTTTGAAGTTGCTTTACTACGCAATGGAGGAGAAGCAATCTAGTATTTCTCTTCTTTTTAATTTTTTTTTATTGAAGTTCTAGCCACCAATCGGATAAGGAACAAGAACCCTAGCCACCTACCAAAGATGGAAGATAGAACCCTAGCTATCCAAGAACATCAAGAACAAAGAAGGATTTGATGTTAGAGCTAAGCTTTGATACCAAACTAATGTGAACCCTTGGACGAATGCCTCAAACCCATGATCAATTGAATCAAAACCCAGGAAAGCTAATATTAAGATCAAAGAATGTAAAACTAAGGCTCATTGACTTTTTAAATTAAGAACCTTGGATTGAAGATAGAAGAACACCACGAGAATGAATTCTTGATAAGTTCAGAAGTTCTTTGAAGAACAAGAGGAAAACACACCTCACATTAATGCAAAATAATACTCTAATTCTGCTATTGATGGCTCAATCTCAAATTTATAAGTGTTTACAAAGAAAACTACCCCTAATTAATCAATTCGCCCTAATTAAGTAGCCCAAATTTGTCCTAATAATAAGTCACAACCATGGGCCATTTTAGTTAATAAAGTTTGGCCCAAGAACATTAAAACAATGGCACAAACATAGATCTTATTTAAAACATAACTTTAAAGCCTAAACTTAAAGCCCAAAGTAAGTTTTAAAGCCTAACATGTCTTAAACATAAAGTAAAGCCCAAAACATAATTAAAACACTCTTTAAAAGTGCAATTTGCCTCTTCAATTAGTGGTTTGGACTGCCCTCCTTGACGTAGATCACATGCACAAATCTTGGTTCCTCCTCTTTCAAGCCCATCTTGAATATTGTCTTGTTTGCTGCATTTAAACCCTCACCCAACGTAGCTTAAATAGGCCCAAGCATTACTTTCTTGATCTTCTATGCCCTAGCTCTAGTTATTGGCCCATTCGGAATATGCAATAGATCTTTGGCACTTGGTCTTCCTTGGTACACATCAAAGATAGTATAGGCCCAAAGCAATCAAAGATGGCCTAACATCACTCTAAAGGTTAATGGCATTCTTCAAAAGTATTAATCCAATCTTCTATATAGAACAGAGTGTTTTATGTGCGTTCAATACCAAAGCAATGTAACGAAGCTATATGAAAGAGATTGAAATGAAAGAATTAATTTAGAGTATTTGATGTAAGCTCTCAAGAATAAATGATGAGGCTCGAAAGCTCACAAGATATGGTTTCTTTAGGTCTCCACTTATGTCTAGATTCACTTGAATAACTAAAGATCATGAATTCCAATCCATAATACATTCTAATTCCATGGTCTTAATTGACAAGTTTTTAATGCATTAGGGACCTTTATACTCAATTTAAATTAAGTACCTTATTCAAGATTGAAATCAAACCATTCATTACTGTTATGATTAGTGCCAACATTAAAAACCAGTTACTAAAGTTAAGTCATCATGCAACCTACTCCCCCCAACTAAAGTTACACATTGTCCCCAATGTGTTCAAAATGCATGAATAAGTGTGTGTGTGTGGGTGCATGATGCATGATTAATACTATGCAAAAAATAGGCATGTGTGACCCCCCAACTAGATGCAAGAAGAATTATGAATGTGAGAGGCATAAAAAATAAAAAGAGAATAATGACAGAATAACAAAACTAATAAAATGTAAGAAGGTTAAATATTACCTCAAGTCGGCACAATACTCATCAAAACAGTGCATCATAACATCGAAAGGAACTTCTAATGGTTTAGTAGCCTCATTCTCAGTGTCAGAAGTATGGAGAGAGTCGTCATCAACATCTTCATCTTCATCAATGTCAGAATTGGGAATATCTTTGAGGGGTGGCATGTTATCACAATCAAAGTGTAATATATGAGTGTGTGTGTGGGTGCATGATGCATGATTAATACTATGCAAAAACTAGGCATGTGTGACCCCCCAACTAAATGCAAGAAGAATTATGAATGTAAGAGGCATAAAAAATAAAAAAAGAATAATGAAAGAATAAAAAAAAATAAAATGTAAGAAGGTTAAATATTACCTCAAGTTGGCACAATACTCATCAAAATGGTGCATCATAACATCGAAAGGAACTTCTAACGGTTTAGTAGCCTCATTCTCAGAGTCAGAAGTATGGAGAGAGTCGTCATCAACATTCTCGTCTTCGTCAACGTCTGAATTGGGAATATCTTTGAGGGGTGGCATGTTATCACAATCAAAGTGTAATATATGAGTGTGTGTGTGGGTGCATGATGCATGATTAATACTATGCAAAAACTAGGCATGTGTGACCCCCCAACTAGATGCAAGAAGAATTATGAATGTGAGAGGCATAAAAAATAAAAAGAGAATAATGAAAGAATAACAAAAATAATAAAATGTAAGAAGGTTAAATATTACCTTAGGTCAGCACAATACTCATCAAAACGATGCATCATGACATCGAAAGGAACTTCTAATGGTTTAGCAGCCTCATTCTCAGAGTCAGAAGTAGGGAGAGAGTCGTCATCAACATCCTCGTCTTTATCAACGTCAGAATTGGGAATATCTTTGAGGGGTGGCAAGTTATCACAATCAAAGTGTAATATATCCCCAGTAGCTAGATTAGATTCAGTGTTAGTGTCTGGGGTAGGTGCATTGGGCCACTTAATAGCTATATCTATCTCAACCTATTCCATTCTCACTAAGATCTCTAAGTCAACCTCATCCCACCCTTGTCACTCAAAAAATTGATGTGGTACCATTAGGAATAAAAGGGGGTATTCGAATGGAAGGGGTAGGGGAATACCCTTCTCAAATGAGTCATCGAGCCACTTGTCTAAGTTAATCTTTAATTTTCAGTCTCAATATCACACTTTGAATTAGTTAAATAAATTTCACTCTCTCAGTCGTCAGGTATAAGCTCAGTTTTGTTAGTCATGATGAAACCGTTCTTTACATTAAGTTCAAAGTAAACTTAATAAAAAGTTTAATAAGACGTAACCAACCATGAAGCATGTATAAAAGAAAATAAAAGAAAAGTAAGCACATGGCAATAAAAACAGCAATTAGCATAAACAAAATATGAGGTTTAGATGCTATAAATAAGAGTAAATTATGCAATCTAAACCCAAATTATGTCCATATAAAAGAAAATAAAAGAAAGAGTTTTAGGATTACAAAATAATATGTCTGGTTAAATTCCTAAACTCTCGTACTAAGTATGTGATCCAAAAGAAAACAAAACAAAACAACTACAGCTAAATCACTGTAGTGGAGGGTGAGGTGGTCTAAAGTCTAGAAATTGCCTAAAGAAGCTCTGTAACCATCTACCTTGCTCTTCTTGGTTTCTAAGAAGTTGCTAAATTCCTCTTTTGTTATCTTCCTCATATTGCTCCACATGAGAAACCCTTTTAGGTAGATCCCCAACAACTGTCTATGTGTTATGAAGCATATTAGCCAATTCAGCATTTGATATTTTTTTGTCCTCCTCCTTTAAGGCTTGAGAGCTAGTTCTTTCCTCAATCGGGGTAGGTTTGGTCTTTCTTTTCTTGTTGAGGAAGAGATGGCCACGTGAATTGGAATAAGATGTAAAATTGAATGATTGAAAAACAATGGCCAATGGAATATCATAGGAAATGCGAGCATCATTTCTTCTACAAATTTTAGTAAGAGCACCACCAAAGGGAAGACTAGTTTATGCACTAGGATGTTCACAAATGTAGAGAATCTGCTGCCACATGTATGTCAATAAATCAGTGGTCTCCATAAATGAGTTAGTGTGCAGGAGGCTGCAATCAGATTTACGATTTTGAGGCAATATGTTGGTGCAAGAAAACATATGGAGAGCCCAATATTTGTTGTTAATTTTAGAAACTAGCTTCCTATGCTCCCCAAGCCATTTATGACCTTCCCATAGAATTTTAGTCATTACATCGAACATGGAAAGAGTGCCCTCAGATGGATGGGAAAATTTTGAGTGTTGTACTCTAGAAAGTTGAAAAACTTAAGTAAAATCTTCAGGTGTTAAGCTGATATCAACCCCCCTAGTGCAGCTAGTAAGAACTTCTCTCCCTCACTACTTAATGATGAATTCTTCCTTCACATTGGTGAAAAATTCTCTGACCACATCTACTACACAGTGGGGATAAAATCTCTTCACTTATGAAGTGGTCTATTTGCCAAGGACAGTCAATTATAACCAATTTATAAGGCCAAATATCATTATATTAGACCTCAGCAGTTTTGTGCCAGAATAAATCCCTATTAAATGATGTGCCCTTGAATTATTTATTGGCAGCATGCTTAACTCGAGGCCCTATATCAACTACATAAAGAAAGAGCTATTTAGATTCAAATTATTGTTCAACCAATCCATATGTCCACAAGTTTAATGGCATATACTAACAATATAAATTTAAGAAATAATTGATAACAAGCAAATTATCAAATTTGTTTACAACTCCCAAATTTTTGTTTGATTTTGGAAACCAACCAAATGATCAATGAGCCCACAACTTAAAATTATGTTCAAGAAATAGATTGGATCTCATAGGTGGATCCAAAGTAGTGACAGGATGTCAAAACTAGGAATAATTCAATGAGATTGGAAAAACTTAACATAATATAGAGTATTGGCAAGACTAACACGGTCGAATCTACTATGGGGCCATTAAATATACAATTTGTAGAAAAGAAAATCAAATTGTCAAAATTTTATTTAAAAATTTTGTTAAAAAGTTAAGGTAAAAGGTTCATAGAAGCACTTACCACAAATTAGGAGTTTGGCGTAACTAATGATGTCAGAGTTGGATTCGCGGACACGATGCTTAGGTTGAATCCAAGAAGAGTTCAATCTAAAATGGTGAAAAATAGAAAAGAAGAGATTAAGATTGCAATCAAACTAAAATATAGGATGATGAATATTCATGGATCCATTTGAGGTTCTAAATCACAAAATAAGGAACTAGGGTTTAAAAATCAAAGAAGATGACTGACCAAATCCACGAATGCAAGGTTAAGAGTGTGAAAATCCCTTAAAATTGACTTGAAAATGCTTGGGTGTGAAGAGTTCTTGATGGATTCGGCACGGGTAACAGAGATTTGGAGAGAAACTGAACAAATTTAGACAAAGTTTCTAAATTGAGGGCTTTTTAACACTCGCTGTCAAGTCACAGTGTCTATACCACCTTTAAGGTGTCCGGATAGTAGAAAAAAGGGAAACATTTAAAGCAAAAGATATGAATCCAGACTACCCGATCGGTGTGTCCAGTCTAGAGAGTAGTAAGAGAGGAATGTTAGAATAGTTAGATACCAATTAGGGTGTCTGGACCAACTGATCGGCTGTGTCCAAACAACAATGAAGGAAAAGAGAAAATTTTAAGGAAAAAAAATCTATCCTAACACTTGTCCAAACTAGCTTAAAAATAAAGTTAATTGTTCTATTACTGTACATACAACACTTAGAACATGATCATGAATCATTCAAACGGAGGAGGATCTAAAAGATCCCACGATTCTATAACTCCAACGAAACTTTGAAGATATGGTTTGAGCCAGTGCCTTTTCACTTTGAATCGACTCTTATTTTTTGGATTTTCTATTTCAATTATGCCATGTTCAGAAACATGTTTCAATATGAATGGCCTAGACCATTTAGATTACAGTTTGCCTAGAAATAAATGAAGTCGTGAATGATAAAGAAGTACTTTCTGACCTTCGTAAAATGAACGACGTGATATATGTTGTTCATGTACTTTCTTCATCTTTTCCTTTGAAATTTGTACATTGTCATATGCATCATTTCTCAGTTCATCCATTTTTGTAATTTAAAGTTTACGATGTAGCCTAAACTCATCAATACTAGCGTTGAATTGTTTAATAGCCCAATAGGTTTCATGTTCTAACTCAATGGAGAAGTGTCACGGCTTTTCATAAACCAATCTATATAGAGACATTCCTAGTGATCTGTACAATACACCCCTAGGGAGTTAATTAATTGTAGTGACCAATCCTTACTATTTGGATTAACCATTTTCTCAAGGATTTACATGGCCACTTGTTTGTGGGTGATATGATGCACCTATCTTATGAACCACACCATATTTAAACAACAACGTGCCCACTAGACGATTACAGAAATGTTTCCCTCCATCATTTATAATTGCTTAGGGCATCCAAAAATGCCAGAATATATTCTCATGAGGGAATTTGAGCATGACTTTGTGATCATTAGTTCTTGTGGCTATTGCTTTGACCCATTTAAAGATGTAATCAACCCAACTAGGATATATTCATACCCAAATGAAACCGGAAAAGGGCCCATGCAATTTATTCCCCAACAATCAAATACTTCTAACACGAGAATAGGGGAAAGAGGCATCATATTTCTACAAGTTAGGCTTCCTAATCGTTGGCATCTGTCGCATGTGATACAAAAATGATGAATATCTTTGAAGAGTGTAAGCCAATAAAATCCACATTGAAAAATTTAGCTACTATTTTGTTTGTGGAAAAATGGCCACCACAAGCTTAGGAATGACAGAATTCAAGTACATCTAGTACTTCCCACTCCGGAATACAATGTTGATTTACTTGATCAGGGTAGTATTTAAATAGGTAAGCATCATCCCAAAAGAAAACTCGAACATTATGCAAGAATTCCTTCTTGTCATTAGAGCTTTATTCATTTGGGATTTGTCTTATCACTAAGCAATTGGCAATATAGTATACCAAAGAAGAGTGGAAACTATTATTGTTGCAACATTAAGTAACTGTTCATCTAAAAAGCTATCATTTATTTGAATTTCATCTTTTGAATAAGCTTCTACTAGTAAATGTGATAGGTGATTAGTGTAATACCCCGGACTTTGTATTAGTATAAGTATATGGTTTTGATGTGTTTTGGAGGTTAAGATATGTTAATTTAGTGGTATGGATCATTAATGGTGTTTAGAGTTGAGAACTTTGAAGGAAATGGGGGTATGCAGTCAAAAGTGACATTTTAGCCAAGTGCTGGAAAATAGAGAGAACCTTGGGCACCTACCTGAAAAGAGCTTGTGCGCCCAAGGTCTTGGGCGCCTACCTGAGAAGAGCTTGGGTGCCCAAGGCACAGTGGATTTGACAGACAAGTGTTGCTCTGTAATTTTCAGCCAGCCCCTCACCCCTATACACTTATATTAGGGCTAGGGGGATGGAAAAATCGAGAAGACACTATTTGGGGATTAAAATATTGTTTTATATATATATATTAGTGTGTATGATGCAAGAGAGAGAGAGAGAGAGAAGTGGGTTGGAGAAGAAGAAATCGGGTGAGAAGCATGGAAGAGCAAAGAAAGAAGAACAAGACAACCGGGTAGGGTTTTTGAAGGTAGGTTCCTCTTCCCTCCATAGAACTCAAATTCCTTTTGGAAAGATTGTAATTAGAACCCTAAGAAACCTTCCTATGTAACTTATTTGTAGTTTTGATCAAGGAGAGAAGAGATTAAGTCCATCAAAGTTTGAGGGTTTGGAAGCTCAAGACATTTTCATGTTGATCTATCTTCTTACCACTTGAGGTAGGGATTTGATGCCTCATTCATATATATGTGTTGTGTAACAAGGAGTAGATTGCCATTACAAAACCGTCTTTAAGTGTTGGTTTCATGTATGGAAGAAAATGGGAGTTATACACATGTCTATATATATGTATAGGTTGAGAGAGTGAAAGTAGTGTTTTGATCCATAACTTGACTTGTGGTTGATGAAAACTCAAATTTTTTATTTTGTTTGAAGCCTAAGAACCTTGTGTTGATGTTAGAAACTTGAAACTTGAGGTATTTTTGCATTAACTTGGTCAATTTGAGGTCCTAAGGGTGAAAAACCATGAAACCAGAAAACAGAGTATGAAACCCGAAACTTGGCCCAGGCTGTGGGCACACGAGGGGGACACAGTCGGGCACCCAAGAAATTAAGGCATGGACGCCCAAGCCCCTTGGGCGCACGGTTGAGTGTTAGTTTGGGCGCCCACTGAGCCTAGGTCACTTTTCTGACATTGTTTAGTTTAGCCTTCTACTTTGGGTATATGGAAGAGTTCATAACTTGTTTTCACATGAAACCTTTACTTGATTAATTTCATTGATTTAAAAGGGAAATGAGCTTTAAAAAGTGATTAAGGGTTGATTATCTTAAACCTTTGGAAATTAACTTGTAAGGGTGAATGAATGCTATCTTGAATGAAATGAATTGGAAGCTTATTTTGAGATAAGGGTCTTAATCGAGTTGAATTGTAAATATGTCTTGATGTAAACTAAATGTTGAGGTATATGAACTTGTGATTGATTAAGTGAAAGGTAACTGGACAAAGAGACATATGTTTATAATTTTTGGTAAATGTGAAGTGCTTAATATGGTTTGTCAATGCTATATGTAATGAGCTATGGAATGAACCGTAACATTGGCATGTGTGTTGAATGGTACATGTTGATAAATGTTAAATGTTTAATAAGGTTGATCAATATTGATATGTGATGAATCTTGGGATGAACCGAAAAGTGAACTTTTGTTAACAAATGATGGAAATTAAATGAGGCTTGGATTAAATAAAATGAAGAGATGAAATGAGTTGTGCTATATGATGAAATGGAATGTGGTTACGCGTGTTGGAAAGTGATGGTGTTGAATGTGAATTGTGATTGATGGGTATCGAATGTGGCGAATGATTGGTTGTGTGCCGGGGGCCGTGGTGGGGTGCAAAAATAGGAAGGGTCGTGAGATTACCCTCGGGTTGAAAGACCCGGAACCTGCACAGGGTTTGGTGTCAATGCCAGTGGGTTAGTAGCCCACAACATTGTGTGTGTTTTGGCTCCTCGTGGCCTTGGACAGCGATCCTAAACGACGACGTCAGTTTATTGTTTCCATTGGGTATTGGCCCATAAAAGACGATGATGTGTATGCACCCAACCCCCGAGGATTGTGTGGTTATGGCTATGTGATTGATTGCTGAAATGATGGTACTGTGGATGTGATTTCATGATTGAATGATGAACAAATGTAATATGGATGTGGATATATGATTGAATGTTGAATTTGTGATAATGTGGTAGTAAAATGTGATTAGGTGTAATGTTAGGAGATTTAATAATGAGAAATAATTGGGATTGAATGCTATCTGGTGATGTTATTGAATAAAGATAAATATTGTAAATATGGTTATGTGGTCGGCTATGCTTAAACATCAAAGATATAATTGAAATGTGATATGAACACGTGTATGGAATTTCAAAGATTAAATATAAATTGGAAACTTAATCCTTCTTATGGTATTGTTGTGTAAATATATATTCCATGTCGGTTATGTAGTTATGTTGATAAATTGTTGTGGCACTAGAACATATTAAGATAACTAGATGCACCATAAATAGTATGCACGTTTGGAAAACATACCATATATGTTTGTTTGCGGCATTGTGGGCATAAGTGGATCCGTGCTCACGTCCCTACAAATTTTTTTTGATGCAGGTACAGGCTATAACATTCAGATGAACTAATGGGGTTGGACTAGAAGGGTGTGCATGAGCCCTACCAAGCTTAGCTAAGCTCTTGGTTATTTAGTTTAAATTTCTTTTGGAATTGTAATATTGTACATTGAGGACTTGTTCGATTTGGTTGTATGAGCCATAAGGCCCAAGTTATGTATTAATGAGAGAATTGTTGGAAGTTTGTAACGTGATTATAGCCAAGGTTAAATTTATTTTATCTTAACCATGTCTCGGGCTCATTGGTTTACGTTGCATTGCTCTGATGATGGGTTGGTTATGTTAATGCATGTTATGTGTGTTTATCACTCACCCCTCAGGTCACAAGATCCGGGGCATGACAATTAGCTACAACGTTTTCAACACCTTTTTTTATCTCTTATTTCGAGGTCAAATTCTTATAAAAGTAATATCCAATGAATTACCTATGGTTTGGCCTCTTGTTTCGTCAACAAGTATTTAAGTGCAGAATGATGAGTGAAAACAGTTACTATTGAACCAATGAAATAAGGGCAAAACTTTTTAAGGGCAAATACAATTGCTAACATTTCCTTTTCAGTTGTTGTATAATTTCCCTGTGTGTCATTAAAAGTTTTACTCACATAATAAATGACATAGGCCTTTTTGTCTTTCCTTTACCCTAGTATAGCACCAATGGCATAGTCACTTGCATCACACATGAGTTCAAATGGAAGTGACTAGTCAGGAGATTGAAGAATAGGGGCTGTAGTTAAGCAACCCTTGAGTTTTTCAAATGTTTCTTAGCATTCGGGTGTCCATTCAAAAAGGTGTCTCTTGTGTCAATAAATGACATAACGATTTTGAGATATCACTAAATGATTGAATGAACCACTAGTAAAACCCAGCATGCCCCAAAAATGATCTAATGTCTTTAACAAATTTTGGAGTGGAAAGTTTTTAAATTATTTCCACTTTAGCTTGATCTACTTGCATGCCTTCTTTGGAAATAATGTATCCTAAAATTAGAACAAGGTTCTTTAAGCACTGCTCAAAAGAATCACCATAAACAGAAAAATCGACTATAAAGACTTCTACAATTTCTTACACCATTTCACTGAATATGCTAATCATGCAGTGTTGAAAGGTAGCAGGAGCAATGCTGTAATACCCCGAATTTTCATGTTAATATAATTTGATGGTTTTAACATGTTTTGGGCATGATTGTATGTTAATTAAGTAAGTTTAGTCATTAAAGATGACTTGGGGGTGTGAATTTTGGAAGAATTGGGCAAAATAGCTCAAAAGAACATTTTTCTCGGGGGCATGTAGAGGGGCGCCAAAGGTAGAGAAAGGGCACTCATGGGTCTAGGATAGGCACCCATAGTCTATGAGGGGCGCCCCACTTGTACAGAAAATCAGCAGAAGGGTGTTCTCTGGTTGGAAGGCCGAGACTTAACCCTATTGACACCTATGACAAGCTAGGGGTGAGGGGAGACCTGAGGATTACTATTTGGGGATTAAAAATATTGTTATATATATATATATATATTAGATTGATTTTATGCAAGAGAGAGAGAGAGAAGTGGCTTGAAAGAGAGAGAATCGGGTAAGAGAGCAAAGGAGAAGAAGAAGACCATCGGTAGAGTTTTCAAAGGTAGGTTTTCCAAATCTTCATAGAATTCAAATTCCTTTTACAAGATTGAAATTAGAAACCTAAGAAACCTTCCTATGTTATTCATTTTTAGTTTTGATCAAGGAGGGAGAAGATTGGAGCCATCAAAGTTTGAGGGTTTGGAAGCTCAAGACACCTTCATTTTGATCTATCTTTTTACCACTCAAGGTAGGGATTTCTAGTCTCATTTTAAAATATGTGAGATGTATTTGAGCTAGTAAACACTTCTATGAAATTTATTTAAGATTTGGAAACCTTGGAAGTGGAGTTTGTGTGGATGAATGGTTGTGTGTATATATATGTATAGGTTGGAGCAAGATTGTTGTATTGAAGAAATGAATGGATTAAAATTTTTTTGATGGACTTTTTGGAGTCTTCTAGGTCCTAGATAACTCAAGAAAATAAGGTATTAGGTTAGATATTGGATTGGGTAAAGTTTGGAACCCAAAAACATGGCTTAGGGCTCAACCCGAAACAAAGTGACTTTCTGGACAATAGAGGGGCACCCATGGGTTTTGGTGGGGCGCCCATTACCCTTTAGGGGTGCCCATGATCTTATGTGGGGCGCCCATGACCCTTAAGTGGCGCCCATCAACTTTTGGTGGGGCGCCCACAGAGACTAGAACACTTTTCCTAATTTTTCTTAACTTGACTTCCTACCTTAGGATTATGAAGGGGTTGGTAAGTTGTTTGTATGTGAGACTTTTATTTGATTAATTGTATGGATTTAAAAATGGAAATGAGCTTTTAAAAAGTGATTAAGGATTGATTATCTTAAACCTATGGGATTAAGCTTGTAAAGGGGGAATACTTGCTACCATGAATGAAATGAATTGGACGCCCACTTTGAGATAAGAGTCCTAATCAAATAGAATTGTGAATATGCCTTAATGTAAACTAAATGTTAAAGTGTATGAACTTGTGATTGCTTTAATGAATTGTGATTTGGCAAAAGGGAACTCATGTTCATAACAATGAAAGATGTTAAATGTTTAAGGATGCTTAATAAATGTTGTTATGTAATGAATCTTGGAATGAACCGGAATGTGGATTTGTGTTGTGGAAAAGTATATGATGTTGAATGTGGACTTGTGAATAATGAGATGTGATATGATGAATGATTGTTTGTGTGACGGGGGCCGTGGTGGGGTGTGATAAGCAGGAAGGGTTTGAGATTACCCTCGAGTTGAGAGTCCCAGAACCTGCGCAGGGTTTGGTGTCAATGCCAGTGGGTTAGTAGCCCACAACAATGTGAGTGTATGGGTTACCCGTGACCTTGGATTGTGATCCTAAACGATAGTGTTTGGTTTGCCGTTTCCGTTGGGTCTAGACCCATCAAAGATGGTGTTGTGTATACACCCAACCCCTGATGATTTGTGTGACTATGATTGTGTGATGGATTGATGGAAAGTGATGATGTGAATGTGAATACATGATTAAATGTTGAATTTGTAACATTGTGGTAGGGAATGTGATTAGATGTAATGTTGAGAAATTTAATAATGAAGATTATTTGGAATTGAATGTTTTATTGTGAGGTTGTTGAATGTCAATAGATGTTGTAAATATGGTTATGTGGTCAATTTTGATTAAACATAAAAAAGTGAATTGAAATGTGATTTGAGACCTAAGAATGAGAGTTCAAGGATTAAGTATTGGTTGGAATTGAATTTCTTTTTACAATATTGTTGTGTATAAAGGTGCATAGTCTAAATTGGTGATCTAGATGAACGATTTTGATTTTAGAGTATAGGTGGTAACTGGATACATCATAAAATGCTTGCATGTGTGGAATACATATCATATATATTTGTTTGAGACTTGTGGGCACAAGTGGACCCATGCTCACATCCCTACAGACTTTGATGCAGGTACAAGCAATGATAATCAAGTGGGTTGATGTGTTGGGACTAGGAGGTTATGCATGAGCCCTACCAAGCTTAACAAAGCTCTTGGTATTCTAAATTGAATTTCTTTTGGGGTTGTAATATTGTACTCTTCTAAACCTTTTCGAAATGATTATAATGGCCTTAAGGCCTAAGTTATGTAATTTGGAAATGGTGTATGGAATTTATGTTATGGCAATAGTCAAGTTAAGCTTATATTATTCTATCTTATGTCTTGGGCTCACTAGCTTATGTTGCGTTGCTCTAATCATGGGATTGGTTATATTTATGCATATTGTGTGTGTTTATCACTCACCCCTCGGGTCACGAGATCCGGGGCGTGACAGGCTGGTATCAGAGCACTAGGTCAGAATACCTAGGGACATGGGAAGTCTTGCATCTCATATTGCATGCTTGAATGTATTATAACTGTGATTTGACCTTGGAATCTAACTTGTCTTGTCTCAAATTTTAGATGGGGCTAGAAAAAGGGGATAGTAGTGGTACTAAAGCCAGTCAGTGGAAGAAGGGATAGTGTGGCCTAGTGATGATATCTTTACCTAAGTGGCAACTGAAGGTTTAGCTGAGGCTCAGCCCCAGAATGTGACAGGGAATGTAGAAGACATAAGCAGGGTGCCAACAACTTTAGGTCCTCAAATGGTACCCTACTATGGGATGCCATACCCAGTTCCATATCCAACACCTTATCCATATCAGAGTGTGATGTCCTATCAGATTCCTGTTCAGTACTAGTTTGCTTACCCGGTGATGCTAGTGCAGAATGTAACTGTGATTGTACCTACTCTTTCAGCAAATCCAACCATGACCCTAGACGTGGTGATAGAACCCAACCCAAGCAGTCAGAATGTTAATCCACATGAGGTTAGCACTAATGTTGGGGAGATGGATGGAAGCTCTAATAGTGAGGAAGATCGTCTGCGGGGAGTGTGTGCTGGCTGTCGTAGGCGTGGATGGATACGCTGCTGGTGCCCTCAGCAATGTATCAAGTGCTGTACTTATTGTTGTAGGAGGAGGCACTCTCGTAGCTCTTGCCCGTATCATAGGAATTGAGATGTAAGAATGTAAAGGGAAAATTTTAGAAAGGCAATTCCCTTAGTGGTAATCGGAATGGTTGATAGTCTAAGGACTTATGCTATGTTATGACCTCTTTTAATTTCAGTCAGTAGAGTAACTTGGGAACTTGTAATGTTGGAACTTCTGTGGTAGTACTAATGGAAGTAAGAAGTTGTTGTTATGTTGAACCTTTATGAATGTATTAAACTATTGTATTATTGTTATTATGAGATGAAGTTATGCTCTATCATAAGCTTAGATGTCGATCTAATATTGTTATTTTATGCTCTGGTATACTTTAGATATAATGCCACCGCGTGCAATGGGAGTTAGAGGCCGAGGTAATGGCTGAGGTAGGGGTAGAGGGAGAGAACATTCTCTTGTTCAGCAAGAATAGGAAACGTATCAAAGTGCAGTGGCTGAGGTACCACACCTATTGCACAATAGGATGACCTAGGAGAGGAAGAGGTACAGTCTAGGACACCAGAGGCTCAACAACCAGCAGCTATGGATGCTGAGCAGTATTACAGCAATTGGCAGCAGCTATGGCCGCAATTGCAGGAGGGACTCGAGTTGGACCCCAAACACAAGTGCAAGCAGGCCCGACTGCCTTAGAGAAATTTAGGAGGATGAAACCTCCAACTTATGATGGTGTAGCTGACACAGATGTGGCAGAGCAGTTCTTGGAAGAATGTGAGAAGATACTACTTGCAATGGAAATTTCTAATCCATCTACTCGCATCATGTTTACAGCTTTTCAATTGGTGGGAAGGGCATCAGCTTGATGGTCTAGTTTAAAGGACACAGGAGGATCAGTAGATCTCACTTGGGAAAGGTTCAAGGAGAAGTTCAGGGATCACTTCTTCCCTCAATCTTTAAGGGATGTGACCAACCCTAAATTGTGTTTCAGGTTCTACCTCTCAAGTGCAAGAGGGCAGTCATAGTCTTAAAACTCGGTGAGTACCAAGGTCGAATCCACAGGAAGGGCTTTATTAAAAGCTCTAGACTTGTTCTCTTAGTTAGTAGGTGAACCTAAATTAATTTAAACTAATTTTTTTAGCAACTCAAACTTCGGTTTTAGATTCTAAATGAAAGAAATTCAATTTAATTTTAAAATGCAAACAAAGCATCTACTCTAAATTCTAAAGCGAATAAATCAACTCATAAATTAAATTAAATAAAAAGCATAATACTAAAAAGGTTCTTGATCCAACTTTCAAGTCCGGGTAGTTCACTACTTTACCTTAGGATGTTTTTGTTTGAAGAACAGGGTTTAATTTGAAAAGTTTTGAAGATGTTATAATCAAAGGTCAGTACCAGTGATCTCAAGCGGATATGGTTAAAGACCTTTGTTTCCTAGAGTTTTTCAATTAAACGCCAAAATATTAATAAAAATCTGATTTTTAATTCTATTCAAAAGTATTTGATGATTGGTTACAAAAATCCATACCAGTGATCTCACACGGATTTGGTTAAGGGTTTTCGTATTCGAATGTTTTCGAAATAGAAAAAAAATAGATTTGTGAAAGGTAAATTCCTTCGCGAAAGGTTTCGCAACCTACGCGAAGGGTTTCGCAACCTACGCGAAGGGTCTCGAAACCTACGCGAAGGGTCTCGAAACCTACGCGAAGGGTCTCGCAACCTACGCGAAGGGTTTCGCAACCTACGTGAAGGGACTACGAACACCCCAAGGCTTTTCGTGAACTACCCTTTCTTGATTCGTTGAATCAAGAACTAGGGATTTACGCTAAAATTACTTTAAGCATCTTAAAAACAATAAAATAGCATTCAATCATATGAAAAGAGAATTGAAACAAGCAAAACATGATATTGCGAAACAAATCGAAATAAAATAAAATAGATTAAAGTGTAACTTAAAACGTAAAGCGAATATAAAAGACGAGGTGAAGAATCACTATAAAGACAACGATGAAAGCTCCAAACAAAACCATGAATCCATGCATGCAAGCTTAAAACCTAATCTAAGAAAACTCTCAAAATTCTATTCTAACACTCAATTGAAGGTGCAAAATTAAAAGGGGCTTCCCCCCCTTCTTGGTTGTCCAATAGCTCCCTTTATATATGCCAAGAAACCCTAAAAGAGGTGCTTTAATTCTTAAATTTCGGATACACGGTGGTCCCGACCGTCTAATTTGGGGGTCGGGACCATAGAAAGCTTTCTTCTCAAATCCTATACGCTGTGGTCCCGAACATTAGATGGACGGTCCCGACCCCCAAGTGTCTTGATTTCTTGCTTTTCTTCCTCCTTTAGTTTGAGTCTTTGGGCTGGTCTTGGCCATCCAAGGTGAGGTTTGAACCATGACATTTCTATCGTTTTCTCGGCCATTTCCATAACTATAAACTTCGACATCCTTACCCTTTTCTCTGCAAATAAACAATAAAAGTATAAGTAATATAATAACACTAAAACTTTAACTTTAATTATTTAAATGCATGAATAAGTGTTGAGTTAAGGAGTTTGTAATTACACTTTTCAAGTGTAATCACACCCCCCGACTTGAATATTGCTAGTCCCTAGCAATGCTTTTTATTAAAATGAAATGCATGATGTTCTCTATTGAAATGCGATGCAACTACTATCCTATTTCTCTTTTCGTTGGAAACACGGCTACACTTAGCTACGTGTAGCAAGCCCTTTAAACCCCTAGGTTCCCCCTAGTGGACGAGTGAGGTCTCGTGAAAGTTTGCAGTGAATCTACCCACAAAATTCTATGGCATGGTCTCAAAGTGTCAAAAAGTGATCCAATTCTAAGCTGAATTAAGCTCAAGCTCAATAAGTTACAAAATCTACATATCATGTGTAATTTTCAAGTGCTAAGCATAATGCTTGGACTATTAAAGTAGAAGAAGCATGTGTGTAAAATTGTTTCATTCATTCAACAAGGTCTCAAGAGCATAACTGGAACTAAGTTTTGACTTCAAAAGCTCACAGGATTCTACTCATAGAAAGAAATTCACTCATTCAAGGGTTCACACATTCCTATTAGCATAAAATGCTATCCTAGTTGCACATAACTCCATAATATATGAATGAATTAAAATAAAACTCAAAGTGGACAGCTCCTAACCATGTTTCAATGCATATGTAAAAATCACATCACATAACCTACACAATGCCACTACATGCACAATACAAGAGTTGCTTGCTTAGAATCCACTAGGTCTTTGTTTTGGTTGTAACTTGGCCAAGGGTAATGGTGAACAATGGAAGATATGGAAATCAAAGCACATGTCTTGGGATAAAGATGTTCAAGTGCACACAAGTTCCAAACTACCCATTTCCTTTCCAACCCCAAGAAGAACTACAACAAGAAGCTTATTCACTAACGTACAAACTACTCATGGGCCAATCTCAATAATTATAATATAAAGCACAAGTCCCAAAATTACATAAGCAAAAATGAATGACAGACTTTTTTTTTTCTTTTCCTTTTTTTTCTTTTTTTTTTCTTTTTCTTTCTTTTTTTTTTGAAATAATGAAATAGACATAAGGCTACATTCTCCAACTAATATTCCCTCTCATTATGCTCTCAAAAGTTTCAATTCCCAACCCCCACTCACATCACTAACATTGAGGCACTTTTCATAACCCAAAACATGTGAGGGTAAGACTTAAAAGTGTGTGAATAAGGTTATGGGATAATATATGAGGTGAGTGACCGCTCGTAAATAGTGCAGTTCTAATTAACCCCCAAGTGCAAAGGTGTGCGGTGTAGTTTTAATCTCGGTGAGTCCGAGGTCGAATCCACAGGGAAGCCTATGTGTTTCAGTTTCTAAGTTCAAATATAATTGTAGGATTGAATTAGAATTAAAGTTGCAATTAACTTAAATTAGATTTGATAGAGTTGAAATTTGAGAAATTAAACTGAAAACAAAGTAATTACTAATTAAAGGAATATTTCAACTTAAATAAAATTCGAACTAATTTAAATAACTCAGCAAATTAAAATTACTAAACTTAAATTTAAAGAATAATCTAATCTAATTGCAAACAAGATTTATAAGAAATTTAAAGCAGTGATTTTATCAAATTGAAATTCTAATAAAAAGGGGTTCTTGATTCAACCTTCACAATTCCAAGTAATCTGTTATTTCACCAAGGGATGACTTTAAATACAATCCATAGTTCACGTCAAAGGATCTATGGATTGGGAAAGATTTTCAATACATTCCAAAATTCCTCGATACACAGTTTTAAATTCACGTCTCATTATGGAAGATAAAACTGGAAAGATTTTCTGATAAAAATACTCGAGTTCAAATCTAGATTTAAATTGTTTAAAAATTATCAAGAAAATTATAATCAAGAGTGTTTATCAGTGATTACAGAGAATATGAACAAACACTCTTGTTTTCAAAGGTTTTCCAAACAACAAATCAAGTTTGAAAATAGTAGATCACTTCACATAGGCTTTTGAAACCCATGTGAAGGATCTACGCACATCCCTCAGTTCATAACAAATTACCCTTCATTGATTCAGTGAATCAAGAACAAAGGTTTTTACCCTAGCATGCTTTGAAACAACTTAACAGGCTTAAATGAAGACATAACTGTTAAAGCTTCAAAAACGTAATTAAAACAGTCCTAATGAATGTAAAACCTACCTACGAACATTCAATTAATAATAATGAACCAAAACGAAATACTAGATTAATTAAAATTAAACCTTAAGATCAAAACATGCAGCATTCGTATCAAACTCTAAACGAAACCCTAATATTTTAAAGCATCCAAAGATTAAACAAACTAATGGCATTAATCATAAAAATCATTCAAGAACATTCAAAAACTAATGAAGAGCAAGAATGAAATATTAACTTACTTGAAAACGAACTTTGAATTAAGAACTTGAGTAGCAATCGCAATGACAATCGTCTTAAAACTTGGAGTACGTAGAGTAGTAACATTCACGAACAAAAAATCTTCAAAATCTTCCAATAAATAAATACCTAAAACTAAACTTAAACCTAAGAGAAGTAGGAGGAGAGGAAGAAAAACAATATGTAGCAGCCCCCCCTCATTCGGCTACAGAGTATCATATATATAAGCAGACACAAAACCCTAATTAGTCAACACGCGGAGCAACAATTCCGTATAGGGGGTCCGGACCGTCCCTCAGGGGGTCCGGACCACAGTGTGTGGTTTCTTCAATCGGCTGGAAGGCGAGCTTTCTGTGGTCGGGACCGTCAAGCAAAGGGGTCCGGACCACAGTGTACATGAAATTCTCTTCAACAGCTCCAGCTTTCTGTGGTCGGGACCGTCAAGCAAGGGGGTCCGGACCACAGTGTATAGGTTTCTTCAATGTTTGCTCCTCCATTTAAGCCAACTCTTGGGGAAGTTTGAACCGTTGTTGACACGCTTTGTTCTCCTTTGTTTCCTTCCTCCTTGGAGTTGTCAAAATCACTGTCTTCTTCGTTGAATTCACCATTTTTCCTGCGATTGACAAAATGGTTTACGTAAGTGATAAAATAGTGATAAATCATGAGGAAAACATAGTAAAACATGTAAATGAGTGTGCAAAAGTGTCGTTTGTAATTACACTTTTCGAGTGTAATCACACCCCCCAACTTGAGTCTTGCTAGTCCCTAGCAATGCAGTTTGTTGGAATGTGAAGCAAATATTCTCTTTTCGTTGGAAACACGGCTACACTTAGCTACGTGTAGCAAGCCCTTTAAACCCCTAGGTTCCCCCTAGTGGACGAGTAAGGTCTCGTGAAGGTTTGCAGTGAATCTAACCACAAAATTTAATAAACTAGTTCAATGTGTAGTAAAAGTCTTTCAAACAATTTCTGGTTCAATCTCAATAAAGAATTAGTCACTACACCCAAAAATTGCATAAAACCTCCCAATGCATGTCAAACTTACCTAATTCTCAACCCATTAATTCGAATGTATCAATTCATATCATTCATTCAAAATAGTCATCAAATATACTCTAAGATTGTGGCTTTGACTTCAATTCTCACCAGGATGCCCACTCACAAATAAAATCACTCGAACAAGGTTACTCTCATGGTTCATGCTAGAATGCAATGTCAAATAAGTGCAATGAACCCAATTCACGAAGTGACTGAAAGAATTAAGATATGGAGTGTTGCATAGCTTCATGAATGGAATGTATTAATGCATTACAAGAAAACTATTATCAACCACATGAAATAGATCAATGCTCTTATAAGTGTTGTTCACCTAAAGTCCATTAGGTCTTTACTAGGTTGTAGCTTGGCCATGGGGTATTGGTTAGACAAACAAAGGATAGGAAGATCAAAGTGCATGTCTAAGGATTACAATGATAGTGCAATGACAAACCCCCCAACTTCTCTCTTTTCAACTCCTTGAATACTAAACATTGAAGCTGTTCTTATTATTATTATTTTTTTTTCATGGGACTAATAATAATGAACTTATGAATTGCTATGTCCCTATTTTTTTTTTTTTTTTACACATTTTCTAATATAAGCTCCTCCCTTATACACCTTGTTTCAATTCTTGCACAAACATCCCAAGACATGCAAGGGTGGGCTCACCTATATATCTAAGGCTAAAAGGACATCAATGTGGCTAAAACAAGAAATTTCATATATATATATATATATATATTTTTTTTTCATAGGCTTCAAAGTGGCTCCAAGGGTAATGTAATAAAAGAAAAGTTATAAGCTTCCAAATATATGAAAGATGGCCTAACATCACTCTCTAGGTTTCTAACACTTTTTTAGAGGCATTGACCCAGACATGTAAATCAAAAATAGCATCTTGTGCATTTAATACCAAAACAAAGTAATGTAATGAAGCTATTCAAGAAAAGTGAGATGAAAGAAGTCATAAAGAATTGAAGTATAAAACCCTCGAGAATAAAAGAGTAGGCTCTAAAGCTCACAAAAGTATGGGGTTTTAAGTCTCCACCTATATCTTGGCATACTTGAATGACTAATTCTCGTGAATTCAAATCCTTAATACATTTTCATATAATGGTTTCAAAATGACAAGTTATCAATGCAATAGGCAATTTTATACTCAATTTGAATTAAAGTGCCTTCTTCAAGATTGAAACCAAACCATTCATTATTTTCATGACTGATACTAACATTAAACTAGTTAAGAGAACACATATACAGTCTAGTCATGCAAATTCAAGAAAGTCATAAATAACAATGATTTTCAAAATTTCAAAAAAAAAAAAATTTTCTCATTCATTCATGTGAAATCTTTTCATCATGCGACCCTACCCCCCAACTTAAATTTCACATTGTCCTCAATGTGAAAACTATGAAGTATATGTGAGGATGTAGTGTGCAAAGTGAGCATGATGAGGTATAATAACAGTAAAGCATAACTAAGACTGAACATGCATCTATCAGATTAACCACTAAGAATAGAAATAATCATGGCAATGCAAGTGGTTAATAATAGTAACAGAAGAATAAAATAAAATAAAATAAAAACGAGACAAAAAGAAAAGAAAAGCAATAAAATAAAAATGGAAAGGAACATACCTTCTGATAGCATCCTTCAGGTCTAAATGTTTGCCGAAATGCAAATAAAAACTGTAAAGGAATTCCATAATCATCCACATTCGATTTATTTAAATTATTGTTAATTCCATTTTCAACCTTACTGTTAGCACTCCCCTTCTCAGAAAAAAACTCAATGGTGATAGTTCATCCAAGCACAAGGAAATTAACATAAAGCAAATAAGGCATAATACATCACCATAGAATCAAAAGTAGCATAAGTATCCAATAATTACATCCCAGAAAATAAATGCACCCTAAAGAGTTTTAGGAGTAACAAATTACACAATGAGTGATCAAAATCCTACACTCTCAGAACCCAAGGATAACAAGGTCCTCTCACTGTGGAGGTGGAAAAGAGTCACGAAGGTGATCCAGGACACTTTTCAGCAAATGTTCCTGGGTCTGCTGAGACTGCTGGATGCGTAGGAGCAACTGATGATCTTCTTCTTGATTTTTCTCTATGTGATCCATGCGCCCTTCTAAAACATCAAGCCGATCAGCCAACTCAGTATTGGTGACTTCCTGTCCCTCCTCGGTTTCCTCCAATATAGGTGCTGACGTATGTTCATGAACCGTTGTGGCTTTCCTCTTTTTAGTAGCCATGTTGCCACGGGATTTGGAATAAGAAGTTATGGTAAATGGTTGCAATCCCAAGGCTATAGGCATATCATCCGTAACCTGGGCCCCCTTCCTCCTAAAGATCTCTGTGAGGGCACCTCCAAAGGGCAAAGCTGTCAACGAGTTAGGTTGCTCGCAAACATAAGCAATATGGTTCCATAGGTAGGAGGGTAAATCAATAGTCATTCCAGTACCAATTGCATAGATCAATCTGGCCCTAAGAGGTGTGCAGTCTGAATTTCGATTTTGAGGAAGTAAATTGGTGCAAGAAAACATGTGCAGAGCCCAGTATTTATCAGCAAGTATTGAGGCTGGCTTTCTATATTCTGCCTCCCATTCTTGTCCTTCTGAGACGATTTCTGACACTAAATTCAGGAAAGGTGGTGTCCCTTCATCTGGATAAGAAAATTCGGGCCTTTGAACCCGGGGTAATTGAAAAACTTGGGCTAAATCATCCGGTGTAAGAATGATTTCAACTCCCCTAACCCAACTGACAAGGCGTTCTCTTCCTCGTCTCTTACTAATGGATCCTTCTTTGAAATTAGCAAAGAATTCTCGAACCAAGTCAACCACACAGTAGGCATTGAACTTAGCTATACCGAGCCATTGTCGCCCCTCAAAGTTTTGTTCTAATAGAAAGTCTTCACTTTTAAAATGTTCAATACTCCAATACCGTTCAACCACTACTGGTTTGTTTACCCAATTGTCATCGTAACTAAGTCCAGCTTCTGCCCTCCAAAATCGATTTCTATCAAAGACAGGCTCAAGTCGTCGATTGGCAGCATGCTTAATCCGTGGGGGCATGGGAACTACAACCCAACAAAGAGAAATAATGAATCATTCTAATCAATCCTATGTCCACCCAAATGTGGTGGCCCCATTCTAATGACAATTAAACAAAATACTTAAGAAATAGCACCAAATCACCAAACAATGTTCTTATGGATCCAAATCAAACCCACGGTAGAAAAAAATTACAAACTTTGGAAACTAATTCAAACTAATACTACCCTTGAATATTAATGTCCAAAGAAAGTGTTTTGGTGAGATAGAACATAACTCTTGAAGCTTTGAAGCTTGAGGTGAACAAATATGGAAGAACCGAACTAGGGCTTGAAGAATGGAGAAGACATACCTTATAGATGATGTGAAAGTGCAGAAAATAGTTGATTTCGGCTGAAATAGGAGTTGAATCAACTTCTTTTTTGAAGAATCTCGCACGGGTAGAAGATTTCTAGGTTATATTTTGCTAGAGAGAGGGAATATTGACAAGAGGAGTGAAGATAGGGCTGCCGAATTGAGCTGAAAAGGGACCCGATCTGCCTTAAAGACACCCGCAGGGTCCGGACCGTCCCTCAGGGGGTCCGGACCACAGTATGCTCGGCCTACATCCCTCCTTGCAGGGTCCGGACCATTCCCTAGGGGGTCCGGACCACAGTAATGGCTCTAAGTCTTGCTTGTTGCTCTAATTCTCTCAATTTTCCTAATAATACTAACTAAAAAGAAAAAAACTAAAATAAATAAACGGCAAGCTAACCTAGATCTACTAATATACACTACAAATACTTAAATGCGGACTATTCATAAGGAGGGGGATCTAAAAGATCCCATGTTTCGATGCAAGCCGCAAAGTTTTGTAAGTATGGTTTCAACTTATGCCCATTCACCTTAAAACGATGTTTATTCTTTGGATTTTCAATCTCAATGGCTCCATGATCTGACACATGCGTTACTATGAAAGGACCTGACCACCTAGATTGTAGTTTCCCTGGGAATAGATGAAGTCGTGAGCGATAAAGTAATACTTTTTGGCCTTCATGAAATGATCGTCGAGCAATATGCCGATCGTGTATTTTCTTTATCCTCTCTTTAGATAGTAAGGCATTCTCATAAGCGTCATTCCGTAACTCTTCCATTTCTGCAATTTGTAGTTTACGGTGTAACCCCGCCTCATCAAGATTAAAGTTGAAGTTCTTAATTGCCCAATAAGCTTTATGTTCTAATTCAACGGGCAAATGGCATGGTTTACCGTAAACTAACCTGTAGGGAGACATTCCTAAGGTAGTTTTATATGCAGTGCGATATGCCCATAGGGAATCTGTCAATCGTAGTGACCAATCCTTGCGGTTAGGATTAACCGTCTTTTCTAGGATTGTCTTAATTTCCCTGTTTGCAAGCTCTACCTGGCCACTTGTCTGGGGGTGATATGGAGTTCCTACTTTATGTGCCACCCCATATTTAAGAAATAGAGTGCCTACAGGTCGGTTATAGAAATGTTTCCCCCCATCACTAATTATCGCTCGAGGTACCCCGAAGCGTGAAAATATGTTTTCATGGAGGAATTTAAGAACTACTTTATGGTCGTTTGTCTTAGCAGCTACTGCTTCTACCCATTTAGAAACGTAATCAACTCCTACTAATATGAATTCATACCCAAAGGAGCTTGGAAAAGGACCCATGAAGTCTATTCCCCAACAATCAAATATTTCCAAAACAAGAATAGGAGATAGAGGCATCATGTTCCTACGAGTCAAGCTACCTAGCCGTTGACATCTGTCACAGGTGGTACAGAATTGATGAACATCCTTAAATAACGTAGGCCAATAGAATCCACATTGTAATATCTTCGCAGCTGTTTTGTTCGTGGAAAAATGACCACCACACGCTTGGGAATGGCAGAACTCAATTATTCCTTGGACTTCCCAGTCAGGAATACACCTACGGATAACTTGGTCGGGGTAGTATTTAAATAAATACGGATCATCCCAAAAGAAAACTCTTACATTCCTAAGGAATTTCTTCCTATCTTTAGAAGTCCATTCATCCAGGATTTTGTCTTGTCACTAAGTAGTTAGCAATATCAGCATACCAAGGAGGGGTAGAGGCTGTTATTGCTTGCACATGAAATAGCTGATCATCAGGGAAGCTATCAGTTGATTTGAGTATCATCTTTAGGATGGACTTCAACTGGTAAACGTGACAAATGATCCGCCACCACGTTCTCTACACCTTTCTTATCTCTTATTTCGAGGTCAAACTCTTGTAGTAGTAATATCCATCGGAGTAATCGTGGTTTGGCCTCTTTCTTGGTCAACAGGTACTTAAGTGCAGAATGGTCAGTGAAGATGATGACTGTTGAACCAATGAGATAAGATCGAAATTTCTCAAGGGCAAAAACAACTGCTAGTAATTCTTTTTCAGTTGTTGTGTAATTCTTTTGAGTGTCATTAAGGGTCTTACTAGCATAATAAATCACATGTGCTTTTTTATCTCTTCTCTGTCCTAGTACAGCTCCAATAGCATGGTCACTAGCATCGCACATCAATTCGAATGGCAGTGACCAATCAGGAGTTTGTAAAATAGGAGCTGTAGTTAGACATCCCTTGAGTTTTTCAAAAGCTTGCTGGCATTGATCAGTCCATTCAAAGGGTGTATCTTGTGTTAGTAATTTACACAAAGGCCTGGAAATTTCACTAAATGATTGGATGAACCTTCGATAGAATCCAGCATGTCCCAAGAAAGATCTAATATCTTTTACTGATTGGGGTTTGGGAAGCTTTTGAATCAGCTCTACTTTCGCCTGATCTACCTGAATACCTTCTCTTGAAACTATGTGCCCCAGAACGATGCCTTGTGTCACCATAAAATGACACTTTTCCCAGTTAAGGACAAGGTTCTTTTCCTCGCATCGAGTTAATACTAGATCAAGGTGGTGCAAGCATTGCTCGAATGAGTCACCATAGACAGAGAAATCGTCCATAAATACTTCGACGATCTCTTCTACCATCTCACTAAATATGCTAATCATGCAACGCTGAAAAGTGGCAGGTGCGTTACATAGGCCAAACGACATTCGTTTGTATGCAAAGGTGCCAAAGGGACAGGTGAATGTAGTTTTGGATTGATCCTCTAAAGCTACCTCTATTTGGTTATAGCCCGAATAGCCATCTAAAAAGCAGTAATAAGCATGCCCAGCCACTCTTTCTAAAACTTGATCTAAGAATGGAAGAGGAAAGTGGTCTTTTCTAGTACTTGCATTGAGTTTCCTATAATCAATGCATACTCGCCAGCCAGTTTGCACTCTCGTTGGGACTAGCTCATTATTTTCATTCCGAACTACGGTAATACCTGACTTATTAGGTACCACTTGCGTAGGACTTACCCATTGGGAATCAGAAATTGGGTAAATTATCCCTACATCAAGCAACTTTAGTACCTCAGCCCGTACTACCTCTTTCATATTTGGATTGAGCCTTCTTTGCATTTGTCATACCGGCTTGGCGCCCTCTTCTAAATAAATGTAATGTGTGCAAAGGAGTGGACTTATACCTGTTAAATCTGCCACTGACCATCCCTAATGCTTTCTTATGGGATTTTAACAGCTCTATCAAAATATGTTCTTGGTCAGTAGCTAATTCAGAAGATATTACTATAGGGTATGTTTCTCCTTCACCTAGAAAAGCATACTTCAAATTAGAAGGTAATGGTTTCCTATCGGGACTTGGGGCTTTCACATTCGAAGATTGAGCTTTGTTCAATAGTGGCCCTAGATTTTCAAACATCGGTTTCCAATTACCTATCGACATTAATGGGCAAACGTCTAACCATTCATATAGCATGTTGCTAAGTTCACTAGGTATCATAAAATCCCCTTTTTCTATATCACTGCATAGTATTCTTTCTAGAGGGTCTTCTATGAATTCCCTATCAACGTAATTCTGAACAATGGTTTCGACTACGTCTACCTCTTGTATTTCAGCCACCTCTTTTGGTTGTTTGGTAACATGAAAGATATTTGTTTCAAACTCTATGTTACCAAAGGACATCTTCATGGATCCATTCCTACAATTAATCAAAGCATTTGACGTTGCTAAAAATGGACGTCCAAGAATCACAGGTGTCTGATCAGGTGCTGACAAACTGGTTAGTGGTTGTGTATCAAGGATTATAAAATCCACCGGAAAATAAAAATTTTCCACTTGCACCAGTACATCTTCAACTATACCTCGTGGGACTTTTATAGATCTATCTGCAAGTTGTAGAGTCACACGGGTAGGTTTAATCTCTCCTAATCCTAGTTGCTCGTACACTGAATAGGGAAGTAAGTTCACACTAGCTCCTAAATCAAGAAGTGCTCGACTAACAAAGAATTTCCCTATATAACAAGAGATAGTAGGACACCCAGGGTCCTTATATTTCGGGGGTGTGCGACATTGAAGAATAGCACTTGCTTGTTCTGTTAGGAAAGCTTTTTCCTTAACATTCAGTCCCCTCTTCACAGTGCATAGCTCTTTCAAGAATTTTGCATACACTGGGATTTGTTTAATTGCATCTAAAAGAGGTATATTGATTTTCACTTGTTTAAAAACCTCTAGCAATTCAGCTGCTTGAGCTTCTCTCTTAGCTTTCAAGAACCTTTGGGGAAATGGTGCTTTAGGGATATACTCCCTAGGCACTAAGATAGATTCTTTTTCCTTTTGATTCTCCCCTTTTTCGTCCTCACTCTTCTCTTTCTTAGATTCCTCTTCCCTCTTAGATTTTTCTTCTTCCATGCCTATGGGTTGTTTTCCTTCCCTCCTATTATCTTCCGACATCCGCTTAGGTTCTAACTCTTCCCTAACCTCAACCATCTTAGGGTGAATGGTTTTATCTATAGTTTTACCACTCCTAAGCGTCGTGATGTTTTGTACCTGCTCAATATTGCCAGGCATATTGGAAGACCCTTCAACATTTTTCACTTGGGCAATTGGATTTGGACGTGGTTGAGCAGGGAATTGACCTTTAGGTTGTGTAGTCAACGTTTGGGTTAAAAGAGTCAACTGTCCCCTAATGTCGTCCAAAGTTCTATTATTTTGAGCCCAAAGTGTGGATTGTGTGTTCATGTATTGTTGAAGTGTTTCTTCTGTGGACCTCTTATTTGGGGGAATATATGGAGTATGAGAAGGTCCCACATTCTGAGGCAATCCTGGATTAGTGACTGAAACCTGAGGATTTGGAGGAGGTGGAGGGTGATAAGATTGTGGCATTTGAGCTGCTCCATCATTTCTCCAACTAAAATTTGGATGGTTCCTCACACCCGGATTATATGTTTCAGAATAGGGATTTCCTCCCAAATTCTGTCCACGATATGGAGGTCGGTATTGGTTTATTGCATGGATAGGAAGTTCACTAGATAGCTGATTTTGCACGACTTCTCTACACAGGGGCATACTAGGACAATCATCCGTTCTATGAGATTGGCTATCACAAGCTACGCAATAGACATTTGCTATGGGTTCTTTAACTATAGGTGTGTCCTTTTTACTCTTAAGGGTCTCTATTTCTCGGGTCAGAGTTGCTAGTTTTGCCTTAAGATCATCGGTTTCACTTAAGTGATGCAAACCTCGAATAGGAGTACCATTAATATTCTGAGTATTCTGAGGTCCCGTGGTATCCCAAGTTTGTGCATTTTCAGCTAAGAATTCAAAATATTCATAAGCTTCTTCAGGGGTTTTATCGTAAAACTGCCCATTGCACATTGTTTCCACAAATTGTTTCAATTGTGGTGTCAGGGCTCCGTAGAAGATGCTCGCTAGACGCCAGACTTCAAATCCATGGTGAGGACAGGAATGTAAGAGAGTTTTAAACCTCTCCCAACTTTGGTAGAATGTCTCACCATGTTGTGAAGCGAAGTTCAGAATCTGATGCTGAATTGCATCAGTTCTATTAGGTGGGAAAAATTTCTTTAAGAATTTGGCTTGCATTTCATCCCAGGTGCGAATGGAATTAGATGGTAGGAATTCAAACCATCTAGCAGCCTTATCTTGCAATGAAAATGGGAATAGCTTAAGAAATACCAGCTCTATTTGGCATCCTTGATCCTTTATAGTGACACAAATGTTCCTAAAGCGAGTTAAGTGGTCATATGGATTCTCAGAATCCATCCCATGGAAAGTAGGTAACAATTGGATCATCCCTGGTTTAAAGTGAAAAGTTTGGTTTACAGGCCAAACTATGCAGGATTCAGGAGTATGCCTATTCTGCTGCAAGATATCTCTCAAGGATTGTCTTGCTGCGACAGCTTGATCTTCAGCAGCCATTTCTAATGGTGGAGTAGGAATTCTAGGAGTTTGAGTTTCTCCTAAAGAGGACTCTAATTCTAAAGGAACAGCTAATGACTCAGGGCGTAACAATCTACCGTCTTCCCCTCTAATCCAACCGTGCATAAGCCAAGCGAATCTTTCTAAGAAAAATTTAACTAAGAGAGATCAACTTTCAAATTTTTAAGTTTTAAATTTTTAATTTTTTTTTTTTTTTATCCTAAAGATTCTAAGAACCTAAAAACTAAAATTGGCGTTCCCCGGCAACGGCGCCAAAAACTTGACCGCTCGTAAATAGTGCAGTGCTAATTAACCCCCAAGTGCAAGGGTGTGCGGTGTAGTTTTAATCTCGGTGAGTCCGAGGTCGAATCCACAGGGAAGCCTATGTGTTTCAGTTTCTAAGTTCAAATATGAATTGTAGGATTGAATTAGAATTAAAGTTGCAATTAACTTAAATTAGATTTGATAGAGTTGAAATTTGAGAAATTAAACTAAAACAAAGTAATTACTAATTAAAGGAATATTTCAACTTAAATAAAATTCGAACTAATTTAAATAACTCAGCAAATTAAAATTACTAAACTTAAATTTAAAGAATAATCTAATCTAATTGCAAACAAGATTTATAAGAAATTTAAAGCAGTGATTTTATCAAATTGAAATTCTAATAAAAAGGGTTCTTGATTCAACCTTCACAATTCCAAGTAATCTGTTATTTCACCAAGGGATGATTTTAAATACAATCCATAGTTCACGTCAAAGGATCTATGGATTGGGAAAGATTTTCAATACATTCCAAAATTCCTCGATACACAGTTTTAAATTCACGTCTCATTATGGAAGATAAAACTGGAAAGATTTTCTGATAAAAATACTCGAGTTCAAATCTAGATTTAAATTGTTTAAAAATTATCAAGAAAATTATAATCAAGAGTGTTTATCAGTGATTACAGAGAATATGAACAAACACTCTTGTTTTCAAAGGTTTTCCAAACAACAAATCAAGTTTGAAAATAGTAGATCACTTCACATAGGCTTTTGAAACCCATGTGAAGGATCTACGCACATCCCTCAGTTCATAACAAATTACCCTTCATTGATTCAGTGAATCAAGAACAAAGGTTTTTACCCTAGCATGCTTTGAAACAACTTAACAGGCTTAGATGAAGACATAACTGTTAAAGCTTCAAAAACGTAATTAAAACAGTCCTAATGAATGTAAAACCTACCTACGAACATTCAATTAATAATAATGAACCAAAACGAAATACTAGATTAATTAAAATTAAACCTTAAGATCAAAACATGCAGCATTCGTATCAAACTCTAAACGAAACCCTAATATTTTAAAGCATCCAAAGATTAAACAAACTAATGGCATTAATCATAAAAATCATCCAAGAACATTCAAAAACTAATGAAGAGCAAGAATGAAATATTAACTTACTTGAAAACGAACTTTGAATTAAGAACTTGAGTAGCAATCGCAATGACAATCGTCTTAAAAACTTGGAGTACGTAGAGTAGTAACATTCACGAATAAAAAATCTTCAAAATCTTCCAATAAATAAATACCTAAAACTAAACTTAAACCTAAGAGAAGTAGGAGGAGAGGAAGAAAAACAATATGTAGCAGCCCCCCTCATTCGGCTACAAGAGTATCATATATATAAGCAAACACAAAACCCTAATTAGTCAACACGCGGAGCAACAATTCCGTATAGGGGGGTCCGGACCGTCCCTCAGGGGGTCCGGACCACAGTGTGTGGTTTCTTCAATCGGCTGGAAGGCGAGCTTTCTGTGGTCGGGACCGTCAAGCAAGGGGGTCCGGACCACAGTGTACATGAAATTCTCTTCAACAGCTCCAGCTTTCTGTGGTCGGGACCGTCAAGCAAGGGGGTCCGGACCACAGTGTATAGGTTTCTTCAATGTTTGCTCCTCCATTTAAGCCAACTCTTGGGGAAGTTTGAACCGTTGTTGACACGCTTTGTTCTCCTTTGTTTCCTTCCTCCTTGGAGTTGTCAAAATCACTGTCTTCTTCGTTGAATTCACCATTTTTCCTGCGATTGACAAAATGGTTTACGTAAGTGATAAAATAGTGATAAATCATGAGGAAAACATAGTAAAACATGTAAATGAGTGTGCAAAAGTGTCGTTTGTAATTACACTTTTCGAGTGTAATCACACCCCCCAACTTGAGTCTTGCTAGTCCCTAGCAATGCAGTTTGTTGGAATGTGAAGCAAATATTCTCTTTTCGTTGGAAACACGGCTACACTTAGCTACGTGTAGCAAGCCCTTTAAACCCCTAGGTTCCCCCTAGTGGACGAGTAAGGTCTCGTGAAGGTTTGCAGTGAATCTACCCACAAAATTTAATAAACTAGTTCAATGTGTAGTAAAAGTCTTTCAAACAATTTCTGGTTCAATCTCAATAAAGAATTAGTCACTACACCCAAAAATTGCATAAAACCTCCCAATGCATGTCAAACTTACCTAATTCTCAACCCATTAATTCGAATGTATCAATTCATATCATTCATTCAAAATAGTCATCAAATATACTCTAAGATTGTGGCTTTGACTTCAATTCTCACCAGGATGCCCACTCACAAATAAAATCACTCGAACAAGGTTACTCTCATGGTTCATGCTAGAATGCAATGTCAAATAAGTGCAATGAACCCAATTCACGAAGTGACTGAAAGAATTAAGATATGGAGTGTTGCATAGCTTCATGAATGGAATGTATTAATGCATTACAAGAGAACTATTATCAACCACATGAAATAGATCAATGCTCTTATAAGTGTTGTTCACCTAAAGTCCATAAGGTCTTTACTAGGTTGTAGCTTGGCCATGGGGTATTGGTTAGACAAACAAAGGATAGGAAGATCAAAGTGCATGTCTAAGGATTACAATGATAGTGCAATGACAAACCCCCCAACTTCTCTCTTTTCAACTCCTTGAATACTAAACATTGAAGCTGTTCTTATTATTATTATTTTTTTTTTCATGGGACTAATAATAATGAACTTATGAATTGCTATGTCCCTATTTTTTTTTTTTTTTACACATTTTCTAATATAAGCTCCTCCCTTATACACCTTGTTTCAATTCTTGCACAAACATCCCAAGACATGCAAGGGTGGGCTCACCTATATATCTAAGGCTAAAAGGACATCAATGTGGCTAAAACAAGAAATTTCATATATATATATATATATTTTTTTTTTTCATAGGCTTCAAAGTGGCTCCAAGGGTAATGTAATAAAAGAAAAGTTATAAGCTTCCAAATATATGAAAGATGGCCTAACATCACTCTCTAGGTTTCTAACACTTTTTTAGAGGCATTGACCCAGACATGTAAATCAAAAATAGCATCTTGTGCATTTAATACCAAAACAAAGTAATGTAATGAAGCTATTCAAGAAAAGTGAGATGAAAGAAGTCATAAAGAATTGAAGTATAAAACCCTCGAGAATAAAAGAGTAGGCTCTAAAGCTCACAAAAGTATGGGGTTTTAAGTCTCCACCTATATCTTGGCATACTTGAATGGCTAATTCTCGTGAATTCAAATCCTTAATACATTTTCATATAATGGTTTCAAAATGACAAGTTATCAATGCAATAGGCAATTTTATACTCAATTTGAATTAAAGTGCCTTCTTCAAGATTGAAACCAAACCATTCATTATTTTCATGACTGATACTAACATTAAACTAGTTAAGAGAACACATATACAGTCTAGTCATGCAAATTTAAGAAAGTCATAAATAACAATGATTTTCAAAATTTCAAAAAAAAAAAAATTTTCTCATTCATTCATGTGAAATCTTTTCATCATGCGACCCTACCCCCCAACTTAAATGTCACATTGTCCTCAATGTGAAAACTATGAAGTATATGTGAGGATGTAGTGTGCAAAGTGAGCATGATGAGGTATAATAACAGTAAAGCATAACTAAGACTGAACATGCATCTATCAGATTAACCACTAAGAATAGAAATAATCATGGCAATGCAAGTGGTTAATAATAGTAACAGAAGAATAAAATAAATAAAATAAAAACGAGACAAAAAGAAAAGAAAAGCAATAAAATAAAAATGGAAAGGAACATACCTTCTGATAGCATCCTTCAGGTCTAAATGTTTGCCGAAATGCAAATAAAAACTGTAAAGGAATTCCATAATCATCCACATTCGATTTATTTAAATTATTGTCAATTCCATTTTCAACCTTACTGTTAGCACTCCCCTTCTCAGAAAAAAAATCAATGGTGATAGTTCATCCAAGCACAAGGAAATTAACATAAAGCAAATAAGGCATAATACATCACCATAGAATCAAAAGTAGCATAAGTATCCAATAATTACATCCCAGAAAATAAATGCACCCTAAAGAGTTTTAGGAGTAACAAATTACACAATGAGTGATCAAAATCCTACACTCTCAGAACCCAAGGATAACAAGGTCCTCTCACTGTGGAGGTGGAAAAGAGTCACGAAGGTGATCCAGGACACTTTTCAGCAAATGTTCCTGGGTCTGCTGAGACTGCTGGATGCGTAGGAGCAACTGATGATCTTCTTCTTGATTTTTCTCTATGTGATCCATGCGCCCTTCTAAAACATCAAGCCGATCAGCCAACTCAGTATTGGTGACTTCCTGTCCCTCCTCGGTTTCCTCCAATATAGGTGCTGACGTATGTTCATGAACCGTTGTGGCTTTCCTCTTTTTAGTAGCCATGTTGCCACGGGATTTGGAATAAGAAGTTATGGTAAATGGTTGCAATCCCAAGGCTATAGGCATATCATCCGTAACCTGGGCCCCCTTCCTCCTAAAGATCTCTGTGAGGGCACCTCCAAAGGGCAAAGCTGTCAACGAGTTAGGTTGCTCGCAAACATAAGCAATATGGTTCCATAGGTAGGAGGGTAAATCAATAGTCATTCCAGTACCAATTGCATAGATCAATCTGGCCCTAAGAGGTGTGCAGTCTGAATTTCGATTTTGAGGAAGTAAATTGGTGCAAGAAAACATGTGCAGAGCCCAGTATTTATCAGCAAGTATTGAGGCTGGCTTTCTATATTCTGCCTCCCATTCTTGTCCTTCTGAGACGATTTCTGACACTAAATTCAGGAAAGGTGGTGTCCCTTCATCTGGATAAGAAAATTCGGGCCTTTGAACCCGGGGTAATTGAAAAACTTGGGCTAAATCATCCGGTGTAAGAATGATTTCAACTCCACTAACCCAACTGACAAGGCGTTCTCTTCCTCGTCTCTTACTAATGGATCCTTCTTTGAAATTAGCAAAGAATTCTCGAACCAAGTCAACCACACAGTAGGCATTGAACTTAGCTATACCGAGCCATTGTCGCCCCTCAAAGTTTTGTTCTAATAGAAAGTCTTCACTTTTAAAATGTTCAATACTCCAATACCGTTCAACCACTACTGGTTTGTTTACCCAATTGTCATCGTAACTAAGTCCAGCTTCTGCCCTCCAAAATCGATTTCTATCAAAGACAGGCTCAAGTCGTCGATTGGCAGCATGCTTAATCCGTGGGGGCATGGGAACTACAACCCAACAAAGAGAAATAATGAATCATTCTAATCAATCCTATGTCCACCCAAATGTGGTGGCCCCATTCTAATGACAATTAAACAAAATACTTAAGAAATAGCACCAAATCACCAAACAATGTTCTTATGGATCCAAATCAAACCCACGGTAGAAAAAAATTGCAAACTTTGGAAACTAATTCAAACTAATACTACCCTTGAATATTAATGTCCAAAGAAAGTGTTTTGGTGAGATAGAACATAACTCTTGAAGCTTTGAGGCTTGAGGTGAACAAATATGGAAGAACCGAACTAGGGCTTGAAGAATGGAGAAGACATACCTTATAGATGATGTGAAAGTGCAGAAAATAGTTGATTTCGGCTGAAATAGGAGTTGAATCAACTTCTTTTTTGAAGAATCTCGCACGGGTAGAAGATTTCTAGGTTATATTTTGCTAGAGAGAGGGAATATTGACAAGAGGAGTGAAGATAGGGCTGCCGAATTGAGCTGAAAAGGGACCCGATCTGCCTTAAAGACACCCGCAGGGTCCGGACCGTCCCTCAGGGGGTCCGGACCACAGTATGCTCGGCCTACATCCCTTCCTTGCAGGGTCCGGACCATTCCCTAGGGGGTCCGGACCACAGTAATGGCTCTAAGTCTTGCTTGTTGCTCTAATTCTCTCAATTTTCCTAATAATACTAACTAAAAAGAAAAAAAACTAAAATAAATAAACGGCAAGCTAACCTAGATCTACTAATATACACTACAAATACTTAAATGTGGACTATTCATAAGGAGGGGGATCTAAAAGATCCCATGTTTCGATGCAAGCCGCAAAGTTTTGTAAGTATGGTTTCAACTTATGCCCATTCACCTTAAAACGATGTTTATTCTTTGGATTTTCAATCTCAATGGCTCCATGATCTGACACATGCGTTACTATGAAAGGACCTGACCACCTAGATTGTAGTTTCCCTGGGAATAGATGAAGTCGTGAGCGATAAAGTAATACTTTTTGGCCTTCATGAAATGATCGTCGAGCAATATGCCGATCAGTGTATTTTCTTTATCCTCTCTTTAGATAGTAAGGCATTCTCATAAGCGTCATTCCGTAACTCTTCCATTTCTGCAATTTGTAGTTTACGGTGTAACCCCGCCTCATCAAGATTAAAGTTGAAGTTCTTAATTGCCCAATAAGCTTTATGTTCTAATTCAACGGGCAAATGGCATGGTTTACCGTAAACTAACCTGTAGGGAGACATTCCTAAGGTAGTTTTATATGCAGTGCGATATGCCCATAGGGAATCTGTCAATCGTAGTGACCAATCCTTGCGGTTAGGATTAACCGTCTTTTCTAGGATTGTCTTAATTTCCCTGTTTGCAAGCTCTACCTGGCCACTTGTCTGGGGGTGATATGGAGTTCCTACTTTATGTGCCACCCCATATTTAAGAAATAGAGTGCCTACAGGTCGGTTACAGAAATGTTTCCCCCCATCACTAATTATCGCTCGAGGTACCCCGAAGCGTGAAAATATGTTTTCATGGAGGAATTTAAGAACTACTTTATGGTCGTTTGTCTTAGCAGCTACTGCTTCTACCCATTTAGAAACGTAATCAACTCCTACTAATATGAATTCATACCCAAAGGAGCTTGGAAAAGGACCCATGAAGTCTATTCCCCAACAATCAAATATTTCCAAAACAAGAATAGGAGATAGAGGCATCATGTTCCTACGAGTCAAGCTACCTAGCCGTTGACATCTGTCACAGGTGGTACAGAATTGATGAACATCCTTAAATAACGTAGGCCAATAGAATCCACATTGTAATATCTTCGCAGCTGTTTTGTTCGTGGAAAAATGGCCACCACACGCTTGAGAATGGCAGAACTCAATTATTCCTTGGACTTCCCAGTCAGGAATACACCTACGGATAACTTGGTCAGGGCAGTATTTAAATAAATACGGATCATCCCAAAAGAAAACTCTTACATTCCTAAGGAATTTCTTCCTATCTTTAGAAGTCCATTCATCCGGGATTTGTCTTGTCACTAAGTAGTTAGCAATATCAGCATACCAAGGAGGGGTAGAGGCTGTTATTGCTTGCACATGAAATAGCTGATCATCAGGGAAGCTATCATTGATTTGAGTATCATCTTTAGGATAGACTTCAACTGGTAAACGTGACAAATGATCCGCCACCACGTTCTCTACACCTTTCTTATCTCTTATTTCGAGGTCAAACTCTTGTAGTAGTAATATCCATCGGAGTAATCGTGGTTTGGCCTCTTTCTTGGTCAACAGGTACTTAAGTGCAGAATGGTCAGTGAAGATGATGACTGTTGAACCAATGAGATAAGATCGGAATTTCTCAAGGGCAAAAACAACTGCTAGTAATTCTTTTTCAGTTGTTGTGTAATTCTTTTGAGTGTCATTAAGGGTCTTACTAGCATAATAAATCACATGTGCTTTTTTATCTCTTCTCTGTCCTAGTACAGCTCCAATAGCATGGTCACTAGCATCGCACATCAATTCGAATGGCAGTGACCAATCAGGAGTTTGTAAAATAGGAGCTGTAGTTAGACATCCCTTGAGTTTTTCAAAAGCTTGCTGGCATTGATCAGTCCATTCAAAGGGTGTATCTTGTGTTAGTAATTTACACAAAGGCCTGGAAATTTCACTAAATGATTGAATGAACCTTCGATAGAATCCAGCATGTCCCAAGAAAGATCTAATATCTTTTACTGATTGGGGTTTGGGAAGCTTTTGAATCAGCTCTACTTTCGCCTGATCTACCTGAATACCTTCTCTTGAAACTATGTGCCCCAGAACGATGCCTTGTGTCACCATAAAATGACACTTTTCCCAGTTAAGGACAAGGTTCTTTTCCTCGCATCGAGTTAATACTAGATCAAGGTGGTGCAAGCATTGCTCGAATGAGTCACCATAGACAGAGAAATCGTCCATAAATACTTCGACGATCTCTTCTAACCATCTCACTAAATATGCTAATCATGCAACGCTGAAAAGTGGCAGGTGCGTTACATAGGCCAAACGGCATTCGTTTGTATGCAAAGGTGCCAAAGGGACAGGTGAATGTAGTTTTGGATTGATCCTCTAAAGCTACCTCTATTTGGTTATAGCCCGAATAGCCATCTAAAAAGCAGTAATAAGCATGCCCAGCCACTCTTTCTAAAACTTGATCTAAGAATGGAAGAGGAAAGTGGTCTTTTCTAGTACTTGCATTGAGTTTCCTATAATCAATGCATACTCGCCAGCCAGTTTGCACTCTCGTTGGGACTAGCTCATTATTTTCATTCCGAACTACGGTAATACCTGACTTCTTAGGTACCACTTGCGTAGGACTTACCCATTGGGAATCAGAAATTGGGTAAATTATCCCTACATCAAGCAACTTTAGTACCTCAGCCCGTACTACCTCTTTCATATTTGGATTGAGCCTTCTTTGCATTTGTCGTACCGGCTTGGCGCCCTCTTCTAAATAAATGTAATGTGTGCAAAGGAGTGGACTTATACCTGTTAAATCTGCCACTGACCACCCTAATGCTTTCTTATGGGATTTTAACAGCTCTATCAAATATGTTCTTGGTCAGTAGCTCAATTCAGAAGATATTACTACAGGGTATGTTTCTCCTTCACCTAGAAAAGCATACTTCAAATTAGAAGGTAATGGTTTCCTATCGGGACTTGGGGCTTTCACATTCGAAGATTGAGCTTTGTTCAATAGTGGCCCTAGATTTTCAAACATCGGTTTCCAATTACCTATCGACATTAATGGGCAAACGTCTAACCATTCATATAGCATGTTGCTAAGTTCACTAGGTATCATAAAATCCCCTTTTTCTATATCACTGCATAGTATTCTTTCTAGAGGGTCTTCTATGAATTCCCTATCAACGTAATTCTGAACAATGGTTTCGACTACGTCTACCTCTTGTATTTCAGCCACCTCTTTTGGTTGTTTGGTAACATGAAAGATATTTGTTTCAAACTCTATGTTACCAAAGGACATCTTCATGGATCCATTCCTACAATTAATCAAAGCATTTGACGTTGCTAAAAATGGACGTCCAAGAATCACAGGTGTCTGATCAGGTGCTGACAAACTGGTTAGTGGTTGTGTATCAAGGATTATAAAATCCACCGGAAAATAAAAATTTTCCACTTGCACCAGTACATCTTCAACTATACCTCGTGGGACTTTTATAGATCTATCTGCAAGTTGTAGAGTCACACGGGTAGGTTTAATCTCTCCTAATCCTAGTTGCTCGTACACTGAATAGGGAAGTAAGTTCACACTAGCTCCTAAATCAAGAAGTGCTCGACTAACAAAGAATTTCCCTATATAACAAGAGATAGTAGGACACCCAGGGTCCTTATATTTCGGGGGTGTGCGACATTGAAGAATAGCACTTGCTTGTTCTGTTAGGAAAGCTTTTTCCTTAACATTCAGTCCCCTCTTCACAGTGCATAGCTCTTTCAAGAATTTTGCATACACTGGGATTTGTTTAATTGCATCTAAAAGAGGTATATTGATTTTCACTTGTTTAAAAACCTCTAGCAATTCAGCTGCTTGAGCTTCTCTCTTAGCTTTCAAGAACCTTTGGGGAAATGGTGCTTTAGGGATATACTCCCTAGGCACTAAGATAGATTCTTTTTCCTTTTGATTCTCCCCTTTTTCGTCCTCACTCTTCTCTTTCTTAGATTCCTCTTCCCTCTTAGATTTTTCTTCTTCCATGCCTATGGGTTGTTTTCCTTCCCTCCTATTATCTTCCGACATCCGCTTAGGTTCTAACTCTTCCCTAACCTCAACCATCTTAGGGTGAATGGTTTTATCTATAGTTTTACCACTCCTAAGCGTCGTGATGTTTTGTACCTGCTCAATATTGCCAGGCATATTGGAAGACCCTTCAACATTTTTCACTTGGGCAATTGGATTTGGACGTGGTTGAGCAGGGAATTGACCTTTAGGTTGTGTAGTCAACGTTTGGGTTAAAAGAGTCAACTGTCCCCTAATGTCGTCCAAAGTTCTATTATTTTGAGCCCAAAGTGTGGATTGTGTGTTCATGTATTGTTGAAGTGTTTCTTCTGTGGACCTCTTATTTGGGGGAATATATGGAGTATGAGAAGGTCCCACATTCTGAGGCAATCCTGGATTAGTGACTGAAACCTGAGGATTTGGAGGAGGTGGAGGGTGATAAGATTGTGGCATTTGAGCTGCTCCATCATTTCTCCAACTAAAATTTGGATGGTTCCTCACACCCGGATTATATGTTTCAGAATAGGGATTTCCTCCCAAATTCTGTCCACGATATGGAGGTCGGTATTGGTTTATTGCATGGATAGGAAGTTCACTAGATAGCTGATTTTGCACGACTTCTCTACACAGGGGCATACTAGGACAATCATCCGTTCTATGAGATTGGCTATCACAAGCTACGCAATAGACATTTGCTATGGGTTCTTTAACTATAGGTGTGTCCTTTTTACTCTTAAGGGTCTCTATTTCTCGGGTCAGAGTTGCTAGTTTTGCCTTAAGATCATCGGTTTCACTTAAGTGATGCAAACCTCGAATAGGAGTACCATTAATATTCTGAGTATTCTGAGGTCCCGTGGTATCCCAAGTTTGTGCATTTTCAGCTAAGAATTCAAAATATTCATAAGCTTCTTCAGGGGTTTTATCGTAAAACTGCCCATTGCACATTGTTTCCACAAATTGTTTCAATTGTGGTGTCAGGGCTCCGTAGAAGATGCTCGCTAGACGCCAGACTTCAAATCCATGGTGAGGACAGGAATGTAAGAGAGTTTTAAACCTCTCCCAACTTTGGTAGAATGTCTCACCATGTTGTGAAGCGAAGTTCAGAATCTGATGCTGAATTGCATCAGTTCTATTAGGTGGGAAAAATTTCTTTAAGAATTTGGCTTGCATTTCATCCCAGGTGCGAATGGAATTAGATGGTAGGAATTCAAACCATCTAGCAGCCTTATCTTGCAATGAAAATGGGAATAGCTTAAGAAATACCAGCTCTATTTGGCATCCTTGATCCTTTATAGTGACACAAATGTTCCTAAAGCGAGTTAAGTGGTCATATGGATTCTCAGAATCCATCCCATGGAAAGTAGGTAACAATTGGATCATCCCTGGTTTAAAGTGAAAAGTTTGGTTTACAGGCCAAACTATGCAGGATTCAGGAGTATGCCTATTCTGCTGCAAGATATCTCTCAAGGATTGTCTTGCTGCGACAGCTTGATCTTCAGCAGCCATTTCTAATGGTGGAGTAGGAATTCTAGGAGTTTGAGTTTCTCCTAAAGAGGACTCTAATTCTAAAGGAACAGCTAATGACTCGGGGCGTAACAATCTACCGTCTTCCCCTCTAATCCAACCGTGCATAAGCCAAGCGAATCTTTCTAAGAAAAATTTAACTAAGAGAGATCAACTTTCAAATTTTTAAGTTTTAAATTTTTAAATTTTTTTTTTTTTTTATATCCTGAAGATTCTAAGAACCTAAAAACTAAAATTGGCGTTCCCCGGCAACGGCGCCAAAAACTTGACCGCTCGTAAATAGTGCAGTGCTAATTAACCCCCAAGTGCAAGGGTGTGCGGTGTAGTTTTAATCTCGGTGAGTCCGAGGTCGAATCCACAGGGAAGCCTATGTGTTTCAGTTTCTAAGTTCAAATATGAATTGTAGGATTGAATTAGAATTAAAGTTGCAATTAACTTAAATTAGATTTGATAGAGTTGAAATTTGAGAAATTAAACTAAAACAAAGTAATTACTAATTAAAGGAATATTTCAACTTAAATAAAATTCGAACTAATTTAAATAACTCAGCAAATTAAAATTACTAAACTTAAATTTAAAGAATAATCTAATCTAATTGCAAACAAGATTTATAAGAAATTTAAAGCAGTGATTTTATCAAATTGAAATTCTAATAAAAAGGGTTCTTGATTCAACCTTCACAATTCCAAGTAATCTGTTATTTCACCAAGGGATGATTTTAAATACAATCCATAGTTCACGTCAAAGGATCTATGGATTGGGAAAGATTTTCAATACATTCCAAAATTCCTCGATACACAGTTTTAAATTCACGTCTTCATTATGGAAGATAAAACTGGAAAGATTTTCTGATAAAAATACTCGAGTTCAAATCTAGATTTAAATTGTTTAAAAATTATCAAGAAAATTATAATCAAGAGTGTTTATCAGTGATTACAGAGAATATGAACAAACACTCTTGTTTTCAAAGGTTTTCCAAACAACAAATCAAGTTTGAAAATAGTAGATCACTTCACATAGGCTTTTGAAACCCATGTGAAGGATCTACGCACATCCCTCAGTTCATAACAAATTACCCTTCATTGATTCAGTGAATCAAGAACAAAGGTTTTTACCCTAGCATGCTTTGAAACAACTTAACAGGCTTAGATGAAGACATAACTGTTAAAGCTTCAAAAACGTAATTAAAACAGTCCTAATGAATGTAAAACCTACCTACGAACATTCAATTAATAATAATGAACCAAAACGAAATACTAGATTAATTAAAATTAAACCTTAAGATCAAAACATGCAGCATTCGTATCAAACTCTAAACGAAACCCTAATATTTTAAAGCATCCAAAGATTAAACAAACTAATGGCATTAATCATAAAAATCATTCAAGAACATTCAAAAACTAATGAAGAGCAAGAATGAAATATTAACTTACTTGAAAACGAACTTTGAATTAAGAACTTGAGTAGCAATCGCAATGACAATCGTCTTAAAAACTTGGAGTACGTAGAGTAGTAACATTCACGAATAAAAAATCTTCAAAATCTTCCAATAAATAAATACCTAAAACTAAACTTAAACCTAAGAGAAGTAGGAGGAGAGGAAGAAAAACAATATGTAGCAGCCCCCCCTCATTCGGCTACAGAGTATCATATATATAAGCAGACACAAAACCCTAATTAGTCAACACGCGGAGCAACAATTCCGTATAGGGGGGTCCGGACCGTCCCTCAGGGGGTCCGGACCACAGTGTGTGGTTTCTTCAATCGGCTGGAAGGCGAGCTTTCTGTGGTCGGGACCATCAAGCAAGGGGTCCGGACCACAGTGTACATGAAATTCTCTTCAACAGCTCCAGCTTTCTGTGGTCGGGACCGTCAAGCAAGGGGGTCCGGACCACAGTGTATAGGTTTCTTCAATGTTTGCTCCTCCATTTAAGCCAACTCTTGGGGAAGTTTGAACCGTTGTTGACACGCTTTGTTCTCCTTTGTTTCCTTCCTCCTTGGAGTTGTCAAAATCACTGTCTTCTTCGTTGAATTCACCATTTTTCCTGCGATTGACAAAATGGTTTACGTAAGTGATAAAATAGTGATAAATCATGAGGAAAACATAGTAAAACATGTAAATGAGTGTGCAAAAGTGTCGTTTGTAATTACACTTTTCGAGTGTAATCAGTGAGAGCCAAGAAAAAAAAATATAAATATCACACACTTTATTAAAAGGCTTCAAGTTGGTTCCTAGGGTAATTTCATATCAAGGAAGGATGAAAAGGCCCAACAATAGCAAAGATAGCCTAGCTTCATGTTCAAAGCTTGCAACAACTCATAATGTGCGAAGTGAAACTCATACAAGTATGTGTAATGCAATTAGTGCATTGAAAACCGAAGTGAAGCATAAAAAGCTGTGATTATGTGCAACCCCTCAAGAAAAGAAAGATAGGCTCAAAAGCTCACAATCAAGGGGTATAAGTCTCTACCTAGTCCAAAGATGCTCAATTAACCAATGTCAAACAAAATCTACTCCTAAGCACATAAGCTCTTCTCCATGATAGTCACGAAAATGCACAAGGTCATAACACACTCAACTTGAATTAAGTTTCCTATTAATGCTTGAACAGGATTCACTTATCACTTTCTCACTCAAATTTACCATTGACCAAACCAAAAGGGTTGACATGTAAGTACAAATGTGCTAAATTCATGTATTTAAGCTAAAAAAATGCTCAAATTTTGAAAAATTTGACAATTTTAGCATAAAGTGTCATCATGCGAACTCTACCCCCCAACTTCAACTAAACATTGTCCTCAATGGGAAAACTATAATGCATAAGTGGGTCTGTAGTGTGCAAAGTGAGCATGATGATGAGCATGAAATAATAGCTACAAAAGACACAGATAAGAACATAGCACAAGTTAAACCAAGCATGCACCCATTATTCAAGCCCCTTAAGGCATCACCCAAAACACCTCCCAACCTAGATTCTACAGCACTCCCAACAACAGCAATTATGTATAATGAAGTACCAAAATTGAAAGTGCAAGATTAAATAAGAAAGAGAGGAAAGGTATTACCTCAAGAGCTTTCTTATTTGAAGAAAACAAAAGAAACTATTCAATAGAAAAGGTTAGACATAAATTGAAATGAAAATAAAACAAGAAAAAGGGTTAGTACGAAAGAAGAAATAAAAATAAAAGAAAAGAAAATAAAGGAAAAGAATCAAATTAAAAAGAACTATGAAAATAAGAAAATGAAAAAGCTAATCTACTATGTACAAATGAAATGAAAACAAAAGTGTTATCCAACACCCTCTCTATCCCATGCATCCACAAATGGTTTACGAAATAAAATGTTCTCTGCAGGCCCACGAAGCACTGAATATGGATGCTTTCTAGGTGTAAAATACACCGGGGAATGAAAGGCCAAGTGAGGTTCTTGAAACCTCGGATGTGGCCAAAGTGTAAGTGCAGGTATGGACATGGTTGGCTCAATTAGTCTCTTGATACCCAAGAAATCTACGGATGTGGAAAAGGTGTGTTCAATAAGTCTTTCAATGCCCAAGAAATCTATAGGTGTGGAAATGGTGGGTTCTAATGATCTCTTGACACCTAAAAAGTCAATGTAAGCCTTCCCCGTGTCTACTACTTCTCCCCAATGATGGCCGATCTCATGGTAGTCACTCACAATTCCCATAGTAAGATTTTTGGATGGGACCAAGTCAGGAGATGAGAGGTGTGCACCACTCTCAACCTCAGTTGTGTAGTGGAGTGAACTAGGGTCAACCGACTCAATGATATGTTCCTCGGGCCATGTGGCATTCAAATGCTCAGTTGGAGTCAAATGACTCTCAATAAGGTCTGGGATGGTAGGGGTAGGTTGAGCATTAAGCTCGGTAGTAGGGAAGAATTGCATATCTCCCTGACTCTCAGTAAGTGGTAGAGGGATATCCTGAACGGGAGTGTCTAAAGGAATATGAGGAAGATGCTCATTGCAAGTGTTGTCCCCAGAGTAGTTAGGGCAATTGTCCCACTTAGTGCCTATAATAGTGTCTGAGGTCGACGTCTCAGTCATGTTACCACTTAGATTGGTGCTCATAGCTTGTGTTATCTTAGAAAGTTACTTTCTTAAGTCATCGAAGGACCTAGACACTTGTCCTTTAAAATCATCGAAAGACCTAGACAAATTATCATTGATCATCATTTGATGTTGCATAAATTGATGAACAGTGTCCTCGAATTGGGCATCATTAGGTTTACAAGGCCAATAATCCTGAGGTTCCTCATGCTGACCCTCAGTGAGTGGAACAAGATTGGGATAGGCACAATAATCAGTCTCTATGCATGTGCTACTTCTAAAGGATGGATCATGAAAATCAAGTGAAATAGGAGTATATGGGGAAGGTTCAGCGTGGCTTTTAAATGCATGATATTCAGAACTAGGCTTAAGTCTTCCCTGTGGCCTGGTGTGCTCATAGAAAAATTCAAGGAATGACCATGCCTCACCTGGGGTAAGGTCAAGAAATTCCCTATCTAAGACTTTATCAAATGCCTGGTGTAAACTACTAGGTAGAGCATTATATAATATTGCTACAATGTCCACTAACTCTAATCTGTGACTTGGGAATGTTTCCAAAAGATTGTTAAATCTCTCCCAACTTTTATAAAATACTTCACCATTTTTTTGATAAAAATTTTTGATTTGAAGGCCATGGGTGAAGGTTTGATGAATAGGGAGGAAATGTTCAATAAAAGCTTGATGAAATTGCTCCCAAGTACAGACCCATTCACTTACAGCAAAACACCAGTCACCAGCCACACTTTGCAATGATAAAGGGAAAAACATACACCTAAGTCTATCACTCTTTCTAGCATCATCACATAAACCACATGCTTCCTTAAACCTATCAAGGTGAAGATATGGGTCTTCCTCCTCATGCCCAAAGAATTGAGGAAGCATACTATAGGTGTCTAATGCAAAAGCATATCCAAACATGCCACCTAGATACTCTATGTATTCTCGGGTATCAAAAGGGCCATGTACAAGATCACCAACTTCCATGTCTAAGATCAGAAAATAAAATGAAAATAAAATGAGAAAGAGAAAAACTACACTAAAATGCAACCTAAGTTAACTAGCATGCAAACTAGGTTATATGATATGCAAAAGAAAGAAAACTACTAATAAAGAGATGGAGAAAAGAAAAATTCACCCAATTTCTCAAGTGAACTCTCTTTTAACTCCCAAATCTAGCGCTTAGTTGCCCTCCTCGGCAACGGTGCCAAAAACTTGACCGACCCTAAATTGTGTTTCAGGTTCTACCTCTCAAGTGCAAGAGGGCAGTCGTCATCTTAAAACTCGGTGAGTACCGAGGTCGAATCCACAGGAAGGGCTTTGTTAAAAGCTCTAGACTTGTTCTCTTAGTTAGTAGGTGAACCTAAATTAATTTAAACTAATTTTTTTAGCAACTCAAACTTCGGTTTTAGATTCTAAATGAAAGAAATTCAATTTAATTTTAAAATGCAAACAAAGCATCTACTCTAAATTCTAAAGCGAATAAATCAACTCATAAATTAAATTAAATAACAAGCATAATACTAAAAAGGTTCTTGATCCAACTTTCAAGTCCGGGTAGTTCACTACTTTACCTTAGGATGTTTTTGTTTGAAGAACATGGTTTAATTTGAAAAGTTTTGAAGATGTTATAATCAAAGGTCAGTACTAGTGATCTTAAGCGGATATGGTTAAAGACCTTTGTTTCCTAGAGTTTTTCAATTAAACGCCAAAATATTAATAAAAATCTGATTTTTAATTCTATTCAAAAGTATTTGATGATTGGTTGCAAAAGTCCATACCAGTGATCTCACACGGATTTGGTTAAGGGTTTTCGTATTCGAATGTTTTTGAAATAGAAAAAAAATAGATTTGTGAAAGGTAAATTCCTTCATGAAAGGTTTCGCAACCTACGCGAAAGGTTTCGCAACCTACGCGAAGGGTCTCGAAACCTACGCGAAGGGTTTCGCAACCTACGCGAAGGGTCTCGAAACCTACGTGAAGGGTTTCGAAACCTACGCAAAGGGTTTCGCAACCTACGCGAAGGGACTACGAACACCCCAAGGCTTTTCGTGAACTACCCTTTCTTGATTCGTTGAATCAAGAACTAGGGTTTTACGCTAAAACTACTTTAAGCATCTTAAAAACAATAAAATAGCATTCAATCATACGAAAAGAGAATTGAAACAAGAAAAATATGATATTACGAAACAAATCGAAATAAAACGAAATAGATTAAAGTGTAACTTACAACGTAAAGTGAATATAAAAGACGAGGTGGAGAATCACTACAAAGACAACGATGAAAGCTCCAACAAAAACCATGAATCCACGCATGCAAGCTTAAAACCTAATCTAAAAAAACTCTCAAAATTCTATTCTAACACTCAATTGAAGGTGCAAAATTAAAAGGGGCTTCCCCCCCCTTCTTGGCCGTCCAATAGCTCCCTTTATATATGCCAAGAAACCCTAAAAGAGGTGCTTTAATTCTTGAATTTCGGATACACGGTGGTCCCGACCGTCTAATCTGGGGGTCGGGACCACAGAAAGCTTTCTTCTCAAATCCTATACACTATGGTCCCAACCATTAGATAGACGGTCCCGACCCCCAAGTGTCTTGATTTCTTGCTTTTCTTCCTCCTTTAGTTTGAGTCTTTGGGCTAGTCTTGGCCATCCAATGTGAGGTTTGAACCATGACATTTCCATCGTTTTCCTCGGCCATTTCTATAACTATAAACTTTGACATCCTTACCCTTTTCTCTGCAAATAAACAATAAAAGTATAAGTAATATAATAACACTAAAACTTCAACTTTAATTATTTAAATGCATGAATAAGTGTTGAGTTAAGGAGTTTGTAATTACACTTTTCAAGTGTAATCAGGATGCTAAGAGGGAGGAATTTGCTGGGTTGATACAAGGGACAATGTCAGTGTTGGAGTATGAGAGGAAATTCTTAGACCTATCAAAGTATGCGCCTGAGTTGGTCTCCACTACTTATTTGAAATGCAGGAGGTTTGAGAGGGGATTGAGACCAACTCTGAGGAACAAGATGGTGATGTTGGGGCTAGAGGATTATGAGACTTTGGTAAATCAGGCCATGACAGTGGAAAGGGACTTGAATGAGACCAAAGTTATCTATGAAAGTTGACGAGGCAAGACCATGGGGACTCAACAAGAAAGAGTTAGCAGAAAAAAAGCTAAGGGTAACTCATCCATTTCACAGATGCAATTATCCTACCAGGAGAGTACAACACCTAGACCATCAAGGAAATTTGAAAGCACTTCTCAGAGGCAGATTATATGTTTTAATTGCAAGCAACCAGGGCATAAAAGCACTGAATGCCCTAAGGCTAGAGGACAAAATGAATCTATAAGGCAGATGAGAAGTGGACAGGGTGGAGATGAGATAGTGTGTTATGGGTGTGGAAAGACAAGTATTCAGAAGTTTTGCCCTCAAAGTCAGTAGGGTGTAGGAAGAAAGATGACACAACCTAGACAGTGGTTACAGGGAGCCCGCCCATCGGCCTCCCAATCAGTACAGCAGCAGCATCAGCAGAGGAGTGTCCCATAAAAGATGATGCAAGCTGGAACATCACAACAGTCAAGGGTAAACCTACCGGGACAAAGGTTTGGTTGGCCACAGAATATTCAGCCACAAGGTAGAGTGTTTGCAGTGGCACAACAGGAGGCGCCAGTTGAGCCATTAGTGACAAGAGGTATTTTTCATGTTTATTCCTCAAATGCAATTGTACTCTTAGACACGGGAGCATCCTATTCATTTGTTGCCGTATCATTTATGTATGCCTTGGGATTGGATGTTAGCCCCTTGGAATTATTTTTGTGTGTTGAGACCCCCATAGTGGGATTTTCTTCTTTGACTCAAGTGTGTAAGGGATGTGAACTAAGGGTAACTGATGTATTTGATGGGCGAGAGTTCGTCTCAACTTCTAACTTAATTGTATTGGAAATAAGGGGTTTTGATGTCATACTTAGAATGGATTGGCTTATGTCCTATCAAGCTATGAATGACTGTAATAAGCTTAAGGTGACCTTAACTACGCCAGAGGGGGATCAAATTCGCTTCTTTGCAGACCAGTGTAAAACAAGAGAAGCGTCTCGAAGAAAAGATGAATTGTGTAGTCTGTTTGCTTGCATGGTTATAGAAGAAGAGGACGGGGAACAGAGAGTTGAATTGCCTAGAGTTGTGAATGAATTTCCTAAGGTGTTCCCTAAAGAGATATTTGTGTTGCCACCTAAAAGGGAAATGGAGTTTTGCATTGATCTGGTTCTGTAATACCCCGAATTTCCATGTTAATATAATTTGATGGTTTTAACATGTTTTGGGCATGTTAGTATGTTAAATAAGTGAGTTTAGTCCTTAAAGATGACTTGGGGGTGTGAATTTTGGAAGAAATGGGCAAAATAGCACAAAAATCAACATTTTGACTCGGAGGCGTGCAGATGGGCGCCCAAGGTAGAGGAGGGGCGCCCATGGGTCTAGCATGGGCGCCCCACTTGTGCAGAAAATCAACAGTAAGTTGACCTCTGCATTTTCCAGCCGAGACCTAACCCTATGGGCACCTATACTAGCTAGGGGTGAGGTTAGACCTGAAGATTACTGTTGGGGGATTAAAAATATTGATATATATATATATATATATTAGATGGATTTGATGCAAGAGAGAGAGAGAGAATCGGCTAGGGAAACAAAGAAGAGAAAGAGAAGAGCAAAGGAGGAGAAGAAGCCACCGGTTGAGGATTTCAAAGGTAGGTTTTCCAAACCTTCATGGAATTCAAATTCCTTTTACAAGATTGAAATTAAGACCTTAAGAAACCTTCCTATGTTGTTCTTTTTTTTGTTTTGATCAAGGAGGGAGAAGATTGGAGCCATCAAAGTTTAAGGGTTTGGAAGCTCAAGACACCCATTTATTGATCTATCTTCTTTACCACTCAAGGTAGGGATTTCTAGTCTCATTTTAACATATATGAGATGTATTTGAGTTAGTAACACTTTTATGAAATTTATTTATGATTTGGAACCCTTGGAAGTGGAGTTTGTGTGGATGAATGGTTGTGTGTATATATATGTATAGGTTGGAGCTAGATTTTTGTATTGAAGAAATGGATGGATTAAAATTTGTTTTGATGGACTTTTTGGAGTCTTCTAGGTCCTAGACAACCCAAGAAATTAAGGTATTAGGTTAGATATTGGATTGGGTAAAGTTTGGAACCTAAAAACATGGCTTAAAGCTGAAACCGGAGCAAAGTGACCTTCTGGGCATCAGAGGGGCGCCCACGCTCTGAGGTGGGGCGCCCATGCCCCCTCAGGGGCGCCCATGCTCTTAGGTGGGGCGCCCATGCCCCCTCAGGGGCGCCCATGAACTTTAGGAGGGGCGCCCACAGAGACCAGAACACCTATTCTGATTTTTCTTAACTTGACTTCCTACCTTAGGATTATGAAGGGGTTAGGCATATGTTAGTATGTGAGACTTTTCTTTGATTAATTGTATGGATTTTAAAATGGGAATGAGCTCTTAAAGGTGATTAAAGGTTGATTATCTTAAACCTATGGGATTAAGCTTGTAAAGGGGAATGCTTGCTACCATGAATGAAATGAATTGGAAGCCTACTTTGGGATAAGGGTTTTAATCAAATAAAATTGTGAATATGCCTTAATGTAAACTAAATGTTAAAGTATATGAACTTGTGATAGCACTAATGAATGGTGATTTGGCAAAAGGGAGCCCATGTTCATAACAATGAAAGATGTTAAATGTTTAAATGATGCTTACTAAATGTTGTTATGTAATGAATCCTGGAATGAACCAGAATGTGGATTTGTGTTGTGGAAAAGTATATGATGTTGAATGTGGACTTGTGAATGATGAGATGTGATATGATGAATGATTGTTTGTGTGACGGGGGCCGTGGTGGGGTGTGGTAAATAGGAAGGGTTTGAGAGTACCCTCGGGTTGAAAGTCCCGGAACCTGCGCAGGGTTTGGTGTCAATGCCAGTGGGTTAGTAGCCCACAACATTGTGAGTGTATGGGTTACCCGTGACCTTGGATTGTGATCCTAAACGATGGTGTTTGGTTTGCCGTTTCCGTTGGGTCTGGACCCATAAAAGACGGTGTTGTGTATACACCCAACCCCCGATGAATTGTGTGACTATGGTTGTGTGATGGACTGTTGGGAAGTGATAATATAGATGTGAATACATGATTAAATGTTGAATTTGTGATAATGTGGTTGGGAATGTGACTAGATGTAATATTAGGAAATTCAATAATGGAGATTGTTTGGAATTGGATGCCATATTGTGATGTCATTAAGCGTCAATAAGTATTGTAAATATGGATATGTGATCAATTTTGATTAAACATTAAAAAAAAAAGTGAATTGAAATATGATATGAGACTTAACAACGAGAATCTAAAGATTAAGTATTTGTCGGAATTTATTTTCTTTTCCAATGTTGTGTGTATAAAGGTACATAGACTAAAATGGTGATGTCAATGAATGATTTTGATTCTAGAGTAGAGGTGGTAACTAGATACATCATAGAATGTTTGCATGTGTGAAATACATATCATATATGTTTATTTGAGACTTGTGGGCATAAGTGGACCCGTGCTCACATCCCTACAGACTTTGATGCAGGTACAAGCAATAACAATCAAGTGGGTTGATGTGTTGGGACTAGGAGGTTATGCATGAGCCCTACCAAGCTTGTCAAAGCTCTTGGTCATCTAGTTTAAATTCTTTTGGGAATTGTAACGTTGTACATTTATGAACTCTTTCAATTTGGGTGTAATGGCCATAAGGCCTAAGTTATGTAATTTGAGAATGGTGTGTGTGGTTGGTAACCTGGTAATAGTCAAGGTTAAACTTATGTTATTCTATCTTATGTCTTGGGCTCACTAGCTTATGTTGCGTTGCTCTGATTATGGGACTGGTTACATTAGTGCATGTTATGTGTGTTTATCACTCACCCCTCGGGTCACAGGATCCGAGGCGTGACAGGTTGGTATCAGAGCACTAGGTCAGAATACCTAGGGACATGGGGAGTCTTGCATCTCATATTGCATGCTTGAATGCATTATAACTGTAATTTGACCTTGGAATCTAACTTGTCTTGTCTCAAATTTTAGATGGGGTTAGAAAAAGGGGAGAGCAGTGGTACTAAAGCCCAGTCAGTGGAAGAAGAGATAGTATGGCCTAGTGATGATATCTTTACCCAGGTGGCAACTGAAGGTCTAACCGAAGTTCAAACCCAGAATGTGACAGGGAATGTAGAAGAAATAAGCAGGGTGCCAGCAACTTTAGGTCCTCAAATGGTACCCTACTATGGGGTGTCATATCCAGTTCCATATCCAACATTTTATCCATATCAGAGTGTGACGCCTTATCAGATGCCTGTTCAGTACCAGTCCGCTTACCCGGTGATGCTAGTGCAGAATGTAACTGTGATTGTACCTACTCTTTCAGCAAATCCAACCATGACCCCAAACACCGTGATAGAACCCAACCCAAGTAGTCAGAATGTTAATCCACATGAGGTTAACACTAATGTTGGGGAGATGGATGGAAGCTCTAATAGTGAGGAAGATCGTCTGCGAGGAGTGTGTGCAGGCTGTCGTAGGCGGGGACAGATACGCTACAGGTGCCCTCAGCAGTGTATCAAATGTTGTACTTATTGTGGTGGGAGGGGGCACTCTCGTAGCTATTGCCCGTATCGTAGGAATTGAGATGTAAGAATGTAAAGGGAAAATTTTGGAAAGGCAATTCCCTTAGTGGTAATCGGAATGGTTAATAGTCTAAGGACTTATGCTATGTTATGAACTCTTTAAATTTCAGTCAGTAGAGTAACTTGGGAACTTGTAATGTTAGAACTTCTGTGATAGTACTAATGGAAGTAAGATGTTGTTGTTATGTTGAACCTTTATGAATGTATTAAATTGTTGTATTGCTATTATGAGATGAAGTTATGCTCTATCATAAGCTTAGATGTCGATCTAATATTGTTATTTTATGCTCTGGTATACTTTAGATAAAATGCCGCCGCGTGCAATGAGAGTTAGAGGCCGAGGCCGAGGTAATGGCCAAGGCAGGGATAGAGGAAGGGAACATGTTCCTGTCCAGCAAGAACAGGAAACACATCATAGTGCAGTGGCTGAGGCACCACCTATTGCACAACAGGATGACTTAAGAGAAGATGAGGTGCAGTCAAGGGCACCAGAGGCTCCACAACCAGCCGCTATGGATGCTAGAGCGATATTACAGCAATTGGCGGCAGCTATGACCGCAATAGCAGGAGGCGCTCGAGTTGGACCCCAAACACAAGTGCAAGCAGGTCCAACTGCTTTGGAGAAATTCAGGAGGATGAAGCCTCCAACTTATGATGGTGTGGCTGACACAGATGTGGCAGAGCAGTTCTTAGAGGAATGCGAGAAGATATTAGTAGCAATGGAGATTAATGATCCATCTACTCGCATAGTGTTGACAGCTTTTCAATTGGTGGGAAGGGCGTCAGCTTGGTGGTCTAGTTTAAAGGACACAGGAGGATCAGCAGATCTCACTTGGGAAAGGTTCAAGGAGAAGTTCAGGGATCACTTCTTCCCTCAATCTTTAAGGGATGCTAAGAGGGAGGAATTTGCTGGGTTGATACAGGGAACTATGTCAGTGTTGGAGTATGAAAGGAAATTCTCAGACCTATCAAAGTATGCGCCTGAGTTGGTCTCCACTACTCATTTGAAATGCAGGAGGTTTGAAAGGGGATTGAGACCGACTCTGAGGAACAAAATGGTGATGTTGGGGCTAGAGGATTATGAGACTTTGGTAAACCAGGCCATGACAGTGGAAAGGGACTTAAATGAGACCAAAGTTATCTACGAAAGCCGACGAGGCAAGACCATGGGGACTCAACAAGAAGGAGTTAGCAGAAAAAGAGCTAAGGGTAATTCATCCACTTCACAGATGCAATTATCCTACCAGGAGAGTACAACACCTAGACCATCAAGGAAATTTGAAAGCACTTCTCAAAGGTTGATTATATGTTTTAATTGCAAGAAACCGGGGCATAAAAGCACTGAATGCCCTAAGGCTAGAGGGCAAAATGAATCCATAAGGCAGATGAGAAGCGGACAGGGTGGAGATGAGATAGTGTGCTATGGGTGTGGAAAGACAGGGCATATTCAGAAGTTTTGCCCTCAGAATCAGCAGGGTGTAGGAAGAAGGACGACACAACCTAGACAGTGGTTACAGGGAGCCCACCCAACGACCTCCCAATCAGTACAGCAGCAGTTTCAGCAGAGGAGTGTCCCACAAAGGATGATGCAAGCTGGAACATCGCAACAGCCAAGGGTGAACCCGCCAGGACAAAGGTTTGGTCGGCCACAGAATATTCAGCCACAGGGTAGAGTGTTTGCAGTGGCACAACAGGAGGCTCCAGCTGAGCCATTGGTGACAAGAGGTATTTTTCGTGTCTATTCAACAAATGCCATTTTACTTTTAGACACGGGAGCATCCCATTCATTTGTCGCCGCGTCAATTGTGTATGCCTTGGGGTTAGATGTTAGCCCCTTGGAATTGTTTTTGTGTGTTGAGACCCCCATAGCGGGATTTTCTTCTTTGACCCAAGTGTGTAAGGGGTGTGAACTAAGGGTAACTGATGTATTTGATGGGCGAGAGTTCGTCTCAACTTCTGACTTAATTGTATTGGAGATGAGGGGTTTTGATGTCATACTTGGGATGGATTGGCTTATGTCCTATCAAGCTATGATTGATTGTAATAAGCGTAAGGTGACCTTAACTACACCAGAGGGGGATCAAATTCGCTTCTTTACAGACCGGTGTGAAATAAGAGAAGCGTCACTTTTGAAAAATTGGAGAAAAGATGAATTGTGTAGTCTGTTTGCTTGCATGGTTATAGAAGAAGAGGATGGGGAACAGAGAGTTAAATTGCCTAGAGTTGTGAATGAATTTCCTGAGGTGTTTCCTGAAGAAATATCTGGGTTGCCACCTGAAAGGGAAGTGGAATTTTGTATTGATTTGATTCCGGGCACTGAACCCATCTCCATTCCACCCTACAGGTTGGCACCGGCAGAGTTAGCAGAATTAAAGACACAGGTGGAGGAATTGTTGGCCAAGGGATTCATCCGACCCAGTACTTCACCTTGGGGTGCGCCGGCATTATTTGCAGCTAAGAAAGATGGGACTTTGAGAATGTGTATTGATTACAGGAAATTGAACAGGGTGACTATCAAGAATAGATACCCGCTGCCAAGAATCGATGATTTATTTGATCAGTTGAAGGGATCAATGGTGTTTTCAAAGATTGATCTACGATCTGGGTACCATCAAGTGAGGATAAGGAAAGAAGACATTCCAAAGACAGCATTTAGGACTCGGTATGGTCATTACGAGTTTCTGGTTATGCCTTTTGGTTTGACAAATGCACCGGCAGTCTTTATGGACTTAATGAATCGAGTCTTTAGAGATTTCTTGGATGAGTTTGTAGTGGTATTCATAGATGATGTTTTGGTGTATTCTAAGTCAGAAGAAGAACATAAACAACATTTGAGGCTTGTACTACAAAGGTTGAAAGATCATCAGTTATATGCCAAGCTGCGCAAATGTGAGTTCTGGCTTAAAAAGGTTAAATTTTTGGGACATGTGGTCTCAGAGGAAGGAGTAGCAGTAGACTCATCCAAAATTGAAGCTATTTTGGAATGGTCTTAACCGAAGTCTGTATTTGAGATCCGCAGTTTCCTTGGGTTGGCAGGATACTACAGAAGGTTTGTCTCAGATTTTTCTAGATTAGCAGCCCCGCTAACTAGATTAACCCGAAAGGGGATCAAATTTGAATGGAGTGATATATGTGAAAGATCATTTCAAGAGATAAAAAGAAGATTGACTACTGCACCAGTGTTGGTTATCCCAGAGAGGGGAGCCGGTTACTTGGTGTATTGTGATGCGTCACGAGAAGGACTTGGGTGTGTTCTTATGCAGAATGGGCGAGTGGTAGCTTATGGGTCAAGACAATTGAAAAATCATGAAAGGAATTATCCAGTGCATGATTTGGAGCTGGCAGCAGTCATTTTTGCCCTAAAGAGTTGGAGACATTACTTGTATGGTGAGAAATTTGAAGTATTCTCCGACCACAAAAGTTTAAAGTACATTTTTACTCAAAGAGACTTAAATTTGAGGCAACGGCGGTGGATTGAATATATGGAGGACTATGACTTTGAATTGCATTATCATCCAGGCAAAGCTAATGTAGTTGTAGATGCATTAAGCAGGAAGAGTAGAAGAACTATGGCTTGTATAGCAATTAAAGAATGGGAAATGATGGGGACATTGAATGAGTTTGAGTTAGAAATTAAAGAGGGCGAGGAACAGGGGATGTTGCATACTGTTGTCACCCAGCCAGTCTTAATTAATAAAGTGATTGAGGCTCAGAAGTTAGATGAGGAAGCTAATGATGTTTGTAATAAAATAAAAGATCGGGTGGATATTCCAGGCTGGACAGTGGGTGATGATGGAGTAGTCAAATACCAAGGGAGAATCTTTGTGCCCTCCTCTATTAGAGAGGAAGTCTTGAGGGAATTTCATCATTCCCGGCTAACAGTGCATCCGGGGAGTACAAAAATGTATCATGACTTAAAGAGGCAGTTTTATTGGGCAGGAATGAAGCAGGGTGTGGCAGAGTTTATTAGCAAGTGTCTAACTTGTCAGCAAGTGAAGGCAGAGCATCAAAGACCGGCTGGATTGTTACAGCCTTTGCCAATATCCAAGTGGAAGTGGGAAAATGTGACTATGGATTTTGTGTCAGGGTTGCCAAGGACAAAAAGAGGTTGTGATGCCATATGGGTGATTGTTGATCGGTTGACCAAGTCGGCTCATTTCTTGCCAATGCGAATGACAGATTCGATGGACTTTTTAGCCCGGTTATACATTAGGGAAATTGTGAGGTTACATGGAACGCCAGTGTCTATTGTCTTAGACCGGGACTCTCGTTTCGTTTCTCGATTTTGGCAGAGTTTTCAAGTAGCCATGGGGGTAGAGTTATGTTTTAGTACGGCTTATCATCCCCAAACTGATGGACAGTCAGAAAGAACAATACAGATTTTAGAAGATATGCTTCGAGCTTGTGTGTTGGACTTTAAAGGTAGTTGGGAGGATCATTTGCCACTGGTGGAATTTGCTTACAATAACAGTTACCAAGCTAGCATTGAAATGGCACCATTTGAGGCATTGTATGGAAGACCGTGTAGATCACCAGTGTGTTGGACACAGGTAGGAGAAGCGGCCATGGTTGGGCCAGAATTAGTTCGTGAGACTAATGAGAAGATCAAGGTAATCAAGCAGAGATTAGAGACAGCACGTAGTCGCCAGAAGAGTTATGCGGATCAAAGAAGGAGAGCCTTAGAGTTTCAGGTGGGAGATCACGTATTTCTAAAAGTGTCGCCACGGAAGGGGCGGTACAGATTTACCAAATGAGGGAAGTTGTCTCCCAGATACATAGGCCCATTTGAAATACTAGCACGAGTTGGAGAGGTTGCTTACCGATTAGCTTTGCCACCCCAAATGTCGGGAGTACACGAAGTTTTCATGTTTCTATGTTGCGTAAATACATTCCAGACCCTACTCATGTGCTGAATTGGACTGAATTGGAAATAGACTCAGATGTGAAGTATGAAGTGCAACCGGTTCAAATTTTGGATGCTCGAGACCAAGTGCTACGGGGTAAAACAATTCCTTTGGTTCGAGTATTATGGAAACATCATGGAGTGGAAGAATCAACTTGGGAACATGAGCTCGAGATGCGGGAACGCTATCCACATTTGTTTTCTTAAGGTAATGTTGTGTACTAAATTTCGAGGGCGAAATTTTTTTTTAGGGGGGGAGAATGTAATACCCCGAATTTCCATGTTAATATAATTTGATGGTTTTAACATGTTTTGGGCATGTCAGTATGTTAAATAAGTGAGTTTAGTCCTTAAAGATGACTTGGGGGTGTGAATTTTGGAAGAAATGGGCAAAATAGCACAAAAATCAACATTTTGACTCGGGGGCGTGCAGATGGGCGCCCAAGGTAGAGGAGGGGCGCCCATGGGTCTAGCATGGGCGCCTATGGTCCATGATGGGCGCCCCACTTGTGCAGAAAATCAACAGTAAGTTGACCTCTGCATTTTCCAGCCGAGACCTAACCCTATGGGCACCTATACTAGCTAAGGGTGAGGTTAGACCTGAAGATTACTGTTGGGGGATTAAAAATATTGATATATATATATATATTAGATGGATTTGATGCAAGAGAGAGAGAGACAATCGACTAGGGAAACAAAGAAGAGAAAGAGAAGAGCAAAGGAGGAGAAGAAGCCACCGGTTGAGGATTTCAAAGGTAGGTTTTCCAAACCTTCATGGAATTCAAATTCCTTTTACAAGATTGAAATTAAGACCTTAAGAAACCTTCCTATGTTGTTCTTTTTTTTGTTTTGATCAAGGAGGGAGAAGATTGGAGCCATCAAAGTTTAAGGGTTTGGAAGCTCTAGACACCCATTTATTGATCTATCTTCTTTACCACTCAAGGTAGGGATTTCTAGTCTCATTTTAACATATATGAGATGTATTTGAGTTAGTAACACTTTTATGAAATTTATTTATGATTTGGAACCCTTGGAAGTGGAGTTTGTGTGGATGAATGGTTGTGTGTATATATATGTATAGGTTGGAGCTAGATTTTTGTATTGAAGAAATGGATGGATTAAAATTTGTTTTGATGGACTTTTTGGAGTCTTCTAGGTCCTAGACAACCCAAGAAATTAAGGTATTAGGTTAGATATTGGATTGGGTAAAGTTTGGAACCTAAAAACATGGCTTAAAGCTGAAACCGGAGCAAAGTGACCTTCTGGGCATCAGAGGGGCGCCCATGCTCTGAGGTGGGGCGCCCATGCCCCCTCAGGGGCGCCCATGCTCTTAGGTGGGGTGCCCATGCCCCCTCAGGGGCACCCATGAACTTTAGGAGGGGCGCCCACAGAGACCAGAACACCTATTCTGATTTTTCTTAACTTGACTTCCTACCTTAGGATTATGAAGGGGTTAGGCATATGTTAGTATGTGAGACTTTTCTTTGATTAATTGTATGGATTTTACAATGGGAATGAGCTCTTAAAGGTGATTAAAGGTTGATTATCTTAAACCTATGGGATTAAGCTTGTAAAGGGGAATGCTTGCTACCATGAATGAAATGAATTGGAAGCCTACTTTGGGATAAGGGTTTTAATCAAATAAAATTGTGAATATGCCTTAATGTAAACTAAATGTTAAAGTATATGAACTTGTGATAGCACTAATGAATGGTGATTTGGCAAAAGGGAGCCCATGTTCATAACAATGAAAGATGTTAAATGTTTAAATGATGCTTACTAAATGTTGTTATGTAATGAATCCTGGAATGAACCGGAATGTGGATTTGTGTTGTGGAAAAGTATATGATGTTGAATGTGGACTTGTGAATGATGAGATGTGATATGATGAATGATTGTTTGTGTGACGGGGGCCGTGGTGGGGTGTGGTAAATAGGAAGGGTTTGAGAGTACCCTCGGGTTGAAAGTCCCGGAACCTGCGCAGGGTTTGGTGTCAATGCCAGTGGGTTAGTAGCCCACAACATTGTGAGTGTATGGGTTACCCGTGACCTTGGATTGTGATCCTAAATGATGGTGTTTGGTTTGCCGTTTCCGTTGGGTCTGGACCCATAAAAGACGGTGTTGTGTATACACCCAACCCCCGATGAATTGTGTGACTATGGTTGTGTGATGGACTGTTGGGAAGTGATAATATAGATGTGAATACATGATTAAATGTTGAATTTGTGATAATGTGGTTGGGAATGTGACTAGATGTAATATTAGGAAATTCAATAATGGAGATTGTTTGGAATTGGATGCCATATTGTGATGTCATTAAGCGTCAATAAGTATTGTAAATATGGATATGTGATCAATTTTGATTAAACATTAAAAAAAAAAGTGAATTGAAATATGATATGAGACTTAACAACGAGAATCTAAAGATTAAGTATTTGTCGGAATTTATTTTCTTTTCCAATGTTGTGTGTATAAAGGTACATAGACTAAAATGGTGATGTCAATGAATGATTTTGATTCTAGAGTAGAGGTGGTAACTAGATACATCATAGAATGTTTGCATGTGTGAAATACATATCATATATGTTTATTTGAGACTTGTGGGCATAAGTGGACCCGTGCTCACATCCCTACAGACTTTGATGCAGGTACAAGCAATAACAATCAAGTGGGTTGATGTGTTGGGACTAGGAGGTTATGCATGAGCCCTACCAAGCTTGTCAAAGCTCTTGGTCATCTAGTTTAAATTCTTTTGGGAATTGTAACGTTGTACATTTATGAACTCTTTCAATTTGGGTGTAATGGCCATAAGGCCTAAGTTATGTAATTTGAGAATGGTGTGTGTGGTTGGTAACCTGGTAATAGTCAAGGTTAAACTTATGTTATTCTATCTTATGTCTTGGGCTCACTAGCTTATGTTGCGTTGCTCTGATTATGGGACTGGTTACATTAGTGCATGTTATGTGTGTTTATCACTCACCCCTCGGGTCACAGGATCCGGGGCGTGACAGGTTCCAAGCACCGAACCCATCTCCATTCCACCCTATAGGTTGGCACCAGCAGAGTTAGTAGAATTGAAGACACAGGTAGAGGAATTGTTGGCCAAGGGATTCATCCGGCCAAGTATTTCACCTTGGGATGCGCCGGTATTATTTGCAGCTAAGAAAGATGGGACTTTGAGAATGTGTATTGATTACAGGAAATTGAATAGGGTGACTATCAAGAATAGATACCTGCTACCAAGAATCAATGATTTATTTGATCAGTTGAAAGGATCATTAGTGTTTTCGAAGATTAATCTATGATTTGGGTACCATCAAGTAAGGATAAGGAAAGAAGACATTCCAAAGACAGCATTCAAGACTCGGTATGGTCATTATGAGTTTCTGGTTATGCCTTTTGGTTCGACAAATGCACCAGCAATCTTTATGGACTTAATGAATCGAGTCTTTAAAGATTACTTGGATGAGTTTGTGGTGGTGTTCATAGATGATGTCTTGGTATATTCTAAGTCAGAAGAGGAACATGAACAACATTTGAGGCTTATACTACAAAGGTTGAAAGATCATCAGTTATATGCCAAGCTGGGCAAATGTGAGTTCTGGCTTAGAAAGGTTAAATATTTGGGACATGTGGTCTCAGAGGAAGGAGTAGCAATGGACCCATCCAAAATTGAAGCAGTTTTGGAATGGTCTCAACTGAAGTCCGTATTTGAGATCCACAGTTTCCTTGGGTTGGCAGGATACTACAGAAGGTTTGTCTCGGATTTTTCTAGATTAGCGGCCCCGCTAACAAGATTAACCCGAAAGGGGATCAAATTTGAATGGAGTGATGTATGTGAAAGATCATTTCAAGAAATGAAAAGAAGATTGACTACTGCACCAGTGTTGGTTATCCTAGAGAGGAGAGCCAGTTACTTGGTGTATTGTGATGCGTCACGGGAAGGACTTGGGTGTGTTCTTATGCAGAATGGGTGAGTGGTGGCTTATGGGTCAAGACAGTTGAAGAATCATGAAAAGAATTATCCGGTGCATGATTTGGAACTGGCAGCAGTCATTTTTGCCCTAAAGAGTTGGAGACATTACTTGTATGGTGAGAAATTTGAAGTATTCTCCAACCACAAAAGTTTGAAGTACATTTTTACTCAGAAAGACCTAAATTTGAGGCAACGGCGGTGGATGGAATATATGGAGGACTATGACTTTGAATTGCATTATCATCCAGGCAAAGCTAATGTAGTTGCAGATGCCTTAAGCAGGAAGAGTAGAAGAACCATGACTTGTATAGCAGTTAAAGAATGGGAAATGATGGGGACATTGAATGAGTTTGAATTGGAACTTAAAGAGGGAGAGGAACAAGGGATGTTGCATACTGTTGTCACCCAGCCAGCCTTAATCAATAGAGTAATTGAGGCTCAGAAGTTAGATGAGGAAGCTAATGATGTTTGTAATAAAATAAAGGATCAGGTGGATATTCTGGGCTGGACAGTGGGTGATGATGGAGTGGTCAAATACCAAGGGAGAATCTTTGTGCCCTCCTCTGTTAGAGAGGAAGTTTTAAGGGATTTTCATCATTCCAAGTTAGCAGTGCATCCGGGGAGTACAAAAATGTATCATGACTTGAAGAGGCAGTTTTATTGGGCAGGAATGAAGAAAGATGTGGTGGAGTTCATAAGCAAGTGTCTCACTTGTCAGCAAGTGAAGGCAGAGCATCAAAGACTGGCTGGACTGTTGCAGCCTTTGCCAATATCCAAGTGGAAGTGGGAAAATGTGACTATGGATTTTGTGTCAGGGTTACCAAGGACAAAAAGAGGTTATGATGCCAAATGGGTGATTGTTGATCGGTTGACCATGTCGGCTCATTTCTTGCCAATGCGAATGACGGATTCAATGGACTCTTTGGCCCGATTATACATTCGGGAAATTGTGAGGTTGCATGGAACGCCAATATCTATTATCTCAGACTGGGACTCCCGTTTCGTTTCTCGATTTTGGCAGAGTTTTCAAGCTACCATGGGGGCAGAGTTATGTTTTAGTATGGCTTATCATCCCCAAACTAATGGACAATCGGAACGAACAATTCAGATTTTAGAAGACATGCTTCACACTTGTGTGTTGGACTTCAAGGGTAATTGGGAGGATCATTTGCCACTAGTGGAGTTTGCTTATAATAACAGTTACCAGGCTAGCATTGAAATGGCACCATTTGAGGCACTGTATGGAAGACCGTGTAGATCCCCGGTGTGTTGGACACAAGTTGGAGAAGCAGCCATGATTGGGCCAGAATTAGTTCGTGAGACTAATGAGAAGATCAAGGTAATTAGGCAGAGATTAGAGACCGCACGCAGTTGCCAGAAGAGTTATGCAGATCAAAGAAGGAGACCCTTGGAGTTTCAGGTGGTAGATCACGTATTCCTAAAAGTGTCACCATGGAAGGGACAGTATAGGTTTAGCAAGCGAGGGAAGTTGTCTCCTAGATATATTGGCCCATTTGAAATACTAGCACGAGTTGGAGAGGTTGCTTATCGGTTGGCATTGCCACCCCAAATGTCTGGAGTGCACGAAGTCTTTCATGTCTCTATGTTAAGTAAGTACATTCCAGACCTACTCATGTGCTGAATTGGACTGAATTGGAAATAGACTTGGATGTGAAGTATGAAGTGCAACCAGTTCAAATTTGGATGCTGGAGACCAAGTGCTACGGGGTAAAACAATTCCTTTAGTTCGAGTGTTATGGAAACATCATGGAGTGGAAGAATCAACTTGGGAACGTGAGCTCGAGATGCGGGAACGCTATCCACATTTGTTTTCTTAAGGTTATGTTGTGTACTAAATTTCGAGGGTGAAATTTTTTAAAGGGGGGAGAATATGATACCCTAAATTTTCATGTTAATATAATTTGATGGTTTTAACATGTTTTGGGCATGATAGTATGTTAATTATGTATGTTTAGTCATTAAAGATGACTTGGGGATGTGAATTTTGGAAGAATTGGGCAAAATAGCTCAAAAGTCAACATTTTGACTCAGGGGCATGCAGAGGGTCGCCCAAGGTAGAGGAGGGGCGCCCATGGTCCATGAGGGGCACCTCACTTGTACAGAAAATCAGCAGAAGAGTGTTCTCTGGTTGGAAGGCCAAGACTTAACCCTATTGACACCTATGACAAGCTAGGGGTGAGGGGAGACCTGAGGATTACTATTTGGGGATTAAAAATATTGTTATATATGTATTAGATTGATTTGATGCAAGAGAAAGAGAGAGAAGTGGCTTGAAAGAGAGAGAATTGAGTGAGAAGAGCAAAGGAGAAGAAGAAGACCACTAGTAGAGTTTTCAAAGGTAGGTTTTCCAAATCTTCATAGAATTCAAATTCCTTCTACAAGATTGAAATTAGAACCCTAAGAAGCCTTCCTATGTTATTCATTTTTAGTTTTGATCAAGGAGGGAGAAGATTGGAGCCATCAAAGTTTGAGGGTTTGGAAGCTCAAGACACCTTCATTTTGATCTATCTTTTTACCACTCAAGGTAGGGATTTCTAGTCTCATTTTAACATATATGAGATGTATTTGAGCTAGTAAACACTTCTATAAAATTTATTTAAGATTTGGAAACCTTGGAAGTGGAGTTTGTGTGGATGAATCATTGTATGTATATATATGTATAGGTTGGAGCAAAATTGTTGTATTGAAGAAATGAATGGATTAAAATTTGTTTTGATGGACTTTTTGGAGTCTTCTAGGTCCTAGACAACTCAAGAAAATAAGGTATTAGGTTAGATATTGGATTGGGTAAAGTTTGGAACCTAAAAACATGGCTTAGGGCTTAACCAGGAACAAAGTGACTTTCTGGACAACAGAGGGGCGCCCATGGGTTTTGGTGGGGCGCCCATGACCCTTGAGGGGCGCCCATGACCCTTAAGCAGGCCCATGAACTTTTGGTAGGGTGCCCACAGAGACTAGAACACTTTTCTTAATTTTTCTTAACTTGGCTTCCTACCTTAGGATTATGAAGGGGTTGATAATATGTTTGTATGTGAGACTTTTTATTTGATTAATTGTATGGATTTAAAAATGGAAATGAGCTTTTAAAAAGTGATTAAGGATTGATTATCTTAAACCTATGGGATTAAGCTTGTAAAGGGGGAATACTTGCTACCATGAATGAAATGAATTGGAAGCCTACTTTGAGATAAGAGTCCTAATCAAATAGAATTGTGAATATGCCTTAATGTGAACTGAATGTTAAAGTGTATGAACTTGTGATTGCTTTAATGAATTGTGATTTGGCAAAAGGAAACTCATGTTCATAACAATGAAAGATGTTAAATGTTTAATGATGCTTAATAAATGTTGTTATGTAATGAATCCTGGAATGAACCGGAATGTGGATTTGAGTTGTGGAAAAGTATATGATGTTGAAAGTGGACTTGTGAATAATAAGATGTGATATGATGAATGATTGTTTGTGTGACGGGGGCCGAGGTGGGGTGTGGTAAGCAAGAAGGGTTTGAGATTACCCTCGGGTTGAGAGTCTCGGAACCTGCGTAGGGTTTGGTGTCAATGCCAGTGGGTTAGTAGCCCACAACATTGTGAGTGTATGGGTCATCCGTGACCTTGGATTGTGATCCTAAACGAGGGTGTTTGGTTTGCCATTTCCGTTGGGTTTGGACCCATCAAAGATGGTGTTGTGTATACACCCAACCCCCGATGATTTCTGTGACTATGATTGTGCGATGGATTGATGGAAAGTGATGAAGTGAATGTGAATACATGATTAAATGTTGAATTTGTAACATTGTGGTAGGGAATGTGACTAGATGTAATGTTGAGAAATTTAATAATGAAGATTATTTGGAATTGAATGTTACATTGTGAGGTTGTTGAATGTCAATAGATGTTGTAAATATGGTTATGTGGTCAATTTTGATTAAACATAAAAAAGTGAATTGAAATGTGATTTGAGACTTAAGAATGAGAATTCAAGGATTAAGTATTGGTTGGAATTGAATTTCTTTTTACAATATTGTTGTGTATAAGGGTGCATAGTCTAAATTGGTGAACTCGATGAACGATTTTGATTTTAGAGTATAGGTGGTAACTAGATACATCATAAAATGCTTGCATGTGTGGAATACATATCATATATGTTTGTTTGAGACTTGTGGGCACAAGTGGACCTGTGCTCACATCCCTACAGACTTTGATGCAGGTACAAGCAATAACAATCAAGTGGGTTGAAGTGTTGGGACTAAGAGGTTATGCATGAGCCCTACCAAGCTTAACAAAGCTCTTGGTATTCTAACTTGAATTTCTTTTGGGGTTGTAATATTGTACTCTTCTAAACCTTTTCGAAATGATTGTAATGGCCTTAAGGCCTAAGTTATGTAATTTGGAAATGGTGTATGGAATTTATATTATGGCAATAGTCATGTTAAGCTTATATTATTCTATCTTATGTCTTGGGCTTACTAGCTTATGTTGCGTTGCTCTGATCATGGGATTGGTTATGTTTATGCATATTGTGTGTGTTTATCACTCACCTCTCGGGTCACGAGATCGGGGGCGTGACAAATGTAGAGGCCAAAAGGCATCCTTTTATATGTAGAAGTTTTGAAAAGACAAGTAAAAGTGGTTTTAATTTAATCCTCTAAGTCAACTTCTATTTGATTATAACCCGAGTAGCCTTCTAAAAAACAGTAATAAGCATGTCCTGCCACTCTGTCTAAAACTTGATCTAAGAATGGAAGAAGGAAGTGATCTTTTCTTGTAACTACATTGAGTTTTTTATAATCAATGCATACTATCCAACCAGTTTGAATTGAGTTGGAACCAACTCGTTATTCTCATTCCAAACCACTATGACACCAAATTTCTTTGGAACTATTTGTGTCGAGCTCACCCATTTAAAATCAGAGATTAGGTAGATAATTCCTACATCAAGCAATTTTAACACTTAAGCTCTTACTACTTCTTTCATGTTCAGATTGAGTCATCTTTGCATCTGATGAACTGGTTTGGCCTCTTTTTCCAAATATATTTGATGTCTACAATGAAGTGTGACTAATTCTAGTTAAATTTGCAACTGACCAGCCCAGAGCTTTCTTGTGGCTTTTCAAATGATTTACTAATTGATGTTCTTGGTTAGTTGTCAATTTAGAAGAAATGACTAGTGGATAAGTCTGTCCTTCTCCCAGAAAAGTGTATTTCAAATTACAAAGTAGGAGTTTTCTATCAGGACTTGGAGTTTTCACTTTTGATGATTTCACCTTTAAAATTCTAGTGAAATGCCTTCAAATAACAAAAACGGACAAATTCATTCAAAGTTGATGTATTGGCATAGCTCCATGAAAGGAGTAATGATTGCACTTTTGTATAACTTTTAATACATTTAAGTAGTTTATTTTGAAAACTTATCGTTCTTTTAACACATACATGGTTTATTTTATTAATTGCAGGGAAAATGGCGAATTAATTGAAGAAGATAGCGATTTTGGTGACTTAGAAGATGGAGGGAACAATGTGGAGCCAACTCTGTCTAGGATGGCTCAGACTACCCTAAGGATTTAGCTGCAAATGAGGAGCGAAATTGGAGAAACAAAGTTTCTGTGGTCCGGACCCCCTGGCACACGGTCCGGACCACAGTGTGCTGGAGAGCCGCGGCTACAATTTCGTTTTTAGGGTTTTGTGTTATGTTATTTAAGGGCTACTAGACGGCCGACTGTGGGGGACGGCATTACATATTTTCAGCATACTTTAGAGAGTTTAGAGAGTTTTATTTTTGTTCGTAGATGTTTTTACGCGCTTTCAAAGCTATTTTACATTCGTCTCAGAAGTTGCTATTTAGAGTTTTGTTTTGAAGTTGATTTTAGAGTACGTTTACTTTCATTCTTCAGTTTAATAATCTTGTTTCTTCATCTTATTCATTAGATCCATTAAATATGTCTTCGATGAATGTTTTCGTTTCATTTACAAGCATGCTAGCGTAGAAACCCTAGTTCTTGATTCAACGAATCAAGGAAGGGTAGTTTACTCTAATCTATAGGATGTACGTAGACCCTTTGCATTGTTTGCGAAAACTCATGCATAGGGGTCTCCAACTTTTGAACGTTTGTGTAGACCCTTCGCATGGTTTGCGAAAACACATGCGTAAGGATCTACAATTTGTAAACCTAGTTCAGTTCTTTCAAAAGCTTTTCAAAACGAAAACCTGTGACTATATTCTCTGTAATTACTGGTAAAGGTTTTTTGATTAAAATTTTCTTAATAATTTTGAAGAATTGAAAATTTAGATTTTGAATCTTAATTTGAATTGGTTAATTTCAGAAATATTCAAAAACGAAAATCTTTGACTATATTCTCTATAATCACTGGTAAAGGTTTTCGATTAAAATTTTCTTAATAATTTTGGATAAACTAGAAAAATTGGATTTGAATCTGAATTCGAATAGGATTGTTTGAGAACCCTTCAAAAACAGAAGTTTTTGACTATATTCTCTATAATCACTGGTAAAAACTTTTGATTAAATGTAATACCCCGAATTTTCATGTTAATATAACCTGATGGTTTTAACATGTTTTGGGCATGTTAGTATGTTAATTAAGTGAGTTTAGTCATTAAAGATGACTTGGGGGTGTGAATTTTGGAAGAAATGGGCAAAATAGCTCAAAATTCAACATTTTGACTCGGGGGCGTGCAAAGGGGGCCCAAGGTAGAGGATGGGCGCCCATGGGTCTAGGATGGGCGTCCCACTTGTGCAGAAAATCAACAGTAAGTTGACCTCTGCATTTTCCAGCCGAGACTTAACCCTATGGGCACCTATACTAGCTAGGGGTGAGGTTAGACCTGAAGATTACTGTTGGGGGATTAAAAATATTGATATATATATTAAATGGATTTGATGCAAGAGAGAGAGAGAGAGAATCAGCTAGGAAAACAAAGAAGAGAAAGAGAAGAGCAAAGGAGGAGAAGAAGCCACCGATTGAAGATTTCAAAGGTAGGTTTTCCAAACCTTCATGGAATTCAAATTCCTTTTACAAGATTGAAATTAAGACCTTAAGAAACCTTCCTATGTTGTTCATTTTTAGTTTTGATCAAGGAGGGAGAAGATTGGAGCCATCAAAGTTTAAGGGTTTGGAAGCTCAAGACACCCCTTTGTTGATCTATCTTTTTACCACTCAAGGTAGGGATTTCTAGTCTCATTTTAACATATATGAGATGGATTTGAGCTAGTAACACTTTTATGAAATTTATTTAAGATTTGGAACTCTTGGAAGTGGAGTTTGTGTGGATGAATGGGTGTGTGTATATATATGTATAGGTTGGAGCTAGATTTTTGTATTGAAGAAATGGATGGATTAAAATTTGTTTTGATGGACTTTTTGGAGTCTTCTAGGTCCTATACAACCCAATAAATTATGGTATTAGGTTAGATATTGGATTAGGAAAAGTTTGGAACCTAAAAACATGGCTTAAAACTGAAACCGGAGCAAAGTGACCTTCTGGGCGTCAGAGGGGCGCCCATGCTCTGAGCTGGGGTGCCCATGCCCCCTCAGGGGCGCCCATGCTCTTAGGTGGGGTGCCCATGCCCCCTCAGGGGTGCCCATGAACTTTAGGAGGGGCGCCCACAGAGACCAGAACACCTATTCTGATTTTTCTTAACTTGACTTCCTACCTTAGGATTATGAAGGGGTTAGGTATATGTTTGTATGTGAGACTTTTATTTGATTAATTGTATGGATTTTAAAATGGGAATGAGCTCTTAAAAGTGATTAAAGGTTGATTATCTTAAACCTATGGGATTAAGCTTGTAAAGGGGAATGTTTGCTACCATGAATGAAATGAATTGGAAGCCTACTTTGGGATAAGGGTTTTAATCAAATAGAATTGTGAATATGCCTTAATGTAAACTAAATGTTAAAGTGTATGAACTTGTGATTGCATTAATGAATTGTGATTTGGCAAAAAAGGGAGCTCATGTTCATAACAATGAAAGATGTTAAATGTTTAATGATGCTTACTAAATGTTGTTATGTAATGAATCCTGGAATGAACCGGAATGTGGATTTGTGTTGTGGAAAAGTATATGATGTTGAATGTGGACTTATAAATGATGAGATGTGATATGATGAATGATTATTTGTGTGACGGGGGCCGTGGTGGGGTGTGGTAAACAGGAAGGGTTTGAGAGTACACTCGGGTTGAGAGTCCCGGAACCTGTGCAGGGTTTGGTGTCAATGCCAGTGGGTTAGTAGCCCACAACATTGTGAGTGTATGGGTTACCCAAGACCTTGGATTGTGATCCTAAACGATGGTGTTTGGTTTGCCGTTTCCGTTGGGTCTGGACCCATAAAAGACGGTGTTGTGTATACACCCAACCCCCGATGAATTGTGTGACTATGGTTGTGTGATGGATTGTTGGAATGTGATAATATGGATGTGAATACATGATTAAATGTTGAAATTGTGACAATGTGGTTGGGAATGTGACTAGATATAATATTAGGAAATTCAATAATGGAGAATGTTTGGAATTGGATGCCATATTGTGATGTCATTAAGTGTGAATAGGTATTGTAAATATGGATATGTGATCAATTTTGATTAAACATTAAAAAGTGAATTGAAATATGATCTGAGACTTAACAATGAGAATCTAAAGATTAAGTATTGGTTGGAATTGAATTTCTTTTCACAATATTGTTGTGTATAAAGGTACATAGTCTAAAATGGTGATGTCAATGAATGATATTGATTTTAGAGTAGAGGTGGTAACTAGATACATCATAGAATGCTTGCATGTGTGAAATACATATCATATGTGTTTATTTGAGACTTGTGAGCACAAGTGGACCCGTGCTCACATCCTTACAGACTTTGATGCAGGTACAAGCAATAACAATCAAGTGGGTTGATGTGTTGGGACTAGGAGGTTATGCATGAGCCCTACCAAGCTTATCAAAGCTCTTGGTCATCTAGTTTAAATTTCTTTTGGGAATTTGTAACGTTGTACATTTATGAACTCTTTCAATTTGGTTGTAATGGCCATAAGGCCTAAGTTATGTAATTTGGGAATGGTGTATGTGGTTGGTGACATGGTAATAGTCAAGGCTAAAACTTATGTTATTCTATCTTATGTCTTGGGCTCACTAGCTTATGTTGCGTCGCTCTGATTATGGGATTGGTTATATTAGTGCATGTTATGTGTGTTTATCACTCACCCCTCGGGTCACGAGATCCGGGGTGTGACATTAAAACTTTCTCAATAATTTTCAAATAAATCCTAACTTAGGTTTTAACGCAAGTATTTCAACACATCCTATAGTGAAGACGTAAGCTACCCAGAATTGAAAGTTGGATCAAGAACTTCTTAAATATATTTCGTGTTAATCGAATTGCCTTCGGTTGATTTAATTGAAGTGTTTACATTGTAGTTTTTAGATTAGATTATTTTGAAGTGCATTTAAATTAGGAAAAATCCTTTAAGCTAATATTTAATTCCTTGAATTCAAAAATCAAAACTTAAATTGCTGAAATTTTGTTAATAGGTTGTTAAGTTGTTTTAATTTGAATTTTAAATTTGCAAAACCCTAGGAATTAGTTTTAATTAATCTTCAAACTTAGTTTGCATTCAAATTTAGGATTTCCATTATAACCTAAAAACTAAATAACGTAGGCTCCCTGTGAATTCGACCACAGACTCACCGAGTTAAAACTACACCGCACACCCTTGCACTTGGAGGTTAATTTAGACGCACTTTCTAATAGCGGTCAAGTTTTTGGCACCGTTGCCGGGGAGCCAAAATTTAGTTTTTAGGATATTTCTAAGTTTTCTTTTTTTTAGTTTTCTTTAGTGAAATTAAAAAAAAATTAAAATTTAAAATTTGGACTTAAATTTTTTTTATTAGAGGCTTGTTATTTGCATGCTATTAAGATCGGCTAGAATAGTCGTAACTGAATCTAAATTAGGAGATCCTTCATACTTTCCCGAATCTCTTACACCAACCTCACTTTCCACTGTTTCACTTACCACATCTTCCTTTCACTCAATGGCTGAGTTAAGAGGTAATGGGGAAGGTAGTGAGCATGGGGATAACGATCCACGTGAAATTCCAGGTTTTGTTCCTATGAAAGATCATCTTAATCCTGTTAGACAAACCACCCCATCATGCATAGTCTTGCCTTTAAATAGGGGGAACTTCAACCTTAGGCCAGGAATCATCCAACTTCTTCCTACTTTCCATGGTTTAGATTCTGAAAATCCCTACAACCATCTCAGGGAGTTTGAGGAAGTGAGCAACACATGTATAGATCATAATATCAATGAGGACGTAGTGCGTCTTCAACTTTTCCCCTTTTCCTTAAAGGACAAAGCCAAGTTCTAGCTTAATTCCCTTCACCCACGCTCTATTGGAACGTGGCGTGAAATGTAGACTGAGTTTCTTAAGAAATATTTCCCAACTCAGAAAACTCAGTACTACAGGCAACAGATTACCACTTTCTCTTGCAAACCTAATGAGAATTTCTGTCGAGCCTGGGAAAGATTCAAGGACCTCTTGATGGCTTGTCCTCACTATGGTTTTGAATCATGGAGGTCAGTGAGCATCTTCCATGAATCCCTAACTCCCAGTCTTAAGCAATTAGTTTCTACCATGTGCAATGGTACTCTGTTTGATAAGACTGTGGAAGATGCCATGGAATTCTTTGATATAGTGGCCGAGGACTCTAATGATTGGGAAATAGGACCACCTTCGTCTTTAGAGCATAGGAATCCTGTATCTAGCGGTCAATTAATGTTAAGTGAGAGGGATGATTTAAGTGCTAGGATATCTGCATTACAACATAAGTTAGATTCCTTTGAACTAAATAACAAAGAGAAGTTGGTGGAAGCAAAAGTGGTGTGTTGGGCATGTGACCAAGTAGGACATGATCCTAATTCATGTCCAAAGCTTCCTTTACTTAAGGAAGTAGCTTATGGTAATGCGTATGTTAATAACACACAGAACCGACCATTCCAAAATAGAGGACAGGGTAACACTTCCTACCCACAAGCTGGGTATGTTAAGTATCAAGGGGGAAATCAACATCTCGATGCTTACCCTCAGGGATGGAAAAGCCCTCTTGGTTTTGGGTGGAAAAATGATAACCAAAGCCAATCATTCCAACCTTCTTTTGTACCACCATCCCATGCTCCCTATATTCCTCCAAATAAAAGATCCACAGAAGAGACACTTCAATAATTCATGAATAGTCAAAATACACGTTGGATTCAAAATGATAGAAATATGGATGAAATCAAGATCCAATTGAGAAATATGGATGAAATCAAGAGCCAATTGACTCTTTTGACACAAACACTAGTCACACAACCAAAGGGTCAATTTCCAGCTCAACCTCGTCCAAATCCAGTAGTCCAAGCTAAACAGGTTGAAGGATCTTCTAGTACTCAAGGGAATGTAGAACAAATCCAAAACATCACCATAGTTAGGAGCGGGAAAATTGTAGATAAAACTATTCCTCCTAGGAAGGATGAAATGAGTGAAAAGTTGAAACCTAAATGTATGGTGGATGATGGTGAGAAGGTGGGGAAAGAACCAATCATAGTTGAGGAGTCCACAACAGAAGAACAAGAGAAAACAGAAAAGGAAAAGGAAAAGGAAGAGGGAAAGGAAGAAGAACCCATGATAATACCTAGGGAATATGTTCCCAAAGCACCCTTCCCTCAGAGATTTTTGAAAGCTAGGAAAGAAGCCCAAGTAGCTGAATTGCTAGAGGTGTTCAAACAAGTGAAAATTAATATACCTCTCCTTGATGCAATTAAGTAATTTCCTTGTTATGCCAAATTCCTCAAGGAATTATGCACTATAAAAAGGGGCTTAAATGTCAAAGAAAAAGCATTCCTCATTGAGCAAGCAAGTGCCGTAGTACAATGTCGTACTCCCCCTAAATATAAAGACCCAGGATGTCCTACGATATCTTGTTATATAGGGAAGTATTATATTAGTAGAGCACTGCTTGACTTAGGAGTGAGTGTGAATTTGCTCCCTTACTCAGTGTACGAGCAATTGGGCTTAGGTGAGTTGAAGCCTACCCGTGTGACTTTGCAACTTGCAGATAGATCAATTAAAGTCCCACGAGGTATAATTGAAGATGTATTGGTACAAGTGGAAAATTTTTATTTTCCATTGGATTTCATAATCTTAGATACTCAACCACTTACCAGTTTATCTGCACCTGATTAGACACCGATTATTTTAGGACGACCATTCTTAGCAACATCGAATGCTTTAATTAACTGTAGGAATGGATCCATGAAAATGACTTTTGGTAACATTGAGTTTGAAATGAATATCTTTTATGTTACCAAACAACCAAAAGAGGTGCCTGATATACAAGAAGTAGATTTATTAGAATCTATGGTCCAGGATTACGTGGACCATGAATTTGTCAAGGATCCTTTAGAGAAAGCTATTCGTTTTAGTAAGGAGAATTTGAATTCCATGATATCAAACCAACAGGTAGTTTGCATTGATTTTTTAGGTGTCGAGGGGATACTAGAAAACACTCAGCCACATTCTATGTTCACATATGCAAATAATCTTCGGCCATATTTGTGGTTCAAAGATCACTACAAGGTCATACATTCTCCAGTGTTCTCTACACTAGGAGCATACTCATTCTTGGCACCTCCTAGAATTGAGGAGAATATTTTATTCCTAAAGCTATTTGGTAAGGCTTGGGAAAGATTAGGAGTTGGATAGTATATTTTTGCATTAACCTTTGCATATTAGTAGATTAGATTTTATTTATTTATTTTTGTTTTCTTTCTGCCTAGGTTAATTTTAATTTTCTTTTATTTTACTTTTATTTGTTTATTCTAACATTTTCTCTCGTAGAGGTTTTATTTTTCTATTAGTACAATTTAATTCAAAGGAATAAAGTGCCCAAGTTCTGTTATTTTCTCCAAATAAGGAAGCTCTTGAGGTAATATCCTTCCTCTCCCTTTTATTTAGTTTTGCATTTCTAATTGGTACTTCACATATATAATTGTTCTTGTTGGGAGTGCTGTAGAATCTAATTTGGGGGGATGTATTGGGTGATGCCTTAAGTGGCTTGAATAATGGGTGCATGCTTGGTTTAATTTGTGCTTTGTTCTTATTTGTGCCTTTGTTGTTATTGTTTCATGCTCTTCATCATGCTCACTATTGCACATTACGGACCCACATATGCATCATGGTTCTCACATTGAGGATAATGTGAATTTTAAGTTGGGGGCTAGGGTTCGCATGATGACCTTTTGTGCCAAAATTGCAAAATTTTAAAATTTTTTTTCAGCGTCTTTAAGCATAAATACATGAATTTAGCACATTTGTACCTACATGCCATCCCTTCTTTTTGGTTTGGTTGATTGTGGAATTGAGTGAGAGAGTGATAAATGAGTTTTGTTCAAGCTTTAATAGGAAACTCATTTCAAATTGAGTGTGTTATGACATTATGCATTTTTTTTTTACTATCATAAAGAAGAGTTTATGTGCTTAGGAGTAGATTTTGTTTAACATTGGTTAATTGAGCATTCTTGGACTAGGTGAAGACTTATACCCCTTAATGGTGAGCTTTTGAGCCTATTATTCTTTTTCTTGAGGGGTTGCACATAATCACAGCTCTTTTGTTCTTCACTTTAGTTTTCAATGAACCAATTGCATCACACACACTTGCATTAGTTTCACTTTGCATATTATGAGTTGTTGCAAGGTTTGAACATGATGTTAGGCCATCTTTGCTATTGTTGGGCCTCTTTATCCTTTCTTGGTTATGAATTATCCTAGGAACCAACTTGAAGCCTTTTAAATAAAGTGTGTGATATATTTATATATATATTTTTCTTAGTTCTCACCTCATATATTATCGCTTAGCCTTATTCACACACTTTTAGCCTTACCCTCACATGTCTTGGGTTGTGAAAGTGCCTTAATGTCAATGATGTGAATGGAGGTTGGGAATGAAAATTTTTAAGAGCATATTGAGAGGAAATATTGGGTGGAGAATCTAGCTGATGTATTTTCACTATTTTAAAAAAAATAAAAAATAAAAAAAATAAAAAAAAAAGAGAAAAAAAAAGAAAAAGAAAAAAATTTATTTATCATTTCTTTTGCTTATGAAATTATGGGACTTATACATTATTTGCAACATTTGCAATTGTTCTAAGGGTAGTATTTAGTGTGAATAAGCTTCTTGTTGGGACCCTTGTAGGGGTTTAGAAAGGAAATGGGTAGTTCGGGACTTGTGCGCACTTAAGCATATTTGTCCCAAGACATGTGCTTTGATTTCCTTATCTTCCATTGTTAACCATTACCCTTGGCCAAGTTATAGCCAAAACAAAGACCTAGTGGACTCTAAGCAAGCAAATCTTGTATTGTATATATAGTGGTCTTATGTAGGTTGTGTGGTGTGATATCTTACACTTGCATTGGAACATTGTAATATGCTGTCCACTTTGAACTTTAATTCAGTTCACTCACTTATTTTTAGGGTTATGTGCAACTAGGATAGCATTATATGCTAATAGGTATGTGTGAACCCTTGATGAGTGAATTCCTTTCTATGAGTGGTACCCTGTGAGCATTTGAAGTCAAAACCTAGTTATGTTTATGCTCTTGCAACCTTGTTGAATGAATGAAACAAATTTGCACACATGCTCTTTCTACTTTGATAGTCCATGCATTTATGCTTAGCACTTGGGAATTACACATGATATTTGGGTTTTGTGACTTGTTGGGCTTGAGCTTGATTCATTTTTTTATCTTGATCACTTTTTGACACGTTGAGACCATGCCATAGATGCTTGTGGGTAGCATCACTGCAAACCCTCACGAGACATTACTCGTCCACTAAGGGGAACCTAGGGGTTTAAAGGGCTTGCTACAAGTAGCTAAGTCTATCCGTGTTTCCAACGAAAAGAGAAATAAGATGGTAGTGGCATTTCATTTTAATAAAGGACATTGCTAGGGACTAGCAATGCTCAAGTTGGGGGGTGTGATTGCACTTGAAAAGTGCCATTACAAACTCCACTTTTGTATAACTTTTAATACATTTAAGTAGTTTATTTTGAAAACTTATTGTTATTTTATCACTTACATGGTTTATTTTATTAATTGCAGGGAAAATGGCGAATTAATTGAAGAAGATAGCGATTTTGGTGACTTAGAAGATGGAGGGAACAATATGGAGCCAACTTTATCTAGGATGGCTCAGACTACCCTAAGGATTTAGCGGTAAATGAGGAGCAAAATTGGAGAAACAAAGTTTCTGTGGTTTGGACCCCTTGGCACACAGTCCAGACCACAGTGTGCTGGAGAGCCGCGGCTGTAATTTCGATTTTAGGGTTTTGTGTTATGTTGTTTAAGGGCTGCTAGATGGCCGACTGTGGGGGACAGCATTACATATTTTCAGCATACTTTAGAGAGTTTAGAGAGTTTTATTTTTGTTCATGGATGTTTTTACGCGCTTTCGAAGCTATTATTACATTCATCTCAGCAGTTGCTATTCAGAGTTTTGTTTCGAAGTTGATTTTAGAGTACGTTTACTTTCATTCTTCAGTTTAATAATCTTGTTTCTTCATCTTACTCGTTAGATCCATTAAATATGTCTTTGATGAATGTTTTCGTTTCGTTTACAAGCATGCTAGCGCAGAAACCCTAGTTCTTGATTCAACGAATCAAAGAAGGGTAGTTTACTCTAATCTATGGGATGTACGTAAACCCTTCGCAAAGTTTGCGAAAACTCATGCGTAGGGGTCTCCAAATTTTGAACGTTTGCGTAGACCCTTCGCATGGTTTGCGAAAACACATGCGTAGGGATCTACAATTTGTAAACCTAGTTCAGTTCTTTCAAAAGCTTTCGAAAATGAAAACCTTTGACTATATTATCTGTAATCACTGGTAAAGATTTTCGATTAAAATTTTCTTAATAATTTTGAAGAACTGAAAATTCAGATTTTGAATACTAATTTGAATTAGTTTATTTCAGAAACATTCGAAAATGAAAATCTTTGAGTATATTCTCTGTAATCACTAGTAAAGGTTTTCGATTAAAATTTTCTTAATAATTTTGGATAAACTAGAAAATTTGGATTTGAATCCGAATTCGAATAGGATTGTTTGAGAACCCTTCGAAAACAGAAGTTTTTGACTATATTCTCTGTAATCACTGGTAAACACGTCTGATTAAAACTTTCTCAATAATTTTCAAATAAATCCTAACTTCGGTTTTAATGCAAGTATTTCAACACATCCCATAGTGAAGACGTAAGCTACCCGAAATTGAAAGTTGGATCAAGAACTTCTTAAATATATTTCGTGTTAATCGAATTGCCTTTGGTTGATTTAATTGATGTAATATCCCAAATTTTCATGTTAATATAATTTGATGGTTTTAACATGTTTTAGGGATGTTAGTATGTTAATTAAGTTATATTAGTCATTAAAGATGACTTAGGGGTGTGAATTTTAGAAGAAATTGGCAAAATAGCTCAAAAGTCAACATTTTGACTCGGGAGCATGTTGAGGGGCGCTCGAGATTATGAGGGGCGCCCATAGGGCTAGGACGGGTGCCCGTGGTCCATGAGGGGCGCCCCATTTATACAGACAATCAACAGTAGGGGTCCTCTGCATTTTCTAGCTGGCCCCTTACCCCTATACACCTATATTAGGTCTAGGGGGATGGAAAAATCTGGAAGACACTATTTAGGGATTAAAATATTGGTTATATATATATATATTAGTGCGTATGATGCAAGAGAGAGAGAGAGAAGTGAGTTGGAGAAGAAGAAACCAGGTGAGAAGCAAGGAAGAGCAAAGGGAGAAGAAGAACACAACCGAGTAGGGTTTTTGAAGGTACGTTCTTCTTCCCTCTATAGAACTCAAATTCCTTTGGTAAGATTGTAATTAGAACCCTAAGAAACCTTCCTATGTAATTTATTTGTAGTTTTGATCAAGGAGAGAGGAGATTGACCTCATCAAAGTTTGAGGGTTTGGACGATCAAGACACCCTCTTGTTGATCTATCTTCTTACCACTTGAGGTAGGGATTTCTAGTCTCATTTGAGCATATATGAGATGTATTTGATCTAGTAAATATTTCAATGAAATTTATTTAAGATTTGGAAACCTTGGAGGTGGAATTTGTGTGGATGAATGGGTGTGTATATGTATATGTATAGGTTGAATCAAGATTTTGTATGGAAGAAATGGATGGATTAAAATTGGTTTTGATGGACTTTTTAGAGTCTTCTAGGTCCTAGACAACCTAAGAAAATGAGATATTAGGTTAGAGATTGGATTCAGTAGAGTTTGGAACCTAAAAACATGACTTAGAGCTTGAACCAGAACAGAGTAACATTCTGGATAATAGAGGGGCGCCCGTGAACTTAGGTGGGGCGCCCGTGAACTTATGTGGGGCGCCCATGACCCTCAAGGGGCGCCCGTGGACTTATGTGGGGTGCCCACAGAGACTAGGTCTTTTTTCCTGACTTTGCTTAGTTTGACCTCTTACCTTAGACTTATGAAAGTGTTGGTAATTTGTTTTTATATGAAACTTTTAATTAATTAATTGCATGGATTTTAAGAGGGAAATGAGCTTTTAAAAGTGATTAAGGAGTGTTTGACTTAAGCTTATAGGATTTAACTTGAAAGGACAAGTGAAAGTCACCTTGAATTGAATGAATTGGAAGCTTACTTTGAGATAAGGGTCTTAATCGAGTTGAATAGTAAATATGTCTGGATGTAAACTAGATGTTGAGGTATATGAACTTGTGATTGATTAAGTGAAAAGTAACTTGACAAAGAGACGTATGTTTATAATTTTGGTAAACATGGAATGCTTAATATGGTTTGATCAATGCGATATGTAATGCGCTATGGAATGAACCGTAACATTGACATGTGTGTTGAATGGTATGTATATTGATAAATGTTAAATGTTTAATAAGGTTGATCAATGTTGATATGTGATGAATCTTGGGATGAACCGAAAAGTGAACTTTTGTTAACAAATGATGGAAAATTAAATGAGGATTGGATTAAATAAAATGAAGAGATGAAATGAGTTGTGCTACATGATGAAATGGAATGTGGTTGTGCGTATTGGAAAGTGATGATGATGAATATGAATTGTGATTGATGAGTATTGAATGTGATGAACGATTGGTTGTGTGTGCCGAGGGCCGTGGTGGGGTGCGGAAATAAGAAGGGTTAGAGAGTACACTCGGGGTGAGAGTCCCGGAACCTACGCAGGGTTTGGTGTCAATGCCAGTGGGTTAGTAGCCCACAACATTGTGTGTGTTTTGGCTCCTCGTGGCCTTGGATAGCGATCCTAAATGACAACGTCAGTTTATCGTTTCCGTTGGGTATTGGCCCATAAAAGATGATAATGTGTATACACCGAACCCCCGAGGATTGTGTGGTTATGGCTATGTGATTGATTAATGAAATGATGGTATTGTGGATGTGATTTCATGATTGAAATATGAACAAATGTAATGAGGATGTGGATATGCGATTGAGTGTTGAATATGTGATAATGTGATATGGAATATGATTGGATACAAAGTTGGGAAATTTAATAATGGAGAGTAATTGGACTTGAATGCTACACTATGATGTTATTGAATAAAAATAAATATTGTAAATATGGTTATGTGGTTGGCTATGCTTAAACATCAAAAAGATAACTGAAATGTGATATGAACACATGTATGGAATTTCAAAGATTAAATATAAATTGGAAACTTAATCCTTCTTATGATTTTGTTGTGTAAATATATATATATTCTATGTCGGTTATGTAATTATGTTGATAAATTGTTGTGGCACTAGAACATATTGAGATAACTAGATGCACCATGAATAGTATGCACGTTTGGAATACATATCATATATGTTTGTTTGAGATGTCGTAGGCAAAAGTGGATCCGTGCTCACGTCCCTACAGAATTTGATGCAGGTACAGGCCATGGTAATCAGGTGGGCTAATGGGGTTGGACTAGAAGGGTGTGCATAAGCCCTACCAAGCTTAGCAAAGCTCTTGGTTATTTAGTTTAAATTTCTTTTGGAATTGTAATATTGTACATTGAGAACTTGTTCGATTTGGTTGTAAGGGCCTTAAGGCCTGAGTTATGTATTAATGAGAGGATTGTTGGAAGTTTGTGACTTAACTTTAGCCAAGGTTAAATTTATGTTATCTTATCTATGTCTCGGGCTCCCTGGTTTACGTTGCATTGCTCTGATTATGGGTTGGTTATGTTAATGCATGTTATGTGTGTTTATCACTCACCCCTCGGGTTATGAGATCCGGGGCGTGACAATTGAAGTGTTTACATTGCAGTTTATAGATTAGATTATTTTGAAGTGCATTTAAATTAGGAAAAATCCTTTTAGCTAATATTTAATTCCTTGAATTCAAAAATCAAAACTTAAATTGCTGAAATTTTGTTAATAGGTTGTTAAGTTGTTTTAATTTGAATTTTAAATTTGCAAAACCCTAGGAATTAGTTTTAATTAATCTTCAAACTTAGTTTACATTCAAATTTAGGATTTCCATTATAACCTAGAAACTAAATAACGTAGGCTCCCTGTGAATTTGACCTTGGACTCACCGAGTTAAAACTACACCGCACACCCTTGCACTTGGGGGTTAATTTAGATGCACCTTCTAATAGCAGTCAAGTAACTTACGAATATGAGGAGTTCATAGAATAGTTGAGCTCCTTGTTTTAAGGAATTTACTTTGAACCTTACTTCGCAAAGAATCCACTAGGGCTGATGAGAAAGTGAAAGGATCTTTATATTTAATCCAACAAGGTTTCCCACTTCAAGAATCAACACAACCCCAACCCGTGGAGAGGCAATGATTCGGTTTTGAGGGAAAGGACAAGCCAAGGAACCAACTCACAATAGAAACAAGTTCTAAGGTAACTTGATTATCAAAGATAAAATAGTCAATTGGCTAAAATGACTAAGTCCAAGTTCTTTCAAGAAGCAAGGAAGAAAAGTCTCTCAAATTGATTTTCAAATCTGAAAAATTACATCCTATTCACCTTGGTGGCCGGCCACCTTACTTATAATACTAATATTTCAATCTTGGAACATCCCTCCAAGAATAGGAAAGGCCAAAAGACAAGCTTAAATGGCATTAACTCAAAAGGCCCTCATTGGCTAGCAATTAGGGCATTCATTGCATCAGTTCATTAACTCCAAATCAATTAAAACATGCATTAAATAAGGTCTTAAATACAAAAAAATAATAAAAGACTGAAATGGGCTTGACTCTTGACATGGTAGACTTGAGTCTTCATCTTTGGCCGAATAAGAGGCCACCATGTGGCTGCCACCTAGCCTTTAACTAATCTCCATTTGGCAATCCCCTTTGTCCACTTGGCAAAGAACTTGGCACTTGAATTCTTCTCTTTGGCCGATTGCTTCCTCTTGTCCAAAAGCTTCCATGATCAAACTTTGGAGTTCCTTTGCTTTGGCTCTAGTTATGGGACCTTGATAGCTTAATGATGGAGCTCCTTCATCATCCCCCCCCTCTTGAGAAAAATTCGACCTCGAATTTGGCCCTGCACCAAAATAGGGAGAAAGATCAATGACATTAAAAGTGTTACTTACTCCATACTCACTTGGCAAGTCAATCTTGTAAGCATTAGGATTAATGCGTTCCAAGACTTTAAAAGGTCCATCTCCTCTAGGTTGCAACTTGGATTTCCTTTGTTGAGGAAACCTTTCCTTCCTCAAATGCACCCACACTAAGTCACCTGGTTCAAACAAAATTGCCTTTCTGCCTTTGTTAGCATGAGATGCATAAGATTGATTTTTCTTTTCAATATGCAACCTAGCTTGTGCATGGATTTTCTTCACAAATTCGGCCTTGTTTTTACCATCAAGAGAAACAATGTGTTTAATAGGTAAAGGTGACAAGTCCAAGGGAGTGAGTGGATTAAATCCATATACAATCTGAAAAGGAGAAAATCCACTAGAGGAATGTACCACTCTATTGTATGCAAATTCAATATAAGGTATTAGTTCCTCCCAAGACTTCAAATTCTTCTTAACAAAAGTTCTCAATAGTGTAGACAAAGTCCTATTTACCGCTTCAGTTTGACCATCGGTTTGGGGATGGCAAGTGGTAGAAAACAACAATTTTGTCCCTAATTTTCCCCAAAGGATTCTCCAAAAATGACTCAAAAACTTTACATCCCTATCACTAACAATAGTTTGAGGAATGCCATGCAATCTAACAATTTCCCTAAAGAACAAATTGGCCACATAAGTAGCATCACCAGTTTTCTTACATGGGACAAAATGAGCCATCTTAGAGAATCTATCGACTACCACAAAAATGGAATCATGTCCCCTTGATGACCTAGGCAACCCCAAAATAAAATCCATAGACAAGTCAACCCAAGGGTGTTTAGGTATGGGCAATGGTGTGTATAGTCCATGTGGCATCACCTTAGACTTGGCCCTTTTGCAAGTTTCACATCTAGCACAAAATCTCTCAACATCTTTTTGCATATGAGGCCAAAAGAAATGTTCCTTAAGTACATCTAAAGTTTTTGCAACCCCAAAATGCCCCATGAGACCACCACTATGACTTTCATGCACTAACAAATCTCTTAAAGAACTCTTTGGCACACACAATCTGTTTTCCCTAAACAAATACCCTTCATGCCTAAAGTATTTTTGAAATGCAATGTTCTCACATGCCTTATACACTTGTGAAAAATCAGAATCATGCTCATACAATTCCTTAACAAGTTCAAAACCTAGCAATTTAGAGTCAAGAGTGTTAAGGAGAGTATACCTTCTTGAGAGTGCATCGGCCACAATGTTCTCTTTACCTTGTTTGTATTGTACCACATATGGAAATGACTCAATGAACTCGACCCACCTAGCATGCCTCTTGTTCAGCTTTCCTTGGCCCTTGAGATGCCGTAAAGCTTGATGATCGGTGTGAATTATGAACTCCTTCGGCCACAAGTAGTGCTGCCATGTCTCCAAAGATCTCACCAATGCATAGAGCTCCTTGTCATATGTTGAATAGTTCAAGGTTGCCCCATTTAGCTTCTCACTAAAGTATGCAATAGGCTTCCTCTCCTGCATCAAAACAGCACCAATTCCTTTCCCGGAGGCATCACATTCAATTTCAAAAGCTTTGGTAAAATCGGGCAATACAAGTAAAGGAGCAGAACACAACTTTGTTTTCAACATGTTAAATGCATTCTCATGTTCATCACCCCATACAAATGGAACATTCTTCTTTACCAATTCATTCAAAGGGGCGGCTAGGCTACTAAAATTAGGCACAAACCTACGATAAAAGCTAGCAAGCCCATGAAAACTCCTTACTTCACTCACATTGGAAGGTCTCGGCCATTCCCTAATGGCTTTCACCTTCTCGTCATCTACTTCAATCCCTTTACTACTAACAACAAATCCTAGGAAAACAAGTCTTTCCATGCAAAAACAACACTTCTTGAAATTAGCATACAACTTTTCCTTCCTTAAAACATCAAAAACACTTCTTAAATGTTGCAAATGATCATTCATGCTTTTGCTATAAATCAGAATGTCGTCAAAGTAAACAACAACAAACTTTCCCATAAAAGATCTCAACACATGGTTCATCAATCTCATGAAAGTACTAGGTGCATTTGTGAGCCCAAATGGCATCACAAGCCATTCATATAAACCATACTTGGTCTTAAACGCTGTTTTCCATTCATCACCTTCTTTCATCCTAATTTGATGATAACCACTCTTAAGATCAATTTTAGAAAATATGCAAGCACCATGAAGTTCATCAAGCATATCATCCAATCTAGGAATAGGATACCTGTATTTCACGGTGATCTTGTTGATAGCACGGCAATCAACGCACATTCGGAAAGTCCCATCTTTCTTTGGCACCAAAAGAACAGGTACGGCACATGGACTCATGCTCTCCTTCACATACCCCTTGGCTAGCAATTCTTCTACTTGCCTTTGAAGTTCCTTGCTCTCCTCGGGATTGCTCCTATAAGCTGGTCGGTTTGGAATTTGAGCTCCAGGCACAAAATCGATTTGATGCTCAATCCCCCTTAATGGTGGTAAACCCGATGGCACTTCCTCGGGAAAGATATCCTCATATTCCTGCAAAAGAGAAGTAGCAACACTAGGGAGAGAAAAATCATTGTTAGGATTAGAATATAAGGACTCCTTATACATAAGAAGGTATAGGGGCCTCATGTCATGCAATGCCTCTCTCATTTCTTTCTTTCCAACAAACAAAGTCATTTTTCCCTCTTCTTTTTCTTTTATACCAGACTTCTCTCCTTTTTCTTTCGTTCTCTCATTTTCCTCTTTTGTCTCTCTTTTTCTTTCTCCACTCTTTTCTTTCCTCTCTTTTCCCTCAATTTTTTTTGAATCACTCTCTACCTCACCTGATTTTCCCTCAAGTGCTCTCATAATCCTCACTTGATCCTCATGAGCTTGAGTAGGACTCAAAGGGTTTAGAGTGTATGATCGGCCTTCCTTCACTAAAGTATACTTATTCTTCCTTCCATCATGAGTCACACTCCTATCATATTGCCAAGGACGCCCTAACAATATGTGAGTAGCAACCATAGGCACAACATCACACAATACCTCATCCTCATACTTCCCTATGGTGAATGGAACCACAACCTGTTTGGTTACTTTCAATTTATTGCATTCATTCAACCATTGTAGTCCATATGGCTTTGGATGCTTCCTACACACCAATCCCAATTTGTTCACAAGATGAGAGCTCACCACATTGCAACAACTTCCACTATCAATGATCATGCTACACAATTTGTTGCTCACGGCACACCTTGTATGGAAAATGTTTTCTCTTTGAATTGCATCCCCATCTTCCAATCCCACTTGTGCACTTAAAGCCCTCATGGTTATCATAGCATAAGTCAACCCAACCATAGGGTCTTGCTCTCCCATCTCCAATTCCTCTTCTTCACCAATTTCGGCCAGATTTGGGGTCTCCTCTTCCTCATCCTCATCTCCACTCTCTAGACCTCCATCTTCCCTCATATACATCACCCTTTGGTTTGGACATTGATTTGCATAATGTCCATGCCCCAAACACTTGAAACACTTAACTTCTCTAGCTCTAGTAGGACCCCCTTTCTTTTCTTTCTCTTCTATTTTTCCTTTTCCTTTCCATTCTTCTTTTCCCTTCAAATCCTCCCTTTTCTGTTTTGGTAGATCCTTCTCATTCCTCTCTAGCTTTCCATAATTTGGCCTCCATGGACTTTTTGTGGTTGAGAAATTCGGCCCACTTCCATTCTTCAAAGATTTCTTCATTCTCAATTGTCTTTCCACCTTAATGGCAATGTGCACCATTTCGGTTATGGTATGGTAGGAATGTAATTCCACCACATGGGCTATTTCCATGTTCAAACCAGCCAAGAACCTTGCCATGGTGGCTTCCATAGGTTCCTCCAATTGAGTTCTCGCCAATGCCATCTCCATAGCCTTGAAATATTCTTCCACACTTCTACCCCCTTGTGACAACCTTTGCAACCTTTGATACAGCTCCTTAAAATAATGTTGGGGAACAAACCTTTCCCTCATGACTTCTTTCATGGCTTCCCAAGTGGTAATGGTTCTAAGGCCAAGATTTCTCCTCCTAACCAACATTTGATCCCACCATATGATTGCATAATCTTTGAACTCCACAGCCGCAAGTTTGACTTTCTTTTCTTCCGAATAGTTGTGGCACTCAAAGATGAGTTCAACTTGCCTTTCCCACTCCAAGTACAAATCTGGATTTTCCTTTCCATGGAAGGAAGGAATCGTCATCTTAATGCTTCCCACATTTGAATCAACCCTTTCTTCAATTCCTTCCCCATTTCCATAGTCCCAATTCCTATAATTTCTACCCATTCTTCTTCCTCCAAATCCTCTACCTCTAGGTGGCCGAAACCCCCTACCCCTTGGATTATGGAAGTGTAACTCATTTTCTTCTTCAACAAATTCATTCCTCCATTCTTCTTCATTAAACTCTTCTTCCCCAATATTCTCAATTCTTGCTTCCTCATTTCTGCCCACATTTTGGCCGAAACCCATTCTAAGCATTCCATTTCCTCTTCCTCCTCCATTACCTTCCACATTTGGTGACCTATCTCTACTACCCTTATCCCTAGTATCTTCCTTATCCTTTGCCTCCAACCTCTCAATCCTATCCAGCAAGGTGGTCATCACAAAGTTATTTCGGTCCATTTGTTGCCTTAAAGCTTCAAGCAACATTTTATCATCTCCATTCGGTCCAACCTTACTACTACCACTGGTTTCTTGTTCTTTAGACATGTTTAAGGCTGCAAGAAAGAAAACGTTAGTAGAAAATGGCTCACCCTCTCAAGTGTTTCACTCAAGTAATGGCTTTTCTCTCCAATACTCTCACTCTCTTGCCTTTTACCTCTCAATTCTCTTCCTTTTGCTTACTTTTCAAGAACTAGGGCAGAGTGTCTTTAAACCCAATTTGAAAATATATCAATGAAAATCATAGGGATTAGGAAGAAATGGATTTGCAAATTTAACACGACTAGTTACCTAGTTATGGCTTCATTAAACCAAACAGACCTTAAGATGGCACGAGTTTGGTATCCACCAACAATAGTGTTCAGATTTGCAAGAAAGAAGAAGAAGATAACTTTAGAATTAAAGGAAAACAAATATATAGAAGTAAAACCCTTGAAAACCAGATTGGAATCCCCCCAATATGATGTTAACAATCCCAAAAGACTCAAAGGAGAGATTGCTCACTGTTTTGCAACAAACTTCAAGTTTAGAGCTCAATTCGGCTAGCTCTTAGTTCTCCAATCAAACCAACGAATTTCAAGCTGAAAGTTGGTGGTTTATTGCTATTTATGATGGAGATAAAGAGGGTAAAATTTGGGAATTTTCTGGATTGTTTTGGTGGACGAACTGATTTGCCCCCTTTTTTTTTTTTCCAGAATTTTCTCTTCTCTTCTGATTCTTTTTTTTTTTTTTTATATATATAGTTCAATATCCCCCACAAGATAGTTCAACCCCTTTGCAACAACTCAGCAAACACAAAGAAAGATGAAGGAATCTCCCCTTGGCCGAAAGCCTTGAGGAGAAAACAAAAAGTTGGAAGATGAAGAGTTGAAATGGAGAAAAAAAACTTACCAAAAAAAAAAAAAAAAGAAATGGAGAAAACACACCTTGTTAGGATGATCAAGCTCTGATACCAAATGATGAGAAAGTGAAAGGATCTTTATATTTAATCCAACAAGGTTTCCCACTTCAAGAATCAACACAACCCCAACCCGTGGAGAGGCAATGATTCGGTTTTGAGGGAAGGGACAAGCCAAGGAACCAACTCACAATAGAAACAAGTTCTAAGGTAACTTGATTATCAAAGATAAAATAGTCAATTGGCTAAAATGACTAAGTCCAAGTTCTTTCAAGAAGCAAGGAAGAAAAGTCTCTCAAATTGATTTTCAAATCTGAAAAATTACATCCTATTCACCTTGGTGGCCGGCCACCTTACTTATAATACTAATATTTCAATCTTGGAACATCCCTCCAAGAATAGGAAAGGCCAAAAGACAAGCTTAAATGGCATTAACTCAAAAGGCCCTCATTGGCTAGCAATTAGGGCATTCATTGCATCAGTTCATTAACTCCAAATCAATTAAAACATGCATTAAATAAGGTCTTAAATACAAAAAACAATAAAAGACTGAAATGGGCTTGACTCTTGACATGGTAGACTTGAGTCTTCATCTTTGGCCAAATAAGAGGCCACCATGTGGCTGCCACCTAGCCTTTAACTAATCTCCATTTGGCAATCCCCTTTGTCCACTTGGCAAAGAACTTGGCACTTGAATTCTTCTCTTTGGCCGATTGCTTCCTCTTGTCCAAAAGCTTCCATGATCAAACTTTGGAGTTCCTTTGCTTTGGCTCTAGTTATGGGACCTTGATAGCTTAATGATGGAGCTCCTTCATCAAGGGCTTTATTTAGGTTGTAATGGGGTCAAGAGTTTTATGAGTTGCCAAGAAAAGGATGATTCATTCAAAATATGCCTTGGAAAAATCTTAACATGACCTGAATTTCCCAATTGTTCCCTTTTCTCTCTTTATCTTAATTTTTCTTTCTTCTCACATTTCTCTTTGTTCATCCCACATTGTATAACTACTAAGAGAGATAAGAATTTTTAATTTCCTAACCATTCTCACGTACAATATTTGATTTGGCTTCCTCATTTATTTATTTTTTAATTGAAATGGAAATAGGGGAATTGGGCATAATTATATAACACTCTAAATTGGACAAAATTGATCTTACTCTTCCGATTCACACATTTCTCTCAAACTAATTTCATACACTCTCCCTCATCCAACCCTAACCCAAAATATTGTTCCCAAGGCACATTGGGTGGTTAATTATGAATCATAGGCTTAGGGACTTATGTTTGGGTTATTTCAAGAAATTTTAATATTCATTCAAGCTCAAATTGGTTCCTAAGGATAATGTAACAAAGAAAGGTCATTATGGCTCAAAAAATCCAAATAAGACCTAGTTTCATTTTCTAAGCTCCAATTTGTTCTCATAAAGTTCAAAAAACATTTCATTGCTTAACTTAAAGTTGCATTCCCTCATCATAAGTTCAAATAAAAAAAATAAAGCTATTCAATAGAAATGATAGGAAAAAATTTTTATCCAGATTAAAATGTATATCACTCATCAAGAATGTGGAATGCTCAATGCTTACATGGTACTAGTCTCCACTACATGAAGGATCACATTCACAAAATAAAATAAGAAATTCCCTATCATGAACTCATGTTTCATAATTCATTTACTTCAAATTCAGTTTCAAGTAACTTTAAAAATATAGGTTCAACAAGATCAAACACATAAAGTCATTATTTCACAAGCAGTCATTATTTAGTCACAATTTGATCATTCACCATGCATTAAGAGTAAGTAATATTTAAACTTCAAAACATCTTCTTTCATTAATCCCAATTTGGTTACAAAAATTTAGAGCTATGTTCAATTCATGATTCCCACAAGATCAATCTTCACCAAAGGTGTGGTAAGTTCAAATCACTTTCAAGATCAGTTCAAAATGGAAACAAAGACAAAATGATTCTAGGTTATCACTTCTATCCAAAAATCTAATAAAGACCTAGACTAGTGAAATAAACATTTCAAAGAACTAAGTGCCCTAATTTATCAGATCATAGGTATAAAAAGGAGGGTCATCAGTCACATGGCTACTCTTGCCCTTTCTTCATTTCTTCCTAATCATTCTGTAACTTCTCTTACCCCCTTCTCAAAATGCCTTGCTCATCCTTAATACCTCTCACTTATTCTCGAATCTCATCATGCCTCTCCTCAAGCCGAGCTAAAGTCTCTTCAGTGGATGGAGAAGCCACCCTCCTTAGCTAACTCTTAAATCTCTTTATGGAAAAAGCAGTGATAAGCCCCAAAGGGTTAGCTTTATCTATGCTTGATCTCATTTTCACTCCTTCTTTCTTTACAAACTCTATAATAAATAAAAAGAAGTCTTGAAAAACCCATCTTGCTCCTTGCAGCAGTAGTTATGGTATCCCAAACATGTTGGGCCAAATCAATGGTCAATCCTATGGCAATGGCATACATCAATAAAGCTCTTTCATAGTTCACAACAGAAGTGTTCATCAAAGGCATAAGCTAAACATGTGAGGAGGTGGAGTGCATTATACTTTTTACTTCATTTCTTTCTTTTCATTCTCAGTTTGTCTCAATCTCTCTCTATCTTTTAGAGCTTGAGCCAATTCACCTCTACATGGCCTCTCATTTTCTAAATAAGGGAATCTAAGATTATCCACTCTTTCGAGCCCAAAGAAATTTACTACACTTTGTGAAATTAATGTCTTTTTCCCTCATTCTTGTATATAAACAATCTTCATCATCTTTCTAGAAACATTTCACATTTGCATAGAACTCTCATACTAAAGTCACTACTGCCTGACCTCTAAGCTCAACAAATTTCACCTAATTTCTCTCTTCAAAATTCCGCTTCAGTTGATACCCTAAGATTGGTGATGTTCTAAGTTAATTCCTCTCTCAGCTATCACAGGCATGTATGCCCAATGTGTCTTAATTTCTGACTCTGCATTCAAATATGCGAACATATAGGAATAACACTCGAGTTCAAGGGCAGTACCACATAAGTTCAATTTATTAAGGTATTTCTTTAGTGATTTGGGCTGGTGGTGGGTCAGGTTGGGCTAAAGAAGAAGCAGCGCCCTTGGTTTTCTTTGTCTTGGGGTTGGTTTTGATTTTCTTGGGGGTTTCTGATCATAGGAGCCAGATGCTCCTTAGTTTTGTTGGGATGTATGCCCTAAAGTCATATATTAAATGATAAATTGATTTTATTTTAACAAAGAATAAACTGGGGTTGGAGTTCAATTATACCTTTTTAGTGGAGTAAGGTATAATTATTAGGGGATGTATTCGTAATTATGAGATAATTATGGGTAATTTCTTAATTAGCCAACTTAAGTTTATTTGCACCTAGGTCCTCTGCTCTTGCTTGATTGTGCATATTTTCTGCTTTATTATCATGGTTACATGGTTGATTATATGTGAGTTATTTGTTAGAAATCCCATTTGTTATTGCTAAATGTGAATTTTGATCAAATTATGGGATTTTGCAGGGTTATGTGACCAAATTGAGAAGAAAAGAAGCAAATATGAGCTGAAGGAGGCAAGGAGCTGAAGATGGACCTGATGGGTGCCCCACAGAGACCACGAGCGCCCCACCCAAAATCAGATGGGCGCCCCTCATTATTCACGGGCGCCCCTCAGTGGTCACGGGCACCCTACCCTTAATCAGATAGGCACCCGCTAAGAGGGTTTTTGGGGTTGTTTCGTTGGGGACTTCATCAAATACTTTGGACAACTAAGCCATGGGCACCCCTCATTATTCACGGGCGCCCATGATGACTTTTCCAGCACACATGCAGAAAAAAGTTTGAGTTGTAATTTTACCCTTACGCCCCTTGTGTTATGTACTAATGTAAATAGAATACTTCTGATGTAGGGGGATGTTCGCAACCCTACGTAAGCTTTAGGTTTTGTTTCTTGAGAGTTTTTTTGAGAATTTTACATTACACTTCGCACCTAAGGTTAAGGTTCTGATTTTGCTTTGGATTATTCAAGCTTTGTTTCATCTTCCCATTCAGATTAACTTGTAAGTTACATTCATTACTTCGTTTTAATTAAAGGTTCATTATTCTCTATCGCTTTGTTCTTTATTTTCGCTCCGTAGTACTTCGTAGTCTTTTTTTGTGATTGATTTGTTTTCAAAATCGCTTTAAACCCCTTCGATCTACTTCATTTTTGTGTTTGAGTATATAATGAAGATAATTCCTTTTTCAAAAGGCTTCGTTTATGCTTTCGCAATGTTGGGCTAGGGTTTGTTCTTGGCTTCAAGCCATTGAAGGTGGTGTGGTAGTTTGGTGAACTCAAATGTAAGATTCTTTTCAATGAAACATATTTTTTATTCGAATTGGAATTTTGTAGTAAGCTAGGGTCCTTTCAAAATCAACTCATCTGTGTTATAACCATAACTTGGTTACAAGTATTCATTTGTGCACACCAAGTGCTTAGTTCAATGTCCCGGTGAGTTAGACTCTTATTTTCCAAAACCCAAATTTGGTTTACTTTCGGAATCAATCACCCGTGTTATAACTAAAGCTTGGTTACGATTGGCCACTCGTGCACACCATGTGGTTGGTTCAATGATCGAGTGATTTGTAACCTATTTTCATAAAACCATAACATGAGGTTTTCTTAAGAAATTGGCTCATCCATGTTACAATCGAAACCTGGTTATGAGTTAACGCTCATGCATACCAGGTGTTCGATTCAATGTCCCGATGAGTCCGAAACTAACTTCAAAAGCCTCCGCTTACTTTGAGTTCCATAAATTAGGTTTTAATGAAATATCTTCCGACCTAGCAAAGCATGTGCGATTGCTAGGTTGAGTAACAAACGCGTTTGAGTAAACCATTACCATCCCACTACTGGATTTGGTTCGAAGCCAAGATTGTCTTCGTTATTTTATTTGCAGTGTTTTTATTTTAATTTAGAATCACAATTCCTACACTCCATCATTCTCAATCCAACCATATTCAAACACCTTGTAAATCTAAAATTAGTTTAAATTAACTTAGGTTCACCTACTAACTAAGAGAACAAGTCTAGAGTTTTTAACAAAGCGCTCCCTGTGGAGATGACCTCGGTTCTCACCAAGTAAGACTGCGACCACCCTCTTGCACTTAAGAGGTAGAACCCGAACATATTTTAGGGTTGGTCATTGCCTATATAAAGGATCAGCCTGTTAGGTTGCCCACACAACCCTAGACATCAGAAAACCCTAAGAAGATCCTAATAGGAGAAAGAGTAGAAAACCTAGGTGTCTTAACCATCAAAAAAAGAAAAGTTCAAGAAACCAATATCAAATCAAGAAATAACAAAAGGTTAGTTTTGTTTATTAATTTAATTTCACTTTTGTATTTTGAATACAATTATGTAAAGAAATTTATAATTTTTCATGCATGATCGATCCGAAATTGTTTTTTAAAACCTATTCAGTTGCATTGTTGATTCTAACAATTGGTATCAGAGCGGTCTCGCATGATTCTTTATAACATCTTGTTTGTTCATGGAATTAAATTAAGTTTTAATTTATCTATGCGAGTTGTATTGATTAATTGCTATCCAGAATATTAATTAAAATTAGATTTTAGTTAATATGAGAAGAAAAAGAAATCCTCACCAAGAACGGGTTTGTTGAATATTTTTTTTATTTGGCCAAAGAGTTGGACACAAAAAAAGGGTTTCTCTGTTTTTTTATTTTAATTATTTTTTGAAATTATTTCTAAAAAAAAAAAAATTTCCGGCGGCCACGAATGGTTCACTGGAATCCTAATCCTACAAGAGGATGGATGTGGTGTCTTGCACAATCCCAAAAGGTTTGGAATTCTAGCGCGTTACCCGCATAGGAATGACATTTTGGAAAGGTTTCCTTTTGTGGGTTTTGATTCCATGCTTCTCGGTGCACCACAACTAATGTACATAGCTGGCAGCAAGCCTTCCAAGTGCTGGAATTAGACTAAGGCTCTATTTGCCTGTCGATTTTTCTAAAAACTGTGTTATTTGGCCCTTTTTGCATCAAAATAAATTCGTTTTGAATCCAATTTTTTTTCTGTAACTTTCCAACAACCTAAACAATAGTTTTAAAAGTTAAAATTCAATTTTTGAATTTTTTAAATATTTTTAAAATTATAGGTTGTTTAAAAGTTTAGAAAATAAGGTTTTTGGTTCAAAACGAAGCCAAGTTCTTTCCTAATTTTTTCTCTCTAGTTCTGGACATTCTTTAATGTATGATTAAAGATTTGCAATTAATTAATATAATGTTAGGAATTAATAATTGTTATTAATTCTAAACTTTACATAATAATTCATATGTTACAATTTTATTGTCGTTTAAAATTATTTGGTTATGAATGGTTATATATGCTTGTTATAAATGTGACATGGGGATCTCTCTTTTGGTTGGTCAATAGGAAAAGATTGTATAAATTTATGTGGAAGGCTTGTACAGGGCAATAAACCTGGTTTTCCCGTGAAAGGGCACGTTTATTGGTTTCCTTATTTCTTCCTTTAATTTTTTTTTTTTTTCTCTTCCAACTATTTAGAAATTATGTATGCCCATTTGTGGGCATAGGCATTATGTAATTTTTGAATGTTGAAGAAACAAAGAGGAAGAAGGAGACCAAGCAGGCCGAGTTCAACCTTATGTTATAGATTTTGCATAGATTTTCTATTGTAGACCGGAAATCAAAGATGTTGTTTACGTTTATGCATATTTATACTGCGCGTGATGTTATTATATTTGATAATATACATGTTGTGCATGCATGCAAGAAAAACTTTTTTTAAAATCCATGAACTTAAAAAGGAAAAATCATTCATAACTTGCTTTGAAATTTTGTAAAAGAAAGTCTTTTTCAAAATTAAATTTTATTTTTTGAAAATAAAAGAAAGCAAGACATGAATAATAAATTTTAAAGTATCCTCAAATTTAAAATTCAAGTGTTGGTCTTCCATTATCAGTTCATAGTAAGATGAGGATAAGCATCTCAAGTCATCTTCGAGTGACCGTTTCCCACGGAAGGTGCTTATTCTCATTGGTTACAAGATTGAATCTCTTAGGATAAGGATGATTGAGATGGTGTAAGGATGATTCTCCCCACGAGAACACTTGCTTACAACGGTTGTCTTACATTCGAGATAATGGTGTGCACTTGATCAAAAGGAAAATAACTGTTGGCCCCACGACTTAGTTATTTTACTTTTGAAGACCAAATAGAGGGTATTATAATATCATATGGTATGAGATGCCTAGTTGATATTGTAAAGGATATCATCCTATTAATCATATAGGTGGCATTTGACTTCCCCACGAAGCATGTTATTTATATGGATTAAGTCCCTTTGTATTCATTTATAGTGTTGTTATCCCAAATAGCAACACTAGAGGGGGGTGAATTGGGTTGCTTAAAAAAATTTACAAATAAAAATTTCAACCCTAAAACAAATATGTCAAGATGAAAAGGATAATCAAATATAAAATGCACCAAAAAAATTATTCAATATTTGTGGATGAAGAGTGAGTGCTAGTGTTTGCAATAAATATAAAGAGAAGGAAGAAGAAGTAAACACAATCAATTTATAGTGGTTCGGCTTTAATGTTGCCTACATCCACTCCCCAAGGCCTTCCTTGAGATTTATCCACTATTATTTGAAGAGCTTATTACACGCTTCCTAAGGTGCTAGAAACCTTTCCCAAGTGATTTTATCCCCAAATCACTCACATAAGTCTCTCTCAAAGAAAGTATCTTGTTTTGGTTCTAACACTTGAACCAAAACCAACAAAAGCTCACCCAACTCTCACAAATTAAAAGGGCTTTAAATTTCCCTTTCTTACAGCAACAATGATGAGTTTGAAACTCAATCAAATCAAAAAGAAACTCTCAGAAGTTGAATATGAAAGATGAAGCACAAGTGTGAGAAAAAATCACTCTATGTTTGCAAAGTTATGGAATTTCTTGTATCTCTTTGTAAACACTTCTTTCTTGCCTTGTTCATCCCCTTGAATCTGAGTTTGAGGCTCTATTTATAGATGAAAATCTGCAAATGGCCGTTACTAAGTGAAAGGACACTTTTGCCCTTGAAAGAAATTGAATTTCCTTACTTCTAATGCTGTCTTTCAGATTCAGATTTTCTGAGATATATTTGTGACTATTTTTCACCCTCATAACATTCAAATCTGACATTGCCTCAGAGTAAGGACTTTGTAGATGTATAAGTCCGCTATCATATTTCAAAGTTTGAGCTTCATCCAACGGTTAGATAGTCAAACATGGCTTTTGAACCGAGACCAGCTTCTGATAGCTTTTTCTGACATTCTGAATCTGTATTTCTAGTTTAAGCTTCTGTTTCACCATGATACTTTTAGAATTAGAAGAAAATTAAACTACAAAAGTTGTAGCTTTTTGAGTCTTCTTTTCACACACCAAAAATCATAACTTGTAAAGATGTATAGTATAAGTTAAATCTCAAAAACTAAGACTAGCTCCAGAATCCAGAATTAAAAACTTTTCTGTAATGACTAATATTCCAACTCATGGTTTGATATCTTAACATCGGATCAACAAAAATGTCCCTTCGGTACAGTTGTAGATATACAAGTCTAGTTTACTATATTAAAATTTCATGATAATTGAACTGTTGGATCTTAAGATATCATCTATATACTGACATGTGTCTGATTTCTCTGTTTACCCGAGTTAACCTCTAGTTCAAATCCTCATCTTACTTCGATTTCTATTACTCCCAACTTTGAAATTCCTTTATTCCTTCCTCCAAATTATGTGAAAATATCTAAAAAATAATATCAATCTCTTCCAACTCTATTATCTTGAATCTATCAAATGAATTGTAACATTTCATACAATATCTATTTGAAAATTAATTTTGAAAATTTAATTCAATGTTTGTTATCATCAAAATCAATGTCAGTGTTGGAGTATGAGAGGAAATTCTCAGACCTATCAAAGTATGCACCTGAGTTAGTCTCCACTACTCATTTGAAATGCAGGAGGTTTGAGAGGGGATTGAGACCAACTCTGAGGAACAAAATGGTAATGTTGGGGCTAGAGGATTATGAGACTCTGGTAAACCGGGCCATGACAGTGGAAAGGGACTTGAATGAGACCAAAGTTATCTATGAAAGTCGACGAGGCAAGATGATGGGGACTCAACTAGAAGGCGTTAGCAGAAAAAGAGCTAAGGGTAACTCATCCACTTCACAGATGCAATTATCCTATCAGGAGAGTACAACACCTAGACTATCAAGGAAATTTGAAAGCACTTCTCAAAGGTTGATCATATGTTTTAATTGCAAGCAACCAGGGCATAAGAGCACTGAATGCCCTAAGGCTAGAGGACAAAATGAATCCATGAGGCAGATGAGAAACGGACAGGGTGGAGATGAGAAAGTGTGTTATGGGTGTGGAAAGACAGGGCATATTCAGAAGTTTTGCCCTCAGAGTCAGCAGGGTGTAGGAAGAAGGATGACATAACCTAGACAGTGGTTACAGGGAGCCCGCCCATCGGCCTCCCAATCAGTACAGTAGCAGTATCAGCAGAGGAGTGTCCCACAAAAGACGATGCAAGCTGGAACATCACAACAGTCAAGGGTGAACCCGCCGGGACAAAGGTTTCGTCGGCCACAGAATATTCAGCCACAGGGTAGAGTGTTTACAGTGGCACAACAGGAGGCGCCAGCTGAGCCATTGGTGACAAGAGGTATTTTTCGTGTCTATTCATCAAATGCCATTGTACTCTTAGACATGGGAGCATCCTATTCATTTGTTGCCGCGTCATTTATGTATGCATTGGGATTGGATGTTAGCCCCTTAGAATTGTTTTTGCATGTTGAGACCCCCATAGCGGGATTTTCTTCTTTGACTCAAGTGTGTAAGGGATGTGGACTAAGGGTAACTGATGTATTTGATGGGCGAGAGTTCGTCTCAACTTTTGACTTAATTGTATTGGAAATGAGGGGTTTTGATGTCATACTTGGAATGGATTGGCTTATGTCCTACCAAGCTATGATTGACTGTAATAAGCGTAAGGTGACCTTAACTACACCAGAGGGGGATCAAATTCGCTTCTTTACAGACTGGTGTGAAATAAAAAAAGCGTCACTTTTGAAAAATCAGAGAAAAGATGAATTGTGTAGTCTATTTGCTTGCATGGTTATAGAAGAAGATGATGGGGAACAGAGAGTTGAATTGCCTAGAGTTGTGAATGAATTTCCTAAGGTGTTTCCTGAAGAAATGTTTGGGTTGCCACCTGAAAGGGAAGTGGAATTTTGTATTGATTTGGTTCCGGGCACCAAACCCATCTCCATTCCACCCTACAGCTTGGCACCGGCAGAGTTAGCAGAATTGAAGACACAGGTGGAGGAATTGTTAGCCAAGGGATTCATCCGGCCAAGCACTTCACCTTGGGGTGCGCCGGCATTATTTACAGCTAAGAAAGATGGGACTTTGAGAATGTGAATTGATTACAGGAAATTGAACAGGGTGACCATTAAGAATAGATACCCATTGCCAAGAATCGACGATTTGTTTGATCAGTTGAAGGGATCAATGGTGTTTTCAAAGATTGATCTACGATCCGGGTACCATCAAGTGAGGATAAGGAAAGAAGACATTCCAAAGACGGCATTCAGAACTCGGTATGGTCATTATGAGTTTCTGGTTATGCCTTTTGGTTTAACAAATGCACCAGCAGTCTCTATGGACTTAATGAATCGAGTCTTTAGAGATTACTTGGATGAGTTTGTGGTGGTATTCATAGATGATGTCTTGGTGTATTCTAAGTCAGAAGAAGAACATGAACAACATTTGAGGCTTGTACTACAAAGGTTGAAAGATCATCAGTTATATGCTAAGCTGAGCAAATGTGAGTTCTGGCTTAGAAAGGTTAAATTCCTAGGACATGTGGTCTTAGAGGAAGGAGTAGCAGTAGACCCATCCAAAATTGAAGCTATTTTGGAATGGTCTCAACCGAAGTCCGTATTTGAGATCTGTAGTTTCCTTGGGTTGGCAGGATACTACAGAAGGTTTGTCTCGGATTTTTCTAGATTAGCGGCCCCGCTAACTAGATTAACCCGAAAGGGGATCAAATTTGAATGGAGTGATGTATGTGAAAGATCATTTCAAGAGATAAAAAGAAGATTGACTACTGCACCAGTGTTGGTTATCCCAGAGAGGGGAGCCGGTTACTTGGTATATGGTGATGTGTCACGAGAAGGACTTGGGTGTGTTCTTATGCAGAATGGGCGAGTGGTGGCCTATGGGTCAAGACAGTTGAAGAATCATGAAAAGAATTATCCAGTAGATGATTTGGAGCTGGCAGCAGTCATTTTTGCCCTAAAGAGTTGGAGACATTACTTGTATGGTGAGAAATTTGAAGTATTCTCGGATCATAAAAGTTTGAAATATATTTTTACTCAGAGAGACCTGAATTTGAGGCAACGGTGGTGGATGGAATATATGGAGGACTATGACTTTGAATTGCATTATCATCCAGGCAAAGCTAATGTAGTTGCAGATGCCTTAAGCAGGAAGAGTAGAAGAACTATGGCTTGTATAGCAGTTAAAGAATGGGAATTGATGGGGACATTGAATGAGTTTGAATTGGAACTAAAAGAGGGAGAGGAACAAGGGATGTTGCACACTGTGGTCACCCGGCCAGTCTTAATTAATAGAGTAATTGAGGCTCAGAAGTTAGATGAGGAAACTAATGATGTTTGTAATAAAATAAAGTATCAAGTGGATATTCCAGGCTAGACAGTGGGTGATGATGGAGTGGTCAAATACCAAGGGAGAATCTTTGTGCCCTCCTCTGTTAGAGAGGAAGGCTTGAGGGAATTTCATCATTCCTGGTTAACAGTGCATCCGGGAGGTACAAAAATGTATCATGACTTAAAGAGGCAATTTTATTGGGCAAGAAAGAAGAAGGGTGTGGCGGAGTTTATTAGCAAGTGTCTAACTTGTCAGCAAGTGAAGGCAGAGCATCAAAGACCGACTGGATTGTTACAGCCTTTGCCAATATCCAAGTGGAAGTGGGAAAATGTGACTATGGATTTTGTGTCAGGGTTACCAAGGACAAAAAGAGGTTGTGATGCCATATGGGTGATTGTTGATCGGTTGACCAAGTCGGCTCATTTCTTGCCAATGCGAATGACGGATTCAATGGACTCTTTAGCTCGATTATACATTCGGGAAATTGTGAGGTTGCATGGAACGCTAGTGTCTATTGTTTCAGATCGGGACTCTCGTTTCGTTTCTCGCTTCTGGCAGAGTTTTCAAGCAGCCATGGGGGCAGAGTTGTGTTTTAGTATGGCTTATCATCCCGAAACTGATGGACAATCGGAACAAACAATTTAGATTTTAGAAGATATGCTTTGAGCTTGTGTGTTGGACTTTAAAGGTAGTTCGGAGGATCATTTGCCACTGGTGGAATTTGCTTATAATAACAGTTACCAGGCTAGCATTGAAATGGCACCATTTGAGGCATTGTATGGAAGACCGTGTAGATCACCGGTGTGTTGGACACAAGTTGGAGAAGCGGCCATGATTGGGCCAGAATTAGTTCGTGAGACTAATGAAAAGATTAAGGTAATTAGGCAAAGACTAGAGACAGCACGTAGTTGCCAAAAGAGTTATGCAGATCAAAGAAGGAGACCCTTGGAGTTTCAGGTGGGAGATCACGTATTTCTAAAAGTGTCGCCACAGAAGGGACAGTACAGATTTAGCAAGCGAGGGAAGTTGTCTCCCAGATGCATTGGCCCGTTTGAAATACTAGCACGAGTTGGAGAGGTTGCTTACCGATTGGCATTGCCACCCCAAATGTCGGGAGTGCACAAAGTTTTTCATGTTTCTATGTTGCGTAAGTACATTCCAAACCCTACTCATGTGCTGAATTGGACTGAATTAGAAATAGACTCGGATGTGAAGTATGAAGTGCAACCGGTTCAAATTTTGGATGCTCGAAACCAGGTGCTACGGGGTAAAACAATTCCTTTGGTTCGAGTGTTATGGAAACATCATGGAGTGGAAAAATCAACTTGGGAACGTGAGCTCGAGATGCGGGAACGCTATCCTCATTTGTTTTCTTAAGATAATGTTGTGTACTAAATTTCGAGGACGAAATTTTTTTTAAAGGGGGGGAGAATGTAATACCCCAAATTTTCATGTTAATATAATTTGATGGTTTTAACATGTTTTTGGCATGTTAGTATGTTAATTAAGTGAGTTTAGTCATTAAAGATGACTTGTGGGTATGAATTTTGGAAGAAATGGGCAAAATAGCTCAAAAATCAACATTTTGACTCGAGGGCGTGCAGAGGGGTGCCAAAGGTAGAGGATAGGCGCCCAAGGTAGAGGAGGGGTGCCCATGGGTCTAGGATGGGCGCCCATGGTCCATTATGGGCACCCCACTTGTGCAGAAAATCAGCAGAAGGGTGTTCTTTGGTTGGAAGGCCGAGACTTAACCCTAGGGGCACCTATACTAGCTAGGGGTGAGGTTAGACCTAAGGATTACTGTTGGGGGATTAAAAATATTGATATATATATATATATGATGGATTTGATGCAAGAGAGAGAGAGAGAATCGGCTAGGGAAGCAAAAGGAGACCAAGAGAAGAGAAAAGGAGGAGAAGAAGACCACTGGTTAGGTTTTCAAAGGTAGGTTTTCCAAACCTTCATGGAATTCAAATTACTTTTACAAGATTGAAATTAAGACCTTAAGAAACCTTCTTATGTTGTTCATTTTTAGTTTTGATCAAGAAGGGAGGAGATTGACCTCATCAAAGTTTGAGGGTTTGGAAGCTCAAGACACCCATTTGTTGATCTACCTTTTTACCACTCAAGGTAGGGATTTCTAGTCTCATTTTAACATATAAGAGATGTATTTGAGCTAGTAACACTTCTATGAAATTTATTTAAGATTTGGAACCCTTGGAAGTGGAGTTTGTGTGGATGAATGGTTGTGTGTATATATATGTATAGGTTGGAGCTAGATTTTTGTATTGAAGAAATGGATGGATTAAAATTTGTTTTGATGGACTTTTTGGAGTCTTCTAGGTCCTAGACAACCCAAGAAATTAAGGTATTAGGTTAGATATTGGATTGGGTAAAGTTTGGAACCTAAAAACATGGCTTAAAGTTGAAACCGGAGCACAATGACCTTCTGGGCAACAGAGGGGCACCCATGCTCTTAGGTGGGGCGCCCATGCTCTTAGGTGGGGCGCCCATGCCCCCTCAGGGGCGCCCATGAACTTTAGGAGGGGTGCCCACAGAGACCAAAACACCTTTTCTAATTTTTCTTAACATGACTTCCTACCTTAGGATTATGAAGGGGTTAGGCATATGTTTGTGTGTGAGACTTTTATTTGATTAATTGTATGGATTTTAAAATGGGAATGAGCTCTTAAAAGTGATTAAAGGTTGATTATCTTAAACCTATGGGATTAAGCTTGTAAAGGGGAATGCTTGCTACCATGAATGAAATGAATTGGAAGCCTACTTTGAGATAAGGGTTTTAATCAAGTAGAATTGTGAATATGCCTTAATATAAACTAAATGTTAAAGTGTATGAACTTGTGATTGCATTAATGAATTGTGATTTGGCAAAAGGGAGCTCATGTTCATAACATTGAAAGAGGTTAAATGTTTAATGATGCTTAATAAATGTTGTTATGTAATGAATCCTAGAATAAACCGGAATGTGGATTTATGTTGTGGAAAAGTATATGATGTTGAATGTGGACTTGTGAATGATGAGATGTAATATGATGAATGATTGTTTGTGTGACGGGGGCCGTGATGGGGTGTGGTAAACAGGAAGGGTTTGAGAGTACCCTCGGGTTGAGAGTCCGGGAACCTGCGCAGGGTTTGGTGTCAATGCCAGTGGGTTAGTAGCCCACAACATTGTGAGTGTATGGGTTACCCGTGACCTTGGATTGTGATCCTAAATGATGGTGTTTGGTTTGCCGTTTCCATTGGGTCTGGACCCATAAAAGACGGTGTTGTGTATACACCCAACCCCCGATGAATTGTGTGACTATGGTTGTGTGATGGATTGTTGGAATGTGACAATATGGATGTGAATACATGATTAAATGTTGAAATTGTGATAATGTGGTTGGGAATGTGACTAGATATAATATTAGGAAATTCAATAATGGAGATTGTTTGGAATTGGATGCCATATTGTGATGTCATTAAGTGTCAATAGGTATTGTAAATATGGATATGTGATCAATTTTGATTAAACATTAAAAAGTGAATTGAAATATGATCTGAGACTTAACAATGAGAATCTAAAGATTAAGTATTGGTTGGAATTGAATTTCTTTTCACAATATTGTTGTGTATAAAGGTACATAGTCTAAATTGGTGATGTCAATGAATGATTTTGATTCTAGAGTATAGGTGGTAACTAGATTCATCATAAAATGCTTGCATGTGTGAAATACATATCATATGTGTTTATTTGAGACTTGTGGGCACAAGTGGACCCGTGCTCAAATCCCTACAGACTTTGATGCAGGTACAAGCAATAACAATCAAGTGGGTTGATGTGTTGGGACTAGGAGGTTATGCATGAGCCCTACCAAGCTTATCAAAGCTCTTGGTCATCTAGTTTAAATTTCTTTTGGGAATTTGTAACGTTGTACATTTATGAACTCTTTCAATTTGGTTGTAATGGCCATAAGGCCTAAGTTATGTAATTTGGGAATGGTGTATTGTGGTTGGTGACATGGCAATGGTCAAGGTTAAACTTATGTTATTCTATCTTATGTTTTTGGCTCACTATCTTATGTTGCGTTGCTCTGATTATGGGATGGGTTATATTAGTGCATGTTATGTGTGTTTATCACTCACCCCTCGAGTCCCGAGATCCGGGGCGTGACAGGTCAGTGGATCGATTGGCCTTCAAAAGTGGAGGCGCCAAAAGATGTTGCCATGATCTTAACTCTTAGATGGTTAAGTCAAAAATAAGAGCCCTTGCTCTGATGCCAATTGTTATCCCAAATAGCAACACTAGAGGGGGGTGAATTGGGTTGCTTAAAAAAATTTGCAAATAAAAATTTCAACCCTAAAACAAATATGTCAAGATGAAAAGGATAATCAAATATAAAATGCACCAAAAAAATTATTCAATATTTGTGGATGAAGAGTGAGTGCTAGTGTTTGCAATAAATATAAAGAGAAGGAAGAAGAAGCAAACACAATCAATTTCTAGTGGTTCGGCTTTAATGTTGCCTACATCCACTCCCCAAGGCCTTCCTTGAGATTTATCCACTATTCTTTGAAGAGCTTATTACACATTAGCTTCCTAAGGTGTTAGAAACCTTTCCCAATTGATTTTATCCCCAAATCACTCACATAAGTCTCTCTCAAAGAAAGTATCTTGTTTTGGTTCTAACACTTGAATCAAAACCAACAAAAGCTCACCCAACTCTCACAAATTAAAAGGGCTTTAAATTTCCCTTTCTTATAGCAACCATGATGAGTTTGAAACTCAATCAAATCAAAAAGAAACTCTCAGAAGTTGAATATGAAAGATGAAGCACAAGTGTGAGAAAAAATCACTCTATTTTTGCAAAGTTATGGAATTTCTTGTATCTCTTTGTAAACACTTCTTTCTTGCCTTGTTCATCCCCTTGAATCTGAGTTTGAGGCTCTATTCATAGATGAAAATCTGCAAATGGCCGTTACTAAGTGAAAAGACACTTTTGCCCTTGAAAGAAATTGAATTTCCTTGCTTCCAATGCTGTCTTTCAGATTCAGATTTTCTGAGATATATTTGTGACTATTTTTCACCCTCATAACATTCAGATCTGACATTGCCTCAGAGTAAGGACTTTGTAGATGTATAAGTCCGCTATCATATGTCAAAGTTTGAGCTTTATCCAACGGTTAGATAGTCAGATATGGCTTCTGAACCGAGACCAGCTTGTGATAGCTTTTTCTAACATTCTGAATCTGTGTTTCCAGTTTAAGCTTCTGTTTCACCATGATACTTTTCGAATTAGAAGAAAATTAAACTACAAAAGTTGTAGCTTTTTGAGTCTTCTTTTCACACACCAAAAATCAGAACTTGTAAAGCTGTAGAGTATAAGTTAAATCTCAAAAACTAAGACTAGCTCCAGAATCCAGAATTAAAAACTTTTCTGTAATGATTAATATTCCAACTCATGGTTTGATATCTTAACATCAGATCCACAAAAATGTCCCTTTGGTACAGTTGTAGATATACAAGTCTAGTTTACTATATTAAACTTTCATGATAATTGAACTGTTGGATCTTAAGATATCATCTATATACTGACATGTGTCTGATTTCTCTGTTTACCCGAGTTAACCTCTAGTTCAAATCCTCATCTTACTTCGATTTCTATTACTCCGAACTTTGAAATTCCTTTACTCCTTCCTCCAAATTATGTGAAAATATCTAAAAAATAATATCAATCTCTTCCAACTCTATTATCTTGAATCTATCAAATGAATTGTAACATTTCATGCAATGTCTATTTGAAAATTAATTGTGAAAATTTAATTTAATGTTTGTTATCATCAAAATCAATTATAAAACTAACTTTATAAACCTTGGGCCAACAAGTGTCTTGAGGATAGCACTATTAGATAATGAAGAACAAAAGTATAGTTTTTTTTGTTTGCATCCACACTTAATATTTTTTTAATTTTTTATCAGATGTCATCATTTAATCCTCTCTCTATCATACTCAATCAAAACAAGCTCACTAGGCCCAATTATGTTGATTTGAAACAAAATCTGGATATCATACTCACTGCTGAGGGGTACAAATATGTTCTTACTACTGAATGTCCGATATTACCAAAAGAATGTGCATCTCAAGAGGAGCATGATTGTCACGCAAAATGGGTGAAGGCTGATGAGATGGCTTGGTGTTATATTCTAGCATCGATGTCCAATGTCTTATAGCATCAACACCAGAACATGGCTACTGCTAATGATATCAGGTTCAACCTCAATGAGATGTTTGGGGAATAGAGCAAGCCTGCCAGGAAAACTGCCATGAGAGCATTATTGAACAGTAAGATGGCTGAAGGAACTCCAGTAGAAGAACATGTTTTAAAAATGATGGATTATTTAAACATACTGGAGGTCCTTGGGGCTGAAATTGATGGAGAGTCCCAAATTGATATCATCCTTGAGTCACTGCCAGACTCTTTCAACCAGTTCAAGTTAAATGTTAACATGAACAGGTTTGGGTTTCCATTAGCACAGCTTCTTAATGCTCTGAAGGCAGCAGAGGGTATTATCAAGAGCAATCCTAGTGCTCATCTTGTTGCAGCTTCTTCTTCCAAGCCTAAGCATAAAGGCAAAGGCAAGGGAAAGAAGAACGCTGGTCCCAAAGGCACCAAGGATGTTGGTACTATCCCAATTGTGAACAAAGGGAACAAGAAAAAAGCAAATGCTAAGCCAAAAGGAAAATGTTTCCACTGTAGTGTGGAAGGACATTGGAAGAGGAACTACCCTACCTATCTAGCACAAAAGCGTGCAGGTATGCCTGAATCACTTGTTATTGAAGTAAGCTTTTTATCAGGTACTTCATATTCTTAGTGTATAGACTCTGGAGCAACTAATCACATTTGTAATTCGTTACATGGGTTTCAGGAAACCAAGAGACTAAGTGATAGAGAGATTTGCTTGCACCTTGGTGATGGCTCCAAGATTGCTGCTGTTTCAATTGGAGTAGTTAGATTATTTTTTAGCGATAAAACCTTAGTTTTAGAAAATTGCCTTCATGCACCTTGATTGAGCACATAAAATGCAAACTTACCAAGATAATGTGGATGGTTTTAGGTGTTTCATTTATATAAATCTCTTATCTTTTAAGGAAAGAAGCTAATTTATGTGCTTTTGGACTTTTGTAGGTTTTGGTGTTTCACTTGGTGAAGGAGGATGAAAAAAGAGGTCAAAGGAGTAAGGAAACAAAGTTGGCTAATATGCACCAGGAGCATGGGCGCCCCACCAGAAGCATGGGCGCCCCACCCTATAGCAGATGGGCGCCCACAGAGAGCTGATTTTGGGAGGAAAAGTGGGTTCTCAGAGACCTTTTATCGAACAGTTGGAGAGCAGCCAACATGGGCGCCCCACCTATAGCATGGGCGCCCCTGTCTTACCTTGGGCGCCCCACTCTTCATCAGGTGGGCGCCCACAGAGAGGGGATCCTGCCTGCTGATTTTGGCCATTTCTTTGAAGGCTTCATCAAACACCACATGCATGGGCGCCCCACCTCAAGCATGGGCGCCCATGGGACTCTTCCAGCACAAGTCCAGCAGAATTTTAGAGTGTAATTTACCATTTTACCCCTGAATTATGTAATGATATAAAAGGGTAGAATTTTGATAATTGGGGGTTCGGAAAACCCTAGGGGAAAGTTTAGAAATTTTTTTCTAAGAATTTTATGGATTTGGATTCGTCGCTTTCGCTTTGGAATATTCAAGTTCGATTTTGTTTTCGCAGTACAATTCATATGTAAGTTTTAATTTGTTAGTTTGTTTTTAATAAGGATTTCATGTTCTCTGTGTTTTGTCTTTAAGGTTCACTTCGTAGTGTTCGTAGACGTAATTTGTATTGATTCGCTTTCAAAATTGTTTTCAACCTTTTTGATTCATTTCATTTTTGTGTTTTGTTGCACATTGAAGATGTTTTTCTTTTCGAATCGTTTTTCTTACGCTTTTACTATGCTAGGCTAGGGTTTTTCTTGGTTTTAGCCTAGGAGTGTAATCAAATTGAAGGAGTTGAATTTGGATAGTTCGAACTAAACTGTGTTTATCTTTCGAATAAAAACATAAGGCACATAATTCTAGATTAATTTTCGGAAACGAATTGCCCGTGATACAGTTGAACTTCGATTACACTCATGTAAATCGAAGGTCAATTCCATGTCCCTGTGATTTCGAACCTGATTTCAAAATCCTAGAATTGTGAGTTCTTTACAAAAAGGGTTTTTTTCACACCAAATTCTCCGACCTAATATTACAGGTGTAAGAATTAGGTTGAGTTAACTACATATCCAAATTCAGCCTTCGAGGACATTACCGGACTAGGTTAAAACCAAGTATTTTCATTAATCCGATTGTTTAAATAATTCACGTACTTGGTTAAGTGTTTGAATTATTGGGCCCTTTAATGTGTCATTCTTAGTTTAAGTGTATTTCTTTTAAATTTTTCAAATTGTTTTTCCCAATTATTTTCCAATCAAATTTTCAATTACTTATTTGAAAACCCCAAAAAGATTTTCATCTTTTCTCTTTAAAACTTTTGCAAGCATTTTCAAAATCAAGTTTTCCAACATTTAGGCACCCCCTTGTTCCCTGTGGAAATGACCTAGGACTCACCTAGAATAGACACAACCGACCTCTTGCACTTGAGAGAACCCGAGAGAATTTTGAGATCGGTCAAGTTTTTGGCACCGTTGCCGGGGAATCAACGGTGTGTGTGTGCTGAACTCGGAGAGCTTGTGGATGAAAGCACTTGCTGGTGTGGTTACATTTGGACTTCCAGGTGACATCGCTCCTTATTTCTTTTCTTTTGTATATTTCATTTTTTTTATTTTTGATTCATTTTCTCTAGTTTTAGGATTTCTCTTCTTTTAGATATTTGAAAAAAAAAAAAAAAAACACAAACACAAACAAACTTAGGATAGTAGTTCACTGCATGTTTTTGAGGTCAGGCAAGGTTGTCGAAGTCATTCTGGATCATAGTAACCCTTCCTACATTCCTGAGCCTTTAGAGCCCTATATCTTAGCTTCACTCACAAACTCCCAATCGTCAGACTTAATGGCAAATTTAGAAGGGGACGGAAGTGTAAATGGGGATGATGGAGCCCTGGAAATTAGAAGGATTAGGGATCACCTTAACCTTGTTAGGCAAACCACACCTTCCTGTATCATTTTGCCTCTGAATAGGGGCAATTTCACCTTAAGACCAGGAATCATCCAACTCCTACCTAATTTCCATGGTCTTGATTCTGAAAACCCGTATAACCACTTGAGAGAGTTTGAGGAAGTGTCTAACACTTGTGTAGACCCGAATGCTAATGAGGATGTTGTCCGACTCCAACTGTTCCCATTTTCCCTTAAGGACAAAGCCAAACTGTGGCTCAGCTCCCTTCGCCCTCGTTCTATTGGAACTTGGCGTGAAATGCAAACCGAGTTTTTGAAGAAGTATTTTCCAACCCAAAAGACTCAACACTATAGGCGATAGATCACCACCTTTTCGTGCAAGTCTATTGAGAACTTCTGTCGTGCTTGGGAGAGGTTTAAGGACCTTTTGATGGCTTGTCCTCACCATGGCTTTGAGTCATGGAGGTTAGTGAGTATCTTCCATGAGTCTTTAACTCCCAGTCTCAAACAACTTCTCTCAACCATGTGCAATGGTACCCTTTTTGATAAGACTACGGAGGATGCCATGAATTTCTTTGACATGGTAGCCGAAGACTCAAATGATTGGGAAATTGGACCACCCTCATCTTCTGAACATAGGTATTCGGTACCTAGTCGCCAATTAGAGTTGAGTGAGAGTGAAGATTTGCGGGCTAGGTTAGCCGCCTTGTAACATAAGCTTGAGTCCCTTGAACTGAAGAACAAGGAAAAGTTGGTTGAGAAAAAAGTGGTTTGCGCCGCTTGTGATCAAATGGGGCATGATGCAAATTTGTGCCCCGAATTGCCTTTGCTTAGGGAGATAGCCTATAGTCAAGCTTACATCAACAATGCACCAAACCGTCCATTCCAGAATAGGGGTCAAGGAAATGCTCCTTATACCCAAAGTGGACATGTCCCTTACCAAGGTGGAGGCCAAGCTTCCAATGCTTACCCCCCAGGGTGGAGGAACCATCCCGGTTTCTCATGGAGGAATGATAATTCGGGACAACAATTTCAGCAACCACCTCCTTTACCATCATCCCAATTCCAACAGCCCAGTTTTGTTGCATACCAACCACCACATAAGAGACCTATTGAGGATACTCTTAATCAATTTATGCAACAACAACTGAACATCAACAATCAAGTAACTCGGGCTTTGGATGACTCAAGGGCCAAGTCTCTAAGTTGACCCAGGCTATGAGTACCACTCAGAGTGGTAAACTCCCTGCATAACCTTTTCCCAACCCGAAAGGCCAGGCGAACATGACTGAGTCATTGACCTCGGGTGCTACCTCACATGAGCAAGTTCAAGCTGTTACCACTCTGCGGAGTGGTAAGATCATTCAAAAGCCAATTGACCCTAGAGCCAATGTCCCTAGTGAAAAGTTGGGTTCAAAGGATAGTGGGGATGTCGAAAAGATTGGGTGCGGAGAGAAATGGAAAGAGCAGGAGGAAGGGAAAGTGGATGATAAGAAAGAGAATGGAGAGGTTGAAAAAGAGAGTGACGAGGAAAGCTAGTAAGGGGCCATTGGTTAGGCCAATAGACCATTCTGTTGAGCACATGCCTAGACCACCTTTTCCCCAGAGATTAGCAAAGGGCAAGAATGAGATGTTGAACTCAGAAATTTATGAGATGTTCAAACAAGTGAGGATCAACATCCCGTTACTTGAGGCTATCAAGCAGAACCCTTCTTACGCTAAGTTTCTCAAGGATATGTGCACTGTGAAGAGGAGGCTCAATGTCAAGGAAAAAGCTTTCTTGACAGAACAAGCTAGTGCCATAATCCAGTGGGACACACCCCCAAAGTATAAGGATCCAGGGTGTCCAACCATTTCCTGTATCATAGGAAATCGCATTATAGACAGAGCTCTACTGGACTTGGGTGCTAGTGTCAACCTATTGCCTTATACTGTTTATCAGCAACTAGGCTTAGGTGAGCTGAAACCCACCAGAGTGACATTGCAATTGGCTGACCGTTCAGTAAAAATGCCTAGGGGTGTGGTGGAAGATGTACTGGTCCAAGTAGACAAGTTCTACTTTCCAGTTGATTCCATAGTTTTGGACACTCAACCCATTCCAAACCCTACCCAATCCATTCTGGTAATCCTTGTAGACCCTTTCTTGCTACATCGAATGCAGTGATCAATTGTAGAAGTGGGGTAATGAAACTTTCTTTTGGGAATATGACCATGGAGATGAATATCTTTCGGGTAGGAAAGCAAATGGGAGAGTGTGAGGATATTAGGGAGGTGGATGTGATCCATGCTTTGAGTGAGGAGTACTTTGAGAAGTCTTACTTGGAGGACCCTTTGGAGTGTGCTTTAGTCAGGAGTGAGAGATGTGCAGTGTTGGATGAAGAGAATTACATGTATCTGGAGAGTTGATAGATGGGACTGAGAATGTCATGGTAGTTAATGGTTGGGTACCGATTTTTTAGTCTTTGGAGCCTTCCTTGATTAAGCCCAAACCATCAGTTGAGTGTCCCCCTTGCCCTTCTAGGAAACCATTACCGAGTGAACTTAAGTATGCATTCCTAGGGGAGGGTGAGACATTTCCTGTAGTAGTGTTAGCACGTTTGGAGAAAGAACAGGAAGTGAGATTGTTAGCAGTGTTGAGTGCCCACCGTCGAGCATTAGGTTGGACTGTGGCGGATCTTCGAGGTATCAGCCCCTTAGTATGTTCTCATCATATACCTCGAAGATGATGCTAAGCCGGTGAGGCAAATGCAAAGACGACTAAATCCTAATATGAACGAAGTTGTAAAAGGGGAGGTGCTTAAGTTGCTTGATGCGGGTATCATTTACCCCATCTCTGATTCGAAGTGGGTGAGTCCTACTCAGGTTGTTCCTAAGAAGTCTGGTGTCACTGTGGTTGAGAATGAGAAAGGTGAGTTAGTGCCTCAACGTAGCCAAACTGGGTGGCGTATGTGCATTGACTATAGACGCTTGAATGTGGTGACTCGGAAAGACCATTTTCCACTTCCCTTTCTAGACCAGGTGCTTGAGAGAGTAGCGGGAAAGTCTTTCTATTGCTTCCTAGATGGGTATTCAGGATATAATTAGGTTGAGATAGTGCTAGAGGACCAAGAGAAGACCACTTTCACATGTCCATTCGGCACATTTGCATATATACACATGCCGTTTGGGTTATGTAACGCACCTGCAACTTTTCAAAGGTGTGTGATGAGCATTTTCAGCGACATGGTTGAGCGGTTCTTGGAGGTGTTCATGGATGATTTCTCCGTTTATGGAGATACATTTGATGAGTGCTTGTCCAACCTTGAAAAGGTGTTAGTGCGTTGTGAGGAGAGTAATCTGGTGCTGAACTGGGAAAAGTGCCATTTCATGGTACAACAAGGGATAGTTTTGGGGCATATAGTATCATGTCGGGGGATTGAGGTTGACAAAGCAAAAGTAGAGTTGATTCAAAATTTGCCTACCCCTAGATGTGTGAAAGACGTTAGATCATTCCTTGGCCATGCTGGTTTCTATCGGTGATTCATCCAGTCTTTTAGTTCTATTGCCCGGTCCTTATGCTCATTGTTGTCCAATGATGTTCCTTTTGAGTGGACAACCTCATGCCAAGAGACATTTGACAAACTTAAACACCTACTCACCACTGCACCAATTGTCCAAAGCCCGGACTAGTCCTTACCATTCGAGCTTATGTGTGATGCAAGTGATTTTGCAGTGGGAGCCGTTTTAGGGCAAAGGAGAGAGGGGAAGCCTGTTGTCATTTACTATGCTAGTAAGTCTCTTAATGAAGCTCAAGTGAATTATACCAGTACGGAAAAGGAGCTTCTAGCAGTAGTATTTGCCCTTGACAAGTTTAGGTCATATTTGGTGGGATCTTGTGTCACAGTTTTCACTAACCACGCAGCCTTGAATATCTTCTTGCCAAGAAAGAGGCCAAGCCTCGTCTGATTAGATGGATACTACTCCTTCAAGAGTTTGATTTGGAGATTAAAGATAAGAAAGGAGTAGAGAACATGGTGGCCGACCACTTATCACGCTTGCCGCTTCATCTGTCTGACTCGAGTGACCACCCAATTAATGAACATTTCCCTGATGAGCACATCATGCACATAAGCACTACTTCTCCTGATCATCTTCCTTGGTATGCAGACATTGCTAATTTTTTAGTGACTGGCCAGATGCCTTCCCATTGGGCGAAAGCTGACAGAGTTAAGTTCCTACGCAATGTGCGTAGCTTCTTTTGGGATGAGCCTTACCTTTACAAGTATTGCTCTGACCAAATTGTGAGACGATGCATTCCAGATAGTGAGATTTCCAGTGTCATTGAGTTTTGCCATGCCTTGGCTTGCGGGGGTCACTTCTCTGCCAAGAAAACTACCGCTAAGATTCTTCAAAGCGGATTTTATTGGCCCTCGATGTTCAAGGATGTGCATAACTTTTGTTTGAGGTGTGACCGATGCCAACGATTAGGGGCCCTTTCCAAACGAAATGAAATGCCCCAAAATCCTATTATTATCTTGGAAATCTTTGATTGTTGGGGGATAGATTTTATGGGCCCGTTTCCTATATCGTTTGATTTTGAGTATATTCTTGTGGCCATAGATTATGTTTCTAAATGGGTAGAAGCCATTGCCACTCACACCAATGACCATCGTGTGGTGGTCAAGTTCTTGAAGGAGTATATCTTTTCACGTTTTGGATGCCCCGGGCCATCATTAGTGATGGTGGTAAACATTTTTGCAATCGGCCTGTGGGTATCTTAATGCGTAGATATGGTGTAACTCATAAGGTGGGGACTCCTTATCATCCCCAAAATAGTGGCCAGGTTGAGTTGGCAAATAGGGAGATCAAAGGTATTCTTGAGAAAACGGTTAACCCCACACGTAAAGATTGGTCTTTGCGGCTAGTCGATGCGTTATGGGCATATCATACGGCTTATAAGACTATTCTAGGCATGTCTCCCTATCGTCTTGTTTATGGCAAGGCTTGCCATCTACCCGTTGAAATGGAACATCGAGCTTACTGGGCAATCTGGCAATTCAATGAAAGTCTAGATGATGCCGGCACTCTTAGGAAGCTTCAATTGAATGAACTTGATGAATTGCGAAATGATGCTTTTGAGAATGCAAAGATTGACAAGGCTAAAATGAAGGATTTGCATAATAGACACATCCTTAGGAAATCCTTTCAAGTGGGCCAAAGAGTCTTGTTGTACAACTATAAGTTACATTTTTTCCCCGGGAAGTTAAGGTCTCAATGGTCGGGTCCCTTTGTCATCACTTCCATTTCAGAGCATGGTGTGTGTGAGGTGCATAACCCACGCAGCAACACTATTTTCAAAGTGAATGGCCATCGTCTCAAGCCATACTTGGAGTGTTTCGTGGCTGAGATCGAGACGTGGGAGTTGGCCGACCCACCTTCTTTCGAATGAAAGTCTAGAGCCCTAGTTTGTAAATAGTAGTTTGTTTCCTTTTGTTTTGTTTGGTTTTGTTTTAGATTAGAGAATTCTTGTTTTGAAGTTTGGTATGAATGAGTGTCGATTTGTGTCTTGAGTTGCTCTTGTCTGTACTTTGGTATTTTAAAAAACAAAAAAAAAAAAAAACTTTTTTGCTGTTCCAGCCCAAGTGGGATGCCCCACCTATAGCATGGGCACCCGTGTCCCCTGATGGGCGCCCCACATTCCCACATGGGCGCCCAAGCTTGCATGTGCTTCTTTAAAAGGTCACGTGACCTTCAAATTTCTGCTATTTCTTCCTAATTCCAGCACATACACTCAGCTATTCTAGCACACACCCGTGCCCAAGTTCCTCTTCTCCACCCGTGAGCTCCACCTTCCAATACTCTTGGTCTTTATGTTTCTTCTTCCATCTAAGTTGGTTTTCTACTTCCTTTGGTCGTGCTAGGCTGTTTTTACCAGCTTGTTCTTTCTATTTCGTGGGTATGTGTTGAATGGTGGAAGTAATGGCTTTTTCCTTTTGAAGGTAAGTTGGAGATCCATTGTTTGGTGCATGGGCTGTGAGTTTTGGCTTTAGTTTCAGTTCATTTACTGATTTTTGAGTTGATTTGCTAATTTTGGGAGGTTTGGACATGGAGTTGTTTCTTGTGAAAGGTGTGTTAGCAAGGTGCCTACCAAGTGTTTGCGTAAATGCCCAAGTCGGGTAGAGATTGCTATTTGATGTTGTGATCTTAATTTCATGCTTTTGGGTGGAAGAAGGTTGTTTTTAACGTTGGGGACTTGATTTTTGAGGTGTGTGCAAGTGGAACCAACGTGAGCCTACCACGTGTTTGATATTTTGCCAATCTCAAGTGGTGAGTCTACTTTGTTGGGCATTTGTGAGGAACATTCTTTGTTGGTTTGGAAACTTGAAGTTGTTGTGGCGATTAAGTATTTTGAGCTGCCTTATAGCTATGCCACGGTCAAGGAAACATGCCCATAAGGAGGATTTGGGTGGAACTTCTCGTGTTGCTCGTTCCAAGAGGCGGCATGATCACGCACCACCTACTTCTTTTTCGTCCGAGGAAGAAGAGGTTGAGCTTTCTGAGGAGGTTGCTGCCTATTCATCTGACAATGTTTCCTCCACTACTCCTGAAAATTCAAGCTCTGAAGATGTAATGGACAGAGATGAGGATGATTTGCTTTTTGATCATACTCAGTTTAGAAATCAGAGCCGCCAGACATGGTTTGATAATTGTTGGAGCCACAAGCCCGTGTTGTGTGAACGGGGCATTCAATTGATCGATTTTCCTGATCTTCACACTACCCTCATTGGATGTGGTTGGGTTAGAGTGATGACTTTCTGTGCCTCCGCTGATCCCATGCTTGTGCGGGAGTTCTATTCTAATGTTAAAGTTTATCTTTCCGAGGCGAGGGTTTCACAGATTCTTGTGCGGGTTCGGGGGCGGCGTCTTCGTTTCAAAGCATCCACCATTGCTTCATTCTTAGATATTCCACGGGTGGCTGACCCCGGGTACCCTTTCCCCGAGGATTCTCGCCCTTCCCGTGACATGTTGGCTAGAGCTCTATCTAATGGTGCTCATAGGACTTGGGGTCCTGTTCCTCAGTTTTCCAAAAAGAACTTGAGTTCTTTCTACCGTGTTCTTCATGAGCTGTCTTGTAGCCAGATTTTCCCGCTTGTCCATGATGATTTGATTAGTCGTGAGCGGGCATTGTTGCTTTATGCTATTGCTACAGACGTTCCTATTGACCTTGCTTCAGTGCTCTTTGACACTATCATTCAGCGTGCGGGAGTTACTACTGGCTGTTTTGTATTGCCTTTTGGTGGTCTCATCACGGAACTATTGGCACACTTTGACGTGACTGTTGATGAGACCACTCGCACTGTTAGTCCTTCTGTTCTGATTTCTGAGTCTACTGGTGCAAGGCGCATAGCTCAGCTGCGCATGCGTGAGTCGTCTTTTTCAGATGTGGGACCTTCTACCTCTTCCACACCACCGGTGCCAGATATTCCTCCACGCTCCCGTGCAGTAGTGTTACAGCGCGATCTTCTTTGGGGTATGGATGATAGGTTGCGACATATGGAAACTGAGCAAGTGGCCCAACGTCGATCCTTGGATGGGATTGTAGCGGAGCAAGCTGCACAACGTCGTCTTCTGGAATCTCAGGGTGTCACTCTGGATTCAATTCTTGCAGCTCTTCATGCTATGGGTCCTACTGCTCCACCTCCTCCTGACCCATATTTTGATCGCCCGGAAAGCCCCTAGTTTGTTAGGCTAGTTTGATTTGTGACATGGTTTTGCTAGTTAATGTCTCTGTTTTGTGGTTCACTGTGTATAGCCCTAACACTTTCTTTTTTGGAGTGTCGGCTAGAGTTACTTTCTTTAATGCCAGTCAACAACCTCTTTGTGGTGTCGTAGTTTACTTTCTTTTGATTTTCTTATATTTTCTTATGTTCATTACTAACTTTTTCTTTTGTCTTATTTTCCCTTTATTTTTTTTCTTTTCTTTTCTTTCTACCACTTTCTCTTGTCTAGTTTTTCTTTTCTTCTAATAAGGACGCTCATGAGGTAATATCCACCCTTTTCACCCTCTGTTTCTACATTTTGAGAATATCACTTGGATGTATGTTATTGGTTATTGTTGGGAGTGCTGTAGAAACTAGGTTGGGGGGTGTTCTTTATTTCTTCTATGATTTTCTTTTTGGGTGCATGCTTGGCTTATGTGTTATATATTGCTTGATCTTTATGCTCATTGTCATCATGCTCACTTTGCACACTACAGACCCACCTCTGCATCCTAGTTCTCACATTGAGGACAATGTTTAGTTTAGGTTGGGGGGTAGAGTTCGCATGATGACCCTTTGTGCTAAATTGTCAAAATTTTCAAACTTTGAGCATTTTTGAGCTTACATCCATGACGTAGCATATTTGTACTTGCATGTTAGCCCTTTTTGGTTTGGTTGATTGTGGAATTGAGTGAGCACATGAGGAGTGATTTTTGTTCAAGTTTTAATAGAGGACTTAGTTTTAGTTGAGTGTGTTGTGACCTAGTGCATTTTAGACTATCATGGAGAAGGGCTTATGTACTTAGGAGTCGATTTTGATTAACAGTAGTTAATTGAGCATCTTCGGACAAGGTTGAGACTTATACCCCTATGGTAAGCTTTTGAGCCTGTTATTATTTTCTTGAGGGGTTGCACATGATTTAAGCTCATTTGTTCTACACTACAGTTTCCAATGTACTAGTTGCATCCCACATTTGCATGAGTTCCACTTGGTACTTTATGAGTTGTTGCAAGCTTTGGATATGAAACTAGGCCTTCTTTGCTACTTTGGGCCTTCTTATCCTTTCTTGTTCATGAATCTCCCTCGGAACTAATTTGAAGCCTTCTAATAAGTGTGTGAAATATATGTTTCTATTTTTGGTTCACCTCATATATCATCCTTTACACCCATTCACACACTTTAAAGCCTTACCCACACGTCTTGGGTTGTGGAAGTGCCTCAACATCTAAGTGTGCATTTGGGATTGGAAATGAATGATCTTTGGTATAGAAAGAAGACGAACGTTTAAATAGGAATGCATATTGTATAGTTTTTATTGTTTGAAAAAAAAAAGAGAGAAAAAAAACAAATTTGTCTTTAAAAAAAAAAAAAAAAGGGTGGCAAACACCAAGTTTGAGTAGTTTGTAAGTTTTGAATAGGTTTCTTGTTGGAGTCCTTTTTAAGGGTTGGAAAGGAGTTGGGTAACATGGGACTAGCAAGCACTTGACTATCTTTTTCCCAAGACGTGTGCCTTGATTTCCATACCTTCCATTGGTAACCATTACCCTTGGCCAAGTTACAACCGAAATAAAGACCTAGTGGATTTTGAGTGAGCAACTCTTGTGTGTGCACGGAGTGGTCTTGTGTAGGTTGTGGGGTGTGATTTATTGCATGGCATTGAAACTTTGGTTATGAGCTGTTCACTCTAAATTTCAATTTAGTTCACTCTTGTATTGGTGGGGGTTGTGTGCAACTAGGATATCATTCTATGCTAATAGGACTGTGTGAACCCTTGATGAGTGAATTTCTTTCTAATGAGTGTTATTCCTTGTGAGGATTTGAAGTCAAAATCTGGCTCCATTTATGCTCTTGCAACCGTGTTGAATGAATGAAACACTTTAGCATATATGCCTTTCCTACTTTGATAGTCCATGCTTGTGCTTAGCACTTGGGAATTACATATGATACTTGAATTTTGTACCTTGTTGGACTTGCACTTGAGTTATTCTTGATTGTAATCACTCTTTATCACTTGAGACCATACCATAGATGTTTATGGGTAGCATTACTGCAAACCCTCACGAGACCTTACTCGTCCACTAGGGGGAACCTAGGGGTTTAAAAAGCTTGCCACACACGCTAAATGTGACCGTATGTTCCTGCGAAAATGGACGTCACATTAGTTTAGAGTTTATTTCATTTGTTTTGCATTGAATAAATATTTGCATGTCATGAATGTTTTAGTAATTGTTTGTATACCTCATGGTTTTATTGCATACATTGCTAGGGACTAGCAATATTTAGGTTGGGGGGTGTGATTGAGCACATAAAATGCAAACTTACCATGATAATGTGAATGGTTTTAGGTGTTTCATTTATATAAATCTCTTATCTTTTAAGGAAAGAAGCTAATTTATGTGCTTTTGGACTTTTGTAGGTTTTGGTGTTTCACTTGGTGAAGGAGGATGAAAAGAGAGGTCAAAGGAGCAAGGAAACAAAGTTAGCTAATATGCACCAGGAGCATAGGCGCCCCACCCTATAGCAGATGGGCACCCCACCCTATAGCAGATGGGCGCCCACAAAGAGCTGATTTTGGGAGGAAAAGTAGGTTCTCAGAGACCTTTTATCGAACAGTTGGAGAGCAGCCAACATAGGCGCCCCACCTATAGCATGGGCACCCCTGTCTTACCTTGGGCGCCCTACTCTTCATTAGGTGGGCGCCCACAGAGGGGGGATCCTACCTGCTGATTTTGGCCATTTCTTTGAGGACTTCATCAAACACCACATGCATGGGCGCCCCACCTCAAGCATGGGCGCCCATGGGGACTCTTCCAGCACAAGTCCAGCAGAATTTTAGAGTGTAATTTTACCATTTTACCCCTGAATTATGTAATGATATAAAAGGGTAGAATTTTGATAATTGGGGGTTCGGAAAACCCTAGGGGAAAGTTTAGAAATTTTGTTCTAAGAATTTTAGGGATTTGGATTCATCACTTTCACTTTGGAATATTCAAGTTCGATTTTGTTTTCGCAGTACAATTCATGTGTAAGTTTTAATTTGTTAGTTTGTTTTTAATAAGGATTTCATGTTCTCTGTGTTTTGTCTTTAAGGTTCGCTTCGTAGTGTTCGTAGACGTAATTTGTATTGATTCGCTTTCAAAATTGTTTTCAACCTTTTCGATTCATTTCGTTTTTGTGTTTTGTTGCACATTGAAGATGTTTTTCTTTTCGAATCATTTTTCTCACGCTTTTACTATGCTAGGCTAGGGTTTTTCTTGGTTTTAGCCTAGGAGTGTAATCAAATTGAAGGAGTTGAATTTGGATAGTTCGAACTAAACTGTGTTTATCTTTCGAATAAAAACGTAAGGCACATAATTCTAGATTAATTTTCAGAAACGAATTGCCCGTGATACAGTTGAACTTCGATTACACTCGTGTAAATCGAAGGTCAATTCCATGTCCCTTTGATTTCGAACCTGATTTCAAAATCCTAGAATTGTGAGTTCTTTACAAAAGGGGTTTTTTTTTTTACGCCAAATTCTCCGACCTAATATTACAGGTGTAAGAATTAGGTTGAGTTAATTACATATCCAAATTCAGCCTTCGAGGACATTACCGGACTAGGTTAAAACCAAGTATTTTCATTAATCCGAGTGTTTAAATAATTCACGTACTTCGTTAAGTGTTTGAATTATTGGGCCCTTTAATGTGTCATTCTTAGTTTAAGTGTATTTCTTTTAAATTTTTCAAATTGTTTTTCCCAATTATTTTCCAATCAAATTTTCAATTACTTATTCGAAAACCCCAAAAAGATTTTCATCTTTTCTCTTTAAAACGTTTGCAAGCATTTTCAAAATCAAGTTTTCCAACATTTAGGTACCCATTTGTTCTCTGTGGAGATGACCTAGGACTCACCTAGAATAGACACAACCGACCTCTTGCACTTGAGAGAACCCGAGAGAATTTTGAGATCGGTCACACCTAGCATTAAAAGAAATTTAGTTTCAGTTTCTTGTTTGATTAAAAAAGGATATTCAATTGTTTTTAACTCTTCAATTACTATTAAATTAAAATGTTCTTTTATTTGCTCTGGTACATTGACAAATGGTTTATATTTGATTACTCCACAAATGAATGAGATTCATGACATAGAAAGTAGCAATTCACAACCATCATCATTACCATTTGTTTCACCAAATCTTAAAAGAAAAGTTTCTTCAAGTAATCCAACATATCTTTGGCATTTGAGACTTGGTCATATTAATCTGAATAGGATAACAAGGTTGGTAAAAGAAAGTACTTTATCTTCATTGGCAGTGGAGCCATTACCAACTTGTGTATCCTGCTTATAGGGTAAAATGACCAAGAGACCCATTTCTGCAAAAGGGAACAGAGCTAAAGAGTTATTGGAGTTAGTTCACGCAGATATGTGTAGACCTTTGAATGTCAGAGATCAAGGAGGTTATAAGTATTTCATCACTTTCATAGATGATTACTCTAGGTATGGTTATGTTTATCTTTTGCATCATAAGTTTGAAGCTTTTGAAAAGTTCAAAGAGTTTCAAGCTGAGGTAGAAAAGCAATTAGATAAGAATATAAAGTCACTTAGATCTGATTGAGGTGGTGAGTATCTCTCTAGTGACTTCAGTAAACACTTGTTGGATAGTGGGATTATATCTGAGTTGTCTGTACTAGGCACACCTCAGTAGAATGGTGTAACAGAGAGAAGAAACAGGACGCTTTTAGATATGGTTAGATTAATGATAAGTTATTTTGATATGCCTATATTCCTTTGGGGATACGCCTTAGAAACAGCTATGTATATTCTGAACTCTGTTCCAACTAAGTCTGCCCCTAAGACTACCACTACGTTGTGGACTAGACAATGTCGCAGTTTGCAACACCATAGGATATGGGGTCGCCCTGCATACGTGTTGAAGAGTAAGATTGGTAAGTTGGAATCGAGATCAGAATTGAGCTATTTCATAAGGTATCCAAAAGGAACAAAAGGTTGGCTATTTTATAATCCTAAGAAGCAGAAAGTGTTCGTTAACACGAATGTTGTCTTCCTAGAAGATGATTATATTATGGACCAGAAACCTAAAGGCAAAGTTAAGCTAAATGAGATAGATAGTTCTTATCCACAGATCACTGACACAGTCATTTCCCAGGATGCTCCACACACCACATCACCCAGTTCTTTTAATACACCAGAACCTCGTCGCAGTGGGAGAATTGTCAGGGCACCTGACAGGTATATGTTCTTTGGAGAGAATCTCCAGGGGGAACAACAACCTAATCCTTCAAGCTACAATGAGGCTATTTTTGTAATACCCCAGACTTTTGTATTAATACAAGTATATGGTTTTGGGTGCATTTTGGAAATTAAGATATGTTAATTTAATGGTATGGGTCATTAATGGTGTTTAGAGTTGAGAACTTTGAAGGAAATGGGTTATGCAGTCAAAAGTGACATTTTAGCTAAGTGCTGGAAAATAGGGGGGAACCTTGGGCGCCCACCTGAAAAGAGCTTGTGCGCCCAAGGTCTTGGGTGCCCACCTAAGAAGAGCTTAGGCGCCCAAGGCATAATGGATTTGACAGACAAGTGTTGCTCTGCAATTTTCAGCCAAGCCCTATTAACACCTATACCTAGCTAGGGGTGATGGGAAACCTAAAGATTACTGTTGAGGGACTTTAAAATATTGTTATATATATATATATGGTTGATTTGATGCAAGAGAGAGAGAGAGAAGTTGCTTGGGAGATGGAGAATCAGGTGAGAATCAAAGAGGAAGAACAAAGGAGAAGAACAAGACCACCGGGTAGGGATTTCAAGGTAGGTCCTTCTACCCTTCATGAAACCCAAATTCCTTTTGCAAGATTGTGATTAGAACCTCAAGAAACCTTACTATGTAATTTATTTGTAGTTTTGATCAAGAAGGGAGAAGATTGAGTCCATCAAAGTTTGAGGGTTTGGAAGCTCAAGACACTTTCTTGTTGATTCATCTTCTTGCCACTTGAGGTAGGGATTTCATACCTCATTCTTGCATATGTGTTGTGTAACAAGGAGTAGATTATCATTAGAAAACCCTCTTTAAGTGATGATTTCATGTATGGAAGAAAATGGGAGTTATACACTTGTATATATATATGTATAGGTTGAGAGAGTAAATGGGGTGTTTTGATCCATAACTTGACTTGTAGTTAATGAAAACTCAAATTTTTGATTCTGTTTGGAGCGTAAGAACCTTGTGTTGATGTTAGAAACTTAATATTTTAAGTATTTTTACATTAACTTGGTCAATTTGAGGTCCCAAGGGTGAAAAGCCATGAAACCAGAAAATATAGTCTGGAACCCAAAACTTGGCCCAAGGTGTGGGCGCACGAGGGGGACACAGTCGGGCGCCCAAGCCCTTGGACGCCCAAGATAAAAGTGGCTTAGGTGCCCAAGCCCCTTGGGCGCATGGCTGAGTGTCAGCTTGGGCGCCCACCGAGCCTAGGTCACTTTTCTGACATTTTTTAGTTTAGCCTTCTACTTGGGGCATATGGAAGAGTTGGTAACTTGTTTTTACATAAAACTTTTAATTGATTAATTACATGGATTTTAAAAGGGAAATGAGCTTTTAAAAGTGATTAAGGAGTATTTAACTTAAGCTTGTGGGATTTAACTTGAAAGGGCAAGTGAATGTCACCTTAAATTGCATATATTGGAAGTCTACCTTGAAATAAGAGTCTCAATTGGATAAAATTGTGTATGTGGCTTGATGTAAACTAAATGTGGAAGTTTATGAACTTGTGTTTGATTAAGTGAAATGTTCCTTGACAAAGGGAGCTCATGTTCATAATATTAAAGAATGTTGAATGTTTAATAAGGCTTGATCAATGTTATTGTGTGATGAATTGTGGGATAAACTGAAATGTGGAAATGTGTTGTGGGAAAGTATATGAGGTTGAATGTGAATCTATGAATGATGAAATGTTATGTGATGAATGATTATTTGTGTGCGGGGGCCGTGGTGGGGTGCGAAAATAGGAAGGGTTAGAGAGTACCCTCGGGTTAAGAGTCCCGGAACTTGCGCAGGGTTTGGTGTCAATGCCAGTGGGTTAGTAGCCCACAACATTGTGTGTGTTTTGGCTCCTCGTGGCCCTGGACAGTGATCCTAAACTACGATGTCGGTTTATCATTTTCATTGGGTATTGGCCCATAAAAGACGATAACGTGTATGCACCCATCCCCCAATAACTTATGTGATTATGGTTGTGCAATGTGATGATGAATGGTTGATGATGTGAATACGATTACTTGATTGAGTATTGTTCGAATGATAAAATGGTGTTGAAATGTGAATGGAATTGAAGTTTGAATTGCAAAACAAAAACATTAACCAAAATTTAAAATCTTAAACTTTGGCATTGTTGAATGAACATAAGTTCCCACTTATTTTGACATGGCTATGTTAATGAAATGTTATGAATCTAGAAAGTGTTAAAATGGCTAACCTTACTTGAGACGCATTGCATGGTTAGATTGCATACCATATATGTTTGCTTGAGACATCGTGGGCACAAGTGGACCCCTGCTCACGTCCCTACAGATTTTGATGCAGGTACAGGCGATAACAATCAGGTGGGCTAATGAGGTTGGACTAGGAGGTTATGCATGAGCCCAACCAAGCTTAGCAAAGCTCTTGGTCATCTAGTTTAAATATCTTTTGGGATTGTAATATTATACACTTCTAAACTTTTCGATTTGGTTGTAATGGCCTTAAGGCCTAAGTTATGTAATTTGGGAATGGTGTATAGAGTATGTGACCCGGCAATACTCAAGGTTAAACTTATGTTATCCTATTTTATGTCTCGAGCTCACTAGCTTACGTTGCGTTGCTCTGATCATGGGATTGGTTATGTTAATGCATGTTGTGTGTGTTTCTCACTCACCCCTCGGGTCACGAGATCTGGGGCGTGACAATTTCTGATACAGATGTAGATTATTGGTAGAAGGCTATGAAAGTTGAAATGGAGTCTATGTACTCCAATAAAGTCTGCAAACTTGTAGAACCACCTGTCAATATTAAACCTATTGGCTGTAAGTGGGTTTACTAAAGAAAGAGGGGATCAGATGGGTCCGTTTAGACCTATAAGGCTAGGCTAGTGGCTAAAGGGTTTACTCAGAAAAAGGGTATCGACTATGCGGAAACTTTTTCGCCAGTTGCTATGCTTAAGTCTATTCGTATCCTCTTATCCATTGCAGCCTATCTTGATTATGAGATTTGGCAAATGGATATCAAGACAGCATTTTTGAATGGCCATCTTGATGAAGACATCTATATGATGCAACCAGAAGGGTTCATAGCTAAGGGCCAAGAGCATATGGTATGCAAGTTGCATAAGTCTATTTATGGACTTAAGCAAGCATCTCGTAGTTAGAACATCTGTTTTGATCAAGCAATCAAATCATTTAGTTTTGATCAAAATCCAAATGAACCTTGTGTGTATAAGAAGTGCAGTGGGAGCATGGTGCTTTTTTTAGTCCTATATGTGGATGACATTTTACTCATTAGGAATGATATTGGTATGTTATCCACAGTTAAAATCTAGTTAGCGAAACAGTTTGATATGAAGAACTTGGGAGAGGCTAACTACATCCTTGGGATTAAGCTTTTGCGAGATCGTAAGAATAGGATGTTAGGCCTATCTCAGACTACATATATTGACAAGATACTAGTCAAGTATGCTATGCATAACTCTAAGAAGGGTATGGTACCTTTTAGGCATGGGGTGCCTTTGTCTAAGAGTCAATGTCCTAAGACACCTTTAGAAGAGGAGCATATGAAGAAAGTCCCTTATGTTTCGGTGGTAGGGAGTCTCATGTATTCTATGCTATGCTATGTACTAGACCATATATTTGCTTTGCAGTGGGCATAGTCAGCCGGTATCATTCTAATCCTAGACCAAAACATTGGAGTGCCGTAAAGCATATTCTTAAGTACTTAAGAAGGACTAAAGATTATATGCTAGTTTATGGGGGTGGAGACCTAATTCCTATTGGATACACTAATTTAGACTTCATGTCAAATAACGATTCTTGAAAATCAACATCTAGTTATGTGTTTACCTTTGGTGGAGGAGCTATCAATTGGAGAAGTATTAAGCAACAATGTATTGCTGACTCTGCCACTGAAGATGAGTACATGGCAGCTTCAGAAGCGGCTAGAGAAGCTGTTTGGCTCAAGAAATTTCTTACGGAACTAGGAGTGGTACCACTGGCTAAGTCTCCTATTACGCTTTATTGCAATAATAGTGGGGTTGTAGCTCAATCTAAGGAGCCAAGAAACCACAAGGGTAGGAAACACTTAGAAAGAAAGTATCACTTAGTCAGAGACATTGTTCATAGAGGTGACATCATTGTGACAAAGATTGCATCAGCAGATAATTTAGCCGATCCTTTTACCAAGGCCTTGCCTATAAAGGTTTTTGAGTCTCATGTTGATGGGATGGGGGTTAGATGTAATGGGTCAATGACTTAACTGCAAGTGGGAGTTTGTTGGGATGTATGCCCTAAAATCATATATTAAATGATTTGATTTTATTTTATCAAAGAATTATTATTTAGTTTATCTAAAGTTTCTTTATTATTTATGGATGCATATATTTCATGTGATGAATGTAATCCTTGATTGATTAATGAACTTGATTCATGTGCATGAAAGTGTTTCATACGCAGGAGATATGAATCTAAGTATTAATCAATCGAGATTTGTTCACAGTCAGTGTTGAGATGGGGACATTTCAACTGAAAGATTGTAACATTTTAGATTTTTATATGATAGAATGATTTATCTCAATCATTAGAGTAGTGGACTTTGAATCTAAAGTATTGGTGTCAAAGACACTAAACAAGACAATGATAAGAAACACATCTAAGCTATGCTATCCGCATTGATGTATTTCTTATGTTCACTCTAAGCAATTGATCTAAATCCTGAGATAGTGATGGACACTATTTTATGTAATGATGACTTTAATTCATTAGGAGTAAGGCTGATAATCATTAGGCCAACACCTCAGTGTTTTGGGAAATCATTACATAAAACTAGGGAACATACACTATCAAGAAGGAATCTACAATCTCATTTGAGATAGGATATTATCCATATTAAAAATAGTAACTAATCATTAAAACCGGATCCGGTCGTCTTAATAATATGTTATTAAGATGATGACCAACACAAAATGATTAGAATAATAGTTCTTAGAATATGGAAGGAGGTATCAATTAGAATTGGATAGCTTCTTAATTCTAATTGTCTCAATATCTGGTGGAGGGGCTCAATTGTAGAACTAAAGAATGAATAAGGTGTTTTGTGAAATTATTTCTATAAACTAGGGTTGGAGTTTAATTATACCTTTTTAGTGGAGCAAGGTATAATTATTAGGGAATGTATTCATAATTATGAGATAATTATGGGTAATTTCCTAATTAGCCAACTTAAGTTTATTTGCACCTAAGTCCTCTGCTCTTTCCTATATAAAGGATCAGTCTGTTAGGTTGCCCACACAACCCTAGACATCAAAAAACCCTAAGAAGATCCTAATAGGAGAAAGAGCGAAAAACCCAAGTGTCTTAACTGTCAGAAAAAGAAAGGTTCAAGAAACCAAGATCAAATCAAGAAATAACAAAAAATTAGTTTTGTTTATTAATTTAATTTCGCTTTTGTATTTTGAATACAATTATATAAAGAAGTTTATAATTTTTCATGCATGATCGATCCAAAATTTTTTTTTAAAACCTATTCTGCTGCGTTCTTGATTCTAACAGGCTCTTCCTAGAAGTCATTGCTTGAATTAGTTCTCACAATACTCCACAAACGCCCACTCAAAATCCCAAATTACTTTAACTTGAATTAGTTCAAAACTTTAATCAAACATCTGGTGTGCAACTTATAACTCCAAACTTCGTGGAACCACTTGTTTAGGTCCCTACAACACCCGATCTTCCAATGGTACTCAAATTAGACAATTGAACTCACAAATCAACTCAATATTCTAGATAAATCCACTTCCATCTTTAGCTCAGCTTCAAGTTCTTAAACACTAGGTTTAACCTTTTAGTAAACTGTCATAATCTGAGTGATGGAAAAAATGATGAAATGGATGAGATTACCATTAATTTAAAGCAGCAAAACTAGAATTTAGGTTGGTGAAATCTGGCATTTTGGTTTGAGTTGATTCCATCATAATGTTTAGACAATTGAAAGATCAAGATTGAGCCAGAATTTAGGCCCCATTTGGCACACTAAAATCAACCAAAACTCACCAACTTTAACTAATTTTTTGTGCTTTCTTCCAATCAAATTTCACCATAGATCATCTTTACATCAAATCTTTGTACTTTTATTATACTTTTTACCCAACTTTTTCAACCAAACAAGGCCTTAGTTTATAACAGCAAAAAGTGCTGACTTGAGGCATTGAACAATCTGAATAGCTATCCGAATGGTTGGTTTGCTCAGGGACCTTTAGAACGAACGTCTGCAAGTTAAAGACTTTCTAGATAACCATCCAAATGGTCTTTCTACACTTAGGTTGTTTCAAAAAGTCCTTCAGTACAAGGCACTTAAGTTTGAATGAAATAAGTTGTTCACCAAGACTTGCTACTTAAAAAACAAATATAAACACTACCTAAATTTTGTTCAATTAACACAAAATTGCTCATTTTTTTCAAAACTTTCAATTTTTTTAACAATTCAAAACACACCACATTACACTTAACAATATCATGCACACAATTAATCAATTAATCCTCAAAAATGAAGTCAACCAAAGGTTTCCTCCTACCAACTTAAATCATTCATTGTCCTTAATGAAAATAATAAATCAATGAAGTTCAAAAGAGTAATAAGAAGGAGTTACCTCAATGAGTTGAACAATCATCCAATTTTCCTGAAATTTGTGACATAATACACTAAAGCAATGTTTGTTAGTATGAAATCCCCATTTTTTATTTTATCTTATGAATAGATCAACTACAATTTAAGGGTGAGAAATAAGAGTATAACACACTAACAATTTATTTCATATAAAAAGAAAACGAGACACAACTAACACCTACTTTTATTCAAAGTCATTCTCAAATATACCCAATCAAAGGAAGGTGGATCCTCAAGATCCCAAAATTCCACCTCGACCACAAAGTTCTCATAATATGGTTTCAAACGGTGGGCATTTAGCTTCAACACTTGCCCATTGGATGGGTCCTTTATCTCACAAGCTCCAAACTCTGAAATAAACTTGATTACATATGGTGCAATCTAACCAGACTTCAGTTTTTCTAGGAAACAAATGCAATTTCGAATCATACAAAAGAACCTTTTAATTGACCTATAAGAATTTCTTCTTAATGTATCTGTTATGCAATTTCTTCATCTTAATCTTTAAGACTCTAGCATTCTCATAAGCATCCTCTCTAATCTCCTCTGACTCATTAAGTTGAAGCTCTGTATTCAAGCCCACCTTATCTATACTCTAATTAACTTGGCATATGGCCCAATATGCTTGGTGTTCCATCTCAGTTGGGAGATGACATACCTTTCCATAAACCAATCTATAGGGGGACTTCCCTAAAATGGTCTTATATGGTGTCCTATAAGCCCAAAGTGCATCTACCAATCTAAGAGACTAGTTGTTCCTATCAGGGTTTAAGTTTTCTTAATTGTACCCTTCATCTCCCAATTAGCCAATCTAGCTTGACCACTTGTCTGTGGGTGGCAAGCAGTCCCAACCTCATATAAGATTCCATACTTTCTTATCAAAACACAGACCGGTCTATTGCAAAAATGAGTACCACCATCACTAATTACAACTTAGGGCATTTTAAAATGAGAGAATATGTTCTCTTTCAAAAATTTTACCACCACCTTGTGGTCATTTGTTCTTGTCGAGATTGCCTCAACGCACTTTGACATAAAATCAATTGCTACCAAGATGAACTCATGTCCAAAAGAACTAGGGAAAGGCCCCATGAAATCTACTCCCTGACAATCAAAAATCTCCAGAATAAAAATAAGATAGAGGGCATCACGTTATGTCTAGTAAGGCTCCCTAGCCATTGACATCAGTCACAGGCCATAAAAATGTGAACATGTCCTTAAACATACTCGGCCAGTACAAACCACGTTAGAGAATCTTTGTAACGATCTTTCTCACTGAGAAATAACTGCCACAAGTAATGGTAGGAAGATATAACACTATGAGTCTTATGATCCAGGATGCACTGTCTAATCACTTGATTAGAGTAGTACTTAAACAAATATGGTTCATTCCAGAAGAAGGTCTTGACATCCCTAAAAACTTCTTTCTTTCAATTAAAGTCTAGTAATTGGGAATCATCCCAATGGCTAGGTAATTGGCAATGTCCACATACCAAGGGTTACTACTCTAGGGCTCAACACCAACCAGAAAAATTTTCTTATCAGGGAATTGGTCATCTATAAGGGAGTCAAACTTTGCAAGCTCTCCTGCATAGGCAATCAAGACAAATGATCTGCCATTGCATTCTCAACTTCTTTTTTATCTCTTATCTTTAAGTCAAATTACGATAAGAGGTAAATTTAGTGGATCAAATGTGGCTTAGCATCATATTTCTTTAACAAGCATTTTAAAGCTACATGATCTGTACACTATCTGAGACCCTACTAAATACAACCTAAACTTATCCAAGGCAAAGACCACTACTAGCAATTCTTTTTATGTGGTAGAGTAATTCAATTGTGCTTCATTTAAAGTTTTACTAGTATAATAAATCACATGTGGCCACTTGTCAACTCTCTGACCCAACACAGAACCCATAGCAAAATCACTAGTGTCACGCATCAACTCAAATGGTAAGGACAAGTTTGGAGACTACATAATGAAGCTAATGTGACACTGCTTTTCAGCCTCTCAGAAGCCTCTTAACACTGCGAGGTCCATTCAAACAGGACATCCTAAACAAGAAGATTCGTCAAAGTTTTAGCTATGGTGCTAAAAGCTTAATAAATCTTTGGTAGAAGCAGGCATGGCTCAAAAAAGATTAGATATATTTGACATACCTAGGGGTTGGTAACTTCTGTATAGTCTCAATCTTAGCCTATCCACCTCTATACCCCTAGATGATACCACATGTCCTAGCACAATGCCCTGTGTCACCATGAAGTGATATATTTCCCTATTCAACACTTAACATTTTTCTTGACAGTTGATGAGAACCTTTTCTAAATTTTCTAAACAAAGCTCAAAATTGTCACCATAAACACAGAAACCGTCCATAAAGGCCTTTAAAAATGCCTCGACCATATCACTAAAAATGATTATCATGCACCTCTAGAACGTGGCAAAGGTATTGCATACCCTGAAAGGTACACTTCTATAAGCAATCTTATCCTGGTCAATAAAGGCGATCTCAATCTGATTATACCCAGAGTATCCATCTAAGAAGCAATAATAAAGTCATCCTACTACCTTTTCTAAGACCTGATCCAAAAATAGTAAGAGGAAATGGTTCTTCTTAGTCATAACGTTGAGCTTTCTATAATCGATACACATGTACCACCCAGTTTGAATCCCAGTGGGCACTAACTCACCACTGTCATTCTTCACCATCATAACTCACCAGTACCGGACTAGGTTAAAACCAAGTATTTTCATTAATCCGAGTGTTTAAGCAATTCACGTATTTGGTTAAGTGTTTGAATTGATTACTCCTTTAGTGTGTCATTTTTAGTTTAAGTGTATTTCTTTTAAATTTTCAAGTTGTTTTTCCTAACTATTTTCCAATCAAATTTTCAATTACTTATTTGAAAACCCCAAAAAGATTTTCATCTTTTCTCTTTAAAACTTTTGCGAGTGCTTTCAAAATCAAGTTTTTCAACATTTAGGCACCCCCTTGTTCCCTGTGGAGATGACCTAGGACTCACCTAGAATAGACACAACCGACCTCTTGCACTTGAGAGAACCCGAGAGAATTTTGAGATCGGTCAGCCATTACAACCAAATTGAAAGAGTTCATAAATGTACAACGTTACAATTCCCAAAAGAAATTTAAACTAGATGACCAAGAGCTTTGATAAGCTTGGTAGGGCTCATGCATAACCTCCTAGTTCCAACACATCAACCCACTTGATTGTTATTGCTTGTACCTGCATCAAAGTCTATAGGGAAGTGAGCACAGGTCCACTTGTGCCCACAAGTCTCAAATAAACATATATGATATGTATTCCACACATGCAAGTATTTTATGATGTATCTAGTTACCACCTATACTCTAGAATCAAAATCATTCATTGACATCACCATTTTAGACTATGTACCTTTATACACAACAATATTGTGAAAAGAAATTCAATTCCAACCAATACTTAATCTTTAGATTCTCATTGTTAAGTCTCAAATCATATTTCAATTCACTTTTTAATGTTTAATCAAAATTGATCACATATCCATATTTACAATACCTATTGACACTTAATGACATCACAATATGGCATCCAATTCCAAACAATCTCCATTATTGAATGTCCTAATATTACATCTAGTCACATTCCCAACCATATTATCACAAATTCAACATTTAATCATGCACTCACATCCATATTATCACATTCCAATAATCCATCACACAACCATAGTCACACAATTCATCGGGGGTTTGGTGTATACACAACACCGTCTTTTATGGGTCCAGACCCAACGGAAACGGCAAACCAAACACCATCGTTTAGGATCACAATCCAAGGTCACGAGTAACCCATAAACTCACAATGTTGTGGGCTACTAACCCACTGGCATTGACACCAAACCCTGCGCAGGTTTCGAGACTCTCAACCCAAGGGTACTCTCAAACCCTTCCTGTTTACCACACCCCACCACGGCCCCCGTCACACAAGCAATCATTCATCATATCACATCTCATCATTCACAAGTCCACATTCAACATCATATACTTTTCCAACACATGAATTCACATTCTGGTTCATTCCAGGATTCATTGCATAACAACAATTAGTAAGCATCATTGAACATTTAACATCTTTCATTGTTATGAACATGAGCTCCCCTTTGCCAAATCACAATTCATTAATGCAATCACAAGTTCATACACTTTAACATTTAGTTTACATTAAGGCATATTCACAATTCTACTTGATTAAAACCCTTATCTCAAAGTAGGCTTCCAATTCATTTCATTCATGGTAGCAAGCATTCCCCTTTACAAGCTTAATCCCATAGGTTTAAGATAATCAACCTTTAATCACTTTTAAGAGCTCATTCCCATTTTAAAATCCAGACAATTAATCAAATAAAAGTCTCACATACAAACACATGCCTAACCCCTTCATAATCCTAAGGTAGGAAGTCAAGTTAAGAAAAATCAGAAAAAGTGTTCTGGTCTCTATGGGCGCCCCTCCTAAAGTTCGTGGGCGCCTTTGAGGGGGCATGGGCACCCCACCTAAGAGCATGGGCGCCCCTAAGGGGTCATGGGCGCCCCACCTAAGAGCATGGGCGCCCCTCTGTTGCCCAGAAGGTCACTTTGCTCCGGTTTAAGCTTTAAGCCATGCTTTTAGGTTCCAAACTTTACCCAATCCAATATCTAACCTAATACCTTAATTTCTTGGGTTGTCTAGGACCTAGACGACTCCAAAAAGTCCATCAAAACAAATTTTAATCCATCCATTTCTTCAATACAAAAATCTTGGTCCAACCTTTACACATATAAACACACAACCATTCATCCACACAATCTCCACTTCCAAGGGTTCCAAATCTTAAATAAATTTCATAGAAGTGTTACTAGCTCAAATACATCTCATATATGTTAAAATGAGACTAGAAATCCCTACCTTGAGTGGTAAAAAGATAGATCAACAAAGGGGTGTCTTGAGCTTCCAAACCCTCAAACTTTGATGAGGTCAATCTCTTCCCTCCTTGATCAAAACTAAAAATGAACAACATAGGAAGGTTTCTTAAAGTCTTAATTTCAATCTTGTAAAAGGAATTTGAATTCCATGAAAGTTTGGAAAACCTACCTTTGAAATCCTCAACCGGTGGTCTTCTTCTTCTCCTTTGCTCTTCTCTTGCTCTTCTTTTGCTTCCCTAGCCGATTCTCTCTCTCTCTCTCTTGCCTCAAATCCATCTAATATATATATATATATATCAATATTTTTTAATCCCCAAACAGTAATTCTCAGGTCTCCCCTCACCCCTAGCTAGTATAGGTGCCCATAGGGTTAAGTCTCGGCCTTCCAACCAAAGAACACCCTTTTGCTGATTTTCTGCACAAGTGGGGTGCTCATCATGGACCATGGGCACCCATCCTAGACCCATGGGTGCCCCTCCTCTACCTTAGGCACCCCTCTGCATGCCCCCGAGTCAAAATGTTGACTTTTGAGCCATTTTACCCAATTCTTCCAAAATTCACACTCCCAAGTCATCTTTAATGACTAAACTTACTTAATTAACATCCTAACATGCCCAAAACATGTTAAAACCATCAAATTATATTAACATGAAAATTTGGGGTATTACATGGAAAGTGTCCTCTTATGTGCAAGCTAAAAATTGCTAGATGAAGGTCCTTGAAATTTGTGTTGGGGAGGATTGGGATTGTATTGATGAGAAAAAGGTGCTGACACTATAGTTATTCTTCCGAAACAGATTGGGGTGATTTCTCATCCAAGGGTTGTACTAATTAGGATGGGACAATTTGACTTATGCTGGACCTTAAGGTGCTCTTTCGTAAGTGTGGGATGTGTTGGTGTTGGAGGTTTGTCCATACAAGACTTCTTTAAAGGCCAGTATCGTGGGACGCTCCTCAATGCTACGACCACTCAGCTCACACACAACACATCTAGACTCTTTATTACTAATTGAATTGACTTATTTCATTTTTAGAGACTCTACTTTCTTAGTAGCCTAGCACTTAAGTCATCGGTCTCATTCAATCGCAGCTTCCTACTTGATTAAGGATATGACTCCGTAAGCTCCAAGTGTGAAGGTGGACCTACCTCCCATTTCCTTGTATTCTTAGCAAAATCATCAAAAAACCCAAAAGATTCTTCAAAAGATTAGTCTAAAAATGACCATTGCACATTGTAATAACAAGTTGTTTGAATTTAGGTGGAAGTGAATCATAAAAGAAACTATAAACTCACAAGTTTTTCAAATCCATGATGTGGACATGTATTTAACAAGTTTTTGAACCTCTCCCATGCTTGACAAAATGATTCATTAGATTTGTAAGAAAAATTCATTATCTGTCTTTGCATTGTCATAGTCCTATGTGCAAGGAAAAATGTCTTCAAGAATTTAGATTGCATTTCTCTCTATGACCCAATGGAGCAAGGTCTCAAAGAATTAATCCATATTTTGGCTTTATCTTTCAAGGAAAATGGAAACAATCGCAGCCGCTTGGTGTCCTCATTGGTAGTTTGGTCCTTACATCTACTGCATACATCCTTAAATTCCTTCATATGTACATATAGGTTTTCAGAATCCATTCCATGAAATGTAAGAAGCAATTGAATTGTTCCTTGTTTGAAAGTGAAATTTCCATGATTCAATAGAAGTATGATGCATGAAGGTGTAGTTTATCTAGTGGGATACAAAAATTCCCTCAAAGGTTTAGTATCGAGAGGTGTAACGACATCCTCATCCTCTTGGACACCGCCACCTCCCCCTAAGTTCTCCATGATATACAATAAATCAGTAGATATTAAACTAGTGGATGTAGGTGAGCATAGTTCAAATGATGATGTAGTCATAAGGAATTCCCAATATGAATCTTTAGGCAAATTCACTTCAAAATCAAGATTATGTTAAATTATTCTTCTGGAACTTAGATGTATGCACTGATTACAACACACTAAGGATCACAACAATTATTTATCACTATTATGCTAATGCTACTATTAAGAAAAATAAAGGAGATGGAGCAAAATTATCCAATAAGTTGCATAATCTGTCGTTGTAAATGGTGGGAAGGAGAGATTTCCACTTAAAGCTCCCAAAGTCTTTGTCATCATCACCCTATCAAGCTCCCCAACAACAATGCCAAAATTGCCTCTCGTCTCTCAATGAAGAGAGCAAATACAACCCAAGTGCAAGGTGATCCGTTGTAGCAATTTAAATTTATAAAACAGTAAAGTACCGGTCATAGCCATAGGAAAAGGCATTGTGAACTCACAATTCTTCTTCCTTTAATTAGTAGGTGTCACAACAAAAATCAAAGAAAATTGGTTTGAATTTTTTAAAATAAGACTTACCTAGTCATTTTGTCAATCACCTGGGATGTGTCAATTAAATATAATGCAAAATGAATGAAGATTAATTAAAACTTATGAAATTTAAATGGCTAGGGACTAAGGATGAACTATCTAAGTCGCATGAAATGAAGACCTATATGCATCTAGGTAAAACCATCACAAGGTGGGTTAATTTAAAGAAATTAAGTCCAATTGCTAGAATACTTAAGGAAACGTGGCATCAACTGTACATGGAATGCATAATCAATCTAGGCATGTAAGCATTCTAATAAAGACCTAATACAAACATACTAAACACAAGCACTATGTATACAGATACCTAGTGTACATGTAAAGTCTAAAAAAGCAAGCAAACATAAGAGGTTTGTATGTGAATCATCCATGGAGACATTCTTTCAAACACCTAGTGTGCATACTATTTTAACACGAGTACTAAACATACATAGTATGAACAAACAAGGTGGAAATCGCATACAAAAGAGAAATTGAAAGAAAATTAACCAATTAAACAACCGAATATGTAGAGATTAAAAATTAAATTACTACCTTTCAAAAATTAAATTGCAAATTGTACCTCAATTGATTCATATACATAAAACTCTTTCAGGATCTAATAGCCTTTTTCCTTAATGTTTTCTAGTTGCATAGAATTACAAAAAGAAATAGAAAATTACAAAAGAAATTGAAATCCTATGCTAGGATATGAAGAAACCCTCCAAAACCTCTCTAATCTAACCTAAAATATATTCTATGTAATGTTCTCACTTTTTCTCACGAAACCCTCCAAATATTTATAGTCCCCTCATTAAAATATTACAAGAATGCCATTAAAAACTCAAGAAACTAGGATTGTTCAAACCCTTGTTCAACAAGGAGTTTGTCTAAACCCTTGTCTGGATCAAGTTCCTGAGATGGCCAATTTTCAATGTTCACAGGTTCCTACATGTGGGAACAAGTTTATTTGGACCCTTTGCCGCACCAACTTAGATCTCTTCCCTATTTCAACTCCATTTCATTCGCGTTTTGCCTCACATTTACGCGGGATTCTTCCACTTGCATTCCTATGTTGTTTAGGCTTCCAAATGCCTAAAATTAATCCCTAAAAATAATAAATAACATGAAACAAAAGATCATGAAAAATATACAATAAAATTAACATTTAGGTGAATATATTTATGCAATTAGCACATTAAAAAGGTGTATAAATGTACAATATTATGTACTAATTAATGTGCTACATGATTACATGATTATTTGTTTTGACTTGGTAATGAGTCTTATATTCTAGTTGTTGCATTTTACACATAGAGATGCTGCCACATGTCGCTCTGAGGTGTAGAGCTTAGGGTCGAAGCTAAAGTAGAGGTGGGGGTGTTTCTGCAGGTAGGGGGAGTGGGTCTATTTAGCAGGATCAAGTATCTTCCTAGAGTATGGGGGCTGAGGCTTAGTCTAAGGTTAGTAGTGAGGAAGAGGTGCATTTTAGAGCACTGAGTGTACTGGTAAGAGAGGATACTTGGATAATTTTACAATAGCCATCCACAATAGAGGCAATATTAACAGAGGAGTTAGGGCGAAGTAGTCACCATAATTGCATACTACTTCAATTACATTAGAAAGATTTTGAAGGACAAAGCCTCTAACTTGTGATGGGGTGGTAGACAAAAAGATTGCAGATAAGTTTTTAAAAGAATATGAGAAGATTTTAGTAGCTATATATGTTACAGATCATTTGATTAGGATTACATTGATAACCTTTTAGATCGTGGGGTGAGCAACCACCTAGTGGAGTAGCATAAAGGGTTCCAATATGTCGACTGGGCTCACGTGGGACACATTTAAGGAGAGGTTCAAAGATCATTCATTTCCCCAATCCTTGATGGGTGCTAAGCGAGAGGAGTTTGTCAGTTTGATTTAGGGTTATATATCAATTTTTGAGTACGAGAGGAAGTTCTATAATTTATCTATGCTCTAAAGCTCATTTTAACGGCACATCTTAAGTGTCGGAGGTTCGAGCAAGAGCTAAGGTTAGCTTCGATGGGTAGGATGGTATTGCTTGAATTTGACAATTATGATTCCCCCATTAATAGGGAAATGATAGTTGAGATGGACATCACAAATATATGAAGTTTTTAAAAGGGTTAACAGGGCTAGAGTTCAAGACCACAGCAGGATAGTGACAGTAGGAAGAGGTAGGGTGGCAGTTCTACAGTGCTACCAATTCAGCATCCACAGCCAAACATTATGGCACATTCTCAATCAAGAGTTTTTGAATTTTCATTGTTGAGGTCGGTAATCTGTTTTCATTATAGTTAGTTAGACCATAAGAGTTTTGATCGTCCCTAGATAACTGGGCCAGGAAGGCAGATGGTTATAATAGGTAGATGCCATAACAAAGTCAAGGTTTGCTATACATGTGGCTAGCAGTGCCATATATAAAGATTTGGCAAGCATAGACAGAACGCCGGTGGAGTTAGGAGGAAGCAGTAGGCTATCCACTTAGTTTAGGACAAAGGCTGTCAGCCTTTCAATCAATACAGTTACTGCAACAGTAGTAACAGAGGTTGATTCCCTAAGGGAGCTTGTAGAGTCAAAAACAGTAGTGGCAGAACGAGCGGAGAGGCACCCAACAGGGGTTGAGGGCTGGCAGGCCACCTAACATGTAGATATAAGACACTAGCACAGTAGGATACACCAATAAAGCCTTTGGTCACTAGAGATACTTTTTTTATTTATACTTTTAGTGCTACAATGCTCATTGTTACATGGGCATCAAATTCTTTCGTAGCTTCACCTTTTGCTTTTGCGTTACAATTGGATGTGTATCAATTAGTCCTGCCTTTGTGTGTTGAGACACTAGTTACATGTTATTCTTTGTTAATTAGAGTTACAAAGGTTGTGAGTTGAACATCGAGGTTAGGGTGGATGGCCAGGAATACCATTCGATGTTTGACTTGATTATGCTGGAAATAAGGGTCTTTTATTGTCATAGTTGGTATGGATTGGCTGACAATCTACCAGCAGTGACAGATTGCTCCAAGGGTTAGGTAAGTTTGTTTACCTTGTTGGTCACTGAATTCAGTTCTTTGCCAATTGCACGTGATTCTCTAGTTTTTGCATCCTTGGATAAGTAAGGATAAGTGGATTTGTATAGTTTGTTTGCATGTATAACAGTGGATGATGATGAGGGTGGTGGTAAGGTTAAGCTACCTAAGATCATCTATAAGTTCCCGGAAGTATTCTTGAAGGATTTATCAAGATTGTTGTGTAAGCGTTAGGTAAAATTCTGTATTGATTTGCTTCCTAGAACATAACCCTCTATTGTTCTGTACAGGTTGGCACCAACAATGTTGGCTGAGTTGAAGACTCAAGTGATAGATTTGTTGATCAAGGGCACCAGCTTTATTTTGCTACTAAGAAGAATAAGATATTAAGGAAGTGTATTGTTTATAAGAAGTTGAACAGGGTAACCATCAAGAATCGCCATCAAGAATTGGTACCCATTACCAAGGACTAATGACTTATTTAATCAGTTGAAGAGATCAATGGTGCTTTCAAATGTTAACTTGAGGTCCAGGTATCACCAGTTAAGGATGAGGAATGAGGATATTCTTAAGATAGAATTTAGGACTCAATAGGGCCACCACGAGTTTCTTATGATGTCATTCGATTTAACTAATGCTCGTGTCATGTTTATGGATTTGATGAACAGAGTTTTTAGTGCCTACCTCGATAGTTTGTGGTGGTATTTATTAATAATGTATTGGTATATTCCAAGATGGAGGAAGGGCATGAAGGACATTTGCGGGCAGTATTACACATGTTGAAGGATCACTAATTATATGCCAAGTTGAGAAAGTCTAAGTTCTATCTCGAGAAAGTGAAGTTCCTTGGGCTTGTGGTTTTTGCAAATGGAGTTGCAATGGATCCGTCCAAAGTTGAGGTTATCCTTGACTGGCGGAGACCGAAAACTGTATTTGAGATTCATAATTTCTTGGGTTTAGCAAGATACTATAGGAGGTTCATTTTTAAGTTCTCCAACTTGGCCACTCATTTGATTAGGCTGAATCGGAAAGGAGTCAAGTTGGTTTGGGAAGAGGCCTGTGAGAGGTTCATTTTATGAGATTTAGAAGAGGTTAACTACAACACCAGTGTTGATTATTTCTGAGAGGCGAGCAAGATATTAAGTGTACTGTGATGTTTCTAGGAAAGGTTTGTGTTGTCTTTTAATGCAGGGTGGAAGGGTAGTGGCTTACTTGTCGAGTAGTTGAAGACTCGTGAATAGAATTACTCAGTGCATAATTTGGAGTTGGCTACAGTTGTCTTTACCTTGAAGAGATGGAGGCACTATTTGTATGAGAAGAAGTCTAAGGTATTTTTTGATCATAAGAGCTTGAAGTACATTTTCACACAAAAGGATCTAAACATTAGGCAAAGAAGATGTATGGAGTTTATGGGGGACTAAGACTTTGATTTGTAGTATTACCTAGGTAGGCTAATGTGGTGCTAGAAGTTCTCAGTAAGAAAACTTGTTATTTCTTAGTGAGTTTTTTTTTTTTTTTTTTTTTTTGGGTAACCCAAAACCTTTCTAGTTTGTTGTAGTTCTTTTCAAACCACGTAGCTAATCGGTAAACCAAGGAGATCTGCACTGCCTTCAGGCATATCTCGCATAAATCAGGAATCAAACTTGTATACTCTTTATGAGAAGTATGTCCACGAGCCATTCGGACTGATCTCAAGAGACTCCTTACTGAGTTTTTCTATCCAAGAGTGGGAGATGATGAGTGATTGGGATAAAAAGCTTATTGTAACATATGAAAGTTTTTTAGTAATAAAATACTTGCTTTTCCTTTTTGGTAGATAATAAAATACTTAAAAAAAAATACTTGCTTACATTCCGAAAATAAATAAATAAAATTCCTATGGTGAGGACCTGGTTAAAATATATATATATATAGACCCAAATTAATGGGCTGAGGGATAAATGCATCAAACCATAGTTCTAGATCTTACCAGCCTATTTAACACGAAAATTTAAAAAATAAAATACTTCGAGCTACATTACCAAACGGTCTCTAATTCAAGATGGCTTCACAACTGGGTTACATTGTTGGATGCCCATTTGTATTATTAATCCTATTTGTACTAAGTCTATTAGGTTGAGCCTACGTGTACTCGTGTTTGCTAATCTATCTACTTGAAATGTAAGTGAAAAATTAATTAGTAGATTAGGTTAGAGTAAGTGTATTGCTCTTAGTGGTGTGCCCTTCCATTTTGGGAGTTGTATTGACCATAATCTATCATATATAATTTTTGGTAATAAAATAAATTGCCTACCTACCAGAAAAAAACATATTTATTGTGTGCTAACACCCACCCACTTAAATTTAATTATTTTAAATCATATTTTAGATAAAAATAATTTGAAAATTGTATGAAAATAAATAGTTTAGTATTAAAATAAATATTTTTATAAGAAAGTATAAATAAAAAATATAAAAATACCTATAATATTAAAAAAGTTATACACTATATAATTATTTTGGATCGAATCGGAGCCCAGTCAATTTTTACAATTTCAAACCCGATTCATTTAGTTAAATTGAATTCAAAATTTTTCCTAATCTTTAAATAAAAAAGAAAGGGGGAAAAAGAAAAAGCGGGCGTGAAGCTTGTGTCCGCTCACAAATCAAGGTAGGTTGTTGTAACATTCAAATGACTTGATATCTATATATATTCAGCCAAATATTTAATAGTAAATCTATTTAAATTACCCTATCTTAATATATTTGTTAAAAGTTAAAAACAACAATTTTCATTTTTTTTTCTAATACATTGGAAGCGTTGCTTGAGGGAATATGAGTTGCACTAAAATAAATAAATAAATAAAAATTTCTTTCCATTGGACTACTCGCCTCTTCCTTACAGAACAATTATTTATCTAGGTCAACTTCACGAAATAGTTTTACTTACCAAAAATAAAACTTCACTAATAGTTAATAAACAAGAACTTCAGTTTTTTCATTTCGAAAAAAAAGTTAAATTAGATCACTAACATATTTAAATTTTCTTGATTGCCAAAAATAGCCATGGGATTTGGTTCGTGATTTCATGAAAATCGGATGTTTTTATCCTTAAATTAGGTTAGGAACTAGTTTAGAACCAGGATTTGCCAATGAAGGAATGGAATTTGAAATAATGGTGATTCTCTCTCTCTCTCTCTCTCTCTCTCTCTCAATCGGTAAAAGAAGTTGCACCATTATTTCAATTTGGTACTCTCTTGTAACAAACTTCTCTAATTTGGTTCAATAAAAAAAAATAAAGGTAAATTACATCAAAAATAATTAAAATACCATTTGATATACTTATTTTGAATCTATTATCCATTTTAAATTTTTTAAAATAAGGAAAACAATTCAAAACATGTTTGGTCACTCTTATTTTCAATATCTATTTTAGAAAATAAAAAAAGACTTTACACATAAAATTCAATATAATTTAAAGTCATTTTGAATATTTTTTAACCCAAAACAAAGCATTTTTAACCCAAAACAAAGAAAAATTCAAAACACAAAAAAAAAAAAAAAAATATCAAACCAAATGCGTTTTCAATCTTCTTAAAATATGAATTTCAAAACGAAAAACAAAATAGAAAACAAAAAATAAAAATACAAACCAAACACCAGGTATTTGATCAAAATACACAAAATATTCTTATAGTTTCTTCTAATTAATTTTTTGGTTAGTAAGCATCTTTTTTTTTTTCTTTTTCTATTTGTGTAAATTATAGTTTTTGAAATTACACTTACTACTCTTCCTTTTAATTTAATTACTTCCCTTTATTTTGGTTTGATACTCCCAATCAGTGTTTACGTGTGCTTAATTGATGACTAAAACTTAGATGTATTTTTCTAATGATTTTGAACTATTTTGACTACTAAATCATTAATCTAAAATTGAGGAATATCTTATCACCATTCAAAACCTGTAAATCGTAATCTTTGAGATACACAATGAAATTCGGCCCAAATATATAATTGAATATGTAAATTTTTAATTGGAACGTATCTCAAAATCTTAGAATGACCAAATTTATTTGATATATTTTCAAGTGTCCAATTATTAATTTGACATTAGAGAGATCACTCAATGTAACTTTATAGTAAGATCTTTGATTCTTATAATATTGTCAAAGATTCTTATATAGGGCTTTCTAAATTCATCCACAGATCAACTCCAAACTGCACAGTAACATTAGAAAGAAATATATAACAAAATTTTAAAAATGGTAGCAAGTGTTCCTTAAAAAAACTTAAGAATACATTGTATATTTCATCAACCTTAGGAATATCTAATATAATTTACTCAAAAGCTAATAATAAAAGGAATCAATTAAACATATTTAACCTACAGGACAGGAGGAATCTAACGACCAAGACTCAATAAGAACCTTTAAACTGGGGGTGTTATGGACTTACTGCACTATATTTCTAACCTGACTAATGAAATAGTAAAAGTACATCTGGTTCTCACTGAAATAATACATAAAACAAGAGAAATCCATCAATTCAGTTGCACTGACCCCTTCAATCATACTGTAACTTTACTGCACCCAGCCAGAAGAATATCATCCACTTAGAATTAGTGATTCCATTTAGTTTGATAATGTCAACATTGTCCAAAACTAACGTATGCGTAATCACCTAATGTATAGTTGTTCAAAGCATTAATATACAGGGTCAATTATATTGACAACCTTTCATAACTCTTAACACTTTGATCTCCTCGTCTATTTAGAAAGGGTTTTGTTTAGTAACTGCTAAAAAAATTCATTAAGTTTTTATTTATTTATTTATTTATTATTCTTTAATTATTTCAATATATTTCTAATATGATTATTATTTACATATATTTAAATTTGAAACTTATGATTGGAGATTTGTATGAATTAGATCAAATAAATCATTTGTTTTTTGTTATAAATTAAATAAATTGAATTTTTTCTTATCCCATCCCAAAAAAAAAAAAAAAAAAAAACTCAAACCTAATTTTGATAAAGAATCTAACAAAATTAATTCTTGAATCTTACTAATAAATATTTTTATTTTTTATTCGATATTTATTATATATATTTAATTTTAATAACAAATAATAGAAAATGTATCCTCCAATTTTTTTAAAAGAAAATAAGCTAAATTTAAATTAAAAAAGAACTAAATTAAATGAAAATATTGTTATTAGGTTTAATTTAATTTTTTTATTTTCTTTAAGTTTTGTTCACCCTGTTTGTTTATACAAAATAATATAAAAAATCTATTTTATTTTCAGTCGAGGTTTTTTTTTTTTTTTTTTTGTGGATAGAATAAGAAAAATTTCGATTTATTTAATTTGTAACAGAAAATCAAATGATTTATGTAAACTAACCCTTGCAAACTTCTAATTATAAGTTTAAAATTCAATTAAGTGAGTAATAATCACATTAGAAATTTATTGAGATAATTAAATAATAATAAATAAATAAAAAGATAATAGACTTTTTTAACGATTTCTAAACAGAACCCTTTATAATAAATGAAAGGATCAAAATATTAGAGTTAATAGATAAATGGAATGAATTAAAAAATAAGTATACTTTTAGAAGTATCAGGGTAATTAACCCTAATTTATATAGAGAGAGAGGGTTGCATTACAAGCACTGTGTAACTGGAGTTCCGATCACATTTTTACTAATTAACATCAACTAGCCATTGTTTGCAACAGAATAATGGTGTAATTCATGCACGATGAATTTTTCTTTTTTCACATGAATATATGCGCCAATACACTACATTTTGCAAAAAATAAGTTACACACAAATGACGGATTCTTTTTTCTCCGGAGGTTGGGGGGGGGGGAATTATTGTAATTTTGGCCAAAAAAATTGAACATCCCTCAGTCTCGCTCCTCAAATTTCTGATAGTCTCTCTTTGTCAGTAATTTTTCAATCAAATCCTACCCGTCACTTCATACTGTACACACAAATTTCGTGTTTGGAAATAAACACAAAAATTACAGTAACAAATTAGAATTTTATTGATTTGTAGAAAGTGGAATACAATCTCTGATAATTTCTAATCAAAGAAATAAAATCCTCTGATTCTTCTTCTTCGAAAAGTCGATACGAGGCTTTGAAGCTTGATCTCGAATCAACACTTGTATCTTCTTGTTGCTTGAGAGTCTGTGGGGCTTTGGCAGCTTGATCCAGCAGAGTCTCCTTGTATGCAAAAGGGTGTCTTTTACACTTGGGGGTGACCCCTATTTATAGATGTGTGGGAGAGAGTTACAGTTGAATTCAATCTCTCCCGGGATAATTATCTCACTATTTAATTTATTAAATAATAGATAATATCCAAGACTTTAGATAATATCAAACCACTTAAATAATTATCTCATTATTTTATTTATTAAATAAGAGATAAAATCAAGTAATTTGGATATCATTATAATTCTTAAATAATTATCTCTTATTTATTTATTTATTTAAGAGATAAAAATTAAGAAATGATAATTATCTTTAGAGCTTGTCACATGTGGCGGCATGTGATTCGTCCACTTGTGTAGCTTTGTTGAAATCCTCCACAAGACACGTGGCAAGATTTGATTTGTTAATTTAATTGGGCTTTATTTGACACGTGGCAATTTATGATTGGCCAAATTTTGTGTGTCTACAAATGCCCCCTCGAGACTTGATCACGTACACGTTACGATAGTGTTGAAGAGTGAGCGGGTCTCGAATTTGAAGTTTTGATACCATTGACTAGAACATTTTGGATTCTTGTACAATGATAAATTTTTTTGAAATTTGATGCAAGCCACATTTCAAATATTTTAATTTCTGTAATAGAAATTAAAATAATGAATTTTGAATTTATTTTGAATTCCGAATTTGAGTTGGAATTAAAATTTGTTTTTTTTTTATTTTGAATTCCAAATTTGGGTTGGAATCAAAATAATGAATTTGATTTTATTTTGAATTTCAAAATTTGAGTTGGAATTAAGATTTTGTCTTTATTCCGAATTCCAAATTTGTGTTGGAATCGAAATAAATTTTTTTTTTTAATAAAATTTCTCATCCTAAGTAATTTCGGATCTTCTAATTGAAATAGAATTGATGCCCAATTTTTTTTTTTTTTTTTTTTTTTTGAACTTCAATTCTACGGCAAGACTTGGTCACGGAAGTCTTTGATTTAGCTTGGGAAACCCTTCACGTTGCTTTGTTTTGTGTTTCCAAGAAATCCTTCGGGTATAGTTTGGATGAATGAAATGAGAATTTTGAGTGGGGTCCACATTTGTGGTGAATTTGAGCAATCCAAGTACAACCCACATATATTATTAGAATTCCAAAATTTATAAGGATTCCGAGTACTTCCAAGGACTTGTGTGCTGTAGGAGACTCGAAAGACTAGAATTAGTTTTAATTCTAGTATGACTTGGACTTGAAATTTACCTCGACTTTGACAATTTAATTTAATTGAGGTTCTTTCCTTTTAGAATTTGATCACGATTTTGAATCCAAATCACAATGGAAGTAGGATTCAATTTTGCCTATATAAAGACGTCTCCGTCTAATCTTTTCTTCAATTCAAAATAACTCTTGGTAAAGTGGAGCAAAGTAGCATTATATTCTTTTTTTTTTTTTCTCGTGCATGGCGAAGCAGTGAGGTAATCTTCCTTTCAACTTCACAGCATCAATCTTCAATTGCTGTCTTTATGATTTGAATGTCATTGTGCGTAACTCCAAACTAATGATGGATGGCCTCTTTTTTTTTTTTTTTTTTTTTTTTTAACGAATAGAATGTCTGAATTTTTTTTTTTTTTTTTCGGCACCCTTTTTTTTGAATCCCAACGTACACTTTTTTTTTTTTGCTAACTCCATTTTTTTTTCTTTTCTCCTTTTTTTTTTTTCATTGTAGCATCTCCAACATTGGGCTAAAGTTTTTCGTGCCAACATCGGTTTGTGTTTACATCAACCAGAGCCTTTGAATTCGGATTCGGCAAGAATTTGAGGCTGAAAGACATTCGTGAGGGCAGCCGTTCGGGTCTACATCAGCCAGAGCCTTTGAGTTCGGCTTCGGCAAGAACTCGGGGCTGAAAGACGTCCGTGCCATCAACTGTTTGCGTCTACATCAGCCAGAGCCTTTGAGTTCGGCTTCGGCAAGAACTCGGGGCTGAAAGACGTCCGTGCCATCAACCGTTCGCGTCTACATCAGCCAGAGCCTTTGAGTTCGGCTTCGGCAAGAACTCGGGGCTGAAAGACGTTCGTGGTAGCAACCGTTCGCGTCTACATCAGCCAGAGCCTTTGAGTTCGGCTTCGGCAAGAACTCGGGGCTGAAAGACGTTCGTGGTAGCAACCGTTCGCATCTACATCAGCCAGAGCCTTTGAGTTCGGCTTCGACAAGAACTCGGGGCTGAAAGACGTTCGTGGTAGCTATCGTTCGTGCCACCAGAACTTTTAGAGCTGACTTGGGGACTGCATTGAAGGCCTTTAGGATTTCTTTATCAGATTCGTACGGTATTGAGATTGCTTTTATTCAAATAATGGTTGCTTTCAACGATTGTTCACTGTATGACCAGAAGATTCTTTGTTTTTCAAGAATGCAATGTCGTAGTACGGATGCATACATGTTCAAGAAGGTTCTGTCTAGGAGGTTGGATTTTAAGTGGGACCGACGTGACTCCTCCAATCTTTCCTGGGAACTTGCTTAAGTTCTGTCTAGGAGGTTGGATTTTAAGTGGGACCGATGTGACCCCTCCAATCTTTCCTGGGAACTTGCTTAAGTTCTGTCTAGGAGATCGGATTTTAAGTGGGACCAGTGTGACCCCTCCAATCTTTCCTGGGAACTTATTTAAGTTCTGTCAAGGAGATTGGATTTTAAGTGGGACCGATGTGACCCCTCCAATCTTTCCTGGGAACTTGCTTAAGTTCTGTCTAGGAGATTGGATTTTAAGTGGGACCGATGTGACCCCTCCAATCTTTCCTGGGAACTTGCTTAAGTTCTGTCTAGGAGATTGGATTTTAAGTGGGACCGATGTGACCCTTCCAATCTTTCCTGGGAACTTGCTTAAGTTCTGTCTAGGAGATTGAATTTTAAGTGGGACCGATGTGACCCCTCCAATCTCTTCTGGGAACCTTTCGAAGATGGTACAATTCATTTTTACATTAGGATTCATTGTCAAAGGCAGTTTTCATCAATTGAAAGCCTTAGCGTCAGACCTTTGTTTCTTTTCAGATCATGGTTACCTTCAAAGATTATTTACGTCATGACCAGAAGATACTCTCTATTATTAAAGAAGACGGTGATCCTACGACGGCCTTGGACTTACCAGTGTTTGATCCAATCATTGGCTACTTTTCTCACAATTGGTCCCCTTCTGTTGATTCGCCTCACCTGACGCGATGGTGTATTGCTTTGAGGAGTGATTTGTTTGATCATAGTAATTCAACCACTATTTCTTCAGAAGCGTTGTTCTTGCAGTCTTCTCTTCATTCTAAAGATTATGATGCTGATCGTTTTACGCTATTGGGTGATCGTATTGACAAAGGCGAAACTTCTTGGGACACTTCTCCTTTTGACTTCGGTGAATTCTCCTATATTCCCAAATATTGGGAATGGTTAGAAGATGTACTCAGTCGTCATAAAAGAATTTTGACCAAAGCAGGTATATACGATGCTGTTTACGCTTCTTTATTCACCTATGACCGTAGCGACAATCTTATTCGATCGCTTTGTGAATCTTGGTGTTCTTCAACGAATACTTTTCATACTCCAACGGGCGAGCTATCCATCTCCTTATGGGATTTGCGCAATATTGGTGGCTTATCAGTTCAAGGTATATTTTATGATGAAGTCATCCCATCCAGAAAAGAATTATTAGGCTTTGATAAGAACAAGACATTGTTTCTTCCCCCGAGTTGCAAGTATTTATTCTCAGCATATTATAAACTTTATCACGAGAGTGCGGATGGTGAAGTTAAAACTCATGATTGGGTCAAATTTTGGTTTAGAGGTCCTGAAAGATATGCAGCACCTCCCAAAAGAGTAAACAAAAAGAGGTTTAACAAGCCAAGGACCCGTTATAATCCTTCGGGCATCATAAATGAACTAGTTCAACGTCCCACGGAAGAAGAAGGAGCCTTTGATGATTTAGCCATTAAGGCAAGCGTCAGAGAAGAGACTTATCTAGCTGCCCTTTTATCTTGTTGGCTATGTAGATTTGTCTTTCCTACTGTTAAAATTGACAACATTCGTCCTGGTGTTTTCAAAGTAGCAAGTATGATGGCTCGTGGTGAGAAGTTCTCTTTAGCAGTGCCAGTCCTTACAAGTATCTATCATGGTTTAGGAGAAATTTCTTCATCTCCATTTCCCAGCAAATGTAATGTGGCATTCCCAATCCATTATGTTTATGGATGGCTTGGTCATTATTTTGATTGCTATTTTGCATCTTCTCGTCCGCAAAGTGGTGCTCGAATGGTGAAATTTTCTGGTGAGAAAATGGCCAAGTATTTCGATGATACAGAGGCTCAAATCCTTCTTAAAAATGCTAATCTTTCCAACTCTTCATCTTTATTCTTGGGTAAGGAGAAGGATATATCTTTAGTTGATACCGGAAATCAACCAGCTCCATGGGATGACTACATTATTAGTATTCGTTGTAGCTATTTGACTTTACGTCGAGGAGATGAGCTTATTGTGGAATCTTATAGTCCCATAAGATTTGCCAGACAATTTAACTTTTGTCAAAGCATTCCTGGGAAGTTGAAGATTGATCTTGGGTCTGGGATTGTAGCAGAAATAGCTCAACTTTGGCAATCTTGTATTCAATTGGGCACCAATGCCAAATTTATGATTCCAGCATTTTCTTCCAAAAGTCTTGCTACGAAGAACTATGTTGGGTGGTGGGCAAAACGTTCAAGTAATTATTGTAGGAAAAGTTCTAGTCTCGTCATAAAACTTCCAAAACTTAATCATTCCGTTGCAATTTTGAAGAAGAATAAGAGGGAAGTTACTGAACATACACCAGTCTTCAGAGAAAAGCAGGTTGATGCTAGAGATGTGCTTGAAGGCATGGCGAAGAGAGATGCAAAAATCTCGAATAAGGGATCATTAGTTAAGAAGAGTCAAAACTGCTTACCACCTGCTGACGAACATAGCTCTAGTGGAGGTGATCGCCATTGGAAACGTCCTAAAAGAAAAACCTCAGCTTTTGAATTGGAAGATATTAATCTTGATTTGGATGACATTTTTCCTAATACCTCAAACCCTTCTTTGCCTCTAGAAGAATTCGGGAATCAAGTAAGTATTATTATTATTATTATATTTTTTTTTTTTTGGTAAAATTTATTTTGGAATATATATTCTCCATGATCCCTTTTATTAATCTAAGCTTTTACTTGTAGCTGGGAAACAACGATGAGTTTGCTGAGGTGGATGATATGATTTTGGAAGAGAATGAGAAATCTATTGATGGGCCAAATTCATTCGATATATTGGTTGCTCAACCTGAAGTTTCCAAAGTCGCAGATAATATAACTTCTCATCCTATTGTTGAAGATCATCCTGTAGAAGTGATTCAACAAACTTCTATGAGACCCATGGATCCTGCCCCTTCAACTATTTCCATATTCAAGGTAGATGACTTGATTTCTAATTGTCAACGTACCTACCTTACATTGTTATGGAATGGCCTATCTCAGAAAATAGGTAGATCTAGCTTGACTCATCTTCACACGATTGAAGAAGAAGCTGAGAAAGTATTGAAGGAAATGGAAAGAGTTAGTGTCTCGAATTTGTCTTCCTTAAGGGATTTACTAATAGGACTTTTTCGTGATCTCCAACTCTACAATTCTAGCCGATCTTCTTCAGCGAAAAAAATGTCTCAACAATCACATGATGAGCAGTTGACGAAGATCAAGAATGAACTCTCCAATATTGAAGCTGAAGAAGGTATTCAGGCCAAAGACTTGCAATCTCTTGAGACCACGGTTATGGAGTTCAAACTTGAAAAGGAGCAGTTGGAAGAGAAGTTGAATGCTCTCACCACTCAGATTGAAGAATCGGAGCCACAAATTTCTGAGAGGAGATCAGAGCTATCTAAGTTACAAGCTATTGCGTCAAGTCTCAGGGAAGAGATCTCTGTTATTGAAAGAAAGCTTGTTTTAACCAATGAGGACGTCCGATGCTTAGCAAACATGGAGCAAATGCTAGAAGCGAGACGTAATGAACTGAGAGACTTCAAGCTTTTCCCTTAGTTGCTTTTTTTTTTTTTTTTGCCACCAGAACTTTTAGAGCTGACTTGGGGACTGCATTGAAGGCCTTTAGGATTTCTTTATCAGATTCGTACGGTATTGAGATTGCTTTTATTCAAATAATGGTTGCTTTCAACGATTGTTCACTGTATGACCAGAAGATTCTTTGTTTTTCAAGAATGCAATGTCGTAGTACGGATGCATACATGTTCAAGAAGGTTCTGTCTAGGAGGTTGGATTTTAAGTGGGACCGACGTGACTCCTCCAATCTTTCCTGGGAACTTGCTTAGGTTCTGTCTAGGAGGTTGGATTTTAAGTGGGACCGATGTGATCCCTCCAATCTTTCCTGGGAACTTGCTTAAGTTCTGTCTAGGAGATCGGATTTTAAGTGGGACCAGTGTGACCCCTCCAATCTTTCCTGGGAACTTATTTAAGTTCTTGTCAAGGAGATTGGATTTTAAGTGGGACCGATGTAACCCCTCCAATCTTTCCTGGGAACTTGCTTAAGTTCTGTCTAGGAGATTGGATTTTAAGTGGGACCGATGTAACCCCTCCAATCTTTCCTGGGAACTTGCTTAAGTTCTGTCTAGGAGATTGGATTTTAAGTGGGACCAGTGTGACCCCTCCAATCTTTCCTGGGAACTTATTTAAGTTCTGTCAAGGAGATTGGATTTTAAGTGGGACCGATGTGACCCCTCCAATCTTTCCTGGGAACTTGCTTAAGTTCTGTCTAGGAGATTGGATTTTAAGTGGGACCGATGTGACCCTTCCAATCTTTCCTGGGAACTTGCTTAAGTTCTGTCTAGGAGATTGGATTTTAAGTGGGACCGATGTGACCCCTCCAATCTCTTCTGGGAACCTTTCGAAGATGGTACAATTCATTTTTACATTAGGATTCATTGTCAAAGGCAGTTTTCATCAATTGAAAGCCTTAGCGTCAGACCTTTGTTTCTTTTCAGATCATGGTTACCTTCAAAGATTATTTACGTCATGACCAGAAGATACTCTCTATTGTTAAAGAAGACGGTGATCCTACGACGGCCTTGGACTTACCAGTGTTTGATCCAATCATTGGCTACTTTTCTCACAATTGGTCCCCTTCTGTTGATTCGCCTCACCTGACGCGATGGTGTATTGCTTTGAGGAGTGATTTGTTTGATCATAGTAATTCAACCACTATTTCTTCAGAAGCGTTGTTCTTGCAGTCTTCTCTTCATTCTAAAGATTATGATGCTGATCGTTTTACGCTATTGGGTGATCGTATTGACAAAGGCGAAACTTCTTGGGACACTTCTCCTTTTGACTTCGGTGAATTCTCCTATATTCCCAAATATTGGGAATGGTTAGAAGATGTACTCAGTCGTCATAAAAGAATTTTGACCAAAGCAGGTATATACGATGCTGTTTACGCTTCTTTATTCACCTATGACCGTAGCGACAATCTTATTCGATCGCTTTGTGAATCTTGGTGTTCTTCAACGAATACTTTTCATACTCCAACGGGCGAGCTATCCATCTCCTTATGGGATTTGCGCAATATTGGTGGCTTATCAGTTCAAGGTATATTTTATGATGAAGTCATCCCATCCAGAAAAGAATTATTAGGCTTTGATAAGAACAAGACATTGTTTCTTCCCCCGAGTTGCAAGTATTTATTCTCAGCATATTATAAACTTTATCACGAGAGTGCGGATGGTGAAGTTAAAACTCATGATTGGGTCAAATTTTGGTTTAGAGGTCCTGAAAGATATGCAGCACCTCCCAAAAGAGTAAACAAAAAGAGGTTTAACAAGCCAAGGACCCGTTATAATCCTTCGGGCATCATAAATGAATTAGTTCAACGTCCCACGGAAGAAGAAGGAGCCTTTGATGATTTAGCCATTAAGGCAAGCGTCAGAGAAGAGACTTATCTAGCTGCCCTTTTATCTTGTTGGCTATGTAGATTTGTCTTTCCTACTGTTAAAATTGACAACATTCGTCCTGGTGTTTTCAAAGTAGCAAGTATGATGGCTCGTGGTGAGAAGTTCTCTTTAGCAGTGCCAGTCCTTACAAGTATCTATCATGGTTTAGGAGAAATTTCTTCATCTCCATTTCCCAGCAAATGTAATGTGGCATTCCCAATCCATTATGTTTATGGATGGCTTGGTCATTATTTTGATTGCTATTTTGCATCTTCTCGTCCGCAAAGTGGTGCTCGAATGGTGAAATTTTCTGGTGAGAAAATGGCCAAGTATTTCGATGATACAGAGGCTCGAATCCTTCTTAAAAATGCTAATCTTTCCAACTCTTCATCTTTATTCTTGGGTAAGGAGAAGGATATATCTTTAGTTGATACCGGAAATCAACCAGCTCCATGGGATGACTACATTATTAGTATTCGTTGTAGCTATTTGACTTTACGTCGAGGAGATGAGCTTATTGTGGAATCTTATAGTCCCATAAGATTTGCCAGACAATTTAACTTTTGTCAAAGCATTCCTGGGAAGTTGAAGATTGATCTTGGGTCTGGGATTGTAGCAGAAATAGCTCAACTTTGGCAATCTTGTATTCAATTGGGCACCAATGCCAAATTTATGATTCCAGCATTTTCTTCCAAAAGTCTTGCTACGAAGAACTATGTTGGGTGGTGGGCAAAACGTTCAAGTAATTATTGTAGGAAAAGTTCTAGTCTCGTCATAAAACTTCCAAAACTTAATCATTCCGTTGCAATTTTGAAGAAGAATAAGAGGGAAGTTACTGAACATACACCAGTCTTCAGAGAAAAGCAAGTTGATGCTAGAGATGTGCTTGAAGGCATGGCGAAGAGAGATGCAAAAATCTCGAATAAGGGATCATTAGTTAAGAAGAGTCAAAACTGCTTACCACCTGCTGACGAACATAGCTCTAGTGGAGGTGATCGCCATTGGAAACGTCCTAAAAGAAAAACCTCAGCTTTTGAATTGGAAGATATTAATCTTGATTTGGATGACATTTTCCCTAATACCTCAAACCCTTCTTTGCCTCTAGAAGAATTCGGGAATCAAGTAAGTATTATTATTATTATTATATTTTTTTTTTTTTGTAAAATTTATTTTGGAATATATATACTCCATGATCCCTTTTATTAATCTAAGCTTTTACTTGTAGCTGGGAAACAACGATGAGTTTGCTGAGGTGGATGATATGATTTTGGAAGAGAATGAGAAATCTATTGATGGGCCAAATTCATTCGATATATTGGTTGCTCAACCTGAAGTTTCCAAAGTCGCAGATAATATAACTTCTCATCCTATTGTTGAAGATCATCCTGTAGAAGTGATTCAACAAACTTCTATGAGACCCATGGATCCTGCCCCTTCAACTATTTCCATATTCAAGGTAGATGACTTGATTTCTAATTGTCAACGTACCTACCTTACATTGTTATGGAATGGCCTATCTCAGAAAATAGGTAGATCTAGCTTGACTCATCTTCACACGATTGAAGAAGAAGCTGAGAAAGTATTGAAGGAAATGGAAAGAGTTAGTGTCTCGAATTTGTCTTCCTTAAGGGATTTACTAATAGGACTTTTTCGTGATCTCCAACTCTACAATTCTAGCCGATCTTCTTCAGCGGAAAAAATGTCTCAACAATCACATGATGAGCAGTTGACGAAGATCAAGAATGAACTCTCCAATATTGAAGCTGAAGAAGGTATTCAGGCCAAAGACTTGCAATCTCTTGAGACCACGGTTATGGAGTTCAAACTTGAAAAGGAGCAGTTGGAAGAGAAGTTGAATGCTCTCACCACTCAGATTGAAGAATCGGAGCCACAAATTTCTGAGAGGAGATCAGAGCTATCTAAGTTACAAGCTATTGCGTCAAGTCTCAGGGAAGAGATCTCTGTTATTGAAAGCAAGCTTGTTTTAACCAATGAGGACGTCCGATGCTTAGCAAACATGGAGCAAATGCTAGAAGCGAGACGTAATGAACTGAGAGACTTCAAGCTTTTCCCTTAGTTGCTTTTTTTTTTTTTTTTTGTGCAGACTCTTTTCTTTTTGAAATGAATTATTTACTTTGATAAGAATCGTGCACTTTGTCTTTTTTTTTTTTTTTTTGAATAAATGAATGAATGATTGAACTTGAAAATAGAATTCTAAACTGCTCATGTACTTAATTGGGATCGAGCCAAACATAGTTCATAACAGTAAGGAATGAAATTTTAATAAATGACTGAACTTGAAAAAACTCCAAGTTGCCTACGTACCCGAGATGGGATCAAGCCAAGCGTAGTTCATTACAATGAATGGAATTTTTTTTTTTTTGAATGAATGACTGAACTTGGAACAGACTCCAAGTTGCCTACGTACCCAAGATGGGATCAAGCCAAGCGTAGTTCAATACAATGAATGGAAATTTTTTTTTTGAATGAATGACTGAACTTGGAACAGACTCCAAGTTGCCTACGTACCCAAGATGGGATCAAGCCAAGCGTAGTTCAATTTTTTTTTTTTTGTGCCTTTCACAGTTTATACTCATGCGGGCCAGGAGTAGTACATGTTTTAGGGATAGTAACGCTTCAAGAACTTGCCATTTATGGGGCCGATTCTCAAGCCATCTTCAGCAACTATCTTGTATGCTCCATTTGAGTAGACTTCTTGCACGACATACGGGCCATCCCATTTGGAATTGAATTTATTGCCAGTGCGGTGAGTGGTGATGATAGGTCTTCTTACAGCAAGTACCAAGTCTCCTTTCTGGAAGGATCGAGGACGGACTCTCTTGTTAAATGCTCTAGAAAGACGAGCTTGGTAACATTCTAAACGTTGCTGTGCCTCAAGTCTCTTCTCGTCAAGTATTTCCAATTCTTCTAGTCGCAGGCGAGCATTTTCCTCCTGAGTGAGACCTTCTTGAAGAGCAATCCGTAATGATGGGATTTGACACTCGAGGGGGAGAACAGCTTCCACACCATACACTAAAGCATAAGGAGTAGCTTGTGTTGATGTCCGATTTGTTGTTCGATAAGCCCAAAGAGCTTCTCCAATTCTCTCGTGCCAATCTCGTTTTGATTTTGCAACCACTTTCTTCAGCAGGTTTCCAAGAGTTTTGTTGAATGCTTCGGCGAGACCATTTGCAGGTGCATTGTACATCGAAGAGTTGTGTTGTTTGAAGTTGAACTTCTCGCATAACTTGTTCATCAAACTATTGTAGAAAGGCTTTCCATTATCAGTGATGATATATCGCGGCACACCATATCTGAAAATAATATTAGTGCGAATGAAGTCCACGACATTTTCTTTTTTAACTTCTCTTAATGGTATAGCTTCAGCCCACTTAGAAAAGTAGTCAGTTGCTGCCAAGATGTACAAATGCCCAGCAGAAGACTTAGGTAGTGGCCCTACTACATCCAGCCCCCATGCATCAAACGGCCAAGAAGCGACAGTTGGATGGAGCGGTTCAGGCGGTTGATGTATAAAATTTTCATGGAATTGACAAGCTTGACATCTTTTGGCGTATTCCATAGAATCTTTTACCATCGTAGGCCAGTAATATCCCATTCTTTTGATTCGAAAGTGTAGTTTTGGACCAGATTGATGAGCGCCACATACACCAGAGTGAGCTTCTTCTAGAGCTTGCATGGCTTCAACCTCTCCTAAGCAGCGGAGAAATAATCCTTCGAATGAGCGACGATAAAGTGTACCATTATAATAAATAAACCTTGAAGCTCGACGCTTTATGTCAGTTCTTCTACGTGGATCTTTCGGTAACTTCTGATGGAGCAAATAATCAATAAGAGGTTGACGCCAGTCATTTTCTTCAATTTCAAAAATCGATATTGCATTAACATCCCTTTCATCGTTGTCTTCATCATCGAAGAGTGGAGGAATGACCCATCTTTGGCAAATTGAAATTTGTGTCTCTTGATCAGGCAATGCAAGTGTTGAAGCAAGCTTAGCAAGAGAATCTGCTTGTTTGTTATCTTTTCTTGGCACATGCTCCAGGGTGACGCCGCCAAGCCATGCTATTAATTGGGTTGCGTAATTGTAATAAGGAATAAGTTCTGGTTTCCTTACTTCATAAACGTTTAGCAGCTGGTTGATTACCAGTTTTGAATCTCCATATACGCTGAGTTTCAACTGCTTCATGTCAACCGCCATTTCCAACCCAAGTATGAGTGCTTGGTATTCAGCTTCGTTGTTTGAACAGGGCTGTGTAAGAGTGAAGGCGTAAGGCAACACGTCTCCTTCAGGAGTGAGAAACACTACACCAGCTCCTGTTCCACTGCGCTGAGCAGCTCCATCAAAATACATCTTCCATGGTTGGCAAACTTCTACATAGAGGACGTCTTCGTCTGGCAATTCTTCTGATAGCTCCCAATCAGCAGGTATAGGATGATCAGCTAGGAAATCAGCTAAGGCTTGTCCTTTAACTGCCTTTTGAGGCACATAAATGATCTCAAATTCTTGAAGAAGAAGAGACCATCTAGCTAGTCGATCAGATAAAACTGGTTTTGACATGATGTACTTGACGGGATTGGCTTTAGAGATAAGATACACAGTGTGAGCTTGGAAATAATGCCGTAACTTTTGAATTGCAAACACTAGGGCCAAACACATCTTCTCAATTGACGAGTAATTTAGCTCATTACGGGTCATCATCCTGCTAAGATAGTAAAGGGCATTTTCTTTTCCCTTTTCATTTTCTTGAGCAAGTAAAGCACCAACAGACCGTTCCTGTGCGGCAATGTATAGAACCAATGGCTTCCAAGGAATAGGAGCGGCTAGTACTGGTGATTTCATCAAATAATCTTTAATGCTTTTAAAGGCATTGCTGCATGCTTCATCCCATTCATATGGAACTCCTTTCTTCATTAGTCGGCTGAAAGGTTGACAACGACCTGCTAAATTTGAAATAAACCGTCAAAGATAAGCTAATCGCCCTTGTAGACTTTTAAGCTCATGAATATTTCGCGGTTCAGGCATCTTCAAGATAGCATCAATCTTTGTTTGGTCTATTTCAATACCACGATGTCGTACAATGAACCCAAGGAACTTTCCAGAGGTAACACCAAAAGCACACTTCAAAGGATTCATCTTGAGCTGGTATCGACGTAGGCGGTTGAAAACCTTCTTCAGATCATGAAGATGATCTGCTCTCCTTTTTTACTTTACTACAAGATCATCCACGTAGCATTCGATATTTTTATGAAGCATATCATCGAAAATCTTTTGCATTGCTCTTTGATAAGTGGCCCCCGCATTTTTTAAACCAAACGGCATTACTTTGTAGCAGTAGATGCCTTTGGGTGTACGAAAGGCTGTTAACTCTTCATCTCGCGGTGCCATGCGAATTTGATTGTAACCAGACGAGCCATCCATAAAAGACAGGGCTTCGTGACCAGTGGTAGCATCCACCATGAGTTCTGTCAATGGGAGCGGAAAGTCGTCTTTTGGGCAAGCATGATTGAGATCTCGAAAGTCAACGCATACTCGAATTTGTCCATTCTTCTTTTTGACAGGGACAATACTTGAAATCCAAGTTGGATACTTGACTTCTCGGATAAATCCAGCTTCAATGAGTTTATTGACTTCAGTTTCAATCTTTGGAATCAAATCCGGTCGGAATCGACGTTGAGCTTGTTTAATCGGTCGAACACCACGCTTTACTGCTAAATGATGGACAGCAACTTTAGGGTCTAACCCAGGCATTTCTTTGTAGCTCCAAGCGAAGACATCCTTGTACTCTGTGAGAAGCTCAACATAAGCCTTTTCTTCCTTGGGACTTAGGAGAGCACTTACGTAAATGGGTCGAGGGTCTTCCAGTGTACCAAGGTTGATTTCTTTCAAATCATCAACAGTGGACTTAACACCTTCTTCAAGTTCTGGTGGAGCATCTTCAGCTTCCTCCTCTACTTGAATTTCTCCATCACTTGCACTGATGTGGAGTGAGTATTCAATGTTTTCTTCTTCTTCAGATAAGGTTCTTGGCGTTTCAGCAGAAAATTTCGTGACTACTACTGTTTGTCGCTTTACCTTCAATTCTTCTTCAGCTGTCACCACTAAAGTAGTATGACGTTTCATGCGGGATGGTATTTTACTTTTGAGATCTTTGAGGTCTTCTAAGATGACATCGATCTTTTCTTCTTTTTCAATGATCTTCTTAGCAACTCCCAATCTACTCTTGATCGATCTTCTAGGTGTAGGGGACGCAATAACTTCCTTTAATGTCGAATTTTCTGCCCCTAGTCGATCAAAGACTGAGCCTTTTGACTTTGCCTCTCCTAAGCGGTCAAATACTGATATTCTTAAATTTGCCACTTCGAAACAATCAACAATTGACGTTTGTGGGTTTGCTTCATCTAGACGATCAAAGACTGAAGGCTTAACTGAAGTTAGAGATTTATCTTCTTCAGCAGTAATGTAACTGGTTGATTTTTTCATGATGATACGCATTGGAACAGGTGGAGTGAAACCAAGTCCTGCACGTGAATTCTGTATAGCGTACCCCTTTTGCCTTAACATCTTTTGGGTCGAATTCAACCCATGTGCATTTTGCCCGTTAGATTCTGGTGGTAGCTTTCCTAAAGTAGAAGACTCATTCGGATTATATCCAGCCTTTATAAGAAGCTTGTATGCATTTGGATCAAAGCCCTCATTTGTACGTGTAGAAGGCAGGTCACCATGTTCGATTTTAGGACTTTGAGTTGGCCAAACAAATCCTGGGATTGGCGTAGTCACCTTTATTTGATTGATGTTGGGGATGGGGAGAGTTAGTCCATTCAAGGCTTGATCATCAACTCTTCGAGCCTTTGGCGTGTAGCGAAGTACTGGAATGGCATTTTCAGAAGCTTTCACGTCGCATTTCTCATCGCAACTTTCAATTGGTTTACTGACCCCCTTCTTTTGATCAACAGTCTTACCACTCTGATCGTCTTGCAGATTGTCAGTTCGTTGTAACTTGTACGTTGATGAAGTACTAATTGGTTGTAGCTCTTCCACCACCATGTGTGTCACGTAGAACTTAGTATCAGCAAAGTGAGATTCAGCTTCAGTGAATGGCTTCTCATCAGCTACAATCTTTTTAACTTCATTACCACGACAATACTTGAGGCACTGATGGAGAGTAGAAGGAACTACACCATTCTCATGGATCCAAGGCCGTCCTAACAGCATGTTGTATGAAGTTCTGGCATCGATTACGTGAAACAATGCAGTTGATGTCATGTCATCAATAAGTAAGTTGAGACGGATTACTCCAATTGCTCTTTGCCCTCCTTGATTAAAGCCTTGAATCATCAAGCGACTGCGTGACAGCTCTTCCGTACCAATGCTTAATTCCTTCATTACGCAAAGAGGTAGAATGTTGACTGCTGATCCACCATCAACAAGCATTCTGTTCAACCTTTGTTCGCGTGTATAGCCAGAGATGAAAAGAGGGCGATTGTGTGGTGTTGAGCCAAGCAGAAGATCTTCGTCTGAGAAAGTCAAATTCTTTATAGCAGCAACAGATGTATCGCCACAAGTTTCGAAACTAAGTTCCTCTGGTGTTTGCACAAGTGTTGGAGATAACTCAACTATTTCTTCAGCTGGCTCTTCCATGTTCACTACATAGCATTCAACAATTTCAGAATCAGATTGATCAGTACTCTGCCAAGATTTTGGAAAGAACTCCCATAAAGTGATGGGAGTGCGTTGTGGTTGAATGAAAGTCTCAATTGTTGTAGTTGATACTGGCCGTTGAATTTTTTTCTTCCTCCACTGCTTCTTTTTATTGGATTTAACAAACTTCTGTTTGTAGTGAATGCTTTGGGGGTGATGAGACTTTGACTTGCTCTTTCTTTTGCGAGTAACAAGCATCCACCCTTCCTTAGCTGAGTCAACTGAGTCTATTGTTTCATCAGTGTCGTTTTTGCACTTCAATAATGGCGTATCAAAAATTTGCAGATGGTCTTGAATTATTATTTCAATAGGATCGAAAGATCCAAATTGAACTTCAAATCTTGACAAGTCAGGAATCAATCTTTTCGGCGTAAGATCAACAGATTCAATCGCAGCAGTTTGGTTGGTGCTTGCTTCTTCCTTTTCTTCTTCTAAAAGGATCTTTCCTTGACTTGCCAGTTGCATGATCTTTTCTTTGAGAATGAAGCATCGCTGAGTAGAATGGCTGATCAATCGATGATACTTGCAATAATTCGGATCATCAACTTTATCGGCTTCTTCTGGGCGCTTCATCTCTGGAAGTTCGATGAGTTTTAGCTTTAACAAATTCTCGAGCATTTGAGGAACTTCAGAATCAGGAAATGGATATTCCTTTGCTTGCATTTCTTCAAGCGTAGGTCTCTTCCATCCTCTTCCTTGGTTGGAGTCGACCTTCTCCGTCTCCTTCTTCTTAAGTTTGTTTGAAGTTTTGGTCGACGTAGAAATTTTCACTGGTGTAGTGGAAACAGACATGGATTCTTTACTGGCTGACTTAGAGAAAGTCTTGCCCCCTTTGCGGTTGTTTTCCAACTTGTTTCCTCCCTTGTGAGATTCTTGAATCGGTAGCCCTTGATTACCACTCGCGGCGATACTGAGTTCCATGTCATGAGCACGAGTAGCCAATTCTTCAAAAGTTTTAGGCCTAATGCCTTGAAGGATATAACGAAGCCCCCAATGCATGCCTTGAATGCACATCTCGATTGCTGAAGCTTCAGACAGCCTATCCTTGCAATTAAGGCTCAGATTTCTCCATCTGTTGATGAAATCAATGACGGGTTCTTCTTTCCATTGGCGAGCATTGGTGAGCTCAATCATACTTACAGTGCGACGGGTGCTGTAGAATCTATTGAGAAATTCTTGCTCTAGTTGCCCCCAACTGTCAATTGTGCCAGGCTCTAGATCGCAATACCAGTCGAATGCATTGCCCTTGAGAGTTCGAACGAATTGCTTGACCAGAAGATCTCCATCAGTTCCAGCATTACTGCAAGTTTCCACAAAGTGAGCGATATGTTGCTTTGGATTTCCTTTGCCATCAAATTGTTGGAATTTCGGGGGTTGGTAACTAGCAGGCATCTTCAACTGATCAATTCGACGGGTGTAAGGCTTGGCGTATGTGAAAGAAGATCTTGGCATTTCCTCGTTCTTGTCTTTGAGGGTGCCCAAAATGAACTCTTTCAACTGATCAACAGGGACAAAACCATCAGCAGAAACTGGCAAGCTTTTTGGAGTTTCTTCTTGCTTGTTTTCGGGGGTTGGTAACTAGCAGACATCTTCAACTGATCAATTCGACGGGTGTAAGGCTTGGCGTATGTGAAAGAAGATCTTGGCATTTCCTCGTTCTTGTCTTTGAGGGTGCCCAAAATGAGCTCTTTCAACTGATCAACAGGGACAAAACCATCAGCAGAAACTGGCAAGCTTTTTGGAGTTTCTTCTTGCTTGTTAGATGATTCTGCCACTTCTTGTGGTTTTGGAAGAGCAGAAGTTTGGCTTGATTCTCCAATGTTGTTCAGTTTGTTCATGATTGCTTCGATTTGGTGATCACGTTCTTGCACCGCCTTGCACAAGCTCTCCACAATTTTCGACAGCGAGTTGACTTGTTCCTCTAACGATGTTGCATTCGTCATCATCACGTTCATGGCTGTCGAGCTTTGAGAATTAGCAAAATCATCATGTGGCTTGAACTTTGACTGGGGAGTTTCTGGAGGGGAACTGGATTCAGAATTGCTTGAATCATTAATTTTCTTTTGGCCAGATTGGAGCTTGACACTTGAGTCAGACCCTTGAGACATGGAAAGATGTGACAGAGCTTTCTCCAAAATTGCAAACACGTCTCCATTCGACTTTACTGCAGCAACAGCAATAGTATCTTCTTTGCCTCCTGGAAGACTTAATGATGTGGATGTTGTTTTCAACGAACTTGAGTTGAAAACAAGTGTTGATTTTGGCAGCAGCGAGGCTTGCTTCAGTGCTTCAGCCATAGCTTTTGCCTTACTTCGTGTGATTGGGCCCATGCTTTGAGCAGTAGACCTCGAAGTAGTGTTGCCAGCAGCGGATTTGAAGCCTCCGGCTTTCAGATCCGGAACCTTTGAACAGTCGTTCTTGGGAGCCATTAAGATTTTGGTTGATTTGATTTGATGAAAGAAGAGATGAGAGGCAGAGATCGGTCCCACCGGGCGTGCCAGAAATTTGTACACACAAATTTCGTGTTTGGAAATAAACACAAAAATTGCAGTAACAAATTAGAATTTTATTGATTTGTAGAAAGTGGAATACAATCTCTGATAATTTCTAATCAAAGAAATAAAATCCTCTGATTCTTCTTCTTCGAAAAGTCGATACGAGGCTTTGAAGCTTGATCTCGAATCAACACTTGTATCTTCTTGTTGCTTGAGAGTCTGTGGGGCTTTGGCAGCTTGATCCAGCAGAGTCTCCTTGTATGCAAAAGAGTGTCTTTTACACTTGGGGGTGACCCCTATTTATAGATGTGTGGGAGAGAGTTACAGTTGAATTCAATCTCTCCCGGGATAATTATCTCACTATTTAATTTATTAAATAATAGATAATATCCAAGACTTTAGATAATATCAAACCACTTAAATAATTATCTCATTATTTTATTTATTAAATAAGAGATAAAATCAAGTAATTTGGATATCATTATAATTCTTAAATAATTATCTCTTATTTATTTATTTATTTAAGAGATAAAAATTAAGAAATGATAATTATCTTTAGAGCTTGTCACATGTGGCGGCATGTGATTCGTCCACTTGTGTAGCTTTGTTGAAATCCTCCACAAGACACGTGGCAAGATTTGATTTGTTAATTTAATTGGGCTTTATTTGACATGTGGCAATTTATGATTGGCCAAATTTTGTGTGTCTACACATACAAATCAAATTCTTACTGGCATCCAATGGCCACAATTTAAAAAAAAAAAAAAAGGGTATCCCATCTGATAACATCCATGGGGGACACGCATCCATTCAAAGACCAAATTTATTATTATTAAAAAGCACTCCAAAACCAACTACTGAAATACCATTGCATTAAAATAAAAAAGGAAAAAGAAAAGAATAATTATTATTTAGCGGACCTTAGTGATAAAACGGGAGATCTACAATCTTTCTTCATTAAAAAAAATAATAATAAAAATTAAAAAATTAAAATAAAATAAAATAAAGAAAAGTATTCAAATTTGTATTTTAGTCCTTGACGTCCTTACAAAAGTAAATAATGCATATTTTAGTAGTGCAAAAATAGTTTTATCATATTACACCACTAGCTGGTGCACCAAATGCCACATTACCTTTCATACATGACTGCATAATAGTAAGCTACTGGTTAAACTTACTGAGAAGCTCATTTCCAATTGCACCAAGGAAACTTATACTACACACAATTAAGCAACCAAATGAAGTGAAAAAGGAGTCCTTGTATAAGAACTAGTTGACGTATTTGAGAGAGAACCCAACAAAAATTGAAAGAGCAAGCAGTACATCCGACTCTCGGGTACAAAAATGAGGAGAAAACTTGTTAAAGATCACCGAAATATTTTTATCCCCTGCCAGCAGGACACCAAATCAGGCAAATACCTACACATTTTCCTATAAATAATCTCGACTCCATAAGCATCTGAAGTCAAATACACAGAAGACTACCACAAACATTACCACATCGTTGAGAGAATTCTGTCACGAAGGCAGCAGCAAAGTAAATATCATCCATGAGAACTATGATGATCAATAAAGCCAACACCATTGAACCATTGATGGCACAGCAAAGAAGCTTCCAGTCAAGCGATGATAGAATAAAATTTGTCAAATGGTAGACTGCTTTCTAGCACCCCCACAAATGTCCTATAAATGATTTTGCCTGTTGAATAGAAACATGGAAGTTCACATAAGAAGATTATTTCAACTTCTTGAGTAAAGTAAATTATGAAACACTAAAAGTTGGCATTTCAGAAGGCCAAACAATTCAGCAAGATTGTAGGCTAAACTCAAATCAACTAAATCCCATGGCCATGAGTTCAGGTTCATATGAATCAGTTCAGTTCAGTTCAGTTCAGTTTTCTTACTAACCCATAATTGAACAGAACCACATCAGTTCTCAGATTTGGGACCCAAAACCTAACCATGATCTAGTGGGGGATAAACAAAACCAAAAAGTAGTGGAAGTCACGCCGAATGCGCCAGCAGCGCCCAACATCATTGCTCTAGCCCAAAAACGATTAGTCCGGCATACATTACGTGAGGCCCTAGTAATTAACCATATAAATTGATAACCCAGGCATTTCCAACACACCAAACTGAACTGTTAAATATAACATTCAGAAAATTAATTCAGTATATAATTCAACATAACTAATTATGAGCCCCTTGCGGCCCCGGCACACTGGTTGGTGGATTTGCTCCCCACACAACTAGTCGCCGGTTCGAATCCGCTCAGGGTAGGGCACGGCAGCTTGGGGCCTTGCCATAATTTTTCAATTCAAAAAAAAAAAAAAAAAAAACTAATTATGAAATTGAAGATTGTATGATTTAGAGATTTCAACTACTCAAATTCAAACTCCCTTTTTTTTTTTTTGTGGTGGTAGGTGAGCTTTTACTTAATTACCAAAATCATATATTAAAGTAAGCACAATACAACTCCCATAAGGGATAACACACCCTAAAAGGTAACACACTACCTAAATTAAGTTAGGAAAATCTCTAACCTAGTCCACTAACAAATTTTCACTTACAACCCAAGTGGATAGGCTAGAAACACACAATATGCAATTGAGCATCTAAAATAATATACAATGCAACCAATTCAGCCCGATAAACACATATATGCTAATGAGCTTAATAATTAATAACAATCACGCGTTAAGCCCAACCAAACAAGGCCCAACAAAAATATAAGCCAGTTGAAATTCACAACTAGCCCACCCATTGAAATTTTGAAATTGAAATCTGGGCTAGAACAGGTTTAACAAGGCCGGAAAATCCCCACTCAAACAGTCAATATCGTCAATTGGTAATATAACCTAAGCACATGACATCAGCAACACAGGCTCTGTGACCGGAGCACCTCCTCCTACTCGCCTTTGCCGAACTGCAGTAACAGCACCATTCCCACGCCAACAGATAGAGCAACCGTAGAAGCAGGAATTGGAGGTGTATCTGGATATGCACTAAAAGCGTCCAGATACACCCATCCATCTCACACAACTACTTCAGCAGCAATACATCCGTAGAGGTAAAAATTAGAGGTGTATTCGGATATCTTCTGATAGCATCCAGATACACCCATCCATCTTGCACAGCAGCTTCAGCAGCAATTCTCTATCAACAAACAACCCTTCGAAGGAGAATGAACAAAGGTTCAAATGGCCTACCAGCAGCAAGAACCGCCAGTCCATTTCCCAAGCTCGTTTAAGCCCCCATCGGTGTACAAATGCTAGGCTTAAGAGGGAACCAAGTGGTTCACGATGGAATTGAACCAATCTATCTCAATTGCCAGGAAAACCAATAACTTGCTCCAATAAATTATCCAGAGATGCACGCTGTGTATCGGATACATAAAGGTCACAGCATTCTCCAACCAACTCAGACCATCCATTCCTCACCAGCACCGAGCAAAACACCAAGACTTATCTTGAACCTCCATAACAGCAGCAGATCAAGGACAATGTCACAGGATGCAAATCCAGAAAACCCTTCCATCATTAGGCACCACAAGATCTCGTTACCCATACGAAAACTGAAAAGGAGGAAGAGATCTCGTAGACCCAAGGTTAAGCATCGTCAAACATCCCGATTTGGAACCTTATCTCTCAGCATGAAATACATATCAAACGATAGAGAGCACCAGCACCAAACCATCCATAACCTTTATACAATCACAGAGACCATCATTTGCTGTGTTTTGTCAGAAGACAGAAGAAATCCGTTGGGTCTCAGCCTACTGCCGCACCAATCTCACCCTTTTGTAGATATAACATGAAGAACAAGGGTTAAACACTCCCTAAGAGTATAGGAAGTGATTGCAAGAGAGTGTCAGGGGAGAGGGAAGAAAAGATTTAGCCTAGAGAGAGAAGCTCTCCCTCTTCCGAATCCTTTCCTCCTTACTCAATTCAAACCTGTTTTAATAATATATTTAAAGAAAAAAAAAATAAAATGATTGGATATGCCAAGAGGCTTATCCAACATGAATTTTGGTGTGCTCAAGGAGTATATGTGTCGGATATATGTTGGATATAGATATGACAACTATTTTGAAGTGTTAATGCCTCATAATTTAGCAGTAGCTAGAATACAAACGAATGAATAGTTAGCATTAAAAATCAAAAATCTATGATACAAACAGAGTGATAAATTGGTGGGAATGCTATGAACAGAATTAAAGCAGGTTAGATTAAATGAAATAATATATCAGGTGTTCTAAGTAATCATCATACCTTTAAGGTTAAAAGAAAGTTTAATAAAATAGTAGTTAGATTTGCTGTGTTACATGCTTTAGTGATGGGCAATAAATATATATTAATAAAATGAATGCAGCCGAGAAGAAAATGCTGAGGTAGGTGTATGGTAAAATGAGAAAATATGGGATTAGAAATTATCAGATTTGTGAGATAGTAGAAATAACACCAATTAAAGATAAATTGAATCAAAATTAGTTAAGGTGGTCTAACCATATACAACGGATCCATATCTAAAGGATCCATATCTAAATCATGGATAATGAGGGGAAGAACTAGACCAACACTAATGAGATAGAAATAATAAAGAAAGACACGGGTCGATGTGGTTTAACAAACGAAATGGTCCTTATGCCGACTGAGATGGAGGAAAAATATCCATGTAGCTGATCCCATTTAGTTTGGGAAAGGCCAAGTTGAGTTGACTTTTGGACTATGTCCAATGAGTACAGCCAATGTTAGTTAAATATATGGGCAACGTTTTTACACCGGGGAAGGCAACTTTTATAGTATTTGACTTTACATATGTGAAGCATGCAACATATAGCCTTTTAACTTTATAATTTTTATATAGAAAGGAAGGTTTAAATTTTATTTTACCCATACGGGGCAAATAACATATACCTTTTAACTTCCTACACTTTTCACTATTGTTCTAAAGAAACTTTCTGACTTAATTTTCTTAGCCAATCAGCCCTTCCCAGGTTTTGCTGGTAGTGAGTTGTTAGGCAACATTTCCCGTGCTGGAGGCTATCTTGAGGCAACCCTCTCAACTTCAGAAAAAGGCCTTGAAATGTGTAATTATTTCTTGCCACAACAGTTATACTTAAGAGGGTAGAAACATAATGCCCAACCTTACAACTTCTACTGCCATAGCTAAAGAAGATGCAGTTTTTTTTTTTGAAAAGGATAAGTAAAAATTTTATTTCAAAGAACAGAAGTAAGCATCCGGAGATGCATACATATATAGTAGAACTATACAAATAGGCCCAGATCCTAAGATCAGTTCAAAGAGTCAATAAAGTTCAAAAAGAAGCATAGATCTATGGCACTTCCCTCCCTTGTCCAACTATATAAACAGCAGAGGAGGAAACTCTTTATCTTCAAAACAGTCCTCGAATTTTCTTCAAATATCCTCTTGTTGCACTCTTTCCAGATTATCCAAAAATACAGAATGGGACCATGTTCCAAGTCTGTTTCTTCCTCTTAACCAAAGACTATCCCCACCAAATCAATAGAAAACTCCCAAGGTCCTCCGGGAAGGACAAATGTACTCCAAAACACTTAAGAATCAAACTCCATAACTCTGTTGACCAGGAGCAGTGAAGAAAAAGATGAGCAATAGTTTCCTCTTGCCTCAGACACAGTGGACATTGATTAGCCATGGACATTGATTAGACACAGTGGACATTGCAGCTCGAGTAGGGGCTGCGGTTTTCCAGATCCTCGACCATGGAAAAACGTATTTCTTACAGCCCTGCAAGAAGGAATAATAGGATTTCACTGAAAACTCCTTGTTCCTTGATTGCCTCCATTTAACAGCATCTGCTACTCCAGTTAACTGGACGTGTAGAGTAATTCCATTAAAGACAAAAAACTGTCAAACTCCCAGTCATTTACATTCCTGCGTAACAATACAGTCCAACTGGATTGGGCTCCAACTCCCTTGTAATAATCAGAGACTCTAACTTCCTTGTTAGCAGCAATTGCAAAGATATCTGGAAATCTGTCTGATAGGCAGTATGCCTAACCAATCCTGCTTCCAAAAGCAAATTCTGTCACCTTTCCCCACCTGCCATATAAGACATTTGCTGAAAATCTTCCATAGTCCTCTAATACCTCTCCATAGTCCAATACCATAAGGACAAGACAATGAAACAGAGGACCATCCTCCAAATTCTTCACCATATTTGATTGCAATCAATTTTTTCCAGAGTTTGTTTTCCTCCTAAACATATCTCCATAGCCATTTGTCTAATAGAGTCTCATTGTTCAGTTTCAAATGCCTTATGCCCACCCCACCTGACTGTAGGGGTTTACAAACCTCCTTCCAGTTCACTAAACTGTGCTTGCAGACCTCCTTCCTTTTTCCCCAGAGGAAATCTCTTTGCATTCTCTCCAACTCCTTGATGACTGAGATTGGTGCTGTGAATAAAGAAAGGCAAAAAGTAGGAAGGCTAGCTAGAACACTCCTAATTAGTGTAATCCTAGCCCCAGCCGATAGATATTTGAGCTTCCATTCAGCCAATCGGCTCCTACATCTTTCTAAAATTGGATCCCAAACATGTTTTGATTTGTAAGGAGCACCCAAAGGCAAACCAAGATAAGTAGCAGGAAATGATCCAATCTTACAGCCCAAAATATTTGCCAAACCACTCAGATCTTCCACAGCACCGACTGCCATTACCTCTTATTTTTGAAGATTTATCTTTAAACTAGTAACAGCTTCGAATCCCAATAATGTGCAGCGCAAATGTCCCATTTGCATCAAGTCAGCCCCACAAAATATTATTGAATCATCTGCAAATAACAAATGTGAAATACTGAAGGGGTTTCTGTCAGTACCAACTGCAAAGCCTTCAATATAACCAGCAGCTTCTACTCTCTTCAGCATTCTACTAAGAACTTCCATTGTTAATATGAAAAGGAAAGGAGAGAGGGGGTCTCCTTATCTTAAACCTCGAGATGAAGCAAAAAAACCCTCAGGAGAACCATTAATCAAAACTGAGAATCTGGTAATTGAAATGCACCAATATATCCATTGACACCATTTGTTGCCAAACACCATTCTTCCTAACAAGTAGATCAAGAAATTCCAATTTACATGATCAAATGCTTTTTCTATATCAAATTTGCAAACAATGCCTGATTCCTTGTTTTTGATCTTTGAGTCCAAAATTTCATTAGCTACCAAAACTGCATCCAAAATCTGTCTACCTCCTACGAAGGCATTCTGAGAAGGTGAAATCAAAGGGTCCATTACTGATTTTAATCTGCTAGCAAGTACTTTTGAAAGGATTTTGTACACAGCCCCTACCAGGCTGATGGGTCTAAAGAAGATGCAGTTTATACTCCGGCATTTCTCAAAATTTAATAGGACTATTCTTCCTTGGTTAATTAAATATCCCAAAAATCTGAATATTCATAGCACGATGCAAACAACTTCTATGGTCACCTACCAAAAAAAAAAAAAAACTTCTATGGTCAAACTTTTTGCATGTATATGTGATGAGGACATTAGGTTTAATTGAAGATATTCCCCATGGATGCTTTTAGAAATGATGTAACAAGACTATTCTTCCTTGGTTTATTAAATATCCCAAAAATCTAAAGATTTATAGCACGGTGCAAACAACTTCTACAATAAAACTTTTTGCATGTACATGTGAAGAGGACATTAGGTTTAACCGAAGATATTCCCCTTGGATGTTTTTAGAAATGATTGTCATAATAAATGTTGGTTATTACCCTTTGAATGAACCCGTTGAATAAATATTCTCCCTAGGATGGTCTTTGGGTTTCCCTTTTGTTCTTTCTATTTAAGTTGTAATCTTATGTTGGTAAAGAAATTATTCTAATTATTTGAATGAGAATGTATAGCCCTTGGGTTGATTTCCTCTCTCCCTTCTCCTCTTGCTTCTTTTCTCTTTAAGCTTCTCATACCATCTTGGCTTATTTCTTTCTTTCTCTAGCTTTATTTCTTTTTACTTGATTTTGTATTTGTTTCACATCAAATAGGTATCACAACCCTTGACCATATTACCCGTTTGTTCAAGAATATGAGTTGCTCATTTGAAACCCCATTGGATGGAGCAGAGATAGTCATCATCACCCAAACCAAGTGCTCTCCTCGAATCCAAAGTCGATCCAAGTCATCAAGGAAAGACAGTGACGATCGATACGAAAGGGAGGCATACTAGCAGGGGATTCGTACTAAGAGCGGTTATTCCAGTTCCTATTCCTAGTGCTCCACTAATGACTATCAAAAAACGTCATTCAAGAACATGTTAAAGAGTATGATGAGGGTCAACTAGAAGAGTTGATTTATGAGCCTAACCTTACAGAATTTGATGATTTAGGGTGTGCTTGAATATTTTAAAATATGGGTTTTGACGTGTTTTTAAAATATGAGTTCTGAAGTGTTTAGATGGTATGGATTCTGAGGTATTCGGGAACATGGGTTTAAAGATAACAATCCCATGTTTGGGAGTTTATTTTTAAATGAGTTTTGAGGTGTTTATTAATGTATATAATGACACGTATACTCTTATTTATTTATTAAGCAATAAGCACTTCACATATACAACAATATATTATGATATATATTAAAATAACATTTTAATATATCCAAAAATACTTATTAAAATAAGTCACATCCATATTACCAAAATACTTGTCCAAATAAATCAAATCTAAATTATAGACTATCCAAAATATATAATATAAAGGTTGCAGCAATATGAAGTTAAGAATATTAGATCTTGTTTGGTAACGTTTATGCTTATTGCTTTTTTCTTTATGTTTACAGAATTTTGAAAATGGGCAACAAAAACGTTTTTGTTAAACTTATTTTTATTTTTGTTTTCAAAAAAATAAAAACTTAAACAAAAAATAATAAACAAAATAAAAAGTATTCTCACTCCTTTTTTTTCTATTATAAACATTTTGTCAATTTTAACAATTTGTCCATTTTTATTGCATCATATTAAAATGAATTATTTTATTCAAATATTTTATAAAATAAAAATTATTTATTGAATAAATTAAAATAAAAAATATTTCTAATAAATAATATAATTAATTAATTAAATTAATTAAGTGATTATTTTGATAATCAAATCTTTGATGCTTTGACTGATGATGTGCTTTGCCAGTATGCCACCTAAAGAGTGTATGTATCAATAAGGAAAAGGTTGTTGCAAACCATCTAGCAACACAACATTCTGAACCCAAGCCTATATAGTTTGTTGATTTGGGTGATGTTGTGCCTAGTCTCATTACACCAACTAAAGCTGGCCAGATGACTGAGATTCTAGCTTGTACGGTCTTTTGACTCGAGTTGAATACATTGCCTTATTCCTACAATATTCCTTACAATTTCTTCATCCCCACTACACTGTCCCCCCAACAATTTGATCCGATTTTGGAAGTCAAGTTCGTTCCACTCCAGTAGAATTAGGGAGGACAACAAATTCTTTTTACCACTTAGGCGCGTACATGAACTTTGGAAAACACTGACAAACCTACTCTGCTCATAGCCCTAAGATTGACAAAAGGAGTGCGTCGTTTTCCGCTCGACAAAGTCGAGTTTCTTCTCACCCTAGGAGAATTAATGAGAACATCAAGTTTAACTGAAGACAATACCCTTGGATATCTTCAAGAATGGTCATTGTAATAAATGTTCGTGATTCCCCTTGGTATCTTAGAAAGAACCTGTTGAATTAATATTGTATTCTTTAGGACAATCTTTGGGTTCCCTTTTGTTTTCTTATTTAAGTTGTAATCTTATATTGCTATAGACATGATTATGATGATTTGAATGAGAATGTATAGCCCAGTGGCCGATTTCCACTCTCCTTTCTCCTCTTGCTTCTTCTCTCTCCATGCCTCTTCTATCTTCCTGGCTTATTTCCCTCTTTCTTTGGCTTTTGCTCTTTTCTCTTTGCTTGATTCTCTCTTTGCTTCACATCAATATGCATCTCACATGATAAACTTGATAACTTGAAAAAGTAATATACAAAGGTTCATAGATTAGTCAAATATGTGAACTTGTCAACTAAAACTATCCAAGCAAAGTAGATAGCTCTTCAGAAACGGATGGTTGCAAGTATTTATATACCACAGTAATTAGGTCTACCATTTCTTGCATAGCCAACCACATTATTTGTGCATGGCAATAAAAAATACAAGGTATAGACATGAAAACTTTCCATCATCTGTATATGGGATCATCGTTGTGCTTATGTCTACATTTATATATCCGTGAAGTATCTGTATATTTGAAGTACCATAAAGTGTAACTACGAACATCCTAAACAATATTTGATCTATTTGAAATAAATAATTAGTTAAAGTTTTTGTTATGTTTTTTATGTAAATAAAAGGCAGACACATTCTCAAGCACCAAAATTGGAATCAAACAAGATTAAAAAAAAAAAAATGATAATTCTCCAACAAAGCACAAATAAGGTACTGGGATGGAGAGCTTCTCACTCAACTCTCTCCCTCTGTAATCTGATCTGATCATGGACAAACATTCAAAACCTTCTACCAATTCAAGCTATAACTCAACCTCCTGTAAGCCATCCTTGTCGTTACATCCCACTTTAGCTTCCTTCCCACTTCAGCTACCCACCCATAGGAATAACTTCTCATCTATTGTTGGCTCATGCTTAGAAAGAAGTGGATTGTTCCATTGCTTCTTCCAGGACTGCACCAACTAATATTGTTCCTTTCTCAATCCACCCTTGTTCCCTCCTCCTCCTTCCAATAAATTTCCCTTGTTGTGTGTCACGATCCGACTTTTTGGCATAAGTCATGCTCATGACACTTGAATGCTACATGAGGTGGCACAAAAATGAGGGCATTTCTACTTGCTAACGGGCTATATGGTTGCAGACTTGCCCAAAGTGGCATTTTCGTAATTTTGGAAACTTTACTTTCAAAGGGTGTTAGCATCTTTTTAATATATTTATAATTTGGTTTACATGTCTACGAATCTATAGCAACTAATGAATTGAGAATCGGAGATGTCTGAAATTTCCTAGAGCCATTATGACTCCTCAAGCAGGGATTATGTTTCCTCCCATCATCTATAGGAATGTTAAAAAAACATATATATGAGGGGACCATGCATTGCTGATGTGCGTGCCCATTGGCTTATAGTAAATGAGCACCCCATGTAGGGAGCGTGGGGGCCGACAAAAGCACCTTGGAGTGGGGCAGCAACAGTAGTTCCCAATAGAGCGAAGAGGGCCAGCGTTAATGTTGGCCACGAGAGTTTGGCATTGAGCATTGGGCGTGTGCGCAACATGGAGGTTATAGGTGTGTATCCATTATGCCCCAATTATATCCTATTTGGGTGCACCTCGCCATGACTAATTAGGCTATCAGTGTGCCTTAAGAGATGCCATGTGCCTCGATGATTTCACAGAGCTTGGTGGGCTACAATATAACACCTAGTTTAAAGTCGTGGTCACGGCAGCCGTATCAGCTCAAAAATTTTTCATGCGTTTGCGGTGTCGTGGTGCGATATAAAGCAATACGCAAGTTTTCGTATTTTTTAGCTTGAAAAATTCAAAAAAAAAAATAAAATTTTAAATAATAAAATTAATGTATTACACAACCAATTAAATAATAACTATTTTATTAAATTTTAGATAAACTACCTATAACATGCTAATGAACTAATTAATTTTAATCACAACAATTAATATTTTAGTTAATTTTATTCATAATACATTAATCACAATAATTAATAATTTATATTTTATAATATAAATTAAAAAAATAAAAACTTACTACACTTCAAAAATATGATTCAAAAATATTACAAAACTATTTAATAAAGAATATTACAAACTTATATTTTCATAATTTATTTTATCCAAAATAATAATAAAATATTAGATAATGGATGATTGTATTTAATAAAAAAAATATTGTTTACTAAATCCATTACATATAATTAGTTTTATTTAAATATATATTGATTCATTTTAATTTTAAATATTGAAAAAAAAAAATCACAAAGCCTTTTGCAGAAAAAAATAAATAAATAATAAATATAATAATTTTTGAAACAAGGGTGGTCACAATAATCCTGACCCTAATGTACAAACTATTATACAAACACTGTTGTCACTGGTTTGACAAAAGGTTGCAACATGGAAGGGAGGGACACTCGGCGATGGTCTATAGACGATGAGGCTGCGACAGTGGCAAGGCTGAGGCAGTGGCAATCTACGACCTACGAGGCTGAGTCAATAGTGACTGTTGAGCGACGAAGCGGCGACTAAACTGATTTGCAAGGTTTGGTCTCTCGTTGTCGAATCCAACTTCCCCTTTTTCATCTCATCACAATATCGCTGAAACAGCCAATATTTCAGAGTGCTGCAGCCGAGACAAGAAAATTTGCACTCTATCAGCAAGATTTTCCGACGGCTTGAGATCTTGGTGCAGCCTCCCTCAATACCAAGCCGAGATTTTGAGCCTATAGCATACATTTGTGCTAATGGTTTTTAGTCAAGGCATTAGTATGGTGTGACACTAAGCTTATGGCATTCAAAGAACCTTAATATTGAACCTTGCTATGTGGATATTTGGCTAAGATGGTCGCCAAATTGGTATTGAATAAAGTTAGGCAGACGATGGTTGTGCTAATGATGGTGTGCAAGACTAAGTGTTTGGGTAAAATCTTTTAAGTGGGCTTTGCTTAGATCTTGGTTGAGTGAACTATAGTTGCCTCGGTGTTCAGGGGTGGGACTAGGCTTACAACCTAGTCATCTCACGGGCATTGTTTTCGCTACAAAATGTTTGGCAGAGAAAGGTATAAATGAAAAAGTGAAAGTCATTAGACAATTGACACCTACGTTAAGGCTGAATCTGTCAACCCATGACATTTGATATCAGAGCTCAAAGAAGCTTGTGGAATTGGAAGTTTTGAACATCACATGATGCCAATTGTGAACTGATGTTAATGTTTCAACCATATGTGGCACCTAGTAGCTTGATTGAAAAATTAGCCATATAGATTGTAAGACCTGAGCCGTAGTGAATGTTCATGCATTACAAAATGAATTCAATTATCTGCAAAAAAGGACATTTGTTGTGAACTCCCCATTGATATCACTCAAGTTAAGCCATTTCAACAACATGTGGTTCATAGTTGTAACTTAAGATTAGTTGTGGTGGATACGCATGAAGTGTCCTTGTTTATGTCTCTCAATGGTAGTGGTGCCTACTTAAAGATGTGGGTAAAGGGACATAGTAGTATTTTGCTTCCATGCCAATTTTGTTTTTACTTGGTGGGCTTGGTGTAAACTTGTTTACTCAGTGGGCACTAGTAGTGTGGGATACTACTTTGTGTCAGGGACATTACTGTGGTCGCTAATGGTGCTGCTATGTTAGCTAAGTTATTTGCTACCGTAGCGTGTGCTGAGGGACCACGTCCAAGCCCACCAACGAGTCCAAGTCCACCAAAGAGTACTTTTAATCCCACTTAATTTAGGATTCCTATTCAATTTAGATTCCTTTTCAAATTTAGTTAGGATTCCTATTCAATTTAGATTTCTTTTCAGATTTAGTTTAGGACTCTCTTATTTGTTTTCTACTTAATTTAGGATTAGTTTAGTAGTTTCCTACTTAAATTAGGACTACTTTGTTAGCTTATATAAGGAAGGTAGGGGAGCAGTTTTCTTCAGTTTTGTTAATTAATTAGAATTTTCTGCAAAGATTATTCTTTTCAGATTTCATATTCTGAATTTCTTTTTATCATGTTGAATCATACAGTCTTACATCTTCGTGAACAATATCACGGCCCATTCGTCGCTTGTTCTGCATCAGTGTGGGTTTTTGTGCTTCATGTCGCTTGTTTGCAATCATATTTTGCTTCACTAGAAAGTGGGCTTATCTAGTAGCCTTGTGTGGTTGATTACATAATCACTGGCGAATTATTTATGCATTGAGTTGTTAGCTATCAGAAAGACAATTTTGAAATTGTTAATAATTTTTTCAAATTCTTTGCTTGTCTTGACCTCATGTGCGGAGGCACTTCGGTGTACATACCAACATGAGTAAGTCGGTTGACAAAATTAAGTCACTATTGCTGGAAAAAAACAACCATGTAGTGGAATTGAATGTCAAGACTACAGTTTTGGTGCCATGTTTAGTGCACCCTATCATGATCCTCTTGAGTTGAGGAAGTTTGGTGCCAAGTGCACACTATGTGGGCTTTCCTCTTAAGTTAAGGAAGGGCTAATAAATTGAGATTGAAATTTTGGTGGTGATGCGTGATGCACCTTACTATTGTAGGTTGTCCTCTCAGCGGAGGAGGATCATTGAGATGAGTTATTATGTTGTCGAATTCCATGCCCCTCTGATTGTGGACTTCCCTCATTTGGATGAGAACTTGTTAACTCATGATAATAATATTCCAGTTTGTATGGTGAAATTTTTGACATGAGAGGCCTCCTAGAGTGGAGGAGCATCTATTGACTTGTCTATATTTGAATTGCCTACTGGCTTGTGGATGCTGTCTATTGTTGACAGCCAAAGCACAAGCCAGGAGGAATATAAGATGGTCAACCTACTATCAACAACCATTCCAAGCAAATCCTGGGATCCCCAATTAGTTATCCTTCTGATGCTTCCCAAATATTTTGTAGATCAAGAAAACCTTCATCCCCTCTGAACAGCTCAATTTGTTAAGTGATGACATCATTAATGAAGAAATCAAGAGGACTCTCCTCTTTGCCTAATCATAAGGCCCCAGGTCCTGACGTTTATATTGCTTGCTTCAAAAAAAACATCGAGTTGTTGGTCATGATTTCACAGCAGCTATGAACTCTTTCTTTTCCTCATGCCAACTTCTCAAAGAGGTAAACTCTACAGCTAATTGCTTTGGTCCTTAAAGTTCCCCATTTCAGTTTAATGTTTGATTATAGACCTATTTCTTAATGTTTTACTATCTACAAGTGCACATCCAAGATCTTGGCTAACAGGTTTAAGCGTATCATGAACCGCATTATAACTCAATTCTCAGGTTACTCTTATTGATGGAAGATCAATATCTGACCAAGTCCTTCTGATGCAAGAACTAATAAGGAACTACCACAAGCCTCATATATCTCCAAGAAGTGCTTTGAAAATATATTCAATGAAAGCTTTTGAGTGTGGGTCTTCAGATCTTTCTCTTGACATCCTAAAGGCTCTAAACCTGCTAGATAGTTTTGGAGGTTGGATTCAAACTTATATTATTTCTCCCCACTTCCCCATATCCATTAATGGAGCTCCTAAAGGCTATTTCAGGTGCTAAAAGGCTAAAGACAAGGTGACCCATTTTCCTTACCTTTCCCTACTAGTTATGAAATTCTTATTTAGACTATTTCACAAACATATCTAGAAGGGGACTTTGCTTATCACCCTAAATGTAATGACCCTATCATAAGCCACATTTGCTTTTCAAATGATTTGTTTATTCTTTGTTCCCCTAATGAGCCCTCTTTTCTTGCTATCCAGAAAAATCTTATGGTCTAAAGCCCACTCAATGCAAAGAGCAGAATTTATATAGCAGGGATGCAACAACCTGATAAGACTTAGTTATGCTCATTCTTGGATTCCAGCTGGGTCATCTCCCAATTAAATATCTCAAGGTGCCTTTCATCTCCAGTAAATTAAGGCATCGTTTGGTGTGCTAAAAAATAAAAAATAAAAAAAAACTCTGAAAAACTCTAAAAATCTCTAAAATCTATTCACTTTTTATCTCACTGCACGAATTACGAATCTATAATTTATTTTACTTTATCTCATTTTATCTCACTTTTTATCACTCCAAACACACCCTAAGATATGAAAAATGTAAGGAGCGGATTGACAAAATCCTAATCCAAGTTAAAGGTTGGGCTTCATAAAATCTATCTTATGTAGGGCATCTCCAACTTAACAAGGCTACTCTTTTTAGCATTCAAATTTATTGGAGCCTTGACTTTATTTTCCCAAAAAGGGAATACGCTGTCATTGAACAAATTCTTCGAAGATTCTTATGGAAGGGATCTGAACTAAGAAAAAGAGGGAGCAAACTTGCCTAGGATAATGTATGTAAGCCTAAATATGAAGGTAGCCTTGGCATTAGAATGATTGAGGACTAGAATAAGACTACAATGATGAAACACCTGTGGACCATCTATTCAAAGAAACCCTCTCTATGAATTGCATAGTGCTCCAAACACTTATTGAAAGGAACATGTTTTTCAAAACTTAAAAGTCCTTCTGACTAGCCTTGGTCATGGCATAAGATCCTTAAACTGAGGAGGTTGCCATCTCCATTTTCTTTTACAAAATTGGCAATGGCAACTAGATATGCCTCTAGTTCTCTATCTAGCATTCATTAGGCCCTTTAATCCCTAAGTTAGGCAATCGGCTGATTTATGATGCAGGCATCCCCATTGATGTGAAAGTCTCTGCTATTATATATCTAATGGTCAGTGGCCTTGGCCCTATCCCTCCACTTGGGAGCTTGGAGACTTAATTGTCATACCCCCCCAGGGGACGTGTTTCTTCCAACTTGTGAGAACGAAGACAAGTTTGAGTGAACAATTTCCAAGAATGCCCTCTACAATGCTGCCTCAACATGGAATGCTATGAAGTTCATGGCTCCAAGGTTTTATGGCACCACCTTATATGGTTTCCCAAACACATATCAAGGCACGACTTCATTCTATGATTAGCTATTACAGAGAGGCTCAATATGAAAAATAAGCTAATCTAGTGAGCTGCCTCATTAGATCCGATCTTTGTGTGAACATTGAAATAGAAGTTTGTATCACCTACTCTTCTGATGCTATTCCTCTAGGGATGTTTGGAATGCTATATGTCAGCTAATATTTCTAAGAGCAAGCAAACCTAGAGAGACGAAATTGATTGGATAATAGGCAAATTCAGTCAAGAAAAAAACTTTGGCAATCTTATTTGCAAGGTTGCTAAGGCAACTATGGTGTACCACATCATAGAGGGCTTTCTTCTCCGATTGCTAGCATTGTAAAGGCTATTAACTTGAAGTTAGACTCAAGGCATCCTAGGTTCCGTATACTAAGCTCACAGATGTAAATGAGAAAATAAGGTTGAACAAGGAGATCCCCCACTCTGCATAAAAACATTCTTTTGCTTACCAATGGATATATCCCTCTTGATTTTGTGAATTTTTTCCTTTAATCCAAATCATCTTAGTTTAAAAAAATATATATATATCTGATATGAAAAAAGGTTGGACAATGGCATTATATTTGCAATTTGCAAGTGCCACTTTACCAATAATCACAACAGGGACAAATGTTCAATAAATTATAGAACTACAACTACCACACCTTATATTTAAAATTATTTAATACCGTAGAGCAGCATAGGAAAATAATTCCCAAAGTAAAGGGAAAAAGGAAACTAAAAAAAGACTATAATAGAAGACTTGATAATTTACTGAAAGGTTTTTCCACCCTATTAACAGGACTATCAGTGAATACATATGTATATATATGTACATAGGTGTCTATTCAAATTACCTATAGTCTAGATACTTTCTCTACATTAAAACATATACATCTATTTAATGTACATACATTAACACTCTCTCTTAAACTGGAGTATATATATCACACGTTCCAAACTTATTACAAATAAATCTAACTCTAGCTCCTCTAAGGCTTTGGTGAATAAATCAGCCAATTGATCTTCAAACTTTACATAACTAGTTTTGATGACATTTTGCAAAATTTTTTCTCTAACAAAATGACAGTAAACTTCAATGTATTTAGTTCACACATGAAATACTGGATTAGAAATTACGTAGACAACAGCTTGATTATCACAAAATAATTCCACAGGCTCTAATATAGAAACTCTTAACTCCTTTAGCATATGATGTATCCAAATCAATCCACTGGATGAATGTGCTATGACCCTATATTCTGACTCTGCACTTGATCTTACCACCACGGTTTGTTTCTTATTTTTACAAAATACTAAATTTCCTCTCACAAAAATACAGTATCCAGTACTTAATCGTCTATCTAATAGAGATCTAGCCCAATCTGCATCTACATATCCTTGAATAAGAGTATGACCATTATCTTAAAACAACAAACCACGTCCTGGTGCTCCCTTTAGATACCTCAAAATACGAGCAATTGCATCCCCTTGACTAGAAAACGAGGTGCATCAAGAAACTGACTAACTACACTTACAGCAAATGAGATATCTAGCCATGTAACTATCAAATAATTGAGTTTCCCAACTAGTCTGCAATACCGACCATGATCATCCAATAATTCTCCCTTATCTGCAAAAAGTTTTGCATTGGAATCCATCGAAGTATCAATTGGTTTGGCTCCTAACATGCCTATCTCAGATAACAAATTAAGTACATATTTTCTTTGAGAAAGAGCAATAACCATGTGTGACCTTACAATTTCAATGCCCAGAAAATACTTCAAGGGACCTAAGTCTTTGGTATTGAACTTAGTCTAAAGAAACACTTTCAAATCATGAATACCTTGGATATCATCTCCTATGATCACAATATCATCCACATACATAACAACCATATCTTCCCTTGAAAGGAATGTCGATAAAACACTGAATGATCAACGCCACAACATGCCAGTCCAAAGTCTGTCACCACATCACTAAATTTGCCAAACGATGCCCAAGGGGATTGTTTTAGGCCATACAATGATTTTTTTTATTTGCAGACTAATCCAGACTCCTCCTGAGCAACAAACCCAGGAAGTTGCTCTACATACACTTCTTTAGCAAGATCACCATGAAGGAAAGCGTTTTTAACATCCACCTAATGAAGAGACCACTGAAAGATGACAGCAAGTGAAATAAGAAGACGAACTGATGCAATCTTAGCCACGGGAGAGAAGGTCTTTGAAAAATCAAGGCCATAAATCTGAGTGCACCCTTTAACAAATAACCATGCTTTCAAGCGATCAACAGAACCATCAGGATGAACTTTAACATTATATACCAGCGGCCAACCAACAGCCGACTTTCCAGGAGGAAGAGTTACCAAATCTGAAGTATCATTAGCTCGAAGAGCAAACATTTCTTCCTCCACGGCATCATACCATCCAAAATGATACAAAACTTCAGACACAGAGTTAAGAACAGAAATAGTAGACAAGGATGTAACAAAGGCATAATAAGGAGATAGCTGTATAAGAAACAAAATTCGAAATAAGATGAGAAGTGTAAGTACGTCTACCTTTCTAAAAGGTAACAGAAAAATCAAGATCACTAGGTTCTGTTTCAGGTGAAGGATTTGAAAACTAGATAGGAGAGGATGGAGTGCCTGAAGCATCAGGTGGGGACTCAATAGCTGCAAGCCGTCTAATATAAACCTGTAGATTAGGATGAAAGAGACGAAATGGAGAGATCACAAGTAAAGGAAGACTGTCATTCAAATCAGACAAGGATGAAGCATTAGAAAAGAAAGGAACATTCTAAAAAACTGAGACATCAATACACACAAAATATCGATGAATAGATAGACTATAACATCAATATCCTTTTTGTAAACAAGAATATCACAAAAATACACACTTAAGAGCACGAGATTCTAACTTGTCAGTGTCACTGTCAAGTTGATGGACAAAAGCAACACACCCAAAAATACGTAGAGGAGGAAGATATAATGATGTTTGCGAGAACAAGACAGAATAGGGAGAATGACTCTGCAAAACAGAAGATGGCATTCTGTTGATTAAGTAGCATGCAGTGAGAATAGCATTCCCCAAAAAAATTTAGGAACCTGCATGTGAAACATCAAGCAACAAGCTATTTCAACAAGATGTAAGTTCTTCCTCTCTACAAATTCATTTTGTTGTGGAGTGCGAGAGTAAGAGATCTAAAAAAGCATGCCAAATGAGGTCATAAAATAAGTAAAATGTTTTGAAAAATATTTTTTGGCATTGTCACTACGAAGAATCTTCATAGACACATCAAATTGAGTTTTAATTTCAGCACAAAATAATTGAAAGGCTGAAAGTAACTTAGAACGATCTTCCATTAAATAAACCCATGTATGTCTCGAGAAATCATCAATAAAAGTAACAAAGTACTTAAAGCCCAATTCTGAAACAACACGACTCGGTCCCAATATATCTGAATTTACCAAATGAAAAGGGCTTAAGAACCTATTATTGACTCTGGGACTAAAGGAAGCACGGTGATACTTTCATAACTGATAAAACTCACAATCTAAAGACTAAATTTGACTCAAACTAGGAACCATAGATTTCAGTCTATCAAAAGACAAATGACCAAGACGACAGTGTATTTCAATGGTAAAAGCAGCTGCAAAACAGGTGATGGAAGAACGTGCAAATGAACCAGTCAAATAATAGAGACCTTAAGTTTCATGCCCTTCTCCAATTTTCTTCCTTATCTTCAAATCCTAAATAATCACATAATCAGAAAAGAAAGTCATTAAAGCAATTTAGTTATTAGAACAAGTTTTACCGATACTCTTGACTGGATTAGAAGAACCATTAGCTATAGTAACATTTGAGATGGGTGAACAATGAATATCAGAGAAAAATAAAGAAGCACCAGACATATGATCTAAAGCACCAGAATCAATGACCAAGATGTATGCGAAAAGGTAGACACATAAGTAGTAGAATTACCTCGATGGACTAAAGAAGCCGTAGTAAGAGATGCCTAATAAGCTGTTTGATATTGTTGGAGTTTGGCATATTCCTCTCCTAAAAGAGTCACAGTTGATGGTTCACTTATACTGGGCTTATTTGTAAAAACAAGAACATCAGATAAAATTGCATGAACCATATGAGCTGACTTCCCACAAAAATCCCAGTAACTCTCCTTAACATGTCCAACACAGCCACAATTTAAGCATTTAGGTCTTGTATCATGACCTCCAACGACCCCGACCACAACCCCCACAATTGCTAGACTAAGATGAGGTCAAATAACTAGGACTTTTACTGTCTGAAAGTATCTAACTAATTAAGACAGATCGTGTAGCAACAAGAGTAGTGGATGAATCTCTAGAAGCATCTCTCATAACTCTAGAATAGATTTCTGCAAATGAAGGAAGAGAAGCTCCACTGAGAATTTGGACTTTAACTAGCTCAAATTCAAAATCCAATTCGGCAATGAACAGAAGTACAATGATTTGCTCCCATTGCTTTTGCATCTCATTAATTTCTTTAAAAAATGGCTATAGAGAATTTAGTTCTTCATGAACATGCTTCAAAGAGGCAAAATATTCAGTAAATGATCAGCCTGACCGTTGAAGCTGAAAAAACTCCAATGATAGATCAAATATACGAGTGAGATCACTGGAGAACAATAGACGAACATACTTCCATATGTCTTTATATGTGTCAAGGTGAGTGCACATATCAATGATATTAGATTCTATGGAGTTCAACAATAGGCTAACCAGATGGGCATCTTCCTATACCCAAGCATCATACTTAGAATCAATTTCAGAAGAACCAGACTCAGTCAAATGTTTTTATTTGCCATACCCGTTTAATGCAATTTTGATGGCCTTGGACCATTGAACGTAATTTGTTCCACTCAATTTTCTAGTTGTCAATTGTTGTAGTATAGAAATGGAACTACCAATAATCTTATGTTCAACGGATATTTCAAAAGCCAAAAGAACCAGAAAATAGTGGTACCAAGCCAAAAACCGTAGACTTCCAAAACCAAACAATGACCTGTAAAATAAGGAGAGAGAGAGAGAGAAAGGCGCAAAACCGTGAACAGAGATGACTGGAGATGTGGCCGGAGAAGGGCAAGCAGACTGCTGAAAGATCGATGGCCTACCAGAGCTTCTCACGCTCACATGCATTGCAAGAAGGGACGCGCAAGAGCCTCACACGCAGATGAACGACCAGCACGTGATGGAACGTGAGGTCATTTCTGGTGTCAAAACTTCTTTGACAACGGTCGCCTCCTTCCGGCAACTCTACAAGTATGTACAAGCGATGACCTGGACGACTAGTTGTGGACCTACAATGGTCGGACGTGATGGCTTCTCGTTTCGGACTTCAACATTGTAAAGAGAAGGATTTCTAGTGTACAACTTTGAACACCATAGTGCTAGGTTTTGTGATATTTACAGAGGAACCCGGAATTGACGCTCTGATACCATGATAGAAGACTAAATAATTTACTGAAAGGTTTTTCCACCCTATTAACAGGACTATCAGTGAACATATATACACGTGTACATAGGTGTCTGTTCAGGTTACCTATAGTCTAGATACTTCCTCTACATTAAAACATATACATTTATTTAATATACATACATTAACACTACCTCTTAAGCTGGAGCATATATATCATATGTTCTAAACTTGTTACAAATAAATCTTACTCTAACTCCCCCTAAGGCTTTAATGAATAAATCAGCCAATTGATCTTCAAACTTTACATGACTAGTTTTGATGAGAAACAACCATAGAAAGGACATGTGAACGGAGTGGAGCGGCCAAAGGACGGATCCTCGACAAGCACCTCGTTTTGGGAAGTGGAAGAGCAAGGCAACCAAGAGAGAGAGAAGAAGAAGAACATGAAGAAGAAGAAAAAGAAGAAGAAGAATAGGATAGTGTCTAGTAGTTGTTTGTAAGGCTAAGCAATCATGTTATTGTACAAGTGTATGACTAATCCAAACTATAAATAGAAGATTTCAAAGCGTGTAATTGTAGCCACTAGTGTCCAAAATTTGAACTGGACAATTAGGTCCTTCAACTCTCAAATCCATATAGAATAATAATTTAAAGTAAGCTTCGTACATGCCTTCATAATTACACTGCCAAAAGAATGTATGGAAAGTAAGATAAAAATAACTATAATAGTAGAAACAAGAACCAAATTATTCTTAGAAATATAATCACCTAGGAAATTTTAGGTAGGCATCGCAAAAACTTGGCCTTAGCAGAAGAATCAAATTGACCTACCAAAGAAAAAGAATCTCTAGTCCTCAATGAAATTTTTTCCAGCGTGCGTATTCATCCAAATTGAAAACCAAGGAGACAAAAAGGAAAAACAACAACAAAATAAGGACAGAAAAAGAGAAGAAAAGACCATATATGCATTAATTTATGGGCTGGTAGACGCAAACCTTTGTGCAGGTAGACAGGTTGAAGTGTTAGAGAAACCAGCAAACACATTTGAGTAGGACTTGGTTAAATATGAGAAGTTTGCAATCGGAGGTAAAGCAGGCACCCGTTCACCCTTCTTCAAAAGCTCCGGCAAATTAAGCCTCTGCAAGGTCAAAACAGCCCTGGACTCCTTCCATATGAAGGCAAGCAATCCACCTTGAATCACAAATAGTGAACCAGGCTTTGAGCCAGGATAACGAAAACCATATCCGTTTGCAATGCCTTCCCCCGCGAAGGCATGCTTAACATAAACAGGAAGGGAATCTCCATCAGTAGACCAAGGGAAAGGCTCAAGGGAAGGCTCATCAATATTCACAATAAACATTGCTGAGCCATTCGGATGAAGAACATAATGAGTGCCTTCTAATATTTTGGTTGCAATGAGAAGTTGTTGCCCTTGGGATTCTTCATAAGAAAGCAATAGAAAGAACAGAGCCTTTCCAGGTTTGTCTTCAGTAGGCCTCCCTGGCGGCCATCCGAAAGTCCCTCCCCATAGACCAGCATATTCTTGGCCTGCCTCTGGGGCCCGCACAGGTAACTTGTAAAGAGCAAACCGACTATCATGCATATTCGGCCATGCTCTATAAGAAGATAACTTCATAGTTGAGGCATTTAAAGTTAATCCAATCGTATCACCTGACTGCAAAAACTCATGAAGCAGGGCATGCTTGTTCTCACTAGTTGAACAACCATTTTTCCAAATTTCACAGCTACCATTAATCGAGCTCGATTTCCCAAGTATCTGTTTAAGACTATGCCTAAAATAACTGCCAAGAGTTTTCCTTTTGGTGCATTGTGTGCGACCATCATCACCATTAAGAGAATTACAGGAACCACTTGAACAATCAAGGCTCTTTCTGATCTCACTCAATTCCAACTGGGTGGGATCTGGAGGCAGTTCCGAACCACCCTTCCAATCAATGCAATCCCCACCAAACTTATACATTTGAATAAGCAATGATCTCCGCTCATATAACAATGCCAAATCCTGTTGGAAGTCCTCACCATCACCCCTCAAATGAGGAAAGAAAAGCCCATTTGCTGAATCAGGAACCTTTAAACGGACGTGGAAGGTAACAATCTCAAGTAGCTTCCTTCTATCACCAAATGCCAATCGGCTGAAGGGCAACACTGACATATCCTGGCCAACAACTCTTTGTGATTTCGAAAACCCACTATCTGACCGAGAAATGATTCCTGAAGGCTCCTTATCTAAATAAGGAGCAACACTTTTACTATGAATTAATCTGCCACCATTTCTTTGTCGCCTTGGCTCAACCTCAAGCAACAGCACATTGCAGGTCCTATCAACAGGCTTAAGTGAACCAGGATAAAAGTAGTCATTTTCTCTATCCCTCCCATGCAGAAAAAATGCAGCGGAACCATCAAAATCAGCAATAATTTCAAAAACCGGTGCCCATAGAATGGGTCCATCTTCAATACCTAATGGACCAAGCTCTTGTGGGATGATGCGGCACCCAACAACCGAAATAAAACCAGGCATGACATAAACAACATTACCGAGCTCTGGGTTTTGGTGAACCCAAATTCCAATCAATGGCTGGACACTGAAAAGGAAGTGACATAGAGCCTTGTAAGATGCAACACCCTTTCGCCATTCCACAAGGTCTCCCGGGGGAATAACTCCTATTATGTCACACTGGGTGAGCCAGATCTTGTCAGAGGCTGTGAGAGAATATAGACTCCGGCAGCACAACCCCAGATTACACACATCTTTTGGACGAAGTGATTGGGCGACAATGGCGAAGACATCGTCGGGCAGAGCTAGAAGCAAGCTTAATCCACAGTGATCAGACAACATTGAAGTTGAACTGACTTATTTCAGGAAATGGAAGTGGAACTACAAACCTAAGTTTGTTTGTGCATAACCCAAATATTTCACAACAAACAACGCGAATCTGATCAAAACATAAGCGCGAAAACTTATAAGAGCAGCAAATTTAACAAATTCTGGCCTGAAGACGAAAAGATTATGTTTCGTATTCTCCAATTATTGCATCTCAAAACACACAGGAGAGCTGACAGCGAGAGCTGAGAAAGGAAATTAGTGGGTTTGGTTCAGCTTCTTCAACTTCTGCATCTATGATAGTTCAGAATATAGAAAGCGTGAAGAAGGAATGAAAAAGGAGGCAGGCCCAAATGGGTCTGTTTCAAATTCTGAAAAATTCGCAATTCAGAGGGCGAAAGAATATTTTTGAGATAAAAGAATACCTAGAACTTGGTGAGATCACACACAGGTCGCCCCAATTGAATCGGGAAACCCATTCCAAGTCCGCCCTCACTTCCAAGGATAATGATGTGATGTTGAAGAAAGAAAGCCAAGAAAAGGATCCAATTAAGCTTTTGGAATTATCGTTGTCGTTTAGGGATAAATTTCCTCTCTCTCTCTCTCTCTCTCCCTCTCTCTCTCTCCCCGTGCACCAGCCACCCAATATTGAATTTAAGCTTGAAAGTAGAAGCCACCCTCCAAAAGTCGAAAGAAGCCCAACCCCACAGTCCACCGCACTCGCAACTCACAGGTGAGCGTACATAATAAGCTGTGGTCTTATTTATTTTAACCTTTAGGTGCCGTTTGGAATGAGTAAAAAAAAAGGCAAAAATTAATTAAAAATTTTGATTTGGGTAATTTTTTTAGGTTTGGCATTTAACTACTAAATCACGTTTTTCAGATATGAATAGTATAATTTTTATATTTTTGCATTAGAAAGTTGAAGAAAGAAGCCGTTGGAATGGTTTTTAAGTCCATTCCAAAAGATTTATATCAAAATTTTTTTAAAGTTGTAGAATTTTTTGACTTCTGCGTTAGAATGTTAGGGAGAAAAACCATTGAAACAAATTTTTAGATCCATTCCAACGAATTTATATCAAACTTTTTGAAATTTATTAAAAAATTATTGGAATTTATGAAAAAATTATTAGGATTTGTAAAAAATTTATTAGAATTTGTAAAAATTTGTTGAGATATGTAAATATATATAAATTTATAGAAATTTTACAAAATACAAGATAAACAAAATATGTTAGAGAGTTAGAGAGTTTTTCAGAGTTTTTCAGATATTTTTAACCTTTTTAACAAACTAAACACATCCTTTTTTTTTAGTTTTTTTCATTATATATGATTTTTTTATCAAAATTTAATTTTTTTTTGGAAGATGTAGTTTTTAAATATATTAATCGTTTTCCCAAAAAAATTAAATTAAAAAATTTACATCCATTTGAATAAAAGTTAAAAAATAAGAAAAAATTAATTTTTTCATTGCTTTTTTACTTTTGTTTAAGCAAACATAAATTTTTGGACTTTTTTATGAATGAATTAACATACTTAAAAGTTACATTAAAAAAAAAATTTTGTTGAAAAAAGTCATATAAGACCAAAAAAAAAGTTAAGGAAAAAGTAAAAGTCAAAAGTGAAACCAAACAAAGCCTTACAAAAAAAAGGGTTTTTGCTCTTTTGTAGCTTTTTTTTTTTTTTTGACTTATATGTGTTTTTCTATACTAAAATTTAATTTTCTTTTTACAAGTTATAACATTTAAATATGTTAATGGCATTCGTAAAAAATAAAAATAAAACATTCACGTTCATTTAAGTAAAAGTTATCTATTTGAATTAAAAAATTATAGCTTCTAAAAGAAATTAAATTTTGGAGGAAAAAAGTCATATAAGACAAAAGAAATGCTAAAAAAGGTTAAAAACTTTTTTGTAACCAAATATAACCTAAGCGATGTACCAACTTTATAGATTATTAATAATTGAAAAAATAATTTAGAAAATTAAATATATATTAGTATTAAACACAAATTTAAATTATTTTTACTTATTTTATTTGTATTTTTATTTTTATCTTTAACAAAAATAAGTTTGAAAGAAAAACAAATATTTTTAGTATTAAACACAAATCTAAATTATATTTTAATTATTTAGTTAGTGTTGTTTTTTTTTTTCAATATTATCGTTTCTAACATCTCTATTATTGTTTTTTAATTTTTTAATTTGTGTGGTTTTTTCTTTGTGTTGTTATTTTAATTGTGTCCTTATTACATTGTTACTCGTTAATATTTTGTAGGGTTTAGAAAGTGAGATGGATATTGGTGGGGCATGAGAGAGATTAAAAAAATGATAATTCCCAAATTTTAGAGTTTAGTTAGTCTCCCTTTAAGATTTTAAAATTTTATAGGTCCCTTTTTAAATTTGATGAGAGGAGGAGTCAATAAGCTGCCCCCTAGGGTTAGTCTAAGTGCTTATGGGTATACTTCTCATAGAGACCACATGTGTTCGATTCCTGACTTAAACGGGATGTGCGTGAGGAGAAGTGTACATCTCTCTATTTTATCTATCGGTTACACGGTTCATTGAGGGTTTCAATAAACTGATATGGGTTTCGGGTTACCAAAAAAAGCTAGAGAAGTTGAGAGAAAGATAATTTAATTTAAAAATTTGTAAAAAAAAAAAAAATAGAAGGAAGAGCAAAAATAATGCCACATAGAATTTAGGAGCATGAGAAGAAATAAATATAACTCTGCAATTTTATTGTATACTAGTGTTGACACTTGTGATGCATAAGTGCATATAACATTTTACATTGATAAAAAAATAACTTCCAAATATATTATAAAATATTTTAATAAAATTATATAATTTCATAAAATAGTTATTGAGTTATTTTTTTATATTTCTATTTTTTAATTATATTATCTTACTAGGCAAATAGAGTTAATCAAAATTGAACTTCATATTTTTCTCTGAGTAACATTTACCAAGAATCATCTGCAAGCTTGTATACTTCAAAATGTTCCCTTCGTCACAAGGAGCAATATGAATGTCTTGAGGGTTCTATTTGAACAAAACTATCAATCTCAAAACAAAAAACTTTGTTCTAGACCACAATGTAGGCTTGGGTGAGGCTTAGAGAAATAAAGGATATTAGGCTCATTATATATGTCTAGGTTTGAAAAGTACAAAGTTCATCTGTTCCTTCATTTGGTAAGCTAGTATACTTCATTTTTGTTGATGCATGAAAGCTAGAGTTTGAACGGTAATTGCTTTCTTAAGGCTTTTGAGTCATTGTCGGAGTTTTTCCTTCTGTGTTTGTAATTTTGCCATTTCCCTTAGTTTGACTTTGGCTTTTAATTGATTTTGTCTTTTGATCTTCTAGACTTCTTTTCCATTGTTGACTCTAGCTCTTTGACTTTTCCCGTATTAGGTTTTACTCTTCTCTTATACTACCCATTGAGGGGGGTGACCATTGGAAGTTTATAATAAAAGAATATATGCATGCTCAATAGGTTTGTAGATGGTATAGATTTTGTTTTCTAAATATAAATAGCAAAATTAATAGCCTCTCTTCATTTTAAGTTTGACTTATTTGTTCAAATAGATAAAAAATTGAAAGTGCATTTAAAATTAAGTTGATGACCACAAATTGGCCCAACTTCGTTGGCTTGATATGCAACTTCTTAAAACAATTGGATGATCTTAGGTCTCAATGTGAAATTTCCCCTATTCAAAGACAAGATTATACATGATGGTATGGTTTATCTAATAGGGTTGAGGTGATCTCTAATCCTCATAAAGCCTGGAATGTCTTGGGGTCCATCATCCCTTCATTTTGAGTTTGACTGCTTTGTTAAAATAAATCACTATTGGGTTGCGTGATGCTTTTGCTTGTGACAAGTAGACTAATCTAGATATGACAACTATGTTGAAGCGATGCCCTTAGTAGCGGGATTGTTTTACTTCTTGTCCCAGTGTGGGCGGATAATCCATAGTATGGTTTCATAGAAGGAATATACATATACATACATACATACATATATATATGTGTGGTTTGGCAAGGGTTACTTTTCCATTCCATAAAAGGTATCTAAAACAATGACCATATTTGGCACAATGGTTTTGGCAAAGGTTACTTTCCATTCTATAAAAGGTATCTAAAATCCAATTGTCTTCTTGACTTTGTAAATGTAATTGATTACACTTGAAAAGTGTAATTACAAACTCCATAATTTGGCCTTAATTCATGCATTAAGTCAATAAAATTAAGAGTTTTGTTATTTTTTATTACTTATTGAATTTATTTTCTAAATTGCAAGAAAAATGATGAAATAATCAAAATTAGCAGTGACGAAAGCAACTTAGATGATGAAAAAGACATTGTGGTTCGGACACCCCCACAAGTGATTTGGACTAGGTCAAGGACTAAGCTGGAGAAACAAAGTAAAAACTGAGGAGGAAGGACACTGTGGCTTGGACACCCCGCCAAACGGTCCGGACCACAGCGGGGGGATTTGTGCGATTTTGCTCTGTTTTTAGGGTTTTTATGCATCTCTATGTATATAGACTTTATACAGCCGTATTGGCATGACTACATTACATTCTTTTCAGATTTTCCCTAAAATGTTTTAAGAGTTTTTCTTTTTGTTTTTGTTTAGAGCATGGTAGCAAAGTTCTGTTGATTATTCGTAGAAGCAGTATCAATTTTCCTTGTTCATCGTTTCGCATATGATTCAGTTTCAAAGTATGGTACATTTGTTCATTGATTTAACAACATATTCTTCTTTTATATTTATTAATCTGATTGTCTTTATGTTTGCCATGAATATTGAAATAATGTTAGTGTAACTTTATTCTCTCTTGATTCAACAAATCAAGGAAGGGTGGGTTATTATAAACATTGTGATGTGCGAAGATCAGTGCATGTTGTGTGAAAACACATGTGTAGGGATCTACGATATTCAGATCTGATTTTTATTTATTTCAAAAACATTCAAAAACAGAAATCTTTAACTATATTTTCGGTAATTACTGGTAAAGGTTTTCGATTAAAACTTTAAATTGATATTTTTGGAGTAAAAGAATTAGATTTAAACCCAAGAATTATTAATGAGAGATTTTCTAGTTTTATAATCCTAAATGAGAGTATAAAATTGAGTATTAGGAAAATAATGAGTTTTCAATGAAAAATATCTTGCCAATCTATTTGTTCCTTTATGTGAACTTTAGACTGTAGTAAAAAGCACATCACATTGTGAAATAATAAACCACCTGAAATTGAAAGTTAAATTAAGAGTATTATTTAATTATTTGATTGTAATTTGAGTTATTCCATAGTTAATTAATCATTATTTTAAACTTCGGAATTTATGTTCTTGTTTATTCTATTTTTACTTGAGTAATTTGCTTTTGTTAGGGACTTTATTGAACCCAAACTTTTCTTGCTAAAACCCTTTTCAATTGAATAATTGGTAGTGATCTGTTTTATATTCCTAAACATAGACTTTTAGTATTCCCCAATTTTCTGAACTTTATTGAATTTAGGATTAATAAATTGATAAAACCTAGAAACTTACACATAGGTTCCCTATGGATTCAACTTTGGTCTCACCCACACCGCACACCCTTGCACTTGGGGGTTAGTTTAGACACACTATTTAGAGGCGGTCAGTAATCTCTCTAGCTCTTGAAAGTTTCTAGGGATACAATTGTCCTAGTGATGTCAAGCGATTCTAATGTGGTGTGTAATGCTAGGTAGTGTCATTTGAAAGAAAGTTAGGCTAACAGTTTTTAAATTGTCAAGTGTCCAAATAGGAGATTAGGAATAGTTTGAGTGGCTAACCCCCTCTAGTGATGCCTTTATATAAACTCCATACTTCTCTATATGTAAGGAAGGGATCTCTAAAAACCTTTTCTAACCCAACAAGGATTCCTTTAATTTCACATTAGCTGCTAATGAATAGAGCAACCCTTGAAACCACCATCAACTCCACTAAATGATGATGGTTGAATTCTTAGTTAAGAAAATTACAACAAAGCCCTATTAATTTCCATCAACACGAATCTCTAATAAAATTAAGAAACTATTAATTTTATATACATCCTTAGCCTTTATAGATCAATCCAACAAAACTTGATCACTAATTACTTATTTCTCAAGAAATCCATTTTGAAAATAATATATACTTTGTCAATAACGTGGATTGAATCAAAAGAATACCTTTTCTCAATTGCGTGTGGTAACCATCTTAAGATTATAAGTTTTTGATCCCTAACAATGCATACCTAAGATATCGAGATATTAACTGTTCAGAAGTCTCACTCACTGATAAAACGTACACTTTTAAGAACTAAAGTCCTTCAACCTCTTGGGGTTAAAACTTGCTTTACAGCTAATAGTTATATATAAAGTGACACAATCACTGGCAACTAAGATAATATATTATTACTTGTGATCTAGTTCAATGCACTCTAATTACTCTTGAAAAATGTAATAATAGACATTGATTTTTATTGCTAGATTAGGTAATTTGCATTATTAGTTTATATTTTTAGTACAATTTTGTTTACTAATGTTAGTTTTCTTATTTTATGCAGGTTTTTGTAGGAAAATGGGAAGAATAAGTTGGGAACAGTGAGGGGAAGAAAACCAAAAAAGCTAAGAAGAAAAAATAATAAGAGAAATTCAGAAAAAGCCTTTGCCATCTGGATACCAAAAGTGCCATCTAGATAGCAAAGAGGAAGACAAAAAGACTTAGAATTTATCAAATTTTAAAATAAGATGAAACCTTCTCTACCATCTAGACGCCTTGATGTTTTCAACATTAATTTTGTAGGGCTTTATGTATTTTTTTAGACTCTATATAAATACTTTAATACACAACTATTAGGGGAGCCATTTTTATGTGGTTCTAAATTTTATGTTTTTAAGGTTTGGTTAGAGAGTTCTAGAGTGTTTTTTGATAGTTTTAGAGTTCTTTTTCATAGTTCGAAGTCATTTTGAAGAATACGTTTTTGTTGTTCGAGATTATTCAAGTTCATCAATAGAGTTTGTTTCCTTTTTTATTTTATTTACTTGCTATTATTTTATTGTTATTATACTGGTTAGATTTTTTTTCTTGATTTAACCCATTGATGACTGTTGGTTCTTTGTTCATTAATTGGATGTGATTAAATTAATGTGCATAATGACATATCTTTTAAAGTTTTTATTATAAATCAGATTTTATTGATTTTAATGCTTTCAAAAACAACTCATATTGATCATATTTTCTTAAAATCCTTGACAATATTTGTTGATTAAAGTTTTGATAAATTAAAACTAACAAAAATCTTGCTTATACTAAAGATGAAATAACAATTATCTTCAGGTTTTCTAATCCTAAATGTGATTCTGAAACTATACTTAGGATTTTTATCTGGTTTTCACAAAAATATTTTCCAATTTATTTTTCTTAAACTAAGTTTTGTATCACATATAACTAACTGAATATATGAATCCATTCAGATCTGTAGGTTGAATCAAGACTCTTTATATTGATTTCTTAGAACTTAGGAATTTATTCAATAATTTATTCAAAACCAAATCAAATTTTTATTGCTTTCTTTTAAGATATAGTAAGTAATTGAACCTAGAAGAACATTAGGTTTCAAATTTCTAATTTCCTATGGATTGGACCTCAGATTTACTGAGTCAATATTTTAAAATGCAGTCAAGTTTTTGGCCCCGTTGCCGAGGGAATCAATTTTGATTCATTATGGTAATTCTAAATTTAAATTATTTGTTGTATTTAGAAAAAAAAATTGAAAATGTAGAAAGCCCTTTTGGCTGCCCAAACACGATTATTCACCGTTTGAGCGCTACTTTGAAAAAAAAAATCATGATCATGGATTATTTTCCTTGCAATTCTAGTTCAGCATAAACCACCCATCCACTCATTGGTTATTTAGGCAGCTTTTATGGAATTGATTTTTGCTTAGAAACATTTTATATGCTACCCCAATTTTGTGGACTTGAACATAAGGAACTAGGTTTTATTTAGAAAGTTTTGAGTTAGTATGTATGTATTGCATGGATTGTTGCAACACTTTTAGGTATAATTTTTTTGATTATGATTATACGAAGTGGCCAATAATTAGTGTTGTGTCACTACTTATTGTATTAGTATTTGGGAAGAGTTACAAAAATGATTTTGTTGCAACTTTTCTCCCTAATTTTTAAAACTTCACTCCATGGTATCAAATTGAAAAATTTTCTCAATATTATGGTGAAGAAATTTATCAATGTTGGAAGAGGCTTAGAAATATATTAAACTCTTACCCCCATTTTAATCTTGAACTATGCCATATCATTGGATTTTTATACAATGGGTTTTTTTTTAGGGATGTGGTATACTCTTGAGGAGTTATTCGATGGTACGTTCTTTGCATTTACTCTGGAGTTGGCACAGGACTTTCTTGAGTTACTCTACAAGTAAATTCAACATACGGAAGAAATTAACTTAAAAGTCGATTCTAGTGTACAAGAGACTTACAAACACATTGACTTATAATGGAAGACACACTGTTCGAGCCCGCTGCATGTCCTTATGTTCAAGCATTCACTGAAACTAAAATTGCTAAACTAGGGCCTTTTTGTTACTTGCATGAAGAGATCGAATTTAAAAACTTTAAATTTTGAGTGGAACGACTATTCTGACGATGGTTAGGATAGTGAAAGGAATGAGAACTTCGTCTCGTTTCCACTAGACTCTAACACATGAGATCTGATATCAACCTATTGAGAGTCCAACTGACAAGCCACCTATTACCACCATCAAGCTTGATGCTTATTCTACCCTAACCATCCAGCCCATTATGGAGAGTCTGAAGAATCATTATAAGAGCTTTAATTTTATAGGGCCAAGGGAGCACATTGTTGAGTCGGTTATTTTATTTTTATGAAGTCCCTCGACCACACTACTCAGTGAGACCACATTTGATATATCTTTTATTTTTAGGACTAATACTCTTGATAACTTATCTATTAGGACCCTTACATTTGAGTGGAAGCATGACTCTAATTGGATTCCTACTTCAATCCCACAGAACTCTCATGAGACTGAATTTTCTTTATCATCCTTTAAGAGTTCAATGGATAGGCCTGAGAGTGAGAATGGTGCATACCTCTTCCTTTTTGTCCTAACCTCAATCAAGAATCTTGTGAAGGGAACTGAACATGCTTTGACCAAGACTAACCACACAAGTAGGGAAATTATGGACATTGTCGCGAATGGATTTGCACGCCAAGCGGATGAACACAAATCGTTAGTCTTTATTGCAACATTGTGCGTCCAAGATTGCCCAAAATGTTTTCAAATGATTTTATGTTTTAAAGTAGGGCAAAGGGTCATAAATCGAAGAGTTGCCACTTGATATTTAAAAATGGTGTATCAAGAAACCCGAATTTTATCTTTTTAAAATATTATCATTTTTATATTTTAAAAAGATGCGATTAAAAGGCCCTTTTAGTGATTCCAATTTAATCTATATAATCAGAGACACAAGATCTGGCAACTTAGTTATGCTCCGAAACCGATACACCTAGATTACCTAAAGATATCCACAATCTCTTTCCAATCTTCATAAGTATAATCTCACCAAATAATATCTGATTTATTGATATCATAACAAAATAAACATTGAATGCATATGATGTATGGAATATGAAATAGGTGCGCTTGATCGGGTTACGTACATATCTCAATCGAGAATCAAGCTAATCGTAGTTCGTGTGTGAGTGTAGTGATTTTTTTGCCTATTTAGCAATAATGTTTCCTAGGGGGTTTTACATGCTGGATAGATTCTAAATACAAGTTTAAAGATAATCTTCTACTAAAATTCCATGTGTGGTTCAATTTCTGTAGAAAATAAAACTAGATTTGAGAAAGGGTTAGATGTTACAAAATGAAATGTTTGGGAAGTCTAAATGACCAAGTGATGGTGATAATAGTGGTGACTGGACTTAGGCGAGGTGCTCTTAGGCTACCTTTATTCCCCAAGAAGGGATCAGGTCATCGTAGTTCAGACCTCAAGTCATCGAAACTACATGTATGCTTGTTTAAAACATGTTTTCTTAGAATGTTAAAGTGATAGGTTAGTGTTTAGCTCATAACTTTAAAGAAAGCCTAATTGGGTGGCGAATTAGTGCCTTAAATATGATTCTTAAAGAAGAGCCTCGCTGTTGCTATAGTGTTTCACTCTTAGATTGGGTTCTTGTGCTAGGAGGATATAGTGCTTAGCACTTTCCACAAATGAGCTTCACTCATTCTAGTTTGTCCTAATAAGGAGCCTCACTCTTAAGCCTAGCTTTATCAAGTGTGGTTTTAATAAGGAGCCTCGCTCTTGATTTTAGCTTTATCTAGTTTTGATAAGAGTCTCGCTCGTAAGGTCGAGTCCGTGCTTAGCACATGATCTCAGGGAAAAGAGTTTTGCTCCAACTAAGGAGTCTTACTCTCTAAGGTGCACTCTAATGTAGGGAGAGGATTCAGTGCTTTACACTTTATCGCGAGCCTAGCTCTAATTGATCTGGTAAGGAGCCTTACTCTTAATTAGTCTGGTCTATTATGGAGCTTTGCTCTGGTTTTGTCTGGTAAAAAGCTTCTCTCTTGAGCCTAGCTCTATAATTTAGTCAAGCCTATGTTAGAGGTTTGATTCTATGCAAATGCTCAAGTATAATGACAATTTTTATCACAATATTGATACATTCATAAGGTATATTTCACAAGTATTTCTACAGGAGAATTAGATTTAAAGGTTAATAGCTTTAAAGAATCCTAAGCTATTTCCATTCTCTGGAGTGTTACTAGCTCAGGTAAATACTCTAGATTGATAAGCATTTAATTTCTAAGGTCGTCTCGAGTTAATCTGATCAATATCATACATCATAAAGAGCTCGGACTTGAGTTATGAGCTGAATACCTTTCATTGACAAAATAATTTTTATTTTAATCTCAAAAAATATTTTTCTTTCTAAAAATTTTGATATACTAATTAAAACACTTATGCAAAATAAAATAAAAATATAAAAATTTTAGAGAGAGAAAATAATACCAAACGTGAAATTCTAGAGAGAGAAGGTCTGAAATCCTTCAAAAATGTGAAATTCTAGAGAGAGAAAGTCTAAAATCCTTCAAAAGCCTTGAGAACTACTCTTGGTGTGAATGTGGGAAATAAGAGGAGGGGGAAGCCCCCTTGTATAGGCACTTTTGGGACCTGATCAAATGTTTTGCCCTTTCAAACGAGCGACAAATGTTACCTGTTTCGTCTGTCGAGCAAGCATTGCTTGTTTTGTTAGGTGAACCAGTTTGCCCGATAAAATGGGCAGAATTCTTCACCAAGTCCATTTATTAATCCTTTTTGCCCTACAAAATGGGCGAACATGTTTGCTTAGTGCCACAGGCAAATATGATCACACAACAAGTTGGTGAACAAATATGCAATTCAAGGTGGGTGTAAAAGCCCACCAAGCTTGCATAGCAAGCTTTTTGGTGGCTAGGTTTGTGAGCAGTTTGGCCTGAGTCCCTAGCTAAGGCCAAGTTTTACAAAGTTTGGGTTTCACCTTGAAAGGTTCGGGTAACTCTAAGACCTTTGGCGCAGTTTTTAGGAGCTTCCGAGATCTCCCAGGCACTTTTCAGAGTGATTTAGACTAATTAGGTGAAAACTAGATTCAATTTGAAATTTCTAAGATCAAGTTATATTCATTTGAAAAATATTGCTCCAAATTGAGTTGAAATGGAAAGGGGGCACCAAATCTTCTTTGTAACCTTTGTAGGTATACATAGGAGGGCCCCAACTAGTAAAATCAAGTATAAGAATTCCAAAAATGCCTTCAGAATAACTCCTAGGCCTTTGTACGAATTTACAAATAATTAACAAAATTTTGAGTCAGGACTTTAGAGGGAGTTCCAAAATTTCAAACAAACCGATTTGACTACACCTTTACCTCGAGGAACATGTTCTCAACATTTTTGTGGAATTTCAAAGTGTTCTAACTTGATTTGAGGGTCCCAATGATGTTTGTTACTTAATCATTGCAAGTTTGCCTGTAAGGGCTATTTTAATCATTTTGATGCTGAAATAGTTTTTGGAAACACCTTTTGACCATTTCAACCCAAATTTAAATTCCATCACATATTCTTGAATATTTTGGAGTTTTTAATATTTTTCAAACTTGACTTGGTTGCTCCAATCAATATTACTTTGTAGGTCTGCCGACAGTCTCCAAAATTGACCATTTGGATCACATTGACCTATAAAACTTGAGTTTGACCAATTTTTTAATGTAACAATGTTGACTTCCACTCCTTGAATGTCTTTGTAAATTCCTATAATGTTTTGATTCCATCTGGGTTCTCAATTTGTCTCTGCTTTGAATCCAAAGAACACAACGGTCATTTTTAACTCAACAATTCCTAGCATTGAATTTAGCTAATTTCCCTATCTAAAGCTCAAGAAAAATTACGAAAAATATTTTGGAGATAGATTTTAATATTTACAAGGATATGCGTTTACCAAAATGAATTTAAAATATGTACAAAGTACTAGGTAAAAATAGGGTGCCAACAGTTTCCTTTCTTTGTTATGTGCTTTTTAAGTACTAAACAAAGACTGTGGGTCCCCAAATTTTTGCCCAAGACTTAAAGAAAACCCTCTTATGAAGATCCTGGTTTGAACAAATTGTGAATTAAAGATCAGGGTCGAATCGCGCAAAGCAAGTGAGACTTGTTAGCAAAAGAGGGAAGCCCTCAATTTCCCACAAGCCTAGCCGGCAAACCCCTTGGTAACATGGCTTGTGGCAAACAACTTCACCACCAAGCTGATTTTCAAGCTTCTTCACTAAGTATTCTTAGCAAGATTCTTTGCCTAACATGTTTTTCAAGATTATTTGCTTGACATGTTTTGTAAGATTCTTTGCCTAACTTATTTTGCAAACTTTCTTGCCCATCAAACTTGGCAAAGAATTTTAAATAAGAAAATGTATATAAATAGAGATCCTCCTTATTCATTTTCAACATTCAAACCAAAATATAATCTCTTTACAACTCTCTCTTAAAAATTGTTCTTTCTTGAAGAAATTTTCAACATCAAAGTTCTGATGTCAAAACCATTATCTTTTTCAAGTAAGTAACAGATTTCTCTCTCTATTTTTCTACTTAAAAGAATTTCTTTATTTTTGCAAATGAATTATTCCTTATGTATTTATTTTTAAACCATGCCTGAATAAATTAATAAATGAATAAATTAAATTAAATTAATAATAATTTGAAAACTATTTCCATGTTTATGCTTTTTTCTTTTGCAAAAATAAATTTTATTTACGGTAATTTAAAATACCATTCTTTTACATAGAATGGTTGCAATAAGATCTGATCAAAGGAATTCTACCAATGTGTTGGTACCCTAATTTTGCCCCCTTAGTTAGAATTCATAGTATTTAATGTTTTCGGTTGAATGGTGCTTTACTCATTAAAATTTCTTAATTACAGGATGTGTCAAAGTACCAGAAATCAACAAAAAGCAAACAATCTGTGAAATGCAAGTTGTACCCCTAGAGTTAGGGAGAAGCCAAGCTAATGACCAAACTACACAAACATGTCTAAGACATTAAATAGACAATTCCAGCATCAACAGAAGAGCTAAAGTCCAAAGTCAAGAGTTAATTCAGTCTAGAAATCCAAAATAGCCTTCACCAACGCACTCAAAGGACGACTTCGACTAGAATGCCCAAGTCAAATTAGAAGGTATGAAAAGATACACATATTCTCAGAACATGTGTAGAACATAGAGGCAAACGTAAAGTAGCCAAAATGCCACTCTAGAGGTTATTCGGGCTTCGTTGACTCAAAATGGCTCCCACTAACAAGAAGGAAGCTACTGGCACCTTAGACAAAATTTGAACATCCAGACAAAGTTTGAATGCCCTCAAATTGCACAAAAAAATTAAGGGTTCATTCCATGAGGTAATGGCATAGCTAAGTCTGGCCAAGTTAAACCTTACAGTGTCCCTCTACTGATTCATTTGTAAAATTTGTTAAGTTTTTATAAATTCATAAAAATGTCCCAGAGACTCGCCGATGACATTTTTGGAGTTCTCATTCCTAAAAATGGTGGGAGGAGTCATCCTTGTGGTGCCTCCATGTGTTAAGTCAAAGGATTTGCTGACCCTGTTTCCGTTTCAACTTGTTTTGGAGTAGTAATTTTTTAAAAGATATAAGTTGGTCCTAGAGAATCCAAATTGAACCAAAATTTGACCTAATTGGTTTAATTCACTCCAAAAAGTGTTTGGGAGGTCCCAAAAACTCCTGAAAACTACGGAAAAGGTTTAGAATTGTCCTAACCTTTGTAGGTGAAACTTGAACCTTGCAAAACATGGCTCGAGCCAGGGGCTCAAGCCAAATTGACCACAAATTAAGCCTAGCTGCCAAAATGGTTACCAAATAGGGTTTTGGCAAACTTTTTTGCCAATCTCAAATTGCAAACTTGTCTGCCTAACTTATTTTATGAACATCTTCACCCATGATGTTGTGCAGACTTGTTTACTCATTTTATTAGGCAAAAATGACTGCAAAATAGCCATGACAAAGAGTTTTGCCTATTTTGTTGGGCAAACTTGTTTGCTTAACGAAACAGGCAATCCTTTTTACCTGTTTAAATAAGAAACACACTTGATTAGCCAAAAATCCTATAAATAGAGGGCCTTCCCTTCTCATTTCCATCATCAACCTGCCTTGTGCTCTTCTCATTCCACACTTGGAGCTTTCAAAGCAAGGCCAGAGCTTCTCTTTCTAGAAAAAGGTCGCGTCAGTATAATTTTTTCTCTTTAGAAAATTTTATTTTATATTTCAATTTAAAGTATTTGCATAATTAGAATAGGATAATTTTAATTGTATAAATAAAATTCTTTGTCAACAAAAAGTATCTGGATCATAATTTAAGACTGGGTTATACCCAATACATGATATTGACCGGATTTATAAGAGATAATTTTACAAAATTCAGAACATTATACAAATGACGTGTCCACAGCAGACTACTATATGATATCATACCATAACATCATTTTATTATGTTGTACCATGTCATAATACCATCTCTGTCATGCCATGCCATGCTATATTATCATAATATCATGCTAGGTCAAGCCGAACATCATATTTGCCATGCCATGTCATCCCTATCATATTATATTATATCATTGTCTTCCTACACTATGCTTGCATGTTATATTGCCATGCTATGATCATGTTATGCCATGTTACCATGCTCATTCACCATCCCACATCATAGTATAACATGCTAGGACATCATTTACCATGCTAGCACATGCTTTGACATGCCATGTAACGTGTTTTGACATACCGACACATGCCTTGACATGCTAGAACACGTCTAAACATGCAAACACACACCCATCAGAGTTGACATAGACTTAGAAATCAAAAGGTTATCAATCTAGAGCATTCACTTGAATGAGCAAGGCTGTAGAAACTGGGAATGACTTAGGATCAGTTAAGCCGTTGGTTTATAAGTCATAACTCCCCTTAGACATATTTGACATACACAATTGAATTGCCACCTATGATAGAATATAAATTGTCATCATATTCAAACGCCTACACTTAATCATGATAATTGTATTACTTATATCACATTAGGCTTCTAGGCCATTCACACAAACTTGACCATCATCACCAGGAATTAAGCTCTCGATTTGAGCTAAGATCCTTTCCCAAATGATAAACACTCACTCACATGCGCCAGTTGCATCCTTAGAGCAATGCTCTTTTCTAAAGTTATGTGTGAAGCATTGACTATCTTTTTCCTAGGAGTTAAACTCCTCAATGGACTGAAACCATATCTCTAGTTATGTGTAAGGCACAAACATATGTTAGAGCTATATAGACTTAATCTGTTAATAGGATATGTAGGCAGCTTAAGCAAAAGGCTTGAGTTTGGTCATTATAGCATGAAACGCTGGCTTAGAGCTAAGGTGTTAACTGTCTCTTCTCTGGAACAAGGCTCCATTTCCTAGTTACGCACTAGGCATTAACTATCTTTCTTCTTTGGAGTGAGGCTCCTTTCTCTAGTTAACCATTTTTCTAGTTATGCACTAAATGTTAACTATGCTTTCTCTAGTGGAATAAGGCTCCTTTCCTCCAGTTATATGCTAGGCGCTAACTGTTTTCTCTCATGTGGAGCTAGGCTCCATTTCCTAGTTAAGCATAAGGTACTATCTTTTATCATCTAGAGCAAAGCGCTTTTCCCAAGTTATGTGTGAGGTGCTACCTTTCATTTTAGTCTTAAAGTTAGGACTCCCACAATATAAAGACAATTACTTCTAATATATACCTAGAGCCAGGACTCTTTCTCTTCCTCATCCCATCTTAGGAGCGAGTTTCCTTCACATTAATCTTGTATACAACACTGATCCTATTAGTCACCTTCTCATACACATTTGCAAATCACACCCACACTAGGCACTATCCTAAAGCTATGTTGACTTGATCCCTTAGAAGGGTATATAGGTAGCTCGAGCATATAGCTTAAGTGCGGCCCCTAAGGTCTTTATAAGCCATCTATGTGAAGCGCTATCTTAGACTTAGAGCTAAGCTCTTGCATCTGCATACCAGTTCATATCTCATCACATCAATATGTTGTTTGAACCACCTTAGCATCAGTCTTTTATCGAGTCCTTATAATAAGTTTAAGTTTTGAGTGTATTAAAGTTCATGTACGTGTGTTATGATTTTGATGTAATAACTTTTGTAAAAGCAAGAAATTTTAAATATATGTTTTGATATCCTTATATGTGTTAATGTGGTTTTGATATGTCTACATGTTATCGCTTAATTTTGGAGGATACAAATTTTTAAGGGGGGAGAATGTGATGATCGGCAATTTTTTAAATAGTAATTGATTCAAGTTGCATCGAAATGTGAATTAGCACCTTAATTTAATGCGATTAATTTAATGTGTATGTGGATTCAGTTGCTCGGTTCTAGTTAAAATTGGTTTAATTTAAGAGAACTTCAAAAAAATTTAGCTAAGTTTGGTGGTTGGCCCAGGGGTCCGTCCTCTTCTCCCCATGCACTTGAGGTGGGTCTACTGTGTCAGATTGAATTTATATCTTCTTTTTCTAAATTTTAGGTAAGGTTTCCCCTTTTTAGTTGGCAAGCTATCCTAATGTCTAGTTTAGTCCTATATTCACTGCCCATGGCTTGCCTTTTTCTTACTTCGTGTCTATGCATACTTGTGTGTGGGTTTGGTTGTTGAGCACTAAACCAGAGAAAGAGAGAGGAGACTCTGAGGGAGAGAGCCTTCATCAAATTGAACCTTCCTTTCCTATTTAGAAATCAATTGGAGCTACTCTGGGGAAGTTAAGAGTGTTAGTTTGATAATAGGTTGCTTGATTTGATCTCAGTGGTTTTCCAAAAATTCCAAAACCTTCTGGCGCACTGTTATCTTCCTTTAATCACATTGAGGTAGGGGTTGCATGATTTCTTGTTGCATATGACTTATGTTTAAGTTTGTGGCATAATTTGTATTGTTTTGTTGCAAAATTGTTGCTTGAATATGAAGATGATATAAACTATTCTATGCACATATATATATTTCTATAAACTAAGGGGAAGATGATGAACAGTGAATTACCAAATTGTTATACACTTGATCTATGGACAAATTAATAATATAGTTGGGTTCATATACGGTTATGGATTGGAATCAAACATAAATATGATAAAGAAATAATTTTGAATTAAGGAAAAACAAATTTTAACGTTGAAATTTGAAAACAGAGCATAATTGGGTTTCTGGTGTAGCGGAGTCCATGTGCTCGGAGTCCATTTCTTGTGCACCTATATTGGTTCGTGCGCTCCATTTTGTTTACCTGTGCACTTGGAATGGAAATTTTATCCCTAGATAACTATTAATATTAAGAAGAATTTTTTAAATGAAATGCTTGGATTCTTAAGATGTTTTTAATATAGAATGGTGTTGATATTTTAAAGATCATCTAAGTAAATGAAGTTTTCAAAGAAATGATTGATTTTTGAAACTTGTTTTAGGAAGGTTTTCAAAGAAGATAACCCAATAGGAATAACATAGAGTAAAGAGGTGACAAGTATAAGGTTGATCATATGATAAGAAGAATGAAACTATGGTGTCCTATCATGATTGTCATGTTATGCGTTAGATATAGTGATGTGATGATGTGTTTGCATGGTGTGTGATGTATAGGCTATTTAATAAAGTTATGTAAGTGACAAGAAACACTATTTCCTGATATGTCAAGATGAAAGATAGCAAATGTTAGATATCATAGTAAGGAACATATATAAGGCAAGAGGAATTTGATGTGCTTGTCTTCTATTATTCGAAGTGATTGATATGAATAGTTCTGTTAGATGGATGTTATGTGCGGGAAATTATAAATTTGTTTGATGAAATAGAAACATGACTTGAGTCTAGGTGCAAAATGTAATGGTAGAAACTGTAAATAAACAAGGATAGTTTTTGATTTGACTATAATTTTATAAGATAAGTGCTTGATGAAATTCATGTGAATAAATCAACTTGTTTGATGTGTGAAATGGTGGGAAGTGAGTAAGTCAGGTAAGTTGGTTAGTTTAAAATTTTATGGTAAGAGTGAAAACTAGTGTATATAGACATGACATTCTATGTGTTGGTAATATAGTAAATCCCAGTGTGGCTAGTATCTAATATTATGATTGAACAGATTTGAATTACTGGTAATTTGACAGTTGATTTATTAATTGAGTTAGATAAATTGATGAATGATATAAAGCAATAAAAAGGAAAGTAGTATTGAAAAGCATGACTGGGTAGGGGGAAATATGAATATGTGTGATAAGTTAAATGTAATGACACTCCATTTTTTTTAATAGAATGATGGGAACAGCAATTGAATGAGAGTATGCAAGTTTATTGATATGATATTAAATTGCTTAAACATGATAAACCATGAAAATAATAGTTCGATGAGAATTGTGATCTTGAAAATGGTAATGATTAATGTGACATGATATATGGAGTAGAGTATGGATGTGTTGTGCATGAGTAATGCGCTGTGATGAGAATGTAATGAAAAAAGATCTGGGTACGCAGTACCACAGTACCTATGGTTTGAAAGTCCTAAACCTACGTAAGGGTTTGGTCATCATGCCGGTAGGTTAATAGCTTATAACATAATGCTGACTTGGTCAATTGTGACCCTTGAGTCGAGGCTCATAGACGGACGACGATTTAGTTCATCGTTTCCATTGGGTATTGATGCATAAAAGAGACGATGGTTAGTATGGTTAATTGTGACCCCTTGGATATTGATCCATGAATGACAATGTTGACTAGGTTAATAGTGACCTTTAAACTAAGGTTCATATATGATGACAGACCATTTCATTGTTTCTGTTGGGTGATTAACCCATAAAAGACGATGGTGGTGTTGGATTTGATTTGGTAATCATGAAAATAAGTGTCAGTAAATATGTATGAGATTATAAAATGGGAATAAAATATAAATGGATAATTTTTGTTATAAAAGAGAATAATAGTGATAATGTAACTTTTTTTTTTTGGTAGTTATGATAATGTAACTTAAGTATGTGATTGTATGTGCTCGTTGTTGAAAATTGAGAAATAATCCTAATAACTTGGGAAAATGAGAACAATATGATAATGAGTCTGGAAAGTTAAATAGTTAAGAAGCTTTTGATGACTAGTAAGAATAATGGCGGAATTTATCAGTGTATTGACTTGAATAATGTGGTAAGCGAATCCACAGAAGATACGAAGACTTGTGATGTTTAAAGTAGTAAAATAAGATATAAAAGACAAAGGAACGGTCATGTTATGGAATAAGGTGTGGAATATAAATCAATAGCTATTATCATTATGAATTGTTCTCTAATCGATTAAGGAATGATGCTATGACATAAGTTTCTTACCTAAAGGTAAGATTATATTAATGGTGATGGTAACGTGGTGATGTTTGAGTTTAATGACAGTTATTATTATTACATGCTAGATGATAATGGCATATTAGAGCGTAAGTTAGCATAAGATGTATGCAATGTATTGCTTCATGGTATGGTCACGTTAGTAGCATGATAGGACATGTGCTACATGCTTACTTGAAAAGTGAGCACACATGGATTCGTGCTCACTCTCCTATAATTATGATTGAAGGTTTTGAGATGGGCCTATCAGTGGAGATTGAGATTTAGAGAATATATTGTCCTTCCATTTCAACCTTTGACTAGTGTCTGTATACTTCAAGTCCTCGAAAGAGTGGGGAGTTGTATTTATCATTTATGGTTTATGGCTGGGAATGTATTGGGCTAGCAGAGCCTTTATATATAATACGGAGTACTATAGCCTGACTAAGATCGAGGCTTTGTATTGTATTATTATTTTGTTGAATGTCTGCTCTATGATGGTTGTACAGCTTTGATTAGGGTTTATGATTAATTATATTAATTGTATGTGATTAAATAGTCCACTCCTTGGGTTATGAAATCCAGGGTGTGACAAACTAGGATGAAGCAATCTGTTGCATTAAAATGAGGTTCAAGTCTAATAGTAAAAAAAAAAAAAAAAAAGGAAAAAAAAAAACGGTGTATGATAGCTTTTGAAGTTGTGGTCTACTCAATTTAGAGATTTTAGGAACAAACATTTTCATGAAAATGGCCAAATTGTAGCTCCTTAAGCTATTAGACATATGGTAGAGATTATAAGGGTGGAGAAGACTTACTAGTAGGCAACCCATTGATCATGGAATTGGTAGAATTTGATTCATCGGGCATCCTATTTTAGCTTGCTTTTGGCTAGCTAGATTAGGATACCTTGCTTGATGGCTTTTATTTTTGGAATACACCTTATAGCCTTTGATTTATAGTGTATAACTGTGGCACCATTCTTTTGTGTAGTCTACTGACAATAGCTTTTTGTTTTCCTCCACTAGGGCTTGTCTAGATGGAGTTCCTAATGTAGGCCCCTTGAAATTTGTACATTTCTTTTTTTTTTCTTTTATATTGTACCTTAATCTTATCCATAAAATAAAATCCTCAACTTCTCCTATCACATGGTTACATTTATAGCTACGTGGCTAGCGCGACATGTCTTCGAAGGTCCATTTGTCGGTGTGATTAGTCACAAAGTATTCCCTATTACGGCTAGGTTCAATTGCAGGAAAGTCATCCCTTTTAGATCCTATCCACTTGGGTAATTTGTCCCATCTCTTAGACTTAGTTAGAGAAGGATTAAGTAAATCTATTGGAAAGTATGACCTCCCTTACTATATCCCACCCTCTTTTGTTTTTGCAAATGTAGCTACATGAACATTTTCCTACTTTCATACCAAATTCTATTAATTAGCCACTTGAGAAGGTGCTTGAAGAAGGACGCCTCTTCAAGTGAAATTTAATTAACTGTGCTCTACTTGCTGGATGGAGTAAGGTTTAAAGGGGAAAGGACTTGTCACGGTGATTAACTGTAAGAGCAATTTTTCTTAGCTTTTGTATGTGAACTCCAATTTAGGTATGTAGTCTCCATTATCAATTCCCACTTAATGCTCTGATTAAGCGATCCTAAGAAGATTATTGGACTCTTAAAGTGATGATACCTAGCGTGGTTATTGCCATGGAGCCTATTGATGCTTACTTATAATGGTTGGCTTTCCATTTCTCATAATCCGCATCAAACCACTTATTAGTTTGTGTTTGATCAAGGGTTGCCTAGCCCAGTGATGTATGGACCGTAGCTCAAAGTTCCAAGTTGTTTTATCTCCCACATGGTTTAAAAGAACTCATATCCTATATTACCAAATGCAAGCTGTTGTGGGGTAGTTAAAGAGGGAGGTGGTCTATCAAAAGTCGAACTTGGTGGTTTTATCAGCTTACCCAAATTTTAAAGTATGTTCAATATTTTCCTATGAAAATTAAAGTTCCTGTGGTGTTTAGGGATGATAACACTTTTGACACTTATGAAGCCCAGCCATTCTAGCAACAATGTGGTCTCTTAGTTTTTTAAGCCATTAGGTTTGATAGTTGGTGTTACAACTACATGGATGCCTACTTGGGTTACCTTGGTAGACCCCCTTGGTGAAGTTGAGTTTGGGAGGTGTTAGGAAACAATCAATTTATCAAGGTCATCTGCGTCCCAAAAAAGATCTAAATTGTTTCTTTTCTTTTTCCCATATTTATATGCGCATACTTTATTAGCCATCTTTCCTTTTTATAGAGGAAAAGCGTGGTAGACACGATGACCTTGTGACCAAGTCTTGTGCAGGGGGTTAGAAGTGAGCATGGATGCCGCGGCTACAGTTATTCCCTTCATTGATGCTCATTATGAGTCCTTCTTGGTTTAGAGGCTTTAGAGACTAAGTTTTAAGAGGCTAGAGGAAGTTAGTGATGTGTCCCCAAGAGAGGGTGTTGCCGCGACACCCTTTACTGTTTGTCCTTAATGGAGTCGCTATCGTCTATGAGCTCAAGCATTAAAGACCCATCACCGAAAAATCAGCCATACGCCCATACACGCAGTCCAGTTACTAGCGTATGGATTTCACTTGTAGCTCTCTCTTCAGCACATGAGAGCACGTGATCATTGGTTCCATTTTCCTTTTTCAGTGTGATCATCCTCCTTCGGCGAGCTTAGTGGTGGTGTCCATTTATTGTTTTAGAATTGTTTTTGAAAGTCCTTACTTGCTTTTTACTCATCTGGCTTATGTTCTTCGCTGGTCTGGCTTCTGTGGACTTTGTTATGTCTCATCCCTGCTTTCAAGTAAGTGCAATGTTGATTCTATCCTCTGCTATCCTAATGCAGTCCAAATCCTTTGGTTCTATTATATCTCTTTAGTTGACTACACAAAAACTGAATGTGGCTAATTACGGTTAGTGGTCTAAGGTTGTTAGGATTGCTTTGAATATGGCAAACAAAAACACCTTACTAAGTTAGCCCCAGCCTCAATTGAACATGGGTATGATATGTGGATTTAGGAGGATGCACATATTATTTCACTTTTATGGAATTCAATGGAACCTCACGTTGCTGATGTGTACCCATTAGGATAGTTGTACGGAGATTTGGGAATATGTTTGTTTGTTATTCTCTAGTGACCTAACCCGTATGTATGATTTGTATTGAGTTTTTTCAGTTATAGTTGGCTGATAAGCCAGGTACAAACTATTTTGCTTCTCTAAAACAAGTTTATGAGTAGTTGAACTCAAAACTATTCTCAATAAATATTCATAAGATGCAAAAATAGCGTGAATAGATGGCAATATTTCAATTCCCTGTAGGCCTTGATATTAAATTTGAGTCCGTGAAAGCTCAGATACTTAGTGGAGCTTCTCTTCCTTCATTTGCTAAGACCTATTCGAGGGTTATGTGAGCTACATCTCAAGATTTTTCAGTTCATTCAAATCCCTCTCAATCTACAATTGTCAGTCATACAACCCATCTCATAATGATAGTTATGGTAATCATAGTAGTTGTGGTGGGGGTGGATATGGATGAGGGGGACGTGGCAAAGGATCTTGAGCACTTTGTACAAATTATGGGATTCTTGGGCATCCCTATGAGAAATGTTGGGATTTGATTGGGAAACCCCCACATATGCCAAAAATAGCCTCTTTAGATCCTCTTGTAGTCACATCTACTACTAGTGAACATCCACATACTTCAACTCTTTCTGAAGAAGAGTATTCAAGGCTCTTGTAGTATCAAGGTAATTCCATTGCATGTCTCTCCACTCATTCTCCTCCATCTTAGATTATAGATTTTGGTGCTTCCACTTTACATTCTTGTCTGGTATTCAACATTCCACCTCTCTCCTAGTGATTACACTTAAAAAGTGTAATTACAAACTCCCTATTCTTATACTTATTATTGCATTTGGATAAGTAAACTTGAAGTTTTAGTGTTATCTTGTCATTTATGCTTCCATCTTTCTAATTGCAGGGAAAATGACAAAGAGATTGAAGTTTATAGCCATAGAAACAGCCTAGAGGATGAAGAAAAAGTCATGCTTCAAACCTTACCTTGGGTGAGCAAGACTAGCCTAAAGACTCTTTATGAAGAAGGAAAAGAAGCAACAAAAAAGATACTTGGGGGTCGGGACCATCCATTCTAATGGTTGGGACCACAGTAAGCTAAACATGAGAAAATACCATTCTGTGGTCTCGACCCCCTCTTTAAACGGTCGGGACCCCCATGAATCCAGAAAATCGAGTTCTGCAGCCCGCCTCTTAGGGTTTCGGGCAACTATATAAAGAACCTAATGCACGGCCGCAGGGAGAACTTCTTTTACATTTTTTTCCGAGATACTTAGAGAGATTAGATTAGTTTTAGATTAATTTAGAGAGTATTTTTACATGATTGAAGATTGTTAATGGAGGCGCTTGGAGCTTTTCTTCTTTATTGCTGTGATGTTGAATAGTTTTCTTTTCGAACGATTTCAGCTGTAAGTTCTATTTCGTTATGTTCTTTAATAGTATGTTTTGTTTATTTCAGAGAATAGATCAATTGGTTGAGTGCTTGTTGATTGTTTTCATTTTGTTTAAAATGGTTGTAGCGTAAAACCCTAGTTCTTGGTTCAACAAATCAAGAATGGGTAGTTCACCAAAAACCTTAGGATGTTCGTAGACCTTTTGCATGAGTTATGAAAGCTCATGCGTAAGAATCTACCATATTAAAAGCTATTTTAACTTGTTTCGAAAACATTCGAAACCGAAAATCTTTAACCACACTCGTTTGAAGTCACTGGTATGGGTTTTCGAATATAACTATTTGCATACTTTCGAACAAGGTGAAAAATAGGTTTCGAATTTATTTCTAGTTTCGTTTGTTTGAAAAACTTTCAGAAACAAAGGTCTTTAACCATATCCGCTTGATATCACTGGTATTGACATTTGATTAAAATATTTTTAACACTTTTCGAATTAAACCCTAATCTAGTTTTGAATAAAAACATCCCAAGGTAAAGTAGTGAACTACCCGGACTTGAAAGTTGGATCAAGAACCTTTTTAGTATTGTGCTTGTTATTTAATTTAATTTATGAGTTGATTTATTCACTTTAGAATTTAGAGTAAATGCTTTGTTGCACTTTAAAATGAATTTCTTTAATTAATATTTAATTCAGTTAGAACCTAAAACAAAAGTTTGAGTTGTTGAAAAATTAGTTTAAATTAATTTAGGTTCAGCTACTAACTAAGAGAACAAGTCTAGAGTTTTTAACAAAGCCCTCCCTGTGGATTCGACCTCGGACTCATCGAGTTTTAAAACTACGACTGCCCTCTTGCACTTGAGAGGTACAACCCGAAACACTTTTTAGGATTGGTCAAGTTTTTGACACCGTTGCCGGGGAGGGCAACTAAGCGCTAGACATGGGAGTTAAGAGGAGTTCACTTGAGAAACTAGGTGAATTGTTCTTTTCCTCCATTTCTTTATTAGTAGTTTTCTTTCTTTTGCATTGTAACATATTCATTTGCATATCATCTAATCTAGCTTGCATGTTAATTAATTTAGGTTGCATTTTAGTATAAATTTTTTTTCTTTCATTTTGTTTTCATTCTTTTTTTTTTTTTTTTTGCTTTCTTGTCATGGATATTAGTTTTAGTGACTTCACTCATGGTCCTTTTAATGCCCAAGTCTACATAGAGTCTCTAGGTGACCAATTTGGATATGACTATACATTAGAGACCTATCACCAATTACCCCAGTTCTTCGTGCATGAGGAGGAAGACCCATGTCTTCACCTTGATTGGTTTGAGGCAACGTGTGGTTTATGTGATGATGTTAGAAAGAGTGAGAGACTTAGGTTCATGTTTTTTCCTTTATCATTGCAAAGTGTGGCTGGTGATTGGTGTTATGCTGTAAGTGAATGGGTCTATACTTGGGAGCAATTTCATCAAGCTTTTATTGAACATTTCCTCCCTATTTATCAAACCTTCACCCATGGTCTTCAAATCAAAAATTTTTATTGGAAGAAGGGTGAAGTATTTTATAAAAGTTGGGAGAGATTTAACAATCTTTTTGGAAACATTCCCAAGTCACGGATTAGAGTTAGGAGACATTGTAGCTATATTATATAATGTTCTATCCAGTGATTTACACCAGGTGGTTGATATAGCCTTAGGTAGGGAATTTCTTAACCTCACCCCGGGTGAGGCATGGTCATTCCTTGAACTTTTCTATGAACACACCAGACCACAGAGAAGACTTGAGCCTAATTTTGAATCTCATGCATTTAAAAGCTACACTGAACCTTCCCCATATACTCCTACTTTACTTGATCTCCATAATCCATCCTTTAGAAGTAGTACATGCATGGAGAATGATTATTTTGCCTATCCCAACCTTGTTCCACTCACTGAGAGTCAGTATGTGGTACCTCGGGATTATTGGCCTTGTGAACCTAATGATGCGCAATTGGAGGATACTTTTTATCAATTTATGCAACATCAAACGATGATCAATAATAATTTGTCAGGGTCTTTTGATGATTTTAAAGAATAAGTGTCTAGGTCCTTCGATGATATTAGAGGGCAAATTTCTAGGATGTTAACACAAGCAATAAGCATGATTGAGTCATCAACCTCAGGCACTACCTTAAGCACCAAGTGGGACAATTGCCTTGACTACATTGGGGATAACATTTGCAATGAGCATCTTTCTCATACTCCTTTGGATATTCCCATTCAGGATGTTCCTTTACCACTTACTGAGAGTCAGGGAGACATACAATTCTTTCCTACTACCAAGCTTGATGCTCAACCTACCCCAATCACCCCAGACCTTATTGAGAGTCCTTTGACTCCAACTGAGCATTTGAATGCCACATGGCCCGAGGAACATATCATTAAGTCAGTTGACCCTAGTTCACTCCACTACACAACCGAGGTTGAGAGTGGTGCACACCTCTCATCTCCTGACTTAGTCCCATCCAAAAGTCTTACTATGGGAATTGTGAGTGACTACCATGAGATCGACCATCATTGGGGAGAGGTAGTAGACACGAGGAAGGCTTACATTGACTTTTTGGCTGTTGAGAGATCATTCAAACCCACCATTCCCACACCCATAGATTTCTTGGGCATTGAAAGACTTATTGAACCCACCATTCCACATCCATAGATTTCTTGGGTATCAAGAGACTAATTGAGCCAACCATGTCCACACCTGCACTTACACTTTGGCCACATCCGAGGTTTCAAGAACCTCACTTGGCCTTTCATTCCCTGGTGTGTTTTACACCTAGAAAGCATCCATATTCAGTGCTTCATGGGCCCGTAGAGAACATTTTATTTCTTAAACCATTTATGGATGCATGGGATAGAGAGGGTGTTGGATAACACTTTTTGTCTTCATTTCATTTGTACATAGTAGATTAGATTTTTCATTTTCTTATTTTCATAGTGCTTTTTAATTTGATTCTCTTCCTTTATTTTCTTTTATTTTATTTTTATTTCTTCTTTCGTACTAACCATTTTTCTTGTCTTATTTTCATTTCATTTTATGTCTAACCTTTTCTTTTGAATAGTTTCTTTTGTTTTCTTCAAATAAGAAAGCTCTTGAGGTAATACCCTTCCTCTCCTTCTTATTTAATCTTGCACTTTCAATTTTGGTACTCCATTATATATAATTGCTGTTGTTGGGAGTGCTGTAGAATCTAGGTTGGGGGGTGTTTTGGGTGATGCCTTAAGGGGCTTGAATAATGGGTGCATGCTTGGTTTAATTTGTGCTATGTTCTTATTTGTGCCTTTTGTGGCTATTATTTCATGCTCATCATCATGCTCACTTTGTACACTACAGACCCACTTATGCATTATAGTTTTCACATTGAGGACAATGTTTAGTCTAGGTTGAGGGGCAGAGTTCGCATGATGACACTTTGTGCCAAAATTGTCAAATTTTTCAAAATTTGAGCATTTTTTAGCTTAAATACATGAATTTAGCACATTTATACTTACATGTCAACCTTTTTGGTTTGGTCAATGGTGAATTTGAGTGAGAAAGTAATAAGTGAGTTTTGTTTAAGTATTAATAGGAGACATAATTCAAGTGGAGTGTGTGATAACTTTGTGCATTTTTGGACTATCATGGTGAAAAGTTTATGTGCTTAGGAGTAGACTTTATTTGATATTGGTTACTTGAGCATCTTTGGACTAGGTAGAGACTTATACCCCTTAATTGTGAGCTTTTGAGCCTATTATTTCTTTTTCTTGAGGGGTTGCACATAATCACAGCTCTTTTGCTCTTCACTTCGATTTTCAATGCGCTAATTGCATCACACACACTTGCATGATTTTCACTTGGCACATTATGAGTTGTTGCAAGCTTTGAACATGATGCTAGGCTATCTTTGCTATTGTTGGGCCTTTTTATCCTTGATATGAAATTGTCCTAGGAACTAACTTGAAGCCTTTTAATAAAGTGTGTGATATATATATATATATATATATTTTGGCTCCCACCTTATATATTATCCCTTAACCTTGATCACACACTTTTAAGCCTTACCCTCACATGTTTTGGGTTGTGAAAAGTGCCTCAATGTCAGTGATGTGAGTGGGGGTTGGGAATGGAAACTTTTGAGAGCATATTGAGAGGGAATATTGGGTGGAGAATTCAGCTTATATTTGTTTCATTATTTCAAAAAAAAAAAAAAAAAGAGAGAAAAAAAAGAAAAAAAAGAAAAAAAGAAAAAAAAAAAGAAAAAAATGAAAAAAAAAGTCTGTCATTCATTTTTGCTTATGTAATTTTGGGACTTGTGCATTATATTATAATTTTTTGAGAATGTCCCATGAGTTGTTTGTAAGTTAGTGAATAAGGTTCTTGTTGTAGTTCTTCTTAGGGTTGGAAAAGAAATGGGTAGTTTGGGACTTGTGTGCACTTGAACATCTTTATCCCAAGACATGTGCTTTGATTTCCATATCATCCATTGTTAACCATTACCCCTGGCCAAGTTACAACCAAAACAAAGACCTAGTGGATTCTAAGCAAGCAACTCTTGTATTGTGCATGTAGTGGCATTGTGTAGGTTGTGTGGTGTGATCTCTTACATATGCATTGAAACATGGTTAGGAGCTATCCACTTTGAGTTTCATTTTAATTCATTCACATTTTATGGAGTTATGTGCAACTAGGATAGCATTTTTTGCTAATAGGAATGTGTGAACCCTTGATGAGTGAATTTCTTTCTATGAGTGGAATCCTGTGAGCTTTTAAAGTCAAAACTTAGTTTCGTTTATGCCCTTGAGACCTTGTTGAATAAATGAAACAATTTTGCACACATGCTCTTTCTACTTTGATAGTCCATGCATTTATGCTTAACACTTGGGAATTACACATGATATTTAGGTTTTGTAACTTATTGAGCTTGAGCTTAATTCATTTTTGATCTTGATCACTTTTTGACACTTTGAGACCATGCCATAGAATTTTGTGGGTAGATTCACTGCAAACCCTCACGAGACCTTACTCGTCCACTAGGGGGAACCTAGGGGTTTAAAGGGCTTGCTACATGTAGCTAAGTGTAGCCGTGTTTCCAACGAAAAGAGAAATAGGATAGTAGTTGCATCTCATTTTTAATAAAGAACATTGTGCATCTCATTTTAATAAAAGAGCATTGCTAAGGACTAGCAATGTTCAAGTTGGGGGGTGTGATTACACTTAAAAAGTGTAATTACAAACTCCCTATTCTTATACTTATTATTGCATTTGGATAAGTAAACTTGAAGTTTTAGTGTTATCTTGTCATTTACGCTTCCATCTTTCTAATTGCAGGGAAAATGACAAAGAGATTGAAGTTTATAGCCATGGAAACAGTCTAGAGGATGAAGAAAAAGTCACGCTTCAAACCTTGCCTTGGGTGAGCAAGACTAGCCTAAAGACTCTTTATGAAGAAGGAAAAGAAGCAACAAAAAAGATACTTGGGGGTCGGGACCGTCCATTCTAATGGTCAGGACCACAGTAAGCTGAACATGAGAAAATACCATTCTGTGGTCCCGACCACCTCTTTAAACGGTCGGGAGCCCCATGAATCCAGAAAACCGAGTTCTGAAGGCCGCCTCTTAGGGTTTCAGGCAACTATATAAAGAACCTAATGCACGGCCGCAGGGAGAACTTCTTTTACATTTTTTTTCTGAGATACTTAGAGAGATTAGATTAGTTTTAGATTAATTTAGAGAGTATTTTTACATGATTGAAGATTGTTAATGGAGGCACTTGGAGCTTTTCTTCTTTATTGCTGTGATGTTGAATAGTTTTCTTTCCGAACGATTTTAGCTGTAAGTTCTATTTCGTTATGTTCTTTAATAGCATGTTTCGTTTATTTCAGAGAATAGATCAATTGGTTGAGTGCTTGTTGATTGTTTTCATTTTGTTTAAATTGGTTGTAGTGTAAAACCCTAGTTCTTGGTTCAACAAATCAAGAATGGGTAGTTCACGAAAAACCTTGGGATGTTCGTAGACCCTTCGCATGGGTTGTGAGAACTTATGCGTAAGAATCTACCATATTAAAATATATTTTAACTTGTTTTGAAAACATTCAAAACCGGAAATCTTTAATCACACTCGTTTGAAGTCACTGGTATGGGTTTTCAAATATAACTGTTTACATACTTTCTAATAAGGTTAAAAATAGGTTTCGAATTCATTTCTAGTTTCGCTTATTTGAAAAACTTTCAGAAACAAAGGTCTTTAACCATATCCGCTTGAGATCACTGGTACTGACCTTTGATTAAAATATTTTTAACACTTTTCGAATTAAACCCTAATCTAGTTTTGAATAAAAACATCCCAAGGTAAAATAGTGAACTACCCGGACTTGAAAGTTGGATCAAGAACCTTTTTAGTATTGTGCTTGTTATTTAATTTAATTTATGAGTTGATTTATTCACTTTAGAATTTAGAGTAAATGCTTTGTTGCACTTTAAAATGAATTTCTTTAATTAATATTTAATTCAGTTAGAACCTAAAACAAAAGTTTGAGTTGTTGAAAAATTAGTTTAAATTAATTTAGGTTCAGCTACTAACTAAGAGAACAAGTTTAGAGCTTTTAACAAAGCCCTCCCCGTGGATTCAACCTCGGACTCACCGAGTTTTAAAACTACGACTGCCCTCTTGCACTTGAGAGATACAACCCGAAACACTTTTTAGGGTCGGTCACCTAGCAGTTACTTTAGGCAATAGGTTAACTACCTTAGTCAATTGTGTTGGTGCAGTGATTTCTTCTCCTTCTCTTTTTCTAGCTTTAGTGTTATATGTTCCTTCTTTTCCTTTTAATTTGATGTCAATTAGCCAACTTACCAAGAACCATAATTGTTTAGTAATATTCTTTCCTAATTCTACTTTTTCAAATTAATGTTTCTAAAATCTTCTATGGTGATGCTGTTTTAACTGCATGTTATTTAATCAATCACATGCCCTCTTTTGTTCTCAAAGGATTAACTCCTCATTTTGTGTTCCTTTGTAAACCTTTATTTTCTCTTCAACCACGAAAATTTGGGCGTATTTTATTTGTTCATTAGCTTGCTCTTAGGACTGACAAATTGGATGTTTATGCTCATAAGTGTATTTTTTTGGGGTGTTCTAGGTTACAAAAGCGCTATTCTTTGTAGTCATTTTCTTCACCGATTCCTTGTTTATGCAGATGTCACTTTCTTTAAGTTTACCTCATTCTTCTCTCGCCCTCAATCTCAATCTATGCCTTTATCCCAATTGAGTCTATTTCAGCTAGTCACTGTACTCCTTTGAGTCCATCTAGTTGTTTGTCTCGTGCTGATTTGCAAGTATACACTAGGCGTCAATAGTGACTACTCCACCACCTGCTTCCTATGCTTCGCCACCAACTCTTCCCATGCTGCCTGCTCTTGTAAGTGATTTTGATATTCCTATTGCTCTTTGGAAGGGTAGATGTTCTTGTACTTTTCATCCTATCTCTAATTTTGTGTCATATGATATATTATCACCCTCATTTCATTCATTTGTTACATCTTTATCTTTTGTTTCTATTCCCAACACTGTTTTGAAGTACTTTCTCACCTTTGGTGGCATTCGACTATAGAAAATGTTAGAAGTTGTCTCATATCGACCCATTAGAAAAGTTATTCTCCCCCATATTAGAGATGGACTTCTCTCATCTAAATACCTAGGCTTTGAGATTGAGATCTTTCCTCTTATATGTAGTCAAGCTTCTTTACATGGTATCAGACCTGGTTTTCAACAGAGCTTCACCACAATCCACACTATGCCCATGTCCATGCGGGCTAACGTGAGTCAATGATTGGTTATCGTTGGGTCTATACTGTCAAGATTCATCTTGATAGTAATATGAATAGGTTAAAGGCATGTTTTGTCACAGATAGGGTATACTCAGGTTTATGGTTTGGATTTCTCTGAGTCATTTTCTCTTGTTGCTAAGATTACATTTGTTCGTCTTATTATCTCTCTAGTTGCAATCTATCATTAGTATTTACACTAACTTGATGTGAAAAATGCCTTTTTTCATAGTGATCTGGCTGAGGAAGTTTATATGGAGCAACCTTTTGGGTTTGTTGCTTAGGGGGAGTTTGGGTTGGTTTGTAAGCTGAAGAAATCATTATATGGCTTGAAACAGTCTCCTTAAGCATAGTTTGGCTGATTTAATACTATTATCATTGAATTTTGCCTAGTTCATTGTGGAGTTGTTCATTCAATATTTTGTCATCAATTTTCTAAAGGAAGAATTTGGCTCCTCATGTATGTGAATGACATTATTATCATAGGTGATGATTCATAAGGTATTACTAACGTAAAGTTATCCCTTCAAAGTAAATTTAGTAACAAGAATTTGGGACCATTGAAATACTTTTTGGGAATTGAGGTTTCTTAGTCACATATAGATATTTCTCTGTCTCAAAGAGAGTATGTTCTTGATTTGTTGACTGAGACAAGTATGTTAGATTTTAACCCTATGGCCACTCTAATGGATCTAATACCAAGTTAGTTGCTAATTGAGGAGAATTGTTATATGATCCTAGCCAATACTGAAAGTTAGATGGAAAGCTAGACTATTTGACAATCACCAGACCTAATATATCTTTTTCAATGAGTGTGATTAGTCAGTTCTTAAAATTTTCTCATAGTGGTCATTGGGATGCTATTCAGATTCTGAGATACTTTAAAGGTGCACCTAGTAAAGGCTTATTGTACAAAGACAATGGACACAATTTAGTTTAGGGGGTACACTGATGTAAATAAGGCTAGGTCACTATTAGATAGACGATCTACTATCAGGTATTGTATCTTTGCTGGAGGTAATTGATTACACTTGAAAAGTGTAATTACAAACTCCACTTTTTCATAGTTATTAAGGTAATTAAGTACTTTATTTTGAAGAATTATTATTATTTTATCACTTACAAGGTTTGTTTTCTTAATTGCAGGCAAAACGGTGAATTAAATGAAGAAGATAGTGATTTTGGTGACTTAGAAGACAAAGGGGAGGATATTGAACCAACTTCGTCCAAGATGGCCCGGAGTATCCCAAGGACTTAGCTACAAATGAGGAGCAAAAGTGCAGAAAACAAGGTTTCTGTGGTCCGGACCACCTGGCGCACGGTTCGGACCACAGTGTGGTGGAACGTCGCACGGGCAATTTCAAATTTTATGGTTTTTCTGCAAGTTATAAAAAGACTACTTGAGGGCCGACTGTGGGGCTTCTTCTCTCTCGTTTTTCATTCTTCCAACAAACTTTGAGAGTTTCATGAGAGTTTTAATTGCTTACGTTAATGTTCTTACGTTGTTTTGGAGCTTTCATCGCATTCGTTTCAGCAGTTACTATTCAGAGTATTATTTTGAAGTTTGTTTCAGAGTACGTTACACTTCTTCATTGGATTAATGATATTATTTGAATGTTTGAAATAGAGGATTGATTGATTTCGTATGTTTAGTTCTGATTTCGTCGTTTAATAATTTTGTTTCAGTGTTTGATTTATTAAATTTATTAAATATGTCTTCAATGATTGTTTTTGTTTCGTTTACAAGCATGTTAGCATAGAAACCCTAGTTCTTGATTCAACGAATCAAGGAATGGTAGTTTACTCTAATCTATGGGATGCACGTAGACCCTTCTCAGAGTTTGCGAAAATTCATGCGTAGGGGTCTACAATTTTTAGACATTTGCGTAGACCCTTCGCATGGTTTGCGAAAGCTCATGCGTAGGGATCTACACTTTTTAAAACCTAATTCAGTTCTTTCAAAAACTTTTGAAAACAAAAATCTTTGAGTATATTCTCTGTAATCACTGGTGAAGGTTTTCGATTAAAACTTTCTTAATAATTTTGAAGAACTGAAAATTCAGATTTTGAATCATAATTTGAATTAGTTTATTTCAAAAACTTTCGAAAACGAAAATCTTTGACTATATTCTCTGTAATCACTGGTAAAGGTTTTTGATTAAAATTTTCTTAATAATTTTGGATAAATTAGAAAAATTGGATTTGAATTTGAATTTGAATAGGATTGTTTGAGAATCCTTCGAAAACAGAAGTTTTTGACTATATTCTCTGTAATCACTGGTAAAAACTTTTGATTAAAACTTTCGATTAAAACTTTCTCAATAATTTTCAAACAAATCTTAATTTAGGTTTTAACGCAAGCATTACAACACATCCCATAGTGAAGACGTAAGCTACCCGGAATTGATAGTTGGATCAAGGACTTCTTAAATTTATTTGCTTATTAATTGAATTGCCTTCGGTTGATTTAATTGAAGTATTTACATTGCAATTTTTAGATTAGAATATTTTGAAGCGCATTTAACTTAGAAAAAATCCTTTTAGCTAATATTCAATTCCTTGAAATCAAAAATCAAAAGTTAAATTGTTGAAATTTTGTTAATAGGTTGTTAAGTTGTTTTAATTTGAATTTTAAATTTGCAAAACCCTAGGAATTAGTTTTAATTAATCTTCAAACATAGTTTACATTCAAATTTAGGATTTCCATTATAACCTAGAAACTAAATAACGTAGGCTCCCTGTGAATTCGACCTCGGACTCACCGAGTTAAAACTACACCGCACACCCTTGCACTTGGGGGTTAATTTAGACGCACTTTTCATTAGCGGTCAGTAATCTAGTATCCTAGAAAATTAAAAAGCAGATAGTAGTAGTACGGTCAAGTGCTAAGTCAGAGGATAGAGCCATGTCACACACATCTTGTGAGTTGATCCAGATATAACACATGTTAAAAGAATTGAGAGTTCATCATTCACAGCACATGAAGTTACTATTGACCGCTTTTAGAAAATGCGTCTAAATTAACCCCCAAGTGCAAGGGTGTGCGGTGTAGTTTTAACTCGGTGAGTCCGAGGTCGAATTCACAAGGAGCCTATGATATTTAGTTTCTAGGTTAAATAGAAATCCTAAATTTGATTGTAAACTAAGTTTGAAAATTAATTAAAACTAATTCCTAGGGTTTTGCAAGTTCAAAATTCAAATTAAACTAACTTAACAACCTATTAACAAAATTTCAGCAATTTAATATTGATTGTTGATTCAAGGAGTAAAATATTAGCTAAACAAATTTTTCCTAATTTAAATGCGCAGCAAAATAAACTAATCTAAAAACTGCAATGTAAATCAAACAAAGGCAATTCAATTAATAAGCAAATAAATTTAAGAAGTCCTTGATCCAACTATCAATTCCGGGTAGTTTACGTCTTCACTATGGGATGGGTTGCAATACTTGCGTTAAAACCTAAATTAGGATTTGTTTGAAAATTATTGAGAAAGTTTTAATCAAAAGCTTTTACCAGTGATTACAGAGAATATAGTCAAAAACTTCTGTTTTCGAAGGGTTTCCAAACAATCCTATTCGAATTCGGATTCAATTCCAATTCTTCTAGTTTATCCAAAATTATTAAGAAAATTTTAATCGAAAACCTTTACCAGTGATTACAGAGAATATAGTCAAAGATTTTCGTTTTCGAATGTTTCTGAAATAAACTAATTCAAATTAGGATTCAAAATCTGAATTTTCAGTTCTTCAAAATTATTAAGAAAATTTTAATCGAAAACCCTTACCAGTGATTACAGAGAATATAGTCAAAGGTTTTCGTTTTCGAAAGTTTTTGAAAGAACTGAATTAGGTTTTAAAAAGTGTAGATCCCTACGCATGAGCTTTCGCAAACCATGCGAAGGGTCTACGCAGACGTCTCAAAGTTGTAGACCCCTACGCATGAGCTTTCGCAAGCTCTGCGAAGGGTCTACGTACATCCCATAGATCAGAGTAAACTACCCTTTCTTGATTCGTTGAATCAAGAACTAGGGTTTCTACGCTAGCATGATTTTAAACAAAACGGATATATTCGTCGAAAACATATTTAAAAGATGTGCTAAATCAAACAACGAAACAAGATTCTTAAACAACTAAATCAAAACTAAAGGTGAGAAATCAATCAAACTTCTATTTCGAATATTCGAATAATACCATTAATCCAAAGAAAAATTGTAACGTACTCAAAAACAAACTTCGAAACAAAACGCTGAATGGCGACTGCTGAAACGAATGTGATGAAAGCTCCGAAACCAAGTAAGAACATCCACGTAAGTAAAACAAAACCTGAAAAAATAAAAATATCGAAAAGACGAAGAAGAAGAAGTAGTAGCCGTCCTCCCTAAGTTGGCCCCCAAGCAGTCCTATTTAAACTTGTAAAAGAAACCCTAAAACTTAAATTGCCCGCGCGACGGTCCACCATACTGTGGTCCGGACCGTGCGCCAGGTGGTCCGGACCACAGAAGCCTTTTTTCTACACTTTTGCTCCTCATTTGCCGCTAAGTCCTTGGGGTACTCCGAGCCATCCCTAACGAAGTTGGTTCGATATCCTCCCTTTCATCTCCAAAGTCACTATTTTCTTCGTTTAATTCCCCATTTTCCCTGCAATTAAGAAAACAAATCTTATAAGTGATAAAATAATGAGAATTCTCCAAAATAGAGTACTCAATTACCTTAATAACCATGAAAACGTGGAGTTTGTAATTACACTTTTCAAGTGTAATCACACCCCCCAACTTGAACGTTGCTAGTCCCTAGCAATGCCCTTTATTAAAATGAAATGCAACTACGATCCTATTTCTCTTTTCGTTGGAAACACGGCTACACTTAGCTACGTGCAGCAAGCCCTTTAAACCCCTAGGTTCCCCCTAGTGGACGAGTAAGGTCTCATGAGGGTTTGCAGTGAATCTACCCACAAAATTCTATGGTATGGTCTCAAAGTGTCAAAAAAAATGATTAAGATCAACAATGAATCAAGTTCAAGCCTAACAAGTCACAAAACCCAAATATCATGTGTAATTCCCAAGTGCTAAGCATTAATGCGTGGACTATCAAAGTAGAAAGAGCATGTGTGCAAAATTGTTTCATTCATTCAACAAGGTTGCAAGAGCATAAATGGAGCTAGGTTTTGACTTCAAATACTCACAAGGTACCACTCATAGAAAGAAATTCACTCATCAAGGGTTCACACACACCTATTAGCATATGATGCTGACCTAGTTGCACATAACCCCACAAATAAGTGAGTGAACTGAAATGAAATTCAAAGTGGACAGCTCATAACTATGTTCCAATGCATATGTAAGAGATCACACCACACAACCTACATAAGACCACTACATGCAAAATATAAGAGTTGCTTGCTTAGAATCCACTAGGTCTTTGTTTTGGTTGTAACTTGGCCAGGGGTAATGGTTAACAATGGAGGATATGGAAATCAAAGCACATGTCTTGGGATAAAGATGCTCAAGTGCGCAAAAGTCCCGAACTACCCATTTCCTTTCCAAACCCCAACAATTCCAATCCCAACAAGAAACTTATTCACAAACTTAGGAACTACCCTTGGGACAATTGCAAATATTGCAAATAATGTACAAGTCCCATAATTTCATAAACAAAAGGAATGATAAATATTTTCTCTTTTTTTTTTTCTTTTTTTTTCTCTTTTTTTTTCTTTTCTTTTCTTTTTTTTTTTCTTTTTTTTTCTTTTCACTTTTTTTTTTCTTTTTTTTTTTTTGAAATAATGAAATAAACATAAGCTGAATTTTCCACTCAAAATTTTCTCCCAATATGCTCCCCCATTCACATCATTGACATTGAGGCACTTTTACAACCCAAGACCTGTGAGAGTAAGGCTTAAAAGTGTGTGAACAAGGTTAAGGGACAATTATATGAGATGGGAACCAAAAAGAAAAAATATATATATATATTATCACACACTTTATTAAAAAGGTTTCAAGTTGGTTCTTAGGGTGATTTCATATCAAAGAAAGGATAAGAAGGCCCAAAATAGCAAAGAAGGCCTAGCATCATGTTCAAAGCTTGCAACAACTCATAATATGCCAAGTGAAACTAATGCAAGTGTGTGTGATGCAATTGGTGCATTGGAAACCAAAGTGAAGAATAAAAGAGTTGTGATTATGTGCAACCCCTCAAGAAAAGAATAATAGGCTCAAAAGCTCACCATTAAGGGGTATAAGTCTCTACCTAGTCCAAGAATGCTCAATTAACCAATGTCAAATAAAGTCTACTCCTAAGCACATAAACTTTTCACCATGATAGTCAAAGATGCACAAGGTCATTATACAATCAACTTGAACTAAGTTTCCTATTAAAGCTTGAACAAAACTCATTCATCACTTTCTCACTTAATTCCACAATCGACCAAACTAGAAAGAAAGGATGACATGTAGGTACAAATGTGCTAAATTCATGTATTTATGCTTAAAGATGCTCATAAATTTTTAAATTTTGCAATTTTGGCACAAAAGGTCATCATGCGAACCCTACCCCCCAACTTAAAATTCACATTGTCCTCAATGTGAGAACCATGATGCATATGTGGGTCTGTAGTGTGCAATAGTGAGCATGATGATGAGCATGAAACAATAACAACAAAGGCACAAATAAGAACAAAGCACAAATTAAACCAAGCATGCACCCATTATTCAAGCCACTTAAGGCATTCCCCCAACTTAGATTCTACAGCACTCCCAACAAGAACAATTATATATGTGAAGTACCAATTAGAAGTGCAAAACTAAATAAAAGGGAGAGGAAGGATATTACCTCAATAGCTTCTTTATTTGAAGAAAATAAAAGAACTTGGGCACTTTATTCCTTTGAATTAAATTGTACTAACAGAAAAATAAAACTTCTACGAGATAAAATGTTAGAATAAACAAATAAAAGTAAACTAAAAGAAAATTAAAATTTAATCTAGGCAGAAAGAAAACAAAAATAAATAAATAAATAAAATCTAATCTACTAATATACAAGGGTTAATGCAAAAAATATACTATCCAACTCCTAATCTTTTCCAAGCCTTACCAAATAGCTTTAGGAATAAAATATTCTTCTCGAGTCTAGGAGGTGCCGAAAATGAGTGTGCTCCTAGTGTAGAGAACGCTGGAGAATGTATGACCTTGTAGTGATCTTTGAACCACAAATAAGGCCCAAGATTATTTGCATATGTGAACATGGAATGTGGTTGAGTGTTTTCTAGTATCCCCTCAACACCTAAAAAATCAATGCAAACTACCTGTTGGTTTGATATCATGGAATTCAAATTCTCCTCACTAAAGCGAATAGCTTTCTCTAAAGGATCCTTGACAAATTCATGGTCCACGTAATCCTGGACTATAGATTCTACTACATCTACCCCCTGTATATCAGGCACCTCTTTTGGTTGTTTGGTAACATGAAAGATATTCGTTTCAAATTCAATGTTACCAAAAGTCATTTTCATGGATCCATTCCTACAATTAATCAAAGCATTCGAAGTTGCTAAGAATGGTCGTCCTAGAATTACTGGTGTTTGATCAGGTGTAGATAAACTGGTAAGTGGTTGAGTATCTAGGATTATGAAATCCACTGGAAAATAAAAATTTTCCACTTGTACCAGTACATCTTCAATTATACCTCGTGGGACTTTAATTGATCTATCTGCAAGTTGCAAAGTCACACGGGTAGGCTTCAACTCACCTAAACCCAATTGCTCGTACACTGAGTAAGGGAGCAAATTCACACTCGCTCCTAAGTCAAGCAGTGCTCTACTAATATAATACTTCCCTATATAACAAGATATTGTAGGACATCCTGGGTCTTTATATTTAGGGGGAGTACGACATTGTACTGTGGCACTTGCTTGCTCAGTGAGAAATGCTTTTTCTTTAACATTTAAACCCCTCTTCACAGTGCATAACTCTTTAAGGAATTTGGCATAAGAAGGGAATTGCTTAATTGCATCTAAAAGAGGTATATTGATTTTTACTTGTTTAAAAACCTCTAGCAATTCAGCTGCTTGAGCTTCTCTCTTAGCTTTAAGAACCTTTGGGGAAATGGTGCTTTAGGGATATACTCCCTAGGCACTAAGATAGATTCTTTTTCCTTTTGATTCTCCCCTTTTTCTTCCTCACTCTTCTCTTTCTTAGATTCCTCTTCCCTCTTAGATTTTTCTTCTTCCATGCCTATGGGTTGTTTTCCTTCCCTCCTATTATCTTCCGACATCCGCTTAGGTTCTAACTCTTCCCTAACCTCAACCATCTTAGGGTGAATGGTTTTATCTATAGTTTTACCACTCCTAAGCGTCGTGATGTTTTGTACCTGCTCAATATTGCCTAGGCATATTGGAAGACCCTTCAACATTTTTCACTTGGGCAATTGGATTTGGACGTGGTTGAGCAGGGAATTGACCTTTAGGTTGTGTAGTCAACGTTTGGGTTAAAAGAGTCAACTGTCCCCTAATGTCGTCCAAAGTTCTATTATTTTGAGCCCAAAGTGTGGATTGTGTGTTCATGTATTGTTGAAGTGTTTCTTCTGTGGACCTCTTATTTGGGGGAATATATGGAGTATGAGAAGGTCCCACATTCTGAGGCAATCCTAGATTAGTGACTGAAACCTGAGGATTTGGAGGAGGTGGAGGGTGATAAGATTGTGGCATTTGAGCTGCTCCATCATTTCTCCAACTAAAATTTGGATGGTTCCTCACACCCGGATTATATGTTTCAGCATAAGGATTTCCTCCCAAATTCTGTCCACGATATGGAGGTCGGTATTGGTTTATTGCATGGATAGGAAGTTCACTAGATAGCTGATTTTGCACGACTTCTCTACACAGGGGCATACTAGGACAATCATCCGTTCTATGAGATTGGCTATCACAAGCTACGCAATAGACATTTGCTATGGGTTCTTTAACTATAGGTGTGTCCTTTTAATCTTAAGGGTCTCTATTTCTCGGGTCAGAGTTGCTAATTTTGCCTTAAGATCATCGGTTTCACTTAAGTGATGCAAACCTCGAATAGGAGTACCATTAATATTCTGAGTATTCTGAGGTCCCGTGGTATCCCAAGTTTGTGCATTTTCAGCTAAGAATTCAAGATATTCATAAGCTTCTTCAGGGGTTTTATCGTAAAACTGCCCATTGCACATTGTTTCCACAAATTGTTTCAATTGTGGTGTCAGGGCTCCGTAGAAGATGCTCGCTAGACGCCAGACTTCAAATCCATGGTGAGGACAGGAATGTAAGAGAGTTTTAAACCTCTCCCAACTTTGGTAGAATGTCTCACCATGTTGTGAAGCGAAGTTCAGAATCTGATGCTGAATTGCATCAGTTCTATTAGGTGGGAAAAATTTCTTTAAGAATTTGGCTTGCATTTCATCCCAGGTGCGAATGGAATTAGATGGTAGGAATTCAAACCATCTAGCAGCCTTATCTTGCAATGAAAATGGGAATAACTTAAGAAATACCAGCTCTATTTGGCATCCTTGATCCTTTATAGTGACACAAATGTTCCTAAAGCGAGTTAAGTGGTCATATGGATTCTCAGAATCCATCCCATGGAAAGTAGGTAACAATTGGATCATCCCTGGTTTAAAGTGAAAAGTTTGGTTTACAGGCCAAACTATGCAGGATTCAGGAGTATGCCTATTCTGCTGCAAGATATCTCTCAAGGATTGTCTTGCTGCGACAGCTTGATCTTCAGCAGCCATTTCTAATGGTGGAGTAGGAATTCTAGGAGTTTGAGTTTCTCCTAAAGAGGACTCTAATTCTAAAGGAACAGCTAAGGGATCAGGACGCTGTAATCTACCGTCTTCCCCTCGAATCCAATTGCTCATAAGCTAGGAAAAGAATCAGAGAAAGGGTACTGTGGTCCGGACCAGAGTGTAGATGGTCGAGACCACAGAATACTAATTTGGATCAAAAAGGTTTTTTTTTTTTTTTTTATTTTTTTTTAGAAAAAGAAAATTAACTTAAAAATGAAAACAACCTAAAAACTAAAATTTGGCTCCCCGGCAACGGCGCCAAAAACTTGACCGCTTTTAGAAAATGCGTCTAAATTAACCCCCAAGTGCAAGGGTGTGCGGTGTAGTTTTAACTCGGTGAGTCCGAGGTCGAATTCACAAGGAGCCTATGATATTTAGTTTCTAGGTTAAATAGAAATCCTTAATTTGATTGTAAACTAAGTTTGAAAATTAATTAAAACTAATTCCTAGGGTTTTGCAAGTTCAAAATTCAAATTAAACTAACTTAACAACCTATTAACAAAATTTCAGCAATTTAATATTGATTGTTGATTCAAGGAGTAAAATATTAGCTAAACAAATTTTTCCTAATTTAAATGCGCAGCAAAATAAACTAATCTAAAAACTGCAATGTAAATCAAACAAAGGCAATTCAATTAATAAGCAAATAAATTTAAGAAGTCCTTGATCCAACTATCAATTCCGGGTAGTTTACGTCTTCACTATGGGATGGGTTGCAATACTTGCGTTAAAACCTAAATTAGGATTTGTTTGAAAATTATTGAGAAAGTTTTAATCAAAAGCTTTTACCAGTGATTACAGAGAATATAGTCAAAAACTTCTGTTTTCGAAGGGTTTCCAAACAATCCTATTCGAATTCGGATTCAATTCCAATTCTTCTAGTTTATCCAAAATTATTAAGAAAATTTTAATCGAAAACCTTTACCAGTGATTACAGAGAATATAGTCAAAGATTTTCGTTTTCGAATGTTTCTGAAATAAACTAATTCAAATTAGGATTCAAAATCTGAATTTTCAGTTCTTCAAAATTATTAAGAAAATTTTAATCGAAAACCCTTACCAGTGATTACAGAGAATATAGTCAAAGGTTTTCGTTTTCGAAAGTTTTTGAAAGAACTGAATTAGGTTTTAAAAAGTGTAGATCCCTACGCATGAGCTTTCGCAAACCATGCGAAGGGTCTACGCAGACGTCTCAAAGTTGTAGACCCCTACGCATGAGCTTTCGCAAGCTCTGCGAAGGGTCTACGTACATCCCATAGATCAGAGTAAACTACCCTTTCTTGATTCGTTGAATCAAGAACTAGGGTTTCTACGCTAGCATGATTTTAAACAAAACGGATATATTCGTCGAAAACATATTTAAAAGATGTGCTAAATCAAACAACTGAAACAAGATTCTTAAACAACTAAATCAAAACTAAAGGTGCGAAATCAATCAAACTTCTATTTCGAATATTCGAATAACACCATTAATCCAAAGAAAAATTGTAACGTACTCAAAAACAAACTTCGAAACAAAACGCTGAATGGCGACTGCTGAAACGAATGTGATGAAAGCTCCGAAACCAAGTAAGAACATCCACGTAAGTAAAACAAAACCTGAAAAAATAAAAATATCGAAAAGACGAAGAAGAAGAAGTAGTAGCCGTCCTCCCTAAGTTGGCCCCCAAGCAGTCCTATTTAAACTTGTAAAAGAAACCCTAAAACTTAAATTGCCCGCGCGACGGTCCACCATACTGTGGTCCGGACCGTGCGCCAGGTGGTCCGGACCACAGAAGCCTTTTTTCTACACTTTTGCTCCTCATTTGCCGCTAAGTCCTTGGGGTACTCCGAGCCATCCCTAACGAAGTTGGTTCGATATCCTCCCTTTCATCTCCAAAGTCACTATTTTCTTCGTTTAATTCCCCGTTTTCCCTGCAATTAAGAAAACAAATCTTATAAGTGATAAAATAATGAGAATTCTCCAAAATAGAGTACTCAATTACCTTAATAACCATGAAAACGTGGAGTTTGTAATTACACTTTTCAAGTGTAATCAACTATATGACAATCAAGCTGGGATTCATATTGCCTTTAATTTAGTTTTTCATAAGAGAAATAAACATATTGAGATTGATTGTCATTTTTTCAGATAAGAGATTCTATAAAATGTGATCAAAACTGGTCATGTGAATCAGAATTGCCACCAGCCATGCTAAGATTTCGAATCATTGTGAAAAATCTTGAGGAAATACTTTAAATCATTGTGTATTAGCCGTAACACATTGTGATTTTGATAATATTTCGAGAAAAGTTGTATTCGCAGTGATCGGAGAGAAAGAATACCTACTGTCGGAGACATAAATGAAAAGAGCAAAAAAGTAAGGACTTCTGAACTAACCTTCATCTATTTAGAACTGGACGAGAGAAGATCAGAAGAGTTTTCATCGATCGCGATACCTCAAATCTGGAGATCACTTTGCTGGTGTTCGTGGATTTACTTAGAATTTTCCTTTCTTTGCTTTTCTTTTTTTTTTAGCTTATTAGATTTCTTTTCAAATAATTATTTAATAAATTATTATTAAATAGTTTTTAAATATATTTTTTAGTTTATATTAAATAAAATATGAATTATTAATAAAAAAATATAATTATTTTTTGTAGCAATAAATTATGATAATATAGTTTTGTAATAGTTATTATTAGATTATAATATCTTTTATGAAAATATTCCCTACATGTAGTAAGGTACGATTTGAATTTGTATGAAATAAAACATGACTTGTCTATGCATGTGGATTATATTGACCGTATATCGTTTATTAGTGATTGATTGACCCTAAAAAGTGTTTGGGTTCTACCTCTCAAGTGCAAGAGGGCAATCGTAGTTTTAAACTCGGTGAGTACCAAGTTCGAATCCACAGGGAGGGCTTTGTTAAAAGCTTTAGACTTGTTCTCTTAGTTAGTAGCTGAACCTAAATTAATTTAAACAACTTTTTTAGCAACTCAAACTTTTGTTTTAGGTTGTAAATGAATTTAATATTAATTAAAGAAATTCAATTTAATTTTAAAATGCAAACAAACCATCTACGTACTCTAAATTTTAAAGAGAATAAATCAACTCAAAAATTAAATTAAATAACAAGCATAATACTAAAGAGGTTCTTGATCCAACTTTCAAGTCTGGGTAGCCCATTACTTTACCTTGGAATGTTTTTATTCAAATCTAGATTAAGGTTTAATTCGAAAAGTGTTAAGAAAATTTTAATCAAAGGTCAGTACCAGTGATCTCAGGTGGACATGGTTAAAGACCTTTGTTTCTGAAGGTTTTTCAAACAATCAAAACTAGAAGTGAATTCGAAACTTATTTTTAATCTTGTTCGAAAGTATGTAAACGGTTATATTCGAAAACCCATACCAGTGACTTCAAACGAGTGTGGTTAAAGATTTTCTGTTTCGAATGTTTTCGAAACAAGTTAAAATAGATTTTAACACGGTAGATCCTTACGCATGAGCTCTCACAACCCATGTGAAGGGTCTACGAACATCCCAAGGTTTTTTGTGAACTACCCATTCTTGATTCGTTGAACCAAGAAGTAGGGTTTTACGCTAACATGATTTTAAACAAAACGAAAGAAATAAACATTAGCATAAACATTCGATCTACCACTAGAAAACAATAAATCATATATTAAATTAATGAAACGAAAGGAGACTTACACGGAAAGTAACTCTGAAACTACGTAATGAAAGAGTAGTGCAGCGAAGAACAACCAAACATCAAACAACTCCATAAACAACACAAATAATTGAAAACTCTCTCAAAAATATTCTAAAACTCTCAAGAAATAATCTAAAAAGTATTTGGAGACGTCCCTTGTTCGGGCGCACAAGGGTGACATATATAGGTTAAGAAAAACCCTAGAAAAACGAAGTAAAACGCGTGCCCAGGGCTTTGCTGGGGTCCGGACCCTTCGAGGAGGGGTGGGGACCCCAGAATGTCAATTTTTCAAATTCCTTCACTGTGGTCCGGACCCTTTGGGGAGGGGTCCGGACCCCAGAACCTTGGTTGTTCCATCTTTCTTTCTCCTTCGCTCTGAGTCCTTGGGTTGGTTCAAACCATCTTTGATGAAGCTTGAATCCCAACTCCTCCTTGGTCTTTTAAGCCCTTTCCAACACTATTAACTTCGCTTTTCTCATCCATTTCCCTACAAATAAGATGATAAAACTTGTAAGTTACAAAATAATATCAAAACTTTAAATTTACCCATTCAAATGCATTAAAATGTATCTAAATATAAAGTTTGTAATTATACTTTTCAAGTGTAATCAGTGATGTACTTGGTTCAAAATTAGCTTGCTTGTATGTTGTAAGAAGTTTATTTAAGGTTAAATAATGTTAGAAGTTGTTCCATATTGGCCTATGGGAAAAGTTATTTCATCCATATAAAAGATGGATTTCCCTTACATTAACACCTAAATTTTAATGTTGAGGCACCTTCTCTTAAGAAATGTTGGGCTTTTTTACGTGGTATCAGTGTGAGTTTTCAACTGGGTCTCACCACAGTTCATGCTGTGTCTATGTTTATGTGGGCCAGCATGAGGGAAATAGTTAGAATTTATCTCACATCAGCTCATCAGAAAAATTTTCTCCTATATGAAAGATGGATTTCTCTCACCACAGTCTACACTATTCCTACGTCTATGCGAGCTCACATGAGGAGGGCTGTTAAAACCTGTCCCACATTGGCCCATAAGAAAAATTATTTTTCCCATATAAGAGATGGGTTTCCCTTACCACAACACCTAGATTTTAAGGATGAGGCCCATTCTGTTATGTGTAGCTGGACTTTTTTACAAATAAAATGGTTACTACATATTTGGTCATATAATATATTAATTTTATTATATATTGAGAATTTTTCTATGTTCTTTCTTAATTATTTTTAAGCTAATCAAGGGAACTCCAAGGTATTTGACTGGTCTAGCAGGGTGTTATCATATGAAAGAAGGCTTCAACTCATCAAAGCCATGCTCTTCAGCATTCAAATATTTTAGAGCTTACACTTTATCTTGCCTAAGAGGGTTTATGTAACTATTGAGTAGATTCTCAGGAGATTTCTCTGGACAGGAGTGGACTTAAAGCTACATGACAGAAAGGTTTCATGGGAAGAAGTCTGTTGCTTGAAATCTGATAGAGGCTTGGGACTCAGAAGGCTAGAAGATTGGAATAAAGTAGCTATGCTAAGACACATTTGGAACCTCTGCTCTAGCAAGCTACCTCTATGGGCTAAATGGTGCAGAATATACCTTTTAAGAAACAGAGACTTCTGGAGCTATAAGGCACCCTCTGATTGCTCTTGGTCATGGAGAAAACTCCTTAAGCTGAGATCATCTGCTATTCATCTGTCTAGATATCTTATTGGGAATGGAAATTCAGTTTCTTTATAGTTTGGAAATTGGCATCCACTAGGGCCCCTTGTTCCAAAGTATGGCTAACATTTAGCTTATGTTGCAGAAATTCCCCTTGATGTGAAAGTATCTTCCATTGTCTCCAGCAATAGATGGATATGACCATACCCCACTACTTGGGAACTCTAAGAAGTACTTTCCACCTATGCTCCTAGTTTCTTTCGAGATGAGGCCAAAGAAGATCAATTCATTTGGACTGCTTCTAGCTCATCTACTTACTCAGCTACGACCACTTGGAACTCTCTAAGGCAACATCATTCTAAATTGGCATAGATTGATATGGTTCCCAAAGCACATCCTAAGGCACAACTTCATTGCATGGCTAGCAATAAAAGGTAAACTCAGCACACTTGATAGAACAACAAGTTAGGATATCACAAGTAGCTCCCTTTGTGTCCTCTGCAAATAGGCTAATGAGAGCCTTCATCATCTATTCTTTTCATGTCTATTTTTTGCTTAAATATGGGGCGTTATTTACCAAATGAGTTTCATCAATGATAACCGGGAAGGTTGGGTGAATGAAGTCAACTAGGCCATTGGAAAATTCAGTGGTAATTCTATGAAAAACTTTATATGTAAACTAGCTTGGTTAGCTACAATCTATCACATATGGCTAGAGAGAAATGCACAAATATTCAAAGGTACCTTTAGCACTCCGGGCAGCATACTTAAGGTCATCAAACACGAAGTTAGAGTTAGAGCTTCTTAGTCCATGAAAATGAATTGTAATACTTTTAATAGGAATTTTGCACTAATTGGGGTCTCCCTAACTCTTGTATAGATACTATTAATACTTGAACTTTTGCATACGGGGGAATGCCCCCTAGAGATATTATAATTATCCCCATTAATCCAAATCTCAATTACTTACCGAAAAAAAATAAGAAGAGATGCGAACTAGCATGAGGAGTACTGTTAGAAATTGTCCCACATTGGTCCATGAGAAAAGTTATTTTTCTTACATGAGATATGGATTTTCCTCACCTCAACACTTAGGTTTTAAGGAGGGGACCCCTCCTGTTATGTGTAGTCGGACTTCTTTACAAATAAAATAGTTACTACATATTTGGTCATATAATATATTAATTTTATTATATATTGAGAATTTTTCTATGTTGTTTTCTAATTTTTTTAAGCTAAGAAATTAAGAATAGATGCAAGCTAGCGTGAGGAGGGCTGTTATCTTTTGAATCCATTGCCATAAATCTGGCAACATATGATATAACAACTCTGGTAAGTGGAAATTGTCTTTCCACTCTTTATGTTTTGAACATGGTTTCGTTGAGAGAAAAGGAAAATGAAAGAAAATGACCGGAAACCAAAACGAAATGAAAAAGTGAATTTGAATTTTTTTTTTCAATTAGAAAAGTAGAAAAGAAAACAAACAGGTTTTCTTAAGAAAAAAAAAATTAAATTTTACTTGCCTAAGCATAAGAAAATAGAACGAGGTAATAAATTTTTTTTCCCTCTACAAGTTTGTGTTTGCATTCCAAACATAGGCTACACGAATTGTTTAGATTGGGATGGTTCATATATATATATATATATTTCCCTCGGTGGATGGTTTGCATTTTGGTTGTAGACAAGGTAATTGGTATTTGGTGATTTATTGTTATATTTCGTTGTCATTGGCAATGCTAATCCAAATCTCCACACATGCAAATTTCTTAAAACAACGTGAGAAGAAGTTTAAAATTCAGAACGACTTAGAATTTTTTTGCGTCTTTTTTTTTTTTTTTTGTTTTTTGGATAAGTATTTAGAACAACTTAGGATACTTGGTTTAAATGTTGATTTAATTGAATTTATTGAAATAAAAATCTAATGTGCTGAATTTCAATAAGCATAAACATATTTTTTGACATACATAAGGTGTCTAAAACAACTTGTAATCTCCAAAGAACAGGTGGTCATCTATTTGGCCAGTATGTAGAACAATTCATCATCACAGGAATCGCAAGTCTGGACTCAAAATGGAAATGCAGTAATTTCATGTTTTTACAAATCGATCTTACTTGTTCCCTATTTTAACTCACTTTGTGGTGGTGACTTCATTTGCAAATTGATTGGAATGTGGAAATTTATGGTTGAGTGCCATCAGAAGCAATTTAAAGCCATTATAAAAGCCAACTCATGTGCAAATGGCAAAAGCAGGAGAACTCGGGAGAATTTCAAGCATCAAGGCTACCAAAAACCTGGAAGTGGACATCCTGAATTGGGCTCCAGGCTTTACCAATTGGATTCACACCCAGAAAGCATTTGCCAAATTCTTCAATGGTTGTCTCACCAAGTGTCTACTCCAAGAACCACCACCAGATCAGGACTCAGGAGGGTAACCCAGAAGGAATTTCTCCTTTCTCGCCTGGAAAGTTGTTGTCTCTGTGCAATGATTGGCACCGAGCCATTGAGAATGTCTCAGAAACTCGGGTTGCAGAAGCCATATATGTTTTTGTCTTCATGTCGCACCAGTTACGGAACAAGTTAGACGAGGAAAGGCATCAAAGGCTCAAAGTTGACTGCCTCTCCAGGGATCTTGAGAAGCGGGTCAAATCCCTTTGAAAGGAAAGTGGGATAAATTGGAATCAATTTGTATCCTCATAGGATATGACTGAAAATGAAGTTCTAATTCTTGCTGAACTCTATAGTAGTTCGAAGCCCATGGAGAATCGATTAAATGGGGAGAAGGCAAGGCACGAGGAAAGCAATTAAGCAAGTCAATGATGCTGCTTCACAAGCCTTAGGGGCGGGTCTGATTCGAATTTTTGAGGCTCTGGATTTATTTAGTTTGGAGATGTTGAAAGCTTATAAGCAAGTCAGAATTCCAGTTGACAAGGAAAAACAGGGATAAGCTGTGACCAAAACGACTTCTTGCTTAAACTGTGTACTAGTAAGTACATGCGAAGAAAGAACAACTTCCACTCACTGCTAGAACTAAAAGTGGGTGATGGGGGCATCATCTGGGTTTTAGTTTATTTTATATTTTATTGGATTGTCATTTCAGAGTAGGGGCTTGTGTTTATATGCTTAAATCATGGACCGCTTGTGTTGCTCACTAGGGTTTGTAATTTATTTGTTTATAGACCGTGATTTGGAAAACATTTATATTAATGTTGTATTTGCTTGTTATCTTTTTCCTTGAATCTCTTTTTTCTTCTTATTCATCTCTTGCTAAAACCTTATCCTCCTCCGCATCGGTGGGTAATGAATGCAGCGTGAATGTTCGCAAAATAAATTGTACTTCTAGATAGTTCCCCACACAAAAAAAAAAAAAAAAAAAAAAAAAAAATTATACTTCTAAAGAGGAGCTTCTAATTCAATATTTAAGTGACAGATTTATAAATAAACAAAATATTTATTTGAAGTTTTTTTTTTCTTCATTGTGACTAAGATAATTTGGATTAAAGCAGAAAAGAAAAAATACATCAATGAGCATACCCTCGAATCCTCAGTCTACAAAAGACTTTCCCGTTATGTTTTAAATGGCCAAGCTGAGATTTTTATAAAGAATGCAAGGTGAGTACTCCTAAATAAAGTAGTGTCATGAGATAAAAAGTTCTAGTACGGATTTCTTTCACTGCTAGCGAGTTTAATCAGTAGAATTTCCTTTTATTTCCCGTTGTACTCATTTTATAGTCCAGCAATTAACAGATTTAGACCACCTGTTTCCTAGCACCCCATCTTGCGCACGATATTCATACTTCTATGGTAGTGAAGAAAATTTATAAGATTATTTCAATTTTGTCCTTTCATATCATAGTGATCCTTTTTAGATTAAATTATTAGATTCATAGTGCGGTTAACAGTTGACTTAACGCCGTGAATTTATACACTTCATACTCTATTTACAATGGTGAATTTGGCGGTATTTGATTTTATTCGATCAAAATTCTCACCAATTCTTATATTTGGAATCCAAAAATGATGCTATGAGTTGGATTTGATTTCCTTTCATTATTAAAATTTTGTGATTTCTATACCATTTTAAATTCAACCTAAAATTATTTAATTTGATGATAATTTATTATTTTCTTAAACCATCTAAGTAAATAGACAAATACTATTACAAATAATACTTTTAGCATCCGATATAGGTGGTCACTAAAGCTCATAAACTGGTTGCTATTATTATTAGTGCTCACCTAGTATCCACAAACACAACGAAGATTGCATCACTGAAAACTATTTGGCGAACGTCGAATATTAGCAGCCGTCTAGTGATTGCTTACACATGGGCAACGCGACATGGGTCGGGACTTCTTCCCCGTGCACTTTAAGTTGTTAACTTTATCAATTATTTATTAAAACCATTCAACCAACCAAACTAGACTTCACCTCATCAAATAGTCCGTCAAATCATAATATCCCGTCAAATTCATAATATTACTCAAAACAGTCTCTTATACATTTCACTTATTTATCCTTGAGAATTATAAAGAGATTCCTTAATTTATTATAGGTAATTGAGCTAGATCAAAATAAATATTTTTCAGTTCCCAAACTTATCGTTCCATTTTACCATATTATCATCAAAAACTTATTATTCGGATTTCTACACTCGAATATATAATAGTGTTCCTAAATTATGTTATCACACATTCTGTTATCTTCTTTTCTAACTAGAACCAATCATTTCAATTTTATTTACCTTAAACATATTACCCAATATAACTATGTACACACATCCAGTGGTTACGATAAATAAATTAGATTAACGTCGTCATTTATGAACCAATATCTAACGGTCACAATTAATTAAATTAGTATTGTTTTGTAGGCTATTAACCTATTAGTACGATAATCAAATCCTTTGTAGGTTTATGGACTTCTAATCTATGAGTATCATGTACATGGATCTTATTTTCTATCATCACATATCACAACACATCACACATCTTTTACATATCCAAACACCAAAATCCATCTACTCCTTATAGATCTATATCTTGGGTTTCATACTTTGATAACACTTATGAGCTCTTCCAATTCCAACTTTCGTTATCCAATGTACATTAATGTAATATCATTTCTAAATAAATTTAGGTGGCATTTAGTTTGCCTTTCTATTTTTTGTTTTTATGTTTTCATTTTCTATTTTCTTTTTTATGTGTTTTATGTTTTAAAATTTTCAAAACAAGAAAAAAAAACTCATTTGGTTTGACATTTTCTATTTTTTGTATTTTGAGATTTTCCTTATTTTGAATTAAAAACGCTAAAAATGACTTTTTACCATTTTGTATTTCATGTGTAAACTCATTCTCTATTTTTAAAATAGAGTTTGAAAACACAAGTGACTAAATATATTTTGAATTATTTTACTTGTTTTCAAAAAAATACAAAACAGAAAATGAGATCAAAACAAGTATAGCAAATGACACCTTAACTTCTTGCAATATTCTCATCATTCTTTTATGGTTTGAACAAATCAAATTCTTCAAATACGATATCAAACACAATCATTCTTAGATTCTCAGTTTACTAATGTGTGGAGTAAAGATAAGTTTAAAATCAGATTTCATACCAAGTTTCCGTCATTATATTCCATTGTTATCACCCACTCCGAGAGTGTTTCACTAGTGCATAAATTTAGTAGCTAATCTATGTTTTATGAGTATCACCAAGTACTAATCTCATCACAAACAAATGAGGATCAGTATTATTCTTTTATTATTTTATCAATTATACTTCGCGTTGTATAACTCAACAAATTTACTAAATAACCTTTCATGTTTAACTCTAACCAAACCAAACCAAACCAAACCAAACCAAGCCTTTTCCCACTAGGTGGGGTCGGCTATATGGATTTGTCGACGCCAATTTGATCTGTTTAGGGGCATGTCCTCCGATAAATCTAGGTAGGTTAGGTCATGTTTAATGGTTTCTTTCCTGCTTCTCTTGGGTCTTCCTCTACCTCTCCTACTCCTTGACAATCTCCATACTTTCACACCTTCTAACAGGTGCCTCTGCTGGACGTCTTCTAACATGGCCAAACCATCTTAATCGATTTTCTCTCATTTTATCTTCAATCGGTGCTATTCCTACTTTGCCCCTAATCTCCTCGTTCCTAATCCTATCTTTCCTTGTAATCTCGCACATCCACCTTAACATCCTCATCTCCGCAACTGCCATCTTCTGACCATGATTATGCTTTACTGCCCAACACTCTGATCCATATAGCAGCGCTGGTCTAACCGCTACCTTATAATACTTTCCTTTCACCTTGAGGGGGATTTTTCGGTCGCACAAAACCCCCGAAGCACTCCTCCATTTGGTCCATCCAGCTTGAATCCTGTGACTTACATCAGTATCAATCCCTCCATCTTATTGCACCATAGATCCAAGGTACCTAAATTTATCTTTCTCTACAATCTTTTGTGTGCCTAAACTTACTTTTATACTACTCGTTATCCTACTTTGACTAAACTTACATTTCATATATTCCGTCTTGCATCGGCTTAGCCTAAACCCTTTTGTCTCTAATGTATCCCGCCACAATTCTAACTTAGCATTCACTCCTTCTCTCGTCTCATCTACTAAAACAATATCATCTGCAAATAGCATACACCACGGCACATCATCCTGAATATGTCTTGTAATCTCATCCATAACTAAAGCAAACAAGTACGGGCTTAACGCTGAGCCTTGATGTAAACCAATTGTGATAGGGAACTCATTAGTCTCTCCGCCAGTCGTCTGTATAGATGTCATGGCTCTATCATACATGTCCTTTATCGCCTCAATATATGCGATACACGCTCCTTTCTTTTCCAGTACTCTCCATAGAATCTCCCTAGGAACCCGATCATATGCCTTCTCTAAATCGATGAACACCATATGTAAATCTTTTTGACGTTCTCTATACTGTTCCATTAACCTCCTCAAGAGAAAGATAGCCTCCATGGTTGATCTTCCAGGCATGAAACCAAGTTGGTTCTCTGAAACGTTTGTTGTCCTTCTTAGTCTTCTCTCAATAACTCTCTCCCATAATTTCATCGTATGGCTTATCAATTTAATCCCGCGATAGTTCGCACAGTTCTGAATATCTCCTTTGTTCTTGTATATGGGTATAAGGATACTTTTCCTCCATGCATCAGACATCTTCTTGCTCTTTAGCACTACATTAAAAAGTTTTGTCAACCAACTTATGCCATCCTCTCCTAAGCACCTCCAAACCTCAATAGGGATACCATTTGGCCCAACCGCTTTCCCATTCTTCATCATTTTTAATACTTCTTTTACTTCTTCCCTACTAATTCTCCTATAGAACATAAAATTTAATTCTTCCCTAAAAGTGGTAAACTGCCCCAAATGTATGTCACTACTACTGCTTTCGTTAAATAACTTGTAGAAGTAGCTCTTCCAACGCTCCTTTATCTCCTCTTCCTTTACTAATACCTTTTCATCCTCATCCTTAATGCATTTAACTTGGTTTAAATCCTTGGTCTGTCTATCTCTAGATTTAGCAAGCTTGAATATTTCTCTTTCGCCCTCCTTAGTGTCAAGTCGCCTATATAAATCCTCAAATGTCTTTGCCTTAACCTCACTAACTGCCTTTTTGGTTTCTCTTCTAGCTTCTCTATACCTCTCCAAGTTCACTTCATTTCGGTCGTTTTGCCAAGATTTAAAACACTCTCTTTTAACTCTTATCTTGTCTTGGACGGCCTCGTTCCACCACCATGCCTCTTTCTGTGCCGGAGCATTCCCTTTGGATTCTCCTAACACTTCTTTCCCTACCCTCCTAATACACTTTGCTACTTTATCCCACATAATATTTGCACTCTCATTTACCGTCCAAATATTTTCCTCTAGTACTCTTTCCCTAAATGCTGCTTGCTTATCACCTTTTAAGTTCCACCATTTAGTCTTTGAGCATCTATACGACTTCTTTTTTCTAGCCCACCTTTGAAGCTGCACATCTATGACCAACAACCTATGTTGGGCAGTCAAACTCTCCCCCGGTATAACTTTACAATCTTTACAAGCTACACGATCTCTTTTCCTAGTTAAGAAGAAGTCAATCTATGTCTTTGAGGAGCCACTCTTATAAGTCACCAAATGTTCCTCTCTCTTCCTAAAAAAGGTGTTCGTCACCATGAGATCATAAGCCACTGCAAACTCCAAAATATCCTTCCCTTCTTCATTTCTATCACCGTAACCATATCCCCTGTGTACTCCTATGTATCCATCTATGTCGCGTCCTATATGACCATTCAAATCTCCTCCTATGAAGACCATCTCTCCTTGAGGTATCTCTAATAGCATTCTTTCCAAGTCTTCCCAAAACTTCTCCTTATGTACATCTCCTAAGCCCACCTGGGGGGCATAAGCACTAATTATGTTTACTATCTCTTCTCCTAACACTAACTTAATTGTAGTAATCCTATCTCTACAGTGTTTCGCATTAACTATATCTTCCTTTAGGTCCTTGCTTACTACTATGCCGACCCCATTTCTCGATCTATTAAGTCCCGTATACCATAACTTATACCCAGTCCTCTCAATCTCTTTAGCTTTCTGTCCCACCCACTTCGTCTCTTGCAAGCAAGCAATTGCAATTCTTCTCCTTTCCATTGTATCCACCACTTCCATAAGTTTCCCAGTTAAGCTCCCAATATTCCAAGTACCTAATCTCAGCCTTCTATTTTGGACTAGCTTCCTTGCCCCCCCACTCGTCCAGGAAAGTGCGAGGACCCTTGCCTATTTAACACCGCACCCGGGCACCGATGTAGCGGTCCTTGCTTATTTAACACTGTACTCGGACCATACAGCGCGTCGCTAAGTAGGGAACGCCCCCACGAAATCTCATTAGGTGTCATAAAATCCATAAAAAATTCGACAAAATTTTACGCTGGCTGTCGACTACCTAACACAACCCTCTTCCTTTATCAAGGCTTGGGACCGGCCATGAAAAAAACATAGGCGGAGTTATGTTTAACTCTAACCAAATGACTTAATTTAATAATACTAATGAATTTGAATAAAGCATTTATAATATAATATTTATATAATAAAATAGAATAGTTTTTCTTTTCTTTTTTTTAACTAAATGATTGAGATTATTTTTATATTTTTAATTTCTTGCTCAATTTTTGTATTAGTGGACCGTATTACCATATATCTCATAAAATGGTTTGGACAATTTAAATTTCATCATATTTCAAAAATGGAAGATCACATGTTTGCTCAATTAGAGTTTCTAGAAGTTGAACTTTTCTAAATTAAAGTATTATAACTTGTATTTTCTTTTATGGTGCTTATCAAAAATTAATTGGAGAGATACCAATGAATGATCATAATTTTTTCGATTTAAACTTAAGAATTTCGTTCAGAGTGTCATGGAAATGGGTTATTGCTAGTTTGTATATATTATGTCAACATTCCAACAATTAGTCAATATTCCTATCTTTCAGTAACGATAAAAATATCCTAAGGGATTGACTTGACCTCCTAAACCGACCACCTGAACTGACCTACCGAGCTGCTGAGGTAGGGCTGGTTTGGTCGATCTCCACAACACAAGCTACTCGATGCCGAAGCTGGATTTGGGCACATGTGTAAAATCGTCATAATCGTGATCCCAAAATTTGTGCCATAATTGTTGATTCAGAATTATCAGCTTAAATAAGAGATCCTAAGATTGATACACATCTTACACTTTTCTTATCCAAATAGGGAACACTACAACAGAAATAGGGTGTTATAGTGGTCAGGAAAACACTATGGTGTCATATTGTAATACCTCATACTTTGTCTTAATATGAGTATATGATTTTTGATGTATTTTGGAAGTCAAGATATGTTAATTTAGTGATATGGATCATTTATGGTGTTTTGGAGTTGAGAACTTTGGACGAAATGGGTTATGCAGTCAAATGTGACATTTTGGCCAAGTGCTGAAAAATGGGGGGAACCTTGGGCGCCCACCTGAAAAGAGCTTGGGTGCCCAAGGCATAGTGGTTTTGACAGATAGGTGTTTTTCTGCATTTCCAGTCGAGCCTTACCCTATTAACACCTATACCTAGCTAGGGGTGAGGGGAGACCTGAGAATCACTGTTTGGGGGTTAAAAATATTGTTATATATATATTTGGTTGATTTGATGCAAGAGAGAGAGAGAGAAGTGGCTTGGAAGAAGAGAGAATTTGGGTGAGAAGCAAAGGAAGAGCAAAGGAAGAACAAAGGAGGAACCGGGTGGAGATTCAAAGGTAGGTCTTCCAAATCTTCATAGAACTCAAATTCCTTTTGTAAAATTGAAATTAGAACCCTAAGAAACCTTCCTATGTCATTTATTTTTAGTTTTGATCAAGGAGGGAGAAGATAGAGGCCATCAAAGTTTGAGGGTTTGGAAGCTCAAGACACCTACTTGTTGATCTATCTTTTTACCACTTGAGGTAGGGATTTAATGCCTCATTCTTACATATGTGTTGTGTAACAAGGAGTAGATTACCATTAGAAGACCCTCTTTAAGTGTTGGTTTCATGTATGGAAGAAAATGGGAGTTATACACATGTCTATATATATGTATAGGTTGAGAGAGTGAAAGTAGTGTTTTGATCCATAACATGACTTGTGGTTGATCAAAACTCAAATTTTTGATTTTGTTTGAAGCCTAAGAACCTTGTGTTGATGTTAGAAACTTGAAACTTGAGGTATTTTTACATTAACTTGGTCAATTTGAGGTCCCAAGGGTGAAAAATCATGAAATCAGAAAACAGGACATGAAACCCGGAACTTGGCCCAGGCTGTGGGCGCACGAAGGGGACACAGTCGGGCGCTCAAGACATTAAGGCATGGACGCCCAAGCCCCTTGGGTGCACGGCCGAGTGTCAGCTTGGGTGCCCACTGAGCCTAGGTTACTTTTCTGACATTGTTTAGTTTAGTCTTCTACTTTGGGCATATGGAAGAATTGGTAACTTGTTTTTACATGAAACTTTTAATTGATTAATTACATGGATTTTTAAAAGGGAAATGAGCTTTTAAAAGTGATTAAGGAGTGTTTAACTTAAGCTTGTGGGATTTAACTTGAAAGGGGCAAGTGAAAGTCACCTTGAATTGCATGAATTGGAAGTCTACTTTGAAGTAAGAGTCTCAATTGAATAGAATTGTGAATATGCCTTGATGTAAACTAAATGTTGAAGTTTATGAACTTGTGATTGATTAAGTGAAATGTGACTTGACAAAGGGACTCATGTTCTTAATGTCGGTAAATAGGGGATGCTTAATACGATTTGATCAATGTGATATGTAATGAACCATAAGATGAACCTTAACATTAACATGTGTGTTGAAAGGTATTGATGATGAATGTGAATCTATGAAAGATGAGATTGTATGGTATGAATGATGGTTTGTGTGCCGGGGGTCGTGGTGGGGTGCGGTAAATAGTAAGGGTTTAGAGAGTAACTTTAGGTTGAAAGCCCCAGAACCTGCGCAGGGTTTGGTGTCAATGCCATTGGGTTAGTAGCCCACAACATTGTGTGTGTTTTGGCTCCTCGTGGCCCTGGATGGCGATCCTAAATGACGACATCGGTATATCATTTTTGTTTGATATTGGCCCATAAAAGACGATAACGTGTATGCACCAATCCCCCGATGACTTGTTTGGTTATGGTTGTATAATGTGATGATGAATAGATGATGATATGAATACGGTTATTTGTAGGAATGATATTCGAATGATGAAATAGTGTTGAAATGTGAATGGAATTGAAGTTGTATTGCAAAATATAACATTAACCGAAATTGAAATCTTAAACTTTGACATTGTTGCATGAGTATATGTTTCCACCTAGTTTGGTTATTGGTTATAATAATGTAATGTTATGAATATAGAAAATGTTAAAATGATTAACCATACTTGAGACGCATTGCATGATTAGATTTGCATATCATATATGTTATTTTGAGACATCGTGGGCACAAGTGGACCCGTGCTCACGTCCCTACAGACTTTGATGCAGATACAGGCAATAACCATCAGGTGGGCTAATGGGGTTGGACTAGGAGGTTATGCATGAGCCCAACCAAGCTTAGCAAAGCTCTCTGGGTCATCTAGTTTAAATTTCTTTTGGAATTTGTAATATTGTACACTGATAGACCTTTTCGATTTGGTTGTAACGGCCTTAAGGCCTAAGCTATGTAATTTGGGAATTGAACATGTAGTTAGTGACCTGACAACAGTCAAGGTTGACTTATGTTATCTTATTTTATGTCTCGGGCTCACTAGCTTACGTTGTGTTGCTCTGATCATGGGATTGGTTATGTTAGTGCATGTTGTGTGTGTTTCTCACTCACCCCTTAGGTCACGAGATCCTGGGGCGTGACAGGTTGGTATCAGAGCACTAGGTTGGAATACTTAGGGACATGGGAAGTCTTGCATCTCATATTGCATGCTTGAATGTGATATAATTGAATTTTTATCTTGGAACCTAATTTGTCTGGTTTAAATTTTTAGATGGGATTTGAGAAAAGGGAGAGCAGTGGTACTAAAGCCTAGTCAGTTGAAGAAGAGATAGTGTGGCCTAGTGATGATGTCTTTATCCAAGTGGCAACCGAGGGTTTAACTGAGGCACAAACCCACAATGTGATAGGGAACATAGAAGAGATAAGTAGGGTGCCAGCAACTTTTGGTCATCAAATGGTACCCTACTATGGGATGCCATGCCCAGTTCTATATTCAGCCCCTTACCCATATCAAAGGGTGATGCCTTACCAGTTGCCTGTTCAGTGCCAGTCAGCTTACCCGGTGATGCTAGTACAAAATGTGACTGTGATTGTACCTACCCTTTTCAGCAAATCCACTCATGACACCAAGTGTAGTGGTAGAACCTAACCCAAGCAGTCAACATGTTAATCTATAGGAGGCTAGCACTAATGTTAGGGGGATGAGTGGAAGCTCTAATAGTGAGGAAGATCGGCTGCGGGGACTATGTGCAGGCTGTCGTAGGCGGGGACAGATACGTTACATGGTGCCCTCAGCAATGTATCAAGTGTTGTACTTATTGTGGTAGGAGGAGTCACTCTCATAGCTCTTCTCCGTATTGTAGGAATTGAGAAATAAGAATGTAAAAGGGAAAATTTTGGAAAGGCAATTCCCTTAGTGGTAGTTGGAAAGGTTGATAGTCTAAGGACTTATGCTATGTTATGTACTCTTTTAATATCAGCTGGTAGAGTAACTTGAGAACTTCTAATGTTAGAACTTCTATGGTAGTGCTAATGGAAGTAAGATTGTGTTGTTATGTTGAACCTGTATAAATGTATTGAACTGTTATATTGTCGTTATGAGATGAAGTTATGCTTTAGTATAATCTTAGATGTCGATTTAATATTGTTATTTTATGCTTTGATATACTTTAGATATAATGTTGCTGCATGCAATGGGAGTTAGAGGCTGAGGCCGAGGTAATGGTCAAGGTAGGGGTAGAGGGAGAGAACATGCTCCTGTTCAGCAAGAACAGGAAACACATCAAAGTGCAGTGGCTGAGGCGCTGCCTATTGCACAACAGGATGACTTAGGAGAGGAGGAGGCGTAGTCGAGGGCACCAGAGGTTCAACAACCAGGAGCCATGGACGCTGGGCCGGTATTACAACAATTAGCGGCAGCTATGGCCGCAATAGCAGGTGGGGCTCGAGTTGGACCCCAGACACAAGCGCAAGTAGGCCCAACTGCTTTGGAGAAATTCAGGAGGATGAAGCCTCCAACTTATGATGGTGTGGCTGACACGGATGTGGCAAAACAGTTCTTGGAGGAATGCGAGAAGATATTAGTGGCGATGGAAATTACTGATCCTTCTACTAGCATTATGTTGACTGCATTTTAGCTAGTGGGTCGGGCGTCAACTTGGTGGACTAGTTTGAAAGATATAGGGGGATCAGTGGGTCTCACTTGGGAGAGGTTCAAGGAAAAGTTCAGGGATCACTTCTTCCCTCAATATTTAAGGGATGCTAAGAGGGAGGAATTTGCTGGGTTGATACGGGGGACTAAGTCGATGTTGGAGTACGAAAGGAAATTTTCAGATTTATCAAAGTATGCACCTGAGTTGGTCTCTACTACTCATTTGAAATGCAGGAGATTTGAAAAGGGATTGAGACCAACTCTAAAGAATACGATGGTGATGTTGGGACTAGAAGATTATGAGACTTTGGTAAATCGAGCCATGACAGTGGAAAGGGACTTGAATGAGACCAAAGTCATTTATGAAAGTCAGCGAGGCAAGACCATAGGAACTCCCCAAGAAGGAGTTAGCAGAAAAAGGATTAGGGGCAGTTCATCAGCTCCACAAGCCCAATCATCTTATCAAGGAAGTACTGCACCCCCACCCATGGAGAGGTCAAGGGGGACCTCTCAAAGGCAAATTGTATGCTTTAATTGCAAACAGGAGGGCCACAAAAATACGGAGTGTCCTAAGAGTAAAAAATAGGTTGAATTAATAGGACCAATGAGAAGTGGTCAGGCTAGAGTGAACAGGGCATGCAATGGTTGTGGAGAGATGGGGCATATTCAAAGGTTTTGCCCTCAAAACCAGTGGGGCGCAGGAGGAAGGATGGCACAACCTGGACAGTGGTTATAGGGAGCCCGCCCATCGGCCTCCTAGTCAGTACAGCAGCAGTATCAGCAGAGGAGTATCCCACAAAGGACGATGCAAGCTGGAACATCACAACAGTCGAGGGTGAACCCGTAAGGACAAAGGTTTGGTCGGCCACAAAATGTTCAGCCACAAGGCAGGGTGTTTACTGTGGCACAATAGGAGGCACCAGCTGAGCCTATGGTGACAAGAGGTATTTTTCGTGTCTATTCATCCAATGCTATTCTACTCTTAGACATGGGAGCATCTCATTCATTTGTCGTCGCATCATTTGTATATGCCTTGGGATTAGATGTTAGCCCATTGGAATTGTTTTTGTGTGTTGAGACCCCCATAGCGGGATTTTCTTTCTTTGACTCAAGCGTGTAAGGGATGTGAATTAAGGGTAATCGATGTTTTTGATGGGTGTGAGTTCGTCTCAACTTCTGACTTAATTGTATTGGAGATGAGGGGTTTTGATATCATACTTGGTATGGATTGGCTTATGTCCTACCAAGCCATGATTGACTCTAATAAGCGTAAGGTAACCTTAACTATGCCAGAGGGAGATCAAATTCGCTTCTTTACAAACCGGTGTGAAATAAGAGAAGTGTCACTCATGAAAGATCAGAGGAAGGATGAATTGTGTAACTTGTTTGCTTGCATGGTTATAGAAGAAGAGGACAGGGAACAGAGACATGAATTGTCTAAGGTTGTGAATGAATTTCCTGAGGTGTTTCCTGAGGAGATATCTGGGTTGCCACCTGAACTGGGAAGTAAAGTTTTGCATTGATCTGGTTCCAGGCACAGAACCCATTTCCATTTCACCCTACAAGTTGGCACCAGCAGAGTTAGCAGAATTGAAGACACAAGTGGAGGAGTTGCTAGCTAAGGGATTCATCCGGCCAAGTACATCACCTTAGGGTGCGCCGACATTATTTGTAGCTAAGAAAGATGGGACTTTGAGGATGTGTATTGATTGCAGGAAATTGAACAGGGTGACTATCAAGAATAGATACCCATTGCCAAGAATTGATGATTTATTTGATCAATTGAAGGGATCATTGGTGTTTTCAAAGATTGATCTACGATCCGGGTACCACCAAGTGAGGATAAGAGAGGAAGACATTCCAAAGATGGCATTCAGGACTCGGTGTGGTCATTACAAGTTTCTAGTTATGCCTTTTGGTTTGACAAATGCATCGGCAGTCTTTATGGACTTAATGAATCGAGTCTTTAGAGATTACTTGGATAAATTTGTGGTGGTATTCATAGATGACGTCTTGGTGTATTCCAAGTCAGAAGAGGAACATGAACGACATTTAAGGCTTGTATTACAAAGGTCAAAGGATCATCAGTTATATGCCAAGTTGAGCAAATGTGAGTTCTGGTTTAGAAAGGTTAAATTTTTGGGACATGTGGTCTCAGAGGAAGGAGTAGTAGTGGACCCATCCAAAATTGAAGCTATCTTGGAATGGTCTCAACCAAAGTCTGTATTTGAGATCCGCAGTTTCCTCTGATTGGCAGGATACTATTGAAGATTTGTCTCGGATTTTTCTAGATTAGCAGCCCTGCTAACTAGATTAACCCGAAAGGGGATCAAATATGAGTGGAGTGATGCATGTGAAAGATTATTTCAAGAGATAAAAAGAAGATTGACTACTGCACCAGTATTAGTCTTCCTAGAGAGGGAAGCCAGTTACTTGGTGTATTGTGATGTGTCACGAGAAGGACTTGGGTGTGTCCTTATGCAAAATGAGTGAATGGTGGCATATGGTTCAAGGCAGCTGAAGAATCATGAGAAGAATTATCTAATGCATGATCTGGAGCTGGCAGCAGTCATTTTTGCCTTAAAGAGTTGGAGGCATTACTTGTATGGGGAGAAATTTGAAGTGTTCTCAAACCATAAAAGTTTAAAGTACATTTTTACTCAGAGAGACTTGAATTTGAGGCAATGACGATGGATGGAGTACATGGAGGATTATGACTTTGAATTGCATTATCATCTGGGCAAAGCTAATGTGGTTGCAGATGCCTTGAGCAGGAAGAGTAGAAAAGCCATGGCTTGTGTAGCAATGAAAGAATGGGAAATGATGGGGACATTGAATGAGTTTGAATTGAAACTCAAAGAAAGAGAAGAACAAGGAGTGTTATGTACTGTTGTCACCCAGCCAGCGTTAATCAACAGAGTAACTGAGACTCAGAAGTTGGATGAGAAAGCTAGTGATATTTTTAATAAAATAAGGGATTGGATGGATATTCCGGGCTGGACAGTGGGTGATGATGGAGTGGTCAAATACCAAGGGAGAATCTTTGTGCCCTCCTCAGTTAGAGAGGAAGTTTTTAGAGAATTTCATCATTCCCGGCTAGCAGTGCATCCGGGGGGTACAAAGATGTATCATGACTTAAAGAGGCAGTTTTATTGGGCAGGAATGAAGAAAGATGTGGCAGAGTTTATTAGTAAATGTTTAACTTGTCAGCAGGTGAAGGCAGAGCATCAAAGACCAACTGGATTATTACAGCCTTTGCCAATATCCAAATGGAAGTGGGAGAACATGACTATAGACTTTGTGTCAGGATTACCAAAAACAAAAAGAGGTTTTGATGCCATATGGGTGATTGTTGATCGACTGACGAAGTCGACTCATTTCTTGTCAATGCGAATGACGGATTCAATGGACTCTTTGGCCCGATTATACATTCGAGAAATTGTGAGGTTGCATGGGATGCCAGTGTCTATTGTCTCAGATCGAGACTCTCGTTTTGTTTCCCGATTCTGGCAGAGTTTTCAAGCAACCATGGGCGCGGAGTTATGTTTTAGTACGGCTTATCATCCTCAAACGGATGGACAGTCGGAAAGAACAATACAGATTTTAGAAGATATGCTTCGAGCTTGTGTGTTGTACTTTAAAGGAAGTTGGGAAGATCATTTTCCATTGGTAGAGTTCGCTTATAACAACAGTTATCAAGCTAGCATTGGAATGGCACCCTTTGAGGCACTGTATGGAAGACCATGTAGATCCTTGGTGTATTGGACACAAGTTGGAGAAGTAGCCATGATTGGGCCAGAATTAGTTCGTGAAACTAATGAAAAGGTCAAGGTAATTAGACAGGCTGGAGACAGCACGCAGTCACCAGAAGAGTTATGCGGATCAAAGAAAGAGACCCTTAGAGTTTCAAGTGGGGGATCATGTGTTTCTGAAGGTGTCACCGCGGAAGGGACAGTTTAGATTTAGTAAGCGAGGGAAGTTATCTCCTAGATACATTGGCCTGTTTGAAATATTAGTAAGAGTTGAAGAGGTTGTTTACCAGTTGGCATTGCCACTCCAAATGTCCGGAGTGCACAAAGTCTTTCATGTCTCTATGTTACGTAAGTACATTCCAGACCCTACCCATGTGCTAAATTGGACTGAATTGGAAATAGACTCGGATATGAAGTACGAAGTACAACCGGTTCAGATTTTGGATGCTCGAGATCAAGTACTTCGGGGTAAAACAATGCCCTTGGTTTGAGTGTTATGGAAACATTATGGAGTGGAAGAATCAACTTGGGAACGTGAGCTTGAGATGCGGGAACGCTATCCACATTTGTTTTCTTAAAGTTATGTTATGTACTAAATTTTGAGGATGAAATTTTTTTTGAAGGGGGGGAGAATGTAATACCCCGGACTTTGTCTTAATATGAGTATATGGTTTTTGATGTATTTTGGAAGTCAAGATATGTTAATTTAGTGATATGGATCATTTATGGCGTTTTGGAGTTGAGAACTTTGGAGGAAATAGGTTATGCAGTCAAAGGTGACATTTTGGCCAAGTGCTGGAAAAATGGGGGGAACCTTGGGTGCCCACCTAAAAAGAGCTTGTCCACCCAAGGTCTTGGGCGCCCACCTGAAAAGAGCTTGGGCACCCAAGGCACAGTGGTTTTGACAGATAAGTGTTTTTCTGCATTTTCCAGCCGAGCCTTACCTATTAACACCTATACCTAGCTAGGGGTGAGGGGAGACTTGAGAATCACTATTTGGGGGTTTAAAATATTGTTATATATATATATATATATTTGGTTGATTTGATGCAAGAGAGAGAGCGAGAGAAGTGGCTTGGAAGAAGAGAGAATTCGGGTGAGAAGCTAAGGAAGAGCAAAGGAAGAACAAAGGAGGAATTGGGTGGAGATTCAAAGGTAGGTCTTCCAAATCTTCATAGAACTCAAATTCCTTTTGTAAAATTGAAATTAGAACCCTAAGAAACCTTCTTATTTCATTTATTTTTAGTTTTGATCAAGGAGGGAGAAGATAGAGGCCATCAAAGTTTGAGGGTTTGGAAGCTCAAGACACCTACTTGTTGATCTATCTTTTTACCACTTGAGGTAGGGATTTAATGCCTCATTCTTACGTATGTGTTGTGTAACAAGGAGTAGATTACCATTAGAAAACCCTCTTTAAGTGTTGGTTCCATGTATGGAAGAAAATGGGAGTTATACACATGTCTATATATGTATAGGTTGAGAGAGTGAAAGTAGTGTTTTGATCCATAACTTGACTTGTGGTTGATCAAAACTCAAATTTTTGATTTTGTTTGAAGCCTAAGAACTTTGTGTTGATGTTAGAAACTTGAAACTTGAGGTACTTTTACATTAACATGGTCAATTTGAGGTCCCAAGGGTGAAAAACCATGAAACTAGAAAACAGGGCATGAAATCCAGAACTTGGCCTAGGCTGTGGGCGCACGAGGGGGACACAGTTGGGCGCCCAAGCCCTTGGGTGCCCAAGACATTAAGGCATGGGCGCCCAAGCCCCTTGGGTGCATTGCTAAGTGTCAGCTTGGGCGCCCACTGAGCCTAGGTCACTTTTCTGACATTGTTTAGTTTAGTCTTCTACTTTGGGCATATGGAAGAATTGGTAACTTGTTTTTACATGAAACTTTTAATTGATTAATTACATGGATTTTTAAAAGGGAAATGAGCTTTTAAAAGTGATTAAAGAGTGTTTAACTTAAGCTTGTGGGATTTAACTTGAAAGGGGCAAGTGAAAGTCACCTTGAATTGCATGAATTGGAAGTCTACTTTGAAGTAAGAGTCTCAATTGAATAGAATTGTGAATATGTCTTGATGTAAACTAAATGTTGAAGTTTATGAACTTGTGATTGATTAAGTGAAATGTGACTTGACAAAGAGACTCATGTTCTTAATGTTGGTAAATAGGGGATGCTTAATACGATTTGATCAATGTGATATGTAATGAACCTTAACATTGACATGTGTGTTGAAAGGTATTGATGATGAATGTGAATCTATGAAAGATGAGATTGTATGGTATGAATGATGGTTTGTGTGCCGGGGGTCATGCCGGGGTGCTGTAAATACGAAGGGTTTAGAGAGTACCCTAAGGTTGAAAGCCCCGGAACTTGCGCAGGGTTTGGTGTCAATGCCAGTGGGTTAGTAGCCCACAACATTGTGTGTGTTTTGGCTCCTCGTGGCCCTGAACAGCGATCCTAAACGAAGACATTGGTTTATCATTTTCTGTTGGGTATTGGCACATAAAAGACGACAACGTGTATGCACCCATCCCTCGATGACTTGTTTGGTTATGGTTGTATAATGTGATGATGAATGGATGATGATGTGAATACGGTTATTTGATGGAATGATATTCGAATGATGAAATAGTGTTGAAATGTGAATGGAATTGAAGTTGTATTGCAAAACATAACATTAACTGAAATTGAAATCTTAAACTTTGACATTGTTGCATGAGTATATGTTCCCACCTAGTTTGGATATTGGTTATAATAATGTAATGTTATAAATATAGAAAATGTTAAAATGATTAACCATACTTGAGACACATTGCATGATTAGATTTGCATATCATATATGTTATTTTGAGACATCGTGGGCACAAGTGGACTCATGCTCACGTCCCTATAGACTTTGACGTAGGTACAGGCAATAACCATCAGGTGGGCTAATGGGGTTGGACTAGGAGATTATGCATGAGCCCAACCAAGCTTAGCAAAGCTTTGGGTCATCTAGTTTAAATTTCTTTTGGAATTTGTAATATTGTACACTGATAGACCTTTTCGATTTGGTTGTAACGGCCTTAAGGCCTAAGCTATGTAATTTGGGAATTGAACATGTAGTTAGTGACCTGGCAACAGTCAAGGGTTGACTTATGTTATCTTATTTTATGTCTCGGGCGCACTAGCTTACGTTGTGTTGCTCTGATCACGAGATTGGTTATGTTAGTGTATGTTGTGTGTGTTTTTCACTCACCCCTCAGGTCACGAGATTCGGGGCGTGACACATATTGACAGTGTAATACCCCGAATTTCAATGTTAATATAATTTGATGGTTTTAATATGTTTTGGGCATGTTAGTATGTTAAATAAGTGAGTTTAGTCATTAAAAATGACTTGGGGGTGTGAATTTTGGAAGAAATGGGCAAAAAATAGCTCAAAAATCAACATTTTGACTCGGGGGCATGCAGAAGGGCGCCCAAGGTAGAGGATGGGCGCCCAAGGTAGAGGAGGGGCGCCCATGGTCCATGATGGGCGCCCCACTTGTGCAAAAAATCAACAGTAAGTTGACCTCTGCATTTTCTAGCTGAGACTTAACCCTATACACCTATATTTAGGCTAGGGGGTGGAAAATTCTGGAAGATTACTGTTTGGGGATTAAAAATATTGATATATATATATATATTAGATGGATTTAATGCAAGAGAGAGAGAGAGAGAATCGGCTAGGGAAGCAAAAGAAGAGAAAGAGAAGAGCAAAGGAGGAGAAGAAGCCACCGGTTGAGGATTTCAAAGGTAGGTTTTCCAAACCTTCATGGAATTCAAATTCCTTTTACAAGATTGAAATTAAGACCTTAAGAAACCTTCCTATGTTGTTCATTTTTAGTTTTGATCAAGGAGGGAGAAGATTGGAGCCATCAAAGTTTGAGGGTTTGGAAGCTCAAGACACCCCTTTGTTGATCTATCTTTTTACCACTCAAGGCAGGGATTTCTAGTCTCATTTTAACATATATGAGATGTATTTGAGCTAGTAACACTTCTATGAAATTTATTTAAGATTTGGAACCCTTGGAAGTGGAGTTTGTGTGGATGAATGGTTGTGTGTATATATATGTATAGGTTGGAGCTAGATTTTTGTATTGAAGAAATGGATGGATTAAAATTTGTTTTGATGGACTTTTGGAGTCTTCTAGGTCCTAGACAACCCAAGAAATTAAGGTATTAGGTTAGATATTGGATTGGGTAAAGTTTGGAACCTAAAAACATGGCTTAAAGTTGAAACCGGAGCAAAGTGACCTTCTGGGCAACAGAGGGGCACCCATGCTCTTAGGTGGGGCGCCCATGAACTTTAGGAGGGGCGCCCATAGAGACCAGAACACCTTTTCTGATTTTTCTTAACTTGACTTCCTACCTTAGGATTATGAAGGGGTTAGGCATATGTTTGTGTGTGAGACTTTTATTTGATTAATTGTATGGATTTTAAAATGGGAATGAGCTCTTAAAAGTGATTAAAGGTTGATTATCTTAAACCTATGGGATTAAGCTTGTAAAGGGGAATGCTTGCTACCATGAATGAAATGAATTGGAAGCCTACTTTGAGATAAGGGTTTTAATCAAGTAGAATTGTGAATATGCCTTAATGTAAACTAAATGTTAAAGTGTATGAACTTGTGATTGCATTAATGAATTGTGATTTGGCAAAAGGGAGCTCATGTTCATAACATTGAAAGAGGTTAAATGTTAATGACGCTTAATAAATGTTGTTATGTAATGAATCCTAGAATAAACCAGAATGTGGATTTATGTTGTGGAAAAGTATATGATGTTGAAAGTGGACTTGTGAATGATGAGATGTAATATGATGAATGATTGTTTGTGTGACGGGGGCCGTGGTGGGGTGTGGTAAACAGGAAACGGTTTGAGAGTACCCTCAAGTTGAGAGTCCCGGAACCTGCGCAGGGTTTGGTGTCAATGCCAGTGGGTTAGTAGCCCACAACATTGTGAGTTTATGGGTTACCCGTGACCTTGGATTGTGATCCTAAACGATGGTGTTTGGTTTGCCGTTTCCATTGGGTCTGGACCCATAAAAGACGGTGTTGCGTATACACCCAACCCCCAATGAATTGTGTGACTATGGTTGTGTGATGGATTATTGGAATGTGATAATATGGATGTGAATACATGATTAAATGTTGAATTTGTGATAATGTGGTTGGAAATGTGACTAGATGTAATATTAGGACATTCAATAATGGAGATTGTTTGGAATTGGATGCCATATTATGATGTCATTAAGTGTCAATAGGTATTGTAAATATGGATATGTGATTAATTTTGATTAAACATTAATAGTGAATTGAAATATGATTTGAGACTCAACAATGAGATTCTAAAGATTAAGTATTGGTTGGAATTGAATTTCTTTTCACAATATTGTTGTGTAAAAAGGTACATAGTCTAAAATGGTGATGTCAATGAATGATTTTGATTCTAGAGTATCAGGTGGTAACTAGATACATTATAAAATGCTTGCATATGTGGAATACATATCATATATGTTTAATTGAGACTTGTGGGCACAAGTGGACCCGTGCTTACATCCCTACAGACTTTGATGCAGGTACAAGCAATAACAATCAAGTGGGTTGATGTGTTGGGACTAGGAGGTTATGCATGAGCCCTACCAAGCTTATCAAAGCTCTTGGTCATCTACTTTAAATTTCTTTTGGGAATTGTAACGTCGTGCATTTATAAACTCTCTCAATTTGGTTGTAATGGCCATAAGGCCTAAGTTATGTAATCTGGGAATGGTGTATATGGTTGGTGACATGGTAATAGTCATGGTTAAACTTATGTTATTCTATCTTATGTCTTGGGCTCACTAGCTTATGTTGCGTTGCTCTGATTATGGGATTGGTTATATTAGTGCATGTTATGTGTGTTTATCATTCACCCCTCGGGTCACGAGATCCAGGGCGTGATAGACAGCATTTTGGGAACCGTTGTATTAGCCGGTGCTATTAAAAGGTTTTGACTTTACATAGCATGATTAATCCGCTATTGTTGTTGCTATTTCATAGCGATTTAAAGCCGATGTGGTGATCAAACTTTAGATAGCGTTGCTGAGCCGCTGTGGATGTACTTTACAAACGTGTAACTGACCAATTTTCATAACGGGTTATGGTTGCTATGGTTGTTAAATTTTGCATAGCTTGTTTTCTCTGCTATGGTTTGTACACATTTCATAGCATTTTCAATCTGTTGTGGTTGTTATACATTGTTTTTTTTTTTTTTTTAAATATACTCTACAACATTTCTGGTATGCTATTGTTGTTATACTTTTCATAGCATTTTGGGAATGCTGTTTTGGAAACCCTAACATTTAGGGTAATAAGCATTAACAAAGCGCGCATTTGTTACATTCTGCAATATATTTCAGATAATTTAATATTATTAATATTAATTCAAGTAAGCTCATCCAAAAAGAACCTAACAATTTGATTAACACCCACCTATAGCAATAATAGTCGTATCATTCTATACAAAACCAAAAAAAATTGTACTTCACCCAACATCACTATAACATATGTTAACTTTATATATACTGAAGTAGTGGGACTCCATGCCCATCCCCAAAATTTATATCACAAAGGTGAACTACAAAAGGCATGACAAAAAGAAGCCAATAATTTACCAAAAAAGAAAAAAAGGCTTCAAGATTGTCGAACCAACATTGATCACATGATTATACTCCGTCTTCATAAAAAAAAGTCACAAAGCATCAATCTTCTCTTTCAACCCATAGACCTACATGTACAAGATAAAAAACATCTTATATCTCCATGTTCAGCAAACGGTAACAAATTAAAGCATCATCTTACAAGTGCAACTTTCCAAGCATGTAATCCATCTTTCCATGGTCATGTGTAAGTGTCCAAACATGTACTGCAACTAAAAAATAATGAAATGCGGGCTTATTTCCCATCATAATTCCAGTCATCCAAATAACAATCAAAGCACATGCTCCAAGTTTATTGTTTAACCAAATCACACAACAAGGCTAACCATAACCAGTTATATAATCATTTACTAATGTTTCACTTGCTAACTCATTCTATTTGCAACCACTACCGCACTAAAATCTTATTGAAGCAAGACTAGCTAGATTAGATGGCACAAACTAAATCACTTGAAGCAACACAGTTGATGCCGAAAAATAGGGAAAAGAGGAGTAAACACAAGGGAGCACTCAAGTAACACACTCACCACCCAATTGGAAATCTACTAAGAGGGATAAAAGCAAAGAATAACAAGAAGAACTCCTTCTCAAAAGCCAAAGGCTAAATTCTCATTCATTAAGATCAACCCTCTTCATTACAAGCATAATGATATGAATATAGGCTTGGAACAAGCCTCCAGCCATTCAAAATTTTGAGCTTCCATGTTTTATGACTTCAATTGAGTTGGGTTTGAAAACTATGAAAACCTCTGGTGTCAACAGTAGGGTACGTATAACCATGGAACTTAGATTCAATTACACATGATAAAATTCCTACTTGAAGGCCATGGGGGAACTCCTGTGAAAACGTACAAACCAAACCTATTTTGCAAGTAAAGACAAATTGCACAGAGGAGGAAATAAAAGTACTTGCATTACGTACTTAGGCAAAGAGTCCATAATAACTTTGTCAGCAAGCCATGCAACGGGAGTTCCCAAAGCATCTTCAATAAAGGTCACCTCACTTGTAGTCCTCCACAGGAACTCATTAGGTTTCTTTGCTACATCCACCCAAACTTTCATTGCAGTAGGTCCGATCAAAATAAAATGAACCAGTGCCATTGGATCACTTGAAAACCAACGCCCCTCAGCAACTACCTCTCCCGTCCCCATCCAATGTAGCAGCTTGCAATTGGTATTAATTTGAGGGGGGTTTTGTGGAGGACTTTGTATTGAGAGAGAAATAATAGGTGTAGTTGGTGTTGCTTCTATCATTGTTGGATTCTAGAAAGTTCAAATAAATAGTCGTTACTCTTAAAGTATTATGAAATGGCCACCAATCAAGAAAAAAATAAGCTACTTACTTGGGTTTTTTCATCTCGTCAACCATATTTAGCACATGTGCCATTTGCGACTTCAACTGAACATTTTCTTCATTTAATTGATGAAACTGAACATTCATTTGTGCTAATATATTTAATCTTGTCATTGTAACTCCTTTTCCAAATGTTCTTAAACGCCCATGCTTCTTGGCACCAAGAACTTGAGATAAAGCATCTTCTTTCAGATTAGTTGAAGATGAGTTTTGTTTTATTTTGTTGAATTTTTTGCCTATCTTCCTAAAAATGGCATAATAAAGAATCAATGTAAATGACTAATGAGGTTGTCAAACATATATAATAATAAAGGACAAATGAAGAATGAGTCATGGCCTTACAATCTTTTGAGCAATATTTTTGTTTGCAGGTTGACCACTCCTATTTGTATCTCCATTGGTCCAAACATCGACTCTACTAATGGAGGCCACTTTTCTTTTAGCTTTCCAGAGTAAGAATAAATATCTCATCAAAATGCAATCGAAGTTGTAATTTATAATATAAAGTGCATACCATCTTTGATAATGAACAAAATGTTGAAGAAATTACCAGCTCAGCAGTCAAACATGCGTATCCTTTACGGCTCATAGTATGCTGCAACTCCATCTGTTTCTTTCTCATCTCTTTGAAGTTATCGCTTTTAACCTAAACTCAAGATAAACCAAGATCACAACCATTTCCAGTAATGAATTTGTAATTGAAAAGTCAAGATCAAGATCAAGATCAAGTATTCCCGATTAATTCATAAAAAATGTCCATGATTAATTTGTAGATACCCAACTTGAACACACGTATTCCCACAAGACTTCCAAGCGTATAAACTCATGAAAAAACCAGACATATGATATTCACTTTAAAAGAAGCAAAGAAGAGAAATTGGAAACAAAGAAGCAATTCAAACATCAATCAATTACATTGCCCATCTCTAAGATTGTTTTTTCTTTTTTCTTTTCTTTTTAAAAGTTTTAAGTTTCTTGGTTTTCTATTTTAATGTTAATTTGTTTTTGTTGTAGGTAGTTTTGATATAGTATCTTGAATTTTGCACAGGGTGCACATACCTTGAATTCTACACTAGTTTTTTCCTTCACAAATCCCTTCCACTCATGCAGCGATTTGACGTTATTAGGCTGTAGCTTTAGCCTTTCTTCCTCATTTGAAGCATTTTTTACTTTGCTAACTAATATTGACTTTGAGGCTCTCCAAACTTCATTCATTCTTTTGAAAACCATTTCTCTATGCCATTGCTCATGAAGATTGAATCTTACCTAAAAATTTGAATATAACTTACATGAAATGCTATCATTTTCACTCTACAAGAGTAATAGTTGGAGTATTCAAAAGCATTATAGTTCGGCATTATCCCATACCTGAATGGATTACCACAGGACTTCTGCCATTCCTTGAGGAAGCTTTCGCCAATCAGAAAGTGTGTATGGTACAATCTCTTGAACTAGAGGTCCCAAGAAAGAAGATAGCTTAACTGATCCCTCACCGATGGGTTGACCATTCTCATCGAATATAACTTCAATCTTATTACCTTCATCTACTGCAATGGTTTTCAACTTGTTTGGGCCTCTTTTTCGTTTAAGACTTTGGGTAGGTCCTTGAGGATTGCCAGAGTTTCTTGGGCCTATACCCTTCACCTGAAAACATAAAGGACATAATACATGAATGAAGGGAAGTGTGATCATCTGAGTACTTTCAAATTATACTATGAAAATTACCTTAACTGAACTATGAGTACATTCCAACTTAGAAATTCGAACTTGGATTATGAAAATATATTCACAAATCATGATTTCTAATGGATACTCTAACAAAGATTCAGCTCCCATCATATGAAGAATGATAAATTATCTAGCATCCATCAAAAAAAACCGTAATAAACTAGCTAATGTACTTCCACCTATATCATCCTACAACGAAAGATAGTTCAGTGGTTTGAAAAAAGTTTTGCAAAATATAGCAACTTATCTAATTTCTCCCAATACCTTTCACTTGAAAACATAAAAGAAACGTTACCTTATTTGCTTGAGACCCCGAGGGATCGTCATTGTCACTATTAGAACTCAACCTTTCTTCATCATCGCATGGTATATAGTCTTCATCTCCATCGACTACATGTCCAATGTTGTCCTTTTTATTATCATTAACTTTACCAATCCCATATTGATTTGCCCAAATCAATGAATTTGGCACATGCTTGATTCCAATAGCATCTAATTCTGTGAAGTTTTGTTCCATTCTTTTCTGCTTTACCCTATCATAGCCTTTCGCCTGCTTAGACAAGGATCCTGGCTGGATATACATGTTACTGAAGACATTAAAGAAATAAGTGAACACAACGTACATAAATCAACTATGTTTAGTACAAAAAAGAAACAAGTTAACACAACACAAATCAACTATATTCAATACAAAAGCAGTCTTTACAAAAAACAAACCAAAAGATCTTGGGAGGTGCCTTTAGTACAACATACCAAAAATTACAACCAAAAAATATCCTACCAAGATCCAAAAAAAAAAAAAAAAAACCAAAAGTTACAAAGGCGCAATGGCTAGAAATCCTCGATGAATGTACCATCACAGTCTCCTCTAACATTAGTTGTTCTTTCACCATCATCGTCACCATTCATACCAAGTGCTGAAACATCTTGAGCCTTACAAGATGTATCCGCAGTTTCTTCATACATTTCTAAGTCATAAAATCCCCTAGGAGGTGCTTTCAGTACAACATACCAATTCGAAGAATCAGTTTCCCTTGAATAAAAAAGTTGTTTTGCTTGGCTTGCAAGGATAAATGGCTCTTTGTCATATTGGGTTTGACCTTGATGTAAGTTAACAAGTGTAAAACCATCTTCCATCCTAACACCATGGCCAAGGTTTACCCAATCACACTTGAACATTGGTAGTTCAAACGTGTGATAACCTAACAAGATTATATCTTTTATCACACCATAGTAGGAAACTACATCGACAACTTGTGCATTGTCCTTCACACTTGATCTACACAAAGTTGTTGCGTCAATGGAAACACCACTATTTTGGGTTGATTTCTCAGCTTCCTTTGTGTGGAACTGTTGCCCATTGATGATATAACCCGTATAACTCATTGCATGCTTTCGAGGACCATTAGCAAGCCATTGTAGTCTTTGCTCCAATTCATTATTTGTGCATGCTTTTACTTGAATCTGTTCAAGTATAAGCAACCTAGTTAACTATGTATTGATTATGACTTTAAACTTGGTAAACTTCAAACAAAATAAGAAGTAACCTTTTCCCTCAACCACTTTGAAAAGTTGTCAGCGTGCCTCTTCACAAGTAAACTTTTATTTTTCTGAAGCGCAAGACTGGTGTCCAATTTCGTTAACTCCTCTATATGAATCCTAATAGAAAAATAAAGAACGAGTAAGTAATTCACATATGTATGAAAATTTTTGAATTTTGCAAGCGAAATTTCATCAAACTTACTCCAAATAAGGTTCTACTATGGTTGTATTGAATAACACGTAACGATGTGCACTTCCTAAAACTTCAGCAGACAATGTGATGGATGTGGCAGCAGATATTGGACGACCTTCGAGAATAATATCGTTCTCAAAATCTTGATTGCGAAGTCCCCTACAGTTTGTTTCCACAGATTTCTTCATGTGTCTGCTACAAAATGTAATGCACTCATCTACGAGATAGCATTTCACTATACAACCTTTAGGTCGTTTGTGATTTCTAGAATTTCTTTTGAATATCTTCATATGTCTGATCATGAAGAAATCACGTTTACATTATTCAACCATAGATGAAGGAAAAAACCTTCGATGATGGGTGCAAAAAAAAAAAAAAAAAGAAAGAAAAAAGTGTTCACCTCTCAAAAAGGTACATCCAACAATATTGGACTGGCCCGCAAAGTCCTGCTTCTCATCCTAAGTGGATTGTTAAGTGAACCATTATATCAAAAAACAAAGGTGGACAGAACCTCTCAAGCATGCATAAGGTTTCAACCCCCTCATCCTCAAGGGATGCAATTTCTTCTCGATCAATTACTCTTTGACACAATCTATTGAAGAATGCACAAAGGTGAAGTATCGCATTTCTCGGTCCTATTGGTAGTAATCCCTTTAAGGCTACCGGTAACAACTGAAGTATTAGCACATGGCAGTCATGAGATTTAAGACTTGTGACCTTCAAATCATCCATTGATATGCAATTCCCAATATTTGAACTATACGCATTAGGTACTTTTAAGTCAAATAACCTCTTGCAAAATATTTTCTTCTCATCCTTGGAAAGTGTATAAGAAGCTGGAGGAAGATATGTCTTAGTCCCTCGATCTTCTGGATGCAAATCGTGCTTTATTTCCAAATCTTGCATATCCTTGTGAGCATTTAAACCATCCTTGGATTTTCCATTAATATCCAACAAAGTGCCGATAATGCTCTCAATAATATTTTTAATGATATGCATGACATCTAACATATGATGTATTGGCAACTCCTACATAGAATAGTAGAGAGAAAATAGTATACTAAACTAAGACCAAAAATATGTAAATATAAGATATAGATTGACTAAAATGTTGTTTGATAATACTTACCTCCCAATATGGTAAATCAAAAAATATTGATCTATTTTTCCACATTTGTCTATCTTCATTGTCCAACTTTCGTCTTTTTTGTTTTCCTTATTCTCCGTTTGCACCTTTCCCCCAATCATTCTTAAAACCTTTCAGAGCAATTGAAATTTGTTTGCTAGTCATGATTTTAGGTTTTTTCCCCTTTTCTTCCTTTCCATCAAACCATGATTTTTTTTTTCCGATATGGGTGAGAGGGTGGAAGAAAGCACCGATGGCCCAAATATATAGTCTTCCTACTAAATTTCAACCATAGAGCATAGAGAATACGTATTTTCTCCACATATAGGACATGCAGTTTTACCCTTAGTCGTACACTCGGCAATATTTTCATATGCTGGAAAATCATGCACTGTCCACATCAAAACTGCCCTTAGATTGAATGTAGAATTAGTGAACCTATCATAAACAGGTATTCTGTTGGTCCACAAAATTTGTAGGTCTTCAATAAGAGGTTGTAGATACACATCAATATCATTACCTGGTTACTTAGGCCCTGGGATCAATAGTGTCAACAAAACATTTTCCTTTTTCATCCACAACCAAGGTGGCAAGTTGTACATAACCAGCATAACGGGCCAACAACTATATGTCGAACTCAAATTTCAGAATGGATTGAAACCATCAGTAGCAAGTCCAAGTCCTAAATTTTGTGGGTTTGCTGAGAAAGATGGCCATTTATCATCGATTATTTTCCAAGTGGGGGAATCTACCGAGTGTCGCATCTTGGCATCATTGCTTTTATGAGTTGAGTGCCATGTCAAATCTTTAGCTATTTCCAATGACCTATACATGTTTCGAAACCTTGGAATTATAGGCATATATCTCAGCACTTTGGCAGGAACCCCTTCTCTAATTTTCTTGTGCGTACGTCTACTTTCCATCTTAAGCTACCACATTTTGGATAATTCTCTAATTCTGCGTTCTCTTTCCTAAATAAGCAACAATCATTCACACAAGCATAAATTTTCTCGTAACCCAATTCAAATGTTTTGAGGAACTTTCAAACTGCATGAACGGAGCATAGCATTGTATTATCCATAGGCAACATATCGTGAAATTTCTCCAAAAGACTAGTGAAACTCGCATTTGTCCATCCATTCTCAACTTTGATCTTGAACAACTTGCAATTGCTGATAATTTCGTATATTTTTTAGAACCTGGGTACAATGGAGTTTCTGCATCCTCTATTGCTTTTGCAAATACCTCATCCCAAGCTTCATCAAGTGGTTTAAGATGGTCTGAATCTCGTGCATATGTCGCACTATATAAGATATACGCATCTGACATTTCCACTTCTTCAGGTTTTTGTGCAGGACTTGAGTTCTCCCTATGATGAAACCAAGTTGTGTATGTAGGATCCATTCTAATAATGACTAGATGTTCGTAAACATCATTACCATAATGGTGACTCAAGTTTTGACAATTTTTGCAAGGGCATAGAATCTTTCCTAAATTTCCAATGTTTCGATTTGCCATCTCCACAAATTTCAATGCTCCGTTCATATACTCACCAGTGCATCTACAAATATTGTGCCAGTTAAGTGTGTTAAATATTGTAAGAATATGTAACTAGTTTTATCTATAATTATCTAAAAAAGCATTTTATATTACCTATTCAAATGCACCCAATCTTTGTCCACCATATTTTCTACACCAAGCTTGTTTCCTAATATTATACAATCATAAATGTAACACATTGAACCAATAACACATAAAGCGAAATCATTAATTGCACATATTCTCAAGGTACTAATTAGCATAATAAGCCATATAAGACATATGGAGAATAAATCATCTTAGAAAATCAACGGTTCAAACACACTAAGCATATAGTTTACAAGGATATAATCACTTTACTTGTCAAGTAATGTAACAATAACCACGGGAGAAAATCAAATCAAACATGTTGAGAACTCTCTGAACTGGTTGTTTTACTTGTATTGGTGCAATATGTCCAAAACGACTTTGATTCTTATCCGACTACGAATTGAAAAGGCACGCCGTTAAAGATTATAGACACGAATGTGATAACTCGGGATCCTATTTCTCCCTACTTTTTGGATACTATCAAATTTACTACCACATATTTTCACAAAGCCTACAAAATGGAGGGTCCCTACTTTATTTGGCCTAATAATCCAAAATGGATTTTTTTGTCCTTATTCAAATATTTTTGCACATTTGTTAATTTTCCATCAATTTTTTGTGGAATAATTCTTCATCATGACGAGAGGAATCGGAAAAATAAAAGAATATGATTGAAACCCAATTTTTTTTACTGAAGAAATAATTGGAAAAGTAAAAAAAAAAAAAAAAATTGGAGAACTAACAATACTGAAATTAAACACCATATAGTAAGCTCCACACCTCAGTCCTCACAACATATATGAATACTGAACTATTCTTAACTTATAAACCACCAAAGCGAGTTTAAAATGTGCATCTAGATGCCAAACTAGACAGAATAAGTAAACTACTTAGTCGAAAATACCTAATGAAACTTTATATTGACATTTTTCCTTGGGTATGTATACTCTTATACCGTTAACAATTTCCATGTAACATGCCAACCAGATTACTCTACAAGGGTGATATGTGATTATTAATCATGATTTTCATTGCCTTTTACTTAATGTTTTTAGTGCATTCTTTGTCTAAATAAGATGAATAATGTTTATTTCTTGTTTAGGTGATGATTGAGGGTTTGGAAGCAAAATAGTGCAATCTATATGCAAAATCTAACTTTCTGGCAGATTCGACCCTTGAAGAATATTTTGGGAATTTCACATCGTTAAAGTTGCTGGACGTGAAAGAGTCTTCACGAGATTTAAAGTTGACATTTTAAGCTTTCCATATTGGAAAAGATCACAGTAATCCGAGGTGATTTGAGCTGTCAAAGCTTGTTTCCAAATCAGTACAGAATTCTAATTCAATCAGGAGACTAATTCCTGATTTCAGTGTCATCTTTGCAGATTTACTGCGATTGACACAAGTCGAATTAGAAGGAAAATAATATATCAATGGAAAACTACAGATGTCTAGTTTCCATGAAATTTTACAGATCATGATTATCAATTTTGTGGAGAAAGTTATGCCTAATTTAGTGGAGACAGGTCAGGCAGTTCAAAAATTCAAAAGAAGTTATTTAGATTCAGCATCATCTTTGCAGATTTACTGCGATTGACTCAAGTCGAATTAGAAGGCAAATAATATATCAATGAAAAACGACAGATGTCTAGTTTCTGTGGAATGTTACAGATCATGATTTTTCAATTTTGTGGAGAAAGTTATGCCTAATTTAGTGGAGATAGGTCAGGCAGTTCAAAAATTCAAAAGAAGTTATTTAGACTCAGCGTCATCTTTGCAGATTTACTGCGATTGACTCAAGTCGAATTAGAAGGCGAATAATATATCAATGGAAAACTACAGATGTCTAGTTTCCTTGGAATTTTACAGATCATGATTATCAATTTTGTGGAGAATGTTATGCCTACTTTAGTGGAGACAGGTCAGGAAGTTCAAAAATTCAAAAGAAGTTATTTAGATTCAGCGTCATCTTTGTAGATTTACTGCGATTGACTCAAGTCGAATTAGAAGGTGAATAATATATCAATGGAAAGCTACAAATGTCTAGATCCGTGGACAAGAAAATTCTATTTTCTTATTATTTAATGAGACATAGTCTGAAAATATAAACCAGGGCAAAGAGAAGAACAGAACCTCTTGGTTGAACACAGACCCAAGTAAACGATGATGCCCCTTCAATCAGAGAAAATGAATAAATAAATAACTTAATTCTTATCCCGAAAAAATAAATTAATAAAATAGCAAGGAAGGGGGAAACAAGCTTGCCCAGAGCCAAATGCCTTTCGATGGATGACTGATCAATTTTGTTGAGTTATCAGTTCAAGTGTTTGAATACCCAAACAAATAGATAGAACATGAAAATTAGTAAATGTTTTTCACAATCAGTTAAAGGGGCTTAGTAATTAATCATATTTCCAAATGTCAAAAACGTAATTGCTCACTAAGACGCATTAGTTTATTTTAATTATTATTCATTATAGGTCAAGATTGAGATTATGCATTTAGGTAAGAGCACAAATACATGTTTAATTGATCAACATTAATACAAATTACTTTCTCAAAATAATCAAAACAACTTCTCTCAAAATTTTACATAAATGTCGTCTGAAAGATCAAGCAATTAAAAATATCAATCAGTAAGCAAATATAGCTGAGAATGACGAATCATAAGTCTAAACAACACAAACAAAAGAAACATGGGGAAAAAGGGGAACTGACCACAGTGAATAATTTGATAAAATAATAGTCAAGTGTGTATCTTTGAACATGAGTGTATACAAGGAGTAATACAAACTAGAGTTGTGATAAATGATATCGTGTGAGGTTAGTTGTCATATAGTCATGCTTAGGGTTTTGCGAGTAATTGATTTTGACAATAGATAAAGACGATAAATAAAAAGAATTCATTGCAGAGACGTATATTCGAATTCAAAGCATATTGAGTACAGATAATTCTCCAAATAATCGGCAGTAGAGTCTACGTTAGGAAGAATAACAACAAAGAGGGACAGAATGTTACCACAAGAGAGAGAGAGGGGGGGAGCGACGAGCAGAGAGAGACGAGTGAGTGGTGGTATTGTGGGAGCTGAACAAGGATGAACGGCTAGGCTTGTTTGCCCTTGTTGATTTCTCTTTCTCTTTCTTTTTCTGCTCCTCTTGATGATTTCGCTTCTTTCTGTATTAGCGATGCGCCTATGCTAATTCCTTTGTAGTAGGTGGTGCCTTCTCCCTTTGCCCAGAAGGAAAGCACTGACTAGAACTACCTTGACCACTGCGCCTTCCCGGAAGCGAAAGCGGAATGTCGTGTAGGTGGATGAGAAGAGGCAGTAGTTGTAGGATACCGAAACCAATTTTGTTGGTAAAATGGTGCAACTGGTTCAGAGAGAGAGAGTGGAAGAAAGTTAGGGTTTGATGGAAACGAGGCATGGAGGGGGATTTGCCGCCAATATTTTCGTGTCTAAACTTTTGCACGAAAATTGGATTGGTGCCTATGGAGAGAACACTGTAATTGAGAGAGGGAAGAGAGGGAATGCTATGGAATAGAGGAACGCTGTAATTTGAGGGAGTGAAATGCTATATTTTACATTACATCCCCTAGAGTTCTCGGAATGCTATAATAAGTCCCTTATTCAACTCTATTATAGCATTTTCACCCAAAATGCTGTGAGATTTTGCAATTAAAACTCATGTTTGTTGTAGTGGAAGATGCCACAAATCAGGGAAGAATCCCGCTTTGTTTCTATCTTTGAATCAACAGATCATTCTTATAAATAATGGAGGAGATCACTGTCATAGGCATGTTATTCTAACCTTGCCGATATTCTACCAAATTATTTTCTTGATTCATCGTTGATTTGATTGTCAGAGGATCTTTGACAAGCACCATACTGATGTTACCAGCAAATAGGCTTCTCAATTCAAGTTGGATTACCCGTCAAGGAACCTAGATCAAGGGCCACAAAATTTTGTTATTATCAGTTGGTGCTGTCTATGGGAATTGGCGTTCTATTCCCCTTTTCATGATCTGTACCAAATTCGGTATACAAACCCATCAAAATCAATCAACTTTGTCCATGGAGAACCAAAATCAAGGAGATGATCGAATCACAGCAATGGAAAGACAGTTCACGGGAATGGCTGCAGCTTTGTAGGCAATCATGGAGTGAGTCGATTGCTTGGCTCAAGTTTTGCCCCCACCATCATCGAAGCAGGATCCATCCAATAGCTCGAGCAACAGAGTAGTGATCCACAATAACGGTGACAGAGGGGTTGTTGGAGAGTAACGGAACACCAAGCCCTTCTCGATGGAACGACACAACGATGGATGACGAGGCCCACAGTAAAACTGTCCCACGTCAGGTAATTACAGAATCAGAGAGGACAGAAAACACAGGGATGGCTGAATAGAAAATTAGTGCTACGTAAGCCTAGATCAATGGGGCCATGGCATTAGTGAGGAACCGCACTACCATGGAGGACATAATCGATAGGATTGGGACTCCATTCACCCTTGTCATAATGGAATGCTCCTTACCCCCAAAATTTAAAATGCCCACAATGGAGCCATATGATGGTTTGAAGGACTCGGTGGATTATTTGGATATGTACAACTCGGTGATGCACCTACACACAGTTCCTAATGAGTTCAAATGCTAAGCATTCTCTATCACCTTGAAGGTCCCGAACCATCCTTGGTTTAACAAAATCAAGCTAGGGTCGACTGAGAATTTCAAGCAGCTTAGCAAGTAGTTTGTTCACACTTCACTAGTAGACAGCAATAAAAAAAACTCCCTGCCCATTTGTTGTTTGTTAGGCAGGGGAAGGGCGAATCTCTTTGGGAATACATTAGTCGACTCAATTGGGAGATGCTGGAGATCAAGGAGGCCGATGAGAAGGTGGCACTCACAGCTTTCACAAGTGGCCTCAAACTTGGGTCGTTTGCCTTCTTTTTGGCCAAAAAGCCCCAGTGAATAATCGAATTGATGTCTCGGGCTCAAAAAAGCATATGAATGCTGAGGACGTGATAAAAGTCCAGAGAGACATTAAGGCAACAAGCTCCCAGTCAGACAAGAAGTGGTAAAATGATCACAAGGATGACAAATAGTCGAAGGTGCCAAGAACTTCTCAGTCGGGAGGTGAGTAGAAGACAAAAAGGATCGGTTTACGAGGACGGTCAAGGATTTCACTTCTCTCAAATCACGGATGGAATAGGTATTTTATGCTATCAGGAATGATTCAGAGTTTACATGGCCGAAGGAGAAGAAGGCCCTACCAGGATTAAGGAACAGATCGAAGTACTGCTTGTACCACATGGATCACAAGCATGACACCAAAGAGTGTTTTGACTTGAAAAGGTTGGTGGAGGAAATGATTAGGAAGGTAAAGTACAATGGGTTTGTCGCTGGGCAGCGAACGAATCAGCAAGATGATAGAAGCCAGCCTCGAAAGAGCCTGCAAAGGAGGAGTCTGGGCAGAGGGCAACATGCCCAGCAACCCCTGAGAGAGATTTGAGTTATAGCCAGACCACTTGAAGGGGTGTCCAAACCACAGTGTACTCTCTATCCTTTGAACCACTTTCATTGCTGCTAATTATGATTATTTCGCCCTTTTTCCTGCAATTTAGAAAATAAATTCTATAAGTAATAAAATAACAACAAAACTCTAAAATTAGTTACTTAAATGCATGAATAAATGTCAAAATATGGATTTTGTAATTACACTTTTCAAGTGTAATCACACGGCTCAGGGCAGCCAAAAGCCCTCCAGAGGTCATCTGGGCACTGCCAACTTAAAATAGCTCCTACCAACGAGAAGGAAGCTATTGGCACCCCAAACATAATTGAGCATCCAGACGAAGTCAAAATGCCTTTAAATTATACACAAATGCGTAGATTTCATTCCCCAAGGTAATGGTATAGTTAGGTCTAGTCAATTCAAACTTCAAAAGGTCCCTCTAAGACTCTGACTCAATTTTTCTTTAGCATTTTATAGATTCTATAAAATGTCTCAGAGTCCTATCGATGGCATTTTTGGATTCCTCATACCCAAAAATGGTAGGAGGAGTCAGCATGGTAGTGCCTCCAAGGGTTAAGCCAAAGGATTGCCTAACCCTACCTCTGTTTTAGTCCATTTTGGTGTAGCATTTTGCAAATGAACATAACTTGACCTCAGAAACCCTAAATTAAGTCCAATTTTAACCTAATTGGTCTAAATCGCTCCAAAAAGTGCCTAGGAGGTCCTAGAAGTGCCCAAAAACTCTGCCAAAGGTCTTAGAATTGCCCAAACCTTTGTAGATGAAACCCGAACTTTTCCAAACATGACCCGAGCCAAGGGATTAGGCCAAACAACCCACATTCTTGGCCTTGAAGGCAAAAGGTTTGCCTAAAAGGTTTTTTTAAACTTTTTTGCTTTTTTTTTTCTTTTTCTGATTTGCAAACTTGTTTGCCTTAATTGTTTTTCGAACTTCTTTAGCTTAACTTGTTATTCAATCTTATTTGATCACTTTGTTTAGCAAAGAAGGTTGCAAAATAGAATTTTTTGCTAGGACTTTTTGTATCCTTTATCATTTCAAACTTGTTTGCAAAGTGGGATTTCGCAAAAACATTTGCCTTTTAAAGCTTTACAAACTTTTTAGCACCTCAAATGCCTATAAATAAACACCTCCCCTTCCCACTTTCTCCATCCCCAGTAGTGCTCCCTCTCTTCTTCTTCCCTAAAGCTAGTTATCAAGAGGTGTTTCCAAGGAGTTTGAGGAATTCAAGGCTCTTTTTTATTACGCTTGAAAAGTGTAATCATAACCTTGATTTTTATGCTAATTCTGATAATTTATGTTTTAGTATGTTTATTTTAGTTTAATTTTGTTTATTTATGCTACTTTGTTCATTTATATAGGTTTTAGTAGAAATACACCAAAATAGCTTGTTAGAACGCGATAGATGCACAATTTTGACATAGAAGAAGTTCTAAAAATTAAAAATGATCTTCAAAAAAGTTGTAGTGGACATCCCAAGCTTTTCAAAAAGCTATCATGGGACAAAATTGGAGTTCGTTTGGGTGTTGAAAGATTGCTTAAAATTCAAGGCTAGAAAGTTAGAGAAATCCTAATCACCGTAGGATTTGGGGCATATCTTAAGTTTCTGAGATCTAATTGAGGTGATTCAAAAGCCCAAAGTCAACTACACATTCTTAGCTACAACTTTCATGAAGAGCCCAAGTCCGAAAGAAGTCTCCATCTACCTCGAAATCAGCTTACAAGGTTGCACAATTCAGAGTTCTTCGAATGATTTAGCACGACACCCTGTTAGTATTTTGACCATACATTTTTGCACGAAAGATTAATTCTGTGGTCCAGAAACCCTAAACCCTAATTTAATTTCCCTTGCAAGCTGCCCACTCTGATACCAATCCTACACAGTCGGAAGCAGGATCACAATTGAACAAGAAAATGACCAAGAAAGTTTGGAAGCATAGGAAGTGTGGATTGCATTAGATAAGCAGTGAAAGTCCATGAGTCAAACATAAATAGAATGGTATATTCCTCACAAGTATGGTTTTGCACTCGATAGACCATCTGGTAGTGCAGGGTAGTAGCGATTCTGGAATCAACTTGTCTGCGCCTCTGTCTGCACCACCAAAATGGCTAGATATTTTAAGTGAAAATCTTTTCAAAGGTCTTATAAGCTGAAGAAGTCTCACTAAGAAAGTTAGGAAGCAACTTCTAAGACAAAAATAATAGAACTACGGACAATGAAGAAGGAATATAACTTAAACACAGACCACAGCAGGTAGCATGCACGAGAAATTAAGTTAGGCTTTAGGTTTACGCTATATATATTGTTGTTCTTTTAGCTGTTAAGAGGGGGTTTTTTCTTCTTTATATTTTTCAAATTTAGTTTTTCATTAGTATAGGTTAGTTTAGACAGATTTTTTGGCTTCGTTTTAAGGATTCAAGTTTGTGAATATTTCAACGTACTGTAAGTTTGTTTTGCATATCATTAATGGAGTTCATTTTCTTTTCACTTTCTCTGTTTATTTACTGTTTTATTATTTCATCCATGCTAGGCTAGAATTTTATTACTAATTCAACCCATCAATGATGGGTGGATCTTTATTTAAATGTTGGATGTGATCGAATCCAAGCATGCAACGTAAAAGTTGCATGTTAAGGTTGACCGACCCTAAAAAGTGTTTCGGGTTCTACCTCTTAAGTGCAAGAGGGCAGTCGTAGTTTTAAAACTCGGTGAGTCCGAGGTCGAATCCACAGGGAGGGCTTTGTTAAAAGTTCTAGACTTGTTCTCTTAATTAGTAGGTGAACCTAAATTAATTTAAACTAATTTTTTAGCAACTCAAACTTTTGTTTTAGATTCTAAATGAAAGAAATTCAATTTAATTTAAAAATGCAAACAAAGCATCTACTCTAAATTCTAAAGCGAATAAATCAACTCATAAATTAAATTAAATAACAAGCACAATACTAAAAAGGTTCTTGATCCAACTTTCAAGTCCGGGTAGTCCACTACTTTACCTTGGGATGTTTTTATTCAAAACTAGATTAGGGTTTAATTCGAAAAGTGTTAAGAATATTTTAATCAAAGGTCAGTACCAGTGATCTCACGTGGATATGGTTAAAGACCTTTGTTTCCGAAAGTTTTTCAAACAAACGAAACTAGAAATGAATTCGAAACCTATTTTTAACCTTATTCGAAAGTATGTAAACGGTTATATTCGAAAACCCATACCAGTGACTTCAAATGAGTGTGGTTAAAGATTTTCGATTTCGAATGTTTTCAAAACAAGTTGAAAATAGATTTTAACACTGTAGATCCTTACGCATGAGCTCTCACAACCCATGCGAAGGGTCTACTAACACCCTAAGATTTTTTGTGAACTACCCATTCTTGATTCGTTGAATCAAGAACTAGGGTTTTACGCTAAAACTACTTTAAGCATCTTAAAAACAATAAAATAGCATTCAATCATACGAAAAGAGAATTGAAACAAGCAAAACATGATATTACGAAACAAATCGAAATAAAACAAAATAGATTAAAGTGCAACTTACAACGTAAAGTGAATATAAAAGACGAGGTGAAGAATCACTACAAAGACAACGATGAAAGCTCCAACGAAAACCATGAATCCACGCATCCAAGTTCAAAAACTAATCTTAAAACTATCAAAATTCTATTCTAACTCTCAATTGAAAGTGCAAAATCAAAAAGGGCTTCCCCCCTTTCTTGGCCGTCCAATAGCTCCCTTTATATATGCCAAGAAACCATAGAAGAGGAGCTTTTACGTGGCTATTGTAAATCACGGGTGGTCCCGACCATCTGGAGAGGGGGTCGGGACCGTCTGAAGTTTTGAACTTTCTGTGGTCCCAACCGTCTGGGTGACGGTGGGGACCGTCTAGTTTTTCCTTCTTTGCTTTCTTTCCTTCTCTTGGTTGGGTCTTTGGGCTAGTCTTTTCCATCGAAGATGAGGTTCGAACCATGACTTTTTCTGTCTTCTTGGCCCTCTCCATAGCTATAAACTTCGACATCCTTGCCCTTTTTCCTACAAATAAAATAATAAAAGTATAAGTAACACCATAACACTAAAACTTCAACTTTACTTATTTTAATGTATGAATAAGTGTTGAGTTAGGAAGTTTGTAATTACACTTTTCAAGTGTAATCAAAGGTTCTTATTCTCTTAATCTATTTTCTAATGCTTTCAAAACCTTCGAAAACTTGTGTAGTTGATCATATTTCCTTTAAATCACTGGTAACTATAGAAGATTATAACTTTCTTAATACTTTGAAAACAAACGAAATAGATTTAGATATGTTTTTTGCTTTCTTTCTCTTTTGATTTTCAAAGTCTTCGATAACATGTAACCTCGATCATATTTTGTTGAAATCCCTCATGACGTTACACGATTAAAACTTTCTTTACATTTTGAAATCAAAGAAAAGAGATTTGGACCAAAGAATGTTTTTAAGATGATATCTTTTTGATTTTGTTTATCCTAAATATGATTTTAAAACTATGCTTGGAAATTAAAGCTTTCACGATGAAATCTTTCCGATTTACTTTTTCTAAACGTGAGCTGTAAACCGAGATAATAATCACATCCAAATATGAGAATACGGTATTCACCCAGATTGGTAGGTTGGATCAAGATCTTAAATTATCTTGAATGCGTAGTGTTATTGCTTTCATTCTAGTTTAATTTAATTACTGAATTTAGTTTATTTATTTCAAAGATAGAAAATAAAAAATTTTCAAAACCCAAAATCAAATTTTCTTTTACTGTTTTTAAAACGAAACCAGTAGATAGAAGAACTTAGAAAATCCTACTGTTTAATCTCAAGGTTCCATGTGGATTTGACTTGGGCCTCACCGAGTTAAAACTACACCGTACACCCTTGCACTTGGGGTTAGTTTAGACGCACTATTTAGATGCGGTCAAGTTTTTAGCACCGTTGCCTGGGAACTTAGTTTTGATTCATTAGGATAACTTTAAGTTACTCTTCTACTGTTTCCCTTAAAATAAAAAAAAAAGAGAGTCTTGAACATGAATTGTTTTTCTTATAATTCTAGTTCACCAGGTACCACTCACCCACTCATTGGTTATTTAGGCAGCATTTATGGAATTGATTTTTGTCTGAAAACCTTCTCTATGCTACTAAATTTCTTAGGTTTGAGCGTGAGGACCCTAGGCTTCATTTAGAATATTTTGAGTCAATTTGTTTCTATTGCATGAATGGTTATATGGATGACACTTTTAAGTATCATTTTTTCCCGTTATCATTATGCGGAGTGGCTGATAATTGGTGTTGTGCTGCCACTTGCTATATTAGTACTTGGGAAGAGCTACAAAATGATTTTATCAGAACTTTTATCCTCAAATTTCAAAACTTCGACCTCCAGTTTCAACTTGAAAAATTTTCTCAAAATTATGGAGAAGAAATTTATCATTGTTCGGAGAGATTTAAAAATTTATTAAACAGTTACCCAAATTTTAATATTGAGTTATGGCTCATCATTTGATTTATCTATAATGGTTTATTTTTGGAGATGCACCACACTCTTGAGGAGCTCTCCAGTGGTAAGTTCCTTGACTTTACTTCGGAGTCGGCATGGGACTTTCTTGAGTCACTCTGCGAGCATACTCAACATAAGGAAGAAATTAACTTAAAAGTCAATTCTAGTGCACATGAGACTTACACACATATTGACTCTACATTAAATGATAGATTATTTGAGTCCACAACATGTCCTTATGTCCGTCCACTCACCGAAGCTGAAATTGTTAAATCTAGGGCCTTTTTGTTTCTTGCATGAGAAAATCCTAATTCAAAAACTTAGACTTTGAGTGGAGCAACTATTCTGACAATGGTTGGGACATTGAAGGGAATGATCCCTTTGACTCATTCCTACCAGACACTAACATGCACCAGACTTCATTTGTTGAGAGTTCAGAGGACATGCCAACTAATACCACTATAGAGCTTGAAGCTCATTGCACCCTGACAACTCAGGTGACCTTGGAAAGTCTTAATACTCATTCTGAGAGCTTTAATGGCATCGGTTCAGGGAGCATATTGTTGAGCCGATCATGTTCTACTACACCACTCACTAAGACCACTTCTGATATATCTTTTTCTATTAGGGCTAGTGCACTTGATGATTTACTTGTTGAGACCCTTACATTTGAGTGGAAGTATGATTCCAGTTATGGTTGGGTTCCTACTTCAATTCTCGAGGACTTTCATGAGAGTGAATTTTCTTTATCATCCTTTGAGAGTTTGACAGACAGGCCAGAGAATGAGAGTGGTGCACACCTCTCCTCTTTTGCCTTCACCCCAATTGAGAATCCTACTAAGGGAACTGATATGCTTTCACTAAAATTGACCACACATTTACGGAAGTGGTGGAGACCAAAGAGGTAATTTGCATTGATTTTTTAGGTGTCGAGGGGATACTAGAGAACACACAACCACATTCCATGTTCACATATGCAAATAACTTTGGGCCATATTTGGGATTCAAAGATCCCCACAAAGCCATGCATTCTCCAGCATTCTCTACACTAGGAGCACACTCATTCTCAGTATCTCTTGGACCCAAGGAGAATATTTCATTCCTAAAACCATTTGGTGAGACTTGGGAGAGATTAAGAGTTGGACAGTATATTTTTACATTAACCCTTGTATATTAGTAGATTAGATTTTATTTATTCATTTTTGTTATCTTTTTACCTAGATTAAATTTAATTTTCTTTTATATGTTTATTCTAACAATTTCTCTTATAGAAGTTTTATCTTTCTTTTAGTACAGTTTGATTTAAAGGAATAAATTGCTTGAGTTCTTTTATTTTCTTCAAATAAGGATGCCTTGAGGTAACATCCTTCATTTCTCTTTTATTTAATTTTGCACTTCGAAATTGGTACTTTACATTTATAATTGCTGTTGTTGGGAGTACTGTAGAATCTAAATTTGGGGGATGTATTGGGTGATGCCTTAAGTGGCTTGAATAATAGGTGCATGCTTGGTTTATTTTGTGCTTTGTTCTTACTTGTGCCATTTGTGGTTATTGTTTCATGCTCATCATCATGCTTACTTTGCACACTACCAACCCACATATCCTTTATGGTTCTCATATTGAGGACAATGTGAATTTTAAGTTGAGGGGAGGGTTAGCATGATGACCTTTTGTGCCAAAATTGCAAAATTTAAAAATTTTTGAGCTTCCTTAAGCTAGAATACATGAATTTAGCACATTTGTACATGCATGTTAGCCCTTTTTGGTTTGGTTGATTGTGGAATTGAGTGGGAGAGTGATAAATGAGTCTTGTTTAAGCTTTAATAGGAAACTTAGTTGAATCTGAGTGTATAATGACCCTGTGCATTTTTGACTATCATGGAGAAAAGCTTATGTGCTTAGGAGTAGATTTTGTTTAATATTGGTTAATTGAGCATTCTTGGACTAGGTGGAGACTTATACCCCTAATGATGAGCTTTTAAGCCTATTATTCTTTTCTTGAGGGTTGCACATAATCACAGCTCTTTTATTCTTCACTTTGGTTTTCAATGCACCAATTGCATCATACACACTTTCATAAGTTTCACTTAGCACATTATGAGTTGTTGCAAGCTTTCAATATGATGCTAGGCCATCTTTGCTATTATTGGGCCTTCTTGTCCTTCTTTGGTTATGAATTACCCTAGAAGCCAACCTGAAACCTTGTAATAAAGTGTGTGATATATATATATATATATATATATTTTGGTTCCCACCTTATATTATCCCTTAACCTTATTCACACACTTTAAGTCTTACCATTTTTTGGGTTATAAAAGTGCCTTAATGTTAATGATATGAACGGCGGTTGGGAATGAAAACTTTTGAGAGCATATTGAGAGGAAATATTGGATAGAGAATTCAACTGATGTATATTTCATTATTTCAAAAACATAAAAAATAAAAAATAAAAAATAAAAAATAAAAAATAAAAAAGCAAAAAGAGAAAAGAAAAAAGAGAAAAGGAGAAAAATGAAAAGAAAATTTATTATTCCTTTTGTTTGTGAAATTATAGGATTGGTACATTATTTGCAATATTTGCAGTTGTCCCAAAGGTAGTATTTAGTGTAAATAGGCTTCTTGTTAGGATTCTTGTTGGGGTTTGGAGAGGAAATGGGTATTTTGAGACTTGTGCGCACTTGAGCATCTTTATCCTAAGACATGTGCTTTGATTTCCATATCTTCCATTATTAACCATTACCCTTGACCAAGTTACAACCAAATAAAGACCTAGTGGATTCTAAGCAAGCAACTCTTGTATTGTGCATGTAACGATCTTAGGTAGGTTGTGTGGTGTGATCTATTGCACATGCATTGGAACATGGTTATGAGCTGCCCACATTGAATTTCATTTTAGTTCACTTACTTATTTGTGGGGTTATGTGCAACTAGGATAGCATCATATGCTAATAGGTATGTGTGAACCCTTGATGAGTGAATTCTATTCTACAAGTGGTACCCTGTGAGTTTTTGAAGTCAAAACCTAGTTTCGTTTATGCTCTTGCGACCTCGTTGAATGAATGAAACAATTTTGTATACATGATCTTTCTACTTTGATAGTCCATGCATTTATGCTTAGCACTTGGGAATTACACATGATATTTGGGTTTTGTGACTTGTTGGGCTTGAGCTTGATTCAATTTTGATCCTAATCACTTTTTGACACCTTGAGACCATACCATAAATGTTTGTGTGTAGCATCGCTGTAAACCCTCACGAGACCTTACTGGTCCACTAGGGGAAACCTAGGGGTTTAAAGGGCTTGTCTCACACAATAAGTGTGGCCATGTGTCTCCTATGAAAATTGACCTCCCTTTTTGTTTGAGTTTTTACTTATATTTGTTTTTGAATAAGTTGAGAATGCTTGGTTTATACCATTTAGTCCTAAGATTTGAATTCTTTTCATTACTGGGGACTAGCAATAGGTAAGTTGGGGGTTGTGATTACACTTGAAAAGTATAATCATAAACCTTGATTTTTATGCTAATTCTGATAATTTATGTTCTAATATGTTTGTCTCAGTTTAATTTTGTTTATTTATGTTACTTTATTCATTTATACATGTTTTAGTAGAAAATACACCAAAATAGCTTGTTAGAACGAGATAGATGCACAATTTTGACATAGGAGGAGTTCCAGAATTTAAAAATGGTCTTCAAAAAAGTTGCAGTGGACACCCCAAGCTTCTCAGAAAGCTATCATAGGACAAAATTGGAGTTCGTTTGGGCCTTAAAAGATTGCTTAAATTTCAAGGCTAGAAAGCTAGACAAATCCTAATCACCATAGGATTTAGGGCATATCTTGAGTTTTTGAGATCTAATTGAGGTGATCCAAAAGCCCAAAGTCAACAACACATTCTTAGCTACAATTTTCATGAAGAGTCCAAGTCTGAAGGAAGTCTCCATCTACCCCAAAATCAGCTTACAAGGTTGCACAATTCAGAGTTCTTTGGATGATTCAGCACGACACCCTGTCAGTATTTTGGCCATATCCTTTTGCTCACAACTCTGATTGATGCAATTCTTTTTGGGTTGGAAAAAAGACTCAAAGGGATATAACTTTCATGTTGTAACCAAAGATTGATTCTATGGTCCGACATCCTTTCAGGTGGTCCGGACCACAGCGGGCATCATTTTATTGGCCTTCTTTGTTTAAAGACGTGCATCATTTTTGCACCGCAAGCGATAGATGTCAACGCTTGGGAAGTTTAACACGTAGAAACATGATGCCCTTATCCCCTATTCTTGTTTTAAAAGTCTTTGACTATTGGGGAATAGATTTCATGGGTCCTTTCCCAATTTCACAAAGATATGAATACATCTTAGTTGGGGTTGATTATGTTTCCAAATGGGTCGAAGCAATTGCCGCTAGAAATAATGATCATAACGTCGTGCTTAAATTCCTCCATGAGAACATATTCTCGCGTTTTGGAGTGCCAAGAGCAATTATTAGCGATGGGAGAAAACATTTCTGCAATCAGCCTGTGGGTACACTATTACTCAAATATGGAGTGGTCCATAAAGTTGGTACCTCTTACCACCCATAGATGAGTGGCCAAGTGGAACTTTCTAATAGGGAAATCAAATAAATCCTTGAGAAAATAGTTAACCCTAATCGCAAGGATTGGTTGCTACAATTGGTTGACTTTCTATGGGCATATCAAACAGCTTATAAAACAACCCTAGGGATGTCACTATATAGATTAGTTTATGGGAAGTCATGCCATTTACCTATTGAGTTAGAACATAAAGCATATTGGGCCATTAAACAATTCAACGCTAATATTGATGAGGCCGGGCTTCACCGTAAACTTCAGATTATAGAAATGGAGGAATTAAGAAACGATGCTTATGAGAATGCTCGAATTTACAAGAACAAGATGAAGAAAGTACATGACCAACATATTTCGAGACGTTCTTTTCACGAGAGTCAAAAAGTACTTCTTTATCGATCATGACTTCATCTATTTCCTAGCAAATTGCAATCTAAGTGGTCTAGCCCATTTATTGTGAAACATGTTTCTGAACATGGAGCGGTTGAAATAGAAAATCTGAAAAATAAGAATAGGTTCAAAGTTAATGGGCATAGACTTAAACCTTATCTAGATAATTTCGTTGGTTCGATTGAAACATGGGATCTTTTAGATCCTCCACAGTATGAGTAATCCGAGATTAGCACGTTGTTGTAATTGTACCATATTTAGGGTTAGGATAGGTTTTGAGTTTTACCTTATTTTTAGAATTTTGATTTTGAGTTTAGTTCTTTTTTGGTTTTTCAAAACAAAACAAAAACAATGTTGAAGTATCCAATTCTATGGTTCGGACCACAGTGTGCATGTTGAGGAGTATTTTTAGGAGTGACCATTCTATGGTCCAGACGGTCCACGGGTGGTCCGGACCCTGCAACTCGGTTAAAAGGCTATTCGGCCACTTTAAACCTAAATTTCTCTCATTCAACTCCACTCTCTCTCAATCTTTCTCTACATATTTGTGAATCCATTCAAGATTAGGCCTTCCCGACGTTCGTTGAGCAACATTCCACACAAATCTTGTCATCTAAGCAACTTAAGGTAAGATTCTTCTCTACTTTGAGCCCTAGGTTGCTCTTTCTCAATTTTTCTTAGAACCCGAGCTTAATAGTCTCAAGGATTCCTAATTTCTGGCATGTTTGAATCCTATTTCGGATTTCAAACAATGGGCAGCTGGAAATTACTCATTTTTAGTGAATTTCTTCGCACCCCATCATCTTTCTCACTATGGGTCACAAATTGGGTTCGAGGGTTCAAAGAACCCCAAGGCTTTGGTTTGTCTTTGATTTATCTATTTTCAAAAGTTTCTTCTGCAATTAGTGTTAAGAGTTTCTTGTTCAGTTTGTTGTTTTGTGCAAGGGGACCCATCTATGGTGGATGTTGTATGGCCACCTAGATTATCAAATAGACCCATCTATGGTGGATGTTGTATGGCCACTTAGATTATTTCTATTCAACACAATCACTTTGGTTTCAATTTACATTTTTATTAATAGAATTGGGCCACTGAACTTGTGTGGACATCGAGGTTGCATAGTGATTAATTCAATATTCTCTTGGTATTTTTGTAGCTACCATGGCCCCATGAGTCAAGAAAACTGCAAATAGAAAATTAGGGTCTAGCTCTTTTGATAGAAGTAGATTCCGGGGGAAAGATGTTGAGAGAAAGTATGATAAGACTTAGGGAAATAAACCAGTGGTTATTAAACATTTCTGGCAAATAGACCAATTTAGGTGTGAAGAGTTTATGTTAGAGCAGAACTTTGAGAGGTGACAATGACTCCGCATTGCTAGGTTTCACGCTTATTACATAATTGATTTAGTAAATGAATTTTTTGCCAACTTTAGAGAAGGGCCCATCATCAGGAGAAAGGTAGAGAAAGACTTACTAGTTGGGTTCGGGGGGCTGAGATTACACTTACACCTGAAGCTTTTGCTCATGTCTTTCAGTTACCTTGAGTTTAGAACCAAGAATTCACCTACCCTACTGAGGGCACCCCACCATTCCCCATTGTGGTCTCAGAAGTTCTATTAGAAGACAAAGAATGGACTGGGGAATATAGAAAGCCGATGTCAATACTTAAAGATAAATATTGGGCACTTCATGCATTTTCATGCACAAACCTGTTGCTGCAAAACAGGAACTCAGATTGTACTCCCCTTAGAGCTCGGTTGATTTTTGCTATTGGAACGGGGATGACTATTGATTTGCCCTCGTATATTTGGCACCAAGTGGCTTATACCTATGAGCATCTTGAAGCCCTAGCTGCCCTACCCTTCGGAAGAGCTCTCACAGAGATCTTTAGAAAAAAGAGGGCCCACATCACGGATGACATGCCCATAGCCTTATGACTACAACCTTTTAACATCACATCTTATGTCAAATCTCGAGGCTTAATATTAAAGAAGAAAAGGAGGATAGAGGAGTCAAAGGAGGAAGGTGAACCATCCCAGGCCCTAGAAGAGCCAGAGGAGGATGAAGAGGAGGTTACTACTACAGAGTTAGCTGCTTAGATTGGAGTTTTGGCTGATCATCTTAGTCACATGGAGTGGAATTGGGAAGATGATCACCAGCTCCTACTGCGCATTCACCAGACCCAACAAACTCAAGGTCACCTCTTGTAGAGCATTTTGGATTACATCTGAGAGTCTCATCCACCTCCACCTCCTCAATGATTGGATACATATCTATTTCTTTTCTTTTTGAGAGTTTAGGATTGAGTTTCATTGTTTCATTTGTTAATCCTAAAACTTTGTACCTAATTATAGTTAGTTTGGATTGATGTATAACTATTTTGACTATTTTAATTTGCTATTTTTCTTAATTGCTTTTTGACCGCTTCTAAATAGTGCGTCTAAACTAACCCCCAAGTGTAAGGGTGTACGGTATAGTTTTAACTCGGTGAGTCCGAGGTCGAATTCACAGGGAGCCTATGTTATTTAGTTTCTAGATTATGATGTGATTCCTAGGTTTGAATGTAAACTAAGTTTGAAGATCAATTAGAACTAAATTCTAGGGTTTTGCAAGTTTAAAATTCAAATTAAAAACAACTTAACGACATATTAACAGAATTTAGCAATTAAAAATTTGATTTTGGATTTCAAGGAATTAAATATTAACTAAATGAATTCTATCTAATTTTAACGTGTAGGAAAATAATCTAACCTAAAATTTCAATGTAATAATTCAATTAACTCAAATGAAAGGAATTTAAATGACAATAATAATATTTAAGGTTCTTGATCCAACTTTCAATTCCGAATAGTCTACTACTTCACTATGGGATGCATTGTAACTACAATCTATAGCTCACGTGAAAGGATCTATAGATTGGAAGAATGTCTTCGTTAAAGTTCATAAAATTCCCAATACTCAGTTTTAAAATCTCGTTTAGGATAATAAAATCGAAAAGATTTTCTAAGAAAACACTTGGGTTCAAACCTGAATTAGGGTTTGTACAAAAATTATTAAGAAGGTTTTAATAAAAAGTTTTTACCAGTGATTACAGAGAATTTAGTTAAAAACTTTTGTTTTCGAAAGCTTTTCAAACAAACAAAACCAGATTTGGATTCAAAATCTATCTTCAGTTTGCCCAAAAATATTGTATTAATTTTAAACCGAAAACCTTTACCAATGATTACAGAGAATGTAGTCAAAGGTTTTTGTTTTCGAAAGCTTTTGAAACAAAATTAAAATAGATTTTCAAACAGTAAATTCCTACGCATAAGTGTTTGCAAACCATGCGAAGAATCTACGCACATCCCATAGCCTACAATAAACTACCCTTCCTTGATTCGTTGAATCAAGAACTAAGGTTTTACGCTAGCATGCTTTTAAACAAAACAAAAAGAACCATTGAACATATTTTCAATTGATCTACTGAATAAAACAAACAACTCATATCACTAATTGAAAGAACGAAATAGAACGTACTTGGAAAGAAATTCTGAAATGAAGTATTGAATAATAATTACTGAAACGAACGTAACAAAGGCTTCAAAAACACGTAAAAACATCCCATGAATGAATAAAATCTCTCAAAACTCTCTAAAATATATTAAGAATATATGTATGCTCCCCCTAGAGTCGGCCATGTAGTAGGGATTGTATAGAAGTTACAAAGAAACCCTAAAAGATGGACTTCAAAATGTGCGTGCCTACACACTGTGGTCCCAACCGTCTAATAGGGGGTCCCGACCACAGAAACTTTGTTCTTCAAATTCTGCTTCTTGTTTGTTGCTGGTTCCTTGGGGTGGTCTAGACCATCCTAGGGGAGGTTGGAACCACTTCATTCCCTTCATCTTCTAGGTCACTTTTATCATCATAATCTTCAAGTATTTCACCATTTTCCCTGCAATTAAGAAAATAACCACTATAAGTAATAGAATAATGATAAAACTTCAAAATAAACTACTTAAATGCATCAATGACTATCCAAAAGTGGAGTTTGTAATTACACTTTTCAAGTATAATCACACCTTCCAACTTGAGTGTTGCTAGTCCCTAGTAATACCCTTTATTAAAATGAAATGCAACTACTATCCTATTTCTCTTTTCGTTGGAAACACAGTTACACTTAGCTTCGTGCAGCAAGCCCTTTAAACCCTTAGGTTCCCCCTAGTGGACGGGTAAGGTCTTGTGAGGGTTTGCAGTGATGCTACCCATAAACATCTATGGCATGGTCTCAAAGTGTAAAAAAGTGATCAAGATCTAAAATGAATCAAGCTCAAGCCCAACAAGTCACAAAACCCAAATATCATGTGTAATTCCCAAGTGCTAAGCATAAATGCATAGACTATCAAAGTAAGAAGAGCATGTGTGCAAAATTGTTTCATTCATTCAACAAGGTTGCAAGAGCATAAACAGAGCTAGGTTTTGACTTCAAATTCTCATAAGATACCACTCATAGAAAGGAATTTACTCATCAAGGGTTCACACATACCTATTAGCATATAATGCTATCCTAGTTGCACATAACCACACAAATAAGTGAGTGAACTGAATTGAAGTTCAAAGTGGACAGCTCATAACCATGTTCTAATGCATATGTAAGAAATCACACCACACAACCTACATAAGACCACTACATGCATAATACAAGAGTTGCTTGCTTAGAATCCACTAGGTCTTTGTTTTGGTTATGACTTGGCCAAGGGTAATGGTTAACAATGGAGGATATGGAAATCAAAGCACAGGTCTTAGGATAAAGATGCTCAAGTGAGCTCAAGTCCCGAACTACCCATTTCCTTTCCAAACCTCAACAAGGATTCCAACAAGAAGCTTATTCAAAAACTTACAAACCACTCATGGGACATTCTCAATAATTATAATACAATGCATAAGTCCCAAAATTACACGAGCAAAAAAGAATGACAAACTTGTTTTTTTCTTTTCTTTTTTTTTTCTTTATTTTTTTATTTTTCTCTATTTTTTCTTTTTTCTTTTCTTTTTTTCTTTTTTTTCTTTTTTTCTTTTTTTCTTTTTTTTTGTTTTTGAAATAATGAAAATACATAAGCTAGATTCGCCACCCAATATTTCCCCCCAATATGCTCTAAAAATTTTCCATTCCTAACCCCCATTCACATCATTGACATTGAGGCACTTTTACAACCCAAGACATGTGAGGGTAAGGCTTAAAGCGTGTGAATAAGGTTAAAGGATAATAGATGAGGTGGGAACCAAAGAAAATATATATATATATATATATATATATCACACACTTAATTAAAAAGGCTTCAAGTTGGTTCATTGGGCAATTTCATATCAAGGAAGGATAAAAAGGCCTAAAAATAGCAAAGAGGGCCTAGCATCATGTTCAAAGCTTGCAACAACTCATAATGTAGCAACTGAAACTCATGCAAATGTGTGTGATGCAATTGGTGCATTGAAAACCAAAGTGATGAACAAAAGAGCTGTGATTATGTGCAACCTCTCAAGAAAAGAATAATAGGCTCAAAAGCTCACCATTAGGGGTATAAGTCTCCATCTAGTCCAAGAATGCTCAATTAACCAATGTTAAACAAAATCCACTCCTAAGCACATAAACTCTTCTCTATGATAGACAAAAATATATGCATAAGGTCATACACACTCAATTTGAACTAAGTTTCCTATTAAAGCTTGAACAAAACTCACTCATCACTCTCTCATTTAATTCCACAATCAACGAACCAAAAAGGGCTGTCATGTAGGTACAAACGTGCTAAATTCATGTATTCAAGCTTGAGGATGCTCAAAAATTTTAAAATTTTGCAATTTTGGCACAAAAGGTCATCATGCGAACCCTACCCCCAACTTAAAATTCACATTGTCCTCAATGTTTGAACCATGATGCATATGTGGGCCTGTAGTGTGCAATAGTGAGCATAATGATGAGCATGAAACAATAACCACAAAAAGCACAAATAAGAACAAAGCACAAATTAAACCAAGCATGCACCCATTATTCAAGCCACTTAAGGCATCACCCAATACATCTGATTACACTTGAAAAGTATAATTACAAACTCCACTTTTGCATAGCTATTAATGCGTTTAAGTCGTTTATTTTGAAGTTTTATCATTATTTTATTACTTATAGTAATTATTTTCTTAATTGCAGGGAAAAGGAAAAAATAAGTGAGATTAGCAGCGATGAAAGTGGCTGCCGAGGAGAGAAAAATGGTCCAAAGTTCAAGATGGTTGAAGTGGTGTGCAGCTGAAGTTCCAGCTTGACACCTTGTCAGTATTTTGACCATATCTTTTCACTCACAACTCGGATTGACCTGATTCTTTTTGGGTTGGAAAGAAGACTCAAAGTGGTACAACTTTTATGTTTTAGCCGAAGCCTGAATCCATCATCGTCAAGGTCAAAATCGCATTGGAAGTTGAGGACAGAAAGCTGTCAGAAGCAGCAAACGAGAAGCAGAACTTGAAGAGCAAAGTTTCTGTGGTCCGGACCCCCTGCCAAACGGTCCGGACCATAGTGTGTTATGCGTGCGTGGCTTAATTCCGTCTTTTAGGATTTTCCTTGTAACTTCTTTATAACCCATGCTACATGCCCGACCCTAGGGGAGCCATAGTTTAGTTTTACATAGCCTTAATTTAGTTTTTCCATTCTTTTTAGAGTTTTAGGTAGTTTTTAGAGAGTTTTAATGTTCGTGTAATGCTTTTACTGATCTTCGAAGCCTTCGTAGTTTTCATTACAGCCGTAGTCATTTAATACTCTATTTCAGCATTGATTTCAGAGTACGTTTACTTTCATTCTTCATTTTAATAATATTGTTTCTTCATCTTATTCCTTAGATCCATTAAATATGTCTTCGATGAATGTTTTCGTTTCATTTACAAGCATGCTAGTGTAGAAACCCTAGTTTTTGATTCAACGAATCAAGAAAGGGTAGTTTACTCTAATCTATGGGATGTACGTAGACCTTTCGCATAGTTTGCGAAAACTCATGCGTAGGGGTCTACAACTTTTGAACATTTGCGTAGACCATTCGCATGGTTTGCGAAAAAGGATGCGTAGGGATCTACAATTTTTAAACCTAGTTCAGTTCTTTCAAAAGCTTTCGAAACCAAAAACCTTTGGCTATATTCTCTATAATCACTTGTAAAGGTTTTCGATTAAAATTTTCTTAATAATTTTGAAGAACTGAAAATTCAGATTTTGAATTCCAATTTGAATTGGTTTATTTTAGAAATATTCAAAAACAAAAATTTTTGACTATATTCTCTGTAATTACTGGTAAAGGTTTTCGATTAAAATTTTCTTAATAATTTTGGATAAACTAGAAAAATTGGATTCGAATCCGAATTCGAATAGGATTGTTTGAGAACCCTTCGAAAACAGAAGTTTTTGACTATATTCTTTGTAATCACTGGTAAAGACTTTTGATTAAAACTTTTGAATAGTTATTTAGGCAGTATTTATGGAATTGAATTTTGCCTAGAAATTTTTCTATGCTACCTAAATTTTATGGACTTCAACATGAGGACCCTAGAGTTCATTTAGAACGTTTTGAGTTAGTTTGTTTCTATTGCACGAGTGGTTACGTGGATAACACATTTAAGTATAATTTTTTCCTGTTATCATTATGTGGAGTAGCCGATGATTGGTGTCGTGCCGCTACTTGGTCCATTAATATTTGGGAAGAGTTACAAAATGATTTTATTGCAAATTTTCTCCCCAATTTTCAAAACTTCACTTTCCGCTTTCAAATTGGAAATTTTTTTTTAAAAAGGGTGAAGTATTTTATAAATGCTGGGAGAGATTTAAAAACCTTTTAGAAACTTTCCCAAATCATGGACTAGATTTAGGGTACATTCTAGGCATATTCTATAAGGCTTTACCTTGTGAGTTATACCAAGTGTTTGATAAAATCTTAGGTAGGGAATTTCTTGACCTTACCCTAGAAGAGGCATGGTCATTTTTTGAATTTCTCTATGAACACACTAAGCCACAAGAAAAACTTGAACCTAGTTTTGAACCTCATTCACTTGAAACCCACACTAACCCTTTCCCACATCCTCCTACTTCACTTAATTCTCATGATCAATCCTTAGAAAATAGAGTAGGTGAGGAGTTCAATTATTTGGATATTGCAAGCCCTTACCCCACTCTACTCACCAAGGGCCAGTATAAGGAACCCCTAGATCATTGGCTTACTGAATCTAACAATAGACAAGTTGAGTCACTCTGCGAGCAAACTCAACATAGGGAAGAAGTCAACTTAAAAGTCGATTTTAGTGCACATGAGACTTCCACACATATTGACTCTACATTAGATGATACATTGTTTAAGTCCACAGCATCTCCTTATGTTCGTCCACTCACTGAAGCTGAAATAGTTAAGTCTAGGGCCTTTTTGTTACTTGCACGAGAAAATTCTAATTCAAAAACCTTAGACTTTGAGTGGAGTGATTGTTTAGATAATGGGTGTGATAATGAAGGGAATGAGTCCTTTGACTCATGCCCAGTAGACTCTAACATGCACAAGATTTCATCTGTTGAGATTTTAGAGGACATGCCAACCAACACCACCATAGAGCTTGAAGCTCATCCCACTCTAACAACACAAGTAAGCTTGGAAAGTCCTAATACTCATTCTGAGAGCTTTATGCTATAGGTTCAGGGGAGCACATTATTGAGCCAGTCAGTTTAGCTTCATCATGTTGTACCACACCACTCACTAAGACCACTTCTGATATATCTTTTCCTACTGGGGCTAGTACACTTGATGACTTACCTATTGAGACCCATATATTTGAGCGGCAGTATGATTCTAATTATGGTTGGGTTCCTACTTTAATTCCACATGATATTCATGACAGTGAATTTTCTTTATCATTCTTTGAGAGTTCAACAGATAGGCTTGAGAGTGAGAGTGGTGCACACCTCTCCTCTTTTGCTATCACCCCAATTGGGAATCTTACTAAGGGAACTGAACATGTTTTGACTAAGAATGACCACACATTTAGGGAAATGGTGTCAACCAAAGAGATAGTTTGCATTAACTTCTTAGGTGTCGAGGGGATACTAGAAAACATACAACCACATTCCATGTTCACATATGCATATAACCTTGGGCCATATTTGAGATTCAAGGATCCCCACAAAGCCATGTATTTTCTAGTGTTTTCTGGACTAGGAGCACACCCATTCTCGATACCTCCTGGGCCTAAGGAGAATATTTTATTCCTAAAACCATTTCGTGAGGCTTGGGAAAGATTAGGAGTTGGATAGTCTACTTTTGCATTAATCCTTGTATATTAGTAGATTAGATTTTTCTTTCTTTATTTTTGATTTATTGTTAGTTTAACTTTTCTTTCATTTTCTTTTTATTTTGTCTTTCTACTAACTCTTTTCTTCTTGTTTTATTTTTCTTTTATTTTTATCTTCTTTTAATTCTAACATATTGCTTGTATAGTTCTTTTGTTTTTCTTCAAATAAGAAAGCCTTGAGGTAATATCTTTCCTCTCCCTTTTATTTAGTTTTACACTTTCAATTGGTACTTCATATATATATTGGTTGTTGTTGGGAGTGCTGTAGAATCTAAGTTGGGGGGATGTATTGGGTGATGCCTTAAGTGGCTTGAATAATGGGTGCATGCTTGGTTTAATTTGTGCTTTGTTCTTATTTTTGCCTTTTGTGGTTATTGTTTCATGCTCATCATCATGCTCACTATTGTACACTACAAACCCACATATGCATCATGGTTCTCACATTGAGGACAATGTGAATAAGTTGGGGGGTAGGGTTCGCATGATGACCTTTCTGTGCCAAAATTGTAAAATTTTAAAATTTTGAGCGTCCTTAAGCTTGAATACATGAATTTAGCACATTTGTACGTACATGCCAGCCCTTTTTGGTTTGGTTGATTGTGGAATTGAGTGAGAGAGTGATAAATGAGTTTTTTTCAAGCTTTAATAGGAAATTTAGTTCAAATTGAGTGTGTTATGACCTTGTGCATTTGTTTTTACTATCAGAGAGAAGAGTTTATGTGCTTAGGAGTGGATTCTGTTTAACATTGGTTAATTGAGCGTTCTTGGACTAGGTGAAGACTTATACCCCTTAATGGTGAGCTTTTGAGCCTATTATTCTTTTCTTGAGGGGTTGCACATAATCATAGCTCTTTTATTCTTCACTTTGGTTTCCAATGCACCAATTGCATCACACAGACTTGCATTAGTTTCACTTGGCATATTATGAGTTGTTGCAAGCTTTGAACATGATGCTAGGACATCTTTACTATTGTTGGGCCTCTTTGTCCTTTCTTGGTTATGAATTACCCTAGGAACCAACTTGAAGCCATTTAAATAAAGTGTGTGATATATTTATATATATATTTTTCTTGGTTCTCACCTCATATATTATCCCTTAGCCTTATTCACGTACTTTTAGCATTACCCTCATATGTCTTGGGTTGTAAAAGTGCCTTAATGTCAATTATGTGAATGGGGGTTGGGAATGGAAATTTTTAAGAGATACTGAGAGGAAATATTTGGTGGAGAATCTAGCTGATGTATTTTCACTATTGCAAAAAAAAATTAAAAAAAATAAAAAAAAAGAGAAAAAGAAAAAAAAGAAGAAAAAAAAGAAAAAAAGAAAAAAAAATTGAGAGAGAAAAAAAAGTTTGTCATTCCTTTTTGGTTGTGCACTTTTGGGACTTGTGCATTATTGACCGCTCGTAAATAGTGCAGTGCTAATTAACCCCCAAGTGCAAGGGTGTGCGGTGTAGTTTTAATCTCGGTGAGTCCGAGGTCGAATCCACAGGGAGCCTATATGTTTCAGTTTCTAAGTTCAAATATGAATTGTAGGATTGAATTAGAATTAAAGTTGCAATTAACTTAAATTGGATTTGATAGAGTTGAAATTTGAGAAATTAAACTAAAAACAAAGTAATTACTAATTAAAGGAATGTTTCAACTTAAATAAAATTCGAACTAATTTAAATAACTCAGCAAATCAAAATTACTAAACTTAAATTTAAAGAATAACCTAATCTAATTGCAAACAAGATTTATAAGAAATTTAAAACAGTGATTTTATCAAATTGAAATTCTAATAGAAAAGGGTTCTTGATTCAACCTTCACAATTCCAAGTAATCTGTTATTTCACCAAGGGATGATTTTAAATACAATCCATAGTTCACGTCATAGGATCTATGGATTGGGAAAGATTTTCAATACATTCCAAAATTCCTCGATACACAGTTTTAAACTCACGTTTCATTATGGAAAATAAAACTGGAAATATTTTATGATAAAAACATTCGAGTTCAAATCTGATTTAGGAGTGAATAGATTCCAAAATTTCTCGATACACAGTTTTAAACTCACGTTTCATTATGGAAAATAAAACTGGAAATATTTTATGATAAAAACATTCGAGTTAAAAAGTTTTCTAAACAAACAAATCAGATTTGAAAATTGTAGATCACTTCACATAGGTTTTCAAAACCCATGCGAAGGATCTATGTTCATCCCTCAACTTATAACGAATCACCCTTCATTGATTCAGTGAATCAAGAACTAGGGTTTCTACTCTAGCATGATTTTAAATGAAACGAAAGCAATAAACGAAAGCATAAACATTAGATCTACCACTAGAAAATAATAAATCATATATTAAATTAACGAAACGAAAGTCAACTTACACGGCAAGCAACTCTGAAACTACGTAATGAAAGAGCAGTGCAGTGAAGAATAACCAAACATCGAACAACTCCATAAACAAGACAAGTAATTGAAAACTCTCTAAAAAAACTATTCTAAAACTCTCAAAGTATCTGAAAATATGAAAAAAAAGGTTCCTAAAGTATGTAGAACTAACAACTAGGGCTCCCTTGGGTCGGCCATGTAGCAGATGTTATAAAGAAGTTGTAAAGAAAACCCTAAAAGACGGAGTGAAGCCGCGCGCGCATAACACACTGTGGTCCGGACCATTTGGCAGGTGGTCCGGACCACAGAAACTTTGTTCTTCAAGTTCTGCTTCTCATTTGCTGCTTCTGACAGCTTTCTGTCCTCAACTTCCACTGCGATTTTGACCTCACAAACGATCGATTCAGGCTTCGGCTAAAGCACGAAAGTTGTAGCCCTTTGAGTCTTCTTTCCAACCCAAAAAGAATCAGGTCAATCCGAGTTGTGAGTGAAACGTTATGGTCTAAATACTGACAAGGTATCGAGCTGGAACTTCAGCTGCACACCACTTCAACTATCTTGAACTTTGGACCATTTTTTCCTCCTCGGAAGCCACTTTCAACACTGCTAATCTCACGTATTTTCCCCTTTTACCTGCAATTAAGAGAATAAACACTATAAATAATAAAATAACGATAAAACTTTGAAATTAACTACTTAAATGCATCAATGAGTATCAAAATGTGGAGTTTGTAATTACACTTTTCAAGTGTAATCACACCCCCCAACTTGAACGTTGCTAGTCTCTAGCAATGCCCTTTATTAAAATGAAATGCAACTACCATCCTATTTCTCTTTTCGTTGGAAACACGGCTACACTTAGCTACGTGCAGCAAGCCCTTTAAACCCCTAGGTTCCCCCTAATGGACGAGTAAGGTCTCGTGAGGGTTTGCAGTGAATTTACCCACAAAATTCTATGGTATGGTCTCAAAGTGTTAAAAAAATGATTAAGATCAACAATGAATCAAGTTCAAGCCTAACAAGTCACAAAACCCAAATATCATGTGTAATTCCCAAGTGCTAAGCATTAATGCATGGACTATCAAAGTAGAAACAGCATGTGTGCAAAATTGTTTCATTCATTCAACAAGGTTGCAAGAGCATAAATGGAGCTAGGTTTTGACTTCAAATGCTCACAAGGTACCACTCATAAAAAAGGAATTCACTCATCAAGGGTTCACACACACCTATTAGCATATGATGCTGACCTAGTTGCACATAACCCCACAAATAAGTGAGTGAACTGAAATAAAATTCAAAGTGGACAGCTTATAACTATGTTCCAATGCATATGTAAGAGATCACACCACACAACCTACATAAGACCACTACATGCAAAATATAAGAGTTGCTTGCTTAGAATCCACTAGGTCTTTGTTTTGGTTGTAACTTGGCCAGGGGTAATGGTTAACAATGGAGGATATGGAAATCAAAGCACATGTCTTGCGATAAATATGCTTAAGTGCGCACAAGTCCCGAACTATCCATTTCCTTTCTAAACCCCAACAAGGATTACAACAAGAAGCTTATTCACAAACTAATAAACGACTCATGGGACATTCAATAATCACAATCCAATGCACACGTCCCAGAATTACACGAACAAAAAGAAATGGCAATCCTTTTTTTTTTCTTCTTTTTTTTTTCTTTTCTTTTTTTTTCTTTCTTTTTTTTTTTTTTTTTCTTTTTTTTTTTTTTTTCTTTTTTTTTTTTTTTTTTTCTTTTTTTGAAATAATGAAAATACATCAGCTAGATTCTCCACCCAATATTTCCTCTCAATATGCTCTTAAAAATTTCCATTCCCAACCCCCATTCACATCATTGACATTAAGGTACTTTCACAATCCAAGACATGTGAGGGTAAGGCTAGAGTGTGTGAATAAGGTTAAAGGACAATATATGAGGTGGGAACCAAGAAAAAAATATATATAAATACATCACACACTTTATTTAAAAGGCTTCAAGTTGGTTCCTAGGATAATTCATAACTAAGAAAGGATAAAGAGGCCCAACAATAGCAAAGATGGCCTAGCATCATGTTCAAAGCTTGCAACAACTCATAATATACCAAGTGAAACTAATGCAAGTGTGTGTAATGCAATTGGTGCATTGGAAACCAAAGTGAAGAATAAAAGAGCTGTGATTATGTGCAACCCCTCAAGAAAAGAATAATAGGCTCAAAAGCTCACCATTAAGAGGTATAAGTCTCTACCTAGTCCAAGAATGCTCAATTAACCAATGTTAAAGAAAATCAACTCCTAAGCACATAAACTCTTCTATTAATAGTCAAAGATGCACAAGGTCATTATACAATCAACTTGAACTAAGTTTCCTATTAAAGCTTGAACAAAACTCATTCATCACTTTCTCACTTAATTCCACAATCGACCAAACCAGAAAGAAAGGATGACATGTAGGTACAAATGTGCTAAATTCATGTATTTATGCTTAAAGATGCTCAAAAAATTTTAAATTTTTACAATTTTGGCACAAAAGGTCATCATGCGAACCCTACCCCCCAACTTAAAATTCACATTGTCCTCAATGTGAGAACCATGATGCATATGTGGGTCTGTAGTGTGCAATAATGAGCATGATGATGAGCATGAAACAATAACAACAAAGGCACAAATAAGAACAAAGCACAAATTAAACCAAGCATGCACCCATTATTCAAGCCACTTAAGGCATCACCCAATACATCCCCTCAACTTAGATTCTACAGCACTCCCAACAAGAACAATTATGTATGTGAAGTACCAATTAGAAGTGCAAAACTAAATAAAAGGGAGAGGAAGGATATTACCTCAAGAGCTTCCTTATTTGAAGAAAAGAAAAGAACTTGAGCAGTTTATTCCTTTGAATTAAATTGTACTAAAAGAAAAAAATAAAACTTCTACGAGATAAAATGTTAGAATAAACAAATAAAAGTAAACTAAAAGAAAATTAAAATTTAATCTAGGCAGAAAGAAAACTAAAATAAATAAATAAGTAAATAAAATGTAATCTACTAATATACAAGGGTTAATGCCAAAACATACTATCCAACTCCTAATCTCTCCCAAGCCTTACCAAATGGCTTTAGGAATGAAATATTCTCCTTGGGCCCAAGAGGTACTGAAAATGAGTGTGCTCCTAGTGCAGAAAACACTAGAAAATGCATGGCCTTGTGGGAATCCTTGAATCCCAAATATGACCCAAATTTATTTGCATATGTGAACATGGAATGTAGTTGTGGGTTTTCTAGTATCCCCTCGACACCTAAAAAGTCAATGCAAACTATTTTTTTGGTCTCCACTACTTCCCTAAATGTGTGGTCAGTCTTAGTCAAAACATGTTCAGTTCCCTCAGTAAGATTCCTAGTTGGGGCGACAGCAAAAGATGAGAGTTGTGCACCACTCTCACTCTTAGGCTTGTCTATCGAACTCTCAAAGGATGATAAAGAAAATTCACTCTCATAAGAGTCCTGCGTAATTGAAGTAGGAACCCAACCATAATTAGAATCATACTTCCACTCAAATATAGGGGTCTCAACAGGTAAGTCATCAAGTGTACTAGCCCCAACAGGAAAAGATATATCAGAAGTGGTCTCAGTGAGTGGTATAGTGGCACATGATGAAACTAAAGTGACTGGCTTAACAGTGTGTTCCTCTGAACCTCTGGCATTAAAGCTCTTAGAATAAGTCTTAGGACTTTCCAAGGTCATCTGAGTTGTTAGGGTGGGATGAGCTTCAAGCTCTGTGGTGGTGTTGGTTGGCATGTCCTCTAGACTCTCAACAGATGAAGTCTCGTGCACGTTAGAGTTTGGTGGGAACAACTCAAAGGGCTCATTCCCTTCATTATCGCAACCATTATCAGAATAGTCGCTCCACTCAAAGTCTAGGGTTTTTGAATTAGAATTTTCTCGTGCAAGTAACAAAAAAGACCTAGATTCAGCTATTTCAGCTTCAGTGCGTGGACGAATATAAGGACATGCTGTGGACTCGAACAATGTATCATCTAATGTAGAGTCAATATGTGTGGAAGTCTCATGTGCACTAGAATCTACTTTTAAGTTAACTTCTTCCCTATGTTGAGTTTGCTTGCAGAGTGACTCAACTTGTGTATTGCTAGATTCAGTAAGCCAATGATCTAGAGGTTCCTCAGACTGGCCCTCGGTGAGTAGAGTGGAGTTGGGACAAGCAATATCCAAGTAATCAGGTCCCACACCTACTCCATTTTCTAAGGATTGAACATGAGAATCAAGTGAAGTAGGAGGATGTGGGAAAGAATCCGTGTGGCTTTCAAGTGACTAAGGTTCAAAACTAGGTTCAAGTTTTTCTTGTGGCTTGGTGTGTTCATAGAAAAATTCAAAAAATGACCATGCCTCTTCTGGGGTAAGGTCAAGAAATTCCTTACCCAAACTTTTATCAAATGCTTGGTGTAACTCACAAGGTAGAGCATTGTAGAATATGCCTAGAATGTACCACAGTTCTAGTCCATGATTTGGGAAAGTTTCTAAAAGGTTTTTAAATCTCTCCCAGCATTTATAAAATACTTCACCCTTCTTAAAACAAAAACTTCTAATTTGAAAGCGGAAAGTGAAGTTTTGAAAATTGGGGAGAAAATTTGCAATAAAATCATTTTGTAACTCTTCCCAAATATTAATGGACCAAGTAGCAGCACGACACCAATCATCGGCTACTCCACATAATGACAACGGGAAAAAATTATACTTAAGTGTGTTATCTATGTAACCACTCGTGCAATAGAAACAAACTGACTCAAAACGTTCCAAATGAACTCTAGGGTCCTCATGTTGAAGTCCATAAAATTTAGGTAGCATAGAAAAAGTTTCTAGGCAAAATTCAATTCCATAAATGCTGCCTAAATAACTCATGAGTGGGTGAATGGTGTCTGGTGAACCAGAATTATAAGGAAAATAATCCATGTTAAAAATTTTATTTTATTTATTTTTTTTTAGAAAAAGAAATTAACTTAAAAATGAAAACAACCTAAAAACTAAAATTTGGCTCCCCGGCAACGGCGCCAAAAACTTGACCGCTCGTAAATAGTGCAGTGCTAATTAACCCCCAAGTGCAAGGGTGTGCGGTGTAGTTTTAATCTCGGTGAGTCCGAGGTCGAATCCACAGGGAGCCTATATGTTTCAGTTTCTAAGTTCAAATATGAATTGTAGGATTGAATTAGAATTAAAGTTGCAATTAACTTAAATTGGATTTGATAGAGTTGAAATTTGAGAAATTAAACTAAAAACAAAGTAATTACTAATTAAAGGAATGTTTCAACTTAAATAAAATTCGAACTAATTTAAATAACTCAGCAAATCAAAATTACTAAACTTAAATTTAAAGAATAACCTAATCTAATTGCAAACAAGATTTATAAGAAATTTAAAACAGTGATTTTATCAAATTGAAATTCTAATAGAAAAGGGTTCTTGATTCAACCTTCACAATTCCAAGTAATCTGTTATTTCACCAAGGGATGATTTTAAATACAATCCATAGTTCACGTCATAGGATCTATGGATTGGGAAAGATTTTCAATACATTCCAAAATTCCTCGATACACAGTTTTAAACTCACGTTTCATTATGGAAAATAAAACTGGAAATATTTTATGATAAAAACATTCGAGTTCAAATCTGATTTAGGAGTGAATAGATTCCAAAATTTCTCGATACACAGTTTTAAACTCACGTTTCATTATGGAAAATAAAACTGGAAATATTTTATGATAAAAACATTCGAGTTAAAAAGTTTTCTAAACAAACAAATCAGATTTGAAAATTGTAGATCACTTCACATAGGTTTTCAAAACCCATGCGAAGGATCTATGTTCATCCCTCAACTTATAACGAATCACCCTTCATTGATTCAGTGAATCAAGAACTAGGGTTTCTACTCTAGCATGATTTTAAATGAAACGAAAGCAATAAACGAAAGCATAAACATTAGATCTACCACTAGAAAATAATAAATCATATATTAAATTAACGAAACGAAAGTCAACTTACACGGCAAGCAACTCTGAAACTACGTAATGAAAGAGCAGTGCAGTGAAGAATAACCAAACATCGAACAACTCCATAAACAAGACAAGTAATTGAAAACTCTCTAAAAAAACTATTCTAAAACTCTCAAAGTATCTGAAAATATGAAAAAAAAGGTTCCTAAAGTATGTAGAACTAACAACTAGGGCTCCCTTGGGTCGGCCATGTAGCAGATGTTATAAAGAAGTTGTAAAGAAAACCCTAAAAGACGGAGTGAAGCCGCGCGCGCATAACACACTGTGGTCCGGACCATTTGGCAGGTGGTCCGGACCACAGAAACTTTGTTCTTCAAGTTCTGCTTCTCATTTGCTGCTTCTGACAGCTTTCTGTCCTCAACTTCCACTGCGATTTTGACCTCACAAACGATCGATTCAGGCTTCGGCTAAAGCACGAAAGTTGTAGCCCTTTGAGTCTTCTTTCCAACCCAAAAAGAATCAGGTCAATCCGAGTTGTGAGTGAAAAGTTATGGTCTAAATACTGACAAGGTGTCGAGCTGGAACTTCAGCTGCACACCACTTCAACTATCTTGAACTTTGGACCATTTTTTCCTCCTCGGAAGCCACTTTCAACACTGCTAATCTCACGTATTTTCCCCTTTTACCTGCAATTAAGAGAATAAACACTATAAATAATAAAATAACGATAAAACTTTGAAATTAACTACTTAAATGCATCAATGAGTATCAAAATGTGGAGTTTGTAATTACACTTTTCAAGTGTAATCAATTATATTGTAATTATTGAGAATGTCCCATAAGTAGTTTGTAAGTTTGTGAATGAGCTTTTTGTTGGGATCCTTGTTGGGGTTTAGAAAGGAAATAGGTAGTTCAGGACTTGTGCGCACTTAAGCATATTTATCCTAAGACATGTGCTTTGATTTCCATATCTTCCATTATTAACCATTACCCTTGGCCAAGTTACAACCAAAACAAAGACCTAGTGGATTCTAAGAAAGCAACTCTTGTATTGTACATATAGTAGTCTTATGTAGGTTGTGTGGTGTGATATCTTACACTTGCATTGGAATATTGTTATGAGCTGTCCACTTTGAACTTCAATTCAGTTCACTCACTTATTTTTTGGGGTTATGTGCAACTAGGATAGCATCATATGCTAATAGGTATGTGTGAACCCTTGATGAGTGAATTCATTTCTATGAGTGGTACCCTGTGAGCATTTGAAGTCAAAACCTAGTTCCGTTTATGCTCTTACAACCTTGTTGAATGAATGAAACAAATTTGCACACATGCTCTTCCTACTTTGATAGTCCATGCATTTATGCTTAGCACTTGGGAATTACACATGATATTTGGGTTTTGTGACTTGTTGGGCTTGAGCTTGATTCATTTTTGATCTTGATTACTTTTTAACACTTTGAGACCATGCCATAGATGTTTGTGGGTAGCATCACTGTAAACCCTCACGAGACCTTACTCGTCCACTAGGGGGAACTTAGGGGTTTAAAGGGCTTGCTGCAAGTAGCTAAGTGTAGCCATGTTTCCAACGAAAAGAGACATAGGATAGTAGTTACATTTCATTTGAATAAAGGGAATTGCTAGGGGCTAACAATGCTCAAGTTGGGGGGTGTGATTACACTTGAAAAGTGTAATTACAAACTCCACTTTTGCATAGCTATTAATGCGTTTAAGTAGTTTATTTTGAAGTTTTATCATTATTTTATTACTTATAGTAATTATTTTCTTAATTGTAGGGAAAAGGGCAAAATAAGTAAGATTAACAGTGATGAAAGTGGCTGCCGAGGAGAGAAAAATGGTCCGAAGTTCAAGATGGTTGAAGTGGTGTGCAGCTGAAGTTCCAGCTTGACACCTTGTCAATATTTTGCCCATATCTTTTCACTCACAACTCAGATTGACCTGATTCTTTTTGGGTTGAAAGAAGATTCAAAGGGCTACAACTTTTGTGTTTTAGCCGAAGCTTGAATCCATAATCGTCAAGGTCAAAATCACATTGGAAGTTAAGGACAGAAAGCTGTCAGAAGCAGCAAACGAGAAGCAGAACCTAAAGAGCAAAGTTTCTGTGGCCCGGACCCCTTGCCAAATGGTCCGGACCAGAGTGTGTTATGCGTGGGTGGCTTAATTCCATCTTTTAGGGTTTTCCTTGTAACTTCTTTATAACCCATGCTACATGCCTGACCCTAGGGGAGCCATAGTTTAGTTTTACATAGCCTTAGTTTAGTTTTTCCATTCTTTTCAGAGTTTTAGATAGTTTTTAGAGAGTTTTAATATTCGTGTAATGCTTTTACGGATCTTCGAAACCTTCGTAGTTTTCATTACAACCGTAGTCATTTAATACTCTATTTCAGCATTGATTTCAGAGTACGTTTACTTTCGTTCTTCATTTTAATAATATCGTTTTTTCATCTTATTCTTTTGATCCGTTAAATATGTGTTCGATGATTGATTTTATTTCATTTAAAGTTATGTTAGCGTAAAATCCTAGTTCTTGATTCAACGAATCAAGGAAGGGTAGGTTACTCTGATCTATGGGATGTGCGTAGACCCTTTGCATGGTTTGCGAAAACTCATGCGTAGGGGTCTACAATGTTTAAACCTAGTTCAGTATCTTTCAAAAACTTTCGAAAACGAAAACCTTTGACTATATTCTCTGTAATCACTGGTAAAGGTTTTCGATTAAAATTTTCTTAATAATTTGAAGAACTGAAAATTCAGATTTTGAATCCAAATTTGAATTGGTTTATTTCAGAAACATTCGAAAATGAAAACCTTTGACTATATTCTCTGTAATCACTGGTAAAGGTTTTCGATTAAAACTTTCTTAATAATTTTGGATAAACTAGAAAAATTGGATTTGAATCCGAATTCGAATAGGATTGTTTGAGAACCCTTCGAAAACAGAAGTTTTTGACTATATTCTCTGTAATCACTGGTGAAAACTTTTGATTAAAACTTACTCAATAATTTTCAAACCAATCCTAACTTAGGTTTTAACGCAAGTTTTACAACACATCCCATAGTGAAGATGTAAGCTACCCGGAATTGAAAGTTGAATCAAGAATTGCAAATTATCTTGAATGCGTAGTATTATTGCTTTCGTTTTAGTTTAATTTAATTGTTGCTATTTATTTTATTTATTTAGTAGTTAGTAATCAACACTTTTCAAAACCCAACATAAATTTCTTTTCCTGTTTTTAAAAAAAAACCAGTAGGTAGAAGAACTTAGAAAATCTTAGTGTTCAATCTCATAGTTCCCTATGGATTCGACCTCGGACTCATCGAGTTAAAACTACACCGCACACCCTTGCACTTGGGGGTTAGTTTAGACGCACTATTCATTGGCGGTCAACATCCCCCCCAACTTAGATTCTACAGCACTCCAAACAACAACCAATATATATACGAAATACCAATTGAAAGTGTAAGGTAGAGAAAGGGTGTGCATGTGTCGTGTCCCCCCAACTTAAGTGCAGGTGACTAATGATATTAATGAAGTAGCATAAAGAAAAGCAAAAGAATAAGAATATAAAAAGAAGAGCTGAGAATTACCTTATGTTGGCTTCAAATGCAGCTAAGGCATGACAAAATTCAAAAAGTGATTGCAACGAAATACCAAAGTCATCCTGGTCCCTCTCATTAGAATTGTCAGCACTCTTAGATGCAATATCATCCAAAGATGGCATGTCTTGATAATCAGAAGGGTGGCCCATTTCAGATTTGGTTTTAGTGTCAGTGTCTATGTCGTAAGTGGGTACGTCAGGCCACTAAGTGGGGATTGTGATTTCGGCCTACTCCATTTCTAAAAGGAGTTCAAGGTCAACCTCATCCCACCCTTGCCCCTCAAGTAATTGGTCAGGTGTTATGTGAACAAATGGAGGATAAATTAGTGGCAATGGTAAAGAATTATTCTCAAGAAAACACTCATCAGGCCATGCTGCCAACTCAACCTCTGAACACTCAGAATCACTCTTCTCACAGTATAGATAAGGTGTGCCTTCCCACTTACGTTTTCTACTAGTGTTAGTATTTATCTCCTGATTACAATTATCGTTGTTAGGATTAGTCATGATGAGCCTGTTCTTACCAAAAAAGAAAAAATATAGAAACAAAATTTTAAGAATAGAAATAACAATTCAACTGATCATAAGGTAATAACCACATGTAAAGAAGTAAATAGAAATACCTTAAAAGAGATAACAAATTAAAAACAAAAACAATTGAGAAGTTCCATTCAAAATATTCACAAGCGGTCCAAATACCAAAAAGAAAATACAAAGTTTTAGGAATGTCAGATGAAACAATAAATACATGATTCTAAACTCTCAAAGGAAAAAATAAATCAGCATCCAATCACTGTGGAGGTGGAGGTGGATGGGATTCTCTGATATAGTCCAGAATACTTTGCAGAAGGTGACCCTGAGTCTGCTGAGACTGGTGGGTGCACAATAGTAACTGATGATCTTTTTCCTGGTTTTGTTCCACATGACTAATGCGCTTAGCCAATGTGCTAATCTGATCAGCCAACTCTATATTAGTAACCTCCTGCTCGTCGTCTGGCTCCTCTGAAACCAGAGATGGTCCACCCTTTACTGAGTCCTCTATCTTCTTTTTTTTCTTCGATAATGAACCTCGGGATATAATGTATGATGTGATATTAAAGGGCTGTAATCCTGAGGCTATGGGCATGTCGTTTGTGATGTAGGCCCCCTTTCTTCTAAAAATCTCCATAAGAGCCCCTCTAAAAGGTAAGGCAGCTAAAGCTCCTAAGTGCTCACAGGCGTATGCCACTTGGTGCCATATATAAAAGGGCAAATCGATTGTCATCCCCATCCTAATAGTATAGATTAGATGAGCTCTAAGGGGAGTACAATCTGAAGTTCTGTTCTGAGGCAACAAATTAGTACATGAGAACATATGAAGTGCCCAATATTTATCCTTAAGCACCGACGCTGAGCTTCTGATAGGATTTGTGTGATTAAGATAGGAAATGGTGGGGTACCCTTAGCAGGATATGTAAATTCGAGATTTTGCAAGCGGGGTAGTTGAAACACTTGACCAAAGTCATTGGGCATAATAGTAATTTCAACACCCCGGACCCAACTAATAAGTCATTCCTTGCCCCTTCTCCTAATGATTGAACCTTCTTTAAAATTGGCAAAGAACTCTCTAACTATATCAATGATGCAATAGGCGTAGAACTTGGCAATGTGGAGCCATTGCCGCCCCTCAAAATTTTGTTCCAACATGAATTCTGATTGAGCACATAAAATACAATCTTACCATGCTTATGTAAATGATTTTAAGTGTTTTATTTATATAAATCTCATACCTTTTAATGAAATAAGCTAATTTATGTACTTTTGGACTTTTGTAGGTTTTGGTGCTTCACTTGGTGAAGGAGGATGAAAAGAGAGGCCAAAGAAGCAAGGAAACAAAGTTGGTGAATATGGACCAGGAGCATTGGCACCCCACCACAAGCATGGGTGCCCCACTCTATAGCAGATGGGTGCCCACAAAGAGTAGATTTTGGGAGGAAAAGTAGGTTCACAGAGGCATTTCATCGAACAATTGGAGAGCAACCACCATGGGCACCCCACCTAGACCCATGGGTGCCCCTGAGGACTCTTGGGCGCCCCACTCTTCATCAGGTGGGCGCCCACAGAGAGAGAGTTCTGACTGCTATTTTTGGCTATTTCTTTGAGGACTTCATCAAACACTTATACTATGGGCGCCCCACCTCAGCCATGGGCACCCATGAGGACTCTTCCAGCACAAGTTCAGAAGAAGTTTACAGTGTAATTTTACCATTTTGCCCCCGAATTATGTAATGATATAAAAGGGTAGAATTCTTATGTTCTGGTGTGCGGAACCCTAGCAAAAGTTCAGATTTTATTTTCTAAGAGCTTTTATGTGAAGATTACATTCGAATTGCACTAAAGATTGGGATTTGTTGCTTTTGCTTTGGCTTGTTCAAGTTCGATTTTGTTTTCGCAGTACGATTCATGTGTAAGTTTTAATTTGTTAATTCGTTTTAATAAAAAAATCTCATGTTCTATGTGTTTTGTATGGTATGTTCGCTTCGTAGTGTTTCGTAGACTTAGTTTGTATTGATTTGCTTTCGAAATTGTTTTAAACCTTTTCAATCTATTTCGTTCTTATGTTTTGTTGCATGTTGAAGATGTTTTTCTTTTCAAATTGCTTTGTTTATACTTTCGCTATGCTAGGCTAGGGCTTTTCTTGGTTTTAACCTAAGTTCATAATGAAATTGAAGGTTTTGGACTCGGATAGAACAAATTGAAATGAATTCATTATCTTTTGAATTATAACGTAAGAATTGTAATCTTAGGTTGATTTTCGAAAATGAAACCCTATGATACAATTGACTCTCGTTTACACTAGCGTGAATCGGAGATCAATTCCATGTCTCGGTGATTTGGAACTTGACTTCAAAACCCCGAAATTACAATTTCTCTACGAAATAAGGTTTTTCACGTTGAATTTTCTGACCTAATCTTACATGTGTAAAGGTTAGGTTGAGTTAATTTCACATTCGAGTTCAAGCCTTCGAGGACATTACAGGACTAGGTTAAAACCAAGTATCTCCATTAATCCAAGTGTTTAAGCAATTCACGTACCCTGTTAAGTGTTGGAATTGGTTGTTTCCTTAGTGTTTCATTTTTAGTTTATGTGTATTTCTCTTAAATTTTCAAATCGTTTTCCCAATTACTTTCAAATCAAATTTTCAATTACTTATTCAAAAACCCCAAAAAGATTTTCATCTTTTCTTTTTAAGATTTTCGCAAGTGTTTTTGAAAGCAAAGTTCCCAACACTTGGCACACCTTTGTTCCTTGTGGAGATGACCTAGGACTCACCTCGATTAGACACAACCGACCTTTTATACTTGAGAGTGAGCCACTACAAAATTAGAGAGCGGTCAAGTTTTTGGCGCCGTTGTCGGGGAACAACGGTGTGTGCGAGCTGAACCCGAAGAACTTGTGGATGAAAAGACTTACCGGTGCGGTTACATTTGGACTTCCAGGTGACATCGTTCCTTATTTCTTTTCTTTATACATATCATTTTTATTTTCTTATTTTTTTTCTTTGGTTTTTGGAGTTTTCTTCTTTTAGATTTTTGAAAAAAAAAAAAAAAAACACACAAACAAACTTAGGTTAGTAGTCAGTTGCATGTTTTTGAGGTCGGGTAGGATAACTGAGGTCATTCTATATCATAATAACCCTTCCTATATTCCTGAGCCTTTAGAGCCCCCTGTTTTAGCTTCACTCTACTCCCAATCATCAGACGTAATGGCAAATGTAGAAGGGGATGGAAGTGTTAATGGGGATGATGGAGCCTCGAAAATTAGGAGGATTAAGGATCACCTTGACCCTGTTAGGCAAACCACACCATCCTACATCATTCTACCTTTAAATAAGGGAAATTTCACCCTAAGACCAGGGATCATCCAACTCCTGCCAACCTTTCACGGTCTTGACTCTGAAAACCCTTATAAGCATTTGAGAGAGTTTGAGGAAGTGACTAATACTTGTGTGGATCAAAACACCAATGTGGATATAGTACGTCTCCAACTCTTCCCGTTTGCCCTTAAGGATAAGGCCAAATTTTGGCTCAATTCCCTTCGTCCTCGTTCCATTGGAACTTGGCGCGAAATGCAAATCGAGTTCTTGAAGAAATATTTCCTAACTCAAAAGACTCAACACTATAGGCGACAGATCACCACATTTTCATGTAGACCTAATGAGAACTTCTGTCGTGCTTGGGAAAGATTCAAGGACCTTTTAATGGCCTGTCCTCATCACGGTTTTGAGTCATGGAGACTAGTGAGTATCTTCCACGAGTCTCTTACCCTCAGTCTTAAGCAACTCATCTCTACCATGTGTAATGGTACTCTTTTTGATAAGACTACGGAGGAAGCCATGGACTTCTTTGACATGGTAGGTGAAGACTCGAATAACTGGAAGGTTGGGCCACCATCTTCTTTAGAACATAGGAATCCCATTCCTAGTGGCCAGTTGGAGTTGAGTGAAAGAGATGATTTGCGGGCTAGGTTAGCCGCCTTGCAACATAAGCTAGATTCACTTTAGATGAAAAACAAGGACAAATTGGTTGAGGTGAAAGTGATTTGTGCTGCGTGTGACCAATTCGGTCATGACGCAAATTCATGCCCTGAACTACCTTTGCTTAGAGAGATTGCGTATGGCCAAGCTTATGTCAATAACTCTCAAAACTAGCCATTTCAGAACAGGGGCCAAGGAAATGTCTTTTACCCACAAGCTGGGCATGTTACTTATCAAGGGGGGAACCAAGCTCCTAATGCTTATCTTCTGGGGTAGAGGAACCCTTCTAGTGTCCCATGGAGAAATGACACTCGGGGTCACTTATTTCAACCACCTCCTCTACCACCACCCCAATACCAATAGCCCAATCCTATTGCATACCAACCTCCCCCTCAGAAAAGACCTATTGAGGATACTCTTCAGCAATTTATGGAACAGCAGTTGAACATAAATAATCAGGTGACAAGGGCATTAGATGACATTAGAGGCTAAGTGTCCAAGCTGACCCAGGCTATGAGTACCACTCAAAGTGGTAAACTCCTTGCACAACCTTTTCCCAACCCGAAAGGCCAGGCGAACATGACTAAGTCGTCGACCTCGGGTACTACCCCACATGAGCAAGTTCAGGCTGTCACCACTTTGAGGAGTGGTAAGATCATTCACAAACCTAGTGATCCTAGAGTCGGTGCTTCTAATGATGAGTTAGGATCCGGGGGTAGTAAGGGGGTTGAAAAGGAGAGTGATGTAGAGAAAGAGAAAGATCATGGGGAAACGAACAGCCATCATGGCAAATCAAGTCTTGAGAAAGAGAAAGATAGCGGAGGAGATGAAAGAGAGAATGAGGGAACCACAATAGGGACTTTAGGTAGGCAAGTTGACCATTCTGCTGAGCCCACACCTAAACCACCCTTTCCCCAGAGGTTAGCTAGGGGAAAGAACGAGATGTTAAACTCTGAGATTTATGAAATTTTCAAACAAGTGAGAATCATCATCCCGTTACTCGAAGCCATCAAGCAAAATCCCCCTTACACTAAATTCCTCAAGGATATGTGCACGGTTAAGTGAAAGCTCAATGTCAAGGAAAAAGTTTTCTTGACTAAACAAGTGAGTGCCATAATCCAGCGTGACACACCTCCTAAGTACAAAGATCCTGGGTGTCCAACCATTTCTTGCATTATAGGAAATCACCTCGTTGACAAGGCCTTACTTGACCTAGGTGCTAGTGTTAACCTCTTGCCCTACATTGTTTACTAGCAACTAGGTCTAGGTGAGTTAAAACCAACGAGGGTGACATTGCAACTGGCTGACTGTTCGGTCAAGATGCCAGGGGGGTAGTTGAGGATGTTTTGGTCCAAGTGGACAAGTTTTACTTCCCAGTTGACTTTATTGTCTTGGACACTCAACCCATTCCAAATCCTACCCAATTTGTTCCGGTCATCTTAGGTAGACCATTTCTTGCTACATCCAATGCTGTGATTAATTGTAAAAGTGGGGTCATGAAATTGTCCTTTGGAAATATGACTATAGAAATGAATGTGTTTCGGGTAGGGAAACAAATGGGGGAGTTTGAGGACATCCGAGAGGTGGATGTGATTCATATGTTGACTGAGGAATATTTTGAAAAGACTTTCTTTGAGGATCCTTTAGAGCATGCTTTAGTGAGGAGTGAGAGATGTGCAGTGTTGGATGGAGAAAATTGCATGCATGTTGGAGAGTTGATAGATGAGACTGAGGATGTCATGGTAGTTAGTGGTTGGGTACCGATTTTTGAGTCTTTGGAGCCTTCCTTGATTAAGCCCAAACCATCAATTGCGTGTCCTCCTTACCCTTCTAGGAAACCATTACCGAGTGAACTTAAGTATGCATTCCTAGGGGAGGGTGAGACATTTCCCGTAATAGTGTCTACACGTTTGGAGAAAGCACAGGAAGTAAGGTTGTTAGCAGTGTTGAGTGCCTACCGTCGAGCACTAGGTTGGACTATGGCGGATCTTTGAGGTATCAGCCCTTTAGTATGTTCTCATCATATATACCTCAAAGATGATGCTAAGCCAGTAAGGCAAATGCAACGACGGCTAAACCCCAATATGAAGGAAGTTGTAAAAGGGGAGGTGCTTAAATTGCTTGACGCGGGTATCATTTACCCCATCTCTGATTCGAAGTGGGTGAGTCGTACTCAGGTTGTTGCTAAGAAGTCTGGTGTCACTGTGGTTGAGAATGAGAAAGGTGAGTTAGTGCCCCAACGCACCCAAACTGGGTGGCGTATGTGCATTGACTATAGGCGCTTGAATGCGGTGGCTTAGAAAGACCATTTTCCACTTCCCTTTCTAGACCAGGTGCTTGAGAGAGTAGCAGGGAAGTCTTTCTATTGCTTCCTAGATGGGTATTCAAGATATAATCAGGTTGAGATATTGCTAGAGGACCAAGATAAAAACCACATTTACATGCCACTTTGGCACATTTGCGTATAGACATATGCCATTTGGGTTGTGTAACGCACCTGCGACTTTTCAATGGTGTGTAATGAGCATCTTCAGTGATATGGTTGAGAGGTTCTTGGAAGTGTTCATGGATGATTTCTCTGTTTATGGAGAAACTTTTGATGAGTGTCTGGACCACCTTGAAAAGGTTTTGATTCATTGTGAGAAGAGTAATTTGGTGCTGAATTGGGAAAAATGCCATTTCATGGTACAACAAAGGATAGTCTTGGGGCATATAGTATCAAGTCGGGGGATTGAGGTTGACAAAGCCAAAGTGGAGTTAAGATCATTTTTGGGTCATGCTGGTTTCTATCGGTGATTCATCTAGTCTTTTAGTTCTATTGCCCGGTCCTTATGCTTGTTGTTGTCCAATGATGTTTCTTTTGAGTGGATAACCTCATGCCAAGAGGCATTTGACAGACTTAAACATTTGCTTACCACTGCACCAATTGTCCAAAGCCCGGATTGGTCCTTACCATTCGAGCTTATGTGGGATGTGAGTGATTTTGCAGTGGGAGCCGTTCTAGGGCAAAGGAGAGAAGGGAAGCCATTTGTCATTTACTATGCTAGTAAGACCCTAAATGAGGCTCAAGTGAATTATACCACTACGGAAAAGGAGCTTCTGGCTGTAGTATTTGCCCTAGACAAGTTTAGGTCATACTTGGTGGGATCTCGTGTCACAGTTTTCACTGACCATGCGGCCTTGAAATATCTTCTTGCCAAGAAAGAGGCCAAGCCTCGTTTGATTAGATGGATGCTACTCCTACAGGAGTTTGATTTAGAGATTAGAGATAAGAAAGGAGTAGAGAACGTGGTAGCTGACCACTTGTCACGCTTACCATTACATCTGTCTGACTCGAGTGACCACCCGATCAATGAACATTTCCCTGATGAGCACCTCATGCATGTTAGCACCAATCCCCCAGTTCAGTCCCCATGGTACGCAGACATTGCAAATTTCTTGGTGACCGATCAGATGCCTTCCCATTGGATGAAGGTTGATAGAGTGAAGTTCTTACGCAATGTGCGTAGCTTCTTTGGGGATGAGCCTTACCTTTACAAGTATTGCTCTGACCAAATCGTGAGACGATACATTCCGGATAGTGAGATTTCCAGTGTCATTGAGTTTTGCCATGCCTTGGCTTGCGGGGGTCACTTCTCTGCCAAGAAAACTACCGCTATGATCCTTCAAAGCAGATTTTATTGGCCCTCGATGTTCAAGGATGTGCATAACTTCTGTTTGAGGTGTGACTGATGCCAACAATTAGGAGCCCTTTCCAAACGTAATGAAATGCCCCAAAATCCTGTCATCATCTTGGAAATCTTTGATTGTTGGGGAATAGACTTCATGGGCCCGTTTCCCATATCGTTTGGTTTTGAGTATATACTTGTGGCCATAGATTATGTTTCTAAATGGGTAGAAGCCATTACCACTCGCACCAATGACCATCGTGTGGTGGTCAAGTTCTTGAAGGAGTATATCTTTTCACGTTTTGGGATGCCCCGAGCCATCATTAATGATGGTGGTAAGCATTTTTGCAATCGGCCCGTGGGTATCTTAATGCATAGATATGGTGTGACTCATAAGGTGGGGACTTCCTATCACCCCCAAAATAGTGGCCAGGTTGAGTTGGCAAATAGGGAGATCAAAGGCATTCTTGAGAAAACAGTTAACCCCACACGTAAAGATTGGTCTTTGTGGCTAGTCAATGCGTTGTGGGCGTATCGTACGGCTTATAAGACTATTCTAGGCATGTCTCCCTATCGTCTTGTTTTTGGCAAGTCTTGCCATCTACCCGTTGAGATGGAGCATTAAGCCTACTGAGCAATCCAGCAATTCAATGAGAGTCTAGATGATGTCGGCACTCTTAGGAAGCTTCAACTGAATGAACTTGATGAATTACAAAATGATGCTTTCGAGAATGCAAAGATTGCCAAGGCTAAAATGAAGGATTTACATGATAGGCATATCCTTAGGAAATCCTTTCAAGTGGGCCAGAAAGTCTTGTTGTACAACTCTAGGTTACATCTCTTCTCCAGGAAGTTAAGGTCTTGATGGTCGGGTCCCTTTGTCATCACTTCCATTTCAGAGCATGGTGTGTGCGAGGTGCATAACCCACGCAACAACACTATTTTCAAAGTGAATGGCCATCGTCTCAAGCCATACTTGGACAGTTTCGTGGCTGAGATCGAGACGTGGGAGTTGACCGACCCACCTCCTTTCAAATGAAAGCTTGGAGCCCGAGTTTGTAAATAGTGGTTTGTTTCCCTTTGTTTTGTTTTGTTTGGTTTTGTTTTAGATTAGAGAGTTCTTGTTTTGAAGTTTGGTGTGAATGAGTTTAGATTTGTGTCTTGAGTTACTTTTGTCCATACTCTGGTATGTCTAAAAAAAAAAAAAAAAAGCAAATTCTACTGTCCCAGCCCAAGTGGGGCGCCCCACCTATACCTATGGGCGCCCGTGTCCTCTGATGGGCGCCCCACATTCCCACATGGGCACCCAAGCTTGCATGTGCATCCTTAAAGGGTCACGTGACCCTTTATTTTCTGCTACATCATCCTAATTCTAGCACACACCATTTGGCTATTGCTCTTTCCACCCGTGCCCAAGTGCTTCTTCTCCACCCGTGAGCTCCATCCTTCCTCACTCTTGGTCTCCACGTTCCATCTTCCATCTATGTTGGTTTCCTACCTCTTTTGGTCGTGCTAGGCTGTTTTTAATAGATTGTTCCTTTTATTTCGTGGTTATGTGCTGAATGGTGGAAGTAATGGCCTTTCTTTTTGAAGGTAAGTTGGGGATCCATTGTTTGGTGCATGGGCTATGAGTTTTGGCTTTAGTTTTCAGTTCATTTACTAATTTTTGAGTTGATTTGCTGATTTTGGGAGGTTTGGACATGGAGTTGTTCATTGTGAAAAGTGTATTAGAAAGGTGCCCACCAAGTGTTTGAGTAAATGCCCAAGTCGGGTAGTGATTGTTATTTGAAGTTGTGATCTTAGTTTCATGCTCTTGGGTGGAAGAAGATTGTTTTTGAAGGTAGGGAATTGATTTTTCAGGTGTGTGAAGGTGGAACCAACATGAGCCTACCAAGTGTTTGATACTTTGCCAATCTTAAGTTGTGAGTCTACTTTGTTAGGCATTTGTGAGGAACATTCTTTGTTGGTTTGGACATTTGGGATTGTTGTGGAAATTGAATGTTTTGGGCTGCATTTTAGCTATGCCACGGTCAAGGAAACAAGCCCATAAGGAGGACTTTGGTGGACCCTCTTGCGTCACTCGTTCTAAGAGGCGGCATGATCATGCACCACCTACCTCTTTTTCGTCTGAGGGGGAAGAGGTTGAGCTTTCTGAGGGGGCTGCTGCCTCTTCATCTAAAAATGTTTCCTCCACTACTCCTGAAAATTCAAGCTCTGAAGATGTAATGGATAGGGGCAAGGATGATTTGCTTTTTGATCATACTCGGTTTAGAAATCAGAGCTGCCAAGTAGGGTTTGATACTTATTGGAGCCACAAGCCCATGTTGTGTGAACGAGGCATTCGGTTGATAGACTTTCCTGATCTTTGCACTACCCTCACTGGACATGGTTGGGTTAGGGCGATAACTTTCTGTGCTTCAGCTGATCCCATGCTCGTGCGGGAGTTCTATTCTAATATCAAAGTTTATCCTTCAGGGGCAGGGGTTTCACAGATTCTTGTGCAAGTTCGGGGGCGGCGTCTTCGCTTCAAAGCATCCACCATTGCTTCCTTTCTAGATATTCCACGGGTGGTTAACCCCGAGTACCCTTTCCCAAAAGATTCTCGCCCTTCCCGTGACATGTTGGCTAGAGCTCTGTCTGATGGTGTTCATAGGACTTGGGCTCCTGTTCCACAGTTTTGCAAAAAGAACTTGAGTTCTTTTTATCGTGTTCTTCATGAGCTGTCTTGTAGCCAGATTTTCCTGCTTGTCCATGATGATTTAGTTAGTCGTGAGCGGGCATTGTTGCTTTATGCTATTGCTACAGACGTGCCTATTGACCTCACTTCAGTGCTCTTTGACACTATCATTCAGCGTGCAAGAGTTACTACCGGCCATTCGGTATTACCTTTTGATGGTCTCATCATGGAACTATTGGCACACTTTGAAGTGAATGTTGATGAGACCGCTCGCACTGTTAGTCCTTCTATTCTGATTTCTGAGTCTACTGGTGCGAGGCGCATAGCTCAGCTGCGTTCGCGCGAGTCATCTTTCTCGGATGCGGGACCTTCTACCTCTTCCACACCACCAATGCAGGATCCTCGTCCATGACCCCATGCAGTAGTGTTACAGTGTGATCTTATTCGGGGTATGGATGATAGGCTATGACATGTGGAAACTGAGCAAGCCACCTAATGTCGATCCTTGGATGGGATTGTAGCAGAGCAAGCTGCCCAGCGTCGCCTTCTGGAATCTCAGGGTGTCGCTCTGGATTCGATTCTTGCAGCTCTCCGTGCCTTGGGCCCTACGCCTCCGCCATCTTTTGATCCACCATTTGAGTGTCCTCCGAGTCCCTAGCTTGTTAGGCTTAGTTTTGCTGATCTGTACACAATTTAGGTCCGTGTTTTGCTGTTTTATATGATGTACGACCTAAAACTGTTCTTTTGGAGTGCTAGTATTTCCTTTTAGGCTGCAGTGGGTTTGTGTTGATCGTATTATTCACTCAGTTTAACTTTTGCTTAATGCACATCCATACCCTTTTGGTATAATTTTGTTGTTTTGTTTGTTTTTCCTTTTCTTTCCTATTTCTTGTACAGCTTGTTTCTATTTTCCTTATTTGTTTATTTCTTACCTTTTTTTTTGTGCCTACAGTTCTTGTCCTTACGTTCTGTGGTGCTCTCTAGGTGATATCTTGCTTTACATATTTTTTTCTTGCATTCTTCATGCTCACTGTTGCACACTACGACCTCACTTGTCTTTCATGGTCCTTACATTGGGGACAATGCTTACATTAGGTTAGGGGGGTGTGTGCAAAGTTCAAATAGGTTGCATATTAGAGTTTGAATGCATAAGAGCACTTTGGTACTTAGTATTTGGCCTTTTGGTTTGGTTGATGATGGAATTGAGTGAGCACAGGAGGAGTGACTTTTGTTCAAGTTTTAATAGGAGACTTAGTTCTAGTTGAGTGTGTTGTGACCTTGTGCATTTTTGACTATCGTGGAGAAAAGCTTATGTGCTTAGGAGTGGATTCTGTCTAATATTGGTTAATTGAGCATTTTTGGAGTAGGTGGAGAATTATACCCCTTAATGGTGAGCTTTTGAGCCTAAATTTCTTGTTTTTTTTGAGGGGTTGCACATAATCACAGCTCTTTGGTTCTTCACTGGAGTTTTCAATGCACCAATTGCATCATGCACTTGCTTGAGTCCATTTGGCACATTATGAGTTGTTGCAAGCTTTGAACATGATGCTAGGCCTTCTTTGCTATTTTTGGTTTCTTTTTTTATCTTTTCTTATCTATGAATCACCCTAGGAACCAACTTGAAACCTTCTAATAAGTGTGTGTAATTTATGTTTCTTTCTTGGCTCACCTCATTTATCACCTATTACACCCATTCACACACTTTAAGCCTTACCCATGCATGTCTTGGGTTGTGGAAGTGCCTCAACATTTATGTGTGAACTTGGGTTGGGAATGGATGTCTTTTGGCGTAGAAAGTAGACGAATGTTTGAATGGGAATGTATGTTGTTTGTTAAAAAAAAAAAGAAAAAGAAAAAAAACTCAAAGTTTTAGTAGTTTGTAAGTTTTGAGTAGTTGTCAATAAGTTTCTTGTTGAGATTCTTTTTAGGGGATAGAAAGGAATTGGGTAATAAGGGATTTGAGAGCACTTGACCATTTTTCTCCTAAGACGTGTGCCTTGATTTCCATATCTTCCATTGATAAACCTTACCCTTGGCCAAGTTACAACCAAAACAAAGACCTAGTGGATTCTAAGCAAGCAACTCTTGTGTGTGCACGTAGTGGTTTTGTGTAGGTTGTGGGGTGTAATCTTTTGCATGGCATTGGAACCTTTTAGTTATGAGCTGTCCACTCTAAATTTCAATTCAATTCACTCATATATTGGTGGGGTTGTGTGCAAGTAGGTTGGCATAGTTGCTAATAGGACTGTGTGAACCATTGTTGAGTGACTCTCTTTCTATGAGTGCTATTCTTTGTGAGGATTTGAAGTCAAAACCTGGCTCCATTTATGCTCTTGCAACCGTATTGAATGAATGAAACACTTTGGTACACATGTCTTTTCTACTTTGATAGTCCATGCTTTCATGCTTAGCACTTGGGAATTACATATGATACTTGAATTTTGTTGGGCTTGAACTTGATTTATCTTTGATTGTAATTACTCTTTGACATTTAAGACCATACCATAGATGTTTGTGGGTAGCATCACTGCAAACCCTCACGAGACCTTACTCGTCCACTAGGGGGAACCTAGGGGTTTAAAGGGCTTGCTACACACGCTAAGTGTGGCCGTGTGTTCCTACGAAAATGGACATCAGTTTAGATCATTTGTTTTGCATTGAATAAATACTTGCATGTCATGGATGTTTTAGCAATCGTTTGTATACCTCATGGTTTCATTGCATGCATTGCTAGGGACTAGCAATATTTAGGTTGGGGGGTGTGATTGAGCACATAAAATGCAATCTTACCATGATTATGTAAATGATTTTAAGTGTTTTATTTATATAAATCTCATACCTTTTAATGAAATAAGCTAATTTATGTACTTTTGGACTTTTGTAGTTTTCGTGCTTCACTTGGTGAAGGAGGATGAAAAGAGAGGCCAAAGGAACAAGGAAACAAAGTTGGTGAATATGGAATAGGAGCATGGGAGCCCCACCACAAGCATGGGCGCCCCACCCTATAGCAGATGGGCGCCCACAGAGAGTAGATTTTGGGAGGAAAAGTAGGTTCTTAGAGGCATTTCAATGAACAGTTGGAGAGTAGCCACCATGGGCGCCCCACCTAGACCCATGGGTGCCCTTGAGGACCCTTAGGCGCCCTATTCTTCATTAGGTGGGCGCTCACAGAGAGGGAGTTCTGACTGCTATTTTTGGCTATCTCTTTGAGGACTTTATCAAACACTTGTACCATGGGCGCCCCACCTCAGCTATGGGCGCCTATGAGGACTCTTCCAGCACAAGTTCAGAAGAAGTTTAGAGTGTAATTTTACCATTTTGCCCCTGAATTATGTAATGATATAAAAGGGTAGAATTATGATGTTTTGGTGTGCAGAACCTTAGGAAAAGTTCAGATTTTATTTTCTAAGAGTTTTTATGTGAAGATTACATTCGAATTGCACTAAGGATTGGGATTTGTTGCTTTCGCTTTGGCTTGTTCAAGTTCGATTTTGTTTTTGCAGTACAATTCATGTGTAAGTTTTAATTTGTTAATTCGTTTTAATAAAAAAATCTCATGTTCTATGTGTTTTGTATGGTATGTTCACTTCGTAGTGTTTCGTAGACTTAGTTTGTATTGATTTGCTTTCGAAATTGTTTTAAACCTTTTCAATCTATTTCGTTCTTGTGTTTTGTTGCATGTTGAAGATGTTTTTCTTTTCGAATTGCTTTGTTTATACTTTCGCTATGCTAGGCTAGGGCTTTTCTTGGTTTTAACCTAAGTTCATAATGAAATTGAAGGTTTTGGACTCAAATAGAACAAATTGAAATGAATTCATTATCTTTTGAATGATAACGTAAGAATTGTAATTTTAGGTTGATTTTCGAAAACGAAACCCTGTGATACAATTGACTCCCGTTTACACTAGCGTGAATCGGATATCAATTCCATGTCCCGGTGATTTCAAACTTGACTTCAAAACCCCGGAATTACAATTTCTCTACGAAATAAGGTTTTTCACGTTGAATTTTCCGACCTAATCTTACATGTGTAAAGGTTAGGTTGAGTTAATTTCACATTCGAGTTCAAGCTTTCGAGGACATTACAGGACTAGGTTAAAACCAAGTATCTCTATTAATCCAAGTGTTTAATCAATTCACGTACCTGTTAAGTGTTGGAATTGGTTGTTTCCTTAGTGTTTCATTTTTAGTTTAAGTGTATTTCTCTTAAATTTTTAAATCATTTTCCCAATTACTTTCAAATTAGATTTTCAATTACTTATTCAAAAACCCCAAAAAGATTTTCATCTTTTCTTTTCGAGATTTTCACAAGTGTTTTTGAAAGCAAGGTTGCCAACACTTAGGCACACCTTTGTTCCCTGTGGAGATGACCTAGGACTCACCTAGATTAGACACAACCGACTTCTTATACTTGAGAGTGATCCACAACAAAATTAGAGAGCGGTCAAATTCTTCATGCCTAAAATGTTCAATTTGCTAATAGCGCTTAATTACTACAGGTTTATCGACCCAAGTTTCATCATAGCTGCGCTCAGCTTCTTCCCTACTAAATCTAGTTCTATTAAAAGAACTAGGCCCAACTTGTCTATTGGTAGGATGTTTAACTTGTGGGGCCATGGAAGCTATAAAAACACAAAGAGTGTATGTTGAATTAATCAATTGAGCAACCTTATGTCCACACAAGTTCGGTGGCCCAATTCTATCGATAACAATGAAAATTTAAGCCATTGTGAATGTGTTAATGGAGATAGTCCAAATGGTTATGCACATTCACCATGGGTGGGTTGATTTGATCAACTAGGTGGCTATACAATATCCATCATAGTTAGGTCCCTTTCCACAAAACGACAATTTAAACAAGAATTTCTTATCACAATATGAAGAAAAGAGACTTTTTATATCAAGAACAAATCAAACTTTTGGGGTAAATCAACTTCTCGAACCCAATGTGTGACCCACATTCAAGGAGATGTTGGGGGTGAAAAAAAGTCACCCCAAAGAAGTGATTTCATTCTCCTCATCGTTTAGGATGCAACGCAAAGCTCAATCTTGTAAAAAGATAGGAACCCTTAAGCTATTAGGTTTGGGTTCAAAGGGAGATTGAGGGATAGTAACCTAGGGGTTGAAATAGGGAAGAAACTTACCTTTAGTTGAGTGGATGGGAAGATGGGAGTCAAATGATGCCAAATAGGGCTCGGGGAGGCTGAATCTTGAACGAAGCCGCGAATATGGAAGGAGAAATTGAGAGAAGAGGGAGTTGTGTGAGAAACATTTGGGGTTTAATCAGCCGAAAGAAGCTATTAAAGTGTTGCAGGGTTGGGACCATCTATGGAGGGTTGGGACCATCTATGGATGGTCGGGACCACAGAATGGTCTCAACTAATTTTTTTTCTCATCAACTCACTGTGGTCCCGACCATTTGGCAGGGGGTCGGGACCACGAATTGGATACTTCAAATCTGTTTACTTTTGTTTTTACAAATTTGAAAAAGGATATAAACTAAAGATTAAAATCCTAAAAGAAGGGAAAAATTAAAACCTAACCTAACTCTAAATATGGTACATTTACAACAATTTGCTAGTCCCGAATTACTCATAAGGTGAGGGATCTAGAAGATCCCACGATTCAACTATACCAATAAAATTATCCAAATAGGGTTTTAGCCTATGCCCGTTAACTTTAAATCGATTCCTATTTTTTGAATTTTCTATTTCAATGGCTCCATGCCCCGATACGTGTGTTATAATGAATGGTCCTAACCACTTGGATTGCAATTTACCCGGGAATAAGTGAAGGCATGAGTGATAAAGTAGTAGCTTCTGAGCTTCATGAAATGAGCGTCGTGCAATATGCTGGTCGTGTACGTTTTTTATCTTTTCCTTTGAAATTAATGCATTCTCGTATGCATCATTTCATAATTCCTCCATTTTCTGCAATCTGTAGTTTACGGTGCAGCCCAGCTTCATCAATGTCAGTGTTAAATTGCTTAATTGCCCAATAAGCTTTATGTTCTAATTCCACGGGCAAATGGCATGGCTTACTGTAAACTAACCTGTAAGGTGACATTCCCAGAGTGGTCTTGTAAGTGGTATGATATGCCCATAAGGAATCGATAAACCTTAGTGACCAATCCTTGTGGTTTAGATTAACAGTCTTTTCTAGAATTTGCTTGATTTCCCTATTTGCAAGCTCTACTTGGCCACTAGTGTAATACCCCAGATTTCGTATTAATATAAGTATATGGTTCTTGATGTATTTTGGAAGTTAAGATATGTTAATTTAGTGATATGGATCATTTATGGTGTTTTGAACTTTGAATGAAATGGGTTATACAGTCAAAGGTGGCATTTTGGCCAAGTGCTAGAAAAATGGGGGAACCTTGGGCGCAGAAGACATGGCACCCAAGGTCTTGGGCACCCACTTGAGAATAGCTTGGGCGCCCATCTGAAAAGTGCTTGGGCGCCCAAGGCATAGTTGTTTTGACAGATAAGTGTTTTCTGCATTTTCTAGCCGAGCCTTACCCTATTAACACCTATACCTAGCTAGAGGTGAGGGGAGACCTGAGAATCACTGTTGAGGGACTTTAAAATATTGTTTTATATATATATATTTGGGTGATTTGATGCAAGAGAGAGAGAGAGAAGTGGCTTAGAAGAAGAGAGAATCGGATGAGAAGAAAAGAAGAGCAAGGAAGAAGAACACAAGGGAACCAAGGAGGGTTTGAATGATAAGTGCCTCTAGCCCTAACCAAAATCAAATTCCTCTTGCAAAAATGAAATTGAGACCTCAAGGAACCTTCCTATATAATTTATTTGTAGTTTGGATCAAGGAGGGAGAAGATCAAGTCCATCAAAGTTTAAGGGTTTGGAAGCTCAAGACACTTTCTTGTTGATCCATCTTTTTACCACTTGAGGTAGGGATTTAATGCCTCATTCTTACATATGTGTTGTGTAACAAGGAGTAGATTACCATTAGAAAACCCTCTTTAAGTGTTGGTTTCATGTATGGAAGAAAATGGGAGTTATACGCATGTCTATATATATGTATAGGTTGAGAGAGTGAAAGTAGTGTTTTGATCTATAACTTAACTTGTGGTTGATGAAAACTCAAAATTTTGATGTTGTTTGGATCCTAAGAACCTTGTGTTGATGTTAGAATCTTGAAACTTGAGGTATTTTTACATTAACATGATCAATTTGAGGTCCCAAGGGTGAAAAACCATGAAACCAGAAAACAGGGCATGAAACCCGAAACTTGGCCCAGGTCGTGGGCGCACGAGGGGGACACAGTCAGGCGCCCAAGAAATTAAGGCATGGGCACCCAAGCCCCTTGGGCACACGGCTCAGTGTCAGCTTGGGCACCCACTGAGCCCGGGTCACTTTTTTTGACTCTGCTTAATTTGACCCCCTACCTTAGGCTTATGAAAGTTTTGGTAACATGTTTTTACACGAAACTTTAAATTGATTAATTACATGGATTTTAAATGGGAAATGAGCCTTTAAAAGTGATTAAGGGTTGACTATCTTAAACCTATGGGATTTAACTTGTAAGGGTCAATCAATTACGTCTATCCAAAGCCATTACCTTCCCTTAGCTCAATACTCCCACATAAATACATACACCTTATAAACTAACTGGCAAGACAACATTTTAACTAACCATATATTACATCATCACTATAGGCAATCCAATGTAAACCATAGGCACTCCAATATAGAAACTCCTTAATTCACTGTTTAATGTCATCCCTGACAGTTTACTCACAAAAATATACATGTCTATGTACCTATCCACTTTACCTCAACCTCAATAAGTATTCATCCAATAATTAGGACTTCAACAAATGAGTAACACCAATAACTGAAAAACATTTACAATTTACCATTCATCGAAACAACAATCTAAGCACTCCACGTTATTAACTCCATGAGAATACTGAGGCATTAGCCAATCTGCAGTGGGAGTTAATAATATATTGTCTCGGAACCATCCTTTCAACTCATCTTCTATTAATAGTGTTCAAACCTTAAATCATTCCATTGAAACATCAATAATTCTCTTAACTGCATTCAAACATACCATATAAAGTCACCATTCATAAAACACCATATGTTAAGCTCTCAAGTTCAATTCAACCAAAGCCCCTCTGTCTTATCAATTTTATTTCCCTCACATTTGCCACAGTCCTCTTCATTACATATATGTCCAAAATACAATTCTTGATTCTAATTGTACTCAACGTTTAATCCACCCCTTTGTATGAACCCACATTAATTGTCTCTAGGCCTAACCAATATGATAAGTTTAGTGTAACTGAAGCCGTCAAACAATCTTTGAACTTTCAAATATTCAGCAAAATATCTCATTTCCAACTTTCTCTATTGTCCTCTACTTCACAACTAAATTTCCAAGTAATCTTCCATCCACCATATAACAATTGCCAACCAAGCGCACAAATCAATCTCCCAAATTTAATAAATCTCTTCCCTTGCATCAACCATTAACACATATTTTCTCTTTCTCCTTTCAAGAAATTAGCTAGTAAACTCCTTTAAAACGCTTTCAAAACTTTTATGAATATCGCCTTGTATGTTATCTCACCATACCCTTTAATGCCATCATCACTTACCATAGTCTCAATTGAAACCAACTTCTAAACCTTTTCCTTCCCAAAGTTCATCTATTCACAGTACACTTACTCACTCTCAACTCAGTTCACTCATTTATAGCTATATCCCCATAATCATGCATTTTCAAATAAAGATAGTCCCACGATTGGGATCCCGTATCCCTCTTTACATAACATTGCCAGGGCATATCCTTGATTTCATCATCAGCCAAACCCAGAACCACTTAGCCAAGCAAGTTTCCACAACTAACACCTTATTATAAAGTCAAATGCCTCAACACTCAAAAGGTTAAGAACAACCACACAAGTTCAAATTTTCAATTTACACAATACCATGACACATTACCATAATACATTAGCATTTCAATTTAAACAACCAAATAGGTTCAAATTTTCAATTCATACATGTCCATCTCCTCAACCATTAGAATTTCTCAATTTAGGAATTCAAATCATAATAGCCACATTTGAGATGAGTGGATCAAATTTGCCATTCAGGAAATGTAACCAACATTGCATCAAGTTCAACACAATAGTCGTTCCAAAGTTACAATAGTGCGTTTCACCAACATTAGTGAAATAGCAATGCCATCAAGTTTCAAGCAAGCAACATAGAGATGAAAGAATTTTCTTAGTGTGACAACTTTAGCAAAATTTGGTAACCAAAATTTTAGGTGGCCGTGCCAAAGGATTATCAACATAACAGTTTAGAAAACATTCAACTCAAAGGTATTTTCAACATTAAATGTGCAAGTAGCAATCAAGAATTCGATAAAACATGGATTCAACTACGATCAATTCTTTTCAAAGTTTAAAACCACTAGGATTCATCCTGCAATATATATAAAAAGTGCAATAAGTAACATGGAGTATAACCTTTCTATATCATCTTTGAGTAACTCACCAATGTGAAATTTATGCCTCTATTACCATTATCCTCCTCCCAAAGAGTCTTGAAATCTCAAACATTCAATGAAAGTTACTTTAGCAATGTACAGACTTTTCGACTTTTAACTCATAACATCGCCCATATCTTCAACCTCACTCAAATAACATGAGAGACCTTTAAATCAACCCCTTTCCAATATTCCACTCTTTTACTTCACTTCATAATCAGTTTATCTTACATAATAAAAATACCTTTGGATTCCTTATGTTCTAATGCATTCCAAACTATTCTCTTAGTTTACTTAACCACAACAAGACTTCAATGCAAATATATCATAGATAACACTAAATTAGGTACAGGTAATTCCTCTTCATATGCTTCCAATCTCCTCAATTGACATTGTCATCTAATCACTAAACATCATCACGTAACTCAATCTTCCCCATAACCTTTCACATTATTAAAAGCAATCCCTCTTCAAGTAAAAGTAATCATAAAATTTCAACCAATATATATTCTATGGCATAAAATGTTCTCATTATCATTACCCCACACACTTGTACTTTGCCCCAATTCATTTAAATCAATAGGTCCATTAACTAGGAGGTACTTGAATAAGACGAAGGTGGTACCTCACCAAATCCACAAAACTTTTGCAACAAACACGGTCTTGGTTATGCTCAATTACTACACTAATCCCTCAAAATCATCTGACCCAATATCACCTATCTCCAAACATTGTTTCATGCAAACAAATCCAACATTTATTATTCTTAATGCCTAATGATTCAGTCAAAACATCAATACTCGATAAGCAACATGCTGCCTTAATTACCACCAAATTTGCAAACTTCAAATTTTACTTGAAACCCAAACTTTTACCATTCCTCTTAACAAAGATCTCAAATGTCCCGATGTCCAATGCTATATCTTATAGAATGATAGACTCACAATCATTTAATTGAATCCTAAACTTCCAAGACTTTATTGGTGCCATAGAATATGGCCTAACAGAAAAATAGTAGCAACATCTAATATGGAATCTATGAAAGTCAAGCCAACTCCCCAAGTATCACATCCAAAATCAACACCTCACTTACAAGACAACACTTAGACTCCTTTTTACTCAATCTCCCATTGACCATGCGAACACTAAGTTTTCCCCAATATGCCTAGTATCATTAACTAAAAAGGTTACCTCATCACACATCTAAACCACCATACCATCAAATAATCGGTTATCACCAACCCATTATAATGATCAATCACTGCTCATCGAATTAGTAACTCATACATTTTAAGATTCAATTCTCTACTATTGCCATTTCTACGTCAAATTCATTCCATAGTCTCACAATTCCCACTAATTAAAGGTAGCCTCAATAATTCCCAAAATCACAACCTTAGACTCTCTAAACCCCTTAGCACTTACAAATTTTCAATCATATGCAAAATCACTTCTAATCATCTTTCAATATGCTAGATCTACAATTAAATCTATGTCAAACATTGTCTCTAGGTTCACAAACATCCAATGATTACACCATTTACTCACATGCCAACCTTACTTATCATTAGCCAGGGATGTTTACCGAATCCTCATATCTCTAAATAATACGATCAAGGTTCTAGTAACATTTGATGCTAACCATCTCCACCATAATCCTTACCACAAGGTACTAATAAGCCCATCCCATGAAAGTGACTAAATGTCAATTATATCACATCAACATGTAACATGCAATGCTAGACTCCCACTGTCCCCTAGGTATTCCGACCTAGGCTCTGATACCAACCTATCACGCCCAGATCTCGTGACCCGAGGGGTGAGTGATAAACATACACGACATGCATTAACATAACCAACCCATAATCAGAGCAATGCAACGTAAACCAGTGAGCCCGAGACATAGATAAGATAACATAAATTTAACCTTCGCTATAATCAAGTCCCGACTTCCAACAATCCTCTCATTAATACATAACTTAGGCCTTAGGGCCCTTACAACTAAATCGAACAAGTCGTCAATGTACAATATTACAATTCCAGAAAAAATTTAAGCTAAATGACAAAGAGCTTTGCTAGGCTTGGTAGGGCTCATGCACAACCTCCTAATCTAAACCCCTTAGCCTACTTGATTGTTATGGCTTGTACCTACATCAAAATCTGTAGGGATGTGAGCACGGGTCCACTTGTGCTCACAATGTCTCAAACAAACATACATGATATGTATTCCAAACATGCATACTATTCATGGTGTATCTAGTTATCTCAACATGTTCTAGAGCCACAATACTTTATCAACATAACTATATAACTAATTTAGAGTATATAAATTTTTACACTACAATATCATAAGAAGGATTCAATTCCAATTAATACTTAATCTTTGAAAATTTCATTCATTGGTTCAAACTACATTTCAATTATCTCTTAGATGTTTAATCCAGCCGACCACATAATCATATTTACAATATTTATCTTCATTCAATGACATCATAGTGTAGCATTCAAGTCCAATTATTCTCCATTATTAAATTTCCCAACTTTGTATCCAACCATATTTCATATCACATTATCACATTTTCAACATTCAATCACATATCCACATCCATATTACATTTGTTCACCATTTAATCATGAAATCATATCCACAGTACCATCATTTCAATAATCAATCACATAGCCATAACCACACAATCCTCGAGGGTTGGGTGCATACACATCATTGTCTTTTATGGGCCAATACCCAATGGAAACGATAAATCAACGTCGTCGTTTAGGATCGCCATCTAAGGCCATGATGAGCCAAAACACACACAATGTTGTGGGCTACTAACCCACTGGCATTGACACCAAACCCTGCGCAGGTTCCAGGTCTTTCAACCTGAGGGTAATCTCATGACCCTTCCTATTTTCATACCCCACCACAGCCCCCGGCACATAACCAATCATTCATCTCATTCAATACTCATCAATCACAATTCACATTCAACACCATCACTTTCCAACATGCACAACCACATTCCATTTCATCAGATAGCACAACTCATTTCATCTCTTCATTTTATTTAATCCAAGCCTCATTTAATTACTATCAATTTGTTAACAAAAGTTCACTTTTCGGTTCATCCCAAGATTCATCACATATCAACAATGATCAACCTTATTAAACCTCATTAAACATTTAACATTTATCAATATATATACCATTCAACACATATGTCAATGTTACGGTTCATTCCATAGCTTATTTCATATCGCATTGATTAAACCATATTAAGTATTCCACATTTACCAAAATTATAAACATATGTCTCTTTGTCAAGTTACCTTTCACTTAATCAATTACAAGTTCATATACCTCAACATTTAGTTTACATCAAGACATATTTATAATTCAACTCAATTAAGACCCTTATCTCAAAGTAAGCTTCCAATTCATTTCATTCAAGATAGCATTCATTCACCCTTACAAGCTAAATCCCATAGGTTTAAGATAATTAAACCTTAATCACTTTTAAAGGCTCATTTACCATTTAAAATCCATGTAGTTAATTAATCTAAAGTTTCATGTAAAAACATGTTACCAAAACTTTCATAAGCCTAATGTAGTAGGTCAAACTAAGCAAAGTCAAGAGAAGTGACCTAGGCTCGATGGGCACCCAAGCTGACACTCAGCCGTGCGCCCAAGGGGCTTGGGTGCCCATGCCTTAATTTCTTGGGTACCCAAGGGCCTGGGCGCTCGACTATGTCCCCCTCGTGCGCCCACGGCCTAGGCCAAGTTTCGGGTTTCATGCCCTATTTTCTGGTTTCATGGTTTTTCACCCTTGGGACCTCAAATTGACCATGTTAATGTAAAAATACCTCAAGTTTCAAGATTCTAACATCAACACAAGGCTCTTAGGCTCCAAACAATATCAAAAATTTGAGTTTTCATCAACCACAAGTTAAGTTATAGATCAAAACACTACTTTCACTCTCTCAACCTATACATATATATAGACATTTGTATAACTCCCATTTTCTTCCATACATGAAACCAACACTTAAAGAGGGTTTTCTAATGGTAATCTACTCCTTGTTACACAACACATATGTAAGAATGAGGCATTAAATCCCTACCTCAAGTGGTAAGAAGATAGATCAACATGAAGGTGTCTTGAGCTTCCAAACCCTCAAACTTTGATGGACTCAATCTCTTCTCTCCTAGATCAAAACTACAAACAAATTACATAGGAAGGTTTCTTAGGGTTCTAATTACAATCTTACCAAAGGAATTTGAGTTCTATGGATGGAAGAGGAACATACCTTCAAAAACCCTACCCAGTTGTCTTGTTCTTCTTCCTTTGCTTCTCACCCGATTTCTTCTCCTTCAACCCACTTCTCTCTCTCCCTCTTGCATCATACACACTAATATATATATATAACCAATATTTTAATCCACAAATAGTGTCTTCCATATTTTTCCATCCCCCTAGCCCTAATATAGGTGTATAAGGGTGAGGGGCCGGCTGAAAATTGCAGAGCAACACTTGTCTGTCAAATCCACTGTGCCTTGGGTGCCCAAGCTTTTCTCAGGTGGGCGCACAAGCTCTTTTTAGGTGGGCACCCAAGGTTCCCCCCATTTTCCAGCACTTGGCTAAAATGTCACTTTTGACTGCATACCCCCATTTCCTTCAAAGTTCTCAACTCTAAACACCATTAATGGTCCATACAACTCAATTAACATATCTTAACCTCCAAAATACATCAAAAACCATATACTTATACTAATACAAAGTTCGTGGTATTACAAATTGATTAAGTGAAAGGTAACTTGACAAAGAGTCGTATGTTTATAATTTTGGTAAATGTGGAATGTTTAATATGGTTTGATCAATGCGATATGAAATAAGCTATGGAATGAACCGTAACATTGACATATGTGTTGAATGGTATATATATTGATAAATGTTAAATGTTTAATAAGGTTGATCAATGTTGATATGTGATGAATCTTAGGATGAACCGAAAAGTGAACTTTTGTTAACAAATTGATAGTAATTAAATGAGGCTTGGATTAAATAAAATGAAGAGATGAAATGAGTTGTGCTACATGATGAAATGGAATGTGGTTGTGCGTGTTGGAAAGTGATGGTGATGAATGTGAATTGTGATTGATGGGTATTGAATGTGATGAATGATTGGTTGTGTGTGATGGGGGCCATGATAGGGTGCGGTAAATAGGAAGGGTTTAGAGAGTACCCTCGGGTTGAAAGTCCCGGAACCTATGTAGGGTTTGGTGTCAATGCCAGTAGGTTAGTAGCCCACAACATTGTGTGTGTTTTGGCTCCTCATGGCCCTGGACTGTGATCCTAAATGATGACATCGGTTTATCGTTTTCGTTGGGTGTTGGCCTATAAAAGACGATATTATGGATGCACCCAACCCCTGAGGATTGTGTGGTTATGGCTATGTGATTGATTACTGAAATGATGGTACTGTGGATGTGATTTCATGATTGAATGATGAACTAATGTAATATGGATGTGGATATGTGATTGAATGTTGAATTTGTGATAATGTGATAGTAAATGTGATTAGGTGTAATGTTGGGAGATTCAATAATGAGGAATAATTGGGATTGAATGCTATCTTGTGATGTTATTGAATAATGATAAATATTGTAAATATGGTTATGTGGTCGGCTATGCTTAAACATCAAAGAGATAATTGAAATGTGATATGAACACGTGTATGGAATTTCAAAGATTAAATATAAATTGGAAAGTTAATCCTTCTTATGGTATTGTTGTGTAAATATATATTCCATGTCGGTTATGTAGTTATGTTGATAAATTGTTGTGGCACTAGAACATATTAAGATAACTAGATGCACCATGAATAGTATGCACATTTGGAATACATACCATATATGTTTGTTTGCGGCATCGTGGGCACAAGTGGATCTGTGCTCACGTCCCTACAGATTTTTGATGCAGGTACAAGCTATAACATTCAGATGAACTAATGGGGTTGGACTAGAAGTGTGTGCATGAGCCCTACCAAGCTTAGCTAAGCTCTTCGTTATTTAGTTTAAATTTCTTTTGGAAATTTCTTTTGGAATTGTAATATTGTACATTGAGGACTTGTTCGATTTGGTTGTATGAGCCCTAAGGCCCGAGTTATGTATTAATGAGAGAATTGTTGGAAGTTTGTGACTTGATTATAGCCAAGGTTAAATTTATTTTATCTTAACTATGTCTCGGGCTCACTGGTTTACATTGCGTTGCTCTGATGATGGGTTGGTTATGTTAATGCATGTTGTGTGTGTTTATCACTCACCCCTTGGGTCACGAGATCCGGAGCATGACAACTAGTCTGGGGGTGATATGCGGTACCTACTTTGTGAACTACCCCATATTTTAGCAGTAGGGTTCCTACTGGCTGGTTGCAGAAATGTTTTCCCCCATCACTAATAATTGCTCGAGGTACCCCAAAACGTGAAAATATGTTCTCGTGGAGGAATTTGAGCATGACTTTATAATCATTAGTCATAGTGGCAATTGCTTCCACCCATTTGGAGACATAATCGACCCCAACTAAAATGAATTCATAACCGAGTGAAGCTGGAAAATGGACCTATGAAATCTATTCCCTAACAATAAAAAATCTCTGAAACAAGAATGGGGGATAGAGGCATCATGTTCCTACGTGTTAAACTACCCAAGCGTTGACATCTATCACATGTAGTGCAAAAATGATGCACATCTTTAAATAGCGTAGGCCAATAGAATCCACATTGGAGAATTTTAGCTGTTGTTTTGTTTATGGAAAAATGGCCACCACATGCTTGAGAGTGATAGAACTTGATTATGCTTGGGACTTCCCAGTCAGGGATACAACGGCGTATCACTTGATCAGGGCAATATTTGAATAACTATGGATCATGCCAAAAGAAAACTCATACATTTCTAAGGAATTTCTTCCTATCCTTATAGTTCCATTCTTTTGGAAGTTGTCCTGTCACTAGGTAATTAGCAATATCAGCATACCAAGGAGGATTAGAGGCTGTTATTACTTCTATGTTAAACAATTGTTCATCCGGGAAGCTATCATTTATTTGAGTTTCGTCATGGGAATAAGCTTTTACCGGCAAATGTGATAGATGATCCGCTACCACATTTTCAACACCTTTCTTATCTCTTATTTCAAGGTCAAACTCTTGCAAAAGTAATATCCATCGGATTAATCATGGTTTGGCCTCTTGCTTGGTTAACAGGTATTTAAGTACTGAATGGTTAGTAAAAACAATTACTATTGAACCAATGAGATAAGATCGAAATTTCTCAAGAGCGAAGACAACTGCTAGCAGTTCTTTTTCAATTATCGTATAATTTTTCTGCGCATTATTTAAGGTTTTACTAGCATAGTAAATAACTTGCGCCTTCTTGTCTCTTCTTTGTCCTAACACAACTCTAATAGCATGATCACTTGCATCACACATAAGTTCAAAGGGAAGTGACCAGTCAGGAGGTTGAAGAATAAGGGTTGAGGTTAGATAACCTTTGAGTTTATCAAAGGATTTTTGACACTGGGAAGTCCATTCAAATGGGGTATCTTGCATCGACAATTGACACAAGGTTTTGAAAATTTCACTGAAAGATTGAATGAATCTCCTATAAAACCCAACATGCCCTAAGAATGATTGAATATCCCTCACAGATTGAGGAATGGGGAGCTTTTGAATTAGCTCTACCTTGGCTTGATCTACTTGAATGCCTTCTTTAGATATGATACTATATGTCCTAATACAATTCATTGAGTGACCATGAAATGGCACTTTTCCCAATTTAACAGTAGGTTCTTTTCATTACATCATGTCAAAACTAGATCAAGGTTCTTTAAACACTGCTCAAAGGAATCTCTATAAATAGAGAAATCGTCCATGAATACCTCAACTATTTCTTCTACCATTTCACTAAAGATACTCTTCATGCAGCGTTGAAAGGTAGCGGGAGCATTACACAGGCCAAAGGGCATTTTTTTATATGCAAAGGTACCAAAAGGACAAGTGAAAGTGGTTTTATCTTGGTCCTCTATGGCTACCTCTATTTGATTATACCCCGAATAGCCATCTAAAAAGCAATAGTAAACGTGGCTAGCTACTCTTACTAGAACTTGTTCTAAGAAGGGAAGAGGAAAGTGATCTTTTCGTGTGACTACATTGAGCTTTCTATAATCAATGCACACTCGCCAACCAATTTGTATTCAAGTTGGAACCAACCCATTATTCTTATTTCGAACTACGATAACCCTTGATTTCTTAGGAACTACTTATGTAGGGCTTACCCTCTTAGAATTAGAAATAGGATAAATTATCCCTACATCCAATAGCTTCAACACTTCAGCTCTCACTACTTCTTTCATATTCGGATTTAGTTGTCGTTGTATCTAACGAATTGGTTTGGCATCCTCTTCTAGATATATATAATGTGTGCAAAAGAGAGGACTTATACCTGTTAGGTCAGCTACTGACCATCCTAGAGCTCTCTTATAACTTTTCAAAAGTTCAATTAACATATGCTCTTGATGAATAGTCAATTCTGAAGAAATAACTATAGGATATATCTCTTTGTCACCTAGAAAAGCATATTTCAGATTATGGGGTAAGGGTTTTCTGTCAGGATTAGGAGCTTTTATTTCTGAGGACTCTACTTTGTTTAAAAGAGGTCCCAGCCTTTCAAAGGTTGGTATCCACTTTCCTACGGACATGATTGGGCACATTTCCAACCAATCAACTACTACTCCTAGCTCTTGGTTTGATACCATGGAATTCAAATTCTACTCACTAAAGCAAACAGCTTTCTCTAAAGGATCCTCAACAAATTCACGATCCACGTAATCCTGGACTATGGATTCTACTAAATCCACTTCTTGTATATCAGGCACCTTTTTTGGTCGTTTGGTAACATGAAAGATATTCGTTTCAAATTCAATGTTACCAAAAGACATTTTTATGGATCCATTCCTACAGTTAATTAAGGCATTTGATGTTGCTAAGAATGGTCATCCTAGAATCACCGATGTCTAATTAGGTGCAGATAAACTAATAAGTGGTTGAGTATTTAGGATTATGAAATCCACTGGGAAATAAAAATTTTTCACTTGTATTAGTACATCTTCAACTATACCTTGTGGGACTTTAATTGATCTATCTACAAGTTGTAAAGTCATATAGGTAAGCTTTATTTCACCTAAGCCCAATTGCTCGTACACTGAGTATGGGAGCAAATTCACACCTGCCCCTAAGTCAAGCAATGCTCTACTAATATAATACATCCCTATATAACAAGATATAGTAGGACATCCAGGATCTTTATACTTAGGGGGAGTACAACATTGTATTATGGCACTTGCTTGCTCAGTGAGGAATGCTTTCTTTTTCACATTTAAACCCCTTTTCACAGTACATAATTCCTTAAGAAATTTAGCATAAGAAGGGATTTTCTTAATTGCATCAAGAAGAGGTATATTAATTTTCACTTGTTTGAATACCTCTAGCAAATCAGCTGCTTGAGTTTCTTTCCTAGCTTTCAAAAATCTTTGGGGAAAGGGTACTTTGGGAACATATTCCCTAGGCACTATCATGGGCTCCTCCTCCTTTCCCTCTTCCTTTTCCTTTTTATCTTCGGTTGTGGGCTCCTCAACTATGATTGGTTCTTTCCCCACCTTTTTACTATCATCTACCACACAGCTAGGTTTCAACTTTTCACTCATTTCATCCTTCTTAGGAGGGAAGGTTTTATCTATAATTTTTCCACTCCTAAGTGTTGTGATATTTTGGACTTGTTCTACATTTCCAAAAATATTAGAAGATCCTTCAACCTGTTTAGCTTGGGCTGCTGGGTTTGGACGAGGTTGAGCTGGAAATTAACCCTTTGGTTGTGTAGCTAATGTTTGAGTCAAAAGAGTCAATTGGCTCTTAATATCATCCAAATTTCTATTATTTTAGGCCCAAAGTGAAGATTGATTATTCATGAATTGTTAAAGTGTTTCTTCTATGGATCTTATGCTTGGAGGAATGTAAGGAGCGTGTGATGGTCCCATATTCTGAGATAATTCTGGATTAGGCATTGGGACTTGAGGAGCTGGAGGATGAGGTGCATGATAGGGTTGTGGAATTTGAGCTCCCTCATTTCTCCAACTAAAATTTGGGTGGTTCCTCACTGCTGGATTATAAGTCTCAGAATAAGGGTTTTCTCCTAAAGCTTGTCCTCTATATGATTGGCGGTATTGGTTTATGGCATGGATTGGGAGTTCACTAGATGGTTGGCTTTGCACAACCTCTCTACAAATAGGGATGCTAGGGCAATCATCTGTCCTATGGGTTTGACTATCACACACTATGAAATAGACATTTGCCACTGGTTCTTTTATGAGTTGTGAGTCCTTTTTGATTTTCAAAGTTTCTATTTCTCTAGTGAGCGTTGCTAATTTTGCCTTAAGATCATCAGTTTCACTTAATTGGTGCATACCTCTAACTAGAGCAACACTAGCTATTTGAGTACTTTGGGATCCAGCGATATCCTAGGTTTGTGCATTTTCAACCAAAAATTCAAAATATCCAAAAGCTTCTTCAGGCGTTTTGTCATAAAACTGCCCATTGCACATTATTTCCACAAATTGTTTTAGTTGTGGCGTTAGTGAAACTTGACCGCTCGTAAATAGTGCAGTGCTAATTAACCCCCAAGTGCAAGGGTGTGCGGTGTAGTTTTAAAACTCAATAAGTCCGAGGTCGAATCCACAGGGAAGCCTATGTGTTTCAGTTTCTAAGTTCAAATATGAATTGTAGGATTGAATTAGAATTAAAGTTGCAATTAACTTAAATTGGATTTGATAGAGTTGAAATTTGAGAAATTAAACTGAAAACAAAGTAATTACTAATTAAAGGAATGTTTCAACTTAGATAAAATTCGAACTAATTTAAATAACTCAGCAAATTAAAATTACTAAACTTGAATTTAAAGAATAACCTAATCTAAGAAGCAAGAGTAATTCAATAATCATCTAATTGAACTGAAATGCTTACTAAATTAAAATTCTTAAATAAGACAAGAAGATAAATTCAATTGGAGAGATTCTAATCAGAAATTTTGAAATAATTATCCACTTTTAAAATTAAACTTAACCTTATCAAATTGCAAACAGGATTTATAAGAAATTTAAAACAGTGATTTTATCAAATTGAAATTCTAATAGAAAAGGGTTCTTGATTCAACCTTCACAATTCCAAGTAATCTGTTATTTCACCAAGGGATGATTTTAAATACAATCCATAGTTCACGTCAAAGGATCTATGGATTGGGAAAGATTTTCAATACATTCCAAAATTCCTCGATACACAGTTTTAAATTCACGTTTCATTATGGAAAATAAAACTGGAAAGATTTTATGATAAAAATACTCGAGTTCAAATCTAGATTAAAATTGTTTAAAAATTATCAAGAAAATTATAATCACGGGTGTTTATCAGTGATTACAGAGAATATGAACAAACACTCTTGTTTTCAAAGGTTTTCCAAACAACAAATCAAATTTGAAAATAGTAGATCACTTCACATAGGCTTTTGAAACCCATGTGAAAGATCTACGTACATCCCTCAGTTCATAACAAATTACCCTTCATTGATTCAGTGAATCAAGAACAAAGGTTTTTTACCCTAGCATGCTTTGAAACAACTTACCAAGCTTAGATGAAGACATAACTGTTAAAGCTTCAAAAACGTAATTAAAACAGTCCTAATGAATGTAAAACCTACCTACGAACATTCAATTAATAATAATGAACCAAAACGAAATACTAGATTAATTAAAGTTAAACCTTAAGATCAAAACGTACAGCATTCGTATCAAACTCTAAACGAAACCCTAATATTTTAAAGCATCCAAAGATTAAACAAACTAATGGCATTAATCATAAAAATCATCCACGAACATTCAAAAACTAATAAAGAGCAAGAATGAAATTGAAATAAGAACTTGAGTAGCAATCGCAATGACAATCGTCTTAAAAACTTGGAGTACGTAGAGAAACATTCACGAATAATTAAAAATCTTCAAACTCTTCAAATAAATAAATAACTAAAACTAAACTTAAACCTAAGAGAAGTAGGAGAAGAGGAAGAAAAACAAAAATGCAGCAGTCCCCTCATTCGGCTACACAATGTCATATATATAAGCAAACACAAAACCCTAATCATTCAAAACGCGGAGCAACAATTCCGTATAAGGGGGTCCGGACCACAGTGTATGTTTTATTCAATCGGCTGGAAGGCAAGCTTCTGTGGTCTGGACCATCAAGCAAGGGGGTCCGGACCACCAAGTGCAGTTTCTCCATCCTTTGATCTTTCAACTTCAGCCGAGCTTTGGGAGGCTTGAGGCAACCTTGATACACTTGATTCCGCTTCGTTCCCTTTTTCATCTAGATCATTAAAATCACTATCATCTTCAAGAATTATACCCTTTTCCCTGCAATTAGAAAGAATAGGATATAAGCAATAAAATAATGATAACTTGAAGAAATAACATGCTTAAAAGTGTGAATAATGATGCAAATGACTAGTTTGTAATTACACTTTCCAAGTGTAATCAGTGAACCATAGAAGATACTAGCTAGACGCCAAACTTCAAATCCATGGTGTGGGCAAGAATGCAAGAGAGTTTTAAATCTCTCCCAATTTTGATAGAAAGTTTCACTAAGTTGTGGAGCAAAGTTCAGTATTTGATGCTGTATAGCATTAGTTCTATTGGGAGGAAAGAATTTCTTAAGAAATTTGGCTTGCATTTCATCCCATGTGCGAATGGAATTAGATGGTAGAAATTCAAACCATCTAGCAGCCTTATCTTTTAGAGAGAATGGAAAAAGCTTAAGAAACACTTAGTCTATGGGACATCCCTGATCTTTAATAGCGACACAAATGTTCCTAAATTGAGTTAAATGATCATATGAATTTTCAGAATCCATACCATGGAAAGTAGGCAACAATTGTATCATGCCAGGTTTAAAGTTGAAAGTTCTTTGATTTTCTGGCCACACTATCCAAGACTCAAGAGTATGCCGATCTTGCTACAAGACATCCCTCATAGAACGCCTAGCAGCAACAGCTTGCTCTTCAGTCATTTCTAATGGTGGAATAGGAAATCTAAGGTTTTGAATTTCTTCTAAAGGAGGTTCAAATTCTAAAGGAAAAGCTAAGGGCTTAGGACGCTTTAACCTACCATCTTCCCCTCGAATCCAACTATTCATAAGCTAGGAAAATAATTTGGAAAAAGTCACTATGGTCCTGACCAAAGGACAAACAGTTGGGACCACAGAACACTATTCTAGGTTTAAAAGGGTTTGAAAATTCCTAATTTTGGAGTTTTCTTTTATGGAATAAGAAATTAACTTAAAAACTAAAATTAGGCCCCCTGGCAATGGCACCAAAAACTTGACCGCTTCTAAATAGTGCGTTTAAACTAGCCCCCAAGTGCAAGGGTGTACGGTGTAGTTTTAACTCAGTGAGTTCAAGATTGAATTCACAGGGAACCTATGTTATTTAGTTTCTAGATTGTAATGTGATTCCTAGGTTTGAATGTAAACTAAGTTTTGAAGATCAATTAGAACTAAATTCTAGGGTTTTGCAAGTTAGAAATTCAAATTAAAAACAATTTAGCAACCTATTAACAGAATTTCAGCAATTAAAAATTTGATTTTGGATTTCAAGGAATTAAATATTAACTAAATGAATTCTATCTAATTTTAACGTGCAGGAAAATAATCTAACCTAAAATTTCAAAGTAACAGTTCAATTAACTCAAATGAAAGGAATTTAAATGACAATAATAATATTTAAGAAGTTCTTGATCCAACTTTCAATTCCGGGTAGTCTACTACTTCACTATGGGATGCGTTGTAACTAAAATCTATAGCTCACGTGAAAGGATCTATAGATTGGAAGAATGTCTTCGTTAAAGTTCATAAAATTCCCAATACTCAGTTTTAAAATCTCGTTTATAATAATAAAACCGGAAAGATTTTCTAAGAAAACACTTGGGTTCAAACCTGAATTAGGGTTTGTTAAAAAATTATTAAGAAGGTTTTAATCAAAAGTTTTTACCAGTGATTACAAAGAATTTAGTTGAAAACTTTTGTTTTCAAAAATTTTTCAAACAAACAAAACTAGATTTGGATTCAAAATCTATCTTTAGTTTGTCCAAAAATATTGTATTAATTTTAAACCGAAAACCTTTACCAGTGATTACAGAGAGTGTAGTCAAATGTTTTCATTTTTGAAAGCTTTTGAAACAAAATTAAAATAGATTTTCAAATAGTAAATCCCTACGCATGAGTCTTTGCAAACCATGCGAAGAATCTACGCACATCCCATAGCTTATAATAAACTACCCTTCCTTGATTCGTTGAATCAAGAACTAGGGTTTTATGCTAGCATGCTTTTAAACAAAACAGAAAGAACCATTGAACATTTATTGAATTGATCTACTAAATAAAACAAACAACTCATATCATTAATTGAAAAAACGAAATAGAACGTACTCTGAAAGAAATTCTGAAACGAAGTATTGAATAATAATTGCTGAAATGAACGTAACAAAGGCTTCAAAAACACGTTAAAACATCCCAAGTTCTATTTTTTGTTTGCTATTGGTTCCTTAGGGTGGTCTAGACCATCCTAGGGGAGGTTGGAACCACTTCATTCCCTTCATCTTCTAGGTCACTTTTGTCATCATAATCTTCAAGTATTTCACCCTTTCCCTACAATTAAGAAAATAACCACTATAAGTAATAGCATAATGATAAAACTTCAAAATAAACTACTTAAATGCATTAATGACTATCCAAAATTGGAGTTTGTAATTACACCTTTCAAGTGTAATCACTTTTGATTTTTATTTTATGTGTGTTATTCTTCTTAATTTCTTTCTATTTCTATACATAGGTATATTGTTATTGCCTTATGTTTGGATGTATTGTTAATTATGTTCTTAAGCTCTATTTTTATATTCTTTGTAAAGAACAAGTACATCATGTCTGGTCCTAACAACGATAACTATAATCAAGAGGATAACATTAACACTTTAACTGGTAGAAAATGTAAGTGGGAAGACACACCTTATATGTCCAGTGAGGAGAGTGACTCTGAGAGTTTAGTGGTCAATTGGGAAGTGTGGCATGTGGAGTATTTTCTAGAGAGTAATTCATTACCCTTGCCACTAATTTATCCTCCACTAGTTCTCATAACACCTGACCAATTACTTGAGGGGCAGTAGTGGAATAAAGTTGACCTTGAAATCCTTTTAGAAATAGAATGGGCTGAGATAACCATATCTACTGAGTGGTCTAACGCACCATCTTACGACACAGACACTAACACAATAATAGGATCTGAAACGAGTTACCATTCTGATTATCATGATATGCCACCTTTAGAAGACATTCCTGACACTGAGAGTACTGACACTGAGTTTATGGAGAATGCTGACGGTTCTGGTGAGTCGGACCAGGATGATGATTTTGGTATTTCATTGCAATATATTTTTAAGTTTAGTCATACATTAGCTCCATGTGAAGACAACATGAGCTAATCCTTATCATTTCTTTTATTTTTTATGCTACTTTATTATTATGCTTTTATTTATATTCTTCATTTACGTCATTAGTCACCTGCACCTAAGTTGGGGGGAAATCATGACATATGCATACCACATCTTGACCTTATTTTCTTTTCACCATTGTTCCTTTTCACACATTGGGGACAATGTGCATCTTTAGTTGGGGGTGGTCATGTGTTTTTGTTACCCATTGAACATTAGTGACTAATGAATACTTTAGGATTCAAACCAAGGATGGTATAATTCATGTAAACAACAAATGATTTGATTTCAATTTTGAATGATGAACTTAATTTAAAAATTGATTATAAAATTGTCCAATGTGTTGCAAACTTGTCACTTAAAGTCATTGAGTTGAAAATATGTCAAGGATTAGAATTTATGAGATTTAGTCACTCAAATATGCTAAGACATAGGTGGAGACTTAAAACCCTACATTATGTGAGCTTTTGAGCCTAATCGTTTGTTTTTTAGGGTTTTATATTAATCTTTTTGCACTCCTTTATCTCACTTCCTTTGAATAGCTTCATTTCATTAATTTTCTTTGGTATTAAATGCACAAGACACTATTTGTTGATTTACATGTGTAGATTGGTGCTTCTAATAAGTTGTTATTAACCTAGAGAGTGATATTAGGCCCTCGTTCTTATATTTGAAGGCCTGAAACTTTCCTTTGATTAACATAACCCTTGGAGCCATTTTGAAGCCTATAAATAAATGGAATAAGTAATAAAATTTTCTTTTTTTCTTAGCCCCATATATAAGCCTTTTAACCTTAGATTAATAGGTAAACCAACCCTAGCATGTCTTGGGAATTTGGTGCAATTTTATGATGAGTAGAAAAAAGGAAAGTTGTGATAGAAATTCAAAAAAAAAAAAAAAGGAGGATCTATTAGCTCAAAGTTTATTATTGATCCCACATATATATATATATAAGTATTTGATTAGGCTTCATTGTTGGTTTCTCAAGAGATATAGAAAAGAAAAGTTGGGGGGAGGGCAATATTGCACTACATTATCCTTAGACATGCACTTTGTTTTTCCTTATCCTTCATTTGTCTAACCAATACCCCTTTTGCCAAGTTACAACCTAGTAAAGACCTAATGCACTTTAGGTGAAAGACACTTAGAAGGGCATTAATTTATTTCATATGATTGATGGTAGTTGTCTTGTAAAGCATTAATATATTCCTTTCATGAATCTATACCACACTCTGCTTAAATTCTTTCAGTCACTTTTGATTGGGTTCATTGCATTTACTTGATATTGCAATACTACATGAACCATGAGAGTAACCCTTCTTAAGTGATTTTTTTCTAATTGAGTGAATAACCTGGTGAGATTTGAAGTCGAAACCGCAGTCTTTTGAGTGTGTTTGATGACTAATTTTGATTGAATGATATGAATTGACATGTTCGAGATGAGATGATTGAAAAGTAGTTGAGTTAAAAACACATTGGAGATTTTATATGATATTTGAAAATTTTGTTACTTAATTCATAATTGAACTTAAAATAGGGGTTGTTAAAATGATGTTTACCATCCATTGGAGTAGTTTTAGGAAATTTGTGGGTAGATTCACTACAAACCCTCACGAGACCTTACTCGTCCACTAAGGGGAACCTAGGGGTTTAAAGGGCTTGCTGCACGTAGCCAAGTGTAGTCGTGTTAGAAAAGAGAAATAGGATGGTAGTTGCATTTCATTTTAATAAAGGGAATTGCTAGGGACTAGCAACGCTTAAGTTGGGGGGTTTGATTACACTTGAAAAGTGTAATTACAAACTTTACATTTTGATACACATTAATGCATTTAAGTAGTTAATCTTGAAATTATATCATTATTTTATTACTTATAGTCTTTATTTTCTTAATTACAGGGAAAAAGGCGAGATAAGTGAGATTTATAGCGATGAAAATGGCCTAGAAGATAAAGGAAAAGCTGTGGTTCAGACCCCACCTAGGATGGTCTGGACCAGCCCAAAGACCCAACATGGAGGAGGAAGCAAAAGTTGAAGATCCATGATTCTGTGGTCTAGACCCCCACCCAGATGGTTCGAACCACAGTGGCCGGGCGCACGACTTTTAAATCTCATCTTTTAGGTTTCCTTGTAACCTTTTTATAAATCCTGTTACACGGCTGAACCCGAGGGGAAGAAGAGAAGAAAACTTTTATTTTTTTGCATATTGATGAGAGTTTTAGAGAGTTTTGAGAGGATTTTATTGTTCGCGGTATTTTTCTACGTATTTTTGAAGCCTTTATAGTTTTCGTTACAGCAGTAGTTATTTAATACTTCGTTTCAGAGTTAATTTCAGGGTACGTTGTATTTCGTTTCTTTATTTAATAATATGATCTATTCGTTTTATTCAGTAGATCCTTTGAATATGTGTTCGTTGGTTGATTTTGTTTTGTTTAAAGTTATGCTAGTGTAAAACCTTAGTTCTTGATTCAATGAATCAAGGAAGGGTAGTTTAAGATGATCAATAGGATATACGTTAACTTTCGCATGGTTTGCGAAAACCTATGCGTAAGGATCTACGATTTTCAAATTCAGTTTAATTTGTTTCAAAAGCTTTCAAAAATGAAAACCTTTGACTACATTCTCTATAATCACTAGTAAAGGTTTTCGATTAAAACTTTCTTAATATTTTTGAACAAATCCTAAATTAGATTTGAACCCAAATGTTTTCATTGAAAATCTTTTCGATTTTATCATCTTAAACGAGATTTTAAAACTGAGTATTGGGAAATTTGTAAACCCTAACGAATACATCTTTCCAAACTATCGTTTCTTTCACGTGAACTAGAGATTATAGTTTAAAACATATCCCATAGTGAAGTAGTAAAGTACCCGGAATTGAAAGTTGGATCAAGAACTACTTTACTATTGTGATTGTTATTTAATTCAATTTTTGAGTTGATTGAATTGCTTGCTTTGAAATTGTAGAGTGGATTGTTTTCTTGCACTTTAAAATTAAATTGAATTCATTTAATTTTTAAAACCCAAAAGCAAAATTTCATTTTCTGAATTCCTTTAAGTAGTCATTAATTTACTTTTTAGTTTAAATTTTAAATTTGCAAAACGCTAGAATTTAGCTTTAATTGAATATCAAACTTTGTTTACATTTAAATTCTAACTTCCCATTATAACCCAGAAACTGAATAACATAGGCTCCCTATGAATTCGACCTCAGTCTCACCGAGTTAAAACTACACTGCACACCCTTGCACTTGGGGGTTAAATAGACGCACAATTGAGTAGCGGTCAGCTTCCCTCTATCACTAATAATAGCTCTAGGGACTCCAAATCTTGAGATGTTTTCATATAAGAATTTTAATACTACCTTGTGGTCATTAGTTCGTGTTGCCACAACCGCAACCCATTTAGACACATAAACCATCCCCACAAAGATGTACTTATATCTAAATAATACAAGAAACGGTCCCATGAAATCAATGCCCCAACAATCAAACACTTTGAGAATGAAGATCGGGGATAGTGGCATCATATTACGTCTTGTCAACCTTCCTAATCTTTGACATCGATCATAGGAAGTACAAAAGCTTTGGACGCCCTTAAATAGAGTGAGCCAATAGAAACCACTTTGCAAAATTTTAAAAGTTATCTTTATTGCAATAAGTGGCTACCACAAGCATGAGTGTGACAAAACTACAGAATATTAGGGACTTCGCAATTAGGAACATAGCAATGAATAACTTGATATGGACAGTACATAAATGAATACGTGTCATCCCAGAAGAATACCCAGATGTTCCTTAAAAATTTCTTGCTGTCAGTTGCACTCCAATTGATAGGGATCTTGTCGGTCAACAAATAATTAGCAATATCTGTATACCATAGGGGTGTGGCAAAAGATATAGCTAACATGTTAAAGAGATGCTCATTTGGGAGCCCATCATTAATTTCAACAACATCTTTAATTCTAAGTTCTTCCAAAAGATGAGATAAATGGTCAACAACTACATTCCTTACCCCGTTCTTATCTTTCATTACCAAATCAAACTCTTGCAAGTGTAAGATCCAACAAATCAAACGTGGTTTGGCATCTTTCTTAGTTAACAGATACTTCAAAGCAAAATGGTCAATATAAATAGTAACTGTTAAACTAAAAAATAAGAATGGAAGTCTTCTAGTGCAAAAATAACTACTAGGAGTTCTTTCTCGATAGTAGAGTACTTTCTTTTAGCATTTTTAAGGGTCTTGCTGGTATAATAGATCACATGCACTTTCCTGTCCTTTCTTTGTCCTAACATAGCAACAATGGCTTGGTCACCACATCTCACATGAGCTCAAACAAAAGTGACCAATCAAGAGGTTACAAAATATGGGCTATGTTCAAGCACATCTTAAGCTTCTCAAATGCCTCTTGGCACTGAGGAATCCATTCAAGGTACATCGTGAGTTAACAAATGACATAAGGGTTTAGAGAGCAAAAAAAAAAAAAAAGGATAAGACATTGATAAAACTCAACATGTCCCAAAAATGAACGTATATCCTTAACATTTATTGGGGTTGGCAGCTTTTGGATCAATTCATCTTTCACTTGAACCACTTGTATTCTTGTTTCAAAGATTACAAGACCATGAATGATACCTTGTTATGCCATAAAATGGGATTTTTCCCAATTGAGCACAAGATTTTGTTCTTCACACCTAATTAAAACTTTATCCAAATGTTTTAAACACTGTTCATAGGAGTCACCAAATATTGAAAAATCATCCATAATGACTTCAACAATATCCTTACCATCTCACTGAGGATACTCATCATAAAACATTGAAATGTAGCTGAGGCATTACACATGCCAAAGGGTATTCTTTTGTACGCAAAAATGTCAAAAGGACAAGCAAAAGTTGTCTTTTCTTGGTCTTCCATCTCAATTTGATTATAGTTTAAGTAACCATCTAGAAAGCGGTGAAAAGCATGTCAAGCTACTCTTTCAAGTACTTAGTCTAGAAATGGCTATGGAAAATGGCCTTTACTGATCATAGCATTTAATTTCTGATAATCAATGCACACTCTCCATCCTATTTGGATTTGAGTAAGCACTAATTCGCTATTCTCATTTCCTACCACTGTAACTCCAGACTTCTTTGGCATAACTTTTGTGGAACTTACCCATTTTGAATTGGGGATAGGGTATATAATCCCTACAACCAAAGTTTTAGTACCTCGACTCTTACTACTTCTTTCATATTTTGGTTAAGATACCTTTGCATTTGGCGAACCAATTTAGCATCTTCTTCCAAATAGATGCGATATGTACAGAGTAGCAGGCTTATACCTATCAAATCTGCCATAGACCACCCCAATAGTTTTTTGTGTTTCTGTAAGAGTTGATTAGATGTCATCAGTGAGTTTTGCAGAAATCACCACAGAAAAAGTCTTTTCCTCTCCCAAAAATGCATACTTTAAGTGTGCTGATAATAGTTTCCTTCCTGGATTTTGTCCTTTGATATCAAAAAATTTCACTCTTTCTCCAAGCAGTTCTAGTTTCTAAAAAACTTGCACCCAGTTGCCGATTGCCATGACCGAGCATATTTCAAGCAAATCATACATACTACTTGCTCATTTACTTATGTCGATTTTATCTGAAAGTCCATCACTAAAATGAATTGCCCTTACCAAAGTGTCTTCAATAAGCCTATAGCCTATATAGTCTTGGACAATCATTTGGATCATATCCATCTCTTGCATACTGGGCTCCTCTCTTGGCTATTTACAAACATTAAAAATGTTGTTTCAAACATAATTGTGATAAAGGACATTTTAAGTGATCCTGTCTTGCAATTGCTAAGAGCATTTGTTCTTGTAAGGAAAGGTTTACCCAGAATGATAGGTGTTTACTTTTGTACGGAGATACTGGTTAGTAGCTGTGTATGAAGGATTATAAAATTGATCGAAAAATAGAAACTTTCGACCTAGGCCAATAATCTTCGACTATTCCTCAAGAAATCTTGATCGATTTGTCCACTAATTGTAGAGTAACACAAGTGGACATTAGCTCTATTAAGCCTAATTATATATGGACAGTATAGGGTAATAAATTTACACTTGCCCCTGAATCAAGTAATGCATTATCCAAACAATATTCCCCAGCATAGCACGAAATTGTAGCATAGCCTGGGTCCTTATATTTAAGAGGCATACGGCATTGAATTATAACACCAGCTCGTTCTGTCAAGTATGCCTTTTCTTTTATGTGTAGTCCCTTTTTAACGGTACAAAGTTCTCTTAAAATTTTTATATAGGAGGAGATTTGTTTAACGGCATCTAATAGAGGTATGATAATTTTTACGTGTTTGAATACCTCTAATATTTCTGCATACTGAGCCTCCTTTTAATTCTTTATGAATCTTTGGAGGAAAGGTGCTTTAGGGGTATATTCAGGGTAGTCCTTTTTCCTTTGTTCTTATTCCCCTTTTTCTATTGTTGTTCATCTTCCCTCTCTTTTCCCTCATTGTTCTTTTCATCTTGTATGGGAACTATTTGTTCATCTCTCTATTTGTGATCTTCAACTATCCATTTGGGTTCAAAGTCTCCTCTAGACTCAGCCACCCTAGTGGTTATGGTCAAGTCTATAATTTTGCCACTCCTAAGAGCCATGATGGCTTGCATTTGCTTAAATGCCTTAGAAAATCCTTTAGCTTAGTTTGTTTGAGTGCTTGGGTTCGCATATTGTTACATAGGAAATTGCCCTTTTTGTTCTGTGCTCAATGTTTGTGTTAATAGGGTCAACTGGTTCTTTATATCATCCAAGGCTCTATTGTTTTTGTAATACCTCAAACTTTTGCATGAATGCAAATAGATGGTTATACAAACATTTTGAGGTAATAGTATGTTGATTAAGGGGTATACATCATTAATTGTACTTTAAAGTTGGGAACTTTGAGAAGGATAAGCCAAACATGTAGAGTTGGCATTTTAGCACAAGTGTAGAAGAAGGGGGCACCTTGGGTGCACGGAACATAGGTGCCCAAGGCTTGGAGGCATGCAATATGGGCACCCAAGAGTTTGGGTGCATGGCTGAGAAGGTGTTGGGCACCTGAGCTACAATAGAAATGACTGGTATGATGTGTTCTGACTTGTGCGGTCGAGCCTCACCCCTAAACCCTATATTACGTTGGGGGGGATGGGAAAGGTCTAGAAAAAACTATTGAAGATTAAAATATTATCAAATTTATATATATATACACATGTATAGATGAAAGAGAGGAGGACTTTTGAGTTTGGAGAGAGAGGAACCCGAAAGAGGAAGAAGGACGAAGAAACAAAGGGAACCAAGTGAGGGTTTGAATGGTGAGTCTTTCTAGCCTTGATTAGAATCTAATTAACTTTGTGAATATGCAATTGAACACTCAAGGAACCCATCTATACAATTTGTTTATCATTTAGATCTAAGGGAGAGGAGATCAAACCAATCAAAGTTGGGAACTTGAAACTGAGAAGAGACCACCTCTTGTTCTTCATCTCTATTTGGTTTGAGGTAGGGATTTTATGCTCATTCTTGCATATATGATGTGTAACAAGATCTAGAACAATATTTGGGTAACTATTGCAAGATTTGATTTCATTTATGGAAGAAAATGAGGGTTATACACACATGTATAGGTAGAAAGAGAGATAAGGATGTTTGATCCATAACTTGGCCCATAGTCAATGAAAACTCAAATGGTTGGTTTCCTTTAATGCTTATAAGACTTGTGGAGATGTTATGAATATGAACTTTAGGTATTTTAACTTAAAGTTGGTCAATTTGATGTTCCAAGTATGGAAAACCAAGAAACTAGAAAATAGAGCTTGAAACCCATAACTTGGACCAAGCTATGGGCGCACGAGAGAGACACAGTTGGGCACCCAAGACATGGGCGCTCGACCTCCTTAGGCACACAAGGCGTGGGTGCACAAGCCCTTAGGTGCACAGCTGAGTGCCAGCTTGGGCGCCCATCGAGCCTAGGTCCGATTTCTGACTTTGTTTACTTTGACCTTCTACCTTAGGTTTATGCATGAAACTTTATTTGATTAATTGCATGGATTTAAAAAGGGAAATGTGTTCTAAAAAGTGATTAGGGAATTGTTATCTTAAGCTGATGGAGTTTAACTTGTAGTGGTGAATGAGTGTTACCTTGAATGAAATGAATTGGAAGATTACTTTGAGATAAGAGTCTTAATCAAGTAGAATTGTGATTATGTCTTGATGTAAACTAAATGATGAGGTATATGAACATGTGATTGATTAAGTAAAATGTGAATTGACAAAGAGACTCAAATTCATAATGATGATAAATGTTGAATGTTTAATAAGGTTTGATCAATGTTGATATGTGATGAATCTTGCGATGAACCGAAAAGTGAATATATGATTGAAAGAAATTGAAATGTTAACTTTTGTTAATAAGTGATGGAAATTAAATAAGGCTTGGGTTAAATGAAATGAAGAGATGAAATGAGTTGTGTTCCATGATGAAATGGAATGTGGTTATGTGTGTTGGAAAGTTTATGGTGATAAATGTGAACTGTGATTAACGAATATTGAATGTGATGAATGATTGGTTGTATGTCGGGGGCCGTGGTGGGTGCAAAAATAGGAAGGGTCTTGAGATTACCCTCGGGTTGAAAGACTCAGAACCTGCGCAGGGTTTGGTGTCAATGCCAGTGGGTTAGTAGCCCACAACATTGTGTGTGTTTTAGCTCCTCGTGGCTCTGGACTGCGATCCTAAACGACGACGTTGGTTTATCATTTCCATTAGGTATTGGCCCATAAAATACGATATTGTGAATGCACCCAACCCCCCATGACTTGTGTGGTTATGGAAATGTGATCGAATGATGAATAAGTGAAAATGTGGATGTAGAGATGTGATGGAATGATGAATAGGTGCTAATGTGGATATGGTTGTGTGATTGAATGTTAATAATGTGATATATATTGAATATGTGATAATGTGATTTGGAACGTGATTGGATATAAACTTGGGAAATTTAATAACGAAGAATAATTGGAATTGAATACAACACTATGATGTTATTGAATGACAGTAAATACTCACATAAGTTGAAACTAATTGATATTAATAAATTGTTATGGCATGTAGAAAGATGTTGGTGTATCTATGCATATATGTACATTGGCATGCATGTGTTGATTACATACCATATATGTTTGTTTGAGGCATCGTGAGCACAAGTGGACCGGTGCTCACATCCCTACAGCTTTGATGCAGGAACAGGTCGTATCAATCAGGTGGGCTGATAGGGTTGAATTAGGAGTGCTTATGCATAAGCCCTTCTAAACTTAGCAAAACTTTTGGTTACTTAGTTTTGTTTTTATTTGAAATTGTAATATTGTACATTAAGGATATATTCGATTTGGTTGTAAGGGCCCTAAGGCCTAAGTTATGTATTAATGGGAGGAATGTTGGAAGTTTGTGACTTGACTATAGCCAAGGTTATATTTATGTTATCTCATCATATGTTTTGGGGTCACCTAGAGGTTTTTGTATTGCTCTGATCATGAGATGGTTATATTAGTGCATGTTAAGTGTGTTTATCACTCACCCCTCGGGTCGCGAGATCTGGGGCATAACAAGTTGGTATCAGAGCCTAGGTTAGAATCCCTAAAGGACAGTGGGAGTCTAGCATTGCATGTTACATGTTGATGTGATATAACTGACATGTAGTCAATTTCATGGGATGGACTTATTAGTACTTTGTGGTAAGGATTATGGTGAAGATGGTTAGAACTAAATGTTACTAGAACCATGATCGTATTGTTTGAAGAAATGAGGATTTGATAAACATCCCTGGCTGATGACAAGTAAGGTTGATATGTGAGTAAATGGTGTAATCATTGGAGGTTTGTGAACCTAGAAGTAGTGTTTGACAGATATTTTAATAGTAGACCTGGCAATATGAAAGATGATTAGAAGTGATTTTGGATATGATTGAAAATTTGTAGGTGCTAAGGGGTTTAGAGAGTCTAAAGTTGTGATTTTGGGATTTATTGAGGTTACCTTTTATTGGTGGGAATTATGAGATTTTGAAATGAATTTGAAATAGAAATGGCAATAGTAGAGAATTGAATCTTAAAATGTATGAGTTACTAACTTGATGAGCGGTGATTAATCATTATAATGGATTGGTAATACCCGGTTATTTGATAATATGGTGGTTCAAATTTGTGATGAGGTAATCTTTTTAGTAAACTTTGTGTTCGCATGGTCAATTGGAGATTGAATGAAAAGGAGTCTAGGTGTTGTCTTGTAAGTGAGGTGTTGATTTGGATGTGATACTTGGGGATGAGTAGGAGCAAACTCCCAAACGTTGGCTTGACTTTCATAGATTCCATATTAGATGTCGCTATTATTTTTTTGTCAGGCCATATTTTGTGGCACCGATGAAGTCTTGGAAGTTTAGAATTCAATCAAATGATTGTGAGTCTATGATTCTATAAGATATAGTATTGGACATCGGGACATTTGAGATTCTTGCTAAAAGGAATGGTAAAGAGCTTGGGTTTTAAGTAAAATTTGAAGTTTGCAAATTTGGTGGTAATTAAGGCACCATGTTTCTTATCAAGTATTGATATTCCGACTGCATCATTGAGCATCAAGAATAATAAATGTTGAATTGGTTTGCATGAGACAAAGTATGGAGTCAAGTGATATTTGGTCAAATAATTTCAAGGGATTTCCAAAGATTTAGTGTAGTAACTGAGTATAGCCAAGATTGTGTTTGATGTTTAAGTTTGGTGGATTTGATGGGGTACCACCTTTATCTTACTCAAGTACCTCTTAGCTAACGAACTTATTGATTTAAATGAAATGGGGTAGAGCACAAATGTGTGGGGTAATGATAATGAGAACATTTTGTGGCACAGAATATATGTTGATTGAAATTTTACGATTACTTCTACTTGAAGAAGGGATTGCTTTTAATATTGTGAAAGGTTATGGTGAAGATTGAGTTATGTGATAATGTCTAATGATTAGATGGAAATATCAACTGAGGAGATTGGAATTATATGAGGAGGATTTACCTGTACCTAATTCAGTATTAGCTATGATATTTTAGCATTGAAGTCTTGGTGTGGTTAAGTAAACTAATAGAACAGTTTGGAATGCATTAGAACATAAGGATGCCGAAGGTATTTGTTTATGTAAGATAAACTGATTATGAAGTGAAGTAAAAGAGTGGAATATTGGAAAGAAGTTGATTTAAACATCTCTCATATTATTTGAGTGAGGTCGAAGATATGGGCGATGTTATGAGTTAGAGGTTGAAAAGTCTGTATATTGCTAAAGTAACTTTCAGTGAATGTTTGGGATTTCAAGACTCTTTGGGATGAGGATAATGGTAATAGAGGCATAAATTTTACAAAGGTGAGTTACTCAGAGATGATATAGGAAGGTTATACTTCATGTTACTTATTGCACTTCTTATATATTGCAAGATGAATCCTAGTAATTCTAAACTTTGAAAGGAACTGATCATAGCTGAATCCATGTTTTATTGAATTCTTTATTGCTACTTGCACATTAAAACGTTGAAAATCCTTTGAGTTGAAAGTTCCCTAAACTGTTATGTTGATAAACATTTGGCTTGGCCACCTGAAATTTTGGTTACCGAATTGTGCTAAAGTTGTTACACTAAGGAAATTCTCTTGTCTCTATGTTGTTTACTTGAAACTTGATGGCATTGTTATTTCACTGATGTTGGTAAAACACACTATTGTAACTTTGGAATGGCTATTATGTTGAACTTGGTTCAATGTTGGTTATATTTCTTGAATGGCTAATTCGATCCACTGTATCTCAACATGTGGCTACTATGATTTGAATTCCTTAATTGAGAAATACTAATGGGTAAGGAAATGGACATGTATGAATTGAAAATTAGAACCTATTTGGTTGTCTTTAGCCTTTTGAGTGTTAAGGTTGTTGACTTTATAGATTGGTGTTAGGGGTGAGAACTAGATTGGTTAAGTGGATTTGGCTTTGAGTGTTATGGTAATATTAAGGATATGCCTCGACCATATTGTGGAAAAGGGGAAACGGGATCCCAGTCGTGGGACTATCTTTATTAGAAAATGCATGAATATAGAGATATAGCTATAAATGGGTGAATTGAGTTTGAGAATGAGTAAGTATACTGTAAGTAGGTGAACTTTCAGAAGAAGAGGTTTAGAAGTCGGTTTCAATTGAGATTATGGTAAGTGATGGTAACACTAAGAGATATAGTGAAATAAAGTACAAGGTGATGTTCATGAAAGTTTTGAAGGTGTTTAAAAGGAGTTTACTAGCTAATTGCCTGAAAGGAGAAAGAGAAAATATATGTTGAAGGTTAATGCAATGGAAGAAGTTTATTAAATTTGGGAGGTTGATTTGTGTGCTTATGACACTCACTGGTGAGTTAAACCCGGCATGCCTAGATGATAAAGTAAATTTATTAATTGGTTGGTTATGCTTGATGAGATAAATTGTTGCATGGTGGATGGAAGATTACATGGAAATTTAGTGTGAAGTAGAGGAAAATAGAGAAAGTTGAAAATGAGATATTTTGTTGAATAGTTGAAAGTACGAAGAAGGTTTGAAGGCCTCGGTTATACTAAACTTATCATATTGCTTGGGCTTTGAGGCAATTAATTTGGGTTCATACAAATGGTGGATTAAACATTCTAATATGATTGACTCAAGTATGATGATGCCAAGAATTAACCTTGAGTACAAGTAGAATTAAGATTTTTATTCTAGGTTTACATGTATGAAGAGGTTGGTGGCAAATGCAAAAGAATTGGAACTGATGAGACAGAAGGGTGTTTGGGTAAATTTATTTTAAGAGCTTAATATATGATGTCTTATGAATGGTGACTCTATATGATATGTTTGAATGCATTTAAGAGAATTATTGATGTTTCAAAGGAATAATCCAAGGCTTGAACACTATAAATAGAAGATGAATTGAAAAGATGATTCCAGGACAACATTTTATGAGTTTTTGCTACAAATTGGTTAGTGCCTTGGTACTTTTTATGGAGATAATGATATGGGGTGTTTAGATTCTTATTTAGATGAATTGTAAAATGTGAATGTCCTTCAGTAATTTATGTGTTGTTCATTTGTTGAAGTCTTAATTATAGGATGAGTATTTATCGAAGTTGAGGTAAAGTTGATATGGTACATAGACATGTATATATTTGTGAATGAACTATCAGGGATGACATTAAATAGTGAGTTAGGGAGTTCCTATATTGGATTGTTTATGGTTTAAGCTGAAATTTACAATAGTAATGATGTAATCTATGGTCAGTTAAAATGTTGGCCTGCCAATTGGTTTATAAGGTGTATGTATCTATGTGGGAGTATTGAGCTAAGGGAAGGTAATGGCTTTGGATAGACGTAATTAATTGAGCTTAGTATGATGAGGATAGAAATTAATGGGCAAGTTCCATTTACAATTGAAGATAGGGAAAAAGATGAATGAGTTGACTGAAAAAGGGTTCCAAAATGGAATAACTAGCCTACTCAGTTTTATTTGATAGTTTCCCTGTTCAGGATTAATTATGCTATGGATTTTGGTTTTAATTAAACTAAAGTAGTTGCATTGGATTAAAAGTTTGGTAGACCAACAGAGTAATGTGACTATAAAAAGTAAGAGAGAATTTGAAATGGGAAACAATGCTTGGAAAGGAGAGATGTATGAATAAAGAAGAGAGTTACAAAGTCAGGATAGGCAAGGAGTTGGTGGTATAGTTTGCTAGTGGTTGTATCTAGCCGATGTTTATTACACTAAAGTATGATACATTCGATAATGCATCTAAATGTGATTAATCCAATTCTATGGTGAGTTATAATGTTGATTGTAACCTCGAGTTCAGCATAGTTAAAATGTGACCTATTTGGTTTGTAATATAGTTTTGATTGGATGGACCCCGATTTCGGTTACAAAGGAATTAAGTGCTAAGGTCATGTGTTTCAGTGTTGGACCCATGGGGAGAAACTTGGAAGAAATAGAAAGGTGACCTTTTTAAGGTAATGGTGAATCTAGTACAAGATAAACTGTGTTAAGGGCAAATTGGGTAAATAAGCGCATTAAGGATATCATCAGTTCTTAACTGGAAAATATTGATTAAATGAGAGATGTTATGGAGATTTATGGAAGTCTAGACATTGAGATGTGTGGGAAGAGAATAAGTTCAATTATATGGAGAAAAGAGATTGGCAGGAAAAGTGATCAGATAGAGTATTGTGGGAAACCATATAGTAAGAGATGAAGGATAAAGATTTGAAAACTTGGTTGCTATTACTTGAGGAGCCTTTAGAATAATTATTGGTTTTATAGATGCACAATGGAGGTGCTGTTATTAGTATTTTTGAATTGTCATGAGTAATTTGTAAAGTTTTCTGAATACTGATTAATTAATAGAACTTTAAGTTTCGAATGTGTAAGAAGTTTCAAGATGATAAGGAGCTTACTTAAAGGTGTGAGTTAAGATATAGAAGAGACATCTACAAGTGTTTACTCAGAAATTTGTATGTGACTGTGGTATAAAATTTCGAGGACGAAATTTTTTTAAAGGGGGGGAGAATGTAATACCCCGAACTTTTGCATGAATGTAAATAGATGGTTATACAAACATTTTGAGGCAATAGTATGTTGATTAAGGGGTATTCATCATTAATTGTACTTCAGAGTTGGGAATTTTGAGAAGGATGAGCCAAACATGTAGAGTTGGCATTTTAGCATAAGTGTAGAAGAGGAGGGGCACTTTGGGTGCACAGAATGTGGGCGCCCAAGGCTTGGGCCATGCAACATGGGCGCCCAAGAGTTTGGGCACACGGTTGAGAAGGTGTTGGGCGCCCGAGTTACAGTAGAAATGACTGCTATGATGTGTTCTGACTTTTGCAGCCGAGCCTCACCCCTATAAACCCCATATTAGGCTAGGGGGGATGGTAAAGGTCTAGAAAACACTGTTGAAGATTAAAATATTATCAAATTTATATATATATACATGTATGGATGGAAGAGAGGAGGACTTTTGAGTTTGGAGAGAGAGGAACTCGAGAGAGGAAGAAGGACGAAGAAACAAAGGGAGCCAAGTGAGGGTTTAAATGGTGAGTCTTTCTAGCCTTGTTTAGAATCTAATTAACTTTGTGAATATGCAATTGAACACTCAAGGAACCCATCTATACATTTGATGATTGAGATTTATTTAGTAGTGGCCCCAATCTTTCAAACATTGGTACCCAATTACCTACAGACATTAAGGGACTGACCTCTAACCATTCATATATCATTTCACTCACTTCGCCTAGGATCATAGGGTCTCTCTTCTCCACATTACAACATAATGTCCATTCTAAAGGATCTTCAAAGAATTCACAATCAATATAGTCTTGCACTATGGTCTCCACTACATCTACTTCTTGTATCTCAGACACCTCGTTTGGTTGTTTAGTAACATGAAAAATATTTGTCTCAAATTCTATGTTACCAAAAGACATTTTCATGGATCCATTCCTACAGTTGATCAAGGCATTTGAAGTTGCTAAGCATGGCCGTCCAAGAATCACAGGTGTATGATTTGGTGCCGACAAATTGGTGAGTGGTTGTGTATCAAGGATTATAAAATCTACTGGAAAATAGAAAATTTCCACTTGCACCAGTACATCTACAACTATACCTCGTGGGACTTTAATTGATCTATCAGCAAGCTGCAAAGTCACACGAGTAGGTTTTATCTATCCTAAGCCCAGTTGTTCGTACATTGAATAGGGAAGTAAATTCACACTAGCTCCTAAATCAAGAAGTGCTTGACTAATAAAGAACTCCCCTATATAACAAGAAATAGTAGGACATCTAGGATCCTTATATTTCGGGGGTGTACGACATTGAAGGATAGCACTTGCTTGTTCAGTTAGGAATGATTTTTCTTTTACATTCAGTCCCTTCCTTACAGTGCATAACTTTTTTAAGAATTTTGCATAAACAGGGATTTGCTTTATTACATCTAAGAGAGGTATGTTAATTTTTACTTGTTTAAAGACCTCCAACAATTCAACTGCTTGGGCTTCTCTTTTTGCTTTCCAAAACCTTTGGGGGAATGGTGCCTTAGGAACATATTCTCTAGGCACTATCATAGGTTATCCTTCTTTTTCCTTTCCTTTTTTTTCTTCTTCTCCCTTACCATCCTCTTTTTCCTTTTTTCCAAACTCCTTATCCTCGATGACTATTGATTGCTTTGCTGCCCTCTTATTATCTTCTAACATTCGCTTAGGTTCTAACTCTTCCCTAATGTCAGCCATCTTAGGGAGAATGGTTTTATTTATCACTTTACCATTCCTAAGCGTCGTGATATTTTACACCTGTTCAATGTTTCCAAGCATATTGGAAGACCCTTCAACTTGTTTCACTTGGGCGGTAGGGTTTGGACATGGTTGAGCAGGGAATTGACCCTTTAGTTGTGCAGTTAAAGTTTGGGTTAAAAGTGTCAATTGACCCTTGATGTCATCCAAAGTTCTATTGTTTTGAGCCCAAAGTGTGGATTAAGTATTCATGAACTGTTGAAGTGTTTCTTCTGTGGATCTCTTATTTGGAGGGATATATGGATTATGTGAGGGTCCTACATTCTGAGGCAATCCTAAACTAGTGACTAGAATGTGAGGCACTAGAGGAGGTAGAGCATGATAAGGTTAAGGTATTTGAGCTCCTTCATTTCTCCAACTAAAATTTAGATGATTCCTCACAGCCGGATTATATGTCTCAGAATAAGGATTTTCCCTTAAATTTTGTCCACGATATGTGACCGACCCTAAAATGTGTTCGGGTTCTACCTCTCAAGTGCAAGAGGGTGATTGTAGTCTTACTCGGTGAGAATCGAGGTCATCTCCACAGGAAGGGTTTTGTTAAAAGCTCCTAGACTTGTTCTCTTTAGTTAGTAGGTGAACCTAAGTTAATTTAAACTAATTTTAGATTTACAAGGTGTTTGAATATGGTTGGGTTGAGAATGATAGAGTGCAGGAATTGTGATTCTAAATTAAAATAAAAACACTACAAATAAAATAACGAAGACAATCTTGGTTTTGAACCAAATCCGATAGTGGGATGGTAATGGTTTACTCAAACGCGTTTGTTACTTAACCTAGCAATTGCACATGCTTTGCTAGGTCGGAAGATATTTCATTAAAACCTAATTTATGGAACTCAAAGTAAGCGGAGGCTTTTGAAATTAGTTTCGAACTCATCGGGACATTGAATCTAACACCTAGTATGCACGAGTGTTAACTCGTAACTAGGCTTCGATTGTAACATGGATGAATCGATTTCTTAAGAAAACCTCAAGTTATGGTTTTATGAAAATAGGTTCCAAATCACTGGGCCATTTAACCAACCACTTGGTGTGGCCAATCGTAACCAAGCTCTGGTTATAACATGGGTGATTTATTTAATTTGGGTTTTGGAAAATAAGAGCCTAACTCACCGAGACATTGAACCAAACACTTGGTGTGCACAAGTGCAACCAAGCTACAGTTGTAACACGGGTGAGTAGGTTTCGAAAGAACCCTAGCTTACTATGAGATTTCATTTAAAGATTAAAAGATATTTCAATTAAAAATATTTTTTCACGTTCGAATTCATCGAACTACCACACTACCCTCAATGATTTGAAGCCAAGAATAAACCCTAGCCTAACATACGTGAACTTCGAAGAGAAAAACAAACTTGTAAATCATCTATTAACGTAAAATTAAAAGCAAAAACAAAAAGAAGATGTTGAAGACTAAAGGAATGAAAAGAAATATGAAATAAATCTGAACTTTAAACTTGGAATTGAAATAGTTAAATGCAAAGCAACTTACATGTATTCAAGAAGAACTACTATCGATTCAAAGCTTCCAATCCAAACCCTACTCTGATGAATGTTTGAGAATGATAATCCAAACGAGTACTTGAAAGCTTCAATCCAAAAGCAAAACCCTAATCTAGTTTAGGCTATGTGAAACTGAAAAGAAAAGAAAAGAAAAGAAAAGTATGTAAAAAGCTCTCTTGAACCTAATCTGAAAATCCCCTTTATATATGGCTACAATGAAGGGTAAAAAGGGTACATCAATTTACATAAAGAAAATCAAAAGTCAGAAGTGATGGGAGCCCATGATTGATGTTGGGCACCCGTGGCCTAGTTGCCAAGGTGTTTGATGTAGTCTTCAATGAAACAGCTCCACAAACCACTCTTGACGGGCGCCCGTCTGATTAAGGGTGGGGCGCCCGTGGGCATTGGGGGGCACCCGTGATAATGAGGGGCGCCCGTGGATAGCCTCGACCAGCTGCTCGACAAAATTCCTCTGAGAGTTGAGACTTTCCTTCAAAAACACCTCTCGGCGGGCGCCCGTGGCTTGTGTGGGGCGCTCGTGATAATGAGGGGCACCCATGCTACTCCACCTTCATCCACAACTTTGATTCCCTGCTCTTTAAACTCTTCTTTTCACCCTTCCCTCCTCAAATAAAGCATCAAAGACCTACAAACACCCATAAGAATGTAAATTAGCTCACTTCATTATAACTTATGAAGTTTATGTGCATAAAACACTTAAAACTAATTGCAAAATCATGTTGAAATAACATTATATGTGCTCAATCACACCCCCTAACCTAAACATTGCTAGTCCCTAGCAATGCATGCAACGAAATCATGGGGTACACAAACAATTGCTAAAACATCCATGTCATGCAAATGTTTATTCAAATCAAAACAAATACTCAAATCTAAGCTACCACAATGTCTATTTCGTAGGAACACATAGCTACACTTAGCGCGTGAGGTAAGCCCTTTAAACCCTTAGGTTCCCCCTAGTGGATGAGTAAGGTCTCGTGAGAGTTTATAGTGATGCTACCCACAAACATCTATGGTATGGTCTCAAGGTGTCAAAGAGTGATTAAGGTCAACAATGGCTCAAGTTTAAGCCGAACAAGTCATAAAATTCAAATATTATGTGTAATTCCCAAGTTCTAGCATGAATGCATGTGCTATCAAAATTGGAAGAGCATGTGTGCAAAACAATATCATTCATTCAACAAGGTCTCGAGAGCATAATCGGAACTAAGTTTTGACTTCAAAAGCTCACAAGGTAGATCACTCATAGAAAGAAACTCACTCATCAAGGGTTCACTTATACCTATGAGCATAAAATGCTCTCCTAGTTGCACACAACCTCACAAATAAGTGAGTGAATTGAATTGAAGTTTCGAGTGGACAGCTCATATCAAAAAGTTCCAATGCCATGCAATGAATCACACCACACAACCTACACAAGACCACTACATGCACACACAAGAGTTGCTCGCTTAGAATCCACTAGGTCTTTGATCTGGTTGTAACTTGGCCATGGGTAAAGGTTAAACAATGAAAGTTATGGAAATCAAAGCACATGCCTTGGGATAAATATGCTCAAGTATGCACAGGTCCCAAACTACCCATTTCCTTTCTATACCCCCACCAACAACATGAAGCTTATTCAAACTAAATACTACCCTTGGGACAATTGCAAATAATGTTCAAGTCCCATAATTTCATAACAAAGGAATGATAATTTTTTTCCTTTTTTTTTCTTTTTTCTATTTTTCTTTTTTTTATCTTTTTTTCTTTTTTTTTTTCTCTTTTTTTTCATTTTTTTTTGAAATAATGAAATAAACATAAGCTAAATTCTCCACCCAATATTCCCTCTCAATATGCTCTCAAAAGTTTCTATTCCCAACCCTCATTCACATCACTGACATTAAGGCACTTTTCACAACCCAAGACATGTGAGGGTAAGGCTTAAAAGTGTGTGAATAAGGTTAAGGGATAATATATGAGGTGGGAGCCAAAAATATATATATATATATATATATATATCAACACTTTATTAAAAGCTTTCAAGTTGGTTCCTCGGGTAATTTCATATTAAGGAAGGATAAAAAGGCCCAACAATAGCAAAGATGGCCTAGTATCATGTTCAAAGCTTACAACAACTCATATGCACCAAATGAAACTCATGCAAGTGTGTGAGATGCAATGGATGCATTGGAATTCAAAGTGAAGAGTAAAGGAGCTATGATCATGTGCAACCCCTCAAAAATAGAACAAAAGGCTCAAAAGCTCACCATAGGGGTATAAGTCTCCACCTAGTCCAAGGATGCTCAATTGACCAATGTTACTCAAAGTTCACTCTTAAGCACATAAGTTCTTCCATGATAGCCAAGAATGCACAAGGTCATAACACATTCAACTTAAACTAAGTTTCCCGTCAAAGCTTAAACATGACTCATTTATCACTCTCTCACTCAAATTCACCATCAACTAAACCAAAAAGGGCCAACATGCAGGTAAAAATGTGCTAAGTCATGTATGTAAGCTCAAAGATGCTCAAAATTTGAAAAATTTGACAATTTTAACACAAAGGGTCATCATGTGAACTCTACCCCCTAACCTAAACTAAACATTGTCCTCAATGTGAGAACTATGGGAGACAAGTGGGTCCATAGTGTGCAAAGTGAGCATGATGATAATGAGCATAAAGATCAATCAATATGTAACACATAAGCTAAGCATGCACCCAAAACGAGAACCCCATAGTAATAAAGAATGACCGCTTATGGAAAGTGCGTCTAAATTAACCTTTAAGTGCAAGGGTGTACGGTGTAGTTTTAACTCGGTGAGTCCAAGGTCGAATTCACAAGGAGCCTATATTATTTAGTTTCTAGGTTATAATGGAAATCCTAAATTTGAATGTAAACTAAGTTTGAAAGTTAATTAAAACTAATTCCTAGGGTTTTGCAAGTTCAAAATGTAAACTAAAACGAATTAACAACTTATTACCAAAATTCCAGCAATTTAAAATTGATTTTTTTTTATTCAAGGAATAAAATATTAACTAAACGAATTTTTCCTAATTTAAATGCGCAGCAAAATAATCTAATCTAAAAACTGCAACGTAAATGCTTAAATTAAATCAAACGAAGGCAATTCAATTAATAAGCAAATAAATTTGAAAAGTCCTTGATCCAACTATCAATTCCGGGTAGTTTACGTCTTCACTATGGGATGAGTTGTAATACTTGCGTTAAAACCTAAATTAGGATTTATTCAAAAATTATTGAGAAAGTTTTAATCAAAAGCTTTTACTAGTGATTACAGAGAATATAGTCAAAAACTTCTGTTTTCGAAGGGTTTTCAAACAATCCTATTCGAATTCAGATTCAAATCCAATTCTTCTAGTTTATCCAAAATTATTAAGAAAATTTTAATCGAAAACCTTTACTAGTGATTACAGAGAATATAGTCAAAGGTTTTCGTTTTCGAATGATTCTGAAATAAACTAATTCAAATTAAGATTCAAAATCTGAATTTTCAGTTCTTCAAAATTATTAAGAAAATTTTAATCGAAAACCCTTACCAGTGATTATAGAGAATATAGTCAAAGGTTTTCGTTTTCGAAAGTTTTTGAAAGACCTGAATTAGGTTTTAAGAAGTGTAGATCCCTACGCATGAGCTTTCGCAAACCATGCGAAGGGTCTACGCAAACGTCTCAAAGTTGTAGACCCCTACGCATGAGCGTTCGCAACTCTGCGAAGGGTCTACGTACATCCCATATATCAGAGTAAACTACCCTTTCTTGATTCGTTGAATCAAGAACTAGGGTTTCTACGCTAGCATGCTTGTAAACGAAACGAATATATTCATCGAAGACATATTTAAAGGGTTTGCTAAATCAAACAATGAAACAAGATTATTAAACGACTAAATCAAAATTAAAGATGCGAAATCAATCAAACTTCTATTTCGAATATTCAAATAGTATCATTAATTCAAGAAAGAATTGTAACGTACTCAGAAACAAACTTCGAAATAAAACGCTGAATGGTAGCTGCTGAAGCAAATGCGATGAAAGCTCTGAAACCACGTAAGAACATCAATGTAAGTAAAACAAAACCCTCCAAAATTTCTAGACGAATGAAAAATATAGAGAAAAGAAGAAAAAGAAGAAGTAGAAGAAGTCTCTCAAGTCGGCCCTCAAGCAGTCCTTTTATAACTTGTAAAAGAAACCCTAAAACTTAAATTGCCTGCGCGATGATCCACCACACTGTGGTCCGGACCATGCACCAGGTGGTCCGGACCACAGAAGCCTGTTTTCTACACTTTTGCTCCTTATTTGCCGCTAAGTCCTTGGGGTACTCCGAGCCATCTTGAACGAAGTTGGTTCGATATCCTCCCCTTCATCTCCAAAGTCACTATCTTCTTCATTTAATTCACCGTTTTCCCTGCAATTAAGAAAACAAACCTTATAAGTGATAAAATAATGATAATTCTTCAAAATAAAGTACTCAATTACCTTAATAACCATGAAAACGTGGAGTTTGTAATTACACTTTTCAAGTGTAATCAAAGAACACCCCCAACCTAATTTCTACAGCATTTCCAACAACAACCAACAACATACATCCAAGTGTTATGCTCAAAATGTAGAAACAAAAGGTAAAAAGGGTGGATATTACCTCGAGGGCTTCCTTATTTGAAGAAAAGAAAAAACTATACAAGAGACAAGGTTAGGAAGAAAATAAAAGAAAAAGAAAGGGAAAATAAGACAAGAGAGAGTTAGTAGAAAAGAAGAAATAAAAATAAGAGAAAAGAAAATAAGAGAGGAAAATCAAACCAAAAAAAAAGAAATAAGAAAATAAGAAAAAGAAAACTCTAATCTACTATGTACAAAGGAAACAAAGAAAAAGGGTTATCCAACACCCTCTCTATCCCATGCGTCCACAAATGGTTTAAGAAATAAAATGTTCTCTTCTGGCCCATGAAGCACCGAAGGTGGACGCTCCTTGGATGTAAAACACATCAAGGGATGTAAGGCCAAGTGAGATTCATGAAACCTCAGATGTGGCCATAATGCATGTAAGGACATGGACATGGACATAGCGGGTTCAATCAGTCTCTCGATGCCCAGAAAATCAACGTACTCACCCCTAATGTCTACTTCCTCCCCCCAATGATAATCAGTCACAATGTAATCACTCACAATTCCCAGAGTAAGACTCTTAGATGGGGCTAAGTCAAGAGGTGAGAGGTGCACACCACTCTCAACCTTCGGTGTATAAGTGAGTGAAAAAGGATCTACCCACTCAATGATATGCTCCTCGGGTAATGTAACTTGTAATTGCTCAAAGGGAGTCAAAAGACTCTTAATAGGGCCCGTGGTGGTCTGGGTGGGTAGAGCATCAAACTCATTAGTAGGAAAGGACTGTATGTCTCCCTGACTCTCAAACGGTGGTAAAGAAATCTCCTGAATGGGAGAGTCCACAGGAAAATGAGAAAGACACTCATCCCAAACATCATCCCTAGTGTGGTTAGGGCAATTTTCCCACTAGGTGCCTACGATCTCAAATTGTGCATCATAAGGTTCACTAGGCCAATAATCTCAGGGCTCCTCAGACTGGCCCTCAGTGAGTAGAACAAGGTTAGGACATGCAAAATCTGAGTAATCAGGCTCCACGCATACGCTACTTCCAAGGGATGGATCATGAAGGTCTAATGAAGTAGAAGCATGCGGGAAAAGGTCAGTGTGGCTTTCAAGTACATATGGTTCAAATCTAGGTTCAAGTCTTTCCCGTGGCTTGGTGTGTTCATAGAAAAATTCAAGGAATGACCATGCCTTACCTGGTGTGAGGTCAAGAAATTCCTTCCCCAAGACTATATCAAATGCCTGGTGCAACTCATGAGGGAAAGCATTGTATAATATGGCTATGATGTCCCCTAACTCTAATCCATGACTTAGGAAAGTGTCCAAAAATATGTTAAATCTCTCCTAGCATTTATAAAATACTTCACCCCTCTTTTGATAAAAATTTCTAATTTGAAAGCCATGGGTGAAGGTTTGATGAATTGGGAGGAAATGTTCAATAAAAGCTTGACAACATTGATCCCAAGTGGTCCATTCACCAAAATCATAGCACCAGTCACTAGCCACATTTTGTAAAGACAAAGGAAAGAACATGAACCTAAGCCTCTTACTCATTCTAACATCATCACATAAGCCACACACTGCCTCAAACCTATCAAGATGAAGACATGGGTCTTCCTCTTCGTGCCCGAAAAATTGGGGTAATTGGTGATAGGTCTCCAATGTGTAGTCATATCCAAATTGGTTATTTAGAGACTCAATGTAGGCTTGGGCATCAAAGGGACCATGATTGAAATCACCAAAATCCATGTCTATGATAAGAAAACAAAAATCAAAACAAAATGAGAGAAAAGAAAAACTATACTAAAATGCAACCTAAGTTAACTAACATGCAAGCTAGGTTATATGATATGCACATGAATATGTTACAATGCAAAAGAAAAAAAACTACTAACAAAGACATAGAGGGAAGGAACAATTCACCCAATTTCTCAACTGAACTCCCCTTAACTCCCAAGTCTAGCGCTTAGTTGCCCTCCCCAGCAATGGCGCCAAAAACTTGACCGACCCTAAAACGTGTTCGGGTTCTACCTCTCAAGTGCAAGAGGGTGGTTGTAGTCTTACTCAATAAGAACCAAGGTCATCTCCATAGGGAGGGCTTTGTTAAAAGCTCCTAGACTTGTTCTCTTTAGTTAGTAGGTGAACCTAAGTTAACTTAAACTAATTTTAGATTTACAAGGTGTTTGAATATGGTTGGGTTGAGAATGATGGAGTGTAGGAATTGTGATTCTAAATTAAAATAAAAACACTACAAATAAAATAACGAAGACAATCTTGGCTTTGAACCAAATTCGGTAGTGGGATAGTAATGGTTTACTCAAACGCGTTTGTTACTCAACCTAGCAATTGCACATGCTTTGCTAGGTCGGAAGATATTTCATTAAAACCTAATTTATGGAACTTAAAGTAAGCGGAGGCTTTTGAAATTAGTTTCGGACTCATCGGGACATTGAATCAAACACATAATATGCACGAGTGTTAACTCGTAACCAGGCTTCGATTGTAACACGGATGAATCGATTTCTTAAGAAAACCTCAATTTATGGTTTTATTAAAATAGGTTCCAAATCACCGAGCCATTGAGCCAACCACTTGGTGTGGCCAATCGTAACCAAGCTCTGGTTATAACACGGGTGATTGATTTCGTAAGAAAAACTAATTTGGGTTTTGGAAAATAAGAGCCTAACTCACCAAGACATTGAACCAAACACTTGGTATGCACAAGTGCAACCAAGCTACGGTTGTAACACGGGTGAGTAGGTTTCGAAAGAACCCTAGCTTACTATGAGATTCCGTTTAAAGATTAAAAGATATTACAATTAAAAATATTTTTTCACATTCGAATTCATCGAACTACCACACTACCCTCAATGATTTGAAGCCAAGAATAAACCCTAGCCTAACATACATGAACTTCGAAGAGAAAAACAAACTTGTAAATCATCTATTAACGTAAAATGAAAACCGAAAACAAAAAGAAGACGTTGAAGACTAATGGAGCGAAAAGAAATATGAAATAAATCTGAACTTTAAACTTGGAATTGAAATAGTTAAATGCGAAGCAACTTACATGTATTCAAGAAGAACTACTATCGATTCAAAGCTTCCAATCCAAACCCTAATCTGATGAATGTTTGAGAATGATAATCCATAAGAGTACTTGAAAGCTTCAATCCAAAAGCAAAACCCTACTCTAGTTTAGGCTATTTACAACTGAAAAGAAAAGAAAAGAAAAAAAAGTATGTAAAAAGCTCTCTTGAGCCTAATTTGAAAATCCCCTTTATATATGGCTACAATGAAGGGTAAAAAGGGTATATCACTTTACATAAAGAAAATCAAAAGTCAGAAGTGATGGGCGCCCATGATTGATGTTGGGCACCCGTGGCCTAGCTGTCCAAGGTGTTTGATGTAGTCTTCAATTAAACAGCTCCACAAACCACTCTCGGCGAGCGCCCGTCTGATTAAGGGTGGGGTGCCCGTGGGAATTGAGGGGTGCCCGTGATAATGAGGGGTACCCGTGGATAGCCTCCACCAACTGCTCGACTAAATTCCTTTGAGACTTAAGACTTTCCTCCAAAAACATCTCTCGGCGGGCGCCCATCTGATTAAGGGTGGGGCGCTCGTGATAATAAGGGGCAGCCATGCTACTCCACCTTCATCCACAGCTTTGATTCCTTGCTCTTTAAACTCTTCCTTTCACCCTTCCCTCCTCAAATAAAGCATTAAAGACCTACAAACACCCACAAGAATGTAAATTAGCTCACTTCATTACAACTTATGAAGTTTATGTGCATAAAACACTTAAAACTAATTGCAAAATCATGTTGAAATAACATTATATGTGCTCAATTAATATGGAGGTCGGTATTGATTCATTGCATGGATGGGAGTTCACTAGATGGCTGACCTTGCACAACCTCTCTACCGATAGGGATACTAGGACAATCATTTGTCCTATAAGCTTGACTATCACGCACTATGCAATAGACATTTATTGCAGGTTCCTTAGTGGTATGTGCATTCTTTTTAATTTTTAGGGTCTCAATCTCTTGTGTGAGTGTTGCTAACCTTGCCTTAAAATCATCAGTTTCATTTAATTGATGCAAACCTCGAATGGAGGTGCCACTAGTAGTTTGAGTATTGAGAGACTCGTGGTATCCCATGTTTGTGCATTCTCAGCTAAAAATTCGAAATAATTGTAAGCTTCCTCGGCTGCCTTATCATAGAACTGCCCCTTACACATTGTCTCCACAAATTATTTCAATTGTGGCGTCAGTGATCCATAAAAGATACTAGTAAGGCGCCAAATTTCAAATCCATGATGAGGACATGAATGTAAGAGAGTTTTGAACCTCTCCTAACTTTGATAGAATGTCTCACCATGTTGTGGAGCAAAATTCAAAATTTGATGCTGAACTGCATCAGTTTTGTTAGGAAGGAAAATTTTGCATTTCATCCTATGTGTGAATGGAATTTGATGGTAAGAATTCAAACCATCTAGCAGCCATATCTTGCAATGAGAATGGAAAAAGCTTAAGAAAAACTAATTCTATTAGGCATCCCTGATCCTTAATAGTGACACAAATGTTCCTAAACTGTGTTAAGTGATCATATGGATTTTTCGAGTCCATACCATGGAAAGTAGGTAACAATTGTATCATTCCTAGTTTGAAGTGGAATGCTTGGTTTTCAGGCCAAATTATACAAGATTCAGGAGTATGCCTATTTTGCTGCAGGATATCCCTCATGGATCACCTAGCAGTAACAACTTGTTCTTCAGCCATTTCTAAGATTGGTTTAGGAAATCTAGGGTTTTGAAATTCTCTTAAAGGATTTTCAGGTTCAAGGAAAGGATTTAGAAACTCAGAACGCTCTAATCAATTGTCATCACCACGAGCCCAAAAGTTCATAAGCTAGGAAAAATATACTGAATGGAGGGACTATGGTCTAAACCAGAGATTTAGGTGTTCAGACCACAGAGCAAGGTTATGGGACTTAAGAAGATTTTTAGGTGATTTTTAAGTTTTTTTTTTTTTTGAAAATTAAATTTTATCCTTAAATTCTAATAACCTAAAAACTAAGATTGGCGGTCCTCAGCAACGATCCCAAAAACTAGACCGCTTCTAGAATGTGCGTCTAATTAACCCCCAAGTGCAAGGGTGTGCGGTGTAGTTTTAACTCAGTGAGTCCGAGGTCGAATCCACAGAGAACCTAAGTTTCATTTTCTAGGTCTAAGATTTTCTACGCCTAGTTCTAGAATTAATTTGAAACAAAATCAAACAAGAGTTTCAACAATATTCCTAAGTTTGTTCTAACAAATACAAGTAGCAAGAACTGGTAGTAACTAATCTTAAAGAAAGCAAACAAGATCAATTCAAGAATTAAATATAATGAGTTAAAACCCTTGATTTAACATTCAAGTTCAGGTGGAATAAAATTAAATCATATCAGTGCTTTAATTACCAATTAAAGTTTCATGTCGAATGGAAAAATTAATTGGAGAATATCATCGTTAAAGCTCCTTCAAAAATCCACAATACTCAATTTCATACTCACGTCTAATGGATTATGAAATCGAAAAGTTTGTTCTTAGGAAAACACTTGTGGTTTCAAACCTAATCTTTTCGTTTCAAGATTTTCAAGAAAGTTAAAGATTCAAAAACCTTTATCAGTGATTATCAGAATATGATCAAAATCTTTTGTTTTCAAAGGTTCTTTAAATAAAACAATCAAATTTGAACAACTAATGTAGATGTTTATGCTTTTGCGTATTCATCTACGAAACCTTAGCACATAACATGATTCAAACATTAGTAGATGTTTACGCTTTTGCGTATTCATCTATGAAACCCTAGCACATAACATGATTCAAACATTCCACCTTCCCTATAAAATTAAATCAAGGAAAACGATCTACGTAACATTGTGTAGAAATCCATATGCATAAATCAATAAATAAACAAGAAATAAGAAGATTAAATGAAAAAGAAGAAATCTGGAAATTTTTATTAAACTAAGAAAACAAAATACCATACTTCGAAGAATGGAAAGAATGACGAACAATCATGAAAGCTGAAACAAACCCACAAACTACTGCACAAATCTTGAAAAACATCTTCAGATAATTGAAAAACAAACTCTCTAAACCCTAAAAAAAACTCTTTAGAATGTCAGGAAGAAGTCCCTACAAACAGCTGTGCATCCTCTTTTTTATATACCATCCCAAACCCTGAAGAAAATGAAATAAAAATTAATCCCGCGTGTCCTAGGTGTCGAGACAGTAGTGGGCTCCCAAACTCCCTTTTCTTCAGCTTCTTATCCTGCCGTCCTGAAGATGTTTGGACACCCATCCCATGCAAGTGCACCACAAGCTATCCTTCATCGTTTTCTTCGTCTTTGGCACTCCCAATTGCTTCGATTGAACCATTTTCACTACAATTAAGAAAAATAAACTGTATTAGTGTAAAAAGTAACAAAACGCATAAATAAATTAAGAAAATGTATGATTTTATGTTAAAATAGGGTTTTTGTAATTACACTTTTCAAGTGTAATCAATAGCTAACTCCGTACCACTCCTATATTATTTTAACTAGTAGTCAATAATATAATTATGACAAGCACTTTTAATTGAATAATTTAGCTTGTCATGTTGTAATGAAAACTACATTTTCTAGAAATTTATTAAAAAAATATTATGAGAGAAGAAGAAAATGAAAAGGGAATGGCGATGTTTGGTGAATAGGTCCAATTGGTTCGGGTTCATAATGAATCTAGAATAAGCCTAATTTTTATTAGGTCAAAAAAATTATGTTTAAATTTTAAAAGTTGAAAAAATTCAACTTTTAAAAGCTGCCCACTAATTAAGGGATGAGTGTTTACTAGTAGTAGTAAAACTAATTTACGATTGGATAGGCATTCAAGTTTTCGTAGGCATTGAAGTATATTTGGCTTTTTATATATGATTTTTTGGCATTGTCTTTGTATGCATGATTTTCCCCCCTTTTTGTGTGTACAATGAAAATTGAGAAATTGTAGAGACAACCATGTGGGGACATTGGGCTGCAAATTTGGAATTAATATGGTTAATGAGTTGGAAGGGCAATCTAGAGGATAAGCTTCCCGGCAATCTGCAATTAATATTGTGATTCAAGTTTTGCAATAAATTTAGAGTTTTGTGAATTGTTTCAATCCTAACCCCTCACATACACACTATAATTCACTACCACAATTTTTTGTTCATTAGAGTCAAATGTTGAGCTAAACCAAATTAAAGTTTCAGTGCATTCAGATTAACTAACATATATATGTTTTATCAAAGCATCCTACAAGTTGAGTCTTATAATTAATTAACATATTAAGCACCCTTAATCAATTGTTAACAATTGCAAACTATACTTCTTTAGTCATTTATAGGGTAGGAGCAAACACCAAATGCTTGAACACTCCTAAGAGTTGAGTCTTATAATTGTGGGCTATTATTTTTCAAGCAATTTTCAAGCTAGGCCAAGTTCATTAACCAAAAATTGCAAGCTGTTTCTTAGTCTTCCCAGGTACATAAAATCCATTTATTATTTGTTAGAACTTCGAATATTGTTGCTTAGTCAGAAGAGATTTTGTGTTGATTTGTTGAAAATAAGTTACTTTACTTTGCACAAACCCTATTTTTTGAAAAGTGATACTTTAAGATAGATCATGCTACCCTTTCCTAGATTCCTTATCATCTTTGTTCAGGTCCTATATAAATTAAATTCTATGATACTTGTACTTTTTCTTTTTTTAGGGAAGAGTTTAGTGCTTGTTAATTTGATTTGACAATTTTAGTAATTTAATTGTGCATCCTACTTGGATGACCTTTTATCACTTTTTAAGATATTTTCCTTGCTTTGCTACCTTAGGATAGAACCAATTTGCATCGTGCATTCTAAAATGAGATAAAGCCAACCATCTTTTACTATAAAGTTAAGAGATATTGTCTATGTACTGTGCATGATGCATGAATTAATTAATTACTAAAACATATTTTTAAGTTATCAAGACGTTCATTTTAACATTTGAAAGGATGGATAAGAGCTGGATTGATTTGCTAGATAGGTTGTCATGCCAATATATAGAGAGGATTGACCAATTCATTGCCTACACCAATATGCTAGGAAGTGAAACAATAAATTGCCCATGCAAAAACTGTGTGAATCAGTATAATTTATCATGGGGCAAGGTGCGAAATCATTTGATACTGCATGGATTTTTAAAAGATTACAAGAATTGGACAAAGCATGGGGAGCCATACATTTTTTTCGACATCAAGAAGATAAACAGATAGATGCTGATATCATGCCTAGGGATCAAATGATGGGAATACTATAAGATGTTATATCTAGGATGCTGTTTGTTAGCCCCGGTGTTGAGACTAATGAGGCTGGTAGAAGTAATCTCCAGTCTAGTGCAAATGAAGAAACATTGAGGTTTTTTAAACGTCTTAATGATGCACAAACTGAATTATACCTTGGGTGTCAAAATTTCAGTCAACTATCATTTATTGTTGAGTTGTTGCATTTGAAAGCAATGAATCAGTGGATGAACACATCATTTGACATGTTACTTAAATTATTAAGAAAGGTTCTTCCCAATGGTACAAAGCTTGTTGATTCCTACTATCAAGCTCGCGAATTAACTAATGATTTGGGCTTCACGTTCGAGACGTGGGATGTATGTCCAAATAGTTGCATGTTATTCAGAAATGAAGATGCCAACCTTGATAAATGTGTAGTATGTAAAAGCTCAAGGTAGAAGAACGAAAGTGAAGCTGACCCAAACAGTGCCAAGAAAGTTGGAAAATTGGTAGCTGCAAAGTAGGTATGTTATTTTCTACTTCAGCCAAGGTTAAAAAAATTATTTATATCCTCCAAATGGGCAAAGCTTATGAGATGGCATGCTGAGGAAAAGAAAGATGATGGGACATTAACATACCCTATAGATTCACCTGCATGGAAAGATTTTGATCGGAGACATCCAGATTTTGCTCAAGACAATCGTATTGTGAGACTAGGTTTGGCCGCCAATGGTTTCAACCCATTTAGAACTCAAGGCACTAATCATAATACATGGCTAGTGGTGTTAAATCTATATAACCTCCCACCTTGGTTGTGCATGAAACAATCATTCTTGATTCTGTCGATCCTTATTGATGGCCCAAAAGGTCCCAGTGACAAGATTGATGTGTTTATGGAATTGTTAATCGAAGAGTTGAAAGAATTATGGAATGAAGGAGTGTCAGCATTTGATGCTACTGCAAATGAAATGTTTCAACTTCGTGCAGTATTGCTGTGGACAATTAATGATTTCCCTGTGTATGCTAACTTGTCTAGGTGGAACACAAAAGGTAAATTTGCATGTCCTTCGTGCAATACCAACACTTAGTCGTCATGGTTGAAGCATGGAAAAAAATTTTGTTATATGCGTCTTAGACAATATTTACCATACACACATCATCTTAGGTAGGATAGAGAATCATTCGATGGCACAATGGAATATGAATTAGCACCTAACACATTGACTTGGGTCAAATTATTAGCCCAAATTGACTCACAGCATATCAAAACAATGTACAAGAGGGAGGACCTAATGGCATTGCCTGTCTCCACGTCAATTTCTCCTCGTACTTATAATTGGAAAAAAAAAAAGAGCATATTCTATAAGTTACCTTATTGGAAGGACAATTTTATTATGCATAATCTGGATGTTATGCACATCGAGAAAAATGTCTGTGATAATGTATTATAGACTATTCTTGGTGTTAAAGGAAAATCCAAAGATAATGCTAATTCTCGTCGTGATTTGGAAGAACTTGGACTAAGAAAACCATTACATTTATAGTTAAGAGGGTCTAACAAAGCCTACTTACCTCCTACACAATTCACAATGAGCGAGGATGAAAAAGATGCATTTGTTTCTGTTCTAAAAAGTGTTAGGGTGCCTAATGGTTATTCTTCAAATATTTCGAGGAAGATGAACTTGCAAGAGAGGTCTTTGTCAGGTTTGAAGAGTCATAATGGTCATATTCTCATGCAACAGCTAATCCCTATTGCCACACGTAAATCTTTGCCAAAGACCATGGTTGAGCCATTGATTGAGCTAAGTAACTTCTTTAGACAATTATGTTCAAAATCCAATCATCCCTGTGATTTACAAAATCTTCAAATGAGAATTGTGTGAACACTTTGTCATCTTAAGAAACTATTTCTGCCAGTTCTTTTTGATATCATGGTACGCTTGATCATACACTTAGCAAATGAGGCAAAAGATGGTGGGCCAGTTCAGTTCAGGTGGATGTATCTAGTTGAGAGGTATGTGCAGACTTTAAAGAAATATGTTCATACTCGAGCTGATCCGGAGGCGTCAATAGCTAGGGGATATTTGATGGAGGAATGTACTAACTTTTGTGCTGCATATATGGAAAATGTTCTAACCAAATCGAATAGACCCTTACGAATTAATGATGGTCCTGATAGTGATGGAACACTCTTTAATCTCAATAATAATGAATGGGTTCAAGCTCATCATTACGTATTGTTCAATATAACTTCTCTTAACCCATTCATTCAGTAGAAATTACTCTTTACATATTCATTAAGCTATTATTACTCTTTCATAATTAAACTTACGTCATCAATACATGTACTTCTTAAATGAACAAGGCACATCTTACTGACATCAAGCAGAGAATGCCTTAGGCAGCCGATCATCACATCCGTAGTGAACATTTTAGCTTATTTCACGTGTGGTTTAAGGTACATGTATGTATTTGGCTGAACTTGTAATTAATTTAGCAGCTAATATCTCTGTTAAACTGTGGATTAAAAATAATGAATATTTTACAGGTGTAAGGTCTTCGTAGGACAACAAATGTTACCTTTAGTGATGAAATTATTGCTCTAGTTGATGGGCCATTTAACTTTGTACAACGTTATAAAACCTATGGTGTCAACAGATTTCACTTTCGCATAAAAAAAGTAGACGATAGACGATCAACACAAAACTGTAGGGTAGCTTTGAATGCTGAAACCCTTAGTTTTTCCAGCAGAAAGGATAAAATCCTAGGTTTCGCGGTGTGTACTATTATGGCCAATTGACGGACACTGTGGAATTTAGATACAACAATATGCTTAAATTCATAATGTTCTAATGTGATTGGGTTCATACAATACGTGGAATGAAAAAGATGATTATCATTTCACTATGGTAAATTTTAACAACTTGTTGTATCGAGATGATCGGATCACTAATGAACCTTATATTTTGGCATCCCAAGCAGAATAATTTTTCTATATCAAGGACCCAGTAGCTCCGGACTGGTGTGTCACAGTGAAGATGTCTAAGAGGGGGTATTTAAGATTGATTATGACAACCTTGATGTGGAAGGGTACCCGCAACAGGTGTTAGATGAAACAACTGTTTTGGCTTAGGACGAGGATGCTGGTGGGTTAGAGAAGCCATTGAAGGGGATATAGTTGATTTTAACACGTTGGCTAATCTCATATTATATGATATATCTTTTAATCCATTACTAAAATAGTTTATGTATTTATTTTGCATTAATTACAATATATTATGTATTTATGTATTGCACAAAGATGGCAGGACGTAAAGTGCGAGAGTGTCCAAGTGGGATGGGGGACTTTGTCCGTATGACTCGTGCTTAGACAATGCCAGGTCTAGATGGTAGCACATCATCCACAATTCCCCTGACCATACCCACGCCCTCCACACCATCATTGCCCACATCGACGTCATCACCTGTCCCATCTGCCCCATTACACACCCCCACTTTATCCTAGGCCCCCCGACCTTTTTGTCCGTGCCTGCTGATTAGCATGCATTATTGTACAATAATATATATATATATATTGAGCATGCTAATTATGAATTTACAGTTGTTATTGGTGATGTGTTAGCGTGATTATCTCATTTCCATGCATTCTTGGTGTGTGTATATTTCAGGTGATATAATATGGTGTTTTCGGCCCAAACAACACCAAAGTTACATGTGAGGAGGAGCCAAGGTAAGCCAAAATAAAGAAAGTGCAAGAAGAGTCCAAAGACTCCCAAGACTTCTTCAACTTCGCAAGAACCATCCCAAGGCATAAGATCAACTACCATGGGTGCCAAGGAGAAGGAAGTGATTTGAAGTTCAAACTAGTTGAAGTGGTGTGTGGTTGAAGTTCCAGCTCAACACCCTCTCAGTTTTCCAGTCATAACTTTTTCGTCACAACTCGAAATGATGCCATTCTTTTGGGTTAGGAACAAGACTTGAGGGGCTACAATTTTCGTGTTTTAGCCAAAGCCCAAATCAATCATCTTGAGGGTCAAAATAGCACCGGAAGTCAAGGACAGAAAGCTATCAAAGAAGAACTATTCACTATAGTTGTAGACGGGCGCCCCACCTCAACCATGGGTGCCCCACAGGTGTCATGGGTGCCCCACTATTCATCAGATGGGCGCCCACCGAGAGCATGATTTGGGCAAAACTCAGCATAGGCGCCCCACTTTGGCCATGGGCGCCCTACACCTACCCTTGGGCGCCCATGATGTCTTCTCCAGCATATGTTCAGAATAAAATTTGAGTTGTAATTTTACTTTTATTCCCTTGCAATTTATGTATAGATATAAAAGGGCAAATTTCTGATGTACTGAAAAAAAAAAAAAAAAAAACCCTACGCACTTTTTCTCTTTTCTTAGTTTAGTTTAAATTAGGGTAAAGGTTTCGATTTCACTTTGGATTGTTCAAGCTTTAGTTTCATCTTCGCATTAAGAGTAACGTGTAAGTTATATTTGTTATTTCATTTTAATAAAAGGTTCAGTACTCTCTATGTCTTTGTTTGTTATTTTTGCTTTGTAGTACTTCGTAGTCCTTGTTTGTGATTGCATTGTTTTCGAAATCGCTTTAAACCTTTTCAATCTATTTCATTTTCGTGTTTTGTTGTATGATGAAGATGTTTTTCTTTTCGAAATGCTTTGTTCATGTTTTAACAATGCTAGGCTAGGGCTGTTCCTGGTTTTAACCTAAGATCATAATGAAATCGATGGTCTTGGACTCGAATAATGCAAAGCCAAATGGATTTATTTTCTTTTAAATGACAACGTAAGAATTGTAATTCTAGGTTAAATTTTGAAAACGAAACCCTGTGATACAATTGATCTCGTTTACACTAGTGTGAATCAAAGATCAATTTCATGTCCCGGTTATTTCGAACTTGACTTCAAAACCCTAGAATCACAGTTTCTTTAAGAAATATGGTTTTTCAATGTTGAATCTTCTGACCTAATTTTACATGTGTAAGGATTAGGTTGAGTTAAGTACATATGCGAGTTCAAGCCTTCGAGGACATTATAGGACTAGGTTAAAGCCAAGTGTTTCCATTCACATAGTTGTTTAAGTTCAATTCACGTCGTCCGTTAAGTTTTCAAATTGATTGTTTTGCTTAGTGTTTTCGTTTTTCATTTAATTTGTGTTTTCAATTTTCAAATCATTATTTCAATTCCCCAGTCAAAAACTCCAAAAATATTTTCATCTTTTCGTTTTAAGATTTTGGCAAGTGTTTTCGAAACCAAGTTTTCCAAACATTTAGCCACACCCTTGCTCCCTGTGGAAGATGACCTAGGATTCACCTAGACTAAACTCAACCGACCTCTTATACTTGAGAGTGAGCCACTACCAAATTAGAGAGCGGTCAAGTTTTTGGCGCCGTTGCCAGGGAGCAACGATGTGTGTGTGCTGAACTCGGAGAGCTTGTGGATGAAAGCACTTACTAGTGCGGTTACAATTGGACTTCCAGGTGATATCGCTCCTTATTTCTTTTCTTTTGTATATTTCATTTTTTATTTTGATTCCTTTTCTCTAGTTTTAGGATTTTTCTTCTTTTAGATATTTGAAAAAACAAAAAAACAAAAAAACAAAAATAATATAGTCATTTGCATTCATATATTCTAGCTTGCATGTTAGTAAACTTAGGTTGCATTTTAGTGTAGTTTTTCTCTCTTCTTATTTTGTTTTCATTTTTATTTTTTGATCTTAGACATGGATATTGGTGATCTTGTACATGACCCTTTTGATACCCGAGAATACATAGAGTATTTAGGTGGCATGTTTGGATATGATTTTACATTAGATACATATAGTATGCTTCCCCAATTTTTCGGGCACGAGGAGGAAGACCCATGTCTTCATCTCAATAGGTTTGAGGCAATGTGTGCTTTATGTGATGATCTTACAATGAGCAAGAGAATTAGGTTCATGTTTTTCCCTTTGTCTTTACAAAGTGTGGCTGGTGACCGGTGCTATGATTTTGGTGAATGGACCACTTGGGATCAGTGTTATCAAACTTTTATGGGACATTTCCTCCCTATTCATCAAACCTTCACCCATGGCTTTCAAATTAGAAATTTTTATCAAAAGAAGGGTGAAGAATTTTATAAATGCTGGGAGAGATTTAACATACTTTGGGACACTTTCCCAAGTCATAGATTAGAGTTGAGGGACATCATAGCCATATTATACAATGCCCTGCCTCATGAGTTGCACCAGGCATTTGATAAAGTCTTGGGGAAGGAATTTCTTGACCTTACACTGGGTGAGGCATGGTCATTCCTTGAATTTTTTTGTGAACACACCAAGCCACGGGAAAGACTTGAAACTAGATTTGACCCATATGTACTTGAAAGTCACACCGACCTTTTCCCGCATGTTCCTACTTCACATGATCCTCATGATCTATCCCTTGGAAGTAGCGTAAGCGTGGAGCCTGATTACTCAGATTTTGCATGTCCCAACCTTGTTCCACTCACTGAGGGCCAGTCTGAGGAGCCCCGAGATTATTGGCCTAGTAAACCTTCTGATGCACACTTTGAGACCATAGGCACCGAGTGGGAAAATTGCCCTAACCACACTAGGGATGATGTTTGGGATGAGTGTCTTCCTGATTTCCCTGTGGACTCTCCCATTCAGGAGATTTCTTTACCACCTTTTGAGAGTTAGGGAGACATGCAATCCTTTCCTACCACTGAGTTTAATGCTCTGCCCACCCAGACTACCACGGGCCCTATTGAGAGTCTCTTGACTCCCTTTGAGCGGTTGCAAGTTACATTGCCCAAGGAGCATATCATTGAGTCGATAGATCCTTTTTCACTCACTTTTACACCCGAGGTTGAGAGTGGTGCACCTCTCACCGGTTGGCATAGCCCTACCCACGAGTGTTGCTTCGGGGATTGTGAGTGATTACACCATGACTGATCATCATTGGGGGGAGGTAGGAGACATTGGGGGTGAGTATGTTGATTTTTTGGGTATCGAGAGACTGATTGAACCCACCATATCCATCTCTTTGATTGCATTATGGCTGCATCCAAGGTTTTATGAACCTCACTTGACCTTCTTTCCTCCAGCGTGTTTTACACTTGAGGAGCGTCCACCTTTGGTGTTTCATGGGCCCAAAGAAAATATTTTATTTCTTAAACCATTTGTGGTCACATGGGATAGAGAGGGTGTTGGATAACCCTTCTTCTTTGTTTCCTTTGTACATAGTAGATTAGAGTTTTCTTTTTCTTATTTTCTTATGTTTTTTTTTTTTTTGGTTTGATTTTCTTCTCTTATTTTCTTTTCTCTTATTTCCTCTTTTGTACTAATTCTTTTTTTTGTCTTATTCTCCCTTTATTTTTTTTTCTAACATTTTCTCCTGTATAGCTTTTTCTTTTCTTCAAATAAGGAAGCTCTTGAGGTAATACCCTTCCTCTCACTTTTTCTTTAATCTTCCACTTTCAGTTTTGGTACTCCATTATATATACTAGTTGTTGTTGGGAGTGCTGTAGAATCTAGGTTGGGGGGTGTTTTGGGGGATGCCTTAAGGGGCTTGAATAATGGGTGCATGCTTGGTTTAATTTGTGCTATGTTCTTAATTGTGCCTTTTGTGGCTATTATTTCATGCTCATCATCATGCTCACTTTGCACACTACAAACCCACTTATGCATCATAGTTCTCACATTGAGGACAATGTTTAGTTTAGTTTGGGGGGTAGAGTTCGCATGATGACACTTTGTGCTAAAATTGTCAAACTTTTCAAACTTTGAGCATTTTTTTAGCTTAAATACGTGACTTAGCACATTTATACCTACATGTCAGTCCTTTTTGGTTTGGTTGATTGTGAATTTGAGTGAGAGAGTGATAAGTGAGTCTTGTTCAAGCTTTGATAGGAAACTTAATTTAAGTTGAGTGTGTCATGACCTTGTGCATTTTTGGCTACCACGGAAGAACTTATGTGCTTAAGAGTGAACTTTGTGTAACATTGGTCAATGGAGCATCTTTGGACTAGGTAGAGACTTATACCCCTTTAGTGGTGAGCTTTAGAGCTATTTATTCTTTTCATGAGTGGATGCACATTATTTCAGCTAAGTGATTCTTTATTTTGGTTTTCAATGCCCCAGTTGCATCACACACACTTACATGAGTAGTCACTTGGCGCATATGAGTTGTTTGTGAGCTTAGAACATGATGTTAGGCCCTCATTGTTATTTTGAGCCTTCTTGCCCTTTTTTGGATATGAAATTGCCTTAGGAATCAACTTGAAGCCTTTTAATAAAGTGTGTGATATTTATATATATATTTTTCTTGGCTCCCACCTCATATATTATCCCTTAACCTTGTTCACACACTTTTAAGCCTTACCCTCATATGTTTTGGGTTGTGAAAAGTGCCTTAATGTCAGTAATGTGAATGGGGGTTGGGAATAGAAACATTTGAGAGCATATTGAGAGGGAATATTGGGTGGAGAATTCAGCTTATATTTATTTCATTGTTTCAAGAAAAAAAAAAAGAAAAGAAAAGAAAAAAGAAAAAAAAAGAGAAAAAATGAAAAAAAAAAAGAAGTTTGTCATTCCTTTTCGCTTGTGTAATTTTGGGACTTGTACATTGTTTGCAATATTTGCAATTGTCCCAAGGGTAGTATTTAGTGTGAATAAGCTTCTTGTTGGGATCCTTGTTGGGGTTGGAAAGGAAATGGGTAAAGTGAAATTTGTGTACACTTGAGCATTGTTTTTCCACCAAGACATATGCTTGGATTTCCATAACTTTCATTGTTTAACCTTTACCCATGGCCAAGTTACAACCAGATCAAAGACCTAGTGGATTCTAAGCAAACGACACTTATGTGTGCATGTAGTGGTCTTGTTTAGGTTGTGTGGTGTGATCCATTGCATGGCATTGGAACTTTTTGATATGAGCTGTCCACTCGAAACTTCAATTTAATTCACTCACTTATTTATGAGGTTGTGTGCAACTAGGAGAGTATTTTATGCTAATAGGTATGTGTGAACCCTTGATGAGTGAATTTCTTTCTATGAGTGGTACCTTGTGAGCTTTTGAAGTCAAAACTTAGTTCCATTTATGCTCTTGCAACCATGTTGAATGAATGAAACAATTTTGTACACACGCTCTTTCTACTTTGACAGTCCATGCATTTATGCTTAGCACTTGGGAATTACACATGATATTTGGGTTATGTGACTTGTTGGGCTTGAGCTTGAATTCATATTCTATCTTAATCACTCTTTGACACCTTGAGACCATACCATAGATGTTTGTGGGTAGCATCACTGCAAATCCTCAGGAGACCTTACTCGTCCACTAGGGGGAACCTAGGGGTTTAAAGGGCTTACCTCACATGCTAAGTGTGGTCGTGTGTCTCCCACGAAAACGGACATTACCTTAGTTTTTATTTTCCTTTTGTTTTGATTAGAATAAGAGCTTCTATGTTGTGGGTGTTCTTGCACATGTTCTTATACCTCATGGTTTGATTGCACTCATTGCTAGGGACTAGCAATGTCTAGGTTAGGGGGTGTGATTAGCATGCATTATTGTAAAATTGTATATATATTGAGCATGCTAATTATGAATTTACAGTTATTATTGGTGATGTGTTAGCGTGATTATCTTATTTCCATGCATTCTTGGTGTGTGTATATTTCAGGTGATATAATATGGTGTTTTTGGCCCAAACAACACCAAGGTTACATGTGAGGAGGAGCCAAGGTAAGCCAAAATAAAGAAAGTGCAAGAAGAGTCCAAAGACTCCCAAGACTTCTTCAACTTCCCAAGAGCCATCCCAAGGCATAAGATCAACTACCATGGGTGCCAAGGAGAAGGAAGTGATTTGAAGTCAAACTAGTTGAAGCGGTGTGCGGTTGAAGTTCCAGCTCAACACCCTCTTAGTTTTCCAGCCATAACTTTTTCATCACAACTCGAAATGATGCCATTCTTTTGGGTTAGAAACAAGACTTGAAGGGCTACAACTTTTGTGTTTTAGCCAAAGCCCAAATTAATCATCTTGAGGGTCAAAATCGCACCGGAAGTCAAGGACAGAAAGCTGTCAAAGAAGAACTATTCACTGTAGTTGCAGACGGGCGCCCCACCTCAACCATGGGCGCCCCATAGGTGTAATGGGTGCCCCACTATTCATTAGATGGGCACCCACCAAGAGCATGATTTGGGCAGAACTCAGCATGGGCGCCCCACTTTGGCCATAGGCGCCTATGATGTCTTTTCCAGCATATGTTCAGAATAAAATTTGAGTTGTAATTTTACCTTTATGCCCTCGCAATTTATGTATAGATATAAAAGGGCAAATTTCTGATGTACTGAAAGAAAAAAAAAAAAAAAAAAACCCTACGCACTTTTTCTCTTTTCTTAGTTTAGTTTAGATTAGGGTTAAGGTTTTGATTTCGCTTTAGATTGTTCAAGCTTTAGTTTCGTCTCGGCATTAAGAGTAACGTGTAAGTTATACTTGTTATTTCGTTTTAATAAAAGGTTTAGTATTCATTATGGCTTTGTTTGTTATTTTTGCTTTGTAGTACTTCATAGTCCTTGTTTGTGATTGTATTGTTTTCGAAATCGCTTTAAACCTTTTCAATCTATTTTGTTTTCGTGTTTTGTTGTATGATGAAGATGTTTTTCTTTTCGAAATGCTTTGTTCATGTTTTAACAATGCTAGGCTAGGGCTGTTCTTGGTTTTAACCTAAGATCGTAATGAAATCGAAGGTCTTGGACTCCGATAATGCAAAGCGAAATGGATTTATTTTCTTTTGAATGATAATGTAAGAATTGTAATTCTAGGTTAAATTTCAAAAATGAAACCCTGTGATACAATTGATCTCGTTTACACTAGTGTGAATCGAAGATCAATTCCATGTCCCGGTGATTTCGAACTTGGCTTCAAAACCCTAGAATCGCAGTTTCGTTATGAAATATGGTTTTCGAATGTTGAATCTTCCAACCTAAGTTTACATGTGTAAAGATTATGTTGAGTTAATTACATAGTTGAGTTCAAGCCTTCGAGGACATTACAGGACTAGGTTAAAGCCAAGTGTTTCCATTCACATAGTTTTTTAAGTTCAATTCACGCCGTCTGTTAAGTTTTCAAATTGATTGTTTTGCTTAGTGTTTTCGTTTTTCGTTTAATTTGTGTTTTCAATTTTCAAATCATCATTTCAATTCCCCAGTCGAAAACTCCAAAAAGATTTTCATCTTTTCATTTTAAGATTTTCGCAAGTGTTTTCGAAACCAAGTTTTCCAAACATTAAGCCACACCCTTGCTCCCTGTGGACGATGACCTAGGACTCACCTAGACTAAACTCAACTGACCTCTTATACTTGAGAGTGAGGCACTACCAAATTAGAGAGCGGTCACCTGCCTCCACACTAGCTTCATCCCCTATACTGACCTCTGTACCAATTGCAACATTCCATTGCCTACAGTAGTTATGTCTCATACTCCACTGATGTCATCCCAGGCCCCACCGACATCATCTCACACTTGCAGGGGATCGCGAGCCCCATTGTTTGATCCTAGCACCTCACAAGAGAGTCAACGAGATCCTACCACATCACAGGATCCTTCATCACCTCAGGTTTCAGGTATAACTATTCATTTCACTTATATAATGAAACTTAAATATGCTTTTCTTTTGCTTAATATTTTCAATCTTTTAGTTATTTACTTAATAGGTTCAAGGAGTACAACGGCATCCTCTAGTAAGAAAAAGGGCTTACCAAGGCCTTACCTACTTAAAGGAGATGGGAACGTATAGTGGTTGAGTTTGATAAGATCCTCAAGCCAGTTGGTGTATTTGGTTAGTAGTTGATCAAACAGCTAGGGTGCTTGGTCCGTGATGGCCGAATAGTGCCTCTTAATATCACGGATGGGAGGTTAGTGCCTTTGGAGGCATTGGATATGATTTGGAAAGAGGTGATGGTAAGTACTTAATTTTGACAATTTAATCTCCCCCATTCATTTACTATCTTTCATTATAGGTTTTGTGCATTTTAATAACACTTTTTCCTAAATATTAGGATATTGTGCTTAATGTTCCAAGGGACTTTCGAATAGTCTGCATGTCTAAGTGTAAAAAATTATGGAAGAATGTAAGAATAAAATGAAGATGAAGTATTGGAAGCCGCATAGATTTGACCCTGATATCCACCTGCCAGAGAGGTCCCCGTTGGGTGTTGTCCCTGAGCAGTGGCTAGATCTTGTGGCTTACTGGTCAATTGCAAATGTAGAGGTTAACATTTATTGTAGATATTTATTTGTTAATCTTACTTATACAATTGATGATAACATTTAACAAATTGATAGGCTAAGGCTTCTCAAAATGCAAATAATCGGGACTTATGCGGTCCAGCACACACGACTGGGAACATTTCTTTCGCAGACACATGCCATAGGGTAAATATTGCTTATATTCGTCTTTCATTTTATAGTATGTTGGTGGGTTATTTTAGATGTGTAATAAATTTAACATATATCTCAGCTGTCCCTTGAAAATGCCCTGATTGACCGGATATCCATCTTTCTCGAGACACATAAAAGTGCTAATCTAGAAGTTATGGCCATTGCTGTAAGATAATCGAATTGTGCATTTAATAATGTATTAGTTTTTTGTGCATGCTGAAATCTTAAACAATTAAATATGTATAATCAATTGTAGGCCCAACTAAAATCTTGACTCAATTAGCTACCAAAGGATAAATGTAACTCAATAGAGAGGCGTGATGCCATCTATCAGAAGGTGGTCGGTCGAGATGGCCCTGGTTACACTCTCACATATGGAGGGGCTATATCTCGGTCCCTTTTAGGAGGGTGGAGAAGGCCAGCTCATCCCAGTCATCGCAACATCCTTCTGAATCAATTGGGTCCATCATTGATGCTCGTATGGCCACCATACAGGAGGAGATGAATGTAGAGCGAGAGGAGCTGATTACACAGTGAGACGAACTAGTCACACAACAAGTTGAGCTGATCGCGCAACATCAGGCCAAGCTGGCAACAGTTGTGGCTAGAGTATTTGCGATAGAGTCTCAAATGTTAGAGACCCATGGAGCATCACTTAGCGGTCGAGACGCCCCCACGACACAGGTATTTTAATTATGTTTGCATTTATCATTATGTAAACTAATATAGTTATATTCTTATTTTTAGTAGTTTATAATACCATATCTTGCAGGTTCCAGATGCAGGCAGTGGACACCGGCCTAACCAAGATTCTATTGGTAATTAGGATAATCCATCAGATTCACTTCCCTCAAAGATGGATGATCAGGTATAAAAAAGTTCATTTATTATTGTAACTTTTAAAGTGCTCCAGATAAATTTAGTGACTTGTAGAAATGGAACTTGACACACACCAAATTTTAAGTTTTGAATTCTCAAGTTTTCATACAATATCTTAAACGAAGCAAACGTTTACCTTTGGTTACAAAAATTGACATGCATGGTCTCTTAGGCACTAGTAACTTGTAAGAAAGAATAGAACAACAATCCGAGTCCAAATGTGCTTGTTGTAGACCCGAGTATTTTCATGTTTGTACTTGAAACGTAGAATTCTCAAGTTCTAAGTCAATACCCAACCAAAGGAAATGTGCACCATTGGTTACAAAACTTGACAAGCACGGTCTTTAAGGCACTAGTGAATTATAGGAGAAAATAGAACAGCAATTCGAGTCCTGGTGCACCTGTTGTAGACTCGAGTAGTTTCGTGTTTTTACTTGAAACTTAGAATTCTTAAGTTTTGAATCTATAACCCAAACAAAGTGAACGTGCACCTTGGGTCACAAAACTAGACATACACAGTCTCTTACGCACTAGTGACTTGTAGGAAAAAACAGAATGGCAATCTAAGTCCTGGTGTGCCCATTGTTTAGTTTATTGCTTTTAGTTAAAACTTAGAATTCTCAAGTTTTGAGTCAATACCCCAAATGGAGCAAACATGCACCGTTGGTCACGAAACTTAACACGCATGGTCTCTTAGGCACTAATGACTTATACAAAAAAAAAATGGCAATCTGAGTTCCGATGTGCCTATTGTAGACCGCAATAGTTTCATGTTTTTAGTTAAAACATAGAATTCTTAGGTTTTGAGTCAATATCCCAGACGGAGCAAACGTGCACCGTTGGTCACAAAACCTAACATGCATGGTCTCTTAGCCACTAGTGACTTGTACAGAAAAATAGAACGACAATCTGAGTCTTGGTGTGCTCGTTGTAAACCTGAGTCGTTTCATGTTTTTAGTTAAAATATAGAATTCTTAAGTTGTGACACAGTACCCCAAACGGAGCAAACGTCCACTGTTTGTCAGGAAACTTGACACGAATAGTCTCTTAAGCACTAGTGACTTGAACAAATAAAAAGAATGGTAGTTTGAGTCCTAGTGCGCCCATTATAGACCAGAGTAGTTTCATGTTTTTACATGAAACACAGAATTCTCAAGTTGTGAGTCAATACATCAAACGGAGCAAACGTGTACCATTGGTCACAAAATTTGACACGCACAGTCTCTTAGGCGCTAATGACTTGTAGGAGAAAACGACACGATAATTCAATTCTCAGTGTGGCCATTGTAGACCTAAGTAATTTTGTATTTTTATTTGAAATTTAGAATTCTCCAAGTTTTGAGTCAATACTCCAAATGGAGCAAACACACATTGTTGGTTATGAAACTTAATACACAGTCTCTTAGACACTAGTGACCTGTAGGAAGAAAACTGAACGAAAATCCAAGTACTGGTGTCCCCATAGTACACTCAACTAGTTTAATGTTTAAAGTTTAATTTCACGTATTTTATTCTTTAATTTCAAGTTTAATTTCAAAACTAATTATTTATTTTATATATTTTTAGGTTTGACATATATTATCTCTACTTCCAGATGAGAAGATGTTTTTGTTTTTCTTTATTTGCCGTTTTGGTTGTAGTCTTTTAAATGTTTCAAACTATTGCATGTAATCATTTTTGGTGGAATATCTACTTTTTAAAACCTTTTATAATATTAAATATATTTTTGGATCTTGATTGTGTAATTAGATTACTTTTGTTAATTAGCTTTATGAATGTGATTGTTGTAGATTATATACAGTTACTTATACAAAAAATTTATTAGAAAAAAAAAAGAATAGGAGAATTGGTGACTGCTATTTCTATTTTGGTGACCGCCAAAACGGTCACTATAGCCTCGTCATTTTTTTTAGCAAAACTTTTAGTGACCGCTTTTGGCAGTCGCCAAATCTTTCCAGCAATGACTGCTTTTTTTACCTTTTAGTGACGGCTTTTGGCAATCACTAAAAGTCTTATCCACATTTTAGCAACACACTTTTTGTGACCATCTTTAGTCGTCGCTAAAATGTGACGACTGCTGCATAGCGATCATCAAAGTCTTTGGCGACTTAAGCAATGGCGACCGTCAAATAACAATCACTAAGCGGTCACCAAACACATTTGGTGACTGCTTGTTAATTTTTGGTGATGGCTTTTGGCGGTCACCAAAAGACTTAATTCTAGTAGTGTTTGATCCTCAATATGGTGGGCAGAACTAATTTACTGCATTAGTGAGAAGTTCATTGGTTTGTTGGTTTTGGACTATTTCTTGCCATAGTGGTATGATAGGGCAATCATCAATTTTGTGTGCTTGACTACTGCATACAAGGCAATAGATGCTTGCCATAGGTTCTTTGACTACTGATATGTCTTTCTTTATTTTCAACATCTCAAGCTAAAGTTGCAAGTTTTGCTTTGAGGCTATCATCTTCAATTAATTGATGTACTCCTTTAGGCACACTGTTCATAGCTTAAATATGTTGAGCTCCTATAGTATCCCATGTTTGCACCCTTTCAACTAAGAAGTCAAAGAATTCATATGCTTGCTTTATATGTTTACGTTGTGGCATTAATGATCAAAAGAAAACGCTCGCAAGACATGAGGTTTCAAATTTGTGATGAGGACATGAGTGCAATAAAGTCTTGAATCCCTCCTAGCATTCATAGAAAGTTTTAGTTGGTTGAGGAGCAAAATTCAAGATTTGATTCTAAAATGGCATAAATTCTATTGGGTGGAAAGAATTTTTTAAAAAATTTGCTTACATCTCATCCCAAATGTGAATGTCATCTAGTTGTAAGAATTCAAACCCATCTAACAACCTTATTCTTCAGAGGGAATGCAAAAAGTTAAAAAAAAAAATGAGATCGACAGGATAGTTTGGATTCCTAAAAGTTACGCATATATTCTAAGAATGAGTTAAGTAATCACACTAGTTTTCAAATTCCATACCACGAAAGGTTGGAAGCAATTAGATCATCCCTGGTTTAAAGTTAAAGGCCCTTTGGTTTCCCAGCCACACCATACATGACTCAGGTGTATGCCTATCTTATTGAGATAATCCATCATTAATGTCACAATAAATGCTTGAGGCTGATTAACTGCACCTCGAAGTTGGTACCTCAATTTGGGAGATTTGCCATTTCAGGTGCTAGAGAAGTTTGAATCTCAGTAAAAAGATTGGAAGGTTTAAAAAGTGGATTGAGGATGTTAAAGCGCTAAAGTCTATGTAAATCCCCCTGAATATAAATGCTCATATACAAAAAATTGACATTATTGCTTGGCATCCGAACGATAATGAGTGGCATCTGGATAGTAATGCATAGTGTTAGAATACTTTTTTTTTTTTTTTTTTTAGAAAACAAAGAGAAAATTTAACCTAAATTACATGAGAAAACAAGAAAATTATGGCCTTCCAAGTAGCGGTGCCAAAAATGTGACTGCTTCCAAAATAGACAATGAAAAATAACCTCTAAGTGCAAAGGTGTGCAGTGTAGTTTAACTTGATGAGCTTAGGATCGTATCCTTAAGGTTAATTCAATCTAACGTTCTCAAGTGACAGGAAAATAAACTAGGGTTGCTTTTAGAAAAAGGATTTCTAAGATCTATTCAACTTAAAATCAAAGTAACATGTTGCACTAAATAAATAATTTCAAAATTCTAACTTAATTAATCTAATAAGCAAAAATTGATTAAATGAAAAATAATCAGTCAAACGTTTAATATAAAGATGTCAAATTACGAATATTGATTCAACCTGCATTGCTGAATAGAATCCTTATTCTCAAATTGGATGTGATGTTTATCTCGATTTAAAATTCATGTTTAGAAATATAAAATCAAGAAATATCATCGTTAAAATATTTATTCCAAAACTCAGTTTTGAAATCTTGTTTAGGATAGTAAAACTAAAAAGATATTCAATCATTACCTCTTTGGTTTAAAAATAGTTTAATTGATTTCAAAAGTTTGTGAAAATTATAATTATGTGACGTCATTAGGGATTTCAACGAAATATGATCAAGATAACATGTTTTCGAAAGATTTTGAAAAAAAATAAGTAGATCTGTAAGAATTAAGTCCCATTATACAAGTTTAACCTTGCATGCGAGGAGTCAATCACGTCCAACCATTGAATAAGGATCTACCCATCATTGATGGGTAGAATCAAGTACAAAAGTCTTGCCTAGCATTGTAAATAATAAACAAAAACAAGAATTAAAAGAAAACAAGGATGAAAAGACAAACTCCATTGAAGAACTATTGAAATTTATTGAAAACTGCAATCAATCTTCAATACAACTTGAATCTAAATTACAAAATCATAAACTACTCTAAAAATTCTTTCTAAAAGCCTAGAAACTCTCAAAAATATAAAACTAAAAATATATGAAAGGATCCTCTGAAAGTCTAAGCAAAAGAATGTATTTATAAGCTGCAAAACCTTAAGGTTGAAATGAAAACATAAAGCCTCTCTGAGTCACACCATTCGAACGGCAAACTAGGATTTGGACAACAAGAACAAATTTTTGTCTTCAAAATTATGAATTTGACTAAGTGTTGGAATGGTTGGCTATTGGAATATGGCATCAGGATGGTAACAATAACCCTTATGTCTTCTTTTCTTTTTCTGCTTTGCTCTATTTTTCTATCATTTTCTTGATTTGTCTCATTTCTATAGCTTTTTCTACCATATTTCCTATCAATCCCTACAAAGAATGATAACCCTACATAAGAAAATAAGATTCAAATAAAACATACAAAATAGAACAAAAATACTTACTAATAACAACAAAAAATAAAGTTTATGATTATACTTTTCAAGCATAAGTAGCCACCAGTTTCTCACCACAGTATTCCAGAATCTTGACCGACCCTAAAATGTGTTCGGATTCTACCTCTCAAGTGCAAGAGAATAGTTGTAGTTTTAACTCAGTGAGTCTAAGGTCGAATTCACAGGGAGCCTATGTTATTTAGTTTCTAGGATAAAAGAGAAATTTAAAACTTAATGTAACTAAGGGTTGATGTTCAATTGGGAATAAATCCTAAGGTTTTGCAGAATCAAAATTTAAACTAAAATTAAATTAATTCTATTAAGGAAGTTCAGTAATTCAATTTCTAAATTTAAATTCAAATTAAATTCTAAAATTCAAGGAAAATTAAATATTGCAAAGAGTTAAATTGAATAATGAAACTTTATAGTAAAATGGGTTCTTGATTCAACTCACAAGTCCAGGTATTTCACTACTTCACTCTGGGATGTTTAGGTTCAGTTCTGAATTAGGGTTTTGTTTAAAAAGTGTTAAAAACGTTAAAATCAAATATCAGTACTAGTGATTTCAAACGAATATGGTTAAAGATCTTTGTTTCCGAAGGTTTTCTAAACAAACGAAATCAAAATTGAAATTGAATCCTATTTTCAACTTGTTTCAAAAGTGTAAGGAACATTTAACCCAAAAATCAGTATCAGTGATTTCAAACGAATATGATTAAAGATTTTTGTTTTCGAATGTTTTCGAAAATGGGTTTTAAAATCATGAAACCCTACGCATGTGTTTTTGCAACCCATGCGAAGGGCCTACGTACACCCTAGAGTGTTTCATGACCTACCCTTCCTTGATTTGTGAACCAAGAACTGGGTTTCTACGCTAACATGATTTTAAACAAAATGAAAGCAATAAACATAAGCATGAACATTTGATCTACCACTTGAGAACAATAAATCATATATTAAATTAATGAAACGAAATTCAACTTACACGGAAAGCAACTCTGAAACTACGTAATGAAAGGTAGTGCAGCGAAGAACAAACAAATGTCGAACAACTCCATAAACTTCCTCTCAAAACAATGTAAAAAACTCTCAAAATCTAAACTAAAAAGAATGGGGAAAAAGTCCCTTGTTCAACCGTTCATGATGAATATATAGGTTGAGAAGAACCCTAAAAAAAACGAAGTAAAAACACGTGCCTAGGGCTTTGCTGGGGTCCAGACCCTTTGGGGAGGGGTCCAGACCACAAAATGCATTTTTCTCTAGATTCACCCACTGTGGTTCAGACCGTTTGGAGAGGGGTCTGAAGCCCTGAACCTTGGTTGCTCCATTTTTCTTTCTCCTTCGCTCTGAGTCCTTGGGTTGGTTCAAACCATTCTTGGTGAAGCTTGAACCACAACTTTTCCTTCGTCTTCTAAGCCCTCTCCAACACTATAACTTCACTTTTCTCATCCATTTCCCTACAAATAAGATGATAAAACTTGTTAAGTTACAAAATAATGTCAAAACTTTAAATTTAACCATTCAAATGCATTAACATGTATTTAAGTATAGAGTTTGTAATTACACTTTTCAAGTGTAATCACAGCCCCCATCTTGAACCTTGCTAGTCCCTAGCAATAACTTTATTAAAATGAAATGCAAATGCTACCCTATTTCTCTTTTCGTTGGAAACACGGCTACAGTTAGCTACGTTCAGCAAGCCTTTTAAGCCCCTAGGTTCTCCCTAGTGGATGAGTAAGGTCTCGTGAGGGTTTGTAGTGAATCTACCCATAAAATTCTATGGCATGGTTCCAAAGTGTCAAAAGGTGATCAAGATCAAAATTGAGTTCGGCTCAAATGCAATAAGTCACAAAATCCAAATCTATTATGTGATTCCCCTGCACTAAGGATGAATGCCTAGACTATCAAATATAAAGAGCATATGTGCAAAATTGTTTTATTTATTCAACATGGTTTCATGAGCATAAATGGAGCTAAGTTTTGACTTCAAATTCTCACAAGATTCCACTCATAAACAAATGATTTCACTCATCAAGGGTTCACTTATACCTATAGCATACAATGTCATCCTAGTTGCACATAACCCCACAAATAAGTGAATGAATAGTGTCAAAGATCAAAGTGGATAGCTCAAGAAAATATTCCAATGCGTATGTAAGAAATCACACTACATAGCCTACACAAGACCACTATATGCACAATACAAGAGTTGCTTGCTTAGAATCCACCAGGTCTTTATTTTGGTTGTAACTTGGCCATGGGTAATGGTTTACAATGGAAGATATGGAAGTCAAAGCACATGTCTTGGGATAAAGATGTTCAAGTGCACACAAGTCCCAAACTACCCATTTCCTTTCCAAACCCCAACAAGGATCCCAACAAGAAGCTTATTCACACAAAATACTACCCTTGGGACAATTTCAAATATTACAAATAAGGTACAACTCCCACAATTTCATAAACAAAAGAAATTATAAATTTTTCTTTCTCTTTTTATTTTGTTTTTGTTTTTGTTTCTTTTTTTTTCTTTTGAATTAGAAACAACACATACATTCTCATCCCAACATTCATCCTCCATTTATTTCTCAAAAGCTTACATTCCCAACTTAGACTTTAAGGCCCTTTCTTAACGCAAGACATATGAGGGTAAGGCTAAAAGTGTGTGAATGAGGTGTAAGGGACAACATGTGAGAGGTGAACCCAGAAGAGAAAAATTTACCACACACTTTATTATGAGGCTTCAAATTGGTTCCTAGGACAATTTCATATCAAGAAAGATAAAAGGCTCAAAATAACAAAGAAGGCCTAGCATCATGTCCTAAACTTGCAACAACTCATAATGTACCAAAGGATACTCATGCAAGTGTGTGTAATGCAATTGGTGCATGGAAATTCATAGTGAATAGTAACAGAGCTATGATGATGTGCAACCCCCCAAGAAAAGAATAAAAAGCTCAAAAGCTCACCATAGGGGTGTAAGTCTCCACCTAGTCCAGGAATGCTCAATTAACCATTATTAAACAAAATCTACTCCTAAACACATAGTTCTTTTCTATGATAGTCAAAAATTTGCACAAGGTAATGACATATTCAATTTGAACTAAGTTTCCTATCGAAGTTTGAACAAAATTCAATTATCACTCTTCACTCTAATCCACAATCAACCAAACCAAAGGTGCAATATGTAAGTTTAAATGTGCTAAGTCATATGTTTAAGCTCAAAATTCTCAAAATTTTTCAAAATTTGACAATTTTCAAACAATTGATCATGTGAACTCTAATCATGTGAACTCTACCCCCCAACTTAAACTACACATTGTCCTCAATGTGAGAACTAGAATGCATATGTAGGTCCGTAGTGTGCAAAGTGAACATGATGATGAGCATGAAATGATAGCCACAAAAGGCACAAATAAAAACATAGCACAACTAAAACAAACACGCACCTTTTATTAATTTCATTTAAATATGTCCCCCCCAACCTAGCTTAAAGGAATTTTTTTTTGAGTTAAATGTATTAACAAAATGAATAACGTAACAAATAGAAGAATAAATATGAATAAAGAAAAGAAAGATATTACCTTGTGTTATCTTCTAAAAGCTAATGAGATGCAAAAGGAAATTGTAAAGCAGTACCAAAAGCTTCATCTTGGTCTAACTCATTAGGAATTGCAACACCCTCCTTACATGTAATGTCAACCCTTTCTATGTCAAGGATATCTTCTAAAGGTGGCATATCAGTATATCCAGACAAAGAACTTAATTCAGACTCTATACTGGTGTCAATGTCTGTGGCATAAGAAGGTGCATCTAACCACTCAGTAGCTACAGTTACCTTTGCCCATTCCATCTCTAACAGGAGTTCAAGGTCAACTTCATTCCACCATTGGCCATCAAGTAATTGATCAGGGGTTACATGCATCAATGGGGGATATATAAGTGGCAAAGTTAGGGAATTACTCTCTAAAAAATATCTCTCAGGCCACCATTCACAGTTAACTTCAGAACTCTCAGATTCACTATCACTAGACAGGTAGGGTGTTGCTTCCCATTTACGTTTATGCCCAATTAACATGTTAAAATTATCCTTCTGATTAAAATGATCATTGTTAGAACCAGACTTGATGTACCTATTCTTTTCAAATAGTATACAAAATAAGACAGGAAGAACAAAGGTAATCAAAATCATAAAGTAAAAATAAAAAGAATAATTTCAACGATAGCAAAAAGTAATAAGCAAACATGATTAAGTAAAAATATCAAAATGACAAAGTTAAACATAGATATACATCCGTCTCAAATAAAGTGAATGACAGAGTTTTAGGAGCAATAAATAAAACAATAAATCTCTCCTAAACTCTCTAAAAGATGAGAAAATAACAATCACTGAGGAGGTGGAGGTGGATGAGATAGTCTGATGTAGTCTAAGACGCTCTGTAGAAGGTGTCCATGGGTCTGCTGGCTCTGGTGGATATGCTGAAGGAGCTAGTGGTCTGCTTCTTGATTTTGCTCCATAACACTGATACGCTCAGCCAGTGCCCCTATTTGATCAGCTAAGTCTTCATTAGTAACCTCCTCCTCATCCTCTTTTGGCTCCTTTGATGCTTCTAAAGGTTCACCCTGACTTTTAGGTTCATCTACCTTCCTCTTCTTTTGGGAGATTATGCCTCGGGATTTGACATAAGATGTGATATTGAAAGGGTGCAAACCAGCAGCTATGGGTAAATCATTAGTAATATGGGCTCCCTTCCTTCTAAATATTTCTGTGAGCGCTCCACCAAAAGGTAATGCAGTTAAAGCACTAGGGTGCTCACAGGTGTACGCCACTTGGTGTCAAAAATAGGAAGGCAAGTCAATTGTCAATCCCATCCCAATAGCATAAATCAATTTAGCTTTACTGCGGGTGCAATCAGAGTTCCTACTCGAGGCAGCAGGTTTATGCAAGAAAATATGTACAGTGCCCAATATTTGTCCTTAAGTATAGACACTGGCTTCCTATACTCTGCACCCCATTCATGTCCTTCTAACAAGATCTCAGAAGCTACAGTGGGGAATGATGGAGTCCCTTCAGAAGGATAAGTGAACTCTGGGTTCTCAACTCTAGGGAGTTGGAAAACTTGTGCAAAGTCATTAGGGGTTAAGGTAATCTCAACCCCTCTAACCCAACTAACAAGGCATTCCCTACCTTTTTCTTTTGATGATAGACCCCTCTCTGAAATTAGCAAAGAATTCCTTTACTAAATCTAATATACAATAAGCATGGAATCTTGCCACATTAAGCCACTACCTATCATCAAAATTCTGCTCAAGCATAAACTCTTCTCTCCTAAAATGATCAATTTGCCAAAATCTCTCAATCACCACTGACTTACGTGACAAAGTGTCATCATATTTCTGTTCAGCATCCCCCTTCCAAAATCTACTTCTATCAAAAGAAGTGGTTCCTAAATGTCTATTAGTGGGTTTCTTAACTCTTGGGGTGACCGACCCTAAAAAAAGTGTTTCGGGTTCTACCTCTCAAGTGCAAGAGGGCAGTTGTAGTTTTAAAACTCGATGAGTACCGAGGTCGAATCCACAGGAAAGGCTTTGTTAAAAGCTCTAAACTTGTTCTCTTAGTTAGTAGGTGAACCTAAATTAATTTAAACTAATTTTTTAGCAACTCAAACTTTTGTTTTAGATTCTAAATGAAAGAAATTCAATTTAATTTTAAAATGCAAACAAAGCATCTACTCTAAATTCTAAAGCGAATAAATCAACTCATAAATTAAATTAAATAACAAGCACAATACTAAAAAGGTTCTTGATCCAACTTTCAAGTCCGGGTAGTCCACTACTTTACCTTGGGATGTTTTTATTCAAAACTAGATTAGGGTTTAATTCGAAAAGTGTTAAGAATATTTTAATCAAAGGTCAGTACCAGTGATCTCACGTGGATATGGTTAAAGACCTTTGTTTCCGAAAGTTTTTCAAACAAACGAAACTAGAAATGAATTCGAAACCTATTTTTAACCTTATTCGAAAGTATGTAAACGGTTATATTCGAAAACCCATACCAGTGACTTCAAACGAGTGTGGTTAAAGATTTTCGATTTCAAATGTTTTTTAAACAAGTTGAAAATAGATTTTAACACTGTAGATCCTTACGCATGAGCTCTCACAACCCATGCGAATGGTCTACTAACACCCCAAGGTTTTTCGTGAACTACCCATTCTTGATTCGTTGAATCAAGAACTAGGGTTTTACGCTAAAACTACTTTAAGCATCTTAAAAATAATAAAATAGCATTCAATCATACGAAAAGAGAATTGAAACAAGCAAAACATGATATTACGAAACAAATCGAAATAAAACGAAATAGATTAAAGTGCAACTTACAACGTAAAGCGAATATAAAAGACGAGGTGAAGAATCACTACAAAGACAACGATGAAAGCTCCAACGAAAACCATGAATCCATGCATCCAAGTTTAAAAACTAATCTAAAAACTCTCAAAATTCTATTCTAACTCTCAATTGAAGGTGCCAAATTAAAAAGGGCTTCTCCTCTTCTTTGCCGTGCAATAGCTCTTTATATAGATGCCACAAAACCCTAGAAGAGGAGCTTTCACGCGGCTATTGTAAATCACAGATGGTCCCGACTGTCTGGAGAAGGGGTCGGGACCGTCTGAAGTTTTGAACTTTCTGTGGTCCCGACTGTCTAGGTGACAGTGGGGACCGTCTAATTTCTCCTTCATTGCTTTCTTTCCTTCTCTTGGTTGGGTCTTTGGGCTAGTCTTTTCCATCAAAGATGAGGTTCGAACCATGAATTTTTCTTTGTCTTCTTGGCCCTCTCCATAGCTATAAACTTCGACATCCTTGCCCTTTTTCCTACAAATAAAATAATAAAAGTATAAGTAATACAATAACACTAAAACTTTAACTTCACTTTTTTTTAATGCATGAATAAGTGTTGAGTTAGGGAGTTTGTAATTACACTTTTCAAGTGTAATCATGGGGCCATGGAAGCTACACAAATACTAGAGAAAGTATTCAATGAATAGTTAGGCAGTCCTTATGTCCATACAAGTTCAGTGGCCCATTCTAATGAAAAGTGTATATTGAAACTAGGATGAATGTGTAAAATAGACAATTAGGTGGCCGTACAATATCCACCTTGAAATGGGTTCAACAAATTTAATTCTTATGGTGGCCATACATCATCCACCTGAGATAGGTTCATTAATTCAACAATCTTGGTGGCCATACACTATCCACCATAGATTTCATTAACAAATTTCTAAAATTAATTGGAAAATAAAACTTTTGAACATTAAGAACATGGTAAAACACTAAGATTCTTTGAACCCTTGAACCCAAGTTGTGACCTACGGTGAGGAAGGGTGGTAGAGTGAATGAATTCACTCAAAATAAGTAATTCCTTCCTACCCATTGTTAAGAACTCAAAATAGAGCTCTATTATGCAGGAAATTTAGAACCCTTGGTGCTTTGAATCTCAGGTTCAAGGAAGAATGAACATACCAACTACCTAGGGCTCAAATCTTGGAAGAAACATACCTTTTTGAAGCTTAGACACAAAATTAAAGGTTAAAAGATGCCAAATAACCCTCGGGAAGGTCGATTCTTGAAGGGATCTCCAAGGAGGGAGAGAGAGATTGAGAAGAATGGAAGTTAGATGAAAGCAATTGGGGTCTAAAGAAGCCGAATCGGGGGTTTTGAAGCTTGCAGGGTCCAAACCCTTTGCGGACGGTCTGGACCACAGAATAGTCCTTCTCCACTTTCAGCCAAACAAGTTTGCTGTGGTTCGAACTGTTCGGCAGGGGGTCAGGACCACAGAATGGTCTCCTCTTCATTTCTCGGTCAAAACAGCTCACTGTGGTCCAGACCATTTGATTAGGGGGTCCGGACCACAGAATGGGACATTCTCAAACTACTTTAAAAATCCTAACTCAAAATAAAAATCCTAAAACAAATAAAAGATGAAACTTATCCTAATCCTAACTATAATACAACTAAAACCACGCCCTAATTCCATTTCACTCGTAAGGGGAGAGATCTAAAAGATCCCACGTTTCAATTTCCGCCACAAAGTTTTCTAAGTACGGTTTGAGACGATGGCCATTAACCTTGAAAGTGGTGTTATTTTGTGGGTTGTGAACCTCACACACACCATGTCCTGAGACGGATAAAAAGACCACACCACCTAGGTCGAAGCTTCCCTGGGAAAAGATGTAATCTTGAATCATACATTAAAACCTTTTGGCCAACATAGAAGGATTTTCTACGAATATGCTTGTCATGTAATTTCTTCATCTTAGCCTTGGCAAGTTTTGCATTTTTAAAAGTGTCATTTCTTAATTCTTCAAGTTCATTGAGTTGAAGCTTCCGAAATACACCGGCATCATCTATACTCTCATTAAATTGCCGGATTGCCCAATAGGCCCTATGTTCCATCTCAACGGGTAAGTGGCAAGCCTTGCCAAAAACAAAACGATAGGGAGACATACCCAAAATGGTTTTATAAGCTGTCCTGTATGCCCACAATGTATCAACAAATCTTAGAGACCAATCTTTTGGAGTGGGATTAACGGTCTTTTCAAGAATAGCTTTGATCTTCCTATTCGCTAATTCAACTTGGCCACTATTTTATGGGTGGTAAGTAGTTCCCACTTTGTGCGTCACACCATATTTACGCATTAGGATACCAATGGGTTTATTATAAAAATGCTTACCTCTATCACTAATAATCGCTCTGGCATCCCAAAACGAGAAAAGATATGTTCTTTTAAGAACTTGACCACTACTCGGTGGTCATTGGTGCGAGTGGCAATGGCCTCTACCCATTTTGACACATAGTCTATGGCCACTAGGATGTATTTAAAACCAAACAACTTAGGGAATGGCCCCATAAAGTCTATCCCCCAACAATCAAAAATTTCTAAGATAATCACAGGGTTTTGGGGATTCTCATTATGCTTAGACAGGGCTCCTAAACGTTGGCAACGATCACATCTCGTGCAGTAGCTATGCACATCTTTAAACATGGAAGGCCAATAAAATCCGCATTGAAGAATCTTAGCGATGGTTTTCTTTGAAGAGAAGTGGCCTCCACAAGTTAAAGTGTGACAAAACTCAATAACACTATGAATTTCATTATCAGGGATGCATCATCTCACAATTTGATCTGGACAATACTTGTAAAGGTAAGGTTCATCCCAAAAGAAATTACAAACATTACGTAAGAATTTACCTTTATCAATCTTTGTCCAATATGAAGGCATCTATCCAATCACTAAGAAATTGGCTATATCTGCATACCAAGGAGGTTGGATGAGAGGATTGGTGCTAATATGCATAATATGCTCATCAGGGAAATGCTCGTTAATGGGTAGGTCACTAGAATCGAACACAAGATGAGGTAGCCTAGACAAATGGTCAACTACCACATTCTCTACTCCTTTCTTGTCCTTGATTTCCAAATCAAACTCTTGGAGGAGCAGCATCTATCTAATTAGATGGGGTTTTGCCTCTTGTTTGGAAAGAAGATATTTCAGGGCTGCATGGTCCGTAAACATTGTGACTTGAGAACCTACCAAATACGATCTAAACTTATCTAGGGCAAAAATTATCGCTAGAAGCTCTTTTTCAGTGGTAGTATAGTTAACTTGAGCTTCATTCAAGGTCTTACTAGCGTAGTAAATAACATAAGGTTTTCCTTCTTTTCATTGCCCTAAAACTGCACCCACTGCAAAATCACTAGCGCCACACATATGCTCGAATGATAGAGACCAATCCGAGCTTTACATAATAAGAGCAGTGGTGAGTAATTGTTTAAGTTTATCAAATGCCTCTTGGCATGATGTTGTCCAATCAAATGGAACATCATTAGACAATAGAGAGCATAGGGGGTGGGCAATGGAACTAAAGGACTGAATGAATCACCGGTAAAACCTGACATGTCCCAGGAACAATCTTACGTCCTTCACACATCGAGGATTAGGTAAGTTTTGAATAAGTTCCACTTTAGTTTTGTCCCAGGAACAATTCCCTGTTGTACCATGAAATGGCACTTTTCCCAATTTAACACCAAGTTACTCTCCTCGCATCATACTAACACCTTTTCAAGGTTGGTTAAGCACTCATCAAAAGTATCTCCATAAACGGAGATGTCATCCATAAAAATCTCTAGAAACTGCTCAACCATATCACTAAAAATACTCATTACACACCTTTGAAAAGTCGCGGGTGCGTTACATAACCCAAATGGCATGCGTCTATACGCAAAAGTGCCAAAGGGACATGTGAAGGTGGTCTTCTCTTGGTCCTCAAGTGCTACCTCAAGCTAATTATACCCCAAGTATCCATTAAGAAAACAATAAAAAGATCTTCCCGCTACTCTCTCAAGTACTTGGTTTAGAAAAGGGAGTGGAAAATGGTCCTTCTGAGTCACTGCATTCAACTGCCTATAGTCAATACACATACGCCACCCAGTCTGGGTGCGTTGAGGTACTAACTCTTCTTTCTCATTCTCAACTACAGTGACACCAGACTTTTTAGGAACCACTTAGGTGGTGCTCACCCACTTTGAGTCAAAGATGGGGTAAATGATACCTGTATCAAGCAACTTAAGCACTTCTCCTTTTACCACTTCTTTCATGTTGGGGTTTAGCCTTCATTGCATTTGCCTCACTGGTTTAGCGTCATCCTTAAGGTATATGTGATGAGTACATACTAAGGGACTAATACCTCGAAGGTCAGCTACTATCCATCCTAAGGCTTTTTGATGAGTACTTAAGACTGCTAGTAACTTAGTTTCCTAAACTTTTTCTAATTTTGAAGAAATGACAATGGGAAAGGTCTCATCCTCTCCTAAGAATGCATATTTAAGTTCACTGGGCAATGGTTTCCTAGGAGGACAAGGAGGACATTCCACTGATGGCTTAGGTTTAATCAAGGATGGTTTCAAAGATTCAAACACAGGTACCCAACTATTAATTGCCATTACCTCGTCTCTATCACTTATCACTTCTTCACTCTCCACAGAGTTCTCTCCATCTAAAGCTTTACACCTTTCACTTCTTACAAAGGCTCGTTCTAATGGGTCCTCGATATAGTTCTTCTCAAAGTACTCCTCACTTAAAGTATGAATCACATCCACCTCCCTGACATCCTCAAATTCCCCCATTTGTTTGCCTACCTTGAAAAATGTTCATTTCTACGGTCATATTTCCAAAAGATAGCTTCAAAACCCCGCTTTTACAATTAATCACAGCATTAGCAATAGCGAGGAATGGTCTACCTAAGATCACTGGAATGGAATGGGAAGGATTTTGAACAGGTTGGGTGTCCAAAACTATGAAATCAGCGGGAAAGTACAATTTGTCTACTTAAACTAACACATCCTCTACTATACCTCTTAGCATTTTGACTAAGCGATTAGCCAATTGCAAAGTTATCCTAGTGGGTTTAACCTCACCTAATCCTAATTGTTTGTAAACCGTATAAGGCAGTAGATTGACACTAGCACCTAGGTCAAGTAGAGCTTTATCAATGATGTGATCCCTTATTATACATGAAATACATGAAATTGTTGGGCAACCAGGATCTTTATACTTAGGAGGTGTATCATGCTGGATAATGGCACTAACTTGTTCAGTCAAGAAAGCTTTTTCCTTGACATTAAGCTTTCTCTTAACAGTGCACATATCCCTAAGGAACTTAGTGTAAGACTGATTCTGTTTAATAGCCTCAAGTAATGGGATGTTAATTCTAACTTGTTTAAAAACCTCTAAAATCTCATAATTCAACATCTCATTCTTTCCCTTTCCTATCATTTGAGGAAAAGGGGGTCTAGATGTATATCCATCTATTTGTTCTTCATGCTTATCCGACTTTTCCACTATGGTCTCCCTCTCTTTTTCTTTCACCTCTTTCTTACGTTTCTTGCTCTCAACTGGCTCTTTCTCCTTCTCTTTGGTTTCTACCTCGTTTTCTACCTCACTCGACTCTTTTCCCTTCTCATTATCTCTTGTTCCTAATTTAATATTTGGTGCATTGACTCTAGGATCATCGGGTCTATGAATGATTTTCCCACTTCTCAAAGTGGTAATAGATTGCACTTGTTCATGTGAGGTGTTACCTGAAGTGGAGGATTCAGCAAGGTTTGCTGACCTTTCGGGTTTGGGAGAGTCTGTGAAGGAAGTGAACCACTTGGAGCAATACTCATAGCTTGCGTAATCTTAGAGACTTGCCCTCTAATATCTTCAAAAGCCATAGACACATTGTCATTGATAATCACTTGTTGTTGCACGAATTGTTGCATAGATTCCTCAAAGGATCTCTTCTGGGGTGGCTGATATGCAACAGAATTGGGCTGTTGATATTGAGGTGGTGGTAAAGGAGGGGGTTGAAATGATTGGCTTAGATTATCATTTTTCCACCCAAAGCCAGGAGGATTCTTCCATCCCTGATGATAAGCATGGGGTGGTTGATTTCCCTCTTGATACCTCACATTCCCCCCCTATGGGTAGGAAGTGTTACCTTGACCTCTATTTTGGTATGGTCGGCTTTGAATGTTATTAACATACGCTTGACCATAAGCTACTTCCTTAAGTAAAGGAAGCTCGGGACATGAATTAGGATCATGTCCTACTTGGTCACATGCCCAACATACCATTTGTGCCTCTTCCAATTTCCCTTTATTCTTAAGTTCAAGTGTGTCTAACTTATGCTACATTACCGCTATCCTAGCTTTCAAATCATCTCTCAATTAGGGTTAACTGACCACTAGGCATGGGATTCCTATGCTCAGAAGATGAAGAAGGTCCTATTTCCCAATCATTGGAATCTTCGGCTACCATGTCAAAGAAGTCCATGGCGTCCTCTACAGTCTTATCAAATAAGGTTCCATTACACATGGTAGATACTAATTGCTTAAGACTAGGGGTTAAAGATGCATGAAAAATACTTACTATTCTCCATGTCTCAAAACCATGGTGAGGACAAGCCATTAAAAGGTCTTTGAACCTTTCCCAAGCTCGACAGAAGTTCTCATTAGGTTTACATGAAAATGTGGTAATCTGTCTCCTATAATGCTGAGTTTTCTGAGTTGGGAAATATTTCTTTAAAAACTCAGTTTGCATTTCACGCCACATTCCTATAGAATGCGGACCAAGGGAATAAAGCCATGATTTGGCTTTGTCCTTAATGGAAAATGAAAACAATTGAAGACGTACTACATCCTCATTGGCATTGTTCTCAACATAAGTATTGCTAACTTCCTCAAACTCTCTAAGATGGTTATAGGGGTTTTCAGATTCTAAACCATGGAAAGTAGGCAAGAGTTGAATAATTCCTTGTTTAACCATAAAGTTTCCCCTATTGAAAGGTAAAACTATGCAGGAAGGTGTAGATTGCCTTATAGGGTTAAGACGCTCTTTCAAAGGAACAAAACCCGGAACCTCTTGGGGTTCATTATCCCCATGTTCACTACCTTCCCCTCTTAATTCAGCCATTGAGTGAAAGGATGAAGTGGTGAGTGAAATGGTGGAATATGAATTTGTTGAAAAAGATTCAGGAAGATAAGGAGGGTCTTCTAGTTCAGATTCTGCTACAATTACCCTACCTGATCTAAGTTGCATACATTTCAAAAATTGTAGATTTTCAAAAAAAAAATTTTTAAGAAAAATAAACAAAGGAATTAAGAATGAAAATAGAAACAACCTAAAAACTAAATTTTGGCTCCCGGCAATGGCGCCAAAAACTTGACCGACCCTAAAATGTGTTCGGGTTCTACCTCTCGAGTGCAAGAGGGCAGTCGTAGTTTTAACTCGGTGAGTCTGAGGTCGAATTCACAAGGAGCCTATGTTATTTAGTTTCTAGGATAAAAGAGAAATTTAAAACTTAATGTAACTAAGGTTTGATGTTCAATTGGGAATAGATCCTAAGGTTTTACAAAATCAAAATTTAAAGTAAAATTAAATTAATTCTATTGAGGAAGTCTCGCAATTCAATTTCTAAATTTAAATTCAAATTAAATTCTAAAATTCAAGGAAAATTAAATATTGCAAAGAGTTAAATTGAATAATGAAACTTGATAGTAAAAAGGGTTCTTGATTCAACTCACAAGTCCATGTATTTCACTACTTCACTCTGGGCTGTTTAGGTTCAACTCTGAAATAGGGTTCTGTTTAAAAAGTGTTAAAAACGTTAAAATCAAATATCAGTACTAGTGATTTCAAACGAATATGGTTAAAGATCTTTGTTTCCAAAGGTTTTCTAAACAAACGAAATCAAAATTGAAATTGAATCCTATTTTCAACTTGTTTCAAAAGTGTAAGGAACATTTAACCCAAAAACCAGTATCAGTGATTTCAAACGAATATGATTAAAGATTTTTGTTTTCGAATGTTTTCGAAACAAGTAAAAATGGGTTTTAAAATCGTGAAACCCTACGCATGTGTTTTTGCAACCCATACGAAGGGCCTACGTACACCCCAGAGTGTTTCATGACCTACCCTTCCTTGATTCAGGAACCAAGAACTGGGGTTTCTACGCTAACATGATTTTAAACAAAACGAAAGCAATAAACGTAAGCATGAACATTCGATCTACAACTTGAGAACAATAAATCATATATTAAATTAATGAAATGAAACTCAACTTACACGGAAAGTAACTCTGAAACTACGTAATGAAAGAGTAGTGCAGCAAAGAAAAAACAAACGTCGAACAACTCCATAAACCTCCTCTCAAAACAATGTAAAAAACTCCCAAAACTCTCAAAATCTAAACTAAAAAGAATGGGGAAAAAGTCCCTTGTTCAGCCGTTCAAGATGAATATATAGGTTGAGAAGAACCCCAAAAGAAAACAAAGTAAAACGCGCGCCTAGGACTTTGCTGGGGTCCAGACCCTTTGGAGAGGGGTCCGGACCTCAGAATGCATTTTTCTCCAGATTCACCCACTGTGGTCCAGATCGTTTGGAGAGGGGTTCGGACCCCTAAACCTTGGTTGCTCCATTTTTCTTTCTCCTTCGCTCTGAGTCCTTAGGTTGGTCCAAACCATTCTTGGTGAAGCTTGAACCACAACTTTTCCTTCGTCTTCTAAGCCATCTCCAACACTACTAACTTCACTTTTCTCATCCATTTCCCTACAAATAAGATGATAAAACTTATAAGTTACGAAATAATGTCAAAACTTTAAATTTAACCATTCAAATGCATTAACATGTATTTAAGTATAGAGTTTGTAATTACACTTTTCAAGTGTAATCAAATCTCACCAATTTATCATATACCATTCAAGACATCACATTTTAGCTGATGATAAGGCTCACTATGCCTAAGGCCAATTAGTTTTCCATCCATATCATTCTAATTATACCTACATCCACTACACATAGGTATATCACATCAGTGCGAGGTGCTAATTTAGAGCTACATTAACCTGATTCCTTAACAGGGTGAGTAGGAAGCTCAAGCAAATAGCTTAAGTTCAGTTACCACGGTCTTCGTAGACCATTTGCGTGAGGCGCAAACCATACTTGAAGCGAGGCTCCCACAAATAATGAGCATAGTTCAGACATTATGTTAAAACTACATTGACCTGATCCCTTTATAGGGTACGTAAGTAGCTCAAGCAAATAGCTTGAGTCTGGTTACTTCGGCCTTCATAGACCATCTTTTAATACACACTTCATTCTCAGCATGCACACACGTCTGCGCGCACACACACTCATGGACAAGGACTACATAAGTCCACATACCTGATTCAATATAGATTCATAGTTCAAATCTCATCTCCAGTTGTAAACTTAGTCTTTAACTGCATTAGTGTCAAACCAACATATAGAACCCCTATAAGCAGACATCACACTACAATTGCTCACATGAGCTAGGTTCAACAACCTAATATTCACATAGCACATGCATCTTAGGGTTGTATGCATTTAATATGATAACATGGAACATTAAATCATGAGATTATGAGTGTAAAGAGTGGAAAAGGACTCTAGATATCACTAGAGGCATAATAGTTTTTGTTGCACAACCGAACTTCCAAACCCACTATCTTTAATTTCAAACCAGTCAAGAGTCACTAAAAGGGCCTTTTTTGTCATATTTTCAAAAACACATTTAAAACATTTTAAATTAGAATCAAAACTCAGGTGACATACTCATTTTGAAAGTGTGGGTGTGGCAACTCCTAATCTCTGTAATCATGGTCTCGTTTCAAAACAAAAAACATACTTTTTCACAACCCGCGCCCGTCAACCTGGGTCCCTTATTCGGTTACGACAATAATAATATTTATTTGTAAATTATTTTACAAATATAGAAATATTGAGAATGATCATCGTTTGGATAAATAGTAACTTAGAGATAAATACGTAATTTAAGAGATACGTAATTTAAGAGGCATGACATTTTACACTGGCCTAACTTAATTACAAGCATATAATGGAAAGTTAATTAAGTAGATATTATTCCTCTAAGAACAAATTCATTTTATTATTAGTTTTTTAAATTAAATGAATTTTAACATGGGTAATAGAGTTCAACCCAGAGCTTTTAATGGAATAGCCCGAGGTTAAATTAAACGACTGATGGCATGTCATGAGATGACAGGGATCGAATCTTTTAAGTTGAAGTTGGAAGTCCATAGGCCATTAGTCTTTAAACTAGTTTAATTATTTCTTGATGGGCTAGGTCTAGTTGGCTTAGGTAATATCTTTTTCTTTGAAAAACAATTATAACGATTAGGTGCATTAGGGATAAAGTGAGATTTTTTCTTTGATACTAGCTTAATGGTTGAGAAAAACTCTCTAATACAATTTACACAATGTTGATAGGATGAGATGATATCTATGATACAGTATTAATATCTGAGTGGTTGGGTAGTTGAGATAATATCTCTGATACATATCACAACCTTCCTTAATATAAGCCAAAGACCTATATGTGACCACCCACTTTTTCATTAAGCAAGAATATTAATTGAGGATAGTTTGGAAAACTGGATTGCTGATCAAAATTTTTTTTGGCTGTACAACTATCTTTAATCTCAGAGTTGAGATATTTTTCTTTTTCCTGTGTTATGAAAACCGACAATTGATGTTAGAGCTATTATTGGATTCATATGCACAATTTAATTATGCATATTGTATAGATGTTGCATCATTTTTTTTTTCTATTACAGATAAGTACAACCCTAATTCATAGTAGTGAATTTTTTTCATTGGTGTAACAGGAGGGGTGATTATTTTAAGAACCATAATTTCCCTCTTGCATTTATTTCATTTCATGATTCTTTATAAATTGTTTTTGGTCTGTATTTGTTGTAAGTTTTTTTTTTTATTTTTTTCTTTTTTTTAATTGTAACTATGGAATGGAATATTGGGTTGAGTGAGATTCAAACAAAAAACTGAAGCAAACAGGAGAGGAACCGAACCAATCTTACAATAGATGAAACCTCAAATCATAACAGTGGCGGAGGCTCGAGTAGAATGGCAACATAATAGCACACTAATAGAGAAGGGCACTAGAATAGGTCATCTCTGGTATGTGTCGCATGCAGTGGCTGTGAAGCCACCCATGTCTGTCATAATGTGTAAATAGACGTTCTGATTCATGCTTATAGAGAAATACCTCGAAATCAAAAAATAACGGGCGATGACAGTGGAGCCACTGCGGCTATCACGGCTTGTAGCACATGGCATGTTCACCTTCTCACCAAAGAAACTCCCTGGACTTCGCGGACTCAATTTGGTAAACACGGCGGCGGCGGAGGTGTAGCCACATGCAAAATTGTGCGCAGCAGTGGAAGTGCAGCGTGCAACATGGTCTGCTGTGGTTCTAGTTCACCTTCTCGCACGGAGAATATATGGTGTTTTCACTTGGTGTTTTGATTTGGGATAGATAGATTTTAGCCTTTGCCAAATTTTCTTTTTCCTTTGCTATCAGTTTTACAATGGTTGGATTCCTCTTGCCATTGCTAATTTATCTTCTGAGTTAAAGCCATCATCATGTGGGCTTGTGTTTATAGCATTACAGTGAATTGTATTTGGGGAAGAGGGCTTGGTTGAAAATTAAGTTATTGGAACCCTAGGGTTGTTTTGCAATTTCTCTAAAGTCCTAAATTACTTTGTAATTAAAGCTAGACTTAAATGAGAAGCTTTAAAATAAGTAGGGTAATACTGGAATTTCTTAAAATTTTAGAATTTTAAAAATTAAAGCTCGCTAGGCAAATTTTTAAAAAATTAAATTTTATGCCCACAAAGTTTTATATATTTATAAAATTGAACCATAAAATTCAACCAAAATTTTGAAGGTAAGGAGAAAGCAATCGGAAAATGGACATTGACTATAAGAAGCCAAGATTAGGTTTTGGTTAATGTATTTTTTTTCTTCTTAGGAAATTGTGAATTAGGGGTTATTTGTTTATTTTATCTGTAATGAATGTTTATTTAATAACACGTCCTATAGATTTAGGAATGCCACATCACATGTTCATGCATAATTGTTGTCGTATGATATTAATATTCTAGTGAGATTAGGATAGAATTAATATCATTTATTTAATATTTTATTAATTTAAAAATTGACATTACCTAATTAATTATTTTTAGTCTATAAAATTACATATTATTGGTTGGCATATCAATGGAAATTTTTTTAAATATTAGATAAACAAAATTAAAAACTCTAAGTTATAAAAAAAATTAAGTAGGAGAGGGCTTTAGGCATAAATCCCAAAGCCTCCATTGTTAATCCTATAGTAAAACAGATTAATATCTTGTTTCAAATCTTGTGAACTCCCTACGGAGGGTATCAATCAAAGTTGGTTACTAGATAGGATTTCCCTAAAGGATAAATTTTGACTATGACTCAATAAAATTATCTGCCCTATGGTAACTTTTTTTTTATTTGGGAAATATGAAAAATTGAAACAATGGTTATGCACTCAACTCAAAATAGTTAATATCCTCCCTATAGAGTTCTTATTAAATTAATTCTAAGAAGCTAAAAATATTAGTAATTTATTATTATTAGATATGAGATATCTAGTGAAAATAATAATAAATTAGTAAATAGACTTGTCTAATTAGTGGCAAATATGACCACCCTGCAAATATGACCACCCTACAGAGGTATAGTTAAAGTAGGATTAGATTACTGATGCATAATAACAGTAATTATAGAGTTTTATTTATGCATATGTTTTATGCAATTTTTATTATTATATAAAATTTTTATACTTATTTAAATTTATTTATCTTATTCAAAAAATGTCTTTCAACCCACTAGCATCAGTTTTAAGTTAGCATAAATTAATCAGACCTAATTATACAAACTAAACAAAGAATTTGAACATTTTCTCAATTGTAAAAGAGCACAACTTTGTACTGACAGAACCATGCCCTGATAAAAATGCACTACAAGCTAAACAAGATGTTTATAAGAAGTGGGTTAAGTCTAATGATATGGCAAAGTGTTATATATCGGTCTCCATATAAACAACATGAAAATATGCCCACTGCTACTGAAATATTGTTAAGCTTATCTGAGATGTTCATTGAAAAGGATAGGACTCAAAAGTTAGCTGTTATAAGTGAGATTATGAACATTCGCCAAGCCAAAGAAACTCTAGTGTAGGATCATATGTTAAAATTGTTTGTATTGTTAAAAGAAATAAAGGAATTGGATAGAACATACAATGCTGAAAAGTAAACTGATATGGTTCTAGCTACCCTGGCTCCCTCTTTTAAGCCATTCAAGCTAAATTACACTATAGGACAAAAAGACTACATATTGATTGAATTGATGAATGAGCTGAAGGTTGTAGAATCAATTTTTGAAACTTGCACTGGGCGTTTATCTAACTTAAGGGGCTTCTTTTTCTACTAATCTCAATCCTAAGGGGAAAGGGATTAAAAAGAAGAAAAAGAAAAAGAATGAGCCCAAGAAAGCAGCTAACTTAAGGGTGGTGCAAAATTGGAAAAAGGATAAGAAGCCCATGGGAAAATGTTTCCATTGTGAGCAAAAGGGGCATTGGAAGAGGAACTTCCCAGTTTAATTGGCAAAGCCTTTACAAGCTAAAGGGATAGTTGGACCCTTAGATAAAATTATTGTCATTGAGACTTGTTTAGTCTCTGATTTTACAGATTCCTGGATAGTAGATTCTAGAGCCACTAATCATGTTTGCATTCACTACAAGTGTTCAAGGAAAACAGGGCATTCAGTAATGGAGAGGTCAGTCTAAGATTAAGAACTAGCATAACTGTTGTAGCCAAGGCAGTGGAAGTTATTACTTAATTTTTTGATCCTTTTAGAATTTTAGTTTAGGAAAATTATTTATTTATACTCAAACTTAAACGTAATTTGATTTCAATTTGTTCGTTGAATAATTTTGGATAGTCAGTGATTTTTTTATTCTACTATGGTAATCAAAAAGAATAAAATGGTTTCATGTTTTGGTGCCTTAGTTAATAATTTATACTATCTGCATCTTAAAATAAACTCACTACATGACACAGAGTTGAATAATGAAATTAATCACTACAAGAGGATCAAGCTCTCCCAAACTAACGAAATAGATCAGTGGCATTTGCGTCTAGATTGCATAAATTTAGATAGGATCCAAAGACTGGTTAAAAGTGGACCTTTGGGTTCACTGGTTATTAAACCAATACCAGTGTGTGAACCCTGTCCAGAAGGTAAAATTACCAAGAGATCTTTTCCGACCAAAGGTAATAGAGCCACAGAACCATTGGTACTAATATATTCTAATGTATGTTAACCTATGAACATACAAGCCAGAGGGGTTTTTTTGAATATTTCATCACAATATTAATGATTATTCAAGGTATGGTTATATGTCTCTAATGTACCATAAGTCTGAAGCTTTTGATAAATTCCAAGTGTTTCAGGCGAAAGCGGGTGACCGACCCTAAAAAGTGTTTCGGGTTCTACCTCTCAAGTGCAAGAGGGCAGTCGTAGTTTTAAAACTCGGTGAGTCCGAGGTCGAATCCACAGGGAGGGCTTTGTTAAAAGCTCTAGACTTGTTCTCTTAATTAGTAGGTGAACCTAAATTAATTTAAACTAATTTTTTTAGCAACTCAAACTTTTGTTTTAGATTCTAAATGAAAGAAATTCAATTTAATTTAAAAATGCAAACAAAGCATCTACTCTAAATTCTAAAGCGAATAAATCAACTCATAAATTAAATTAAATCACAAGCATAATACTAAAAAGGTTCTTGATCCAACTTTCAAGTCCGGGTAGTTCACTAATTTGCCTTAGGGTGTGTTTGTTTGAAGAACATGGTTTAATTTGAAAAGTTTTAAAAATGTTATAATCAAAGGTCAGTACCAGTGATCTCAAGCGGATATGGTTAAAGACCTTTGTTTCCTAGGGTTTTTCAATTAAACTCCAAAAATTAATAAAAATCTAATTTTTAAGACTATTCGAAAGTATTTGATGATTGGTTACGAAAATCCATACCAGTGATCTCACACGGATTTGGTTAAGGGTTTTCGTATTCGAATGTTTTCGAAATAGAAAAAAAAAATAGATTTGTGAAAGGTAAATTCCTTCGCGAAAGGTTTCGCAACCTACGCGAAGGGTTTTGCAACCTACGCGAAGGGTCTCGAAGCCTACGCGAAGGGTTTCGCAACCTACGCGAAGGGTTTCGAAGCCTACGCGAAGGGTTTCGCAACCTACGCGAAGGGACTACGAACGCCCCAAGGCTTTTCGTGAACTACCCTTTCTTGATTCGTTGAATCAAGAACTAGGGTTTTACGCTAAAACTACTTTAAGCATCTTAAAAACAATCAAATAGCATTCAATCATACGAAAAGAGAATTGAAACAAGCAAAACATGATATTACGAAACAAATCGAAATAAAACGAAGTAGATTAAAGTGCAACTTACAACGTAAAGCGAATGTAAAAGATGAAGTGAAGAATCACTACAAAGACGATGATGAAAGCTCCAATAAAAACCATGAATCCACGCATGCAAGCTAAAAACCTAATCTAAAAACTCTCAAAATTCTATTCTAACGCTCAATTGAAGATGCAAAAATAAAAAGGGCTTCTCCTCCTCTTGGCCGTGCAATAGCTCTTTATATAGATGCCACAAAACCCTAGAAGAGGAGCTTTCACGCGGCTATTGTAAATCACGGATGGTCCCGACCGTCTGGAGAGGGGGTCGGGACCGTCTGAAGTTTTGAACTTTCTGTGGTCCCGACCGTCTAGGTGATGGTGGGGACCGTCTAGTTTTTCCTTCTTTGCTTTCTTTCCTTCTCTTGGTTGGGTCTTTGGGCTAGTCTTTTCCATCGAAGATGAGGTTCGAACCATGACTTTTTCTTTGTCTTCTTGGCCCTCTCCATAGCTATAAACTTCGACATCCTTGCCCTTTTTCCTACAAATAAAATAATAAAAGTATAAGTAACACAATAATACTAAAACTTCAACTTTACTTATTTTAATGCATGAATAAGTGTTGAGTTAGGGAGTTTGTAATTACACTTTTCAAGTGTAATCACACCCCCCAACTTGAACATTGCTAGTCCCTTAGCAATGCTCTTTATTAAAATGAAATGCATGATGTTCTTTATTAAAATGCGATGCAACTACTATCCTATTTCTCTTTTCGTTGGAAACACGGCTACACTTAGCTACGTGTAGCAAGCCCTTTAAACCCCTAGGTTCCCCCTAGTGGACGAGTAAGGTCTCGTGAGGGTTTGCAGTGAATCTACCCACAAAATTCTATGGAATGGTCTCAAAGTGTCAAAAAGTGATCCGAATCTAAGATGAATTAAGTTCAAGCTCAATAAGTTACAAAATCTACATATCATGTGTAATTTCCAAGTGCTAAGCATAATGCTTGGACTATTAAAGTAGAAGAAGCATGTGTGCAAAATTGTTTCATTCATTCAACAAGGTCTCAAGAGCATAAATGGAACTAGTTTTGACTTCAAAAGCTCACAGGATTCCACTCATAGAAAGAAATTCACTCATTCAAGGGTTCACACATTCCTATTAGCATAAAATGCTATCCTAGTTGCACATGACTCCATGATATATGAATGAATTAAAATGAAACTCAAAGTGGACAGCTCCTAACCATGTTTCAATGCATATGTAAAAATCACATCACATAACCTACACAATGCCACTACATGCACAATACAAGAGTTGCTTGCTTAGAATCCACTAGGTCTTTGTTTTGGTTGTAACTTGGCCAGGGGTAATGGTTAACAATGGAAGATATGGAAATCAAAGCACATGTCTTGGGATAAAGATGTTCAAGTGCACACAAGTCCCAAACTACCCATTTCCTTTCCAACCCCAAGAAGGACTACAACAAGAAGCTTATTCACTAACTTACAAACTACTCATGGGACATTCTCAATAATTATAATATAAAGCACAAGTCTCAAAATTACATAAGCAAGAATGAATGACAGACTTTCTTTTTTTTTCTTTTCCTTTTTTTTCCTCTTTTTTTTTCTCTTTTTTTTCTTTTTTTTCTTTTTTTTTTCTTTTTTTCTTTTTTTTTTCTTTTGAAATAATGAAATAAACATAAGCTAAATTCTCCACCTACTATTCTCTCTCAATATGCTCTCAAAAGTTTCAATTCCCAACCCCCACTCACATCACTAACATTGAGGCACTTTTCATAACCCAAAACATGTGAGGGTAAGGCTTAAAAGTGTGTGAACAAGGTTATGGGATAATATATGAGGTGGGAGCCAAGAAAAAAAATATATATATATAAATATCACACACTTTATTAAAAGGCTTCAAGTTGGTTCCTAGGGTAATTCATAATCAAGAAAGGACAAAAAGGCTCAAAATGACAAAGAAAGCCTAGCATCATTTTCAAAACTTGCAACAACTCATAATGTGCTACATAGATACTCATGTAAGTGTTTGTGATGCAATCGATGCAATGAAATCCAAGGTGAAGAGCAAAAGAAATGTAAGCATGTGCAACCCCTCAAGAAAAGAATATAAGGCTCAAAAGCTCACCATAAAGGGTGTAAGTCTCTACCTAGTCCAAAGATGCTCAAGTAACCAATATCAAATAAAATCTACTCCTAAGCACATAAACTTTCCACCATAATAGTCCAAAAATGCACAAAGTTATCACACACTCCACTTGAATTATGTTTCCTATTAAGGCTTGAACAAAACTCACTCATCACTATCTCACTCAAATTCACCATTGACCAAACCAAAAGGGTTGACATGTAAGTATAAATGTGCTAAATTCATGTATTTAAGCTAAAAAAATGCTCAAATTTTGAAAAATTTGACAATTTTAGCATAAAGTGTCATCATGCGAACTCTACCCCCCAACTTAAACTAAACATTGTCCTCAATGTGAAAACTATAATGCATAAGTGGGTCTGTAGTGTGCAAAGTGAGCATGATGATGAGCATGAAATAATAGCCACAAAAGGCACAAATAAGAACATAGCACAAATTAAACCAAGCATGCACCCATTATTCAAGCCCCTTAAGGCATCACCCTAAAACACCCCCCAACCTAGATTCTACAGCACTCCCAACAACAGCAATTATATATAATGAAGTACCAAAATTGAAAGTGCAAGATTAAATAAGAAGGAGAGGAAAGGTATTACCTCAAGAGCTTCCTTATTTGAAGAAAACAAAAGAAACTATTCAATAGAAAAGGTTAGACATAAATTGAAATGAAAATAAGACAAGAAAAAAGGGTTAGTACGAAAGAAGAAATAAAAATAAAAGAAAAGAAAATAAAGGAAGAGAATCAAATTAAAAAGAACTATGAAAATAAGAAAATGAAAAAGCTAATCTACTATGTACAAATGAAATGAAACAAAAGTGTTATCCAACACCCTCTCTATCCCATGCATCCACAAATGGTTTACGAAATAAAATGTTCTCTACGGGCCCACTAAGCACTGAATATGGATGCTTTCTAGGTGTAAAACACACCGGGGAATGAAAGGCCAAGTGAGGTTCTTGAAACCTCGGATGTGGCCAAAGTGTAAGTGCAGGTGTGGACATGGTTGGCTCAATTAGTCTCTTGATACCCAAGAAATCTACAGGATGTGGAAAAGGTGGGTTCAATAAGTCTTTCAATGCCCAAGAAATCTATAGGTGTGGAAATGGTGGGCTCTAATGATCTCTTGACACCTAAAAAGTCAATGTAAGCCTTCCCCGTGTCTACTACCTCTCCCCAATGATGGCCGATCTCATGGTAGTCACTCACAATTCCCATAGTAAGACTTTTGGATGGGACTAAGTCAGGAGATGAGAGGTGTGCACCACTCTCAACCTCAGTTGTGTAGTGGAGTGAACTAGGGTCAACCGATTCAATGATATATTCCTCAGGACCATGTGGCATTCAAATGCTCAGTTGGAGTCAAAGGACTCTCAATGAGGTCTGGGTGGTTGGAGTAGGTTGAGCATCAAGCTCGGTAGTAGGAAAGAATTGCATATCTCCCTGACTCTTAGTAAGTGGTAGAGGTATATCCTGAACAGGAGTGTCTAAAGGAATATGAGAAAGATGCTCATTACAAGTGTTATCCCCAGTGTAGTTAGGGCAATTGTCCCACTCAGTGCCTAAGGTAGTGCCTGAGGTTGATGACTCAATCATGCTACCACTTAGATTAGTGCTCATAGCTTGTGTTATCTTAGAAAGTTGCTCTCTCAAGTCATCTAGGGCCTGGTTGCACTCGTTATAAAAGCTCAATTGCTGTTGCATAAATTGATAAAAAATGTCCTCTAATTGTGCATCATTAGGTTCACAAGACCAATAATCTTGAGGTTCCTCATGCTGGCCCTCAGTGAGTGGAACAAGGTTGGGATAGGCACAATAATTAAACTCCATGCATGTGCTACTTCTAAAGGATGGATCATGAAGGTCAAGTGAAGTAGAAGCATATGGGGAAGGTTTGGTGTGGCTTTCAAGTGCACAAGATTCAAAACTAGGCTTAAGTTTTCCCTGTGGCCTGGTGTGTTCATAGAAAAATTCGAGGAATGACCATGCCTCACCTGGGGTAAGGTCAAGAAATTCCCTATCTAAGACTTTATCAAACGCCTGGTGTAAACTACTATGTAGAGCATTATATAATATGGCTACAATGTCCCCTAGCTCTAATCCGTGACTTGGGAATGTTTCCAAAAGATTGTTAAATCTCTCCCAACTTTTATAAAATACTTCACCCTTTTTTGGATAAAAATTTTTGATTTGAAGGCCATGGGTGAAGGTTTGATGAATAGGGAGGAAATGTTCAATAAAAGCTTGATGAAATTGCTCCCAAGTACAGACCCATTCACTTACAGCATAACACCAGTCACCAGCCACACTTTGTAATGATAAAGGGAAAAACATACACCTAAGTCTCTCACTCTTTCTAGCATCATCACATAAACCACATGCTGCCTTAAACCTATCAAGGTGAAGACATGGATCTTCCTCCTCATGCCCAAAGAATTGAGGAAGCATACTATAGGTGTCTAATGTAAAAGCATATCCAAACATGCCACCTAGATACTCTATGTATTCTCGGGTATCAAAAGGGCCATGTACAAGATCACCAACTTCCATGTCTAAGATCAGAAAATAAAAATGAAAATAAAATGAGAAAGAGAAAAACTACACTAAAATGCAACCTAAGTTAACTAGCATGCAAACTAGGTTATATGATATGCAAATGAATAAATAACAATGCAAAAGAAAGAAAACTACTAATAAAGAGATGGAGAAAAGAAAAATTCACCCAATTTCTCAAGTGAACTCTCTTTTAACTCCCAAGTCTAGCACTTAGTTGCCCTCCCCGGCAACGGCGCCAAAAACTTGACCGACCCTAAAAAGTGTTTCGGGTTCTACCTCTCAAGTGCAAGAGGGCAGTCGTAGTTTTAAAACTCGGTGAGTCCGAGGTCGAATCCACAGGGAGGGCTTTGTTAAAAGCTCTAGACTTGTTCTCTTAATTAGTAGGTGAACCTAAATTAATTTAAACTAATTTTTTTAGCAACTCAAACTTTTGTTTTAGATTCTAAATGAAAGAAATTCAATTTAATTTAAAAATGCAAACAAAGCATCTACTCTAAATTCTAAAGCGAATAAATCAACTCATAAATTAAATTAAATCACAAGCATAATACTAAAAAGGTTCTTGATCCAACTTTCAAGTCCGGGTAGTTCACTACTTTGCCTTGGGTGTGTTTGTTTGAAGAACAGGGTTTAATTTGAAAAGTTTTGAAAATGTTATAATCAAAGGTCAGTACCAGTGATCTCAAGCGGATATGGTTAAAGACCTTTGTTTCCTAGAGTTTTTCAATTAAACGCCAAAATATTAATAAAAATCTGATTTTTAATTCTATTCAAAAGTATTTGATGATTGGTTACGAAAATCCATACCAGTGATCTCACACGGATTTGGTTAAGGGTTTTCGTATTCGAATGTTTTCGAAATAGAAAAAAAATAGATTTGTGAAAGGTAAATTCCTTCGCGAAAGGTTTCGCAACCTACGCGAAGGGTTTCGCAACCTACGCGAAGGGTCTCGAAACCTACGCGAAGGGTTTCGAAACCTATGCGAAGGGTCTCGAAGCCTACGCGAAGGGTTTCGCAACCTACGCGAAGGGACTACGAACGCCCCAAGGCTTTTCGTGAACTACCCTTTCTTGATTCGTTGAATCAAGAACTAGGGTTTTACGCTAAAACTACTTTAAGCATCTTAAAAACAATCAAATAGCATTCAATCATACGAAAAGAGAATTGAAACAAGCAAAACATGATATTACGAAACAAATCGAAATAAAACGAAGTAGATTAAAGTGCAACTTACAACGTAAAGCGAATGTAAAAGATGAAGTGAAGAATCACTACAAAGACGACGATGAAAGCTCCAATAAAAACCATGAATCCACGCATGCAAGCTAAAAACCTAATCTAAAAACTCTCAAAATTCTATTCTAACGCTCAATTGAAGGTGCAAAATTAAAAAGGGGCTTCCTCCTCCTCTTGGCCGTGCAATAGGCTCTTTATATAGATGCCACAAAACCCTAGAAGAGGAGCTTTCACGCGGCTAATTGTAAATCACGGATGGTCCCGACCGTCTGGAGAGGGGGTCGGGACCGTCTGAAGTTTTTAACTTTCTGTGGTCCCGACCGTCTAGGTAGAGGGGTCGGGACCGTCCAGCTTTTCCTTCATTGCTCTCTTTCATTCTCTTGGTTGGGTCTTTGGGCTAGTCTTTTCCATCGAAGATGAGGTTCGAACCATGACTTTTTCTTTGTCTTCTTGGCCCTCTCCATAGCTATAAACTTCGACATCCTTGCCCTTTTTCCTACAAATAAAATAATAAAAGTATAAGTAACACAATAATACTAAAACTTCAACTTTACTTATTTTAATGCATGAATAAGTGTTGAGTTAGGGAGTTTGTAATTACACTTTTCAAGTGTAATCATCGGGAAAGCAACTAAGAAAACACATAAGACACTTTGATCTGATCGAGGTGGTGAGTACCTCCTTAATGAGTTAAAAACTTATCTGACAGATAATGGGATACTCTTTTAATTGTCTACACCTAAGACTCCCCAACAAAATGGTACAACAGAAGTGAGAAATAGAACCCTACTTGTTTTAGGGTTATTCAACCCTACTTGATGAGTTATTCAACGCTTTCTATCTCGTTTTAGGGTTATGCCTTAGAAACAATCATGTATCTTCTAAACTTAGTTCCATCTAGGTCAGTTCCCAGTACACCCTTACAAATATGAAATGGAAATAAACCCAGTTTACGCTATATACATATTTAGGGTTACCCAGCACATGTGTTGAAGGGAAAGAGAGATAAATTGGAACCTAGGTCTAAAGTTTGCCTATTTATAGGCTACCTTAAAGGAGCAAGAGGAGGTCTCTTTTATAGTTCTGAAGAAAAGAAGGTATTTGTGAGCACAAATGTCACTTTTCTTGAGAAAGACTATATGAAATACTTCAAACCTAGAAGTAAAATAGTTCTTGAAGAACTGTCTGACAGTATTAGTGCTATTCTAAATTAGATTAACGAAACGATTCCTAATCCAGAGTTTGCTTATTAGCCTAAGGCAATTACTCTACAATAGTCACCATTATCCTATCATAGTGGGAGGACAATTAGGCATCCTTGTAGATACATGTTAATTGGAGAATCCTATCAGGCATTTTCTGATGAACTTGAACTAGATCCCACTAATTATGATAAAGCGATGATTTGGATGCAAATTGTTGGCACAAAGCTATGAAATAATAGATAGATTCTATGTACTCAAATAAGGTTTGGATCTTGTAGATAAACCTGAAGGGATTAAACCCATATATTATGTGTAAGTGGGTCTACAAGAGAAATAGAGGGGTAGATAGGAAGGTTGAAACTTTCAAAACTACACTTGTTATGAAAGGTTATACTTAAAAAGAAGGTATAGATTATGAGGAAACCTTCTCCTCAAGAGCAATGCTTATGTCTATCATGATTCTTTCACTATTACAGCAAATCTAGATTATAAGATTTGGTAGATGGATGTTAAGACTACTTTTGTAAAGGGCAATCTTGATGTAAACATCTATATAGTGCAACCAGATGGTTTTATATTTGAGGACTAAGAACATAAATTCTGCAAACTACAAAAGCCTATCTGTGGGCTTAAACAAGCTCTAGATCATGGAACATCAAATTTGATCATGGAATCAAATCATTTGGCTTTGAGCAAAATCTTGATGAACCTTGTGTCTATAAGAAGATAGAGGGCCAGCTAGTAGTTTTTCTAGTCCTAAATGTTGATGATATCCTGCTCATTGGGAATGATTTAGGAGTATCATCAACAGTTAAAATCTAATTATCAAGAAAATTTGATATGAAGAACCTGGGAGAAGTCAGTTATATCCTTGGGATCAAGCTATCACGAGATCGCAATAATAGGATATTGGGATCAAGCTATTTTGAGATCGCAATAATAGGATATTAAGTTTATCCTAAGCTACTTAATAAACAAAATATTGTTCAAGTACTCTGTGCAAGACTCCAAGAAGGGATTACTTTCTTTCAGACATAGAGTTAGTCTATCTCATAATTAGTCTTCTAAGACTTCTGAAGAGATAGAAAACATGATACGGATTCCTTATGCCACTGCAATAGGAAGTCTCATGTATGCTTTGTTGTGTACAAGACCAAATATTTGTTTTGTAGTAGTTATCACTCAAATCCAAGATTAGAACATTGGGTTGCAGCGAAGTATATACTTTAATATCTTCGGAGAATAAGAGATTATATGTTTGTCTATTCCAATGAAGATCTTATACCTATTGGGTATATAGATTTTGACTTTCAAGCAGATAGAGATACCAAAAGATTCACTTCTGGCTATGTGTTCACCAAGGGTGGTGGAGATGTAAGTTAGAAGAGCATGAAATAAACTTGCACCACAGATTCTACCATAGAAGTCAGTCAAATAGCTTCTTCAGAAACGATAAAAGAGGCTGTATGGCTTTATGAGTTCCTTATGGAGCTAAATATGGTTCCCAATATTAATGTATATATTGTTCTTTACTGTGATAATAGTAGGGTAGTAGCACAATCAAAAGAACCAAGATATCACAAGAAAGGGAAAAACATAGAGAGGAAGTATCACCTAATTAGAGATTTGGTTCAGAAGGGTGAAGTGATCGTATCCAAGATTACATCAGCAAAATAATCTAGTAGATCCATTCACCAAAACCTCGGCTACTAAGAGCATTGACACTCATATCTATAATATAGGGGTTTGTCATATGCCTGACATGCTTTAGGGTAAGTGGGAGATTGTTAGACTTGTACCTATTTATGCCCTTAAAAGCATATTTTGTATTAACATTTTTATTTTTGTAGTAATAAAAAATTTATTTATTTATTTAAAGTATACATTAATGTCCCTTATTTATAAAATATGTTATTTAAGTATTAGACATAAGATACCAATATGAAAGGCTTAAATCACAAGTTTTTATAAATAGAGGTCAATTCATAGTTCTTATTGAAATGAGTATTTCATTATACTAAAATTGTAACTTTTCTACTTCTTTAATGGGTGGTTTGTCTTGACCACTAAAGTTTGGACTTTGAGTGGAAAAGTTAATGCATGTATATGATATACATATTTAAAAGATTTTTGTAAATTAAAATCTAATTTAATGAATATCATTGATCATAATTTACTAAAGTTTTAATAAGCTTAATAAACCTTAATCTTGAGTTTGTAATGAACTCACATTCAGGAGTTAAATTTATTTGAGATATCACAGAGTAAAACCTATATAAACAGTCAAAATCTCGACAGCTTGGAGATTTAGTTTCATGAGTCATGCATGGGAACATATGTTTGTAAGATGAAATCCATTTTTTGTGCTCACTTAAACTATTTATTATAACTGATAATTAAATTAGTGACCGTAGTTTATTCAATAAATAGTTTATTGAATAATAATATCTATTTGTAAATTATTTTATAAACATAGAAATACAGAGAATAATCAAAGTTTGGATAAATAGTGACTTAGAGATAAATATGTAATTTAAGAGGCATGATATTTTAAACGGGCCTAGCTTAATTACAAGCATGTAATGGAGGGTTAATTAAGTTGATATTATTGGTTTAAGACCAAATTCATTTTATTAAAAGTTGATTTAATTAAATGATGATTTAATTAAATGAATTTTAACATAGTTAACTAGAGTTCAACCTGGGGCTTTCAGCGAAATAGCCTGAGGTTAACTTAAAAGATTGATAGCATATCACGAGATGACAGGGCCTGAATCTTTTAAGTTAGAGTTAGAAGTCTATACGCCTTCAATCCCCAAGTTAGCTCAATTATTTCTTGGTGGAGGTCCAATTAGCTTAGATAATACCTTTTTGTTTGAAGAATAATTACAATGATTATGTGCATCAGGGATATGATGAGATTTTTTCTCTGATACTATCTTAATGGTTGAGAAAATCTCTCTAATATTTAAAAGGATAAGATGATAGCTCTAACACAATGTCAGTATCTGAGTGGTTGGGTAGTTGAGATAATAACTCTGATATATATCACGGCCTTCCTGATATAAGCCAAAGACCTATACGTGACCACCCACTTTTTCAGTGAGGAAGGAAATTTAATTGAGGATACTTTAGAAGAGTGGATTGCTGATTAAATTTTTTTCCACTGCACGTTTGTCTTCAAGCTCGGAATTAAGGTATTTTCCGATCTTCCCTATGCTATGAAAACCAATACTCAAACACTCTATTATTTAGCTGGGTTTTCCTTGTTCTCCCATTTTTCGATCAATGGAGATGATGAAAATTGTTTGTAGGGCAAATGATTACTAAGACATGTTTATTTGGTAAACAATTTCAGGGGTTACTAAAGTATAAAGTCGTTTACGCTGTAAATGATTTGTTTGAGAATCGTTTTTTTTACCTCTACGCTTTTTCTCCATTCTCAAATTAAAGGAATTTATTCATTGAACGAGTTTAATTAATTGAAATCTAATTTTGAACAAACTACTTTGCACCTATTATGGAAAATAATTTTGATCTGCTCCTAAGTTTGTGCACTATTTTATGCTTACCCATTTCAATGCAGGGGGGTGGGGTGGAGGGGAAGAGTATTCTATCATAGCGTAGAGTTACAACTGCCAAAGATGGGTTTAGTTGTTAGTGGCAAAATAGTGAGCAAATGGCTACTATGAAGATTTGGTTTTAGCGCATGATATGGCAAAGGTTTGTGATTTTCAAATAAAAAAAAATGTAAGTATAATGAGAAAGAATGTTAGAATTTATTGTCAATTTTAACAATAGGGGGTTTACAGTTTCTAGAGATGGGTTTAGCTATTAGTGGCAAAGATTGTTAGAATTTAGCTGTTTGAGTAAATGGCTGCCATGAAGATTTGGTTTTAGCGTAAGATAGGGCAAAAGTTTGTAACTTTCCAAAAAAAAAAAAAAAAATACAAGTATAATGAGAAAGACTGTCACAATTTATTGTCAATTTTAACAATAAGGGTAAAAATGTTATTTCTCATTTTTCATTAACCACCCTGCCCCATAAACTCTGATGAGGGTGGTAAGATAATTGTCAAAAATCTTAGGGGTGGAATCTCATATTATAACAAACGTGAGGAGATAAATTAGTATAATTTTTAATTTTTTATATGAGATTATGTTTTAGTGTTTAGTTGGTGAAAGTATGGAATAAGTCAAAATAAGAGACGTAATTTAATAAACGGTAATTTTGAACTTTTAAAAGTTGATAGAAAAAGTTGACAGAAAATTAATTTGAATATGGAGACATACATTATTACTTTTATATTTTAAAATATAAATAGTCTAATCCAAATTTAATGTACTTTGTGAAATTAAAATCAAACAAAGTGGGCTAACAAATAATCAATCCACTTCCCTACCTAATACCATTAATCAAACAAAACATTTTTTAATTTGTTTCGTTTGGTGGATTCTCACGTTGCTGGACTTTTGGTGTAGCGAAATGCTAATATTGCAGTAACTTGAACGATTTTTGATTGTCTAGGCTTTAGCATCCTTCCAAACTTGAAATTGTTCCCAGTTGTCAAAAAGATCGGAAGACAGATTCTCTAACGAATTAAACACATATTTTAGCAATAATGGCAGTAAATTATAAGAAATTCCGTTTCATTTTATTTTATTTTATTTATTTATTTTTTTTTGGGATGTAATTAACTGTATTTGCAACAACTACACCTATGTATACAAATGATGAATGTTATAGGAGTTGTAGAGCAACGTGCAAGGTTGCTCCAGGAAATTAATTAAGGAACGAGAACAATTACTGTACTTATGTACAGAGTGTTAAACAGTCTCCTACAACTTAGCAGTGGATGATGAAACCTCAGCACCACAGATAGGGCAAATCTGCAAAGGGCCAAAAATTAAGGAAATTAAAATAATTATTTAGTACATTCCACCAAAGTTTAGGAAGCATTTTAATATTATTGAAAACAATTACATGACTGCATCTGAGTATAAATCAGAAGTATATGTGAATGTGACCATTAATTAATTAAGAGGATGATATGATGATTCTTACTTTTTTAATTCGGAGCCACTCGCTTATACAATCGGAATGGTATGGGTGTTCACAAGGGATGGCCACCAATTTCTCTCCTTCTTTGTACTCCACTTGACATATCACACACCTGATATATATACTACATTGCTTTAGAAGTGTAAATGATATACAAACACATATATACTTATAATATATTAATATATAAAAAGATTCTTTTCTTGCTAGGTTAAAAAAAAAAGATAAACTTTCTTTTCTTTCTTTTGTTTTTTATAGTAAATTGATAGATAAATAGGTTACTCCACATATTTGTCGGAAAGTTTGTCTCTCAATACTATACAGTCATTTGCAAATAATTTTCTACACTTAAATCAAGACTGAAGCTTAAGTCCCACCATATACCATAATAAGCAGTACTAGGGAGCCTAGAGTCTATTTAACCCAATCAAACGGCTACGGGGACTAGAATTCAAGTATTGAGCGAGAAAGATAAGTTCTTACCCTCTAAACCAATTAATTAACGATAAAACATAACTTTTTCATTCTATGTGAAATTGTAGCACAAGGTTTAACAAGAATATCCCTTTTAACTCAACCTTCTTTATTTTTACCATTATTTGGTAATTCTTAACCTAGTTATCAAATAAGTCTAAGATAAATAGAGAAGTGAGAAAAAAAATATACACCTAATGATTGAGGATTATAAGTAATCTAAAGAGAAATAAGAAATAGTAATGTAAAAAATTTTAAGAAAAAAGAAAAATTACAAACTCAGAATATATTCATCTCTCTATCTATTAAACCAATAATGTAAATTAAGATGTGAGCTTGGCAATATAAAAATAAAGATTAATTTATCATGAATTTCATGTGAGAACTTAACTCACCGATCAATGATTGTTTTGGTATGATCTGTATAATATGGGTGCGTGTATGGACTCAAACTTGCAGAAATTTGTTCAGCTGATAACCCTCTATTCTCTTCTCCAACCATCTCTCCTAGAGCAATCAATTCCTGCAATTTATGGTGCAATTGATTTCCATTTGTTGTACCATTCAATAAAAGGACCTCTTATCCACTTATTCAAATTACAAAAAAAGTTAAAAATAAAAAATAAAATAAACGTTGTCTAAAAATCACCTCATAAGATAATTCATCTGGATCGATATCATCTTCCTCCATTAATTCCTGCACTCACCATGATCAATCAATGAATTCTATATTTGTGATCGATGTTTTTTTTTTTTTTTTTTGTAATCTAGAACCCGCACAAGTTTATTACAGATTTCAACGGTTCATGTAACCGATGGGCGATCGATGTTAATAATTCTTAGAGACCTTCTTTGCTTTAGTTTTTTCTCCATTTTTAAAACAAACTCTAATTTTTCACATTTCTTTGTGACTTTTTATCAAAATTTTTTATTTTATTTCAGAGTTTTAAGTTTGTCATTGATATTTTTTATCAAAACATAAAAAGTTACTATAACAACTTCTTAGCTTTCGGTTATTTTTCTTTTGATTTTTATCTTTGAATTTTGTTAAAATGTAAATGCCGTTGCAAAAACAATCCAAATAAACATAAAATCTCAAATTTTAGTGAAAAGAAAACTTCGTAGGTAGGTTGAAAAGATAATTCTCGTCCAACAAAAATATTGTGCTTTTGACTTGGACCGGCTGTTTTGTATGGGACGCTTCTTTGTAATTTTGGTGGCCTTCCACGAGCTTAAGGGTGTAGGCTGCTGCTGATAGCCAGCAACCACATACATTTGTAGGCTAGCATTATTTGATGTATAACTATGTTTCTAACATTTTAAAATTTTAAATTGAACTCTATAATTGTAGTTATAATTTTAGATTATGTGAGAAAATTATGCTCATGAGTTTAAATCTTAAAACTTAAAGCCTCATGTATATTTAGATCTATAAAAATATAAATTTAAATTAGTGGTATACATTAAAATATATCAAATCATGACATAGCCTAGTTTATGTTGCTTCGGCAAGAAAAGTTGGGTTGCCAATTAAGACACATAACATCTCTCAAACTAAGCTTATTATTTTATTTAGTAGGTAGCCTGTTGTGTCTACCTTTCCTATTCATATCTATGTCATTCATCTCTGAGGCTGTCTTGAACTCGCTATAATATATATTTGTATATAAAATAAGATGCATAACCACAAAAAAAAAAAAAAGAAAAAAGAAAAAAATTATTATGTTATGCACTTGATAAATCAATTGAGGCAAAGGGCTGAGCAAAAATCAAATAAAACCATTCAAATTTGATCAAAATAGTTATCTTTTGTCAATTGTTCGATTTAATTCAGTTTAAACTTAAAACAAAAAATTGTTGGGTTAATTATGTCAGTGGCCAAAATTTTATGATCAAACTCTGAATTAACGGAAGTTAATTTTTTATATTAAATTATATAATATTTTATACACTTAATATTATGTAGTTTAAGAGGTCGTCCATCTCATTAAACTTGTCCTAATTCCTAATCATGTAAATATATTAGTAATTTTTTTTTTTATAATTTAGTGTTTCTTTAAAAAAAATTACAGTTTAAACTAAATTACTTCGATTTTTTAATGTTTACAGTTATTCAATTGGCTCGGTTAATTAAAAAATTAACTAAAAAAATTTATGTGAATTTATTTCATTGAACCAACCATTTGGTTACCTCTAGATAAGCCAAAGCCAAAAACATCGAACAATTCATAGTCAGGCACAAAGATAGTATTGGATAAGGCGTGGCCATCACTACTACAGATTAGAGAATAGAGGGTTAAATGAATGCTCAACCGCTTGTAGGCGGTCGAGAAAAGTAGAAAAGTTGATTGCTTAAAAGATCAACCGCTTGAAGCAATCAAGAAAGCTACCTTTAATTCACCCCAAAACCCTCCCTTTCCTGCGAACTAAACTCACTTTCACTTTTCCACTCTCTCTCTCACTCTCTCTGTCTCTCCATGTTTGTACATTGCCCCTGTCATTGTCCCCGTTCGCTATGCTGTCGTGTGCTCTTCGGCCACCATTTCCTCCCAGCGAGGTAAGCTCCTTCTCTCTCTCTCCCTCTCTTTGTCACTATCTCTAGCTTTCTCCCTCTTTTTCTTCTTCTCTCTCTCTTTCTTCCTCTTCATTGGGTATGCTCTAATAGTGCTCTCTCTCTCTCTTTCTCTATACATGCAGATTTGAGCTAACCAAACCCATCATTTACAAGTTTTCATTAAATTTGCCATTGATATTGTGTTTTTACTTGTTTAGATTGTTGGGTTTCAGTTGACATTGTTTGTGAGTTTAAGTTATCGGTGTTAATTTTGTTTGGAATTTGTTTAACAAATTGTTTGGATGGTTGTAATGAAATGAATTTGTTTGGAATTTGTTTAAAGTATTTTATTAAATTTTTTTATTGACATTGTTTGTTTGGAATTGTTTTGGGTTTAAATTTTGGTTGGAATTTGTTTGGAATTTAGTTTGAATTAAACTTTCTATATTTCGGATACATTAGTTGGAATTTGGATACATTGTTAAATTTGGATATCTAATTATTCGTTAAGTTGTGTTATTAATTTTTTTTTTTTTGGTAATTTGTTATTAATTTTGTTAATGACATTATTAAATAAAAATTTTGTAAATTGTTCTTAGCTTGTAAGTTGAATTAGTAGTTTAATTAATTATTTAATTTGATAATTAGATTGTCAAATTTGAATATTTAACTTTTTTATATTGTGTTATTAAATTGTTAATTGAATCTCCCTAATTGATACAATTTGTTTGTTTGGTTGATATACTTTTAAATTGTTATTTTGGTTGAAATATTTTTAGTTTATGATTAAATTTGTTGATTTGTTAATTTTACATAATTTGTATGATTTGTTTGGTTCAAATGCTATTGATTTGGTAATTTTGTTGAAATATATATTCACTAACAATTGCCCGTACCTGAAGGTATACAAATAAAATTAGCGAGTAAATAATTCAAATTTAAGTTTATAAAGCAAACTTACATGAAAAAGTGTAAAAATAACCTATAGAAATAAAAATGATTAATTAAAAGAGATTAAGGTATAAAATTTTATTATCTATTACAAAAATAATGTTACATTTTTTAAAATATTAATTTAAAATTTTTCATATAAAAAGTATTCAAAAGAATATGGGAAGAGTGAGAGAAAAAGAAAAATAATTCTAACAATTTAGCAAATTCAACAGTTAAAAATATCTCAAATTCAAAATTTTAAATTTCTTTATTGTAAAAATGACACATAGTATAAATGTGTATATATTGAAAATTTAAGTTTTAAGCACATTAAAATTAAAATTTTAATTTAAATGTTTATTTTTTAATAAAATGTTTAAAATGTTTAAATTTTAAATATATTTTTTAAATTAGAAGTTTTAGTTGAGTTTGTCAAGTAGGTATCTATATATTATTTAATAATAATAAACAATATAAGGAAAATATAATTTTTATAATTTTAAAAATTATATTATACATTTATGTTCACTTATTTTCCATTAATTTTCTTAATTTCTTATATAGTTTAAATGTAAAAAAGGTTTTATATTAAAATACAAAAACCTATATAGAAATAATCTGATAAACTTGCTCGAAAAATACTTTTAAATAATTAAAATGGGCAATAAATATAAACATGAAATTTGAAAATTTGGAATATTATTAAACTCTCTAATGTATATTTTATTCTGAAAATGCTAAAAAATAAAACAATAATCCTTTAAATAATGGTTTCAAAGAATTGCAAGTTAAATTAGGGTGTAATTTAAGTAGTTATGATATTCAAATATGGTTATTACAAAAAGAATTTTATGAAACTATTATATAATTAATACAAATCAATATTTAAGTAAATTAATTTATTTTATTTTATCAACGTAGTGTTATTAAAAATTTACTCGGGATCTATTTCAATTGGGGTTAAAATGGAAAATAGTTTAAAATTAATGTTACATTAATCCATGGTTAAATTTAGTTAGGGTTAAAATTCAAATAGGGGTAAAAATAAATTTATATGTATTTTAGGGTTTAGGGTTCAGTAAAGGATCGAATTCAGAACCTTTTAAATTTATGAAGAGTTAACATTATTTCTTAGTTAAATTTGGGTTAAATTAATTTAGGGATAAAGTTCAATTAGGGTTACGATTCTACTTAGGCTTAAAATAGAGGTGGAACTTGCTTAGGCATAAACTTCAAACACTTTGAATTAAACTCTAAGTTAGCATTTATTTTAATTAATAAAAATTATGATCGCTGTTTAAATTCAATAAGGGGTAAAATTAATTCCAACAAAATTTAATCAATATTTTAGTTAAGGATAACATTTAATTATGGTTAATATTTGGAAAACTCTACAAATCTCAAACTAGGAAAATGTCTATTAAGACTCTATAAATCTTAAAAAATTATCATCAATCTCTGAAAATATATATAAATTCTTAAAATTTAAAAAATCTCTACAAATCTCGAATTACGAGACTAATTATAAACTCTCTACAAACCTCCATAAATTCTAAAAAAAAAAATCATTTGTTGTAATTCGTTCGATCTAAGCTATCTTATGAAATCCATGAAAGTAAATGTGGGTTCATATAAAATTAATGACATTCAATAGTGATGAATGAGAACATGAGCGATTAGGAGAGCATAACTTAAAACTTGCGGGTATTACCTTCATGCGATATCCTTACATTCATTTTTTAAAATAAACTTGTAGGTATTACCCTCAAGTATGTGTATACATCTCTTTACAAATATTGAATATCCAAATTCTCTATTCAATCTCATAAAATCTGTCTTTCATAGTTGAATTATCAAAACAATTGGTGACTCAGCACACCAAACATCCCCTATTACAATTTGAACAGTACATTTATCTTCATGCATATACATACATTCATTTTTTTAAATATACTTAGACCCGTTCAAGAATCGTATCATGACTATCGATTTGGTCATCCTTGATGTGATGGGGCAGGTTTTTTAAGACCTAATTTGTTTTCGTTATATGGATGCACAAATCAACATATGCAATTCTTGAATTGTCTAGTTTAGACAATTTAGGAATACAATTATCCATCTTATATTCAACGCTAACTATACGAGTTTTATGTTAGTTGAGGTTTCATGTGGCTACTCCTGTTGTTCCTTGGGTACATACATAAATGCATGAAACACCGCTTTTCATGTTGTGTGTTTGGAGAACTACACAGAGATGCTACCGAAATTTTGTCCCACAATAGAATGAGCAAATGTTGCGTTGAGTAAAAGTTAGATCATGCATTCTCAAACGGGATAGTACCAACTACCTTGTAATGCAAAGCATTTACGTTATTTTCCAAACGAACATATATGTAGGTGCCAACTGATAAGTTACTGAAACATATTTTATCCACTTACTTACTACGTTCGACGATGTTGTGGTTGAAGTAATGGACAATAGCTGGATTGACTTGCCAGATAAGTTATCCTCTCGATATGTCCAAGGGATTGATGACTTTATTGCATACACCTACCAGTTGACTACTCAGCAATTGATCAATTGCCCGTGCAGAAAGTGTACCAATTGATATTATTTCACTTGAGATGTGGTAAGGGACCATTTGTTGAGGCATGGGTTTTTAAGGACTGAAGAATTGGATAAAGCATGGAGAGTTCATTGTGGTGCATTGAGGAAAGATTAGATTTATATGACGATGTGGTGCCTAGTGATTAGATGATAGAAACGATACAGGATATCATGGTTGGGATGCTCGCCCTAAAACCAAGTACTGCAACGGACGAAGCGGGCATGAGTAATTCGATGTCTAGTGCCAATGAAGATGCATTGAGGTTTTTTAGAATTTTAGATGATGCAAATACTGAGTTGTATCACGGATGCCAAAATTATAGTCAACTATCTTTCATAGTTAAGTTGTTGCACGTGAAAGTTCTGAACTAGTAGACCAATAGCTCGTACGATACGTTACTAGAGTTATTGAGAAAGGTCCTATCAAATGGTGCAAAGGTCTATAAGTCCTACTATCAAGCCTATAAGTTAACAGAAGATTTGGAATTTGCGTATAAAACATGAGTTGCACGCTTGAATAGTTGTATGTTGTTCTAGATGAGCATGTAACCCTTGACAAATGCCTTATATGCGATAGTTCTAGATGGAAGCTAGGTATTGTAGCCCAGAGTACCGTTGGAGAAAGGGTATGAAACCAATAAGTGCAAAGCAAGTCCAATACTTTCATCTAAAGCTGAGAGTGAAGAAGTTGTTTATATTATCAAAGACAGTGAAATTAATGAGATGGCATTTAGAGAACAATCATGATAATGAAAAAATGACACATTCGTTTGACTCCCTAACATAGAATAATTAGCAACATCTGAACTTTGCCTCAGATAGTTAGAATGTCCAGGTCAATTTGGCTGTGGATGGGATAAATCCTTTTGGAGTGATGAACATAGCGCACAGTACATGGCCGGGTATCTTCGTTCCTTATAACGTTCCATCGTGGTTGTGCATGAAGCAACCGTTTCTAATTCTGTCAACTTTAAATGATGGGTTGAAAGAGCCGGGAGACAAGATCGATTTATACCTACAACCACTTATAGAAAGAGTTGTAGGAATTGTGGACTACAAGTGTGATGGCTTTTGATGCTACGTCCAATGAAATATTCAACCTTTGTACAGGCTTGTTATGGACAATTAATGACTTTCCAACATATGCCAATTTATCCAGTTGGAGTATGAAAGAGAAGTTCACTTGTCCTCCTTACAATAAGAGCACGTAGTCACGGTGGTTGTGCTATGGCAAGAAGTTTGGCTACATGGGTCACAGATAATTCCTACCTAGTGTACATAGGTTCAGGAGGAATAAAACTGCCTTCAATGGAAATCGTGAGTTTGGTCCAGCACTGAAAAGATAAATTGATCATGAATTATTAACCAAACTTAAGGCGGAGAGTATACTAACTGCCTACAAGCCAACCGACTTGAGAAGGTGGTTACCCAAATCAACCGAGCCTCGCACCCATAGTTGGAAGAAAAAAAACATATCCTTTGAGCTACCTTTTTGGAAAGACAACATGGTAATGCATAACTTAGATATTATGCACATTAAAAAGAATGTGTGTAACAACCTATTATGGATGATATTTTTTTTTTATAATTTGAAACCCGCATCGGTTTATTGCAGCCCTTAACAAACTGCATAGCTGATGGGTAAACCAGGGGTGATTAAACTCACCTGCAAGACCTAAGCACTGGCCAAGACAAAGTAGTAGCCAGCGGGATTTGAACTCAAGACCTCCGGGTTTACGGTTGATCCCAAGAATCGCTGGGCTACCCTGGCAGGTTGGGGATGATATTGAGTGACAAAATAAGATCAAAAGATACTGCTAATATTAGGCGTGCTTTACAGGATATGCGATTCCGACAACTATTACATTTATAGTTGAGAGGAGTAAATAGGGCATATCTACCACCAGTATAATTCACAATGAGCCATGATGAGAAGGATTTATTCCTGAGCATCCTCCAAAGTGTCAAAGTGCCCGATGGATATTGTTCTAATATTTCGAGATGGGTGAACATGTAGGAGATGACTCTATTTGGTTTAAAAAGCTATGATGACCATATCATTATGTAACAACTGATTCCTATTTTCGTTCATCGATGCTTGTTGAAGAAGGTTGTTAAATTGTTGATTGAGCTCAATAACTTTTTTAGGCTACTATGTTCAAAAGTCTATCACCTAGTTGAGTTACAAAATCTCAAGGATCAAATTGCGCTGACATTTTGTTATCTTAAGACAATATTTCCACCTATTTTTTTTATGTAATGTACATTTAGCTGACGAAGCTATGTTGTGTGGGCCAGTTCAATTTCAATGTATATACCTGATTGAAAGGTATCTCAAGACCTTAAAATAGTATGTTTGCAACAGGGCTCATCCCGAGGCTTCAATGGCTAGAGGGTATTTTATGGAAGAATGTACCAATTTCTGTGCCATGTATATGGGCCACATTGAGATGAAACTGACTCGTCCCTAGCGAATTCATGGCAGCCCAGTAGGGAGGGAACATTCTTTAATTTCACCAACAATTTGTAGATTCAAGCTCACCAATATGTATTGTTCAACACAACATCAATTTGACCATTCATCTAGTAAAATTTTCAAACTAAACATATCTCAACTGAATTTTTACACACTTACATTTCTAAGTCATTTAAAATTGAAAACTTGCTCATACTGCTTTGTTCATAGGAAACACTTAACTGAACTAAGATAGAGGCTGTCTCGCACAATCGATCATGTAGTATATACTGAATATTTCAACTCATTTTACGTCTATTTTAAAGAGCATGTCAGGGCCACGTCATCTTTCAAATAGTTTAGTTTTGTATACTTGTGCTAGTTATTTGCATTCCTAACTGTAACTAAACTTCTAATCAGATGCACAACATGCGAACATTTGGTGAAACTTTCCCTATGAAAATCAATGCTCTACTGAATGATCCATTTACAGCGGGGCGTTGCTACAAAGCTTTTGACCTCAACGGGTTTCGATTTCGTACCAAAAGGTTGGACAATAGATAGGCAACTCATTACAATGCGATAGCACTCAACGCTGATACACTACGTTTTTTAAGCTAGAAGGATAGTAATCCCTGTGTAGGAGTTATGTTCTACTACAGGGTACTTACACATATAATTGAAATTAGATATACCAACGAACTCAAAAGTGCGCTATTTAAGTGTGATTGGGCATGGTAAATTAACGTTAGTCAACTTTAACAAGCTAATGTACAACGATGATCGAATCAGCAATGAACCATACATTTTAACATCCCAAGCTGAATAAGTTTACTTAGTGGGGGATCCTACTGATTTGAACTGGCACGTTGCAGTCAAAATGTCATGAAGGAGGTATTTGGAGTTAATTGCAATGATCCAGAGGTGAAGCAGTACCCACGACAAGATTTAAGTGACAGTGTCATCCTAGCTCATAAACAGGATGCAAATTGGGTTGGAGAGATGGTTGAAAGAGATACAATTGATATTTTAGGCCCATGACATTATTGAGTATTCATTATTCATTTTTATAGTCCTAGGGTGTTTGAACTATATATGATTAATATATACAAGAACACCATTAATTAATACTTTTTTTTGCTAATATTGAAATGTTAACACCTGAGGGTTTTGGTAGATGGCTCAAGATATGAAGAGAGGTCGTCTACTTACCATAGGTGAGGCACTCCATTTTTCTTGTGCACATGTCGCAGTTGATGATGTAGCTGGTGTAGACCACTAGGGAGATACTTATGCCACTCAACCTCCTGGGACACACAGATGCAGTTCGAGTTTTATCCCACCTAGGCACCTAATACTACTCAGCCCACCACCGTATATACTTCCACCCCTCAGCCACAGACCCCACAACCAACTGCCCTTACACTCACGCCCACCCAATCAAATCCTACAGCCCACCATGGATACTACTTTTCCCATGTCCTCTGTTGAGTCATTAATTTCCACCTGGGCCAATATATTCATCCCTAGTCACGGGCGTTAAGAAGCATTATCGTCTCGATGGGCAGACCCCCTCCCATAGCCTCTACGTCTACCCCACAGGCTACTCAGCCACCTACCACATCTGCCACCTCTACTTCAGAGGCTAGTCAACCACCCATGCAGTGCCCTGGTACTTCAGCTTTATCAGATATACGTTTCTTTTATATAAATGACAAATCATGTTAGTTAATTTTGCATCTAGTTAAAATATGAAATATCAAGTTAACACTTAGTAGGGTTAGCGACTACTACAGCAGCCTCTCATACTACAAGAGGTCATGGTGAGTAATGTTAACATGTCTCCATTGAAATTATTCTTACATAGTATAATTGCTAATATATAACATAAATTGTGTAATTAAGATAATATGGTTGACTGTCCTCTAGAGTTTTAGCCTGTCTGTATGGCCAAGTGTCGAAAATTTTGAAAGGACCATAAGTGCATTATGAAGAAGAAATATTTCATCCCTTTTATGGGATCCTCGGAAATTTTACATTGACGTCATCCTTACATGGTTCTGGAGCAGTGGTGGACCTCTTATCATATTGGTCGAGTGACTCAGCTAAGGTATAATTTAATAAAAGTTTAGAATTTAATCCCTTCGTGTTTGTTACGATAATAAATCTTTTTAATTATTTTTCCTAATTTGAATGCAAGCTGAGGTGATTACAAAATCAAGCAATTGGGCCAACCTTGGCACCCCGCACACAACTGAGTGGAGGCATATCAAGAATATACTCTATGAGGTATATAGTTGTCTAGTAGTTACCTGTAACTTATATTTTTTTTATCTTGCATTAGTAAGTTTAATATTTTTTTTTGTTAGCTACTGTAATTCACTATTTGTGTAGATGTAGGCACAAGGGATCCTACCAATTGGGTTCACGTAATCGAGAGGATATGTAACCTCGTACATCTGAATTTGGGTCATCATTAAATGAATCCAGGCATGTCTAGTAGAGCTCCTGGAGGCAGAGAGTGACTTGTCTAAGGTTCGGGGCATGGTTTATGCTGAGGTTGCAGGCCAGGAAGGCCACAGCTACATGCATAGTTTGGGCTATGGCATACTTGTTTTGTGGTTCGACAGTCAACTGTAGCAGTGTTTAGTGTGGCGTTGCAAAGACATATAAAGGTAGAGATCAAGTGGCTCCTAGCCGAGTGCTTGGACATATTTCAATCAACTTACACAAGCGATTATAAGCTGAGATTCAGGACGAGGTCTGAGTTGAGCTCTAGGATAGGAACCAGGCAAAGATCTTTGCTACTGTTCATGTTGAGGTCTAGACTGAGGTTTAGGTTGAGGTTTGAGCTAAGGTGCTTGAGAAGGTATATGTTAAGATGGAGAAGCGCATTGATCATTTGCGGTATCAACTACTAGCAGAGTTTCATGATACTCGACACCAAACTCGGGTACCATAATATGTGTGTTAAAGGTTCATTTTTCTTATGATATTATTCTCCTTTCAATAAACGATAACTGAAATTGTAATCTATTAATTATAGGATGGAGACAAAGACACTAGGCCGGTCTCCGAGACATAGATACGATCATTATAAGGTATAAATAACTTGAATTTCCAATAACTACAGAAGCTATTTACAAACTTTTAATTTTCATCACTGTATATAGTTTATGATATAAAGTTGACACTTAAGGCTTACAACATCATGTACTTAGGTTTTGACTACTTAAACCAAAGAAACAGGGTCCGTTGTGAACCAAAACTTCATGTGTCATGAGTCTAGCTCATTTAGAAACTATGTAAATGAATAGGGCTTGAATCTAAGTCACGGATGGCTTTGAATGGCCTTAGGTAAATTCGGGTTAACACTTAAGGCTTATAGCGTCCCATACTTTGGTTTTGACTGCTCAAACTAAGCAAACGGGGGTCCGTTACAAATCGAACTTCACATGTAGTGAGTCTAAGTCATTTAGACATTGTGGGAATGAATAGGGCTTGAATCTGAGGCACAGACGAACTAAAATGCCCTGAGTAGGTTCAAGTTAACACTTAAGGCATATAACATCCCGTACTTAAGTTTTGACTATTCAAACTAAGCAAACAAGGTCCATTGCGAACCAAAATTCATATGTAGTGATTTTAGGTCATTTAAAAATAGTGTGAATGAATAAGGCTTGAATCTATGTCACAGATGGGCCGAAATGGCTCCGGATAGATTCGAGTTGACACTTAAGGTTTATAACACTCGTACTTAGGATTTAACTGTTCAAACTGAGCAAACGGAGTTTGTTGTGAGCCAAACATCACATGTAGCAATTCTAAGTCATTTAGAAATTGTGGGAATGAATGGGGTTTGAATCTGAATTGCGGATGGCCCAGAATGGCCTCGGGTAGGTTCAAGTCAACACATAAGGATTATAGCATCCCATACTTAGGTTTTAACTACTCAAATTGAACAAACGGGGTTCGTTGCAAACCAAACTTCACTATAGCGAGTCTAAGTCATTTAGAAACTACAAAAATGAACGGGTCTTTAATCCGAGTCATGGATGGCCCGGAATGGCCCCGAGATGGTTCCAGTTAACACTTAAGGTTTAAAACACCCTCACTTAGGATTTGACTGCTCAAACTAAGTAGATGGGGTTTGCTGCAAGCCAAATTTCACTTGTAATGAGTCTAAGTCATTTAGAAATTGTGTGAATGAATGGGGCTTGAATCCAAGTCATGGATGGCCCAGAATGGCCCCTTGGAAGTTTATACTTTTAATTTGATTAAATTTAAATATTCACACGTGAAGTTAGTTTATGAATTTAATTTTAAATTCATTCATCATAGTCATTTTTAATTTAATTTTTTGTTAATTTCAGGTTTGATGGGTTCTCAAATTGTTTTGAGGTCGATACATGGTAAGAAGATATTATTTTGTTTTTAAAACTTTTGTAAAATTAAGGATAATGTCATGTATATTTTGTTATATATTTTATGGAAATTTAGAATTTTGTTAGAAAATTTTAATTTTGTCATATATATATATCAAGTTTAATCAACGTACAAGTTTTACCATATGAGTGTACAGGTTGTTTTCATAATTTAAGATGAAATGAGCATATTTTTGAAAAAAGTATATACTGTTAACGACCGCCCCTAAGTGGTTGTTAAAAAGTGATCTATCTTTTTTGGTTTTGCTAACCACTTAGAAGTAGTCGGGAAAAGCTTTAGGTGACCGAATGGAGGTGGACAAGCAATAGCATGGACCCCATGAAACCTCAACTGCTTATGGCGATCGAGACTTTTGGCAACTGTCTAAGGTGGTTGTATAAACTCTTTGTCAACCTAAGTGTCCACAACTAGTATTAAGTGGCCGTTTGGTGATCAAGAAAAATTTTGTCGATCGTTAGGTGTGCTTTCGCCAACTGCTTGAGGCAAATGAGAAAAGTCATCTCTCTTATAGTGCATGACCTCTTAACGTACACTTTAATGTAAATCTATACAAACATATTATATTTCATGTAAAAAATAAATATTTCTTTAAGAATGCCCCTTGGCAAATGAAAAATCTTTTTCTTTAAAAATATCTGACAAATAAAAAGTTTCAATCAACTTTACTTTTCGTATTGAAACTCATATAGAAAGGATAAATTACACATATCTCTCCTAAATATTTGGATAATTATACTTAATACTCATTATATTTACAAGTTACACTTGCTAACATTGACCAAATTCTAATAAAATCAGTCATTAGAACAGACATAAATGTCAACTAATTAAAATTTTAACTATTTATCTTATTTTACCCCTTATTCCCTCACATCTCATAAGCTTTTTTACGAAAATCATCAAAATATTTTTTATTTTACTTATTTTTTGCTTATTTTTATGAATTTTTGTTAAAAAGTTGATATTGATAAAATAGGAGAAACAGTTAAAATTTTAGTTATTTTAACATTTTATGTTAAATTTTAACAGTTGATTTTATCATAAGGGGGTCAATGTTAATAACATTTTAAAATAAGAGAGATAAATAAGAGAGATATAATTCGATCTTTGATAAAATTCATGTTTCCGATTCTCTTTTTATTGAAATCTTCAACTCTAAATTAATAGGTATCAATTTTTTTAAATTATAATTATTTAATTTTTTATTGAAAAATTTTTTTACTCCCATAATGAAATCCAACCTTCATCCCTGTTCACAGTAACATTTAGAAACAACAATGCATGCATAGAATAAAATAATAATTGAAACCTGATTGTTATCGTTGTCTTCTCCCCCCGTATATCTGAATTCAGCTGCAAATAAAAATTGAGATAACATTTGTGTTAATAGTATTGGTGTAGGGAGATATGGTTGATTATTTCAATTGCAGTCATTCCTAAGGGTTGATCGATCATACGCAAAGGTTAAGCATATATTTATATGTTTCCATGTTATATATATATATATATGTATATACATATATATAAAATGAAAATTATTTAATTATTGGAATAATGATTTTTGGAATAATGCTGGTGGCCAAATGCAATTAATCAAAAGAGGTAATATAGTAATTTTTTTATATGAGTAAAAATATAATAATATAATAATGATAATAATGAACTATTTTGAATTTTTAAATTAAGAAACAAAATTTAGATTTGCTTATTTTAATGTGAAGCCTCTTTTTATTAAAAAGTTAAAAACTATTTTACTCTTATTTTATAAAAGTATTTTCATCAAACATTAATAAAGTTATTTTTAAAAAAATATTTTACAGTCAAAGAAATTGTACATAGGGTAGTAAATACATAGTAGACATTTAAGAATACAAAAATTGGGTTAATTATTTTATCTTGTTCGGAAGAGAAAAAATGTAAATAACAAGTAACGTAAAGAATATGTTTAAAAATATCAATATATTTTTTAGAATATATTTATTTATTTATAAAAATAATAAAAAAATATACAAGATAGGAAAAAAAAAGTGCCCACACACACACTCTTTAAAACATTTTACACAAATTACATTTCAAGGCTAGGGATAGAGAAATTTAATTAACGAAGATGTTCATTTCATTTCCTTCATTTACATTCATATCCTTTCAAACAAAGTAAACTTTTTTCATGCTTTTCCTTTCTTTCCTTTTCCCATAACCTGTAGTAACACTGACAGAGATAACAAGGAGTTGTAGTGGATTATATAATTTAAATAAAATTTTGATATAAAATTTGTTTTAGTACTAATATTATATAATATTTTAACCTAATTACCTATATTTAGTTTATTAACAAGTTATAATTCAGTTTAATACTTAACTCACAATTTAGATTTAAAAAAAATTTTAATCTAATTTAAGATCCAACTAAAGTCAAGTTTAATGCCAAGTTAATAGTCCGGTCCGCTCTTATCCGGTAAATGAACTATTTTATTTTAAGAATTCTCATACCTTCGATCTCTTGGCTCTGAAGAAATGCATAGTCCTCCTCGTTGTAATCATAATCCTCCTCCTCCTCCTCTTCTTCTTCATCATTATCATCGGAAGCAATGTCATGTTCCTCATCACTTTCACTTTCTACTGTAGGATGCATCGAGAAATCCCTATCCTGAGACCCATTTCCCGCAGTTAATTTCACAAAATTAAGAAGCAAAAATTAAACACAAGAAAGAGAGAAACACACAAAGAGAGATGAAAATTAAAACCTGTAGTTGTTCCTGCAAGGCGAGTGCAAGAACAAAATCAGAGTTAAGGAGGTTCTCCTGTTGGGGCGGGGGTTGGGGCTGGGTCCTCCTAGAGATTCTTTTGTTCTGTTCGTCACCCATACTACTAGTTGATTGGATCGAAAACGTTAACTGAGACCGAGACGCATCCCTTTGAATAACTGGGGATATAATAAGTGGAGAGGAGAAAGAATATTCAGAAAGGAAGAAATTACAGAGAAAGAATTGTTTGTGGGGGAGACTTGTTTATTAATTTGCAGGTTCCGTAGGATGAAGGAGGCTAAACTATTCAGCATGTATATTCCGTTGGACTTCCTTTCATGCCTTCTTGCCATTACGTCCACGCTTAAGTTAGCGTTTCTGTCAAAACATCACCACCTTTTCTTCCTTTGCGGGCAATCCCAAATCCACCCCCCCACACAAAAAGAAAACTTCGTTGGTAGCTTGAAGAGAAAATTCTCGCCCAACCAACCATGCGCTTGTGCATTTGACTTGGACCGGCTGTGTTGTAAGGGCTTCGCTGTAATTTTGGTGGGCCTCCCACGAGCTTAAAGGTGTGGGCTGCCGCTGATAGCCAGCAACCATATATTGGTAGGCTAGTGTTGTTTGTGTACAACTGCGTTTCTAACATCATGACAAAAAATATGTAAAATTTTAGATTGACTTCTATCAACCACAGTTACAAGTTTAGATTATATGAGAAAATTATATTCATGAGTTTAAATCTTAGACTATGTTTGGTAGATGGGAATGAAACGAAATAAAATGAAAAATGTGAATGGAATGCAGGTAGGCATGGAATAGAATGAAATGTTTATTCCATATTCCTTGGTTATTAATATGAAAAATATAGGAATGGGATGGACATTAAAGTTTTTATAATTTGATTACATATTTTAAATATGTTCAAATAAAATGAAACATAATAAAAATTACTAAAATTAATTTTTTTAAAAATTATAAAAATAGATTTTATTTTTAGCACTCGAATATGAGTAGAAAAAAGGACTCAAGGATAAAACGGTCATTTTATGGCATGAGTTTGAATTGGGTCAAACTACTCTTAATTATTAAGAAATATGCTTGAAAATTCCAAACCCACACAATCACACACAGAGTGAAAGTAATCACACAAGAGAATAACGAGGAAACCCTATCACAGGGAGAAAAACCTCTATTTACAATCCCACTATCAACGGGTTACAAGACTCTACTTAGACTCTCTACGAATCACTCGCACGAATCCTTTCGTCACTCTTGCTCGAATCACTCGATAAACCCTATAAGTAGGCTTTCTGCCTCACACAGAAAGTGAAAAGAAAATACAAGACGAATTTAGAGAAAGAACATGAAAGCTCTCAATACTCAAAGACTCTTTCTCTAGGTCCCTATAATATGTTCTCCCACCTCACACAATTACAGAGTTGGTTTCACATATATATAGGATTACAAAGTTGCCCTAGTTTGGCAAAATAGGAAATTGAATTCGAACAAAATATTCATAGCTCGATCCCTCGCGCTCCCATCCTCCAGCCTGCGACCTGCACTGGAATTTTTACGCTTTAGGAAATAACACTGGCGCAGCCTCGCTCTCTCATCCTCTTGCCTGCGGACCTTACTGGAATTTCTGGGACACCTTGGCGCACCCGCGCGCTCCCTGCGGGATGCCTGCGTGCTTGGAGCGCACCCGCGCGCTCCCCGCGCCGTGCCTGCGAGGTACACTGGAATTCTATTCATGTTCCAGAAAGCTGCGTCCGAATTCCATTAGGTTTTGTAATCCTTCACACCAATTTGAATTCTTCAAAATCTTGGTCAACTTGATTCATTTTATCTCCTTAATTGTTTAGAATTCTTCAAATCTTCAATTTGCATCACTTTAGGAAACTTGAATAGCATTCCTAATTTAACTAAGATTTTGATTGGATTTGCCACAAGACTTTACAATCTCCCCCTTGGCAATTCCATATCAAAACTTAAGTTAAATTTTAAATTCTGCTCAAATTCTGCATGTACTGAACACACACATCAAGGCACCAAAATCTTACCAAAGCACATAAGACATAAAATGTCATGCCATACCCTAAACAAGTTCACATATTACATACATAACTTGAAATGACTCCCCCTTTTTGATATGGAAGTGACAAGCTCACAAAAAATAGGGGGAATGATGGAAAGATAAAACAAAACAAAAGAAAAACAGAACAGATCAAAAGAACCCACTGCCATCATCAAAACCACCACTGCCACTGCCGCCAGTACCATCAGTTCCTCCAAAAGAACCACCACCAAAGCCAGTGTCATCATCATCATCGTCTTGGGGTAGCTCATCCTGAAATGCTCCCCAATTATCAATCTGGCGATGTAAGGACTGAAATTGATTGGTGCACAAATCAGTTAAAGCTTTGATGTTGGCATCGATAGTATCCAATCGTCCATTAATTGCAGTCTGATCAGCACAAATATTTTCAACCTCTCCCTCAAGTCGCAGCAAAGACAATGACATGGAGTTCATAGTAAATGGACGTGTGCTACGACTAGATTCAGCCTCGTTTGGTGCATCAAGTGTATCATCCACAGCCTGACTAACTGATTTCCTAGCAGTAAGGCGGGTAATGGGTGTAGGCTGTGGTGTGAGACCAGAAGAAGGCAATTCAATGTGATGGGACTGTATAATTTTGGTGACAAGAACACCAAACGGAAGAGAATCCTTTGTGCGTTTCAATTGTTGGGCAGTGAACATGAGACGAAACATGAACAAGGCAAGATCAAAACGAAGACCCATCAGTATGGCATACATGACACGACCTCTTCTAAGTGTGACATTGGAATAATGTGAGGTAGGATCTATGGATGCAGACACAAAGAGATTAAGCATGCGATGATCGGTTTTGAGATGCCCATGAACATATGTTTCACCACGCCAGGATGGTGAGCCAGTCATAATACTGAAGACATTGGTCAGTTCTTCTTTGGTGGGAGACACACCATCTTGAGTAGGATAAAAGAGTGAAGAACGTTCCTCAAGAGTAGGTCGAACAATGCCCAAAATGGAAGCAATAAAATCAAGAGTGACAGTAATGGATACACGATTAACTGAAGTCTTAAAGATGGCATTTTCAAAATCAGTCTCACAAAAATTTGAGTAAAATTCTTGTACCAGCTTCACAGGAACACATGCAGATAGAGAAGTAACAGACTCCCAACCTAACTGAGCAAACAAAGGTTGAATCATGGGAAAATCATTTAGGTTTAATTGACGTTCAATGAGAACTGGGCGTTTGGAAAACAACGTGCGAAATTTATTTTGATTAAGAAATCGATTTCCAGATGAGGAGGAGGACCCAGTTCGAGTTCTTTTAGACATGTTTTAAGAAAAAGACAGAAACTAAAGGAGAAAGACGTGAAGATTACCTAGTATGCTTACATGCAGACACAGACTCTGGAGAGGAAGCTGGATGGTCGCAGGTGCGAAGGAGTGACACGTGCTGGAAAATGACCCGAGAACTGTCCAGGCCCCATATATACCCCACATCGCTCCCGCGAGCATCCAGCTGGTAGCCTGCGCCATGGCGGCGAAGGTGCGTGCATCATGCGTATTGCCTGCGAGGATTTGGCGAAGGAGCGCGTATCCTGCGTCCTGCCTGCGAGGCTCTCGGGAAAATCTTGTAAGTGTAGATTTGGACACAGACAATCAAAACCAAAAGAGACAGTAGAAAAATTTATTAAAAATGTTAAAAAAATTTTAATTCCACTATGCCAATGCATGTACATCAATCGCGCACCCTTCATAAATTCAAAGATTCACATTTTGATTTTCCAAGAAAATTTTCAATTCTGTGTCGTGAGGTGAAATAAGTCATAAAATTGAACAAATGCTTGTGCACGTGTGAGTTTTTGACTATAATATACATATAGGCTCCCCCTCAAACAAATCATAGACTCAAAAAGTTAAATTTGATGTACCAAATGAATTGAGAGCCACTCTTCCCCGTTTTTTTTTTTTTTATTAAACAATTGGCGGCTTTCACACGCTTATGGGCAGGTAGCTATTCCTTAACAATCAACGAGTCATTAAGGGGCTTCTCACTGGTCCCACCGGTAGCCCTTTCCAATTTTTTTTTTTTTTTTTTTATGCATAACTTTGATATGCACAAATCAGGCTCCTCAACATTTTTTAAACACATCAAACAATAACCCTTCATTCGTGGAAAAGAAGAGAAAGAGGTATATGCATGTACAATCAAGTGTAATAGGAAGCACTTCAAAATTATGACAAACTTCACCAAAACACTTCGTATCAATTTACAAGGAATGCGAAAATTATGAACTCATTGAAATCTATAAACTTGGAAGATTTAATGCACATGTAACAGTATAGAAGTCATAAAATATTTTCAACTTAATTAATAAACTTCTAGCTTATCTTTTAGATTTCAATGATGTGCACAAATGCCTACAGATTTTCTTAGAGACTCGAAGCGAAGGGCATCCAAGGGTTTTGTGAAAAAATCAGCAAGTTGATTTTCAGTTTGCACATGCTCCAATATGATGATGTTTTCCTCTACCAGCTCTCTAATGAAGTGATGCCTAATTTCTATATGCTTGGTGCGAGAATGCAAGACAGGGTTCTTAGATATACTAATAGCACTCATGTTATCACAAAACAAAGTAATAGGGCCTTGCTCTATTCCATAATCAGCAAGCATTTGCTTCATCCATAAAAGTTGGGTACAGCAACTACCAGCAGCAATGTATTCAGCCTCTGCAGTAGATAATGAAATGGAGTTTTGTTTCTTACTGTGCCAAGAGACTAAATTATTTCCAACATAGAAACATCCGCCAGAAGTGCTGTTGCGATCATCTACACTTCCTGCCCAATCAGCATCAGAGTATCCCGTAAGATCAGAATAGGTGTCACATGTAAACCATATCCCAAACTCTAGTGTACCACTGACATATTTTATTATCCTTTTGACTGCATGTAAGTGTGATTCCTTAGGATCAGCTTGATATCTAGCACACACACCCACACTAAATGCAATGTCAGGTCTACTAGATGTAAGATACAACAAACTCCCTATCATACTTCTATACATGGTCTGATCAACACTTTTTCCACTTGGATCTTTATGCAATTTTGCACTTGTGCTCATGGGAGTTCTAGCATGTTTTGCACTTGAGAGGCCAAATCTTTTCACTAAGTCTCTAGCATACTTGGATTGTGAAATGAAAATCCCATTTTCTTCTTGTTTAATTTGGAGTCCAAGAAAGTAAGTCAACTCACCCAGCATGCTCATCTCAAACTGTGTAGACATTAGCTTACCAAACTCAACAGCATAAGATTCACAAGTAGAACCAAACACAATGTCATCCACATAAATTTGGGCAATTAAGATGTGCTTAGAATCCATGTAAAGGAATAATGTCTTGTCTACACTACCACGAGTAAATCCAGATTCAATTAAAAATGTAGTGAGTCTTTCATACCATGCACGTGGAGCTTGTTTCAAACCATAAAGAGCCTTTTTCAATTTAAAAAGATGATTTGGAAATTTAGGATCCTCAAACCCTCTGGGTTGTTCTACATACGCTTCTTCTTGAAGAACACCATTCAAAAAAGCACTCTTGACATCCATTTGAAATAATCTGAATTTCAACAAACATGCAACAGCCAAAAGTAACCTAATGGATTCAAGTCTAGCAACTGGCGCAAAAGTCTCATCAAAGTCAATTCCTCTACTTGTGTGTAGCCTTGTGCAACAAGTCTAGCTTTGTTTCTAATGATATTTCCAAACTCATCACTTTTGTTTTTAAATATCCATTTAGTCCCAATTACATTAGTGTTAGTAGGTCTAGGTACTAAGGTCCACACATCATTACAAACAAATTGATTTAATTCTTCATGCATGGCATTTACCCAATTTTCATCAAGCAAGGCTTCTTTAATATTTTTGGGTTCAACACAAGAAGCATAGTATACATAATTTACCTCATTCCTTAATTGCATGCGTGTTTTCATCTTATCAGTTACCTCACCAATGACTTGACTAACAGGATGATTCAGCTTTACTCTGGATGATGGTTCCAACTGCTTTGTGGTTTTGGCATGTTCAACTTTGTCTTCTTTTCTCAATCCAGTGTTTTCTTCTTCCATATGCTCTTGAGCTTCTTCAATCTCATTTATATGTTCATTATCTTCTACACCCTGTTCAAAGACAGTAGCATTAGTATTGTCATCAACAATTACATTGGCAGATTCCATCATAGAAGATGTATTTAAATTATAAACCCGAAAGGCACGACTAGTAGAAGAGTAGCCCAAGAAGATTCCTTCATCGCTTCGGGAGTCAAACTTTCCAAGATTTACACTATCCTTGAGGATGAAACATTTGCTCCCAAAAACTCTGAAATACTTAAAATTGGGCTTCTTACCATTCCATAGTTCATAGGGTGTTTTAGATGAATTAGGACGAAGATACACCCTATTTGCTATGTAACATGCTGTGTGTACCGCCTCTGCCCAAAATTTTACAGGTAATTGTTTCCCATGTAGCATAGACCGCGCTATTTCTTGCAGAACTCTATTTTTTCTCTCCACTACTCCATTTTGCTGAGGTGTCTTTGGAGCTGAAAACTCGTGCTTAATCCCATTTTCATCACAAAAGTCAGCATACTTCTGATTTTCAAATTCTCTTCCATGGTCAGTCCTGATTCTAGTGATGCAACCTATCACACGTTGCTTTTCTTGTTGTAACCTGAAACACAAGGACTTAAATGCATCAAAAGTATCTGATTTTTCACACAAAAAATTCACCCATGTAAACCGAGTAAAATCATCTACAGCCACAAAAATATATTGCCTACCTCTAAGACTTTTAGTGCGTGTGGGTCCCATTAGATCCATGTGGACAAGCTCAAGAGGTTCAGTAGTGTTGATTGATTTTATCTTTTTGTGAGCCTTCCTAGATTGCTTTCCCAATTGACAAGGACCACACACACTATTTTTCTACTTTTTAAGATTAGGTAAGCCTTTTATGAGTTCGGATTTGGACAATTTGTGTAAATCTTTGTAATTCATGTGTCCTAATCTTTGATGCCATAACTCAGTTTCTTCTAAGGTGACTGAATTGCAAAGAAAACCTTCTGAATTTGCTACCCCATAGCAATTATCAGATGTGCGTATGCCATGTAAGACTTGTTGTCCCTTTTTGTTGAAAATACTACATTCATTTTTAGAAAACTGGACAACATGGTCAGCATCACACAACTGACTAATACTTATAAGGTTAGCTTTAAGTCCATCCACATATAAAACATTTTTCAAACATTTAAAAATTGTGGACTTAATCTCACCTTTGCCTTTTACCTGAGATGTGCTACCATCACCAAAAGTCACTATACCAACCTGACAAGTTTCTAAATTTGAAAATAGGGATTTATTTCTACTCATGTGATTAGAACATCCACTGTCAAGATACCACATGTTTGAGTTCAAAGCTTTCAGGGCAGTTTGTGAAACAAAACAATTTAAATCTGACTTTCTAATCCAAAATGCTCTAGTTTTAAGATCAGTTGTCTTGACAGGTTTTTTCTCACGTTTTTGACTTTTATGGAAATTCTTTTTCTCAACGAATTTAAAATTTTTACCTTTTTGAAATGTTGGACTGTTTTTTTTTTTTTGAAAAGGGCGTGAGTTTTTGTAAGAATCTTCTGAGAATTTTGAAAACACTTGAAATCTATTTATCACAGGAACTCTAGGTCCATGATTTTTTGAAAAATTTTGAATATAGTTTAAAGGAAGACCATAGAGTTTGTGACAGTTTGGGCGTATAAGACCTTTGATTCCACAATAGTGACAAACAGGTACAAGGAATTGGGGTTTAGCAAACTGCGTACCTTTCACTATGTGAGGAGGATGCTGATGGTGTTTATTATTTTCAAAAACCTTCTTTGGTGGTATAGTAGGCTTTGGGAAGGTCTTGGGATTGGCTGTAGGTTTTGAAACAACCTTTGTTACTACTGAAGGTGTTGATGATGATGAAACAATTGTATTTTTCTCTCCGGTGTAGCCTAAGCCTGCTTTGTCTCCATGTGTTCGTTGTTGGCCCCAAATTTCTTCAAGTTTTTGAGAACTGGAGTTCATTTTTTCAATTATCTTCTCATCACTCTTGATCTTTTCTTTCAGCTTACTGACCTCATCCTGAAGTTTTCCAGCAGCTTTCTCCAATTCATCAATTTTTTTATTCTTTTCTTCAAGTTTTTCTTTGAACTTTTCTGCACTATGAGACTGAGAAGTTTTGTCAGATTCCAAAATAGATATTTTACCTGTGAGTTTTTCATTCTCTGTCTTCAAGGAATCTCATTCACTTCGGAGTTTACTATTGCGGGTATGTTGGGCTTGTCTTTGTTTCTTTACCTTACTGTATTCGACAATGAGAGCATCATAGGCCACTTGCAAGTCATTATTGAATTCATCCTCAGAGTCATCATCTTCATGATTAGATATATCGGTGTCGCTTTGAGATCAGATGGAGTTCCTGCAGACGAAGAGTGAGACGCCATAAAAGCAACAAAATTACCTTCATCATTTGAGGATACTGCTGAAGATGATTCATCTGAACTGGATTCATCATCTAATGTAGCATTCATGACTTTGACTTGTTTCTTTTTCATCTTTTTGTTTGCACAGTCTTGAGCAAAGTGTCCATATCCATGACACTCAAAACACTTGATCTTGTTCTTCTTGTTTTCTTCCCCAGATTCAATCTTCTTGATCTTCTTTCCTTTTTCTTGAGATTGTGACTCATTCTTGTTATTCTTATTAAATAAACCCTTCTTCCTCATATATCTCACGAATCGTTTAGCCACAAGCGCCATTTCTTTATCCGACTCCTTATTACACTTGAAAAGTGTAATTACAAACTCCCTAACTCAACACTTATTCATGCATTAAAATAAGTAAAGTTGAAGTTTTAGTATTACTGTGTTACTTATACTTTTATTATTTTATTTGTAGGAAAAAGGGCAAGGATGTCGAAGTTTATAGCTATGGAGAGGGCCAAGAAGACAAAGAAAAAGTCATGGTTCGAACCTCATCTTCAATGGAAAAGACTAGCCCAAAGACCCAACCAAGAGAAGGAAAGAAAGCAAAGAAGGAAAAACTAGACGGTCCCCACCGTCACCTAGACGGTCGGGACCACAGAAAGTTCAAAACTTCAGACGGTCCCGACCCCCTCTCCAGACGGTCGGGACCATCCGTGATTTACAATAGCCACGTGAAAGCTCCTCTTCTAGGGTTTTGTGGCATTTATATAGAGAGCTATTGCACGGCCAAGAGGAGGGGAAGCCCCTTTTTATTTTTGTACCTTCAATTAAGTGTTAGAATAGAATTTTGAGAGTTTTTAGATTAGGTTTTTAGCTTGCATGCGTGGATTCATGGTTTTTGTTGGAGCTTTCATCGTCGTCTTTGTAGTGATTCTTCATTTCATCTTTTACATTCGCTTTACGTTGTAAGTTGCACTTTAATCTACTTCGTTTTATTTTGATTTGTTTCGTAACATCATGTTTTGCTTGTTTCAATTCTCTTTTCGTATGATTAAATGCTATTTGATTATTTTTAAGATGCTTAAAGTAGTTTTAGCGTAAAACCCTAGTTCTTGATTCAACGAATCAAGAAAGGGTAGTTCACGAAAAGCCTTGGGGTGTTCGTAGTCCCTTCGCGTAGGTTGCGAAACCTTTCGCGTAGGTTTCGAAACCCTTCGCGTAGGTTTCGAGACCCTTCGCGTAGGTTGTGAAACCCTTCGCGTAGGTTGCGAAACCTTTCGCGAAGGAATTTACCTTTCACAAATCTATTTTTTTTTCTATTTCGAAAACATTCGAATACGAAAACCCTTAACCAAATCCGTGTGAGATCACTGGTATGGATTTTCGTAACCAATCATCATATACTTTTGAATAGAATTAAAAATCAGATTTTTATTAATATTTTAGGGTTTAATTGAAAAACTCTAGGAAACAAAGGTCTTTAACCATATCCGCTTGAGGTCACTGGTACTGACCTTTGATTATAACATCTTCAAAACTTTTCAAATTAAACCCTGTTCTTCAAACAAAAACATCCCAAGGTAAAGTAGTGAACTACCCGGACTTGAAAGTTGGATCAAGAACCTTTTTAGTATTATGCTTGTGATTTAATTTAATTTATGAGTTGATTTATTCGCTTTAGAATTTAGAATAGATGCTTTGTTTGCATTTTTAAATTAAATTGAATTTCTTTCATTTAGAATCTAAAACAAAAGTTTGAGTTGCTAAAAAAATTAGTTTAAATTAATTTAGGTTCACCTACTAATTAAGTGAACAAGTCTAGAGCTTTTAACAAAGCCCTCCCTGTGGATTCGACCTCGGACTCACCGAGTTTTAAAACTACGACTGCCCTCTTGCACTTGAGAGGTAGAACCCGAAACACAATTTAGGGTCGGTCAACTCCTCTTCATCACTTTCTTCTTCCACTGTCTTTAGAGCAATACCTTTTGACGCTTTGTGAGGTTTCACCATATTTGCTTCAAACGTTTGCAAGGATCCCACAAGGTCTTCTATTCTTATGGAGTTCACATCTCTGACTTCTTCTATTGCTGTAACTTTAGAATCAAACCCTCGTGGAAGAGAACGTAAAATTTTACGTACCACTTTGTATTCTGGAATAGGTTCTCTAAGGTTGTGGCATGAATTAATGATGTGACTGAGCCGGACATAAAAGTCATCAAACCTTTCGTCTTCATTCATCCTTATTCCCTCAAACTCAGAAGTGAGTTTTTGAAGCTTGCTGGTTTTGACTTGTTCGTTCCCTTCGTGTGTACTTTACAGAATTAACCATGCTTTTCGGGCACTCGTACAACTTGAGATGCGGCAGAATTCATTAGGGCAAACTGCAGAAAATATGGCACTCAAGGCTTTGAAGTTCCACTCCGAACTCTCTTGCTCAGCTTTAGTCCACGTCTGAATTGACTTTTGTTCGATTTTTCCATCAACATCATGAGTCGGTTCATCCCATCCTTGAACTATTGACATCCAGACTTTGTAATTCATTCCTAAAAGGAAAGCTTGCATTCGTACCTTCCAGTATGAATAGTTTGAACCGTCAAACCAAGGGGGTCTGGTGCTTGAGCCTCCTTCACATGGTGGATCCATTGGTTTGGATGAAGATCTTCACTCAAGAACTTAGAGTGACCTGCTCTGATACCAATTGAAAATTCCAAACCCACACAATCACACACACAGTGAAAGTAATCACACAAGAGAATAACGAGGAAACCCTATCACAGGGAGAAAAACCTCTATTTACAATCCCACTATCAACGGGTTACAAGACTCTACTCAGACTCTCTACGAATCACTCGCACGAATCCTTTCGTCACTCTTGCTCGAATCACTCGATAAACCCTACAAGTAGGCTTTCTGCCTCACACAGAAAGTGAAAAGAAAATACAAGACGAATTTAGAGAAAGAACATGAAAGCTCTCAATACTCAAAGACTCTTTCTCTAGGTCCCTATAATATGTTCTCCCACCTCACACAATTACAGAGTTGGTTTCACATATATATAGGATTACAAAGTTGCCCTAGTTTGGCAAAATAGGAAATTGAATCCGAACAAAATATTCATAGCTCGATCCGTCACGCTCCCATCCTCCAGCCTGTGACCTGCACTGGAATTTTTACGCTTTAGGAAATAACACTGGCGCAGCCTCGCTCTCCCATCCTCTTGCCTGCAGACCTTACTGGAATTTCTGGGACACCTTGGCGCACCCGCGCGCTCCCTGCGGGATGCCTGCGTGCTTGGAGCACACCCGCGCGCTCCCCGCGCCGTGCCTGCGAGGTACACTGGAATTCTATTCATGTTCCAGAAAGCTGCGTCCGAATTCCATTAGGTTTTGTAATCCTTCACACCAATTAGAATTCTTCAAAATCTTGGTCAACTTGATTCATTTTATCTCCTTAATTGTTTAGAATTCTTCAAATCTTCAATTTGCATCACTTTGGGAAACTTGAATAGCATTCCTAATTTAACTAAGATTTTGATTGGATTTGCCACAAGACTTTACAATGCTAATATTTTTTTAAATTATTTGGGAAGCCTAGGATATAAATTTGGACCAAAGTGGGAATAGGGGCAAAATGGTCATTTTACGATCTTAATTTAGATGAAGGTTAAAATTTGTTTAACTATTAAGAAATATATCAATAGATATTTTTTTTTTAACTTTTTGGGTAGGTTAGATGTGAATTTAGACAAAAAATGAACTCAAGGGTAAAATCATCATTTTACATTTTGAGTTCACATTGGGTTAAAATTTTTCTAAGTATTAGAAAACACCTTGATAAATGCTTTTTAACCTATTGGAAAACTTAAAATACAAAATTGGGCAAATAATGAATCTAAGGGAAAAAAGTTAATTTATGACTTATGTTTGGACCAGACTAAAATTTGTTTAGTTATTAAGAAATTTGTTGATTAATTTTCATTAGCTTTTTAGGAAGCCTAAAATATAAATTTAGACAAAAAAGAAATGGATCTATGAGTAAAATAGTTATTTTACAGGTTGAATTCGAATGTAAGACAAAATAAGGTTCGGGGGGTAAAATGGTCATTTTAAACCTAATAGAGTGATTAAGAGAAATTTGTTATTGCAAATAAGTTGCTTTTTTTATTTATATTCTTTTTATTTTTGGATTGAATCTTAATTGAAATGGAATGGTTATTCCACTTAAATTATAGAATTTTTTTCCCACTTAATGTCGGAATAGTTATTCCTAAGGAATATCATTCCAATATAATTTTTTGATACCAAGTATGAGAGTAGGTTAAAGTAGAAATAAATTTTATTCTATTCCATTCTCATGTACCAAACATAATCTTAAAACTTAAAGCCTCAAGTATATTTAGATCTATAAAAAAATTAAACTTAAATTAGGATATACATTAAAATATATTAAATTGACATGGGCCACATTTAAACTACATAATATGAAGTATGCAAAATAATATATAATTTAATATAGAAGAACTTTTCTTCGTTTAGTTCATAGTTTAATCATAAAATTTTAGCACTAACATAATTAAGCCGAACAAACAATTGAACCCAACAATTGACAGACAGAATCAATAATTGAAGTATGTAAACTGAATTGAACCCAACAATTGACAAAGAGAACTATTTTGATTTGATCGGTTTTGTTTGATTTATGCTCACCCTGCCCCCCCACCCAACAAAATTGATTTGTCAAGTTCATAACACAACATAATTTTTTTTTTTTTTGTAGGCAAGCATATTGTTTTATATACGAATATATATACTGCAGTGTGCTCATGACTATTTCATAGATGGATGGCATAAATATGAAAGAGCAAAACGATCTAACTAAATCACTTACATCTTGTAATGACTCATATCTTTGTCTTCATGCATTTTATTGTGGTTTGATAAGATGATATGTTAATGTGAGTAACAAGATGCGTAAGTTGACTTTGTTGCTCAATTCCTATTTTAGAGTTTGTTCATATTGAAGTTAGGTTTGGTATAGAGTTTTGGATTTCCCATGTGCACGCCTTGTGCTTTCCTATGCATACACCTTGCCTGTGTGCACGCCCCCTTTGCTTCTTGTGCGTATGGACTGTGATTGCTGTCATCTGCAAATTGTATTTCTCTTTTTTTGAATTTCGACTGATGTCTCTTCTACATTTAATTTTCCAGCCAAGCTTAGTCTAGGTATCTATCTTTATTAGCCACGTCACATCACCTACTTCCTTTACCTTGAAGTACTCTATGTATATATATATGTAAGAGGGGTGTGTATTCATGGTAAGAAAAAAAAAAAAACCAAAAAGTCAAAAGTGAGTTATGAAGGTTGAGTTGTTCAGCAAATTGGGCTTCTCTCATTTGTTGTATAAAATTGAGGTTGAGTAGAGTATGAAGTGTTATGCCTTGGATCTTATGACCTAAGAGCTGTTAAATAAATTACATGTATTACACATAACCAAACACAATCCCTACTCAGACTCACACAATTACACGAGAGCAAATATCCACAATATATAACAAAAATAATTAAACCTTAGTCAAGCTAGGCATCTGTCCTCCAACATAAATCCCAATAAAAATATCTTGGCCTTATGGGCTTTAAAACCGTATTGAATATGTCCAAATTAATAATAATACATTTCTGATAATTAAATAATAAAATTAACTCTTATCAACAGAATCTCAAATATAGCGAGGCCCACTTAAGTCCTGGATTCTGCACCTGGCAAGGTAGTTTATAGAGATGTGAGCACTAATGTACGTGTGCCTACGGTGCACATATAAACATATAACATGCAACACATGTAACATAGTACTGTTATGCATTAATAATATGAATTGATGTGGCACCATACCTCATATAATTAATATTAGGAATCCGTATATCAAAATCATATATCATTGACCGACCCTGAAATTTGTTCAGGTTTTACCTCTCAAGTGTAAGAGAGTGGTCACAGTTTTACTTGATGAGAACTAAGGTCATCTCCATAGGAATGGCTTTGTTAAAAGCTCTAAACTTATTCTCTTAGTTAGTAGGTGATCAAACTCGCAAAAATCACCTGCTGACTTAAGTAGCGGAGAGTTTCCGGTTGGGGACCTCTACCCTAGCTGTAAAATTTATTTCCTCTATATTCGGAAGGTTGTAAGTTAATCTAAAGTAACTTTGGATTTATAAGATGCTTGAGTATAGTTGGATTGAGAATGATGGGGTGAAGGAATTATGAATGCTAAATTAAGATAAAAACACTATAAATAAAATACCTTAGACGATCTTGACTTCAAATCAAATCCGGTAGTGGGACAATAGTGATTTACTCAAATGTGTTTGTAACTTAACCTAGCAAATGCACATGCATAGCTAGGTCAGAAGATATTTCATTAAATCTTAATTTATGGAACTCAAGGTGAGCGGAGGCTTTTGAAATTAGTTTCGGACTCAGGGACATTGAATTGAGCACCTAGTGTGCACGAGCTTCAACTCTTAACTAGGTTTCGATTGTAATATGTTGAATCAATTGATTATGCACATATAATGTTATATTCCCATGATTTTACAAATGGTTTTAAGTGTTCCATTTACATAAATCCCATAAGTTATCATGAAATGAATTAACTTATACACTTACAGAATTTTGTAGGTTTTGGTGATCCATTTGAGGAAGAAAGATGAGAATCTGAGCTAAAAGAGGAAAGAACAGAAACTACGATCAGAACAGGATCTGATGGGTGCCCCACATCTACCATGGGCGCCCCACAGGTGTCATAGGTGCCCCACTATTCATCAGATAGGTGCCCACCGAGAGCCGATTTTGTGGGAAAGTTGACTCTCAGAGGCAATTCATTAAATAGCTAGGAACACACCAAACATGGGCACCCCACATCTACCATGGGCGCCCCTCAGAGTCCATGGGCGCCCCACTATTCATCAGATGGGTGCCCACCGAGAGGAAGATTGGAGCTGCTGAGTGGAGCTGCTCATTGAGGACTTTCATCGAACAGCAAGGTCATGGGCGCTCCTCTGTGCGGCAAATTGGACTTTTCAGCTATCTTTTATATTTGAATTGACTCTTTTGCCCTTAAAATGTTGTTGTCTATAAATTTGGGTATGTCAGACCTTATCTGGGCTTTCTCCTCTTTCTCTTTCTACGCACTTCTTCTCTGTTCATTAGATTAGGTTAGGGTTAGGGTTTAAGCTTTCAAATTCATTGTTCAAGATTGCTACTCTATTTGTAAGTTTTATTTTCATGTTTCAATTTAAGTTAAGCATTGAGCTTTTTCTTTTTGCGCGTTCAATCTTATTTTGTTTCATTGGCATGTTTCCTATTTCTTCTTTGTGATTTCGCTATGACTATTTTAGGCTAGTTTTATTCTTGGCTTCAAGCCATTAAAAGTATTGTGGTTGGTTTTGGTTTAATCCGATGCAAATGGTTTTTACGAAAACATTTTTTTTTTGTTTTTGACTTTCACTTGAAATCTCTCGGTAAAGTTAGGGTTCTTTTGAAACCTGTTCACCCGTGTTACAACCATAGCTTGATTACAAGTTTTCACTTGTGCACACCAAGTGTTTGGTTCAATGTCTTGGTGAGTTAAAGTCTTATTTTCCAAAACCCAAATTAGGTCTTCTTTTGAAATTAGGTCACCCATGTTACAATCTTCACTTGGTAACGAGTTCCCACTCATGCATACCAAATGCTTGATTCAATGGCCCGGTGACTTAGAACTTATATTCTAAAACCAAAATATAGGCTTTCTTACAAAATTAGCTCACCTGTGTTATAATCAAAGCTTGGTTGCATTTATGCACACTCGGTGTTTGAGTCAATGTCCCGGTGAGCTTGAAACTATTTTCAAAAGCCTCTATTTACTTTGAGCTTTCCACAAATCATATTTCAAAGAACATCTTTTGACGCAAGAATGCATGTGTGTTTGTTGAGTTGAGTTATTAATGTATTTGAGAGAACCATTATCACCCCAATATCGGATTTGGCTTGTAGTTAAGATTGTTTTAGTTAATATTATTTCTAATGCTTTTGTTTTAGTTTAATTCATTCACTTTACCATCCTCAACTAAACCCATATCTAAGCATTCCCATAATCCAAATTTAGTTTAGGTTAAGTTAGGTTCACCTACTAGAATAAGAGAACAAGTCTAGTGTTTTTAACATAGCCCTCCCTGTGGAAAGAATGACCGGTACTCCATACTGTTTTTATAAATTTAAATTTGCTACCTACAACGACCAGTGCACTTGCAGATCAAGGTCACCGATTTCTTAAGAAAACCTCATGTTATGGTTTTAGGAAAATGAGTTACAAGTCACTTGGCCATTGAATTAAACACTTGGCATGCACGAGTGGCCAATTATAACCAAACTATGATTATAACACAGGTGAGTTGATTTCAAAAGAACCCTAGCTTACTATGAGATTACAATTAGAAATAAAAAAGATATTGCATTTAAAATATTCTTTTATGTTTGAGTTCACCAAACTACCACACCACCTTCAATGGCTTGAAGCTAAGAACAAACCCTAGCCTAACGTATTTGAACTTAGAAGAGGAAAATATACTTGCAAATCATCCATTAATGTAAAACAAAAAGTGAAAACAAAGGAAGATACTAAAAAACTAAAAAAACGAAAAGAAGTATGAAATAAATCTGAACTTAAAGTATGGAATTGAAATAATGAAATGCAAAGTAACTTACATGTTAAACCCTAGAGAAAGAAAAGTAAAATCACCTTACAAAACTTCAAAAGAAATCCAACGCATAAAACATAGTGTAACTTTTCAAAACTTCAAATAAAACTCTTAGAAAAATAATCCTAAAATGTATGAATGGGCCCTCTAAAGTCTGATACAACGTCCACATTTATAGAAGAATGCAAAATCCCTCAAATCTAAACCATTGAGACCTCTACGTCTTGACATTGGGTAGTGAAAATGTATGCTTTGCAGTTTGGAGTCAAGAGCCTACTAGCATTTGCCGTCCCGATGCCATCGGGACACTAAGGGATAGTGCTTGTAGCCCTTTGAGTGTTCTTTCCAACGTAAAAAAGAATCGTATTAATTGGAGTTGTGAGTAAAAAGTTATGGTCAAAACACTGACAGGGTGTCATGCTGAACCATCTAAAGAATTCTGAATTATACAATTTTGTAAGCTAATTTTCGGTGTAGATGTAGACCTCTTTTGGACGTAGGTTCTTCATGAAAGTTGTAGCTCAAAATGTGTACTTGACTTTGGGCTTTTAAATCACCTCAATTGGATCCCAAAAACTCAAGATATGCCCCAAGTTATAATCAATAAGCTTTCCCACTTCTCTGCTGATTTGCTTCATTAAGCTTCTAAGTTGCCTTTCTTTGGGTGTTTTCCTCCCATACCCCTATAAAACACACAAACATAATATAAGTAATCAAAACATAATAAGAAATAAATTTTACTTGATAAAATGTTCTAAAAAAGAGTGTGAAATGAAGTTAAAATCAACAATGATTGCGAGCAATCAATCATCATCATCAAATTCGAATTTATCCAATTATTATCCTTTAATTAAATTTAACCATTTCTCATCATCACAACATGCTTGGGATGGATATTTCGCAAGACTAACCTATGACCAGTGAGCACAATCTAAAATCAGTATCATCCTTTGTGGGCCAACACGTAATGAAAATGATGAACCAAATTGTCATTGTTTATAAGTCTAGGCTCAAGGGGCATGATACGCCTTGTCAGTTTCATCGTTTATTGATCAATATCCATTGGTCACAATACATTAGTATCAGTGTCATATTGTAGGCTACTAAACTACTAACAAGATGTCGTGATTGGATCTACACGTCGGAGTTGACAAGCACGGGTCGTGTGTCTTTATTGCAATATAGTGTGTCCAATATCACCCAAATATGAAAAACTAAGATTTTTTTTTTTTTTGAAATAGGGTCTTGATTACAAAGACTAGGACTCACCACCTGAAAATTTCAAAATGGGTGTATCGAGAAGCCCAAGTTTTGGTTATAGTTTAAAATGATTTGATTATGTTTTTGAAAGATGTGATAAAAGAGCATTTTTATTGACTCTCAACTAGTCTGTGCAATCAGAGAAAGTGGGTTCAGGGGTTCAGTCATGCATAAAAACCATTATGCTTGGATACCTAGGGATATCCAGAGTCCCTTTTCACTCTTTATTGTCATAATCTCACAATATAATACTCCAGTTTATAATGATCATAACAATTAAATGCATATAATGTATGAAATGTAAGGTGATCAAGCCTAGCTCGTGTGTGCAAGTGTAGTGTAATGTCTATCTATGTGGTGGTGACGCACCCTAGGGGGTTCTATATGCTGGTTTGATTTTAAATGCAAGTTAAAGATTGTTTAAGAATGGGCATAAGATTTGAATTACAAATCTATATGGAATTAGGTGTGAGGACTTGTGTAGTCGTTATGAGTCTATACGTGCTAGGAATGAAGTATGAATTGAAAGATGGTCTATAAAGAAGGAGGTGACAGGACTTAAGCTACGTGCTTAAACCGCCTATATACCCTGCAAAGGGATTACATCAACGTAGTTCAGACTTCAAGCCTAAACTATATGTTTGTGTGATGTGAACTAATACGCAGATGTAAAAGCCTTACTCTAAGTTTAAGTTGGCTTCTCGCATAGATGGTCTATGAAGATCATGGAGACTGCACTCAAGCTATTTACTCGAGTTACCTACGTACCCTATTAAGGGATCGGCTCAACGTAGCTTTAAACTTATGTTCAAAACTAAATGTTTGAGTGTTTATGCAAGAGCCTAGCTCTAAGTTAGTGCCTCGCACCAGTGGTCTATGAAGACCATGGAGACCGTACTCAAACTATCTGATTGAGTTGTCTACAGACCCTATGAAGGGATCAGGTCATCATAGCTCACAATCAATTCTTGAATTAGGTGTTTATGTATTGTGAACTAGTCTAAATGTAAAAGCCTTGCTCTAAGTTAGTGCCTCGCATTGATGGTTTATGAAAACTATGGAGATCACACTCAAGTTATCGATTTGAGCTGCCTATATACCCTGTGACAGGGATCAGGTCACTGTAGCTAACAACCAGTACCTTGTGCAAATATGATTTGCTAATATGTTTATGTGGATGCAAGCATGATTAGAATGCCATGGATTACAAATTAATTGGCCTCAAGCATAGTAAGCCTCATCATCGACCAGAGTGGGCTAACTGTATGAAAGTGTGATTAATAAAGTCAATGCTGTATACAAGATTAGCATGAAGGAGTCTTGTTCTTGACATAGGATAATCGTCTTTGTATTGTGAAATCCGAGTTGTAAGACTGAAATAAAAGTTAGCACCTCAAGAGTAACATGGGAAAAAAGGTTAGCCCCAAATGATATAAGATAGCTAGCACCGTGTGCTTAACTTAGAAAATGAGACTTGCTCTATAATAAAAGAAGAGTTAACGCCTTGCGCATAATTGGGAAAGATAAACCTTACTATATGGGAGAGACGATTAACACCTTATTCATAATTGGGAAATAGAGCCTTGCTCCAAGGGAAGAGACAGTTAGCACCTTGTGCATAATTGGGAAATGGAGCCTTGTTTAAAGGGTAAACAGAACAGTTAGCACCTTACGCATAACTTAGGAGAGGAAATGAGCCTTGCTCCAGATGAGAGGGAACAGTTAGTGTTTAGCATATAACCAGAGGAAAAAGTTTCAAACAATTAAGGAGTCTAACTCTATAATATCCCGAATTTTCATGTTAATATAATTTGATGGTTTTAACATGTTTTGGGCATGTTAGCATGTTAATTAAGTAATATTAGTCATTAAAGATGACTTAGGGGTGTGAATTTTGGAAGAAATTGGAAAAATAGCTCAAAAGTCAACATTTTGACTCGGGAGCATGCTCAGGGGCGCCTGAGGTTAAGAGGGGCGCCCATGGCTCTATGACGGGCGCCCGTGGTCCATGAGGGGTGCCTCACTTATACAGACAGTCAATAGTAGGGTGTCATCTGGTTTGATAGCCGAGACCTAACCTAAACCCTAGGTTTATAGGGTATGGGAAAAGGGAGTAGGCTCCTGTAGAATGCTTGGGGGTTAAGCCAAGCTTGATATATATATATATTTGAGGAAAAAAGGAGAGAGATTTTGGAGGTTTTGAAGGAGAACCAGGAGAAGAGGTGGATACCAAAAATTTGAAGGGGTGGTAAATTGCTCAAACCCTAGCCAAATGTAAATTAATTTTAAGGGATTGAAATTGTGTTCTTAAGGAACATTTTCATGTATTTTGTTTGTTGTTTGGATCAAAGGGTGAAGAGATCAGTCAAGCCAAAGTTAGGAGCCAAAACTGAGTATTCACCACTTCATTACATCCACTTTGTTCAAGCTCAAGGTAGGGATTTCTAGTCTCATTTTAGCATATATGAGATGTATTTGATCTAGTAAATATTTCTATGAGATTTATTTAAGATTTGAAAACCGTGGAGGTAGAATTTGTGTGGATGAATGGATGTGCATATGTATATGTATAGGTTGAATCAAGATTTTTGTATGGAAGAAATGGATGAATTAAAATTGGTTTTGATGGATTTTTGAGAGCCTTCTAGGTCCTAGACAACCCAAGAAAATGAGATATTAGGTTAAATATCGGATTTGGTGAAGTTTGGAACCCAAAAACATGACTTAGAGCTTGAACCGGAACAGAGTGACATTCTAGATAACAGAGGGGCGCCTGTGAATTTATGTGGGGCACCCATGACCCTTGAGGGGCACCCGTGAATTCATGTGGGGCGCCCATGACCCTCAAGGGGCACCCATGGTCTAGGTGGGGCGCCTACCGAGCCTAGGTCACTTTTCTGACATTGTTTAGTTTAGCCTTCTACTTTGGGCATATGGAAGAGTTGGTAACTTGTTTTCACATGAAACTTTTACTTGATTAATTTCATTGATTTAAAAAGGGAAATGAGCCTTAAAAAGTGATTAAGGGTTGATTATCTTAAACCTATGGGATTTAACTTGTAAGGGTGAATGAATGTTATCTTGAATGAAATGAATTGGAAGTTTACTTTGAGATAAGGGTCTGAATCGAGTAGAATTGTGAATATGTCTTAATGTAAACCAAATGTTGAAGTATATGAACTTATGATTAATGTAGTGAAAGGGTAACTTGACAAAGAGACATATGTTTATAATTTTGATAAATATGGAATGCTTAATATGGTTTGATCAATGCAATATGTAATAAGCTATGAAATAAACTATAACATTGACATGTGTGTTGAATGGTATATATATTGATAAATGTTGAATGTTTAATAAGGTTGATCAATGTTGATATGTGATGAATCTTGGGATGAACCGAAAAGTGAACTTTTGTTAACAAATGATGGAAATTAAATGAGGCTTGGATTAAATAAAATGAAGAGATGAAATAAGTTGTGTTACATGATGAAATGGAATGTGGTTGTGTGTATTAGAAAGTGATTGGTGATGAATGTGAATTGTGATTGATGAGTTTGAATGTGATGAATGATTGGTTGTGTGACGGGGGCCGTGGTGGGGTGCGAAAATAGGGAGGGTAGTGAGATTACCCTCGGGTTGAAAGACCCAGAACCTGGTAGGGTTTGGTGTCAATGCCAATGGGTTAATAGCTCACAACATTGAGTATGTTTTGGCTCCTCGTGGCCCTGGATGGCAATCCTAAACGACGACGTCGGTTTATCATTTCCGTTGGGTATTAGCCCATAAAAGACGATAATGTGTATACACCCAACCCCCGAGGATTGTGTGGTTATGGCTATGTGATTGATTAATGAAATGATGGTATTGTAGATGTGATTTCATGACTAAAAAATGAACAAATGTAATGAGGATGTGGGTATGCGATTGAGTGTTGAATATGTGATAATGTGATATGGAATATGATTGGATACAAAGTTGGGAAATTTAATAATGGAGAATAATTGGACTTGAATGCTACACCAGATGTTATTGAATAAAAATAAATATTGTAAATATGGTTATGTGGTCGGCTATGCTTAAACATCAAAGAGATAATTGAAATGTGATATGAACACATGTATGGAATTTCAAAGATTAAATATAAATTGAAAACTTAATCCTTCTTATGATTTTGTTGTGTAAATATATATATATATATTCTATGTCGGTTATGTAGTTATGTTGATAAATTGTTGTGGCACTAGAACATATTGAGATAACTAGACGCACCATGAATAGTATGCACGTTTAGAATACATATCATATATGTTTGTTTGAGACATCATGGGCGTAAGTGCATCCGTGCTCACGTCCCTACAGAATTTGGTGCAGGTACAGGCCATGATAAATAGGTGGGCTAATGGGGTTGGACTAGAAGGGTGTGCATAAGCCTTACCAAGCTTAGCAAAGCTCTTAGTTATTTAGTTTAAATTTCTTTTGGAATCGTAATATTGTACATTGAGGACTTATTAGAATTGGTTGTAATGGCCTTAAGGCTTGAGTTATGTATTAATGGTGTATGGAGTATGATGCCTAGCAATGGCCAAAGTTTAACTTATGTGATCCTATCTTAAGTCTTGGGCTCACTCGTTGATGTTGCATTGCTCTGGTCATGGGAATTGGTTATGTTAGTGCATGTTATGTACGTTTATCACTCACCCCTCGGGTTACGAGATCCGGGGCATGGCAAGTTGGTATCAGAGCCTAGGTCAGAATACCTAAGGGACAGTGGCAGTCTAGCATTGCATGTTATATGTTGATGTGATATAGCTGACATTTAGTCATTTTCATGGGATGGACTTATTAGTACCTTGTGGTAAGGATTATGGTGAAGGTGGTTAGAGCTAAATGTTACTAGAACCTTGATCGTATTGTTTAAAGAAACGAGGATTTGGTAAACATCCTTGGCTAGTGATAAGTAAGGTTGATAGGTGAGTAAATGGTGTAATCATTAGAGGTTTGTGAACCTAGAAGTAATGTTTGACAGATGTTTCAATGGTGGACCTGGAAATATGAAAGATGATTTGTAGTGACATTGGGTATGATTGAAAGATAGTAAGTGCTATGGGGTTTAGAGAGTCTAGGGTTGTGATTTTGGGATTTATTGAGGCTACCTTTTACCGGTGGAAATTGTGAGATTATGGAATGAATTTGACGTAGAAATGGCAATGGTAGAAAATTTAAAATCTTAAGATGGATGAGTTACCAACATGATAAGTGGTAAATGACCATTATAGTGAGTTGATGATAATCAGTTATTTGATGATATTGTAGTTTAGATTGTGATAAGGTAACCTTTTTAGTAAATGATATTAGGTATATTGGGGAAAAACTTTGTGTTCGCATGGTCAATTGGAGAATGAATAAAAAGAGAGTTTAAGTGTTATCTTGTGAGTGAGGTGTTGACTTTGGATGTGATACTTGGGGATGAGGGGGAGCAAACTCCCAAGAGTTGGCTTGACTTTCATAGATTCCACATTAGATGTCGCTATTATTTTTCTATTAGGCCATATTCTATGGCACCAATAAAGTTTTGGAGGTTTGGAAATTCAATCAAATGATTGTGAGTCTACGATTCTACAAAATATAGTATTGGACATCGGGACATTTGAGATTCTTGCTAAGAGGAATGGTGAAAAGCTTGGGTTTTAAGTGGAATTTGAAGTTGGTAAACTTGGTGGTACTTAAGGTAGCATATTGCTTATTGAGTATTGATGTTTTGACTGAATCATTTGGCATCAAGAATAATAGATGTTGAATTGGTTTGTAAGGGACAAAGTTTGGAGATAGGAGATATTTGGTCGGATGACCTTGAGGGATTAGTGTAGTAATTGAGTATAGCCAAGATCGTGTTTGATGTTTAAGTTTTGTGGATTTGGTGGGGCACCACCTTTATCGTACTCAAGTACCTCTTAGTTAATGGACTTATTGATTCATATGAGTTGAGGTAAAGCACAAATGTGTGGGTTAACGATAATGAGAACATTTTATGGCACAGGGTATATGTTGAATAAAATTTTATGATTACTTTTACTTGAAGAATGGATTGCTTTTAGTATTATGGAAGGTTATGGGGAAGATTGAGTTACGTGATAATGTCTAATGATTAGATGGCAATGTCAATTGAGGAGATTGGAAGTATATGAAGAGGAATTACCTGTGCCTAATTTGGTGTTAGCTATGATATTTTTGCATTGAAGTCTTGTTGTGGTTAAGTAAACTAGTAGAACAATTTGGAATGCATTAGAACCTAAGGATGTCGAAGGTATTTGATTATGTAAGGTGAAAGAGTAGTTAAGTAACTTTCAGTGAATGCTTGGGATGTCAAAACTAGTTAGGATGAGGATAATGGTAATAGAGGCATAAATTTTCACAAATGTGAGTTACTCAGAGATGATATAGGAAGGTTATACTCCATGTTACTTATTGCAATTTATATATATTGTGGGATGAATCCTAGAAATTCTAAACTTTGAAAGGAACTGATCATAGTTGAATCCATGTTTTATTAAACTCTTGATTGTTACTTGCACATTAAAACATTGAAAATTTCTTTGAGTTGAAAGTTTTCTAAATTGTTATGTTGATAAACATTTGGCTTGGCCACCTGAAATTTTGGTTACCGAATTGTGCTAAAGTTGTCACATTAAGAAAATTCTTTCATTCCTATGTTGTTTACTTGAAACTTGATGGCATTGCTATTTCACTGATGTTGGTAAAAATGCACTATTTTAACTTTGGAATGGCTATTGTGTTGAATTTGGTTCAATGTTGGTAATATTTCTTGAATGGCTAATTCGATCCATTGTATCTCGACATGTGGCTACTATGATTTGAATTCCTTATTTGAGAAATGCTAATGGGTGAGAAAATGGACATGTATGAATTGAAATTTTGAACCTATTTGGTTGTTTGAATTGAAATGCTAATAGGTTATGGTAATGTGTGAATTGAAAAATTGAACTTGTTTGGTTATTCTTAACCTTTTGGAGCATTAAGGCATTTGATTTTATAGATTGGTGTTAGTTGTGAAAACTTGATTGGCCAAGTGGTTTGGGTTTGAGTGTCATGGTGATATAGAGGATATGCCTCGACTATATTATGGAAAGGGGGATACGGGATCCCAGTCGTGGGACTATCTTTATTTGAAAACGCATGATTATGGAGATATAGCTACAAATGGGTGAACTGAGTTGAGAATGAGTAAGTGCACTGTGAGTAGATAAACTTTGGGAAGAAAGAGGTCTAGAAGTTGGTTTCAATTGAGATCATGGTAAGTGATGATGGCAGTAAGAGATATGATGAGATAATATACAAGGTGATATTTATCAAAATTTTGAAGGTGTTTTAGAGGAGATTATTGACTACTTGCCTAAAGTTGATGCAAGAAAAGGAGTTTATTAAATCTGGGAGATTTATTTGTGTGCTTATAGCACCCACTGGTGGGTTAAACCGGGTTTGTTTTGAATGATTAGTTAAATTTATTAGTTGTTGGATTTTGCTCGTTAAGATGAATTGTTGCATGGTGGATGGAAGATAACATGGAAGTTTAGTTGTGAAGTAGAGAATAATAGAGAAAGTTGGAAATGGGATATCTTGTTGAATAGTTGAAAGTATGAAGAAGGTTTAAAGGACTCAGTTGTACTAAACTCATCATATTGGTTAGACTTTGAGACAATTAATTTGGGCACATACTAGAGGTGGAATAAATGTTCGGTTGTGATTGACTCGAGTACGATAATACTGGGAATTTCCCTTGAGTATTAGTAGAATTAAGAAATTTATCCTGGACCTACATGTATGAAGAAGATTGTGGCAAATGTGAGGGAAATTAGAATTGAGAATAAAGAGGGGTTTTGGTTGAATTGAACTTGAGAGCTTAACATATGATGTCTGATGAATGGTGACTCTATATGGTATGTTTAAATGCAGTTAAGAGAATTATTGAGGTTTCAAAGGAATGATTTAAGGGTTGAACACTATTAATAGAAGATGAGTTGAAAAGAGAGTTCCAGGACAACATTTTATAAGCTTCTGCCACAGAATGATTAATACCTTGGTAAATTTTTTTTTCTTATGGAGATAATGAGGTGGGGTGTTTAGATTTCTATTTAGACAAATTGTAAGATGTGAATGTTATTTAGTTATTGATGTTTTGCCCATTCGTTGAAGTCTTGATTGTTGGATAAGTATCTATTGAAGTTGAAACGAAGTCAATGTGGTACGTAAACACATATGTATTTGTGAATGAACTGTCGGGAATGGCATTAAACAGTGAGTTAAGGAGTTTCTACATTGGATTGCCTATGGTTTAAATTGAAATTTACAATAGTAATGATGTAATATATGGTCAGTTAAAATGTTGGCTTCTCAATTGGTTTATAAGGTGTGTGTATCTACGTGGGAGTATTGAGCTAAGGGAAAGTAATGGCTTTGGATAGACGTAATTAATTGAGCTTAGTATGATGAGGTTAGAAATTAATAGGCAAGTTCTGTTTACAATTGGAGATAGGGAAAAATGATGAACATGTGGACTAAAAAAGGGTTCCAGAATGGAATAACCAGCCTACTTAGCTTTATTTGATGATTTCCCTGCTCATAATTAATTATTTTGTGGATTTTAGTTTTATTCAAAGAGAAGTAGTTCCATTGGATTAAAAGTTTGGTGGACCAACAGAGTAATGTGAGTCTATAAAGTAAGGGAGAACTTGAAATGGAAAACAATACTTGGAAAGAAGAGATGTTTGAATAGAGAAGAAGGATTACGAAAAAGTTGACTACAAAGGAGATGTTTATGGCTATTTTCAAGGTTAACTTCAACCCCAAGTTCAGTATAGTCATGATGTGACCTATTTGGTTTGTGATATAGTTTGATTGGACAGACCCCAGTTTCGGTTACAAAGGGATTAAGTATTATGGTCATATGTTTCAATGTTGGACCCATGGGGAGAAACTTGGAAGAAAGGTGATTGGATAGAGTATTATGGGAAACCATATAGTAAGGGATGAAGGATAAGGATTTTAAAATTTGATTGCTATTACTTAAGGAGCCATTGGAATAATTATTGAGTTTAAAGATGCACAGTGAAGGTATAGTTATTAGTGTTTTTGAACTGTTATCATTAATTTGTAAAGTGATCTGAATATTAGTTAATGAATAGAATATCAAGTTCACACGTGTAAGAAATTTCAGGAGGATAAGGGACTTGCTTAAAGATATGAGTACAAGTTATGGAAGAGACATCTGTGACTATTTACCTAGGAATTTGGATATGACTGTGGTATGAAATTTTGAGGACGAAAATTTTGAAAGGGGGAGAATGTAATATACCAAATTTTCATGTTAATATAATTTGATGGTTTTAACATGTTTTGGGCATGTTAGCATGTTAATTAAGTAATATTAGTCATTACAGATGACTTAGGGGTGTGAATTTTGGAAGAAATTGGCAAAATAGCTCAAAAGTTAACATTTTGACTCGGGAGCATGCTGAGGGGCGCCCAAGGTTAAGAGGGGCGCCCATGGCTCTATGACGGGCGCCTGTGGTCCATGAGGGGTGCCCCACTTGTATAGACAGTCAACAATAGGGTGTCTTTTGGTTTGACAGCCGAGACCTAACCTAAACCCTAGGTTTATAGGGTATGGAAAAAGCGAGTAGGCTCCTGTAGAATGCTTGGGGGTTAATCCAAGCTTGATATATATATATATATATATATATTTGGGGAAAAAATAACAGAGATTTTGGAGGTTTTGAAGGAGAACCGGGAGAGGAGGTGGAAACCAAAAATTTGAAGGGGTGGTAAATTACTCAAACCCTAGCCAAATGTAAATTAATTTTAAGGGATTGAAATTGAGTTCTTAAGGAACATTTTCATGTATTTTGTTTGTTGTTTGGATCAAAGGGTGAAGAGATCAATTAATCCAAAGTTAGGAGCCAAAATTGGGTATTCACCACTTCACTTGATCCACTTTGTTCAAGCTCAAGGTAGGGATTTCTAGTCTCATTTTAGCATATATGAGATGTATTTGATCTAGTAAATATTTCTATGAGATTTATTTAAGATTTGAAAACCGTGGAGGTGGAATTTGTGTGGATGAATGGATGTGTATATGTATATGTATAGGTTGAATCAAGATTTTTGTATGGAAGAAATGGATGAATTAAAATTGGTTTTGATGGACTTTTGAGAGCCTTCTAGGTCCTAGACAACCCAAGAAAATGAGATATTAGGTTAAATATTAGATTTGGTGAAGTTTGGAACCCAAAAACATGACTTAGAGCTTGAAACGGAACAGAGTGACATTTTGGATAACAGAGGGGTGCCCGTGAATTTATGTGGGGCGCCCGTGAATTCATGTGGGGTGCCCACCGAGACTAGGTCACTTTTCTGACATTGTTTAGTTTAGCCTTCTACTTTGGGCATATGGAAGAGTTGGTAACTCGTTTTCACATGAAACTTTTACTTGATTAATTTCATTGATTTAAAAAGGGAAATGAGCCTTAAAAAGTGATTAAGGGTTGATTATCTTAAACCTGTGGGATTTAACTTTTAAGGGTGAATGAATGTTATCTTGAATGAAATGAATTGGAAGTTTACTTTGAGATAAGGGTCTGAATCGAGTAGAATTGTGAATATGTCTTGATGTAGACTAAATGTTGAAGTATACGAACTTATGATTTATTTAGTGAAAGGGTAACTTGACAAAGAGACATATGTTTATAATTTTGATAAATGTGGAATGCTTAATATGGTTTGATCAATGCGGTATGTAATAAGCTATGGAATGAACTATAACATTGACATGTGTGTTGAATGGTATATATATTGATAAATGTTAAATGTTTAATAAGGTTGATCAATGTTGAAATGTGATGAATCTTAGGATGAACTGAAAAGTGAACTTTTGTTAACAAATGATGGAAATTAAATGAGGCTTGGATTAAATAAAATGAAGAGATGAAATGAGTTGTGCTACATGATGAAATGGAATGTGGTTGTGTGTATTAGAAAGTGATTGGTGATGAATGTGAATTGTGATTGATGAGTGTTGAATCTGATGAATAATTGGTTGTGTGCCGGGGTCGTGGTGCGGTGCGAAAATAGGAAGGGTAGTGAGATTACCCTCAGGTTGAAGACCCAGAACCTGCGCAGGGTTTGGTGTCAATGCCAGTGGGTTAGTAGCCCACAACATTGTGTGTATTTTGGCTCCTCGTGGCCTTGGACGGCGATCCTAAACGATGACATCGGTTTATCATTTCTGTTGGGTATTAGCCCATAAAAGACGATAATGTGTATGCACCCAACCCTCGAGGATTGTGTGGTTATGGCTATGTGATTGATTAATTAAATGATGGTATTGTGGATGTGATTTCATGATTAAAATATGAACAAATGTAATGAGGATGTGGGTATGTGATTGAGTGTTGAATATGTGATAATGTGATATGGAATATGATTGGATACAAAGTTGGGAAATTTAATAATGGAGAATAATTGGACTTGAATGCTACACTATGATGTTATTGACTAAAAATAAATATTGTAAATATGGTTATGTGGTCGGCTATGCTTAAACATCAAAGAGATAATTGAAATGTGATATGAACACATGTATGGAATTTCAAAGATTAAATATAAATTGGAAACTTAATCTTTCTTATGATTTTGTTGTGTAAATATATATATATATATATTCTATGTCGGTTATGTAGTTATGTTGATAAATTGTTGTGGCACTAGAACATATTGAGATAACTAGATGCACCATGAATAGTATGCACATTTGGAATACATATCACATATGTTTGTTTAAGACGTCGTGGGCACAAGTGGATCCGTGCTCACGTCCCTACAAAATTTGGTGCAGGTAGAGGCCATGATAAACAGGTGGGCTAATGGGGTTGGACTAGAAGGGTGTGCATGAGCCCTACGAAGCTTAGCAAAGCGCTTGGTTATTTAGTTTAAATTTCTTTTGGAATCGTAATACTGTATGTTGAGGACTTATTAGATTTGGTTGTAATGGCCTTAAGGCCTGAGTTATGTATTAATGGTGTATGAAGTATGATACCTAGCAATGGCCAAAGTTTAACTTATGTGATCCTATCTTATGTCTTGGGTTCACTCGTTGATGTTGCATTGCTCTGATCATGGGAATTGGTTATGTTAGTGCATGTTATGTATGTTTATCACTCATCCCTCGGGCTACGAGATGCGGGGCGTGACAAACTCTAAAGGGAGAGATAGTTAGTGCCTTGTCATAACTATGGAAAGGAGCTTTGCTTCAAATGAGAAGGAATAGTTAGTGCCTTACACATAATTGAAGGAAATGAGTTATGCTCTAAGTGAGGAAGAATAGTTAGTGTCTTGTACATAATTGGGAAAGGAGTTTTACTCTAATAAGGAGCTTAACTCCAAAGATGCGCTTGCATAAGTGAGTAAGTATCATTTAGGAAAGGAGTTTAACTCTGGTGTAGAGCTTAGCTCTTGACGGTGAAGATCAAGTCTATGTGCTTAGAAGACTGGTGTAAGGTGAATGATGCAGTTAATGTGATCAGGTATATCATGGGTCTATTAAATGTAATGACAACTTATATTCTAACATGGATGATGGTTCAAGGATACTTAGCCAATCCTGAGTCATTCCTAATCTCTAAAGCCTCGCTCACCCAAGTAAATGCTTTAAATTGTAAGCATTTAATTTTTAAATCTGTGTCAATCCTAGTGAGTGTATGTTAGCATATCTAGATGTGTCCTAGTGACCACTCTTAGAATGTGCGTCTAAACTAACCCCCAAGTGCAAGGGTGTGCGGTGTAGTTTTAACTCGGTAAGTCCGAGGTCGAATCCACAAGGAACCTAAGTTTTAGTTTCTAAGTTATCAAGAATGTTCGAACTTCAAATACTGGGAAATTTTAAAAGTTCTCTACCTAAATTCGAAAGTTGTAAAGTTTAGAACTTAACTAAACCTAAACAAGAATTAAATAAAGAAAGTTGCAAAGAAAAGAAATTCTTAAATAAAAATATTTCTGTAATTTCACAAATACTTAATTAAGCATTCAAGACTTAAAGAAAACTTCTAAACTAATCAAGATTGCAAGAAACGAGCGATTAATTTAATGAATTAAATTCAATGAAATAAAACCCTTGATTTAACATTCAAGTTCAGGTGGAATGAAATCAATTTACGTTGTGCCTTGGTTACCAATTAAAATTTCACGTCGAATGGAAAAATCAATTGGAAGATGTCTTCGTTTAAGTTCCTTAAAAACCCACAATACACAACTTCATACTCATGTCTTATGGATTATGAAATTGGAAAGATTTTTCTTTAAAATAATACTTGTGGTTTCAAACCCTAGTTTTTAGTTTCAAGATTCTTCAAGAAAATTAAAGTTTCAAAAACCTTTATCAATGATTTCCGGAATATGATCAAAAGTTTCTGTTTTCGATAGTTCTTGAAATAGAAAACCAGATTTGAAGAGTTTTCGTAGATGTTCAAGCGTTTGCGTAATCATCTACGAAAACCTAGCACAAACATAAATAAACCATTCCACCCTCCCTATGAAGTTAAATCAAGGAAAAGAAACCTACGCTATCATAGTTAAAGAATCCATTCAATCACACAATAAATCAATCTAAAAATAGATGGTTTTAGAGGAAGAAATCTGGACAAAAACTTATACTTACAAAAAATAAACCTACTCTAATATTAGATCAACATTCATTCAAATAAATCAATAAATACTCAAGAAGCAAGAGATTTAGATGAAGATTAAATCAAAAGAAACTATTATTAAAATCAAAACTTTAAATACCATACTTCAATGCATCAAAAGAATGACGAACGATGAACAACACCGAAGCAATCCGACAAACGGCAACAATAAGTCTTGAAATCATCTTACATAAGAATGAAAAAATAAAGAATCTAAAGCCCATAAAATTTCTTGAAAAGTTAGAGGAAAAGAAGAGGAGAAGTCCTTTGGAACGGCTGCTCCATGGGTTTTTATAACCCCTCCAAGAAAGCCCTAAAAAACAAAACATCAAGTGAAACTCGCGTGTCCAGGTGTCCGAACACCCTATGAGGGGGTCCGGACCGTAGTGATGTGCATCATGGGAGTCATATTCCAGCTCATGAAGATGAACTTGGCATGCAATTGATTTTGGATGGACCAATGACTAGGGCTAGGACCACACAACTCCAAAGGGCCTTAACAAGTAAAATTGGAGCCATTGAAGCTTCTTTGGACTTTAACACTTACAATCTGAATGGAATTGGGCCGAAGGTATTTAATTGTCTTCAAATGGAGTTTGGGACATAATTTGGACCCTTGGAATGGGTTTGGGCTTATGATTCAAACCTTGAGGCCCAAGGAAGCTGTTAAGACTTACACAAGCCCATTTTAGTCTTTTACCTTTCCCACATGGAATTAATTTATATTTATTACTGTTTTTGAGTCTTTTTCACCAGAATTTATTTCTGTTTTGCATTTAATGTTGTTTTAATGAGTCTTGGTACATGTAATAGAGTTAATAGCATGAAGTGGATTTATTAGTGTCTGTTGGCTTTTCCTATTCTTGGAGGGATGTTCCAAGATATGAATAGATAGGGTGTGCTGGAAAAAAGCAGCAGATCATGAATTTTGGATTTCTTATGAATGCTTTGCATTTCTCTACCCTTGTTCTTATCTAAGCAAATTTCATATTTGTTTGGTGGCGAACTTATTAGATTCTTATCACTCTTCTCTCTCTTTTTCTAAGAGTGTGGCGAATCAACCTAACACTTCTTGTTTGTGGTGAGTTATCTTATCAAACAAGGGCTGTTAGTTTCCTTCATATATGATTTAATTCCATTTCACCATTTCAATCCTTCTTTACCTAAAACATATACCATTTAATCTCCACACAACCTAGGCATATCACGCAGTGTGGTCCAAATTCCTCTCTGCACTCGGGTGTCCTGAAGGTGTCCGGACACCCCCCTTCCTGCACTTGCACCTTATGCTATTCTTCGTCATTTTCTTTATTTTTTAACACTCCTAATTGCATTTATTGAACCTTTTTCACTACAATTAAGAAAAATAAACATAATTAGCTTAGAAATTAATAAAAAGCATGAATTTAACAAGAAAATACATGAATTTAAACTAAAACAAAGGCCTTGCGATTACACTTTTCAAGTGTAATCACCTAGCATATACAGGCATGTGCAAGCATGTCAAGATATGATGCATGACATGCTATAGCATGTGTTAACACGGGAAATGATGTCCTAGCATGTTATATCATTATATGTGGTGATGATAAGATGTGTTAGCATGACATAGCATGATGATATGGCACGGTAACATGGTGTTGTAGTATGACAATGACATGGTATAACATCATAATGTAGTATGTGTGCATAGCATAACATGGTAGGGATGACATGACATGGTGGATACAACGTTCAGTATGGCCTAGCATGGTAATGTAATGTTATGACACGATATGGTATGGTAGACATGGTAAGGCATGATAGAATGATGTTATGGTATGGTATGGCATAGTAGTATGATGAAGGCATGTCATATGTATGATTTCTAAAATTTTACAAAATTGTCTCTGGTAAATTCGGTCAATATGATGTGTCAGATCTAGCCTGAATGGATAGAAGGTTTTGTTTATAAAATTAAAATTATTTTAACCTAATAATGCAAATAAATTGAATTGAAAGATAAAATAAAATTTTCTAGATTGTAAAAATTATACCAACGTGGGCTTTTTCTAGAGAAAGAAAGTCTGGACTTGAGAGCTCTGACCATCGAGTGTTGAATGAATAAAAATGAGGAGGGGGGAGATCCTATTTAAAGATTTTTCTAAATTGAATAAAACTTCTACCCTACTAGATGGGAAAAAGTAATTGCCCATGACCTCGGACAAACATGTTTGCCTGGCTTAATAAGCAAAACTCTTTACCTAGACCAATTAGCAGTCCTTTTTACTTGTTGAGATAGATAAATATGTTTGATCAAAGCTACGGGCAAGCATAAATGCAAAATAGGTCAGGCAAAATATTCAACCATCCTAACTAGGCAAAACATCTTATATAAAAGGGTGTGGCAAATGCCATTGGTAGCTAGGAGGAAAAATAGGGCCATTTGGCTTGCAGCCTTGGGCTTAGGCCTTGTTTGGCTAAGTTTAGGTTCTAACTTGATAGTTTTGGGTCATTTCAGGAGGTTTTGAATGGTTTTCGGGAGCTCTAAAGACCTCCCAAGCACTTTTTGGAGAGAATTAACCAATTAAGTCAAAATGTTGTTCAATTTGGATTCTCTAGGATCAAGTTAGCCCTGTTTGGAAACCGCTACTCCAAAATAAGCTGAAATTGAGAAGGGGTCACCCAATTCCTTTACCTGGCCTTTAAAGGCACCACTAGAATGATTACTCTTGCCATTTTTTAGGTATAAGGAATCTAAAAATTCCATCAGTGGGACTTTGAGACCTTTTATGAATTTATAAAATATTAACAAATTCTTGACTCAGGGCAATAGAGAAACCTCAAAAGGTTTGACTTAACTAGACCTAGCTATGCCATTACCTCATGAAACTTACCCTTATCATTCTTGTGTAATTTGAGGATCTTTAGACTCCGTCTAGACACTTAAATTAAGTTTGGTGCACCGATAACTTCCTTTTCTTGGTAAGATTTATTTTGATTCGATGGAGCCCAATTGACCTTTAAAGGGGCCTTTTGGCTATTCTAAGCTAAGTTCTATGTTCTTTGGCACATTTTGGTATGTTGTGTATCTTCTTGTACATTTCTGGCTTGATCTGAGCATTCCAGTTGATGCCGTCCTCTAGGTGTGTCAGTAACAGCTATTCTTGACTTATGGATTGAATTGACCCTTGATTTTTAAAATTCTAGATACTTTACTAATTTAGAGGTTCTCAATTTAGCGTCTTAGACACATCTATGCAGTCTAGTGGTCTTCTGCCTTGATCTAGTCCTTTAGCTTGCCTTTTTCCTAACTCTAAGGGTACAATAGTCATTTTGTTGATTGTTTACTCTATTGAATTCTGGCACTTTAACACTTCCTACAATTAATGAAAGTTAATTAGTAGAGCATTATTTAATTAAAAGTATTAAATATTATAAAGTTTAAGTGAGAGGGTAAAATTAGAGTGTCTATAGCTGCCTCTCTTTTTCTGCCTTAACTTGACTAAGGTAGAAAACAAAAATGAGACAACCTATTTTGCCCTCTTGTATACTAAGTGAAAGAAAGAAATGACCTTTGTAGCTTAGGTGATGCATTATATTTGAACTACTATAGGAGTTGCTTTCTTGAATTTGGGAATGTGTTTGTGCCTTGCACTTGACTTTTGGAAAATGAGCTTTACATCTGGACTGATAGATAAGTTATGCTTCACATTTGACTTTGAAAAGTAATCTTTGCCGTTGAATTAGTAGATGATTATCTACCTTGTATTTGGTCTTAAGCTTCACTCCTATCTTGATATTTGATCCTGTGCCTTGCATCAGATTAAGCTTCACTCTTGTATAGGTAGTTGACATTATCCTTACACTAGAATGAGCCTTAATCCTGAATTAGTATTTGATCTGGTGCCTTGCATTGGATTGAACTCCACTCTAACAGAACTGGTAAGGAGCCTTGCTCCATCGAACCTGGTAAAGCAAGAACCCTCGCTCCTCTGTCAGTATCTAACCTTATGTCTTGCACTAGATTATAAGACAATGAACCTAGCTCCTAGATTAATATCTAATCCTATAACTTACATTGGATTTTGAGAAGGAAGTCTTGCTCCTAGCCTACTTTTTGAGTCTATGGCTAACAGGGGACCTCAAAATGAGAGCATAAACTTTTAAGTTGACTCTAAGTCTTATGGTAGAGATAAGACTTCAGAAGGGGAGTAGAAACTCTGAGTCTCATGGTGGACACAAGACTTTCGAAGGGGAGTTGAAACTTTAAGGTTGGCTCTGAGTCTCATGATGGACACAAGACTTCAGAAGGGGAGTATAAACTCCAAGGTTCACTCTGAGTCTAATGACGGACACAAGAATTTAGAAGGGGAGTATAAACTCTGAGGTTGACTCTGAGTCACGTGATGGACACAAGACTTTAGAAGGGGAGTATAAACTCTGAGGTTGACTCTGAGACTCCTGATGGACACAAGAATTCAGAAGGGGAGTATAAACTTCGATGTTGGTGTGGTCTAATAAGATAAGTAAGGTAAGGAAATGAGACATATTCTATTTGATTAAGTAAGAAGCCTAGCTCCTAACCTCATTCTCTCTAGTCTAGTAAAGTGCCATGCTCTGAGTCTTGTTTTATTTGGTTTAGTCTGATGAGGAGCCTTGCTCCATTTGGTTTGGTCGGGCAAGAAGCCTCACTCCTATCTAGTTGAGGAAAAGAGCCTAACTCTTGAGCCTTTCTCTATCTAGTCTAGAAGGAGCCTTGCTCTTGAGCGTAGCTCTATTTGGTCTAGAAGGTGCCTCACTCTATTTGGGTTAGAAAGAGTCTTACTCTTGAGCCTCACTCTATTTGGGTGAGTTAGTTCCTTGTACAAGACCTCAGGGGGAAGAACCTCAGGGGGAAGAGTTTTGCTCCAACAAGGAGTCTAATTCTTAGGGTGCACTTTCATGCGAGAAGGATTCAGTGCTTTACACTTAATCCTAAGGTGAGCTTTATTTTCATAGAAAACTTTGCTCAGACTAGTCTAGTTTGGTCTCGTATAGTAAGGAGCCTTGCTCCTAAGCCTAGTTCATTTAAGTTAGTGTCTAGCATATGATCTCAAAGGAAGAGTTTTACTCCAACAAGGAATTGATTGCTTCTAAATATTGCATCTAGAAAAACCCCTAAGTATAAAGGCGTGAGATGTAGTTTTACTTGGTGAGTCCAGGATCGTATCCACAGGGAACTTTGAGATTAAATACTAGGGTTTTCTACGTTCTTCTATCTACTGGTTTCCTTTTAAAAATAGGAAAAGAAAATTGATTTTGGCTTTTGAAAAATTTTAATTTACTAACTACTAAATAAATAAACTAAATTGCCACAATTAAATTAAACTAGAATGAAAGCAATAACACTACGCATTCAAGATAATTTAAGATCTTGAATAAACTTACAAATCTGGGTGAATACCTTATTCTCATGTTTGGATGTGATTATTATCTCAGTTTACAGCTCACATTTAGGAAAAGTAAACTGGAAAGATATTATCTTGAAAACATTCTTTGGTCCAGATCTCTTTTTTTTTTTTTTGTTCTAAGATATAAAAAAAAGTTTTAATCATGTAAGATCATCAGGGATTTCAATGAAATATGATCAAGGTTACACATTTTTGAAGGCTTTGAAAATCAAAAGAGAAAGAAAACCAGAAAAGATATCTAAATCTATTTCGTTTGCTTTCAAAGTATTAAGAAAGTTATAATCTTGTGTATTTATCAGTGATTTCAAGGAAATATGATCAACTACACAAGTTTTCAAAGGTTTTGGAAACATTAGAAAGTAGATTTAGAGAACAAAACCCTAACATGCAACTCTTACATTACATGCTTGGATTCGATCACATCTAACATTGAAATAATGATTCACCCATCATTGATTGGTTAAATCAATAATAAAAATCTAGCCTAAGATGGATGAAATAATAAAACAGTAAATAACAAGAAAAAGTGAAAAGAAAATGAGCTCCATTAATGAAATGCAAAACAAACTTACAATATGTTGAAGTATTCACGAACTTGAATCCATGAAACGAAGCCAAAGAAATCTCTCTAAACTAACCTATACTAATGAAAAATTGAATTTGAAAATACAGAGAAGAAAAAGCCCCTTTACGGTCATTAAAGCTACATATATATAGCAGAGATAGAAAAACCCCAAAAATATAGTTTATATGCACAAATCAACCTACTGTGGTCCGAACCACAGTGTCATTCATCTTCACTTCGTGTTTTGCTTCTGATAGCTTTTTGTTCTCAACTTCCAATGTGATTTTGACCTTGAAAATAATGAATTCACTTAAGCTAAAACATAAAAGTGGTAGCTTTTTGAGTCTTCTTTCCAACCCAAAAAGAATCAGGTCAATCGAAGTTGTGAGCAAAATGATATGGCCAAAACATTGATAGGTTGTCGTGCTAAATCATCTAAAGAATTCCGAATTATACAACTTTATAAGCTGATTTCGGGGTAGATGGAGACTTCATTTGGACTTGACCTCTTCATGAAAGTTGTATCTAAGAATGTGTACTTGATTTTGGGCTTTTGAATCACCTCAATTGGACCCCAGAAGCTTAAGATATGCCCCAAATCCTACGGTAATTAGGATTTGTCCAGCTTTCTAGCCCTGACTTTTAAGTAATCTTTTAAGGCCAAAGCGAACTCAAATTTTGTCCCATGATAGCTTTCTGAAAAGCTTGAGATATCGTTATAGACCACTTTTAATTTCTGAAACTCCTTCTACGTCAAAATTGGGCATGTATCTCATTCCAACAAGCTATTTTGGTGTATTTTCTACTAAAACTTGCATAAATGAACAAAATAACATAAATAAATAAAGTTAAACTAAAATAAACATATTAAAACATAAATTATCAAAATTAGCATAAAAATCAAGGTTTATGATTACACTTTTCAAGTGTAATCACACCCCCAACTTACTTATTGCTAGTCTCTAGCAATGAAAAGAATTTAAATCTTAGGTCTAAATGGCACAAACCAAGCATTCTCAACTTATTCAAAAGCAAAGATAAGTAAATATTCAAATAAAAAGGAGGTCCATTTTCGTAGGAAACACACGGCCACACGTAGGGTATGAGGTAGGCCCTTTAAACCCCTAGGTTCCCTCTAGTAGACGAGTAAGGTCTCGTGAGGGTTTGCAGTGATGCTGCCCACAAATATCTATGGCATGGTCTCAAAATGTCAAAAAGTGATTAAGATAAAAAATGAATCAAGCTCAAGCCCAACAAGTCTCAAAACCCAAATATCATGTGTAATTCCCAAGTGCTAAGCATAAATGCAAGGACTATCAAAGTAGAAAGAGCATGTGTGCAAAATTGTTTCATTCATTCAACAAGGTTGCAAAAGCATAAACAGAACTAGGTTTTGACTTCAAATAGTTACAGAGCACCACTCATAGAAAGGAATTCACTCATCAAGGGTTCACACACACCTATTAGCTCCACACAACCCCACAAATAAGTGAATTGAATTGAAGTTCAAAGTGGACAGGTCATAACCATGTTCCAATGCATGTGCAAGAGATAACATCACAACTTATACAAGGCCACTACATGCACAATATGAGAGTTGTTTGCCTAGAATCCACTAGGTCTTTATTTCGGTTGTAACTTGGCCACTGGTAATGGTTAACAATGGAAGATATGGAAATCAAAGCATATGCCTTAGGATAAAGATGCTTAAGCGTGCACAAGTCCCAAAATGCTCATTTCCTTTCCAAACCCCAACAAGAATCTCATTCACACTAAATACTATCCTTGGGACAATTGTAAATATTGCAAATAATGTACAAATCCCATAATTTCATAAACAAAAGGAATGATAATTTTTTTTCTTTTCTTTTTTCTCCTTTCGTTCTTTTCTCCTTTTTTCTTTTTTTTTTTCTTTTCCCTTTTTTCTTTTTTTTTTCTTTTATTCTTTTATTCTTTCTCTTTGTTTTTGAAATAATGAAATTTGCATTAGCTGAATTCTCTACCCAATATTTCCTCTCAATATGCTCTCAAAAGTTTCCATTCCTAACCCCCGTTCACATCATTGACATTGAGGCACTTTTTCAACCCAAGATATGTGAGGATAAGGCTTAAAGTGTGTAAACAAGGTTAAAGGATAATATATAAGGTGAGAACTAAGTAAATATATATAATCACACACATTATTAAAAGGTTTCAAGTTGGCTCCTAGGTTAATTCATAACCAAGGAAGGACAAGAAGGCCAAAATAGCAAAAGTGGCCTAGCATCATGTTCAAGGCTTGCAACAACTCATAATGTGCCAAGTGAAACTCATGCAAGTTTGTGTAATGCAATTGGTGCATTGGAAACCAAAGTGAAGAATAAAAGAGCTGTGATTATGTGCAATCCCTCAAGAAAAGAATAACAGGCTCAAAAGCTCACCATTAAGGGGTACAAGTTGCCACCCATCCAAGAATGCTCAATTAGCCAATGTTAAACAAAATTCACTCCTAAGCACATAAGCTCTTCTGTATGATAGTAACAAAAGCACAAGCTCATTACACAATCAACTTAAACTAAGTTTCCTATTAAAGCTTAAACAGAACTCGCTTATCACTCTCTCACTTAATTCCATAATCAACCAAATCATGAAAATGCTAACATATAGGTACAAATGTGCTAAATTTATGTATTCAAGCTTAAGGATGCTAAATAATTTTAAAAATTTGCAATTTTGACACAAAAGGTCATCATGCAAACCCTACCCCCAACTTAAAATTCAAATTGTCCTCAATGTGAGAACCATAAAGCATATGTGGGTCCATAGTGTGCAAAAGTGAGCATGATGACGATCAAGACATAATAGCCACAAAAGGCACAAATAGGAACATAGCAAATATTAAACCAAACATGCACCCATTATTCAAGCCACTTAAGGCATCATCCAATATATCCCCTCAACTTAGATTCTATTGCACTACTAACAATAGCAATTATAAATATGAACTACCAATTGGAAGTGCAAAACTAAATGAAGGGGAGAGGAAGGATATTACCTCAAGAGCTTCCTTATTTGAAGAAAATAAAAGAACTTGAGCACTTTATTCCTTTGAATCAAAATTTTACTAAAAGAAAAGTAAAACTTCTACAAGAGAAAATGTTAGAATAAATAAATAAAAGAAAATTAAAATTTAATCTAGGTAGGAAGAAAATAAATTAATAAAATCTAATCTACTAATGTAAAAGGGTTAGTGCAAAAATATACTATCCAACTACTAATCTCTCCCAAGCCTTACTAAACGGTTTTAGGAATGAAATATTCTCCTTGGGTCCAAGAGGTATGGAGAGTGAGGGTACTCCTAGTGTAGAGATCATTGGAGAATGCATGGCTTTCAAAGGATCTTTAAACCACAAATATGGCCCAAAGTCATATGCATATTGATTAGTATGCATTATTGCACAATTTTATATCTATTAAGCATGCAAATTATGTAATGAAATAAGATTATTCGGATAAATTGTTACATCTTTATGGTCTTTCACGGACTTTTGCTCTAATGCATGTTTTTGTGGGGCTTTATAGGTGTTTGATCACCAATTTATGAAGTCAAAGATGTCTTAAGCATCAAAGAAGAAGAGAAGATCAAAGAGCTAAGAAGATAGGATGAAAGAAGCCTCATTAGCCAAAGCAAGGACAGTGGGGTGCCCCAACTTCCACCTCGGGTGCCCTCGGAGAGCGAGTTTCCTGCAGTGACCAGCCTGGGCACCCCAATAGTCAGCCTGGGTGCCCCTAGAGAATGACAATTTTCTAGAGGCTCTAGGCATTCAGTTGGGTGCCCCACCTTGGACCTCGGGTGCCCCACTTGGGACCATGGGCGCCTACTGCGTGACGAAGCTAAATCTGTGATTTTTTGTTATATTTATTAAGTTACTATTTTATCCTTAACGTTTTGTAGCCTATAAATACAGGCTTTTATTTAGACTTAGTGGAGTTTTTTTTTAGAGGGTTAAGGTTAGAGTGAAAGGATACGTTTGGTTGAGTTTTTGGAGTTCTCTTACCTAGGGTTTACAAGTTGTGTAAGTGACTCTATCTTCCATTTAATTCAATTTCATTTCTTTGATTTGCTTCTTCTTGAAAATCTTTTCTTTTCAATCTTCCTTTTTTCTTTTTATCTTGTGCTTTGATTCAATTGAATGTTTTTGTGATTATTTCATGTTTCAAGTTTTCAGTTTAAGCATGTTAGGTTAGGATTTGTTCTTGGCTTCAAGCCATTGAAGGTGGTGTAGTAGTTTGGTGAACTCAAATGTAAAAGAATATGTTTAAATGAAATATCTTTTGATTTCTAATTGGAATCTCGTAGTAAGCTAGAGTTCTTTCGAAATCAACTCACCCGTGTTACAACCATAACTTGGTTACAAGTTTTCACTTGTGCACACCAAGTGTTTGGTTCAATGTCCTGGTGAGTTAGAAACATATTTTTCAAAACCCAAATTAGGTTTTCTTATGAAATCAAATCACCCGTGTTATAATCATAGCTTGGTTACGATTGGCCACTCGTGCATATCAAGTGTTTGATTCAATGACTCGGTGATTTGGAACTTATTTTCTTAAAACCATAATATAAGGTTTTGTCACGCCTCAAATCTCATGACCCGAGGGGTGAGTGATAAACACACACAACATGCACTAACATAACTACCCATGATCAGAGTAACGCAACATCAATGAGTGAGCCCAAGACATAATATAACATAAGTCAACCTTAACTGTTGCCAGGTCACTAACTACATGTTAAATTCCCAAATTACATAGCTTAGGCCTTAAGGCCGTTACAACCAAATCAAAAAGGTCTATCAGTGTACAATAATACAAATTCCAAAAGAAATTTAAACTAGATGACCCAAAGCTTTGCTAAGCTTGGTTGGGCTCATGTATAACCTCCTAGTCCAACCCCATTAGCCCACCTGATGGTTATTGCCTGTACCTGCATCAAAGTCTGTAGGGATGTGAGCACGGGTCCACTTGTGCCCACGATGTCTCAAAATAACATATATGATATGCAAATCTAATCATGCAATGCGTCTCAAGTATGGTTAATCATTTTAACATTTTCTATATTCATAACATTACATTATTATAATCAATAGCCAAACTAGGTGGAAACATATACTCATGCAACAATGTCAAAGTTTAAGATTTCAATTTCGGTTAATGTTATGTTTTGCAATACAACTTCAATTCCATTCACATTTCAACACTATTTCATCATTCAAATATCATTCCATCAAATAACCGTATTCACATCATCATCCATTCATCATCACATTATACAACCATAACCAAACAAGTCATCAGGGGATGGGTGCATACACATTATCGTCTTTTATGGGCCAATACCCAACGGAAATGATAAACTGACTTTGTCATTTAGGATCGCCATCCAAGGCCACGAGAAGCCAAAACACACACAATGTTGTGGGCTACTAACCCACTGGCATTGACACCAAACCCTGCACAGGTTCCAGGACTTTCAACCCGAGGGTACTCTCTAAACCCTTCCTATTTACCGCACCCCACCACGACCCCCGGCACACAAACCATCATTCATACCATACAATCTCATCTTTCATATATTCACATTCATCATCAATACCTTTCAACACACATGTCAATGTTAAGGTTCATCTCATGGTTCATTACATATCACATTGATCAAATCATATTAAGCATCCCCTATTTACCAACATTAAGAACATGAGTCCCTTTGTCAAGTCACATTTCACTTAATCAATCACAAGTTCATAAACTTCAACATTTAGTTTACATCAAGGCATAATCACAATTCTATTCAATTGAGACTCTTACTTCAAAGTAGACTTCCAATTCATACAATTCAAGGTGACTTCTCTTGCCCCTTTCAAGTTAAATCCCACACGCTTAAGTTAAACACTCCTTAATCACTTTTAAAAGCTCATTTCCCTTTTAAAAATCCATGTAATTATTCAATTAAAAGTTTCATGTAAAAATAAGTTACCAATTTCTTCCATATGCCCAAAGTAGAAGGCTAAACTCAACAATGTCGGAAAAGTGACCTAGGCTCGGTGGGTGCCCAAGCTGACACTCAACCGTGCGCCAAAGGGCTTGGGCACCTGACTGTGTCCCCCTCGTGCACCCACAACCTGGGCTAAGTTTCGGGTTTCATGCCCTATTTTCTAGTTTCGTGGTTTTTCACCCTTGGGACCTCAAATTGACCAAGTTAATGTAAAAATACCTCAAGTTTCAAGTTTCTAACATCAACGTAAGGTTCTTAGGCTTCAACCAAAATAAAAAATTTGAGTTTTCATCAACCACAAGTAAAGTTATGGATCAAAACACTACTTTCACTCTCTTAACCTATACATATATATTGACATGTGTATAACTCCCATTTTCTTCCATACATGAAACCAACACTTAAATAGGGTTTTCTAATGGTAATCTACTCCTTGTTACACAACACATATGTAAGAATGAGGCATTAAATCCCTACCTCATGTGGTAAAAAGATAGATCAACAAGTAGGTGTCTTAAGCTTCCAAACCCTCAAACTTTGATGGCCTCTATCTTCTCCCTCCTTGATCAAAACTAAAAATAAATGACATAGGAAGGTTTCTTAGGGTTCTAATTTCAATTTTGCAAAAGGAATTTGAGTTCTATGAAGATTTGGAAGACCTACCTTTGAATCTCCACCCGGTTCCTCCTTTGTTCTTCCTTTGCTTCTCACCCAAATTCTCTCTTCTTCCTAGCCACTTCTCTCTCTCTCTTTTGCATCAAATCAACCAAATATATATATATATAACAATATTTTAAACCCCCAAACAGTGATTCTCAGGTCTCCGCTCACCCCTAGCTAGGTATAGGTGTTAATAGGGTAAGGCTCGGCTGGAAAATGCAGAAAAACACTGATCTGTCAAAACCACTGTGCCTTGGGTGCCCAAGCTCTTTTCAGGTGGGCACCCAAGGTTTCGCCCCCATTTTCTAGCACTTGGCCAAAATGTCACCTTTGACTGCATAACCCATTTTCTTCAAAGTTCTCAACTCCAAAACACCATAAATGATCCATACCACTAACTTAACATATCTTAACTTCCAAAATACATCAAGAACCATATACTCACATCAAGACAAAGTCCGGGGTATTACAGGTTTTCTCAAGAAATCGATTCACCCGTGTTACAATTGAATCCTAGTTACGAGCTCGCGTACACTAGGTGTTTGATTCAATGTCTTGGTGAGTCCGAAACTAATTCCAAAAGCCTCCACTTACCTTGAGTTCCATGAAATAGGTTTTAATGAAATATCATCTAACCTAGCAATGCATGTGCATTTGTTAGGTTGAGTTACAAATGCATTTGAGTAAATCACTACCCACTGCTGGATTTGGTTCGAAGTCAAGATTAATTTAGTTATTTTATTTTTAATATTTGCATTTTAAATTAATATCACAATTCCTTCACTCCATCATTCTCAACCTGTAATACCCCGAATTTTCATATTAATATAATTTGATGGTTTTAACATGTTTTGGGCATGTTAGTATGTTAATTAAGTAAGTTTAGCCATTGAAGATGACTTGGGGGTGTGAATTTTGGAAGAATTGGGCAAAATAGCTCAAAAGTCAACATTTTGACTTGGGGGCATGCAGAGGGGCGCCCAAGGTAAAAGAGGGGCACCCAAGGTAGAGGAGGGGCACCCATGGGTCTAGGACGGGTGCCCATGGTCCATGATGGGCGCCCCACTTGTACAGAAAATCAGCAGAAGGGTGTTATCTGGTTGGAAGGCCGAGACTTAACCCTATAGGTACCTATACTAGCTAGGGGTGAGAGGAGACCTGAGGATTACTGTTTGGGGATTAAAAAGATTGATATATATATATATATTAGATGGATTTGATGCGAGAGAGAGAGAGAGAATCGGCTAGGGAAGCAAAAGAAGAGCAAGAGAAGAGCAAAGGAGAAGAAGAAGACCACCGGTTGAGGATTTCAAAGGTAGGTTTTCCAAACCTTCATGGAATTCAAATTCCTTTTACAAGATTGAAATTAAGACTTTAAGAAACCTTCCTATGTTGTTCATTTTTAGTTTTGATCAAGGAGGGAGGAGATTGACCTCATCAAAGTTTGAGGGTTTGGAAGCTCAAGACACCCTTTTGTTGATCTATTTTTTTACCACTCAAGGTAGGGATTTCTAGTCTCATTTTAACATATATGAGATGTATTTGAGCTAGTAACACTTCTATGAAATTTATTTAAGATTTGGAACCCTTGGAAGTGGAGATTGTGTGGATGAATGGTTGTGTGTTTATATATGTAAAGGTTGGACCAAGATTTTTGTATTGAAGAAATGGAAGGATTAAAATTTGTTTTGATGGACTTTTTGGAGTCTTCTAGGTCCTAGACAACCCAAGAAATTAAGGTATTAGGTTAGATATTGGATTGGGTAAAGTTTGGAACCTAAAAGCATGGCTTAAAGCTTAAACCGGAGTAAAGTGACCTTCTGGGCAACAGAGGGGCGCCCATGCTCTTAGGTGGGGTACCCATGAACTTTAGGAGGGGCGCCCACAGAAACCAGAACACTTTTTCTGATTTTTCTTAACTTGACTTCTTACCTTACCTTAGGATTATGAAGGGGTTAGGCATGTGTTTGTATGTGAGACTTTTATTTGATTAATTGTATGGATTTTAAAATGGGAATGAGCTCTTAAAAGTGATTAAACGTTGATTATCTTAAACCTATGGGATTAAGCTTGTAAAGGGGAATGCTTGCTACCATGAATGAAATGAATTGGAATCCTACTTTGAGATAAGGGTTTTAATCAAGTAGAATTGTGAATATGCCTTAATGTAAACTAAATGTTAAAGTGTATGAACTTGTGATTGCATTAATGAATTGTGATTTGGCAAAGGGGAGCTCATGTTCATAGCAATGAAAGATGTTAAATGTTCAATGATGCTTACTAAATCTTGTTATGTAATGAATCCTGGAATGAACCGGAATGTGAATTCATGTGTTGGAAAAGTATATGATGTTGAATGTGGACTTGTGAATGATAAGATGTGATATGATGAATGATTGCTTGTGTGACAGGGGCCGTGGTGGGGTGTGGTAAACAGGAAGGGTTTGAGAGTACCCTCGGGTTGAGAGTCCCGGAACCTGCGCAGGGTTTGGTGTCAATGCCAGTGGGTTAGTAGCCCACAACATTGTGAGTTTATGGGTTACCCGTGACCTTGGATTGTGATCCTAAACGATGGTGTTTGGTTTGCCATTTCCGTTGGGTCTGGACCCATAAAAGACGGTGTTGTGTATACACCCAACCCCCGATGAATTGTGTGACTATGGTTGTGTGATGGATTATTGGAATGTGATAATATGGATGTGAATACATGATTAAATGTTGAATTTGTGATAATGTGGTTGGGAATGTGACTAGATGTAATGTTAGGAAATTCAATAATGAAAATTGTTTGGAATTGGATGCCACATTGTGATATCATTGAGTGTCATGAGGTATTGTAAATATGGTTGTGTGGTCAACTTTGATTAAACATTAAAAAGAGGATTGAAACGTGGATTGAAACTTAAGAATGAGAATCTAAAGATTAAGCATTGGTTGGAAATTGAATTTCTTTTTACAATATTGTTGTGTATAAATGTGCATAGTCTAAATTGGTGATGTCAATGAATGATTTTGATTCTAGAGTATAAGTGGTAACTAGATACATCATAAAATGCTTGCATGTGTGGAATACATATCATATATATTTGTTTGAGACTTGTGGGCACAAGTGGACCCGTGCTCACATCCCTATAGACTTTGATGCAGGTACAAGCAATACCAATCAAGTGGGTTGATGTGTTGGGACTAGGAGGTTATGCATGAGCCCTACCAAGCTTATCAAAGCTCTTGGTCATCTAGTTTAAATTTCTTTTGGGAATTGTAACGTCGTACATTTATAAACACTTTCAATTTGGTTGTAATGGCCATAAGGCCTAAGTTATGTAATTTGGGAATGGTGTATGTGGTTGGTGACATGGTAATAGTCAAGGTTAAACTTATGTTATTCTATCTTATGTATTGGGCTCACTAGCTTATGTTGCGTTGCTCTGATTATGGGATTGGTTATATTAGTGCATGTTATGTGTGCTTATCACTCACCCCTCGGGTCATGAGATCCGGGGCGTGACACAACCTAACCGCACTCAAGCATTATATAAATCCAAAGTTAGTTTATATTAACTTAGGTTCACCTACTAACTAAGAGAATAAGTCTAGAGCTTTTAATAAAGCCCTCCCTATGGAGATAGCCTCGGTTCTCACAGAGTAAGACTATGACCACCCTCTTGCACTTGAGAGGTAGAACCCGAACACATTTTAGGGTCCATCAAGTTTTTGCCCCTGTTGCCGAGGAGGGCAACTAAGCACTAGAATTGGGAGTAAAAGGGGAGTTCACTTGAGAAGTTAGGTCTATTCTTCCTTTCCTCCATCTCCTTATTAGTAGTTTATTTCTTTTACATTGTAATATATTCATTTGCATTTCATATAATCTAGCTTACATGCTGTTAACTTAGGTTGCATTTTAGTGTAGTTTTCTCTTTTCTCATTTTATTTTCATTTTTACTTTTAGATCTTGGACATGGATGTTGGTCATTTTGTGCATGGCCCTTTTGAAACCCAAGATTACATAGAGTATCTAGGTGGATTTTTTGGATATGATTTTGCATTAGATACCTATAGTATACTTCCCCAATTCTTTAGGCACGAGGAGGAAGACCTATGTCTTCTGTAATACCCCGAATTTTCATGTTAATATAATTTGATGGTTTTAACATGTTTTGGGCATGTTAGGATGTTAATTAAGTGAGTTTAGTCATTAAAGATGACTTGGGGGTGTGAATTTTGAAAGAAATGGGCAAAATAGCTCAAAAATCAACATTTTGACTCGGGGGCATGCAGAGGGGCGCCCAAGGTAGAGGAGGGGCGCCCATGGGTCTAGGATGGGCGCCCATGGTCCATGATGGGTGCCCCACTTGTGCAGAAAATCAACAGTAAGTTGACCTCTGCATTTTCCAGCCGAGACTTAACCCTATACACCTATATTTAGGCTAGGGGGTGGAAAACTCTGGAAGATACTGTTTGGGGATTAAAAATATTGATATATATATATATATATTAGATGGATTTGATGCAAGAGAGAGAGAAAGAATCGGCTAGGGAAGAAAAAGAAGAGAAAGAGAAGAGCAAAGGAGAAGAAGAAGCCACCGGTTGAGGATTTCAAAGGTAGGTTTTCCAAACCTTCATGGAAATCAAATTCCTTTTACAAGATTGAAATTAAGACCTTAAGAAACCTTCCTATGTTGTTTATTTTTAGTTTTGATCAAGGAGGGAGAAGATTGGAGCCATCAAAGTTTGAGGGTTTGGAAGCTCAAGACACCCCTTTGTTGATCTATCTTTTTACCACTCAAGGTAGGGATTTCTAGTCTCATTTTAACATATATGAGATGTATTTGAGCTAGTAACACTTCTATGAAATTTATTTAAGATTTGGAATCCTTGGAAGTGGAGTTTGTGTGGATGAATGGTTGTGTATATATATATGTATAGGTTGGAGCTAGATTTTTGTATTGAAGAAATGGATGGATTAAAATTTGTATTGATGGACTTTTTGGAGTCTTCTAGGTCCTAGACAACCTAAGAAATTAAGGTATTAGGTTAGATATTGGATTGGGTAAAGTTTGGAACCTAAAAACATGGCTTAAAGCTGAAACCAGAGCAAAGTGACCTTCTAGGCAATAGAGGGGCGCCCATGCTCTTAGGTGGGGCGCCCATGACCCCTCAGGGGCGCCCATGCTCTTAGGTGGGGCGAACTTTAGGAGGGGCGCCCACAGAGACCAGAACACCTTTTCTGATTTTTCTTAACTTGACTTCCTACCTTAGGATTATGAAGGGGTTAGGCATATGTTTGTGTGTGAGACTTTTATTTGATTAATTGTATGGATTTTAAAGTGGGAATGAGCTCTTAAAAGTGATTAAAGGTTGATTATATTAAACCTATGGGATTAAGCTTGTAAAGGGGAATGCTTGCTACCATGAATGAAATGAATTGGAAGCCTACTTTGAGATAAGCGTTTTAATCAAATAGAATTGTGAATATGCCTTAATGTAAACTAAATGTTAAAGTGTATGAACTTGCGATTGCATTAATGAATTGTGATTTGGCAAAAAGGAGCTCATGTTCATAACATTGAAAGAGGTTAAATGTTTAATGATGCTTAATAAATGTTGTTATGTAATGAATCCTAGAATAAACCGGAATGTGGATTCATGTTGTGGAAAATTATATGATGTTGAATGTGGACTTGTGAATGATGAAATGTAATATGATGAATGATTATTTCTGTGACGGGGGCCGTGGTGGGGTGTGGTAAACAGGAAGGGTTTGAGAGTACCCTCGGGTTGAGAGTCCCGGAACCTGCGCAGGGTTTGGTGTCAATGCCAGTGGGTTAGTAGCCCACAACATTGTGAGTTTATGGGTTATCCGTGACCTGGGATTGTGATCCTAAACAATGGTGTTTGGTTTGCCGTTTCCATTGGGTCTGGACCCATAAAAGACGGTGTTGTGTATACACCCAACCCCCGATGAATTGTGTGACTATGGATGTGAATACATGATTAAATGTTGAATTTGTGATAATGTGGTTGGGAATGTGACTAGATGTAATATTAGGACATTCAATAATGGAGATTGTTTGGAATTGGATGCCATATTGTGATGTCATTAAGTGTCAATAGGTATTGTAAATATGGATATGTGATTAATTTTGATTAAACATTAATAGTGAATTGAAATATGATTTGAGACTCAACAATGAGATTCTAAAGATTAAGTATTGGTTGGAATTGAATTTCTTTTCACAATATTGTTGTGTATAAAGGTACATAGTCTAAAATGGTGATGTCAATGAATGATTTTGATTCTAGAGTATCGGTGGTAACTAGATACATTATAAAATGCTTGCATGTGTGGAATACATATCATATATGTTTATTTGAGACTTGTGGGCACAAGTGGACCCGTGCTCACATCCCTACAGACTTTGATGCAGGTACAAGCAATACCAATCAAGTGGGTTGATGTGTTGGGACTAGGAGGTTATGCATGAGCCCTACCAAGCTTATCAAAGCTCTTGGTCATCTACTTTAAATTTCTTTTGGGAATTGTAACGTCGTAAATTTATAAACTCTTTCAATTTGGTTGTAATGGCCATAAGGCCTAAGTTATGTAATCTGGGAATGGTGTATGTGGTTGGTGACATGGTAATAGTCAAGGTTAAACTTATGTTATTCTATCTTATGTCTTGGGCTCACTAGCTTATGTTGTGTTGCTCTGATTATGGGATTGGTTATATTAGTGCATGTTATGTGTGTTTATCACTCACCCCCTGGGTCACGAAATCCGGGGCGTGACAGGTTGGTATCAGAGCACTAGGTCAGAATACCTAGGGACATGGGAAGTCTTGCATCTCATATTGCATGCTTGAATGTATTATAACTGTAATTTGACCTTGGAATCTAACTTGTATTGTTTAAATTTTTAGATGGGATTTGAGAAAGGGGAGAGCAGTGGTACTAAGGCCCCATCAGTGGAGGAAGAGATAGTATGGCCTAGTGATGACATCTTTACCCAAGTAGCAACTGAAGGTTTAACCGAAGTCCAAACCCAAAATGTGACGGGGAATGTAGAAGAGATAAGCAGGGTGCCAGCAACTTTAGGTCCTCAAATGGTACCCTACTATGGGATGCCATACCTAGTTCCATATCCAACACCTTATCCATATCAGAGTGTGATGCCTTATCAGATGCATGTTCAGTACCAGTCTGCTTACCCGGTGATGCTAGTACAGAATGTGACTGTGATTGTACCTACTTTTCAGCAAATCTAACCATGACCCCAGACGTCGTGATAGAACCCAACCCAAGCAGTTAGAATGTTAATCCACATGAGGTTAGTACTAATGTTGGGGAGATGGATGGAAGCTCTAATAGTGAGGAAGATCGTCTGCGGGGAGTGTGTGCTGGTTGTTGTAGGCGTGGAATGATATGCTACCGGTGCCCTCAGCAATGTATCAAGTGTTGTACTTATTGTGGTAGGAGGGGGCACTCTCGTAGCTCTTGTCTGTATCGTAGGAATTGAGATGTAAGAATGTAAAGGGAAAATTTTGGAAAGGCAATTCCCTTATTGGTAATCGGAATAGTTGATAGTCTAAGGACTTATGCTATGTTATGAACTCTTTTAATTTCAGTCAGTAGAGTAACTTGGGAACTTGTAATGTTGGAACTTCTGTGTAGTACTAAATGAAGTAAGACGTTGTTGTTATGTTGAACCTTTATGAATGTATTAAACTGTGGTATTGTTATTATGAGATGAAGTTATGCTCTACCATAAGCTTAGATGTCGATCTAATATTGTTATTTTGTGCTTTGATATACTTTAGATATAATGCAGCCGCGTGCAATGAGAGTTAGAGGCCGAGGCTGAGGTAATGGCCAAGGTAGGGATAGAGGAAGGGGACATGTTCCTGTTCAGCAAGAACAGGAAACACATCATAGTGCAGTGGCTGAGGCACCACCTATTGCACAACAGGATGACTTAAGAAAAGAAGAGGTACAATCTAGGACACCAGAGGCTCAACAACCAGCAGCTATGGATGCTGGAGTGGTATTACAGCAATTGGCGGCAGCAATGGCCGCAATAGCAGGAGGGGCTCGAGTTGGACCCCAAACACAAGTGCAAGCAGGCCCAACTACTTTGGAGAAATTCAGGAGGATGAAGCCTCCAACTTATGATGGTGTGGCTGACACAGATGTGGCAGAGTAGTTCTTAGAGGAATGCGAGAAGATATTAGTAGCAATGGAGATTACTGATCCATCTCCTCGCATCATGCTGATAGCTTTCCAATTGGTAGGAAGGGCGTCAGCTTGGTGGTCTAGTTTAAAGGACACAGGAGGATCAGCAGATCTCACTTGGGAAAGGTTCAAGGAGAACTTCAGGGATCACTTCTTCCCTCAATCTCTAAGGGATGATAAGAGGGAGGAATTTACTGGGTTGATACAATGGATAATGTCAGTGTTGGAGTATGAGAGGAAATTCTCAGATCTATCAAAGTATGCGCTTGAGTTCGTCTCCACTACTCATTTGAAATGCAGGAGGTTTGAGAGGGGATTGAGACCAACTCTGAGGAACAAAATGGTAATGTTGGGGCTAGAGGATTATGAGACTTTGGTAAATCAGGCCATGACAGTGGAAAGGGACTTGAATGAGACCAAAGTTATCTATGAAAGTCGACGAGGCAAGACCATGGGGACTCAACAAGAAGGAGTTAGCAGAAAAAGAGCCAAGGGTAACTCATCCACTTCACAGATGCAATTATCCTACCAGGAGAGTACAACACCTAGACCATCAAGGAAATTTGAAAGCACTTCTCAAAGGTTGATTATATGTTTTAATTGCAAGCAACCGGGGCAGAAGAGCACTGAATGCCCTAAGGCTAGAGGACAAAATGAATCCATAAGGCAGATGAGAAGCAGACAAGGTGGAGATGAGATAGTGTGTTATGGGTATGGAAAGACAGGGCATATTCAGAAGTTTTGCCCTCAGAATCAGCAGGGTGTAGGAAGAAGGATGACACAACCTAGACAGTGGTTACAGCGAGCCTGCCCATCGGCCTCCCAATCAGTACAGCAGCAGTATCAGCAGAGGAGTGTCCCACAAAGGACGATGCAAGTTGGAACATCACAACAGTCAAGGGTGAACCCACCGGGACAAAGGTTTGGTTAGCCACAGAATATTCAGCCACAGGGTAGAGTGTTTGCAGTGGCACAACAGGAGGTGCCAGCTGAGCCATTGGTGACAAGAGGTATTTTTTGTGTCTATTCATCAAATGCCATTGTACTCTTAGACACGAGAGCATCCCATTCATTTGTCGCCGCGTCATTTGTGTATGCATTGAGATTGGATGTTAGCCCCTTGGAATTATTTTTATGTGTTGAGACCACCATAGCGGGATTTTCTTCTTTGACCCAAGTGTGTAAGGGATGTGAACTAAGGGTAACTGATGTATTTGATGGGCGAGAGTTCGTCTCAACTTTCGACTTAATTGTATTGGAAATGAGGGGTTTTGATGTCATACTTGGAATGGATTGGCTTATGTCCTACCAAGCTATGATTGACTGTAATAAGCGTAAGGTGACCTTAACTACGCCAGAGGGGGATCAAATTCGCTTCTTTACAGACCGGTGCGAAATAAGAGAAGCGCCGCTTTTGAAAAATCGGAGAAAAGATGAATTGTGTAGTCTGTTTGCTTGCATGGTTATAGAAGAAGAGGATGGGGAACAGGGAGTTGAATTGCCTAGAGTTGTGAATGAATTTCCTGAGGTGTTTCCTGAAGAAATATTTGGGTTGCCACCTGAAAGAGAAGTGGAGTTTTGTATTGATTTGGTTCCGGGCACCGAACCCATCTCCATTCCACCCTACAGGTTGGCACCGGCAGAGTTAACAGAATTGAAGACACAGGTAGAGGAATTGTTGGCCAAGGGATTCATCCGACCCAGTACTTTCCCTTGGGGTGCGCTGGCATTATTTGCAACTAAGAAACATGGGACTTTGAGAATGTGTATTGATTACAGGAAATTGAACAGGGTGACCATTAAGAATAGATACCCATTGCCAAGAATCGACGATTTATTTGATCAGTTGAAGGGATCAATGGCGTTTTCAAAGATTGATCTACGATTCGGGTACCATCAAGTGAGGATAAGGAAAGAAGACATTCCAAAGATGGCATTCAGGACTCGGTATGGTCATTATGAGTTTCTGGTTATGCCTTTTGGTTTGACAAATGCACCGACAGTCTTTATGGGCTTAATGAATCGAGTCTTTAGAGATTACTTGGATGAGTTTGTGGTGGTATTCATAGATGATGTCTTGGTGTATTCTAAGTCAGAAGAAGAACATGAACAACATTTGAGGCTTGTACTGCAAAGGTTGAAAGATCATCAGTTATATGCCAAGCTGAGCAAATGTGAGTTCTGGCTTAGAAAGGTTAAATTCCTAGGACATGTGGTCTCAGAGGAAGGAGTAGCAGTGGACCCATCCAAAATTGAAGCTATTTTGGAATGGTCTCAACCGAAGTCCGTATTTGAGATCCGTAGTTTCCTTGGGTTGGCAGGATACTACAGAAGGTTTGTCTCGGATTTTTCTAGATTAGAGGCCCCACTAACTAGATTAACCCGAAAGGGGATCAAATTTGAATGGAGTGATGTATGTGAAAGATCATTTCAAGAGATAAAAAGAAGATTGACTACTGCACCAGTGTTGGTTATCCCAGAGAGGGGAGCCGGTTACTTGGTATATTGTGATACGTCACGAGAAGGACTTGGGTGTGTTCTTATGCAGAATGGGCGAGTGGTGGCCTATGGGTCAAGACAGTTGAAGAATCATGAAAAGAATTATCCGGTACATGATTTGGAGCTGGCAGCAGTCATTTTTGCCCTAAAGAGTTGGAGACATTACTTGTATGGTGAGAAATTTGAAGTATTCTCGGATCATAAAAGTTTGAAATATATTTTTACTCATAGAGACCTGAATTTGAGGCAACGGAGGTGGATGGAATATATGAAGGACTATGACTTTGAATTGCATTATCATCCAGGCAAAGCTAATGTAGTTGCAGATGCCCTAAGCAGGAAGAGTAGAAGAACTATGGCTTGTATAGCCGTTAAAGAATGGGAATTGATGGGGACATTGAATGAGTTTGAATTGGAACTAAAAGAGGGAGAGGAACAAGGGATGTTGCATACTGTGGTCACCCAGCCAATCTTAATTAATAGAGTAATTGAGGCTCAGAAGTTAGATGAGGAAACTAATGATGTTTGTAATAAAATAAAGGATCAGGTGGATATTCCAGGCTAGGCAGTGGGTGATGATGGAGTGGTCAAATACCAAGGGAGAATCTTTGTGCCCTCCTCTGTTAGAGAGGAAGTCTTGAGGGAATTTCATCATTCTCGGTTAACAGTGCATCCAAGAGGTACAAAAATGTATCATGACTTAAAGAGGCAGTTTTATTGGGCAGGAATGAAGAAGGGTGTGGCGGAGTTTATTAGTAAGTGTCTAACTTGTCAGCAAGTGAAGGCAGAGCATCAAAGACCGGCTGGATTGTTACAGCCTTTGCCAATATCCAGGTGGAAGTGGGAAAATGTGACTATGGATTTTGTGTCAGGGTTGCCAAGGACAAAAAGAGGTTGTGGTGCCATATGGGTGATTGTTGATCGGTTGACCAAGTCGGCTCATTTCTTGCCAATGCGAATGACGGATTCAATGGACTCTTTAGCCCGATTATACATTCAGGAAATTGTGAGGTTGCATGGAACGCCAGTGTCTATTGTTTCAGACCGGGACTCTCGTTTCGTTTCTCGCTTCTGGCAGAGTTTTCAAGCAGCCATGGGGGCAGAGTTGTGTTTTAGTACGGCTTATCATCCCCAAACTGATAGACAATCGGAACAAACAATTCAGATTTTAGAAGATATGCTTGGAGCTTGTGTGTTGGACTTTAAAGGTCGTTGGGAGGATCATTTGCCACTGGTGGAATTTGCTTATAATAACAGTTATCAGGCTAGCATTGAAATGACACCATTTGAGGCATTGTATGGAAGACCGTGTAGATCACCGGTGTGTTGGACACAAGTTGGAGAAGCAGCCATGATCGGGCCAGAATTAGTTCGTGAGACTAATGAAAAGATCAAGGTAATTAGGCAAAGACTGGAGACAGCACGTAGTCGCCAAAAGAGTTATGCAAATCAAAGAAGGAGACCCTTGAAGTTTCAGGTGGGAGATCACGTATTTCTAAAAGTGTCGCCACGGAAGGGACAGTACAGATTTAGCAAGCAAGGGAAGTTATCTCCCAGATACATTGGCCCGTTTGAAATACTAGCACGAGTTGGAGAGGTTGCTTACCGGTTGGCATTGCCACCCCAAATGTCGGGAGTGCATGAAGTTTTTCATGTTTCTATGTTGCGTAAGTACATTCTAGACCCTACTCATGTGCTGAATTGGACTGAATTGGAAATAGACTCGGATGTGAAGTATGAAATGCAACCAGTTCAAATCTTGGATGCTTGAGACCAAGTGCTACGGGGTAAAACAATTCCTTTGGTTCGAGTGTTATGGAAACATCATGGAGTGGAAGAATCAACTTGGGAATGTGAGCTCGAGATGCGAGAACGCTATCCACATTTGTTTTCTTAAGGTAATGTTGTGTACTAAATTTCGAGCACGAAATTTTTTTAAAGGGGGGGAGAATGTAATACCCCAAATTTTCATGTTAATATAATTTGATGGTTTTAACATGTTTTGGGCATGTTAGGATGTTAATTAAGTGAGTTTAGTCATTAAAGATGACTTGGGGGTGTGAATTTTGGAAGAAATGGGCAAAATAGCTCAAAAATCAATATTTTGACTCGGGGGCATGCAAAAGGGCGCCCAAGGTAGAGGAGGGGTGCCCATGGGTCTAGGATGGGCGCCCATGGTCCATGATGGGCGCCCCACTTGTGCAGAAAATCAACAGTAAGTTGACCTCTGCATTTTCCAGCCGAGACTTAACCCTATACACCTATATTTAGGCTAGGGGGTGGAAAACTCAGGAAGATACTGTTTGGGGATTAAAAATATTGATATATATATATTAGATTGATGCAAGAGAGAGAGAAAGAATCGGCTAGGGAAGAAAAAGAAGAGAAAGAGAAGAGCAAAGGAGAAGAAGAAGCCACCGGTTGAGGATTTCAAAGGTAGGTTTTCCAAACCTTCATGGAATTCAAATTCCTTTTACAAGATTGAAATTAAGACCTTAAGAAACCTTCCTATGTTGTTCATTTTTAGTTTTGATCAAGAAGGGAGAAGATTGGAGCCATCAAAGTTCGAGGGTTTGGAAGCTCAAGACACCCTTTTGTTGATCTATCTTTTTACTACTCAAGGTAGGGATTTCTAGTCTCATTTTAACATATATGAGATGTATTTGAGCTAGTAACACTTCTATGAAATTTATTTAAGATTTGGAACCCTTGGAAGTGGAGTTTGTGTGGATGAATGGTTGTGTATATAAATATGTATAGGTTGGAGCTAGATTTTTGTATTGAAGAAATGGATGGATTAAAATTTGTTTTGATGGACTTTTTGGAGTCTTCTAGGTCCTAGACAACCTAAGAAATTAAGGTATTAGGTTAGATATTGGATTGGGTAAAGTTTGGAACCTAAAAACATGGCTTAAAGCTGAAACCGGAGCAAAGTGACCTTCTGGGCAACAGAGGGGCGCCCATGCTCTTAGGTGGGGCTCCCATGACCCCACAAGGGCACCCATGCTCTTAGGTGGGGCGCCCATGCCCCCCCTCAGGGGCGCCCATGAACTTTAGGGGGGGCGCCCACAGAGACCAGAACAACTTTTCTGATTTTTCTTAACTTGACTTCCTACCTTAGGATTATGAAGGGGTTAGGCATATGTTTGTGTGTGAGACTTTTATTTGATTAATTGTATGGATTTTAAAGTGGGAATGAGCTCTTAAAAGTGATTAAAGGTTGATTATATTAAACCTATGGGATTAAGCTTGTAAAGGGGAATGCTTGCTACCATGAATGAAATGAATTGGAAGCCTACTTTGAGATAAGCGTTTTAATCAAATAGAATTGTGAATATGCCTTAATGTAAACTAAATGTTAAAGTGTATGAACTTGCGATTGCATTAATGAATTGTGATTTGGCAAAAAGGAGCTCATGTTCATAACATTGAAAGAGGTTAAATGTTTAATGATGCTTAATAAATGTTGTTATGTAATGAATCCTAGAATAAACCGGAATGTGGATTCATGTTGTGGAAAATTATATGATGTTGAATGTGGACTTGTGAATGATGAGATGTAATATGATGAATGATTATTTCTGTGACGGGGGCCGTGGTGGGGTGTGGTAAACAGGAAGGGTTTGAGAGTACCCTCGGGTTGAGAGTCCCGGAACCTGCGCAGGGTTTGGTGTCAATGCCAGTGGGTTAGTAGCCCACAACATTGTGAGTTTATGGGTTATCCGTGACCTGGGATTGTGATCCTAAACAATGGTGTTTGGTTTGCCGTTTCCATTGGGTCTGGACCCATAAAAGACGGTGTTGTGTATACACCCAACCCCCGATGAATTGTGTGACTATGGATGTGAATACATGATTAAATGTTGAATTTGTGATAATGTGGTTGGGAATGTGACTAGATGTAATATTAGGACATTCAATAATGGAGATTGTTTGGAATTGGATGCCATATTGTGATGTCATTAAGTGTCAATAGGTATTGTAAATATGGATATGTGATTAATTTTGATTAAACATTAATAGTGAATTGAAATATGATTTGAGACTCAACAATGAGATTCTAAAGATTAAGTATTGGTTGGAATTGAATTTCTTTTCACAATATTGTTGTGTATAAAGGTACATAGTCTAAAATGGTGATGTCAATGAATGATTTTGATTCTAGAGTATCGGTGGTAACTAGATACATTATAAAATGCTTGCATGTGTGGAATACATATCATATATGTTTATTTGAGACTTGTGGGCACAAGTGGACCCGTGCTCACATCCCTACAGACTTTGATGCAGGTACAAGCAATACCAATCAAGTGGGTTGATGTGTTGGGACTAGGAGGTTATGCATGAGCCCTACCAAGCTTATCAAAGCTCTTGGTCATCTACTTTAAATTTCTTTTGGGAATTGTAACGTCGTAAATTTATAAACTCTTTCAATTTGGTTGTAATGGCCATAAGGCCTAAGTTATGTAATCTGGGAATGGTGTATGTGGTTGGTGACATGGTAATAGTCAAGGTTAAACTTATGTTATTCTATCTTATGTCTTGGGCTCACTAGCTTATGTTGTGTTGCTCTGATTATGGGATTGGTTATATTAGTGCATGTTATGTGTGTTTATCACTCACCCCCCGGGTCACGAAATCCGGGGCGTGACAGGTTGGTATCAGAGCACTAGGTCAGAATACCTAGGGACATGGGAAGTCTTGCATCTCATATTGCATGCTTGAATGTATTATAACTGTAATTTGACCTTGGAATCTAACTTGTATTGTTTAAATTTTTAGATGGGATTTGAGAAAGGGGAGAGCAGTGGTACTAAGGCCCCATCAGTGGAGGAAGAGATAGTATGGCCTAGTGATGACATCTTTACCCAAGTAGCAACTGAAGGTTTAACCGAAGTCCAAACCCAAAATGTGACGGGGAATGTAGAAGAGATAAGCAGGGTGCCAGCAACTTTAGGTCCTCAAATGGTACCCTACTATGGGATGCCATACCCAGTTCCATATCCAACACCTTATCCATATCAGAGTGTGATGCCTTATCAGATGCATGTTCAGTACCAGTCTGCTTACCCGGTGATGCTAGTACAGAATGTGACTGTGATTGTACCTACTTTTCAGCAAATCTAACCATGACCCCAGACGTCGTGATAGAACCCAACCCAAGCAGTTAGAATGTTAATCCACATGAGGTTAGTACTAATGTTGGGGAGATGGATGGAAGCTCTAATAGTGAGGAAGATCGTCTGCGGGGAGTGTGTGCTGGTTGTTGTAGGCGTGGAATGATATGCTACCGGTGCCCTCAGCAATGTATCAAGTGTTGTACTTATTGTGGTAGGAGGGGGCACTCTCGTAGCTCTTGTCTGTATCGTAGGAATTGAGATGTAAGAATGTAAAGGGAAAATTTTGGAAAGGCAATTCCCTTATTGGTAATCGGAATAGTTGATAGTCTAAGGACTTATGCTATGTTATGAACTCTTTTAATTTCAGTCAGTAGAGTAACTTGGGAACTTGTAATGTTGGAACTTCTGTGTAGTACTAAATGAAGTAAGACGTTGTTGTTATGTTGAACCTTTATGAATGTATTAAACTGTGGTATTGTTATTATGAGATGAAGTTATGCTCTACCATAAGCTTAGATGTCGATCTAATATTGTTATTTTGTGCTTTGATATACTTTAGATATAATGCCGCCGCGTGCAATGAGAGTTAGAGGCCGAGGCTGAGGTAATGGCCAAGGTAGGGATAGAGGAAGGGGACATGTTCCTGTTCAGCAAGAACAGGAAACACATCATAGTGCAGTGGCTGAGGCACCACCTATTGCACAACAGGATGACTTAAGAAAAGAAGAGGTACAATCTAGGACACCAGAGGCTCAACAACCAGCAGCTATGGATGCTGGAGTGGTATTACAGCAATTGGCGGCAGCAATGGCCGCAATAGCAGGAGGGGCTCGAGTTGGACCCCAAACACAAGTGCAAGCAGGCCCAACTACTTTGGAGAAATTCAGGAGGATGAAGCCTCCAACTTATGATGGTGTGGCTGACACAGATGTGGCAGAGTAGTTCTTAGAGGAATGCGAGAAGATATTAGTAGCAATGGAGATTACTGATCCATCTCCTCGCATCATGCTGATAGCTTTCCAATTGGTAGGAAGGGCGTCAGCTTGGTGGTCTAGTTTAAAGGACACAGGAGGATCAGCAGATCTCACTTGGGAAAGGTTCAAGGAGAACTTCAGGGATCACTTCTTCCCTCAATCTCTAAGGGATGATAAGAGGGAGGAATTTACTGGGTTGATACAATGGATAATGTCAGTGTTGGAGTATGAGAGGAAATTCTCAGATCTATCAAAGTATGCGCTTGAGTTCGTCTCCACTACTCATTTGAAATGCAGGAGGTTTGAGAGGGGATTGAGACCAACTCTGAGGAACAAAATGGTAATGTTGGGGCTAGAGGATTATGAGACTTTGGTAAATCGGGCCATGACAGTGGAAAGGGACTTGAATGAGACCAAAGTTATCTATGAAAGTCGACGAGGCAAGACCATGGGGACTCAACAAGAAGGAGTTAGCAGAAAAAGAGCCAAGGGTAACTCATCCACTTCACAGATGCAATTATCCTACCAGGAGAGTACAACACCTAGACCATCAAGGAAATTTGAAAGCACTTCTCAAAGGTTGATTATATGTTTTAATTGCAAGCAACCGGGGCAGAAGAGCACTGAATGCCCTAAGGCTAGAGGACAAAATGAATCCATAAGGCAGATGAGAAGCAGACAAGGTGGAGATGAGATAGTGTGTTATGGGTATGGAAAGACAGGGCATATTCAGAAGTTTTGCCCTCAGAATCAGCAGGGTGTAGGAAGAAGGATGACACAACCTAGACAGTGGTTACAGCGAGCCTGCCCATCGGCCTCCCAATCAGTACAGCAGCAGTATCAGCAGAGGAGTGTCCCACAAAGGACGATGCAAGTTGGAACATCACAACAGTCAAGGGTGAACCCACCGGGACAAAGGTTTGGTCAGCCACAGAATATTCAGCCACAGGGTAGAGTGTTTGCAGTGGCACAACAGGAGGTGCCAGCTGAGCCATTGGTGACAAGAGGTATTTTTTGTGTCTATTCATCAAATGCCATTGTACTCTTAGACACGAGAGCATCCCATTCATTTGTCGCCGCGTCATTTGTGTATGCATTGAGATTGGATGTTAGCCCCTTGGAATTATTTTTATGTGTTGAGACCACCATAGCGGGATTTTCTTCTTTGACCCAAGTGTGTAAGGGATGTGAACTAAGGGTAACTGATGTATTTGATGGGCGAGAGTTCGTCTCAACTTTCGACTTAATTGTATTGGAAATGAGGGGTTTTGATGTCATACTTGGAATGGATTGGCTTATGTCCTACCAAGCTATGATTGACTGTAATAAGCGTAAGGTGACCTTAACTACGCCAGAGGGGGATCAAATTCGCTTCTTTACAGACCGGTGCGAAATAAGAGAAGCGCCGCTTTTGAAAAATCGGAGAAAAGATGAATTGTGTAGTCTGTTTGCTTGCATGGTTATAGAAGAAGAGGATGGGGAACAGGGAGTTGAATTGCCTAGAGTTGTGAATGAATTTCCTGAGGTGTTTCCTGAAGAAATATTTGGGTTGCCACCTGAAAGAGAAGTGGAGTTTTGTATTGATTTGGTTCCGGGCACCGAACCCATCTCCATTCCACCCTACAGGTTGGCACCGGCAGAGTTAACAGAATTGAAGACACAGGTAGAGGAATTGTTGGCCAAGGGATTCATCCGACCCAGTACTTTCCCTTGGGGTGCGCTGGCATTATTTGCAACTAAGAAACATGGGACTTTGAGAATGTGTATTGATTACAGGAAATTGAACAGGGTGACCATTAAGAATAGATACCCATTGCCAAGAATCGACGATTTATTTGATCAGTTGAAGGGATCAATGGCGTTTTCAAAGATTGATCTACGATTCGGGTACCATCAAGTGAGGATAAGGAAAGAAGACATTCCAAAGATGGCATTCAGGACTCGGTATGGTCATTATGAGTTTCTGGTTATGCCTTTTGGTTTGACAAATGCACCGACAGTCTTTATGGGCTTAATGAATCGAGTCTTTAGAGATTACTTGGATGAGTTTGTGGTGGTATTCATAGATGATGTCTTGGTGTATTCTAAGTCAGAAGAAGAACATGAACAACATTTGAGGCTTGTACTGCAAAGGTTGAAAGATCATCAGTTATATGCCAAGCTGAGCAAATGTGAGTTCTGGCTTAGAAAGGTTAAATTCCTAGGACATGTGGTCTCAGAGGAAGGAGTAGCAGTGGACCCATCCAAAATTGAAGCTATTTTGGAATGGTCTCAACCGAAGTCCGTATTTGAGATCCGTAGTTTCCTTGGGTTGGCAGGATACTACAGAAGGTTTGTCTCGGATTTTTCTAGATTAGCGGCCCCACTAACTAGATTAACCCGAAAGGGGATCAAATTTGAATGGAGTGATGTATGTGAAAGATCATTTCAAGAGATAAAAAGAAGATTGACTACTGCACCAGTGTTGGTTATCCCAGAGAGGGGAGCCGGTTACTTGGTATATTGTGATACGTCACGAGAAGGACTTGGGTGTGTTCTTATGCAGAATGGGCGAGTGGTGGCCTATGGGTCAAGACAGTTGAAGAATCATGAAAAGAATTATCCGGTACATGATTTGGAGCTGGCAGCAGTCATTTTTGCCCTAAAGAGTTGGAGACATTACTTGTATGGTGAGAAATTTGAAGTATTCTCGGATCATAAAAGTTTGAAATATATTTTTACTCATAGAGACCTGAATTTGAGGCAACGGAGGTGGATGGAATATATGAAGGACTATGACTTTGAATTGCATTATCATCCAGGCAAAGCTAATGTAGTTGCAGATGCCCTAAGCAGGAAGAGTAGAAGAACTATGGCTTGTATAGCCGTTAAAGAATGGGAATTGATGGGGACATTGAATGAGTTTGAATTGGAACTAAAAGAGGGAGAGGAACAAGGGATGTTGCATACTGTGGTCACCCAGCCAATCTTAATTAATAGAGTAATTGAGGCTCAGAAGTTAGATGAGGAAACTAATGATGTTTGTAATAAAATAAAGGATCAGGTGGATATTCCAGGCTAGGCAGTGGGTGATGATGGAGTGGTCAAATACCAAGGGAGAATCTTTGTGCCCTCCTCTGTTAGAGAGGAAGTCTTGAGGGAATTTCATCATTCTCGGTTAACAGTGCATCCAAGAGGTACAAAAATGTATCATGACTTAAAGAGGCAGTTTTATTGGGCAGGAATGAAGAAGGGTGTGGCAGAGTTTATTAGTAAGTGTCTAACTTGTCAGCAAGTGAAGGCAGAGCATCAAAGACCGGCTGGATTGTTACAGCCTTTGCCAATATCCAGGTGGAAGTGGGAAAATGTGACTATGGATTTTGTGTCAGGGTTGCCAAGGACAAAAAGAGGTTGTGGTGCCATATGGGTGATTGTTGATCGGTTGACCAAGTCGGCTCATTTCTTGCCAATGCGAATGACGGATTCAATGGACTCTTTAGCCCGATTATACATTCAGGAAATTGTGAGGTTGCATGGAACGCCAGTGTCTATTGTTTCAGACCGGGACTCTCGTTTCGTTTCTCGCTTCTGGCAGAGTTTTCAAGCAGCCATGGGGGCAGAGTTGTGTTTTAGTACGGCTTATCATCCCCAAACTGATAGACAATCGGAACAAACAATTCAGATTTTAGAAGATATGCTTGGAGCTTGTGTGTTGGACTTTAAAGGTCGTTGGGAGGATCATTTGCCACTGGTGGAATTTGCTTATAATAACAGTTATCAGGCTAGCATTGAAATGACACCATTTGAGGCATTGTATGGAAGACCGTGTAGATCACCGGTGTGTTGGACACAAGTTGGAGAAGCAGCCATGATCGGGCCAGAATTAGTTCGTGAGACTAATGAAAAGATCAAGGTAATTAGGCAAAGACTGGAGACAGCACGTAGTCGCCAAAAGAGTTATGCAAATCAAAGAAGGAGACCCTTGAAGTTTCAGGTGGGAGATCACGTATTTCTAAAAGTGTCGCCACGGAAGGGACAGTACAGATTTAGCAAGCAAGGGAAGTTATCTCCCAGATACATTGGCCCGTTTGAAATACTAGCACGAGTTGGAGAGGTTGCTTACCGGTTGGCATTGCCACCCCAAATGTCGGGAGTGCATGAAGTTTTTCATGTTTCTATGTTGCGTAAGTACATTCTAGACCCTACTCATGTGCTGAATTGGACTGAATTGGAAATAGACTCGGATGTGAAGTATGAAATGCAACCAGTTCAAATCTTGGATGCTTGAGACCAAGTGCTACGGGGTAAAACAATTCCTTTGGTTCGAGTGTTATGGAAACATCATGGAGTGGAAGAATCAACTTGGGAATGTGAGCTCGAGATGCGAGAACGCTATCCACATTTGTTTTCTTAAGGTAATGTTGTGTACTAAATTTCGAGCACGAAATTTTTTTAAAGGGGGGGAGAATGTAATACCCCAAATTTTCATGTTAATATAATTTGATGGTTTTAACATGTTTTGGGCATGTTAGGATGTTAATTAAGTGAGTTTAGTCATTAAAGATGACTTGGGGGTGTGAATTTTGGAAGAAATGGGCAAAATAGCTCAAAAATCAATATTTTGACTCAGGGGCATGCAAAAGGGCGCCCAAGGTAGAGGAGGGGTGCCCATGGGTCTAGGATGGGCGCCCATGGTCCATGATGGGCGCCCCACTTGTGCAGAAAATCAACAGTAAGTTGACCTCTGCATTTTCCAGCCGAGACTTAACCCTATACACCTATATTTAGGCTAGGGGGTGGAAAACTCAGGAAGATACTGTTTGGGGATTAAAAATATTGATATATATATATATTAGATTGATGCAAGAGAGAGAGAAAGAATCGGCTAGGGAAGAAAAAGAAGAGAAAGAGAAGAGCAAAGGAGAAGAAGAAGCCACCGGTTGAGGATTTCAAAGGTAGGTTTTCCAAACCTTCATGGAATTCAAATTCCTTTTACAAGATTGAAATTAAGACCTTAAGAAACCTTCCTATGTTGTTCATTTTTAGTTTTGATCAAGAAGGGAGAAGATTGGAGCCATCAAAGTTCGAGGGTTTGGAAGCTCAAGACACCCTTTTGTTGATCTATCTTTTTACTACTCAAGGTAGGGATTTCTAGTCTCATTTTAACATATATGAGATGTATTTGAGCTAGTAACACTTCTATGAAATTTATTTAAGATTTGGAACCCTTGGAAGTGGAGTTTGTGTGGATGAATGGTTGTGTATATAAATATGTATAGGTTGGAGCTAGATTTTTGTATTGAAGAAATGGATGGATTAAAATTTGTTTTGATGGACTTTTTGGAGTCTTCTAGGTCCTAGACAACCTAAGAAATTAAGGTATTAGGTTAGATATTGGATTGGGTAAAGTTTGGAACCTAAAAACATGGCTTAAAGCTGAAACCGGAGCAAAGTGACCTTCTGGGCAACAGAGGGGCGCCCATGCTCTTAGGTGGGGCTCCCATGACCCCACAAGGGCACCCATGCTCTTAGGTGGGGCGCCCATGCCCCCCCTCAGGGGCGCCCATGAACTTTAGGGGGGGCGCCCACAGAGACCAGAACACCTTTTCTGATTTTTCTTAACTTGACTTCCTACCTTAGGATTATGAAGGGGTTAGGCATATGTTTGTGTGTGAGACTTTTATTTGATTAATTGTATGGATTTTAAAGTGGGAATGAGCTCTTAAAAGTGATTAAAGGTTGATTATATTAAACCTATGGGATTAAGCTTGTAAAGGGGAATGCTTGCTACCATGAATGAAATGAATTGGAAGCCTACTTTGAGATAAGCGTTTTAATCAAATAGAATTGTGAATATGCCTTAATGTAAACTAAATGTTAAAGTGTATGAACTTGCGATTGCATTAATGAATTGTGATTTGGCAAAAAGGAGCTCATGTTCATAACATTGAAAGAGGTTAAATGTTTAATGATGCTTAATAAATGTTGTTATGTAATGAATCCTAGAATAAACCGGAATGTGGATTCATGTTGTGGAAAATTATATGATGTTGAATGTGGACTTGTGAATGATGAGATGTAATATGATGAATGATTATTTCTGTGACGGGGGCCGTGGTGGGGTGTGGTAAACAGGAAGGGTTTGAGAGTACCCTCGGGTTGAGAGTCCCGGAACCTGCGCAGGGTTTGGTGTCAATGCCAGTGGGTTAGTAGCCCACAACATTGTGAGTTTATGGGTTATCCGTGACCTGGGATTGTGATCCTAAACAATGGTGTTTGGTTTGCCGTTTCCATTGGGTCTGGACCCATAAAAGACGGTGTTGTGTATACACCCAACCCCCGATGAATTGTGTGACTATGGATGTGAATACATGATTAAATGTTGAATTTGTGATAATGTGGTTGGGAATGTGACTAGATGTAATATTAGGACATTCAATAATGGAGATTGTTTGGAATTGGATGCCATATTGTGATGTCATTAAGTGTCAATAGGTATTGTAAATATGGATATGTGATTAATTTTGATTAAACATTAATAGTGAATTGAAATATGATTTGAGACTCAACAATGAGATTCTAAAGATTAAGTATTGGTTGGAATTGAATTTCTTTTCACAATATTGTTGTGTATAAAGGTACATAGTCTAAAATGGTGATGTCAATGAATGATTTTGATTCTAGAGTATCGGTGGTAACTAGATACATTATAAAATGCTTGCATGTGTGGAATACATATCATATATGTTTATTTGAGACTTGTGGGCACAAGTGGACCCGTGCTCACATCCCTACAGACTTTGATGCAGGTACAAGCAATACCAATCAAGTGGGTTGATGTGTTGGGACTAGGAGGTTATGCATGAGCCCTACCAAGCTTATCAAAGCTCTTGGTCATCTACTTTAAATTTCTTTTGGGAATTGTAACGTCGTAAATTTATAAACTCTTTCAATTTGGTTGTAATGGCCATAAGGCCTAAGTTATGTAATCTGGGAATGGTGTATGTGGTTGGTGACATGGTAATAGTCAAGGTTAAACTTATGTTATTCTATCTTATGTCTTGGGCTCACTAGCTTATGTTGTGTTGCTCTGATTATGGGATTGGTTATATTAGTGCATGTTATGTGTGTTTATCACTCACCCCTCAGGTCACGAGATCCGGGGCGTGACATCTTCATCTCGATAGGTTTGAGGCAGTGTGTGGCTTATGTGATGATGTTACAAAGAATGAGAGAATTAGGTTTATGTTTTTCCCTTTGTCTTTACAAAGTGTGGTTGGTGACTGGTGTTATAATTTTGGTGAATGGACCACTTGGGAACAATGTTATCAAGCTTTTATTGAAAAATTCCTTGCCATTCATTAAACCTTCACCCATGGCTTTCAAATTAGAAATTTTTATCAAAAGAGGGGTAAAGTATTTTATAAATGTTGGGAGAGATTTAACACACTTTTAGGCACTTTCCTAAGTCACGGTTTAGAGTTAACTGACATTGTAGCTATATTATATAATGCTCCATCTTGTGAATAACACCAGGCATTTGTTATAGCCTTGGGCAGGGAATTTCTTAACCTCACCCCAGGTGAGGCATGGTCATTCGTTGAACTTTTCTATGAACACACCAGGCCACGGGGAAGACTTGAGCCTAGTTTTGAATCTCATGCACTTGAGAGCTATACCGAGCGTTTCCCATATGCTCAAACTTCACTTGATCTTCATGATAAATCCTTTAGAAGTAGTGTATGCGTGGAGACTAACTATTCAAATTTTGCCCGTCCTACCCTTGTTCCACTCATTGAGGGCTAGTTTGAGGAACCCCAGGATTATTGGCCTACTAAACCTAATGATGCACAACTTGAATTGGGCAAGGACCACATTCCTTCACCACCACCTCATTACTAACATCCCAATCCTATTGCATTTCAACCTACAAAAAAGAGGCTTATTGAGGACACTCTTCATCAATTCATGCAACAGTTGAGCATCAATAATAACGTGAACCGGGCATTAGATGACCTTAAAGGGCAAATTTCTAGGTTGACACAAGTAATGAGCACCACTCCAAGTGGTGAATTCCCTGCACAGACACTCCCAAACCCGAAAGGTCAAGTTAATATGACTGAGTCGTCGACCTTAGGCACTACCATAGGCACTGAGAGGGATAATTGCCCTAACTACATTGGGGATAATGTTTACAATGAGCATCTTCCTCATTACCTTTTGGACTCTCCCATTCAGGATACTTCTCTACCACTTACTGAGAGTCTAGAAGACATGCAATCATTTCCTACTACCGAGCTTGACGGTCAAACTACCCCGTCCAACCTGGACTTTATTGAGAGTCCTTTGACTCAAACTGAGCATTTGAATGTCACATGGCCTGAGGAACACATCATTAAGTTGGTTGACCCTAGTTTACATCACTACACACTTGAGGTTGAGAGTGGTGCACACCTCTCATCTCTTGACTTAGCCTCATTCGATAGTCTTACTACAAGGATTGTGAGTGACTACCATGAGACTGACCATCACTGAGGAGAGGTAGTAGACATAGAGAAAGCTCACATTGACTTTTTTAGGTGTTGAGAGATCATTAAAATCCACAATTTCCACATCCGTAGATTTCTTGGGTGTCAAGAGACTCATTGAGCCCACCATGTCCATGCTCATACTTACACTTTGACAACATCTGAGGTTTCAAGAATCTCACTTAGCCTTTCATTCCTTGGTGTGTTTTACACCCAAGGAGCATCCATCTTTGGTGCTTCGTGGACTCAAAAAGAACATTTTATTTCTTAAACCATTTGTGGACGCACGGGATAGAGATGGTGTTGGATAACTAATTTTGCCTTCATTTCATTTGTACATAGTAGATTAGATTTTTCATTTTCTTCTTTTCATAGTTCTTTTTAGTTTGATTATCTTCCTTTATTTTATTTTATTTTATTTTTATTTCTTCTTTCGTACTAACCCTTTCTCTTGTCTTATTTTCATTTTATTTTATTTCTAACCTTTTATTTTGAATAGTTTCTTTTGTTTTCTTCAAATAAGAAAGCTCTTGAGGTAATACCCTTCCTGTCTTTTTTTATTTAATCCTACACTTCCAATTTTGGTACTTCATATATATAATTGCTGTTGTTGGGAGTGCTGTAGAATCTAGGTTGGGGGGTGTTTTGGGTGATGCCTTAAGGGGCTTGAATAATGGGTGCATGCTTGGTTTAATTTATGCTATGTTCTTATTTATGCCTTTTATGGCTATTATTTCATGCTCATCACCGTGCTTACTTTGCACACTAGACCCACTTATGCATCATGGTTCTCACATTAAGGACAATGTTTAGTTTAGGTTAGGGGTAGAGTTTGCATGAGGATTTTCGTGTTAAAGATTGTAAAATTTGACTTTCAAGCTAAAAATTGCAAAATTTTAAAATTTTTTAGTATTTTGAGCTTCAACACATGAATTTAGCACATTTATACCTGCATGTCAGCCCTTTTTGGTTTGGTTGATTGTGGAATTGAGTGAGAGAGTGATAAGTGAATCTTGTTCAAGCATTAATAGGAAACTTAATTCAAGTTGAGTGCCTTATGACCTTGTGCATTTTCGTGACTATCATGGAGAAGAGCTTATGTGCTTAGGAGTAGATTTTGTTTAACATTGGTTAATTGAGCATTCTTGGACTAGGTGGAGACTTGTACGCCTTAATGGTGAGCTTTTGAGCTTATTATTCTTTTCTTGAGGGGTTGCGCATAATCACAGCTCTTTTATTCTTCACTTTGATTTTCAATGCACCAATTGCATCACACACACTTGCATGAGTTTCACTTGGCACATTATGAGTTGTTGCAAGCTTTGAACGTGATGCTAGGCCCTTTTTGCTATTTTGAGCCTTCTTGTCTTTTCTTGGTTATGAATCATCCTAGGAACCAACTTAAAGCCTTTTAATATAATGTGTGATATATATATATATTTTCCTTGGTTCCCACCTCATATATTATCCCTTAACCTTACTCGCACACTTTAAGCCTTACCCTCACATGTCTTGGGTTATGAAAGTGCCTCAATGTCAATAATGTGAATGGGGGTTGGGAATGGAAACTTTTGAGAGCATATCGAGAGGAAATATATTAGGTGGAGAATTCAATTGATGTATATTTCATTATTTCAAAAGCAAAAAATAAAAATAAAAATAAAAATAAAGAAAAAAAGTAAAAAAGAGAAAAAAATGGGGAAAAAATTATCATTCCTTTGTTTATGAAATTTTGGGACTTGTACATTGTTTGCAATATTTGCAATTGTCCCAAGGGTAGTATTTAGTGTGAATAAGCTTCTTGTTGGAATCTTTGATAGGGTTGGAAAGGAAATGGGTAATTTGGGACTTGTGTGCACTTGAACATCTTTATCTCAAGACATATGCTTAGATTTCCATATCTTCCATTGTTAACCACTACCCCTGGCCAAGTTACAACTGAAATAAAGACCTAGTGGATTCTAAGCAAGCAACTCTTGTGTTGTGCATGTAGTGGTCTTGTGTAGGTTATGTGGTGTGATCTCTTGCACATGCATTGGAACATTGTCATAAGCTGTCCACTTTGAACTTCAACTCAGTTCACTCACTTGTTTGTGGGGTTATGTGCAACTAGGATAGCATTATGCTAATAGGTATGTGTGAACCTTTGATGAGTGATTTCTTTCTATGAGTGGTACCCCGTGAGTATTTGAATTCAAAACCTAGTTCCATTTATGCTCTTGCAACCTTGTTGAATGAATGAAACAATTTTGTACATATACTCTTTCTACTTTGATAGTCCATGCATTTATGCTTAGCACTTAGGAATTACACATGATATTTGGCTTATATGACTTGTTGGGCTTGAGCTTGATTCATTTTTATCTTAATCACTTCTTGGACATATTGAGACCATTCCATAGATGTTTGTGGGTAGCATCACTACCTACTCTCACGAGACCTTACTCATCCACTAGGGGAAACCTAGGGGTTTAAAGGGCTTGCCTCACATGCTAAGTGGGGCCATGTGTTTCCTAAGAAAACAGACATTACCTTAGTTAGTTCTTATTTTGTTTTGTTTGATTTGAATAAGGGCTTACATGTTGTGGGTGTCCTTACACTTGTTGTTTTTGTACCCCGTGATTTAATTGCAGGCATTGCTAGGGACTAGTAATGTCTAGGTTGGGGGTGTGATTAGTATGCATTATTGCACAATTTTATATCTATTGAGCATGCCAATTATGCAATGAAATATGATTATTCAGATAAATTGTTACATCTTTATGGTCTTTCATAGACTTTTGCTCTACTGCATGTTTTTGTGGGGCTTTGTAGGTGTTTGATCATCAATTTATGAAGTCAAAGATGTTTTAAGCATCAAAGAAGAAGAGAAGATCAAAGAGCTAAGAAGATAGGATGAAAGAAGCCCCATGAGCTGAAGCAAGCATAGTGGGGTGCCCTAACTTCCACCTCGGGCGCCCTCAGAGAGCGAGTTTCCTGTAAAATATCAGTCGGGTGCCCTAGTGGCTAGCTTGGGCACCCCAGTAGTCAGCCCGAGCACCCCGACTCCTTGCCCGGGTGCCCCGAGAGAACAACAATTTTTCAGAGGCTCCAAGAGTTCAGTCGAGTACCCCACCTTGGACCTCGGGTGCCCACTGCGTGATGAAGCTGAATCTGTGATTTTTTGTTATATTTAATAAGTTACTATTGTACCCTTGACATTTTGTAGCCTATAAATACAGGCTTTTATTCAAACCTAGTGGACTTTTTTTTAGAGGGTTAAGGTTAGAGTGAAAGGATACGTTTGGTTGAGTTTTTGGAGTTCTCTTTCCTAGGGTTTACAAGTTATGTAAGTGACTCTATCTTCCATTTAATTCAATTCCATTTCTTTGATTTGCCTCTTCTTGAAAATCTTTTCTTTTCAATCTTCCTTTGTTCTTTTTATCTTGTGCTTTGATTTAATTGAAAGTTTGTGTGATTATTTCATGTTTCAAGTTTTTGGTTTAAGCATGTTAGGCTAGGATTTGTTCCTGGATTCAAGCCATTGAAGGTGGTGTGGTAGTTTGGTGAACTCAAATGTAAAAGAATATGTTTAAATGAAATATCTTTTGATTTTTAATTGGAATCTTGTAGTAAGCTAGGGTTCTTTCGAAGCCTAGTTACGAGCTCGTGTACACTAGGTGTTCGATTCAATGTCCCGGTGAGTCCAAAACTAATTCGAAAAGACTCTGCATACCTTAAGTTCCACAAGCATCCGCTTACCTTGAGTTCCATGAAATAGGTTTTAATGAAATATCTTCCGACCTAGCAATGCATATGCGTTTGTTAGGTTGAGTTACAAATGCATTTGAGTACATCACTACCCACTGTCGGATTTGGTTCGAAGTCAAGATTAATTTAGTTATTTTATTTTTAATATTTGCATTTTAAATTAATATCACAATTCCTTCACTCCATCATTCTCAACCTAACCACACTCAAGCATTAAATAAATCCAAAGTTAGTTTATATTGACTTAGGTTCACCTACTAACTAAAGAATAAGTCTAGAGCTTTTAATAAAGCCCTCCCTATGGAGATGACCTCGGTTCTCACCAAGTAAGACTATGACCACCCTCTGGCACTTGAGAGGTAGAAGTCGAACACATTTCAGGGTCCGTCACATATGTGAACATGGAATGTTGCTGTGTGTTCTCTAATATCCCCTCGACACCTAAGATGTTAATGCAAACTATTTCTTTGGTCTCCACCACTTCCTTATATGTGTGGTTAGTTTTAGACAAAACATGTTCATTTTCCTCAGTATGATTCTCAGTTGGGGTTAGGGCACAAGGTGTGCTCCACTCTCATTCTCAAGCTTGTTTGTTGAACTCTCAAAGAATGATAAAGAAAATTCATTGTCATGTGAGTCATGTGGAACTGAAGTAGGAACCCAATCATAATTAGAATCTTATTTCCACTCGAATGTAGGGGTCTCAACAAATAAGTCATCAAACATATTGTCCCTAGTAGAAAAAGATATATCAGAAGTGGTCTCAGTGAGTGTGTGGTAGAACATGATGAAACTAAACTGACTGGCTCAACAGTGTGCTCCCCTAAACCTATGGCATCAAAGCTCTTAGAATGAGTATTAGGACTTTCCAAGGTCACCTGAGTTGTTTGGGTGGGATGAGCTTCAAGCTCTATGGTGGTGTTGGTTGGCATGCCCTCTAGACTCTCAACAAATGAAATCTCGTGGATGTTAGAGTCTAGTGGGAACGAGAACGAGTTAAAGGGCTTATTCCCTTCATTATCCCAACCATTGTCAGAATAGTCACCCCACTTAAAGTCTAAGGTTTTTGAATTAGGATTTTCTTGTGCAAGAAACAAAAAGGCCTTAGATTCAGCAATTTCAGTTTCAGTGAGTGGGCGGACATAAGGATATGCCATGGACTCAAACAATGCATCATCTAATATAGAGTCAATATGTGTGGAAGTCTCATGTGCACTAAAATCAACTTTTAAGTTAATTTCTTCTCTATACTGAGTTTGTTCGTAGAACGACTCAACTTATGCATTGTTAGATTCAGTAGGCCAATAATTTTGAGGCTCCTTAGATTGGCCATCAGTGAGTAGAGTGGGATTAGGACATGCAATATCCAAGTAATCAGGCTCCACACCTACTTTACTTTCTAAGGATGGATCATCAGGATCAAGTGAAGTAGGAGCATGCAAGATGATTACACTTGAAAAGTGTAATTACAAACTCCACTTTTGCATAGTTATTAATGTAATTAAGTAATTTATTTTGAAGATTTGTCACTATTTTGTCACTTATAAGGTTTGTTTTCTTAATTGCAGGGAAAATGGTGAATTAATTGAGAAAGATAGTGAATTTGGTGACTTAGAAGATGAAGGGAACAATGTCGAACCTACTTCGTCTAGGATGGCCCGGAGTACCCCAAGGACTTAGCTGCAAATAAGAAGCAAAAGTGGAGAAACAAGGTTTTTGTGGTCCAGACCCCCTGGCGCACGGTCCGGACCACAGCGTGTTGGAATGTCACGCTGGCAATTCAGATTTTTAGAGTTTTTAGGGAGTTTTGATTGGGTTCATTAATGTTTTTACGTGCTTTCAGAGCTTTCATCACATTCGTTTCAACAGTTACTGTTCAGAGTTTTGTTTCAAAGTTTCTTTCAAAGTACGTTACACTTCATCGTTGGATTAATAATATTATTTGAATGTTTCACATAGAGAATTGATTGATTGTGTCTGTTAAGTTTTGGTTTCATCGTTTAATAATCTTGTTTCATTGTTTGATTCATTAAATCCTTTAAATATGTCTTTGATGAATGTTTTTGTTTTGTTTACAAGCATGCTAGCATAGAAACCCTAGTTCTTGATTCAACAAATCAAGGAAAGGTAGTTTACTCGAATCTATAGGATATACGTAGACCCTTCGCATAGTTTGTGAAAACATGTGCGAAGGGGTTTACAACTTTTAAACGTTGGCATAGACCCTTTGCATGGTTTATGAAAACACATGCGTAGGGGTCTACGATGTTTAAACCTACTTCAGTCTATTTTAAAAACTTCCAGAAACGAAAGCCTTTGACTATATTCTCTATAATCACTAGTAAAGGTTTTCAATTAAAACTTTCTTAATAATTTTGAAGAACTAAAAATTCAGATTTTGAATTGGTTTATTTCAAAAACATTCGAAAATGGGAATCTTTGACTATATTCTCTGTAATCACTGGTGAAGGTTTGTGATTAAAACTTTCTTAATAATTTTGGATAAACTAGAAAAATTGGATTTGAATCTGAATTCGAATATGATTGTTTGAGAACTCTTCGAAAACAGAAGTTTTTGACTATATTCTCTGTAATCACTAGTAAAAACTTTTGATTAAAACTTTCTCAATAATTTTAAAACAAATCCTAACTTAGGTTTTAACATAAGTATTGCAACATATCCCATAGTGAAGACGTAAGCTACCTGGAATTGAAAGTTGGATCAAGAACTTCTTTAATCTATTTCTTGTTAATTGAATTACTGTCGTTTGAATTAATTGAAGTGTTTACATTGCAATTTTTAGATTTGATTATTTTCACGCAATTTCTAAATGAGGAAAAATTCCTTTAATTAAGATTTAATTTTCTTGAAATTCGAAATCAAAATTGTTAAATTGCTGAAATTCTTTTGATTAGCTTTCACATTGTTTTTAGTTTAAGTTCTAAACTTATGAATTTAGTTTAGCTGATTTTCAAACTTAGAAATTGAATTATAACCTAGAAACTAAACAACTAAGGCTCGCTGTGAAATTGACCTCGGACTCACCGAGTTAAAACTACACCGTACACCCTTGCACTTGGGGGTTAGTTCAGACGCACTTTTCATTAGCGGTCAAGTTTTTGGCGCCGTTGCCGGGGAGACAAATTTTAGATTTTAGGTTGTTTTCATTTTTAAGTTAATTTCTTTTTCTGAAAAAAATTTTCAAAAAAAAAAAATATTTTTTCAAACCTTTTAGATTCAAATTAGTATTCTGTGGTCCCGACCGTCTACCCTCTAGTCCAGACCACAGTAACCTTTTCCTGACTCTTTTCCTAGCTTATGAACAATTGGATTCGAGGGGAAGACAGTAGATTACAGCGTCCTGATCCCTTAGCTGTTCCTTTAGAATTTAAACCTCATTTAGAAGGAAATCAAAGCCCTAGACTTCCGATTCCACCTTTAGAAATGGCTGAAGAACAAGCTGTTGCTACTAGGCATTCCATGCGAGATCTCTTATAACCAAATAGGCATACAGCTGAGTCTTGTATAGTTTGGCTAGAAAATCAAAGACCTTTCCATTTTAAACCTGGCATGGTACAATTGTTGCCTTCCTTCTATGGTTTGGATTCTGAAAACCTATATGATCATTTGACTCGATTTAGGAACATTTGTGTCACTATCAATGATCAAGGTTTTCCCATAAACTTAGTGTTTCTAAAGCTTTTCCTATTCTCTTTACATGATAAGGCTACTAGATGGTTTGAATTTCTACCATCTAATTCCATTCGCACATGGGATGAAATGCAAACCAAATTTCTTAAGAAAATTTTTCCTCCCAATAGAACTGATGCTATACAGCATCAAATACTGAACTTTGCTCCACAACATGGTGATACTTTCTATCAAAGTTGGGAGAGGTTCAAAACTCTCGTGCATTCTTGCCCTCACCATGGATTTGAAGTTTGGCGTCTAGCTAGCATCTTCTTGTCACGCCTGGGATCTCGTGACCCGAGGGGTGAGTGATAAACACACATAATATGCACTAATATAACCAATCCCATAATCAGAGCAACGCAACATAAGCTAGTGAGCCCAAGACATAAGATAGAATAACATAAGTTTAACCTTGACCATTGCCATGTCACCAACCACAATACACCATTCCCGAATTACATAACTTAGGCCTTATGGCCATTACAACCAAATTGAAGAGTTTATAAATGTATAACGTTACAATTCCCAAAAGAAATTTAAACTAGATGGCCAAGAGCATTGATAAGCTTGGTAGGGCTCATGCATAACCTCCTAGTCCCAACACATCAACCCACTTGATTGTTATTGCTTGTACCTGCATCAAAGTCTGTGGGGAGGTGAGCACGGGTCCACTTGTGCCCACAAGTCTCAAATAAACATATATGATATGTATTCCACACATGCAAGCATTTTATAATGTATCTAGTTACCACCTATACTCTAAAATCAAAATCATTCATTGACATCACCATTTTAGACTATGTACCTTTATACACAACAATATTGTGAAAAGAAATTCAATTCCAACCAATACTTAATCCTTAGATTCTCATTCTTAAGTTTCAATCCACGTTTCAATCCTCTTTTTAATGTTTACTCAAAGTTGACCACACAACCATATTTACAATACCTATTGACACTCAATGACATCACAATTTGGCATCCAATTCCAAACAATTTTCATTATTGAATTTCCTAACATTACATCTAGTCACATTCCCAACCACATTATCACAAATTCAACATTTAATCATGTATTCACATCCATATTAGCACATTCCAACAATCCATCACACAACCATAGTCACACAATTCATCGGGGTTTGGATGTATGCACAACACCGTCTTTTATGGGTCCAGACCCAACAGAAACGGCAAACCAAACACCATCATTTAGGATCATAATCTAAGGTCACGGGTAACCCATAAACTCACAATGTTGTGGGCTACTAACCCACTGGCATTGACACCAAACCCTGCGCAGGTTCCGGGACTCTCAACCCGAGGGTAATCTCAAACCCTTCCTGTTTACCACACCCCACCATGGCCCCCGTCACACAAACAATCATTCATCATATCACATCTCATCATTCACGAGTCCACATTCAACATCATATACTTTTCCACAACCCAAATCCACATTCCGGTTCATTCTAGGATTCATTACATAACAACATTTATTAAGCATCATTAAACATTTAACCTTTTTCAATGTTATGAACATGAGCTCCCTTTATGCCAAATCACAATTCATTAAACCAATCACAAGTTCATACATTTTAACATTTAGTTTACATTAAGGCATATTCACAGTTTTATTTGTTTAAGACCCTTATCTCAAAGTAGGCTTCCAATTCATTTCATTCATGGTAGCAAACATTCCCCTTTTACAAGCTTAATCCCATAGGTTTAAGATAATCAACCCTTAATCACTTTTAAGAGCTCATTTCCATTTTAAAATCCATGCAATTAATCAAATAAAAGTTCTACACACAAACATGTTACCAACCCCTTCATAATCCTAAGGTAGGAAGTCAAGTTAAGAAAAATCAGGAAAGGTGTTCTGGTCTCTGTGGGCGCCCCTCCTAAAGTTCATGGGTGCCCCTGAGGGAGCATGGGTGCCCCACCTAAAAGCATGGGCGCCCCTCAAGGGCCATGAGCACCCCACCAAAACCCATGGGCGCCCCTCCATTGCCGAGAAAGCCACTTTGCTCTGTTTCAAGCTCTAAGCCATGTTTTTGGGTTCCAAACTTTACCCAATCCAATATCTAACCTAATGCCTTATTTTCTTGAGTTGTCTAGGACCTAGAAGACTCCAAAAAGTCCATCAAAACAAATTTTAATCCATCCATTTCTTCAATACAAAAATCTTGTTCCAACCTTTACACATATAAACACACAACCATTCATCCACACAATCTCCACTTCCAAGGGTTCCAAATCTTAAATAAATTTCATTGAAGTGTTACTAGCTCAAATACATCTCATATATGTTAAAATGAGACTAGAAATCCCTACCTTGAGTGGTAAAAAGATAGATCAACAAAGGGGTGTCTTGAACTTCCAAACCCTCAAACTTTGATGAGGTCAATCTCCTCCCTCCTTGATCAAAACTAAAAATGAACAACATAGGAAGGTTTCTTAAAGTCTTAATTTCAATCTTGTAAAAGGAATTTGAATTCCAAGAAGGTTTGGAAAACCTACCTTTGAAATCCTCAACCGGTGGTCTTCTTCTTCTCCTTTGCTCATCTCTTGCTCTTCTTTTGCTTCCCTAGCCGATTCTCTCTCTCTCTTTTGCCTCAAATCCATCTAATATATATATATATATCAATATTTTTAATCCCCAAATAGTAATTCTCAGGTCTCCCCTCACCCCTAGCTAGTACAGGTGCCCATAGGGTTAAGTCTCGGCCTTCCAACCAAAGAACACCTTTTTGCTGATTTTCTACACAAGTGGGGCGCCCATCATGGACCATGGGCGCCCATCCTAGACCTATGGGCGCCCCTCCTCTACCTTGGGCGCCCCTCTGCATCCCCTCGAGTCAAAATGTTGACTTTTGAGCTATTTTGCCCAATTCTTCCAAAATTCACACTCCCAAGTCATCTTTAATGACTAAACTTACTTAATTAACATCCTAACATGCCCAAAACATGTTAAAACCATCAAATTATATTAACATGAAAATTTGGGGTATTACATTCTCCCCCCTTTTAAAAAATTTCGCCCTCGAAATTTAGTACACAACATAACCTTAAGAAAACAAATGTGGATAGCGTTCCTGCATCTCGAGCTCATGTTCCCAAGTTGATTCTTCCACTCCATGATGTTCCCATAACACTCAAACCAAAGGAATTGTTTTACCCCGTATCACTTGGTCTCGAGCATCCAAAATCTGAACCGGTTACACTTCATACTTCACATCCGAGTCTATTTCCAACTCAGTCCAATTCAGCACATGAGTAGGGTCTAGAATGTACTTACGTAACATAGAGACATGAAAGACTTCGTGCACTCCAGACATTTGGGGTGGTAATGCCAACCGGTAAGCAACCTCTCCAACTCTTGCTATTATTTCAAACGGGCCAATGTATCTAGGAGACAACTTCCCTTGCTTCCTAAATCTGTACTGTCCCTTCCGTGGCGACACTTTTAGAAATATATGATCTCCCACCTGAAACTCCAAGGCTCTCCTTCTTTGATCTGCATAACTCTTTTGGCAACTACGTGCTGTCTCCAGTCTTTGCCTAATTACCTTGATCTTCTCATTAGTCTTACGAACTAATTCTGGCCCAATCATGGCTGCTTCTCCAACTTGTGTCCAACACACCAGTGATCTACACAGTCTTCCATACAATGCCTCAAATGGTGCCATTTTAATGCTAGCTTGGTAACTGTTATTATAAGCAAATTTCACCAGTGGCAAATGATCCTCTCAACTACCTTTAAAGTCCAACACACAAGCTCGAAGCATATCTTCTAAAATCTGAATTGTTCGTTCTGATTGTCCATCAGTTTGGGAATGATAAGCCGTACTAAAACACAACTCTGCCCCCATGGCTGCTTGAAAACTCTGCCAGAAGCGAGAAATGAAACGAGAGTCCCGGTCTGAGACAATAGACACTGGCGTTCCATGCAACCTCACAATTTCCCGAATGTATAATCGGGCTAAAGAGTCCATTGAATCCGTCATTCGCATTGGCAAGAAATGAGCCTACTTGGTCAACCGATCAACAATCACCCATATGGCATCACAACCTCTTTTTGTCTTTGGCAACCTTGACACAAAATCCATGGTCACATTTTTCCACTTCCACTTGGATATTGGCAAAGGCTGTAACAATCCAGCCAGTCTTTGATGCTCTGCCTTCACCTGCTGACAAGTTAGACACTTGCTAATAAACTCCGCTACATCCTTCTTCATTCCTGCCCAATAAAATTGCCTCTTTAAGTCATGATACATTTTTGTACTCCTCGGATGCACTGCTAGCCTGGAATGATGAAAATCCCTCAAGACTTCCTCTCTAACAGAGGAGGGCACAAAGATTCTCCCTTGGTATTTGACCACTCCATCATCACCCACTGTCCAGCCTGGAATATCCACCTGATCCTTTATTTTATTACAAACATCATTAGCTTCCTCATCTAACTTCTGAGCCTCAATTACTCTATTAATTAAGACTGGCTAGGTGACAACAGTATGCAACATCCCTTGTTCCTCTCCCTCTTTAAGTTCCAATTCAAACTCATTCAATGTCCCCGTCATTTCCCATTCTTTAACGGCTATAAAAGCCATAGTTCTTCTACTCTTCCTGCTTAAGGCATTTGCAACTACATTAGCTTTGCCTGGATGATAATGCAATTCAAAGTCATAGTCCTCCATATATTCCATCCACCGCCGTTGCCTCAAATTTAGGTCTCTCTGAGTAAAAATGTACCTCAAACTTTTGTGGTCTGAGAATACTTCAAATTTCTCACCATACAAGTAATGTCTCCAACTCTTTAGGGCAAAAATGACTGCTGCCAACTCCAAATCATGTACCGGATAATTCTTTTCATGATTCTTCAACTGTCTTGACCCATAGGCCACCACTCGCCCATTCTGCATAAGAACACACCCAAGTCCTTCTCGTGAAGCATCACAATATACCAAGTAACCAGCTCCCCTCTCTGGGATAACCAACACCGGTGCAGTAGTCAATATTCTTTTTATCTCTTGAAATGATCTTTCACATACATCACTCCATTCAAATTTGATCCCCTTTCGGGTTAATCTAGTTAGCGGGGCCGCTAATCTAGAAAAATCCAAGACAAACCTTCTATAGTATCCTGCCAACCCAAGGAAACTGTGGATCTCAAATACGGACTTCGGTTGAGACCATTCCAAAATAGCTTCAATTTTGGATGGGTCCACTGCTACTCCTTCCTCTGAGACCACATGTCCCAAAAATTTAACCTTTCTAAGCCAGAACTCACATTTGCTCAGCTTGGCATATAATTGATGATCTTTCAACCTTTGCAGTACAAGCCTCAAATGTTGTTCATGTTCTTCTTCTGACTTAGAATACACCAAGACATCATCTATGAATACCACCACAAACTCATCCAAGTAATCTCTAAAGACTCGATTCATTAAGTCCATAAAGATTGCCGGTGCATTTGTCAAACCAAAAGGCATAACCAAAAACTCATAATGACGATACCGAGTCCTGAATGCTGTCTTTGGAATGTCTTCTTTCCTTATCCTCACTTGATGGTACCCGGATCGTAGATCAATCTTTGAAAACACCATTGATCCCTTCAACTGATCAGATAAATCATCGATTCTTGGCAGCGGGTATCTATTCTTGATAGTCACCCTATTCAATTTCCTATAATCAATACACATTCTCAAAGTCCCATCTTTCTTAGTTGCAAATAGTACCGACGCACCCCAAGGTGAAGTACTTGGCCAGATGAATCCCTTGGCCAATAATTCCTCCACCTGTGTCTTCAATTCTGCTAACTCTGCCGGTGCCAACCTGTAGGGTGGAATGGAGATAGGTTCGGTACTCGGAACCAGGTCAATGCAAAATTCTACTTCCCTTTCAGGTGGCAACCCAAATATCTCTTCAGGAAACACCTCAGGAAATTCATTCACAACTCTAGGCAATTCAACTCTCTGTTCCCCGTTCTCTTCTTCTATAACCATGCAAGCAAACAGACTACATAATTCATCTTTTCTCTGACTTTTCAAAAGCGACGCTTCTCTTGTTTTACACCGGTCTGTAAAGAAGTGAATTTGATCCTCCTCTGGCGTAATTAAAGTCACCTTACGCTTATTACAGTCAATCATAGCTTGGTAGGACATAAGCCAATCCATTCCAAGTATGACATCAAAACCCCTTATTTCCAATACAATTAAGTCAAAAGTTGAGACGAACTCTTGCCCATCAAATACATCAGTTACCCTTAGTTCACATCCCTTACACACTTGGGTCAAAGAAGAAAATCCCGCTATGGGGGTCTCAACACATAAAAACAATTCCAAGGGGCTAACATCCAATCCCAAGGCATACACAAATGACACGGCAACAAATGAATAGGATGCTCCCGTGTCTAAGAGTACAATGGCATTTGATGAATAGACACAAAAAATACCTCTTATCACCATAGGCTCAGCTGGCGCCTCCTGCTGTGCCACTGCAAACACTCTACCTTGTGGCTGAATTTTCTGTGGCTGACCAAACCTTTGTCCCGGCGAGTTCACCCTTGACTGTTGCGATGTTCCAGCTTGCATCGTCTTTTGTGGGACACTCCTCTGCTGATACTACTGCTGTACTGATTGGGAGGCCGATGGGCGGGCTCTCTGTAACCACTGTTTAGGTTGTGTCATCCTTCTTCCTACACCCTGCTGACTCTGAGGGCAAAACTTCTGAATATGCCCTGTCTTTCCACACCCATAACATACTATCTCATCTCCACCTTGTCCGCTTCTCATCTGCCTTATGGATTCATTTTGTTCTCTAGCCTTAGGGCATTCAGTGCTCTTATGCCCTGGTTGCTTGCAATTAAAACATATGATCAACCTTTGAGAAGTGCTTTCAAATTTCCTTGATGGTCTAGGTGTTGTACTCTCCTGGTAGGATAATTGCATCTGTGAAGTGGATGAGTTACCCTTAGCTCTTTTTCTGCTAACTCCTACTTGTTGAGTCCCCATGGTCTTGCCTCGTCGACTTTCATAGATAACTTTGGTCTCATTCATGTCCCTTTCCACTGTCATGGCCCGATTTACCAAAGTCTCATAATCCTCTAGCCCCAACATCACTATCTTGTTCCTCAGAGTTGGTCTCAATCCCCTCTCAAACCTCCTGCATTTCAAATGAGTAGTGGAGACCAACTCAGGCGCATACTTTGATAGATCTGAGAATTTCCTCTCATACTCTAACACTGACATTGTCCCTTGTATCAACCCATCAAATTCCTCCCTCTTAGCATCCCTTAAAGATTGAGGGAAGAAGTGATCCCTGAACTTCTCCTTGAACCCCAAGTGAGATCTGCTGATCCTCCTGTGTCCTTTAAACTAGACCACCAGGCTGACGCCCTTCCCACCAATTGAAAAGCTGTCAGCATGATGCGAGTAGATGGATCAGTAATCTCCATTGCTACTAATATCTTCTCGCATTCCTCCAAGAACTGCTCTACCATGTCTGTGTCAGCCACACCATCATAAGTTGGAGGCTTCATCCTCCTGAATTTCTCCAAAGCAGTTGGGCCTGCTTGCATTTGTGTTTGGGGTCCAACTCGAGCCCCTCCTGCTATTGCGGCCATAGCTGCCACCAATTGTTGTAATACCGCTCCAGCATCCATAGCTGCTGGTTGTTGAGCCTCTGGTGTCCTAGACTGTACTTCTTCCTCTCCTAGGTCATCCCGTTGTGCAATAGGTGGTGCCTCAGCCACTGCACTTTGATGTGTTTCCTGTTCTTGCTGAACAGGAACATGTTCCCTTCCTCTATCCCCACCTTGGCCATTACCTTGGCCTCGGCCTCTAACTCTCATTGCACGCGGCGGCATTATATCTAAAGTATATCAAAGCACAAAATAACAATATTAGATCGACATCTAAGCTTATGATAGAGCATAATTTCATCTCATAATAACAATACAACAGTTGAATACATTCATAAAGGTTCAACATAACAACAACTTTGTACTTCCATTAGTACTACCACAGAAGTTCCAACATTACAAGTTTCCAAGTTACTCTACTGGCTGAAATTAAAAGAGTTCATAACATAGCATAAGTCCTTAGACTATCAACCATTCCGATTACCAATAAGGGAATTGCCTTTCCAAAATTTTCCCTTTACATTCTTACATCTCAATTCCTACGATACGAGCAAGAGCTACGAGAGTGCCCCCTCCTACCACAATAAGTACGACACTTGATATATTGCTGAGGGCACCGGTAGCGTATCATTCCACGCCTACGACAACCAGCACACACTCCTCGCAGACGATCTTCAACTTCCATCCATCTCCCCAACATTAGTGCTAACCTCATGTAGATTAACATTCTGACTGTTTGGGTTGGGTTCTACCACCACGTCTGGGGTCATGGTTAGATTTGCTAAAAGAGTTGGCACAACCACAGTCACATTCTGTACTAGCATCACTGGGTAAGCAGACTGGTACTGAATAGGTATTTGATAAGGCATCACACTCTGATATGGATAAGGTGTTGGATATAAAACTGGGTATGGCATCCCATAGTAGGATACCATTTGATGACCTAAAGTTGTTGGCACCCTGCTTATCCCTTCTATACTCCCTGTCACATTCTGGGGTTGGGCCTCAGTTAAACCCTCAGTTGCCACTTAGGTAAAGATGTCATCACTAGATCATACTATCTCTTCCTCCACTGATGGGGCCTTAGTACCACTGCTCTCCCCTTTCTCAAATCCCATCTAAAAATTTAAACAGGACAAGTTAGATTCCAAAATAAAAATTTAATCCTATCACATTCAAGCATGTAATATGAGATGCAAGACTTTCCATGTCCCTAGGTATTCTGACCTAGTGCTTTGATACCAACCTGTCACGCCCCGGATCTCGTGACCCGAGGGGTGAGTGATAAACACATATAACACGCACTAATATAACCAATCCCATAATCAGAGCAATGCAACATAAGCTAGTGAGCCCAAGAAATAAGATAGAATAACATAAGTTTAACCTTGACCATTGCCATGTCACCAACCACAATATACCATTCCCGAATTACATAACTTAGGCCTTATGGCCATTACAACCAAATTGAAGAGTTCATAAATGTACAACGTTACAATTCCCAAAAGAAACTTAAACTAGATGACCAAGAGCCTTGATAAGCTTGGTAGGGCTCATGCATAACCTCCTAGTCCCAACACATCAACCCACTTAATTGTTATTGCTTGTACCTGCATCAAAGTCTGTAGGGAGGTGAGCACAGGTCCACTTGTGCCCACAAGTCTCAAATAAACATATATGATATGTATTCCACACATGCAAGCATTTTATAATGTATCAAGTTACCACCTATACTCTAAAATCAAAATCATTCATTGACATCACCATTTTAGACTATGTACCTTTATACACAACAATATTATGAAAAGAAATTCAATTCCAACCAATACTTAATCCTTACATTCTCATTCTTAAGTTTCAATCCACGTTTCAATCCTCTTTTTAATGTTTAATCAAAGTTGACCACACAACCATATTTACAATACCTATTGACACTCAATGACATCACAATGTGGCATCCAATTCCAAACAATTTTCATTATTGAATTTCCTAACATTACATCTAGTCACATTCCCAACCACATTATCACAAATTCAACATTTAATCATGTATTCACATCCATATTATCACATTCTAACAATCCATCACACAACCATAGTCACACAATTCATCAAGGGTTGGGTGTATACACAACACCATCTTTTATAGGTCCAGACCCAACGAAAACGGCAAACCAAATACCATCGTTTAGGATCACAATCCAAGGTCACGGGTAACCCATAAACTCACAATGTTGTGGGCTACTAACCCACTGGCATTGACACCAAACCCTGCGCAGGTTCCGGGACTCTCAACCCGAGGGTAATCTCAAACCCTTCCAATTTACCACACCGCACCACGGCCCCTATCACACAAACAATCATTCATCATATCACATCTCATCATTCACGAGTCCACATTCAACATCATATACTTTTCCACAACTCAAATCCACATTCCGGTTCATTCTAGGATTCATTACATAACAACATTTATTAAGCATCATTAAACATTTAACCTTTTTCAATGTTATGAACATGAGCTCCCTTTATGCCAAATCACAATTCATTAAACCAATCACAAGTTCATACACTTTAACATTTAGTTTACATTAAGGCATATTCACAATTTTATTTGTTTAAGACCCTTATCTCAAAGTAGGTTTCCAATTCATTTCATTCATGGTAGCAAGCATTCCCCCTTTACAATCTTAATCCCATAGGTTTAAGATAATCAACCCTTAATCACTTTTAAGAGCTCATTTCCATTTTAAAATCCATGCAATTAATCAAATAAAAGTTCTACACACAAACATGTTACCAACCCCTTCATAATCCTAAGGTAGGAAGTCAAGTTAAGAAAAATCAGAGAAGGTGTTCTGGTCTCTGTGGGCGCCCCTCCTAAAGTTCATGGGCACCCCTGAGGGGGCATGGGCGCCCCACCTAAGAGCATGGGCGCCCCTCAAGGGCCATTAGCACCCCACCAAAACCCATGGGCGCCCCTCTGTTGCCCAGAAAGCTACTTTGCTCCAATTCAAGCTCTAAGCCATGTTTTTGGGTTCCAAACTTTACCCAATCCAATATCTAGCCTAATGCCTTATTTTCTTGAGTTGTCTAGGACCTAGAAGACTCCAAAAAGTCCATCAAAACAAATTTTAATCCATCTATTTCTTCAATACAAAAATCTTGGTCCAACCTTTACACATATAAACACACAACCATTCATCCACGCAATCTCCACTTCCAAGGGTTCCAAATCTTAAATAAATTTCATAGAAGTGTTACTAGCTCAAATACATCTCATATATGTTAAAATGAGACTAGAAATCCCTACCTTGAGTGGTAAAAAGATAGATCAACAAAGGGGTGTCTTGAGCTTCCAAACCCTCAAACTTTGATGAGGTCAATCTCCTCCCTCCTTGATCAAAACTAAAAATGAACAACATAGGAAGGTTTCTTAAAGTCTTAATTTCAATCTTGTAAAAGGAATTTGAATTCCAAGAAGGTTTGGAAAACCTACCTTTGAAATCCTCAACCGGTGGTCTTCTTCTTCTCTTTTGTTCTTCTCTTGCTCTTCTTTTGCTTCCCTAGCCGATTCTCTCTCTCTCTCTTGCCTCAAATCCATCTAATATATATATATATATTAATATTTTTAATCCCCAAACAGTAATTCTCAGGTCTCCCCTCACCCCTAGCTAGTATAGGTGCCCATAGGGTTAAGTCTCGGCCTTCCAACCAAAGAACACCGTTTTGCTGATTTTCTGCACAAGTGGGGCGCCCATCATGGACCATGGGCGCCCATCCTAGACCCATGGGCGGCCCTCCTCTACCTTGGGCACCCATCCTCTACCTTGGGCGCCCCTCTGCATGCCCCCAAGTCAAAATGTTGACTTTTGAGCTATTTTGCCCAATTCTTCCAAAATTCACACTCCCAAGTCATCTTTAATGACTAAACTTACTTAATTAACATCCTAACATGCCCAAAACATGTTAAAACCATCAAATTATATTAACATGAAAATTTGGGGTATTACACTTCTATAGCTCATTAACGTCAGACCTAAAACAATTTGTGGAAACAATGTCCAATGGGCAGTTTTATGATAAAACCCCTGAAGAAGCTTTTGAATATTTTGAATTCTTAGCTGAAAATGTACAAACCTGGGATATCACTGGAACCCAAAGTTCTCGAACAACTAGTGTTACCCCAGTTAGAGGTATGCATCAATTAAGTGAAGCTGATGACCTTAAGGCAAAGTTAGCAACACTCTTTCGAGAAATAGAAACTTTGAAAACCAAAAAGGACCCACAACCTGTAAGAGCGCTAGTGGCAAATGTCTATTGCGCAATATGTGAAAACCACTCCCATGGAATAAATGATTGCCCTAACCTCCACATTTACAGAGAAGTTGCCCAGAGCCAACAAATTAGTGAACTCCCAATACATGCCATAAACCAATATCGCCAACCATATAGGGGACAAAATCTATGAGGAAATCCCTATTCTGAGACTTACAATCCGGCAGTGAGGAATCACCCCAATTTTAGTTGGATAAATGAGGGAGCTCAAATTCCACAATCCTATCCTGCATCTTATCCTCTAGTTCCTCAAGCCCCAATGTCTAATCCAGGAATGTCTCAGAATGTGGGACCATCCCATGCTCCTTACATTCCTCCAAACAAGAGATCCATAGAAGAAACACTTTAAGAATTTATGAATAGTTAGCATACACGTTGGATTCAAAATGATAGAAATATGGATAAAATCAAGAGCCAATTGACTCTTTTGACCAAACACTAGTTACACAACCAAAGGGTCAATTTCCAACTTAACCTTGTCCAAATCCAATAGTCCAAGCTAAACAGGTTGAAGGTTCTTCTAATATTTAAGGGAATGTAGAACAAGTCCAAAACATCACAACACTTAGGACCGGGAAAATTGTAGATAAAACTATTCCTCCTAGGAAGGATGAAATGAATGAAGAGTTGAAACCTAAATGTGTGGTGGGTGATAGCAAGAAGGCGGGAAAAGAACAAATCATAGTTGAGGAGTCCACAACAGAAGAACAAGAGAAAACGGAAAAGGAAGAGGAAAAGGAAGATCGAAAGGAAGAAGAACCCATGATAATACCTAGGGAATATGTTCCCAAAGCACCCTTCCCTCAGAGATTTTTGAAAGCTAGGAAAGAAGCCCAAGTAGTTGAATTGCTAGGGGTGTTCAAACAAGTGAAAATTAATATACCTCTCCTTGATGCAATTAAGCAATTCCCTTCTTATGACAAATTCCTCATGGAATTATGCACTGTAAAAAGGGGCTTAAATGTAAAAGAAAAAGTATTCCTCACTGAGCAAGCAAGTGCCATAGTACAATGCCGTGCCCCCCTAAATATAAAGACCCTGGATGTCCTACGATATCTTGTTATATAGGGAAGTATTATATTAGCAGAGCACTGCTTGACTTAGGAGCGAGTGTGAATTTGCTCCCTTACTCAGTGTACGAGCAATTGGGCTTAGGTGAGTTGAAGCCTACCCGTGTGACTTTGCAACTTGCAGATAGATCAATTAAAGTCCCACGAGGTATAATTGAAGATGTACTGGTACAAGTGGAAAATTTTTATTTTCTAGTGGATTTCATAATCCTAGATACTAAACCACTTATCAGTTTATCTGCACCTGATCAGACACTAGTAATTCTAGGACGACCATTCTTAGCAACTTCGAATGCTTTAATTAATTGTAGGAATGGATCCATGAAAATGACTTTTGGTAACTTTGAGTTTGAAACGAATATCTTTCATGTTACCAAACAACCAAAAGAGGTGCTTGATATACAAGAAGTAGATTTAGTAGAATCTATAATCTAGGATTACTTGGATCGTGAATTTGTCAAGGATCCTTTAGAGAAAGCTATTCGCTTTAGTGAGGAGAATTTGAATTCCACGATATCAAACCAAGAGGTAGTTTGCATTGATTTTTTAGGTGTCAAGGGGATACTAGAAAACACTCAACCACATTCCATGTTTACATATGCAAATAATCTTGGGCCATATTTGTGGTTCAAAGATCACTACAAGGTCATACATTCTCCAGCGTTCTCTATACTAGGAACATACTCATTCTTGGCACCTCCTAGACTCGAGAAGAATATTTTATTCCTAAAGCTATTTGGTAAGGCTTGGGAAAGATTAGGAGTGGGATAGTTTATTATTGCATTAACCCTTGAATATTAGTACATTAGATTTTTTTTATTTATTTTTGTTTTCTTTCTGCCTAGGTTAATTTTAATTTTCTTTTATTTTACTTTTATTTGTTTATTCTAACATTTTCTCTTGTAGAAGTTTTGTTTTCTTTTAGTATAATTTAATTCAAAGGAATAAAGTGCTCAAGTTCTTTTATTTTCTTCAAATAAGGAAGCTCTTGAGGTAATATCCTTCCTCTCCCTTTTATTTAGTTTTGCACTTCTAATTAGTACTTCACATATATATTTGTTGTTGTTGGGAGTGTTGTAGAATCTAAGTTGGGGGGATGTATTGGGTGATGCCTAAAGTGGCTTGAATAATGGGTGCATGCTTGGTTTAATTTGTGCTTTGTTCTTATGTGTGCCTTTGTTGTTATTGTTTCATGCTCATCATCATGCTCACTATTGCACATTATAGACCCACATATGCATCATGGTTCTCACATTGAGGACAATGTGAATGTTAAGTTGGGCGGTAGGGTTTGCATGATGACCTTTTGTGCCAAAATTGTAAAATTTAAAAATTTTTGAGCATCCTTAAGATTGAATACATGAATTTAGCACATTCGTACCTATATGTTAGCCCTTTTTGGTTTGGTTGATTGTGGAATTGAGTGAGAGAGTGATAAATGAGTTTTGTTCAAGCTTTAATAGGAAAGTCAGTTCAAATTGAGTGTATTATGACCTTGTGCATTTTTTTTTTTACTATCATAGAGAAGAGTTTATGTGCTCAGGAGTGGATTTTGTTTAACATTGGTTAATTGAGCATTCTTGGACTAGATTGAGACTTATACCCCTAATGGTGAGCTTTTGAGCCTATTATTCTTTTCTTGAGGGGTTGCACATAATCACAGCTCTTTTATTCTTCACTTTGTCTTCCAATGCACCAATTGTATCACACACACTTGCATTAGTTTCACTTGGCATATTATGAGTTGTTGCAAGCTTTTAACATGATGCTAGGCCATCTTTGCTATTGTTTAGCCTCTTTACCCTTTCTTGGTTATGAATTATCCTAGGAACCAACTTGAAGCCTCTTAAATAAAGTGTGTGATATATTTATATATATATATATATTTCTTGGTTCTCACCTCATATATTATCCCCTAGCCTTATTCACGCACTTCTAGCCTTACCTTCATATGTCTTGGGTTGTGAAAGTGCCTTAATGTCAATAATGTGAATGGGGGTTGGGAATGGAAACTTTTGAGAGCATATTGAGAGGAAATATTGGGTAGAGAATCTAGCTGATGTATTTTCATTATTTCAAAAACAAGAAAAAAAGAGAAAAAAAAAAGAAAAAAAAGGAAAAGAAAAAAAAATTATCATTCCTTTTGCTTATGAAATTATGGGACTTGTACACTAGTTGCAATATTTGCAATTGTCCCTAGGGTAGTTCGTAAGTTTGTGAATAAGCTTTTTGTTGGGATCTCTATTGGGGTTTGGAAAGGAAATCGGTATTTTAGGACTTGTGTGCACTTGATCTTTATCCCAAGACATGTGCTTTGATTTCCATATCTTCCATTGTTAACCATTACCCTTGGCCAAGTTACAACCAGAACAAAGACTTAGTGGATTATAAGCAAGCAACTCTTGTATTGTGCATGTAGTGGTCTTATGTAGGTTGTGTGGTGCGATCTCTTACATATGCATTGGAACATTGTTATAAGCTGTCCACTTTAAACTTCAATTCAGTCCATTCACTTATTTGTAGGGGTATGTGCAACTAGCATAGCATCATATGCTAATAGGTATGTGTGAACCCTTGTTGAGTGAATTTCTTTCTATGAGTGGTATCTTGTGAGTGTTTGAAGTCAAAACCTAGTTCCATTTATGCTCTTGCAACCGTGTTGAATGAATGAAACAATTTTGTACTCATGCTCTTTCTACTTTGATAGTCCATGCATTTATGCTTAGCACTTGGGAATTACACATGATATTTGGGTTTTGTGACTTGTTGGGCTTGAGCTTGATTCATTTTTGATCTTAATCACTTTTTAACACTTTGAGACCATGCTATAGAAATTTGTGGGTAGATTCACTGCAAACCCTCACGAAACCTTACTCGTCCACTAGGGGGAACCTAGGGGTTTAAAGGGCTTGCTGCACGTAGCTAAGTGTAGCCGTGTTTCTAACAAAAAGAGGAATAGGATATTGGTTGCATTTCTTTTTAATAAAGGGCATTGCTAGGAACTAGCAACGCTCAAGTTGGGGGGTGTGATTACACTTGAAAAGTGTAATTGTAAACTCCAGTTTTGCATAGTTATTAATGTAATTAAGTAATTTATTTTGAAGATTTGTCACTATTTTGTCACTTATAAGGTTTGTTTTCTTAATTTCTGGGAAAAAGGTGAATTAATTGAGAAAGATAGTGACTTTGGTGACTTAGAAGATGAAGGGAACGATATCGAACCAACTTCGTCTAGGATGGCTCGGAGTACCCCAAGGACTTAGCTGCAAATGAGAAGCAAAAATGGAAAAACAAGGTTTCTGTGGTCCGGACCCTCTCGCGCACGGTCCGGACCACATTGTGTTGGAATGTCACGCTGGCAATTCAGATTTTTAGGGTTTTTGTAGGTTTATAAAAAGGCGGCTTCAGGGCCGACTAGGGGAGCTCTTTCTTCTTTTTTTAATATTCTTCCAGCATATTTTAGAGTTTTTAGGGAGTTTTGATTGGGTTCGTTAATGTTTTTACGTGCTTTCGGAGCTTTCATCATATTCGTTTCAACAGTTACTGTTCAAAGTTTTGTTTCAAAGTTTCTTTCAAAGTACGTTACACTTCATTGTTAGATTAATAATATTATTTGAATGTTTCACATAGAGAATTGATTGATTGTGTCTATTTTGTTTTGGTTTCGTCGTTTAATAATCTTGTTTCATTGTTTGATTCATTAAATCCTTTAAATATGTCTTCAATGAATGTTTTCATTTAATTTACAAGCATACTAGCGTAGAAACCCTAGTTCTTGATTTAACGAATCAAGGAAAGGTAGTTTACTCGGATCTATGGGATATACGTAGACCCTTCGCATAGTTTGCGAAAACATGTGCGAAGGGGTTTACAACTTTTAAACGTTGGTGTAGACCCTTCACATGGTTTGCGAAAACACATGCGTAGGGGTCTACGATGTTTAAACCTAGTTCAGTCTCTTTCAAATACTTCTGAAAACGAAAGCCTTTGACTATATTCTCTGTAATCACTGGTAAAGGTTTTCGATTAAAACTTTCTTAATAATTTTGAAGAACTGAAAATTCAGATTTTGAATTCCAATTTGAATTGGTTTATTTCAGAAACATTCTAAAACAAGAATCTTTGACTATATTCTCTGTAATCACTGGTGAAGGTTTCCGATTAAAACTTTCTTAATAATTTTGGATAAACTAGAAAAATTGGATTTGAATCCGAATTCGAATAGGATTGTTTGAGAACCCTTCGAAAATAAAAGTTTTTGACTATATTCTCTATAATCACTGGTAAAAACTTTTGATTAAAACTTTCTCAATAATTTTCAAACAAATCCTAACTTAGGTTTTAACACAAGTATTGCAACACATCCAACAGTGAAGACGTAAGCTACTCGGAATTGAAAGTTGGATCAAGAACTTCTTTAATCTATTTCTTGTTAATTGAATTACTGTCGTTTGAATTAATTAAAGTGTTTACATTGCAATTTTTAGATTAGATTATTTTCACGCAATTTCTAAATTAGAAAAAATTCCTTTAATTAAGATTTAATTTTCTTGAAATTCGAAATCAAAATTGTTAAATTGCTTAAATTCTTTTGATTAGCTTTCACATTGTTTTTAGTTTAAGTTCTAAACTTGCAAAACTTACGATTTAGTTTAGCTGATTTTCAAACTTAGAAATCGAATTATAGCCTAGAAACTAAACAACTAAGGCTCCCTGTGAAATCGACCTCGGACCCACCGAGTTAAAACTACACCGCACACTCTTGCACTTGGCAGTTAGTTCAGATGCACTTTTCATTCAACTTTTAAGCTAATTTCTTCCCTATACTGAGTTTGCTTGCAGAACGACTCAACTTATGCATTGTTAGATTCAGTAGGCCAATAATTTTGAGGCTCCTTGGATTGGCCCTCAGTGAGTAGAGTGGGATTAGGACATGCAATATCCAAGTAATCAGGCTCCACACCTACTTTACTTTCTAAGGATGGATCATGAGGATCAAGTGAAGTAGGAGCATGCAGGACAAGTGAATGAGGTCCAAAACTAGGTTCAAGTTCTTCCTGTGACTTGATGTGTTCATAGAGAAATTCAAAAAATGACCATGCCTCTTCCAGGGTAAGGTCAAGAAATTCCCTACCCAAGCTTTTATCAAACGCTCGGTGTAACTCACAAGGTAGAGCATTATAGAATATGCCTAGAATGTGCCCTAATTCTAGTCCATGATTTGAGGAAGTTTTTAAAAGGTTTTTAAATCTCTCGTAGCATTTATAAAATACTTCACCCTTCTTGAAACAAAAATTTCTAATTTGAAAGCGAAAGGTGAAGTTTTGAAATTTGGGGACAAAAGTTGCAATAAAATCATTTTGCAACTCTTCCCAAATATTAATAGACCAAGTAGCAGCACAACACCAATCATCGGCTACTCCGCATAATGATAACGGGAAAAATTATACTTGAAAGTGTCATCCATATAACCATTTGTGCAATAGAAACAAACTAACTCAAAATTGTTCTAAATGAACCCTAGGGTCCTCATGTTGAAGTCCATAAATTTTAGGTAGCATAGAAAAATTTTTAGGCAAAAATCAATTCCATAAATGCTGCCTAAATAACCAATGAGTGGGTGGATGGTATCTAGTGAACTAGAATTATAAGAAACAAAATCCATGTTCATGAATTATTATTATTTTTTTTAAGGAAACAACAAAAGAGTAACCTAGAGCTATCCTAATGGATCAAAACTACAAAAGTTCCTAGGCAACGACACCAAAAACTTGACCGCTTCTAAGTATTGCATCTAGAAAAACCCCTAAGTACCACTGCGTGTAGTGTAGTTTACCTGGTTAGTCCAAGATCGTATCCATAGGGAACTTTGAGATTGAACACTAAGGTTTTCTAAGTTCTTCTATCTACTGGTTTCCTTTTAAAAATGGGAAAAGAAAATTGATTTCGACCTTTAAAAAGTTTTGATTTACTAACTACTAAATAAATAAACTAAATTGCTACATTCAAATTAAATTAAAATAAAAGCAATAACACTGCGCGTTCAACATAATTTAAGATCTTGATTCAACCTACAAATCTGGGTAAATAACTTATTCTCATGTTTGGATGTGATTATTATCTCGATTTACAGCTCACGTTTAGGAAAACTAAATAGAAAAAATTTAATTGTGAAAGTTTTAATAACCAAAGCACAGTTTTAAAATCACATTTAGGATAAATAAAACAGGAAAGATATCATCTTGAAAACATTCTTTAGTCTAGACTTCTTTCCTTTGATTCCAAAATATAAAGAAAGTTTTAATCATGTAATGTCATTAGGGATTTTAATGAAATATGATCGATGTTACACATTTTTGAAGGCTTTGATAATCAAAAGAGAAAGAAAACCAGAAAACATATATAAATCTATTTCATTTGTTTTCAAAGTATTAAGAAAGTTATATTCTTATGTAGTTATCAGTGATTTCAAGGAAATATGATCAACTACACAAGTTTTTGAAGGTTTTGAAAACATTAGAAAGTAGATTTAGAGAATAAAAACCCTAACATGCAACTCTTACATTACATGCTTGGATTCGATCACATCTAACATTCAAATAAAGATCCACCCATCATTGATTAGTTAAATCAATAATAAAAATCTAGCCTAACATGGATGAAATAATAAAATAGTAAATAAAAAGAGAAAGCAAAAAGAAAATGAACTCCATTAATGAAATGCAAAATGAACTTACAATATGTTGAAGTATTCATGAACATGAATCCATGAAATGAAGCCAAAGAAATCTCTCTAAACTAACCTATACTAATAAAAAACTAAATTTGAAAATACAGATAAGAAAAAGCCCCCTTTACAGCAGTCAAAGCTACATATATATAGTAGAGATGAAAAACCCTAAAAATATAGCTCATCCGTGCAAATCAACCTACTATGGTCCAGACAACCCATGGGGGTGTTTGGACCACAATGTTCATCTTCACTTCGTGTGTTGCTTTTGACAATTTTCTGTTTTCAATTTCCAATGTAATTTTGACCTTGAACACAATGGATTCAGGTTTAGCTAAAACATAAAATTGTAGCCTTTTGAGTTTTCTTTCCAACGCAAAAAAGAATCAAGTTAATTAGAGTTGTGAGCCAAAAGATATGGCCAAAATACTAATAGGGTGTCGTGCTAAATCATCTAAAGAATTCTGAATTGTACAACTTTGTAAGCTAATTTCGGGGTAAATGGAGACATCTTTTGGACTTGGACTCTTCATGAAAGTTGTAGCTAAGAATGTTTACTTGATTTTGGGCCTTTGAATCACCTCAATTGGATCTTAGAAGCTTAAGATATGCCTCAAATCCTATAGCGATTAGGATTTGTCTAGCTTTCCAGCCTTGAATTTTATGTAATCTTTCAAGGCCCAGATGAACTCGAATTTTGTCCATGTTAGCTTTTTGAAAAGCTTGGGATGTCAACTATAACTTTGCTGAAGACCACTTTTAATTTCTGAAACTCCTTCTACATCAAAATTGGGCATGTATCTTGTTCCAACAAGCTATTTTGGTGTATTTTCTATTAAAACCTGCATAAATGAACAAAATAACGTAAATAAATAAAATTAAACTAAAATAAACATATTAAAACATAGATTATCAGAATTAGCATAAAAATCAAGGTATATGATTGCACTTTTTAAGTGTAATTAGGAATCTCACTCTTAGGATGCATTTTATGCAAGAAAGATTCAGTGCCTTGCACTCAATCCTAAGAAGGACTTTGTTTTCCTAGAAAACTTTGCTCTATTTAGTCCAAACTATTTTGGTAAGGAGCCTTGTTCTTGAGCCTAGTTCTATCTAGTCGAGTAAGGAGCCTAGCTCTATCTAATCTTCTGAGCTTCACCACTTGCGCTCAACCTTAAGCATCTAAATCCTAGATTTAAGTAACAAAACCGCATCTAAGTCTATGCCTAACACCTAATCTCAAAAAAGAAACCTTGTTCTTAAACTAGTCATCTAGGTTTGGAATTTTACAGTTGACCTTAGGCATCTAAATCTTTGATTCTAGATAACAAACTGACATCTGAGCCTGTGCCTAGCACCTGACTTTAGAAAGGAAACCTAGTTTCCAAACCAATCATCGAAGTTTTTTCATCTTACGCTTAGCCTCAGGCATCTAAATCCTACATTTAACATGCGAATTCAAGTAACGGGTTTCATTATTAGGTTAGAAGAATTTACACCTTTGCACTTTTCTTCTAGATTGGAGCTTTATTTTTGAACTATTGTTTGATCTTTGTTTTTTAGTTGATCTTTGAGTCCATGCTTTACACTCGACTCTATGAAGAAAGCCTTGCTCTTTGGTTGTTGGTGGTCCCATGCCTTACACCAAACGTCAATGAGAAGGAAGCCAACCTCCTGAGTTGGTGTGTTCATGTTCTATTTCATGCAGTTTCATCGTGATGATTGTTAAGGTCACTATTAGGTGCCTATAAGAGGTGCATTATCATGTGTATGATTTTAGGGTGTTTAATTTTGAAAATTCTTGATTTTTAAAAATTTGTTTGGGAGTTTAAAAACCAGTGTTGTGACCATGTGTCGTTTTGGATTGTGAACAAAGTTATGTGCAATTAATGAATACAATTGAGATAATGTGCAATGTTTCAAAATTTCAGTTATATAAAATGAATAAATATAGATGAATGACTCTAGCATGCAAAAGGGTGTGCACTATATGTTTGATTTGAAAATGAAATTTACAAGGTGTGTGACTCACTTAATGTGGTAGAATGACTGCTTGTGCACTATTTTGAATATTGTTCATTCTGTGAATGGCTTTACTATTGAAATGTTTAATGAGGTAAAAATAATATTTGTAGTTTCATCAGGAGACTTGGTCATTGAGTAAAGTTTCTATTCCCTCAAGGGTTTCTTTGCTTAAGGAGCTTTTGGATTAATAGACCATTATTCATTGGCAAGGTTTTGCATTTGGTTAGAAAGTCATTGGTTTGAATTGAGGAGTATGGTGTTGATTGGTCAAAATTTTGGTTTATCTTGGTTGATCATGGTATGTAAGGAATAAATTGCCCCTAGCCTATGAGACCTCCTCACTAAGTGGCCATTGCCAATCAAAGAGGACTTTGATTTTGGTTGTAATATAGGTCTGGTTGAGGGTTTGAAGGAAAAGAGGAATGTCTAGGCTCAAATTCCTATTTCTTACTTGGGTAAAATTACTAAGGATCATCTATAAGGTCTTGTACTTGAGCATACGTCCTTTTGTTGTGGGAAGCACATTGAGTGCCTTTGATGGATGCATTTAAACAAAGTTGTCAGCTTCAATCCAGGAAGACTTTATTTGGACTGTAATTTAGGCCCCGGGTTCAAGGGTTTGAAGAAAAGAGGGATATTTTATAGTAAAATTTTATTCTTTTGGATTTAAGTGATCCAAAGGTCGTCTAATTCTTCATTTGATAAACCAGCATAATCCGTTGTTCTTGATGCTTGAGAGCTAAAGATTGGTCATTGCTTGCTTTCCTCCTTTTGATGCTTTTGAGTCTTCAATGATATTTGTGCATCTACTTTGCTTTTGCTTTAACTCTGGTTTTTACTCGATTTTATCCCTTGCACTCCGAGCTTTCTTTCTTTTTTTTTTTGTATTGATTCTAGCCCTTTCTCTTTATACGACCTAGCTCGTTTTATTCTCTTTCATTACTCCAATGTGGAGGACAACCTCTAGGGGTTTATAATAAAAGTATATGAACCAGCTCTACGGGTTTGCAAGGTATTAGATTTTCCAAATCTAAAGATAATAGAAATGATGGCCTCTCTTCATTTTGAATTTGACTGCTTTGCTCAAATAAACCACCTTGGGATTGTGTTGACACCTTTTCTTGAGTTGAGTTGACTAGTCTCGCCATAATAATGAGACAATCATTTTGACGAAGGATACCCCTAGTGTCAGAATCGGCTCACTTATACCCCATGACCAAAGTAATTTTCTAATGTCTCCTTTGCATTCTTGACCCCTTGAGCTAAGGCCAACTCTATTGATGTGTATGGTAGAGGCAAAGGTGTTTGTTGTTGAGGTAGGATCCTACTGGGATGGATTTGTAAAGGCTAAGGATTTGCATTAGAGAGCACAGATGGCATGCTAGAGTTGGATATCAGATAGGTTGAATGTTGTGGTAACAAAGGAGTGGAGGAAATAAAAGGTTTGCTGGAAATTAGAAGTTTGGGCTAATAGGATGCCTCATACTTTGTGTACTAGTTAGTGTTTTTTGGCTTAAAGGTTTGGGGTGCTTGGAAGTGAGCAGACAGTATCTGGCTATGTTGAGGGTTAGGGATAAAGGTTAATGCCTGATTGAGAGCCAAGGTTAGGTTGACGATCTATTGGTCTTTTGCGAGTGAGGTTTGAAGGTTTGATAGAGGGATTGTCACTCTAAGGCCGATGGAAAGTAAGGTCCCAAATAAAGATGGGATGGATATGTTTGGCAAACCACTAGTAGTAGAGGTGGTCATGGTTGGAGGAATGCCAATAGTGGTATTGTTGGGAGTGAGGATGGTAGTGAAAGCTAGGAATGGTTGTAGCTGGCTTATTTATTCTAATGTAGCTAGGGTGGGCACTTGAGTTCCGAAGGTAACAACACTAAAAACTTTGGTTGGAGATGTATTAACACCCCAAATTTGTCCCCTCTTTTAATGTTTATAGTATTTAATACTTTTAGTTGAATGGTGCTTTGCTGATTAAGTTTTCTTAATTGTTGGATATGTTAAAGTGCCAAAATTTGATAGAAAGCAAGCAATTAGTAAAACAACAGTTCCACCCCTGGAGCTAAGAAGAAGACAAACTGAAGATGCAAACTAAGGCAGAAGGCCACCAGACTGCACAAACATGCTTAAGACATTAAGCAAACAACTCCAGCATCAATAGAAGAACTAAAGTCTAGCGTTAAGGGTCAATTTGGTCCAGAAGTCAAGAAGGGCCTCTACTGATGCATCCGAAGGATGACATCAATTGGAATGCCCAAATCAAGCCAGAAAGGCATAAAAAGATACATATATTCCCATAACATGTCATAAAATGCAAAGGCATGCTCAGAGCAGCCAAAAGGCCCTTCCAGGGGTCATTTGAGCTCCACCAACTCAAAATAGCTCTTATCGATGAGAAGGAAGCTACTGGCATCCTAAACATAATTTGAGCATCTAGATGAGGTCGAAATGCCTTGAAATTGCACAAAAATAGTAAGGGTTTGTTCCCTAAGGTAGGTATAGCTGAGTTTGACCAAGTCAAACCTTAGGAAGTCTCTCTACTGATTTATTTGCAAAATTTGTTAATTTTTTATAAATTCATAAAAGTGTCCCAGAGTCTTGCCGGTGGCATTTTTGGATTTCTCATACGCAATAATGATAGAAGGAGTTAACTGGGGGGTGCCTTTAAGGGTTAGGCCAAAGGATTGCCTAGCTTTGCCTCTGTTTTAGCCTGTTTCAGAGTCGCAACTTTCAAATAGACCTAATTTGGTTCTAGAGAATCCAATTTAAACCAAAATTTGACCTAATTGGTTTAATTCTCTCCAAAAAGTGCCTAGGACATCCCAGAAGCTCACAAAAACTGCGCCAAAGACCTTAGAATCACCCGAACCTTTGCAGGTGAAACTCAAACTTTGTAAAACATGGCCTAATCCAGGGGCTCAAGCTAAACCAGCCCGTAAATCCTTCTTACTGCTAAACACCTTGCCAAATAGGTGTTTGGCAAACTTTTCTACATTCTTTGATTTGCAAACTTGCTTGCCCTCTTTATTTTTGCAAACTAATTTGCCCTTTTTGCTTTTATAAACCTTTTTGCATATCTTGTTAGCAAAGAAGGTTGAAAAATAGATTTTTGTAAGGATTTTTGCATACTTTGTTATGCTCACTTGTTTGCAAATTTAGGTTTTGTAGCGTTCTTTATAAATTCAATGTTTACAAACTAGTTTGCCTTCTTTTGTTTTTTCAAACTTGTTTGCCTATCTCCTTTAGCAAAGAAGCTTGCAAAACAGATTTTGCAAAGTTTTTTGCACCCTTTATCATTTCAAACTTTTTTGCAAAATTAGGTTTTGCAAAGTTGATTGGAAATTCAAAGTTTACAAACTTTTTGGCACCAAAAACTTCCATAAATAGAGGGCATGCCCTCTCATTTTCTCCATCCCTCATCCACCTCCTCTTCCTCTCCCTTGTATCTAGCCACCAAGAGGAGTCTCTAAAGAGTTTGGGAGGAATTTCAAGCTTTTCTCTTTAGAGTTCAAGTTTGGTGTAACTTTATTTCCTTAGAAAATTTTTCTATCTTCTAATTAATTTGTTTACATAATTAGAATAGGATTGTTTTAATTATGTAAATATAATTCATTGTCAATAAGAGGTATTCGGATCATAATTCAAGAGGGTCATGCCTGATGTATGTTATTGAGTGGATATACCCAAGATAATTTTGCAAAATTCAAACATCATTCATATATCATGATATCATACTAACATTCCATATCATGCTATTATATCATTTTACCATGCCATACCATCACATTACCATGCTCGATATCATATTCGTCATGCCACGTCATATATGCCATGTTATACCATGCCACTATCATCTTATTCCATGCTCATGTGTCAAATTGCTATGCAACACCACATATTGCCATACTATGCTATGTAATACCATGCCATGATCATGTTATTCCATGTTGTCAGGCTCACTTATCATCCCGCATCATGATATGACATACTCAGATATCATTTACCATGTAGCACATACTTTGAAATGTCATGTTTGTATACACTGACACATGCCTTGATATGTTAGAACACATTCAACATGCCTGCCTCTGATCAAAGAAACTGCATCGCTCACATCACCTTAGGCTCCTAAGCCTTTCACCTAAACTTGATTATCATCCTTAGGAACTAAGCTATTTTTCTGATAGAAACTCACTCACCAGCGCTAAGCGCATCCATGGAAGTTGAGCTCTTCATCAGAGTGAAGCCCCTTCCTCTAGTTAGGCACCATGCATTAACTGTTCTCTCCTTATCTAGAACCAAGATCCTTTTCTTCCTTTAGTCTGGTGCCAGGTGACAATAATCTCTTTATTTGGAGCCAAGCTCTTTTCTTTCTCTAATTAGGATCCAAGTGCCAACTATCTCTTGGTCTGGAGCTAAGCTCCTTTCCTTCCCTAGTTAGGCGCTAAGCGCCAACTATTCACTTGTCACGCCCTGGGTCTCATGACCCGAGGGGTGAGTGATAAACACACACAACATGCACTAACATAACTAGCCATGTGATTAGTATGCATTATTGTACAATTATATATATATTGAGCATGCTAATTATGAATTTATAGTTATTATTGGCGATGTGTTAGCGTGATTATCTCATTTCCATGCATTCTTGGTGTGTGTATATTTCAAGTGATATAATATGGTGTTTTTGGCCCAAACAACACCAAGGTTACATGTGAGGAGGAGCCAAGGTAAGCCAAAATAAAAAAAGTGCAAGAAAAGTCCAAAGACTCCCAAGACTTCTTCAACTTCCCAAGAGCCATCCCAAGGCATAAGATCAACTACCATGGGTGCCAAGGAGAAGGAAGTTTTGAAGTTCAAACTAGTTGAAGTGATGTGCGGTTGAGTTCCAGCTCAACATCCTCTCAGTTTTCCAGCCATAACTTTTTCGTCACAACTCGAAATGGTGCCATTCTTTTTGGGTTAGAAACAAGACTTGAAGGGCTACAACTTTCGTGTTTTAGCCAAAGCCCAAATCAATCATCTTGAGGGTCAAAAGCACACCGAAAGTCAGGGACAGAAAGTTGTCAAAGAAGAATTATTTACTGTAGTTGTAGATGGGCGCCTCACCTAGACCCATGGGCGCCCCTGAGGACCCTTGGGCACCCCACTCTTCATCAAGTGGGCGCCCACAGAGAGGGAGTTCTGACTGCTATTTTTAGCTATCTCTTTGAGGACTTCATCAAACACTTGTACCATGGGCGCCCATGAGGACTCTTCCAGCACAAGTTTAGAATAAGTTTGAGCTGTATTTTTACCTTTATGCCCTTGTAATATACGTTGATATAAAAGGTTGAAAATCTGATATTGGGAGGTGGAAAAGAAGAAACCTTATGCACTTCTTCTCTTTTCTTAGTTTAGTTTAGATTAGGGTTGAGATTTTGCTTTTCGCTTTGGATTTTTCAAGCTTGATTTTGCCTTCACAATAAGATTCATGTGTAAGTTCTATTTGTTAGTTCGTTTTTAATAAGAATTTCATGTTCTCTGTGCTTTGTCTTTAAGGTTCGCTTCATAGTGTTTCATAGCCTTAATTTGGATTGATTTGCTTTTGAAATTGTTTTAAACCTTCTTAATCTATTTTGTTCTTGTGTTTTGTTGCATGATGAAGATGTTTTTCCTTTCGAATTGCTTTGTTCATGCTTTTGCAATGTTAGGCTAGGGTTTTTCTTGGTTTTAACCTAGGAATGTAATCAAATCGAAGGAGTTGAATTCGGATAGTTCGAACTGAAATTTGTTTATCATCTTTTGAATAAAAATGTAAGGATCATAATCCTAGATTAATTTTCGAAAATGAATCACCCCTGATAAAGTTGAACTTCGGTTACAATCGTGTAAATCAAAGGTCAATTCCATGTCCCAGTGATTTCGAACTTGATTTCAAAACCCTAGATTAGCGATCTCCTTACGAAAAAAGGTTTTTGGTTGTTAAATCTTCTGACCTAATATTATAGGTGTAAGAATTAGGTTGTGTTAATTATATATCTGAATTCAACCCTTCGAGGACATTACAGGATTAGGTTAAAGCCAAGTGTTTCAATTAACATAGTTTGCTTAAGTCTAATTCGCGTAGTTTGTTAAAGTTTTCATCTTCGTGTTTTTGTTTTTCGTTTAAATTGTGTTTGCAATTTTCAAACCATCATTACAATTCCCTATTTGAAAACTCCAAAAAATATTTTCATCTTTTCTTTTCAAGATTTTCGCAAGTGTTTTCAAAACCAAGTTCTCCAAAGATTTAGTCACACCCTTACTCCTTGTGGAAGATGACCTAGGACTCACCTAAACTAAACTCAACCGACCTCTTATACTTGAGAGTGAGCCACTACCAAATTAGAGAGCGGTCACCATGATCAGAGCAACGCAACATCAACGATTGAGCCCAAGACATAATATAAGATAACACAAGTCAACCTTAACTGTTGCCAGGTCACTAACCACTACAGGTTCCATTCCCAAATTAAGTAGCTTAGGCCTTAAGGCCATTACAACCAAATCGAAAAAGTCTATCAAAGTACAACATTACAAATTCCAAAAGAAATTTAAGCTAGATGACCCAGAGCTTTGCTAAGCTTGGTAGGGCTCATGCACAACCTCCTAGTCCAACCCCATTAGTCCACTTGATTATTATTGCTTGTACCTGCATCAAAGTCTGTAGGGACGTGAGCATGAGTCCACTTATGCCCATGATATCTCAAACAAACATATATGATATGCAATCTAACCATGCAATGCATCTCAAGTATGGTTAATCATTTTAACATTTTCTATATTCATAACATTACATTATCATAACCAATAGCCAAACTAGGTGGAAACATATACTCGTGCAATAATGTCAAAGTTTAAGATTTCAATTTCGGTTAATGTTTATGTTACGCAATACAAACTTCAATTCCATTCACATTCCAACACTACTTCATCATTCAAATCTCATTCAATCAAAAAATCGTATTCACATCATCATCCATTCATCATCACATTACACAACCATAACCAAACAAGTCATCGGGGGATGGGTGCATACCTATTATCGTCTTTTATGGGCCAATACCCAACGAAAATGATAAATTAACGTCGTCGTTTAGGATCACTGTCCAGGGCCACGAGGAGCCAAAACATACACAATGTTGTGGGCTACTAACCCACTGGCATTGACACCAAACCCTGCGCAGGTTCCGGGACTCTCAACCCGAGGGTACTCTCTAACCCTTCCTATTTCTGCACCCCACCACGGCCCCTGGCATATAACCAATCATTCATCACATTCAATACTCTTTGATCACAATTCACATTCATCACCATAAATTTTCCAACACACATTACCACATTCCATTTCATCATGGAACACAACTCATTTCATTTATTCATTTCATTTAATCCAAGCCTCATTTAATTTCCATCACTTATTAACAAAAGTTCACATTCAATATTATGAACATGAGTTCCCTTTTGTCAAGTCACATTTTATTTAATCTATCACAAGTTCACATGCTTCACATTTAGTTTACAACATGACACATTCACAATCGATTCAATTAAGACACTCATCTCCAAGTAATCTTCCAACTCATGCCATTTAAAGTGACATTCACTTACCTTTACAAATTTAATCCCATAGGTTTAAGATAATCAATCCTTAATCACTTTTTAAAGGTCATATCCATTTCAAAATCCAATAAATTAATCAAGTAAAAGTTTCACATAAAAACATGTTACCAACTCTTTCATATGCCCAAAGTAGAAGGCTAAACTAAACAATGTCAGAAAAGTGACCTTGGCTCGGTGGCCGCCCAAGTTGACACACATCCGTGTGCCCAAGGGGCTTGGGCACCCACACCTTGTGCGCCCAAGGGCTTGGGTGCCCGACTACGTCCCCTTCGTGCTCCCACAGCTTAGGTCAAGTTCCGGGTCTCAGACTCTATTTTCTAGTTTTATGGTTTTCCACCCTTGGGACCTCAAATAGACTAAGTTAATGTAAAAATACTTAAAGTTTCAAGTTTCTAACATCAACACAAGGATCTTAGACACCCAACAAAATAAAAAATTTGAGTTTCATTAACTACAAGTCAAGTTATGGATCAAAACACTACTTTCACTCTCTCAACCTATACATATATATATACATGTGTATAACTCCCGTTTTCTTCCATACACGAAAGCAACACTTAAAAGAGGATTTTCTAATGGTAATCTACTCCTTGTTACACAACACATATGTAAGAATGAGGCATTAAATCACTACCTCAAATGGCAAGAAGATGGATTAACAAAAAGGTGTCTTGAACTTCCAAACCCTCAAACTTTGATGGACTTAATCTTCTTCCTCCTTGATCAAAACTACAAATAAATTACATAGAAAGGTTTCTTAAGGTTTTAATCACAATCTTCCAAAAGGAATATGGGTTTCATGAAGGGTAGAAGGACCTACCTTGAAATCCCTACTCGGTTCCTTCTTTGTTCTCCTTTGCTTTTCCTTTGCTTCTCCACTGATTTCCTCTCCTCCAAGCTACTTCTCTCTCTCTCTCTTGCATCAAATCAACTAAATATATATATATATATAATCAATATTTTAAGTCCCTCAACAGTAATCTTTAGGTTTCCCATCACCCCTAGCTAGGTATAGGTATTAATAGGGTGAGGCTTGGCTGAAAATTGCAGAGCAACACTTGTCTGTCAAATCCACTGTGCCTTGGGCACCCAAGTTCTTCTCAGGTGGGCGCCCAAGGTTCCCCCATTTCCCAGCACTTGGCTAAAATGTCACCTTTGACTACATAACCCATTTCCTTCAAAGTTCTCAACTCTAAACACCATTAATGACCCATACCATTAAATTAACATACCTTAACTTCCAAAATACATCAAAAACCATATACTTACATTAATACAAGTCCGGGGTATTACAACACTTATCTAGGGCAAAGCTCCTTTCATTTGCTAATTAGGTGCCAAGCACCAACTCTCTCCTTTTCTAGAGCCAAGCTTCTTTCTTTCCCATAGTTAGATGCCAAGCACCAACTATCCCTATGTTTGGAGCCAAGCTCTTTTTCTTCCTTAGCTAGGCGTCAAGTGTGAATTAAATCCTTATCTACAACCAAGCTCCTCTTGTTCCTTAATTAGGCACCGGGTGCCAACTATCTCCTTATCTGGAGCCAAGCTCCTTTTTTTTTCTAGTTAAGCGCTAAGAGATGTTGGGATGTATGCCCTAAAGTCATATATTAAATGATGAATTGATTTTATTTTAGTAAAGAATTATTATTTAGTTTATCTAAAGTTTTTTTTATTATATATGGATGCATATATTTCATGTGATGAATGTAATCCTTGATTGATTAATGAACTTTATTCATGTGCATAAAAGTGTTTCATACATAGGAGATATGAATCTAAGTATTAATCAATCTAGATTTGTTCAGAATCAGTGTTGAGATGGGGACATTTCAACTGAAAGATTGTAACATTTTAGATTTCTATATGATAGAATGATTTATCTCAATCATTAGAGTAGTGGACTTTGAATCTAAAGTGTTGGTGTGAATGACACTAAACAGGACAATGATAAGAAACACATCTAAGCTATCCTATCCACATTGATGTATTTCTTATGTTCACTTTAAGCAAATGCCCTAAATCCTGAGATAGTGATGGACACTATTTTATGTAATGATGACTTTAATTCATTAGGAGTGGGGCTGATTATCATTAGGCCAACACCTCAGTGTTTTGGGAAATCATTACATAAAACTAGGGAACATACACTATCAAGATGGAATCTACAATCTCATTTGAGATAGGATATTATTCATCTTAAGAATATTAACTAATCATTAAATCCGGATCCATTCGTCTTAATAATATGTTATTAAGATGGTGACCAACACAAAATGATTAGAATAATAGTTCTTAGAATATGGAGGGAGGTATCAATTAGAATTGGATAGCTTCTTAATTCTAATTGTCTCAATATTTAGTGGAGGGGCTCAATTGCAGAACTAAAGAGTGAATAAGGTGTTCTTTGAAATTATTTTAATAAATTGGGGTTGTAGTTCAATTATACCTTTTTAGTGGAGTAAGCTATAATTATTGGGGGATGTATTCATAATTATGAGATAATTATGGGTAATTTCCTAATTATCCAACTTAAGTTTATTTGCACCTAGGTCCTCTGCTCTTGCCTATATAAAGGATCAGTCTATTAGGTTGCCCACACAACCCTAGACATCAGAAAACCCTGAGAAGATCCTAATAGGAGAAAGAGTGGAAAACCTAGGTGTCTTAACCGTCAGAAAAAGAAAAGTTCAAGAAACCAAGATCAAATCAAAAATAACAAAAGGTTAGTTTTGTTTATTAATTTAATTTTGCTTTTGTATTTTGAATACAATTATATAAAGAAGTTAATAATTTTTCATGCATGATCGATCTGATATTTTTTTTAAAACCTATTCCGCTGCGTTCTTGATCCAACAATTGGTATCAAAGCGGTCTTGCATGATTCTTTATAACTTCTTATTTGTTCATGGAATTAAATTAAGTTTTAATTTATTTATGTGAGTTGTATTGATTAATTACTGTCCAGAATATTAATTAAAATTAGAGTTTAGTTAATATGAGAGGAGAAAGAAATCCTCAACAAGAACGGGTTTGTTGAATATTTTTTTTATTTGGCCAAAGAGTTGGACACAAAAAAAGGGTTTTTCTGTTTTTTTTATTTTAATTATTTTTTGAAATTGTTTCTAAAAAAAAAATTCCAGTGGCCATGAAGGATTTGCTGGAATCCTAATCCTATGGGAGGAAGGATGTGGTGTCTTGCACAATCCCAAAAGATTTGGAATTCTAGCGCATTACCCGCATAGGAATCAAGGTTTGGAAAGGTTTCCTTTTGTGAGTTTTGATTCTGCGCTTCTCGGTGCACCATAACTGATGTACACAGCTGGCAGCAAGGCTTCCAAGTGCTGGAATTAGACTAAGGCTCTGTTTGTCTGTCGGTTTTTCTAAAAACTGCGTTATTTGGCCGTTTGGCATAAAATAAATTTTTTTTGAACCCAATTTTTTTCTGTAACCCTCTAACAACCTAAACAATATTTTTAAAAATTAAAATTCAATTTTTAAATATTTTAAATATTTTTAAAATTATAGGTTATTTAAAAGTTTTGAAAGTAAGGTTTTTTGCTCAAAACGAAGCCAAGTTCTTTCCTAATTTTTTTTTCTCTAGTTCTGGACATTCTTTAATGTATGATTAAAGATTTGCAATTAATTAATATAAAGTTAGGAATTAATAATTGTTATTAACTTTACATAATAATTCATGTGTTACAATTTTATTATCGTTTAAAATTGTTTGGTTATGAATGGTTATATATGTTTGTTATAAATGTGACATGGGGATCTCTCTTTTGGTTGGTCAATAGGAAAATATTGTATAAATTTATGTGGAAGACTTGTACAGGGCAGTAAACCTGGTTTTCCCGTGAAAGGGCTGGTTTATTGGTTTCCCTATTTCTTCCTTTATTTTTTTTATTTTTCTCTTCCAACTATTTAGAAATTATGTACGCCGATTCATGGGCATAGGCATTATGCAATTTTTGAATGTTGAAGAAACGAAGAGGAAGAAGGAGACCAAGGAGGCTGAGTTCAACCTTATGTTATAGATTTTGTATAGATTTTCTATTGTAGACCGAAAACCAAAAGAGAGATGTTGTTTACGTTTATGCATATTTATACTGTGTGCAATGTTATTATATTTGATAATATACATGTTGTGTATGCATGCTAAAAAAACACTTTTTTAAAATCCATGAACTTGAAAAGGAAAAATCATTCATAACTTGCTTTGAAATTTTGTAAAAGAAAGTCTTTTTCAAAATTAAATTTTATTTTTTGAAAATAAAAGAAAGCAAAACATGAATAATAAATTTTAAAGTATCCTCAAATTTAAAATTCAAGTGTTGGTCTTCCATTATCAGTTCATAGTAAGATGAGAATAAGCATCTCGAGTCATCTTTGAGTGACCATTCCCCACGGAAGGTGCTTATTCTCATTGGTTAGAAGATTGAATCTCTTAGGATAAGGATGACTGAGACGGTGTGAGGATGATTCTCCCCACGAGAACACTTGCTTACAACGGTTGTCTTTCATTCGAGATAATGGTATGCACTTGATCAAGAGGAAAATAACTGTTGTCCCCACGACTTAGTTATTTTACTTTTGAAGACCAAATGGAGGGTATTATAATATCATATGGTATGAGATGCCTAGTTGATATTGTAAAGGATATCATCCTCTTAATCATATAGGTGGCAGTTGACTTCCCTATGAAGCATGTTATTTATATGGATTAAGTCCCTTTGTATTTATTTATAGTGTCTTGAGGATAGCACTATTAGATAATGAAGAGCAAAATTATATTTTTTTTTTGTTTGCATCCATACTTAATATCTTTTTTTTTTATTTTTTATCAGATTTAATCATTTAATCCTCTCTCTATTATACTCAATCAAAACAAGCTCACTAGGCCCAATTATATTGATCTGAAGGGTACAAATATGTTCTTACCACTGAATGTCTAATATTACCAAATGAAGGTGCATCTCAAGAGGAGCGTGATTGTCACGCAAAATGGGTGAAGGCTAATGAGATGGCTCGGTGTTATATTCTAGCATCGATGTCCAATGTCTTACAACATCAACACCAGAACATGGCTACTGCTTATGATATCATGTTCAACCTCAAGGAGATGTTTGGGGAACAGAGCAGGCCTGCTAGGTAGACTACCATGAGAATATTTTTGAACATTAAGATGGCTAAAGGAACTCCAGTAGAAGAACATGTTTTAAAAATGATGAATTATGTAAACATACTAGAGGTCCTTGGGGCAAAAATTGATGGTGAGTCCCAAATTGATATCATCCTTGAGTCGATGCCAGACTCTTTTCACCAGTTCAAGTTAAATGTTAACATGAACAAGCTTGGGTTTTCATTAGCAGAGCTTCTTAATGCTCTGAAAGCAGCAAAGGGTATTATCAATAGCAATCCTAGTGTTCATCTTGCTGCAGCTTCTTCTTCTAAGCCTAAGCATAAAGGCAAAGGAAAGGGAAAGAAGAAAACTGGTCCCAAAGGCACCAAGGATGTTGGTACTATCCCAATTATGAACAAATGGAACAAAAAAATAGCAAATGACAAGCCAAAAAGAAAATGTTTCCACTACGGTGTGGAAAGACATTGGAAGAGGAACTGTCCTACCTATCTAGCACAGAAGCGTGCAGGTATACCTGAATCACTTGTTATTGAAGTAAGCTTTTTAGCGGGTACTTCATATTCTTGGTGTATAGACTCTAGAGCAACTAATCACATTTGTAATTCGTTGCATGGGTTTTAATAAACCAAGAGGCTAAGTGATGGAGAGGTTTGCTTGCACCTTGGTGATGGCTCCAAGATTGCTGCTATTTCAATTAGAGTAGTTAAATTATTTTTTAATGATAAAATCTTAGTTTTAGAAAATTACCTTTATGTACCTAGCATTAAAAGAAATCTATTTTCAGTTTCTTGTTTGATTAAAAAAGGATATTCAATTGTTTTAACTCTTCAGTAACTATTAAATTAAATGGTTCTTTTATTTGCTCTGGTACATTGACAAATGGCTTATATTTGATTACTCCACAAATGAATGAGATTCGTGACATAGAAAGCAGCAATACACAACCATCATCATTGTCATTTATTTCACCAAATCTTAAAAGAAAAGTTTCTTCAAGTAATCCAACATATCTTTGGCATTTGAGACTTGGTCATGTTAATCTGAATAGGATAACAAGGTTGGTAAAAGAAGGTACTTTATCTTCATTAGCAGTGGAGCCATTAGCAACTTGTGTATCCTGCTTAGAGGGTAAAATGACCAAGAGAACCTTTTTTGCAAAAGGGAACAGAGCTAAAGAGTTATTAGAGTTAGCTCACACAGATGTGTGCGGACCTCTGAATGTCAGAGCTCGGGGAGTTTATGAGTATTTCATCACTTTCATAGATGATTACTCTAGGTATGGTTATGTTTATCTATTGCATCATAAGTTTGAAGCTTTTGAAAAGATCAAAGAGTTTCAAGCTGAGGTAGAAAAGCAATTGGATAAGAACATAAAGTCACTTAGATCTAATCGAGGTGGTGAGTATCTCTCCAGTGACTTCAATAAATACTTGTTGGATAATAGGATTATATTTCAGTTGTCTGCACCAAGCACGCCTCTGCAGAATGGTGTAGCTGAGAGAAGAAATAGGACTCTTTTAGATATGGTTTGATCAATGATAAGTTATTCTGATCTGCCTATATTCCTTTGGGGATACGCCTTAGAAACAGCTATGTATATTCTAAACTCTATTCCAACTAAGTCTACCTCTGAGACTCCCACTAAGTTGTAGACTGGATAATGTCGCAGTTTGCAACACTGTAGGATATGGGGCTCCCCTGCATACATGTTGAAGGGCAAGACTGGTAAGTTGGAATCGAGATTAGAATTGAGCTATTTCATAGGGTATCCAAAAGGAACAAAAGATTGGCTATTCTATAATCCTAGGGAGCAGAAGGTGTTCGTTAGCACAAATGCTGTCTTCCTAGAAGATGATTATATTATGGACCAAAAAAAAAAAACTAAAGGCAGAGTTAAGCTAGATGAGATAGATAGTTCTCACCCACAGATCATTGACACAGCCCTTTCCCAGGATGCTTCACACACCACATCACCCAATTCTTTTAATCCACCAGAACCTCGTCGTAGTTGGAGAATTGTTAGGGTGCCTGACAGGTATATGTTCTTTATAGAAAATCTCCAAGGAGAACAACAACCTGATCCTTCAAATTATAATGAGACTATTTCTGATACGGATGCAAATTCTTGGCAAAAGGCTATGAAAGTTGAAATAGAGTCTATGTACTCCAATCAAGTCTGGGAACTTGTAAAACCACCTGTCAATATTAAACCTATTGGCTGTAAGTGGGTTTACAAAAGAAAGAGGGGATCAGATGGGTCTATTGAGACCTATAAGGCTAGGCTAGTGGCTAAAGGGTTTACTCAGAAAGAGGGCATCGACTATGAGGAAACTTTTTTGCTAGTTGCTATGCTTAATTCTATTCGTATCCTCTTATCCATTACGGCCTATCTTGATTATGAGATTTGGCAAATGGATGTCAAGACGGCATTTTTGAATTGCCATCTTGATGAAGACATCTATATGATGCAACCAGAAGGGTTCATAGCTAAAGGTCAAGAGCATATGGTATGCAAGTTGCATAAGTCTATTTATGGACTTAAGCAAGCATCTCGTAGTTGGAACATCTGCTTTGATCAAGCAATCAAATCATTTGGTTTTGATCAAAATCCAGATGAACCTTGTGTGTATAAGAAGTGCAGTGGGAGCGTGGTGATTTTTTCAGTCCTACATGTGAATGACATTTTACTTATTGGGAATGATATTGGTATGTTATCCACAGCTAAAATCTGGTTAGTGAAACAGTTTGATATGAAGGACTTGGGAGAGGCTAGCTACATCCTTGGGATTAAGCTTTTGCGAGATCATAAGAATAGGATGTTAGGCCTATCTCATACTGTATATATTGACAAGATACTAGTCAAGTATGCTATGCATAACTTCAAGAAGGGTATGGTACCTTTCCGGCATGGGGTGCCTCTGTCTAAGAGTCAGTGTCCTAAGACACCTTTAGAAGAGGAGCATATGAAAAAAGTCCCTTATGCTTCAGCGGTAGGGAGGCGCATGTATGCTATGCTATGTACTAGACCAGATATCTATTTTTCAGTGGGCATGGTTAGCCGGTATCAATCTAATCCTAGACCAGAACATTAGACTGCCATAAAGCATATCCTTAAGTACTTAAGAAAGACTAAAGATTATATGCTAGTTTATGGGGGTGGAAACCTAGTTCCTATTGGATACACTGATTCAAACTTCATGTTAGATAAGGATTCCCAAAAATCAACATCTGGTTATGTGTTTACCCTTGATGGAGGAGCTTTCAGTTGGAGAAGTATTAAACAACAATGTATTGCTGACTCTACCACTGAAACTATGTACATGGTAGCTTCAGAAGTGGCTAAAGAAGTAGTTTGGCTTAAGAAATGTCTTATGGAACTAAGAGTGGTACCACTAGCTAAGTCTCCTATTACGCTTTATTGTATTAATAGTGGGGCTGTAGCTCAATCTAAGGAGCCAAGAAACCACAAGGTTGGGAAACACATAGAAAAAAGTATCACTTAGTCAGAGACATTGTTCACAGAGGTGACATCATTGTGACAAAAATTGCATCAACAGATAATTTAGCCGATCCTTTTACCAAGGCCTTGCCTATAAAGGTTTTTGAGTCTCACGTTGATGGGATGGGGGTTAGATGTAATGGGTCAATGACTTAAATGCAAGTGGGAGTTTGTTGGGATGTATGCCCTAAAGTCATATATTAAATGATGAACTAATTTTATTTTAGCAAAGAATTATTATTTAGTTTATCTAAAGTTTTTTTTATTATTTATGGATGCATATATTTCATGTGATAAATGTAATCCTTGATTGATTAATGAACTTGATTCATGTGCATGAAAGTGTTTCATACACAGGAGATATGAATCTAAGTATTAATCAATCTAGATTTGTTCACAGTCAGTGTTGAGATGGGGACATTTTAACTGAAATATTGTAACATTTTAGATTTCTATATGATAGAATGATTTATCTCAATCATTAGAGTAGTGGACTTTGAATCTAAAGTGTTGGTGTGAAAGACACTAAACAGGACAATGATAAGAAACACATCTAAGCTATCCTATCCACATTGATGTATTTCTTATGTTCACTTTAAGCAAATGCCCTAAATCCTGAGATAGTGATGGACACTATTTTATGTAATGATGACTTTAATTCATTAGGAGTGAGGCTGATTATCATTAGGCCAACACCTCAGTGTTTTGGGAAATCATTACATAAAACTAGGGAACATACACTATCAAGATGGAATCTACAATCTCATTTGAGATAGGATATTATCCATATTAAGAATATTAACTAATCATTAAATCCGGATCCATTCGTCTTAATAATATGTTATTAAGATGGTGACCAACACAAAATGATTAGAATAATAGTTCTTAGAATATGGAGGGAGGTATCAATTAGAATTGGATAGCTTCTTAATTCTAATTGTCTCAATATTTAGTGGAGGGGCTCAATTGCAGAACTAAAGAGTGAATAAGGTGTTTTTTGAAATTATTTTAATAAATTGGGGTTGTAGTTCAATTATACCTTTTTAGTGGAGTAAGCTATAATTATTGGGGGATGTATTCATAATTATGAGATAATTATGGGTAATTTCCTAATTATCCAACTTAAGTTTATTTGCACCTAGGTCCTCTGCTCTTGCCTATATAAAGGATCAGTCTATTAGGTTGCCCACACAACCCTAGACATCAGAAAACCCTGAGAAGATCCTAATAGGAGAAAGAGTGGAAAACCTAGGTGTCTTAACCGTCAGAAAAAGAAAAGTTCAAGAAACCAAGATCAAATCAAAAATAACAAAAGGTTAGTTTTGTTTATTAATTTAATTTCGCTTTTGTATTTTGAATACAATTATATAAAGAAGTTTATAATTTTTCATGCATGATCGATCCGATATTTGTTTTTAAAACCTATTCCGCTGTGTTCATGATTCCAACAGAGCCAACTATCTATTTGACTAAAGCCAAGCCCTTTTTCTTCTCAAGTTAGATGCCAAGCGCCAACTATCTCCTTATCAAGAGCTTAGCTCATTTTCTTCCTCCAGTTAGGCACCAAATATTCGAGTACCAGGTGCTACAGCACTGAAGTAACCCATGCCATGCTCCAATGAAAAGCTCGAATGATCTTCAACAAAAGGGTACCTGTACGCAAAGCTTCATAGGTGACCGCATCTAACTAGTGCTTCTAAACTAACCCCTAAGTATAACGGTGTGCGGTGTAATTTTAACTCGGTGAGACCGAGGTCAAATTCACAAGAAACTTTCAAAATTGAACACTAGGGTTTTCTAAGTTCTTCTACCCTACTGGTTTTGTTTTAAAAAAAAGAAAACAAAAATTGATTTTGGGTTTTGAAAAGTTTTGATTTATTAACTACCAAATAAATAACCAAATTTCCATAATTAAATTAAACTAAAATAAAAATAATAACACTACGCATTCAAGATAATTTAAGATCTTGATTCAGCCTACAAATCTGGGTGAATGCCTTATTCTCAAGTTTGGATGTGATTATTATCTCAATTTACATCTCACGTTTAGGAAAAGTAAACCAGAAAGATTTCAAAGTGAAATCTTTAATTTCCAAAGCATGGTTTTAAACTCACGTTTAGGATAAATAAAACCAGAAAGATATCATCTTAAAAACAATTTTTGGTCCAGATTTCTTTTCTTTGATTTCAAAATATAAAGAAAGTTTTAATCATGTAACATCATCAGGGATTTTAACGAAATATGATTGAAGTTACACGTTTTCGAAGGCTTTAAAAATCAAAAGAGAAAGAAAATAAGAAAATATTTCTAAATCTATTTCGTTTGTTTTCAAAGTATTAAGAAAGTCATAATCGAGTGCAGTTACTAGTGATTTCAAGAAAATATGATCAACTACACAAGTTTTCGAAGGTTTTGAAAACATTAGAAAGTAGATTTAGAGAACAAGAATCCTAACATGCAACTTTTACGTTGTATGCTTGGATTTGATCACATCCAACATTCAAATAAAGATCCACCCAACATTGATGGGTTGAATCAATAATGAAAATGTAGTCTAACATGGATGAAATAATAAAACAATAAGTAAGAAAAGAGAAAGCGGAAAGAAAATAAATTTCATTAAATAAAACAAAATGCGTACCGTTCTTCGCAACGAATTAAACTCGAATCCAAAAGAAATTAATCCAAAAACTCTTTGAAAACTAAACTTAAAACTCTCTACACAAATCTATTTTAATGAAAAACTAACCTAAAAATTACAAAGAAAAGTGTTGGTAAGAAGTCCCCCCGAATGGCTGTACACGTTCTTATTTATAAGTAAGAAAGAAAACCTAAAAAATAACATAAATGTACAGATCAGCCTGCTGTGGTCCGGACCACCCGTGGGGGTGTTCGGACCACAGTGTACTTCCTCTTCAATTTGTGTCTTGCTTCTGATAGATTTCAATCCTCAATTTCTAATGCAATTTTGACCTTGAAGATGATGGATTCAGGCTTTAGCTAAAACATAAAATTTGTAGCCCTTCAAGTCTTTTTCAAACCCATAAAGAATGAGGTTAATTGGAGTTATGACCAAAAAGTTATGGTTAAAAAACTGACAAGGTGTCAAGCTGGAACTTCAGCTGCACGCCACTTCAACCATCTTGAACTTCGGGCCATTTTCTTTTCCTCAGCGGCCATGGTAACTGATCTCATTCATTGGGATGGCTCTTGGGATGTTGAGGAAGTCTTGAAAGTCATTGGACATATTGGCATTTTTGTCGTCAAGCTGTTTTCTCTATTCGTGTCAAGTGTTCGACGAAATGGTTCAAAAGACACCAAAGCCTATTCTTGCACTTCCTTACTTTGGCTTGCTTTGGCTCCGATCCTAACCACCTGTTGAGGTGTCTAGACCATAGTAGCTTCTTCAGTCTCTTCAATACTGCTTATTTTGATAATTTTTGGCTTTTCTCTGTATTTTGAAAACAAAATACCATAAATTACAAAACATAACTAAAACTTTAAAATTAATTGAATAAATGCATGATTTATGCTTTAAATTATGCTTTGTAATTACACTTTTCAAGTGTAATCACACCCCCCAACTTACTTATTGCTAGTCTCTAGCAATGAAAAGGAATCAAATCCTAGGACTAAAAGGCATAAACCAAACATTATCAACTTATTCAAAAATAAAGATATGTAAAGACTCAAATAAAAAGGGAGGTCCATTTTTGTAGAAAACACATGGCCACACTTAGCATGTGAGGCAAGGCCTTTAAGCCCCTAGGTTTCCCCTAGTGGACGAGTAAGGTCTAGTGAGGGTTTCAATGATGCTACTGATTACACTTGAAAAGTGTAATTACAAACTCCATATTGTGATACTTATTAATGCATTTGCATAGTTAAATTTGAAGTCTTGATGTTATTTTGTTACTTATATTTTTATCTTCTTAATTGTAGGGAAAAGGGCAAGAAGATCGAAGTTTATAGCTGTGAAAATGGCTTAGAAGACGAAGGAAAAGTCGTGGTTCAGACTTCACCTTGGATGGTTTAGACCATCCCAAAGACTTAACATGAAGGAGGAAAAGAAGTGGAGTAACCACTATTCTATGGTCCAGACCCCCTACCAGATGGTCCGGACCACAGTGAGCTTGTCTAGATTAATATTGGGGAGATGACCATTCTGTGGTCCGGACCCCCTACAAGATGGTCCGGACCATAGTGTTCGAGCATGCGTGGTCTTTTTAGGGTTTCTTTCAAACCTTTTTAAGAAACCTCGTACACGGCTGAATGTCAAAACTTCTTTTTCATATTTCCAGATACTTTGAGAGTTTTAGAATAGTTTTTTAGAGAGTTTTCAATTACTTGCGTTGTTTATGAAGATGTTCGATACTGGATTATTCATTGTTGTAGTAGTTATTCATTATTTTCTTTCAGAACAATTTTACGTGTAAGTTTGATTTCGTTTTGTTCTTTAATAATATGTTTTGTTTGCTTTGATTAATAGATCGATTGATTATGTGCATGTTTATTGTTTTTGATTCATTTAAAATGATGCTAGCGTAAAAACCCTAGTTCTTGATTTAATGAATCAAGGAACAGTAGTTCATGAAACACTATGGGATGTGTGTAGACCCTTCGCATGGGTTGCGAAACCTCATGCGTGGGGATCTACTATTTTTAAACCTCTTTTAACTTGTTTCGAAAACATTCAAAAACGAAAACCTCTAACCATATTCACTGAAATCACTGGCATTGGTTTTCAATTATCATTGATTAATACTTTTGAACAAATTAAAAGTAGGATTCAAGTTCAATTCTGATTTCGTTTGTTTGAAAAGACTTTCGAAAACAAAAGTTTTTAACCATATTCATTTGAAATCACTGGCACTAACTTTTGGATTTAAAATATTCTCAATATTTTTGAACAAACTCTTAATTCGGATCTGAACCTAGATAACCCATAGTGAAGTAGTGAACTACCTGGACTTAAAAGTTGAATCAAGAAACTGTTTAATATTGAATTTGTCATTCAATTTAGATTTCCGTGATATTTAATTTGCTTTGAAATTTAGATTAGTTCAATTGTTGAATTTTAAAAGTTCATCGAATTTCTTGAATTGACACTTAATTCATTTAGAACCTAAAACAGAAATTTGAATTGCTGAATCCTTTAAGTAGTAATTTAACTTTAAGTTTGAATTTCAATTCTGTGAAACCTTAGGATTTAGTTTCAATTGAATATCAGACCTCGTTTATATTTAAGTTTTGAATTCACTTATAACCTAGAAACTGAATAACATAGGCTCCCTATGAATTCGACCTCGACTCACTGAGTTTAATCTACGACTACCTTCTTGCACTTGAGAGGTAGAACCCACACATATTTTAGGGTCGGTCAAGTTTTTGGCGCCATTGCCGGGGAGCCAAAATTTAGTTTTAGGTTGTTTCTATTTTTTTTATTTTTATTTCTTTTTTTAGGTGAGTTTATTTTTCCTTGAAAAAAAAAATTGGAAGCTTAAAATTTTTGAAGTGTATGCAACTTAGATCAGGTAGGGTAATTGTAGTAGAACTTGAACCAGAAGACCTTCCCTACCTTCCTGAATCCTTTTCCACATATTCATATTCAACAGTTTCACTTACCACCTCATTCTTTCACTCAATGGCTGATTTAAGAGGGGAAGGTAGTGAACATAGGGATAATGATCCCTAAGAGGTTCCAGGTTTTAACCCTGTGAGGCAATCTACACCATCATGCATAGTCTTACCTTTAAATAGGGGAAACTTCATGGTTAGACCAGGAATCATCCAACTTTTACCTACTTTCCATGGTTTAGACTCTGAAAATCCCTATAACCATCTTAGAGAGTTTGAGGAAGTTAGTAACACTTGTGTCGAGCTTAATGCCAATGAGGATATAGTAGTCTTCAACTTTTCCCATTTTCCCTTAAGGACAAAGCCAAATCCTGGCTTTATTCCCTCCGTCCGTGTTCTATTAAGATGTGGCATGAAATGCAAACTGAGTTTCTAAATAAATACTTCCCAACTTAGAAAACTCAGCATTATAGGCGATAGATTACTACCTTTTCATGCAAATCTAATGAGAATTTCTGTCGGGCTTGGGAAAGGTTCAAGGACCTTTTAATGGCTTGTCCTCACCATGGTTTTGAGACATGGAGAATAGTGAGCATATTCCATAAATCTTTAACTCCTAGTCTTAAGCAATTAGTGTCTACCATGTGTAATGGAACTTTATTTGATAAGACGGCAGAGGACGCCATAGACTTCTTTGATATGGTAGTCGAAGATTCCAATGATTGGGAAATAGGACCTCCTTCATCTTCTGAGCATAGGAATCCCATACCTAGTGGTCAGTTGACATTAAGTGAGAGTGATGATTTGCGGGCTAGGATAGCTGCAATGTAACATAAGTTAGATTCTCTTGAGCTTAAGAATAAGGAGAAATTAGTTGAAGCACAAATGGTATGTAGGGCATGTGACCAAGTAGGACATGATACTAATTCATGTCCCGAGGTTCCTTTACTTAAAGAGATTGCTTATGGTCAGGCTTACATTAATAATTCTCAGAATCAACCATTTCAGAATAGGGGCCAGGTAATACCTCCTACCCACAAGGTGGGAATGTTCAGTACCAAGGGGGAAATCAAATTCCCAATGCTTATTCCCCAAGGTGGAAGAACCTTCTTGGCTTTGGGTGGAAAAATGAAAATCAGGGTCAACCATTCCAACCGCCTCCTCCCTTGTCACCACTCCAATAGCAACAGCCCAATCCTGTTACATTCTAACCTGCACAGAAGAGATCTCTTAAGGTCATCAATTCATACACCATCAATTGAACATCAATGATAATGTGAATCGGTCCCTAGAGGATATGAGAGGGCAAATTTCTAAGCTGACACAAACTATAAGTACCACTCAAAGTGGCACACTCCTTTCACAAACTCTCCCAAACCTAAAAGGTCAAGTAAACCTTGCTAAATCATCTACTTCAGATAACACCTCATATGAACAGGTGCAATCTATTACCACTTTGAGAAGTGGGAGGGTGATTCATAAACTCAATGATCCTAGAGTAAATGCACCAAATGCTAAATTAGGAATGAGAGGTAATGGGGAGGAAGAAGAGTCGAGTGTAGTAGAAAATAAAGAAGAGAAAGAAGGAGAAACCAAAGATAGAGAGAGGCAAACAGTTGAGAGCAAGAGAGGTGAGAAAGAGGTGAAAGAAAAATAAAGGGAAACCATTGCGGAAACATGGGGTAAGCATGAAGAACAAATAGATAGATATACACCTAAGCCACCCTTTCCCCAAAGGTTAGCAAAAGGTAAGAATGAGATGTTGAATTTTGAAATTTATGAGGTTTTTAAACAAGTAAGAATCAACATCCCATTACTTGAGGCTATTAAGCAGAATCTATCTTATGCTAAGTTCCTTAGGGATATGTGCACTATTAAGAGAAAGCTTAATGTCAAGGAAAAAGCCTTCTTGACTGAACAAGTTAGTGCCATCATCCAATGTGACACACCTCCTAAGTATAGAGATCTGGGATGTCCAACTATTTTATGCATAATAGGGGATCACATCATTGATAAAGCTCTACTTGACCTAGGTGCTAGTGTTAACCTATTGCCTTATACAGTTTACTAGCAATTAGGATTAGGTGAGCTGAAACCTATTAGGATAACTTTGTAATTGGCGGATCGCTCAGTAAAAATGCCAAGGGGTATAGTGGAAGATATGTTAAGTAGACAAATACTACTTTCCCATTGATTTCATAGTGTTAGACACCCACCCTGTTCAAAATCCATCCCAATCCATTCTGGTCATTTTAGGTAGACCATTCTTCGCTACCTCAAATGTTGTAATTAATTGTAGAAGTAGGGTTGTGAAACTATCTTTCGGGAATATAATCGTTGAAATGAACATTTTTAAGGTCGGGAAATAGATGGGAGAGTTTAAGGATGTCAGGGAGGTGTATATGATACATACTTTGAGTGAGGAGTCTTTTGAAAAGACTTATCTTGAGATCCCCTAGAATGAGCTTTAGTAAGAAGTAAAAGATACGAGGCTTTAGATGGAGAGAATTTCATGGAAAGTGAAGACTTGATAGGTGGTAGAGAGAAAGTGATGGCAATTAATGGCTGGGTGCTAGTGTTTGAATCTTTGGAGCCCTCCTTAATCAAACCCAAGCTGTTATTGGAGTGTCCTCTTTGTCCTTCTAGGAAACCTTTGCCCAGTGAACTTAAATATGCATTTCTAGGAGAGGGTGAGACATTCCCAGTAGTCATTTCTTCGAGGTTGGAAGAAGTCCAGGAAAAGAAGTTACTAGCAGTCTTAAGTGCTCATCGAAGGGCCTTGGGATGGACAGTGGCTGATCTTCGAGGTATTAGTCCCTTAGTGTGTGCTCATCATACATACCTTTAGGATGAGGCCAAACCAGTAAGGCAAATGCAACAAAGACTAAACCCCAACATGAAAGAAGTGGTAAAAGGGGAAGTACTTAAGTTGCTTAATGCAAGTATTATTTAGCCCATATCTTATTCAAAGTGGGTGAGTCCCACTCAAGTGGTCCCAAAGAAATCTGGTGTTACAGTAGTTGCGAATGAGAAAGGAGAGTTAGTGCCTCAATGATTGGACATCAATTGTTACATATTTATATATTCAAATTACACTTGCACACATCATTAAAATATATAAAATCTATGTTTTGTGCAGATTTCATCTCCATATCTCCAAAGTGGAATATGTGTTGATTTCCATCACAAAAACAAGAAATTAAGCTACATTGAGGATGTTGAGAAGAAAGCATGTTGCACAGCACATCAAAGGATTGAAGCTATTTCAGAAGAAGAAGAAAATTCAGTTGAAATCAATGCAAAGAGATCAGAATCACTATTCTGGAAATTTCTGCAGCAGAGGATCATATTCGAATATGGTTTTACTGTATTCAAATATAAGCTTCTTCCCAGCAACGAATTCCATGTGATCCCAACTTCTCCATGTGATGTAACCTGCAATCCAGGGAGGGCAAATCAGTAAAAAAGAGGAGAAAGAAGGAGCTATCACGAGGACTACATTTTGTTAGAGGAGGAGAGAGAGTTTTGTAGAGAGATACACGCAGAAAAGCAGAGGAAGTCGGGGGAGAGAAATTCAGTTTTGTAGAGAGAGGTTTTGAGAGAAATTTTATTGAGAGTTCATAGTTTTACATTTTAATTTCAATTCGGCATTGGAGTTTTTGAGATTTACATTTTGAATTCATTTCAATTTCTATAATCAGATTTTCAGTTCTGAATCCATTAAACTTTCATTTTCAGGTTGAAATGTCTTCAATTCAGATTTCCATTTCTATTTTTCTTCTCTTTAATATGCTCGGCTAAGTCTTCTTGAGCCAAGGCAAGGGTAATGCCCTTCCAATGAATCTCAAGTGGCCGAACTTCATGGATTTACTTTGAGTTCTTATGATTATCAAGTCAATTTGCAGCTGGGTGTCTTAGAACTCATTGATTCAAGACCCGATTAATCCAAATTTGTATATCCTATTGATGAGTTCATAGGTGTTGCTTAACTTAGAACTCTCATGACATTGTTGTATGTGGGTTGCTAGAATTAGAACTCCTATTGTCCTTAAAATAGGTTATGCACATTGAGTGTTTAATCCATGGTTTGTTTCAATTGAAATTAATTTTCTCAAAAATCAGCACAAATTGATTTGGTAATTTATAAACTCTTGGCACTTGAAATTCATTCGGATTGGTATTAAACTTGTCTTGCTCAACCTTTTTATCACTTAATCTTTTAGTTTAAATTCATTTTGCTTTTGGAAAACTAGTTCAAAACCATCAACCAACCAAATCAGATTTTATTTTTCTGTTTCACATTTTTTGTGAGTTGTGTTTTGCCAAATTAATCTCCATTAGAGTCATTCACTTCATTACTCCCTAGATCCCTGTGGAAATGACCTGGGACTTACCAATTATTTTGTGCTTCAACCACACCTTGCACTTGGGGAAAAACTTGTCTTGATTTACCTCACTTAACATTTTTTTTAAAATTTGAATTGATAATCTGAATTTTCATTTGAGCTTTTATTTTGGAGTGAGGTAATTAAGTAAGAACAAGCACAATTTTTGGCGCCGTTGCTGGGGATCTTTGAGAAGCAATGGTGTTTTGAGCTTTTGGAGCATTAACTGGCAGTACATCTCACCACCATTTTCAACAACAGAGCTGCTTAACTTGTTGGGTAACTTTGTTCCATCTCTGTTTCTATTTCTTTTATAGTCTTGGTTGTTAGTTTAGTTTTAGAACTGTTTGCATTTGAATCCTGAATTTCTGATTTGAAACTGTTTCATCTGATATTCGAATACTGCTGCATTTCTTTGCTATAAGTTGTAGTTGCAATTCTCTATGAATCAGTAGATGAAATTGTGAAGTTAGGAGGTTAGATTGGAGTTTTGTTTCAGTCTGAATTTCTGTTTATGCTTTTAAGGTCTGGTAAACTTGTTGGAAACAGATCTGAATTGCATTCTCCATCTTCTCTTGCTGAATTGATTGAATCTGCTGCATCACATTCACAATCTAAATTTTCTGTTGCACATATGGATCCACCACCACCTGTTCTGCCGGAAGGAAGTGTTCAAGGAGAGAATGACCAAATGGATCAAAACATCCTTAGACATCTCCGAGAATATCTTTATCCAGCTAGACAAACCACTCCATCTTGCATTATTCTTCCAAATGGACATCAGAATTTTCATTTTAAACCTGGAACAATTTAGCTTTTACCAACTTTTCATGGCATGGACTCAGAAAATCCTTACATGCATATGAAAGAATTTGAAGATGTTTGTGGAACTTGCATGGATAGGAATGTTAATGAGGACATGGTTAGGCTTAAATTATTTCCATTTTCATTGAAAGACAAGGCAAAAATGTGGTTGAATTCACTTGAGCCTAGATCAATAGGTACTTGGAGAGACATGCAAACAAAATTTTTGAAGAAGTATTTTCCTGCAAATAGAACTGTAATTCTTCAACAGCAAATAATGAATTTTGTGTGTAAATCCAATGAAACATTTGCTCAAGCATGGGAAAGATTCAAGGAATTGTTGCAAGCATGTCCACATCATGGTTTTGAATCTTGGAGAATTGTTAATTTTTTTCATAATGCATTAACTCCAAATCTGAAAATGTTGGTTGCCACCATGTGTAATGGTGAATTCTATGACAAAACTGCTGAAGAGGCTTTACATTTCTTCGATGCTTTAGCTAAAAACACTAAACAATGGGAGGTAGTCTCCCCGTCTTTTTCTGAATTTTCTGACAGATCAAATGATAGAGGAAAGTTCCATCTCAATGAAGCAGATGATGTTGGAGCTAGGTTGGCTGTATTGTCAAGAAAGATTGAATTGATGGAGCAAAAGAAGCAAACATTGAAGGAGAGTGAAGTGAAGTGTGTGCTGTGTGAAACCGCAGACCACAGGACTGATGATTGCCCAACACTTCTAGCTTTTAAGGAAGTTCTCTATGGTCAAGCAAATCCCACACAAGCTGCAAGACCCTTCAATCAAAATCAGGGGATGAACACATATTCACAAGGCCATAGTCCATATTCGAATAACTACAACCCTGGCTACAGAAATCATCTAAACCTTTCTTGGAAAGTAGAGGCACAGAACCAACAATACCAACCTCAACAACCTGTGCAACCCCAACCATTTCCTTCTCAGCCTTTTCAACCTTTGCAGAACACAAATTTTTATCAGCCACCTCATAAAAGATCTTTGGAAGACACTTTGCAACAATTTATGCAAGGGCAGATTGGAACCAACAATCAGAATTCCAAGTTTCAAGAGCAAACAAACAGGGCTATGGAAGACATCCGAAGTCAATTGTCAAAGCTAACTCAAGCTTTAACCATCAGAGAATCAGGAAAGCTTCCATCTCAGCCAAGACCAAATCCTACAAGCCAAGTTCATTTCAGTGAATCATCTTCATCTGCTGCAAATGAAAATCTGGAGCATGTACAAGCTGTTTCAACATTGAGAAGTGGAAAGCAAATTGTCAAGCCAGATTACAAACCACCTGCTGAAGAAATTGAGGAAGAAAATGAGCAAGAAATAATGAAAAATGAAGAGGAAATGCAGCTGAAACAGAAACTGGACAGCAAAACAAAAAGTGAACAGAAACAGCAATTTAGCACTTCTGAGAAAGAAATCATGTTTCAGCATGAAGAGCAGGAATTGAAGCAAAATGAAAGACTAATTAGGGACAGCAAGTTGGACAGCAGAAAACTTGAGGAAAAGTAGAATCTGAGCCAAGAAGGGCAGAAAATTCTGATGCAGCCGAAGGAATTTCGAATACCAGCAAGCAACATTTGAATAGCAGTAAGCAGCAAATCAGAATCCAGAGAACAGAGCAGGTAAATTCTGAAAATAAAGAAGAAATTTCTGAGAATAAGAACAAAATTTCTGAGGAAAATCAGTTTGAAAAGAGTGAAAAAGATTTTGAAAATAAAGAGATTTTGAATAAAACCAAGTTGGACAAATCTGAATTTGTTCCAAAACTTCTATTTCCACAAAGATTGAACAAAGCCAAGAAAGAGAATTTGAATTCTGACATTTATGAATTGTTCAAACAAGTCAGAATCAATATTCCCTTACTTGATGCAATTAAACAAAATCCATCTTATGAAAAATTTTTGAAAGATTTGTGTACTGTTAAGAGGAAAATGAATGTGAAAGAAAGAGCATTTTTGACTGAATAAGTGAGCTCCATTTTGCAATTTAAAACTCCTCCCAAATATAAAGATCCAGGTTGCCCCACCATAGCTTGCTTAATTGGGAATCAAATGGTAGATCAAGCTTTGCTAGATTTAGGTGCAAGTGTCAACCTCTTACCATTCACTGTTTACAAACAGCTGGGGTTGGGAGAACTTAGACCTACTAGGGTGACACTACAACTTGCTGATAGGTCAGTTAAAGTCCCTAGGGGTGTGGTGGAGGATGTCTTGATTCAAGTGGATCATTTTTACTTTCCGGTGGACTTTATAGTGCTAGACACTCAGCCCATTCAAGGAAACCAACCAGCTGTACCTGTTATCCTAGGAAGACCATTTTTGGCCACCTCAAATGCCTTGATCAATTGTAGAACCGGAGTTATCAAGTTCTCCTTTGGAAACATGACAATTGAGAAAAACATCTTCAAGGTGACCAAACAGCCGAGTGATTAGAGGAGGTAGAGGAAGTTGATTTGATTCAAACAATCACTCAAGATCACTTTGATAGAGAGTATTTTGATGACCCTTTGGAGAAAGCCTTAGTGAATAATGAGCAAGTAGATTTCCTAGCTGATTGTGACTTGGAGAATTGTGGGGGAGGAGAATTGGAGGAAATGAAAAATTCAATGCTATTGGTGAATCAGTGGAGACCATCTGTTGAGTCTTTAGAGCTGCCCATAGTCAAGCCTCTGTCATTTTTGGACCAGCCACCAAAACCTGAGAGAAAACCCCTACCAAGTGACTTGAAGTATGTATTTTTGGGTGAGAGAGAGTCCTATCCAGCTGTCATTTCATCTCAGCTGAGTTTGGACCAAGAAAATAGACTTGTGGAAGTCTTGAGGAAGCATAGAGGAGCTTTGGGCTGGACTATAGCAGATTTGCAGGGAATAAGTCCATTGATTTGCACTCATAGAATATTTTTGGAGGATGAGGCCAAGCCTATTAGGCAAATGCAAAGGAGACTCAACCCCAACATGAAAGAGGTTGTTAGAGGGGAGGTAATCAAGCTTTTGGATGCTGGAATTATCTACCCCATCTCAGATTCTAAGTGGGTGAGTCCAACTCAGGTAGTGCCTAAGAAATCTGGAGTGACTGTGATTAAGAATGAAAAAGAGGAATTAGTTCCAATGCGCATCCAAACAGGATGGCGCATGTGCATAGATTATAGAAAGTTAAATGCAGTCACAAGGAAAGATCACTTCCCTCTTCCATTCCTAGATCAGGTATTGGAAAGAGTGGCAAGGCATGCATTTTACTGTTTCTTGGATGGTTACTCTGGGTATAATCAGATTGAGATTGCATTGGAGGATCAAGAAAAGACCACATTCACTTGCCCATTTGGCACATTTGCATATAGGCGTATGCCTTTTGGTCTTTGCAATGCTCCTGCAACATTTCAGATATGTATGATGAGTCTGTTTGGTGATTTTGTAGAGAGATTCCTTGAAGTTTTTATGGATGACTTTTCAGTATATGGCAGCGACTTTGATACATGTTTGGGAAATTTAGTGAAGGTTTTGATTAGATGTGAGGAGAAAAACTTGGTTTTGAACTGGGAAAAATGCCACTTTATGGTAACTCATGGAATTGTCCTTGGCCACATAGTGTCTTCTAGGGGGATAGAAGTAGACAAAGCCAAAGTGGAAATCATTCAAAAACTTCCTACCCCTAGATGTGTTAAGGATATCAGATCATTTCTAGGCCATGCTGGGTTTTATAGAAGGTTCATTGCATCATTTAGTGCCATTGCTAGATCTTTGTGCAACCTTCTATCCCAGGATGTTCCCTTTGATTGGACACCAGAGTGTCAGGCCTCATTTGATAGACTTAAGAGTTTGCTCACCTCAGCTCCCATTATGCAACCACTAGACTGGACTTTACCATTTGAAATCATGTGTGATGCTAGTGATTGTGTCATTGGTGCAGTGCTAGGACAGAGGAGGGATAGGAGGCCACATGTGTTGTACTATGCTAGCAAAACCCTTAGTGAAGCACAAAGGAATTACACTACTACTGAGAAGGAGTTGCTAGCAATAGTATATGCCTTGGACAAGTTCAGATCATACTTGGTAGGTTCCCATGTCATAGTATACACTGACCATGCTGCTTTGAAGTATCTCTTGACCAAACTTGATGCTAAGCCTAGACTTATTAGATGGATTCTTCTGCTTCAAGAATTTGATTTAGAAATCAAGGACAAAAAGGGAGTTGAAAATGTAGTTGCTGATCACCTTTCTAGACTCCCACATCAGGATTTAGCATCTTTTGATTCTCCCATCAATGAGACATTCCCTGATGAGCAGTTGTTCCACATAGACTCTTCTGAGGTACCTTAGGTTTGCAGATATAGCCAACTACCTAGCTTCAGGTATTGTGCCTTCTCACTGGACCATGTTGGATAGAAGGAAGTTCTTTAGGAATGTGAGACACTTTTTCTGGGATGACCCTTATTTGTTTAAATATTGCCCATATCAGGTGATTAGGAGGTGCATACCTGAGAGTGAGTCCACCAGTGTCATTGAGTTCTGTCACACATTAGCTTGTGGAGGACATTTTTCTGCTAGGAAGACTGTGGCTAAAATTTTGCAATGTGGATTGTATTGGCCAACCATGTTCAAAGATGTGTATGCATTTTGTGTTGCTTGTGATAGATGCCAGAGACTTGGTAGCTTCACTAGGAGGAACATGATGCCCCTTCATCCCATTTATGTGCTTGATATCTTTGACTGTTGGGGTATGGACTTCATGGGCCCATTTGTGAGTTCCTTTGGTTATGAGTACATTCTAGTGGCCGTAGATTATGTCTCAAAGTGGGTAGAGGCTATTCCAACAAAGACCAATGACCATAGAGTGGTTATCAAATTTTTGAAAGAAAATGTGTTTTCCAGATTTGGGATGCCTAGAGCAGTGATAAGTGATAGGGGAACACATTTTTGCAATAGACATGTTGGTCTTTTGATGAAGAAGTATGGGGTGTTACACAAGGTTGGAACATCTTACCACCCCCAAACAAGTGGACAAGCTGAATTAGCTAATAGGGAAATCAAAAGAATCATTGAGAAAACAGTGAACCCCACAAGGAAAGATTGGTCTTTGAAATTGGTGGATGCACTGTGGGCTTATAGGACTGCATTCAAGACCATCTTAGGAATGTCCCCTTATAGATTGGTATATGGAAAAGCTTGTCACTTACCAGTGGAGTTGGAACACAAGGCCTTTTGGGCAGTGAGACATTTTAATGAGAGCATCACTGAATCTGGTTTTCAAAGAAAATTGCAACTTAGTGAGCTGGAAGAGATTAGAAACGATGCATATGAGAATGCCAAGATTTCTAAGGATCGAGTAAAGAAGTGGCACGATGCACACATCAGTAGAAGAGAGTTTTTTGTGGGACAAAAAGTGTTGTTATATGATTCTAGATTGCATCTGTTTCCAGGAAAGCTTAAATCAAGATGGACTGGTCCTTTTGTAGTCAAGAATGTGACAGAGTTTGGGGCTATTGACATTGAAAACCCAAGTTCAAAGAATGTTTTCCGGGTGAATGGACAGAGACTCAAGGAGTATCATGAGAATTTTGTTGCTGAAGTAGAGAGTTGGGATCTCGAAGATCCCCCAAATTTTGTTTGAATGAAGGAAGAATTCTGACTTTGTATCATAGTAGTGTAGGTTCTGTTATGCTTTTGATTTTTTTTTTTTGTTTTTGTAATTTTCTTTTTTTTCATCTAAAAAAAAAAAAAGAAGTTGTTTATGGTTATTGCTAACCTTCAGTTTTCAACTGCAAGTAGTACTCAACTGAGGAAGTGAAGAATCTACTTGATGAAAAGAATCTATTCAAATCTGATTTGATCAGTTGCAATTGCAACTGCAGCTGTGTTCTTGCAGTAGCTGGACTAAATGCCTTGCCACTGCTGAAATGTGAGCTTGGAACAAGTTGGGGGGGGAATTGGTCACAGCATCTGATGATGAGCTTTCAATTCTTGGTAATAAGTTGAATTTTCATTCACAATCTCCAGGTATGTTACTTCCCCAACCTTTCTTTAATTTGCTGGTTTCATACGTTAAGGACAATGCATGATTTTAGTTGGGGGGGACACAATCTGAGTTTGTGGATGTGAATAGTGTTTTTACTGAAATTTGCTGAATTGAGTGATTGGATATGATCAGAATGTTTTGAATATGATTTGGAATTGTTTGAATTGAATTAAGATCATGCTTATGTCAGTTTGAGTTTGTATATGTTGAAAATTTGAAAAAATTGAAAATTTGAAAAATTGCAAAACTTCTTCTTGAATTAGTTGTCTTTTGAAATAATTTTCGAATCCTAGCTGTTGGCAAAACTTAATTTGAGTATTCTTAAGAAATGGGGGAAGAATTTCTGGTTTTCTGGACACTGGAATTGCAAATTGCTGATAACCTGTATTCGAATATGGGTCTGGGTATTCGAATATGATGTCGGTTTTAAATCCTGTATATACCCATGAGTGGCCCCATTCAAGTTCCTGTTCTATTCGAATACGAGCCCTGGTGCCCAAAACCCTGAAACCTTCACCATTCCACATCTTTTTCCAATCCTCAACTTTCAAATTATCTGAGCGTGATTTTGAGTTGACATTGAAAGGAAGATTCAGATACAGAGCTGCGATTGAAGAAGCTAGGGTTTACAGCTTTGGAAAATTTCTGATAAAGGGTTGAGAATCAATTGAAGCAAAATGCCACCAAAGAGGATGAAGAAGATGGCTTATAAAGGTAAGGCTAAAAGAAGGAGCAAGAGGATTTTGAGCCAACATGGTAAGGGTTCTTCACTTGTTGTTCAGGAACCCATAACATATGAACTGTCATCTTCTAAATCAGACCCTAGGTCCTCCTCTAGAGCAGAATCGTTCTATTCTGTAGGTAATGAGAGTTTGAATGAGAGACATGGTGATCATGTCTCTAATGTTGAAAAAGAAAACTCTGTTGGAGTTTCTGAGAATGTGCCTACTAAGGAGCACACTACTGCTCCTGAGCATGAGGTCCACACCTCTGAAAATGCTCCTGCGGATGAACCTGAAGCACAATCTGACCAAGATCTTTTTGATGAGGATTCTTTTGATAGCTCGAGGTTTTCCAATAAAGCCTCAAAGCTGAAATATAATGAGAATTACAGCAAGAGAGCTGTGTTGAGTGAAAGAGGAATTAAATTGGAGGACTACAATGAAGCACCCTATGAATTGTAGAATTATTTGAGCAAAGGGGCTGGGTGCATTGGGTTACAACCAGTAGGAGGGCTGTGGTACCATATGTGAGAGAGTTTTACTCAAATGCTGAATTGGGTATGGTTCATGGGAGACCTGTGATAAACTCTGAGGTTAGAGGGAAGAAAATCAGTGTGAATCTTGAGAAGATCTCTTTCATAAGTCACTTACCTGTTGAAAGAGTACCCGAATCCACACCTGAACAAAAAGCACAATGGGAGGAGCAATTGCATAAGGACAATTTGGCTAGACTCTTCACAGCCAACCCTCAAGCCCAATGGACCACTGCTAGGATGTCCAAGTCAGGAATTACTCCCAAAAGTAATGTCCTTCACATGCTAGTCTGTTCTTCAATTCTGCCCCATGCTTACAAGTCAACCATCACTCTAGAGCAAGCCATGATTATGGGAAAGTTGTTGTTAGGCATTCCCATGGATTTACCTTACCACATCTGGTTGGTTATTTCTCATGTGGTAGAGAAATCAGAATCCACTGCTGGGCTGCCTTTTGGAGGTCTAATTACAGAGATAATTCAGCACTTTCTGGGAATAGAGGAAGAGGTAGGAATGGCCACTGTGAAAGCTGCTCCTTTGATAGACAAGATATCTGTGAATAGAAGTCAAGGACAGCTGAAGAAGGCTGTTCCACCTGCAGTAGAGAACAACCAGCAACAGCCAGCAGAAGAGACTGAAGCAGCTCCCATGAGCACAGAGGAGAAATTGAAGTTAATCCAGCAAAATCAAGAAGTACTGATGAAGGAAGTTAGTGAGCTGAGACAGGGGCAGCAAAAGCTTATTCGATTGGTGGAGAGCATATTCGAATTAAGCCGAGAAGGAAGAAATGCTTAATTCAGTATTTCAGCCATGATTCAGACTCTTTCGTCCTTGAAACCAGATTTTTGACAGCAAATCTTTAGAATATTTCAAATATGTTTTGTCAACAATAGGATTTGGATTGATGTTCTTGCTGTTTGTTTCTTTTGATTAGGTTTAAGTTATTTTTCTTTTTTTGCCACCTATGACTTTGAACTTACAACTTGGAATGAATGAAATTTCTGTTTTCTTGGAATTAGTGATGTCATTTGCATAAATTGGATCGAGCTGAGTTGAAGTATGAAATTTTAAGAGTTGTTGTGTTTGCCATGTGTTTTTAAGTTGAAAAGTGTGCGAATGGATTTAGCTTGAGAATTGTTGATCTAACATTTGTCTTGAGGAATGGATTTATGAATGAATAATGTGTTTTATGGATTTCCAGATATAGTGGAGACTTAAAACCTGAAGTGAGATATTTGAGCCTTAAACTTTGTTCATGAGAGACTTACATTTACTCTAAGGGCTTTCCAAAAGCTCAAACTTTTTGCACTTCAAATTCCTTCAATAACTCCACTTATACTATTTTGTTTTGGGTGTTTGTGAAGTGATAGAGGAATGGAACTAGATTTCTGATTCTTAACTTTTATGGTTGAATGGAATGAAATCATAGAAGTGATATTAGGCCATTTTTCTTAACATTTGAGCTTGGAATGCCTTTCTTTGATAAACATGACCATTGTAGCCAAGTTTGAGCATTATTAGAGCATTCATACTTCTTCATTTTTACCACATAATTCCTTTAACCAAAATGTGTTGATGCCACCTTCTAGAATTTGATGAACATTTACTCTTAATAAGGGGCATCTTGAGTGAAACCTTGTGTGCTCTATTTTCTTTGGAGTGAATTCCAAGGTGAGATTTGAAGTCAAAACTTGGGAATGAAATGGAATGCAAAGTTCAGAATTAAATGAAGTTCTAAAGATGTATGTTAAGTTGATAGAGCTAAAAGCTACTATTCATTCACATTCATTTCACACACTTGGCAAGTTTCACATTTCTTATAAAATTTTAAATTTTAAACTTTGCTTATGAAAGTTTTTGCTTATGATGTTGACTAATTTCATATGAATAACTGAAATGTCATTCAAATTGAAATGGAATTAATGCTTTTGGATTTCTCTCCTATTTCTTCTATTAGAAGCATTACTAGGGACTAGTAATGCTGTAGTTGGGGGGTGTGTGATTGGACATCAATTGTTACATATTTATATATTCAAATTACACTTGCACACATCATAAAAAGATATAAAATCTATGTTTTGTGCAGATTTCATCTCCATATCTCCAAAGTGGAATATGTGTTGATTTCCATCACAAAAACTAAGAAATTAAGCTACATTGAGGATGTTGAGAAGAAAGCATGCTGCACAGCACATCAAAGGATTGAAGCTATTTCAGAAGAAGAAGAAAATTCAGTTGAAATCAATGCAAAGAGATCAGAATCACTATTCTGGAAATTTCTGCAGCAGAGGATCATATTCGAATATGGTTTTACTGTATTCAAATATAAGCTTCTTCGCAGCAACGAATTCCATGTGATCCCAACTTCTCCATGTGATGTAACCTGCAATCCAGGGAGGGCAAATCAGTAAAAAAGAGGAGAAAGAAGGAGCTATCACGAGGACTACATTCTGTTAGGGAGGAGAGAGAGTTTTGTAGAGAGATACACGCAGAAAAGCAGAGGAAGTCAGGGGAGAGAAATTCAGTTTTGTAGAGAGAGGTTTTGAGAGAAATTTTATTGAGAGTTCATAGTTTTACATTTTAATTTCAATTCGGCATTGGAGTTTTTGAGATTTACATTTTGAATTCATTTCAATTTCTGTAATCAAATTTTCAGTTCTGAATCCATTAAACTTTCATTTTCAGGTTGAAATGTCTTCAATTCAGATTTCCATTTCTGTTTTTCTTCTCTTTAATATGCTCGGCTAAGTCTTCTTGGGCCAAGGCAAGGGTAATGCCCTTCCAATGAATCTCAAGTGGCCGAACTTCATGGATTTACTTTGAGTTCTTATGATTATCAAGTCAATTTGCAGCTGGGTGTCTTAGAACTCATTGATTCAAGACCCGATTAATCCAAATTTGTATATCCTATTGATGGGTTCATAGGTGTTGCTTAACTTAGAACTCTCATGACATTATTGTATGTGGGTTGCTAGAATTAGAACTCCTATTGTCCTTAAAATAGGTTATGCACATTGAGTGTTTAATCCATGGTTTGTTTCAATTGAAATTAATTTTCTCAAAAATCAGCACAAATTGATTTGGTAATTTATAAACTCTTGGCACTTGAAATTCATTCGGATTGGTATTAAACTTGTCTTGCTCAACCTTTTTATCACTTAATCTTTTAGTTTAAATTCATTTTGCTTTTGGAAAACTAGTTCAAAACCATCAACCAACCAAATCAGATTTTATTTTTCTGTTTCACATTTTTTGTGAGTTGTGTTTTGCCAAATTAATCTCCATTAGAGTCATTTACTTCATTACTCCCTAGATCCCTGTGGAAATGACCTGGGACTTACCAATTATTTTGTGCTTCAACCACACCTTGCACTTGGGGGGAAACTTGTCTTGATTTACCTCACTTAAAATTTTTTTTAAAATTTGAATTGATAATCTGAATTTTCATTTGAGCTTTTATTTTGGAGTGAGGTAATTAAGTAAGAACAAGCACTCAACGCACCCAAACTGGTTGGCAAATGTGTATTAATTATAGGCGAATGAATGCAGTGACCCGAAAGGATCATTTCCCTTTTCCATTTGTAGATCAAGTGCTTGAGAAAGTAGCGGGGAAATCTTTCTACTGTTTCCTTAATGGGTACTTAGGGTATAATCAGGTTAAGATAGCACTTGAGGACCAAGAGAAAACCACCTTCACATACCCTTTTGTCACTTTTGCATACCGACGAATGCCATTTGGACTATGTAACGCACCTGCGACCTTTCAAAGGTGTGTGACGAGTATTTTTAGCGACGTGGTTCAGCGGTTCTTAGAGGTTTTCATGGATGACTTCTCCATATATGGGGATACATTCGATGAGTGCTTGACCAACCTTGAAAAGGTGTTGGTGCGACATGAGGAAAGTAATTTGGTGCTGAATTGGGAAAAGTGCCATTTCATGGTACAACAGGGAATTGTTTTGGGGCATATAGTGTCATGTCAAGGAATTGAGGTAGACAAAGCAAAAGTGGAATCAATTCAAAATTTACCTACCCCTCGATGTGTGAAGGACGTGAGATCGTTCCTAGGACATGCCGGATTTTACCGACGGTTCATCAATTCCTTTAGTTCTATTGCTCGACCCCTATGTTCTCTGCTGTCTAATGATGTTCCATTTGATGAGACAACGTCATGCCAAGAGGCATTTGATCAACTTAAACAATTGCTCACCACCGCTCCTATTATACAAAGCCCAGATTGGTCCCTCCATTCGAGCTTATGTGTGACGCTAGTGATTTTGCAGTGGGTGCAATTTTAGGGCAACAGAAAGAAGGAAAACCTTATACTATTTACTACGCTAGTAAGACCTTGAATGAAGCTCAAGTTAACTATACCACCACTGAAAAATAGCTTCTAGCGGTAGCTTTTGGCCTAGACAAGTTTAGGTCAAATTTGGTAGGTTCTCATGTTACAATGTTTACAGACCATGTGGCTTTAAAATATCTTCTTTCCAAGCAAGAGGCCAAACCCAATCTAATTAGATGGATGCTACTCCTCCAGGAGTTTGATTTGGAAATCAAGGACAAGAAAGAAGTAGAAAATGTGGTAGCTGACCATTTGTCTAGATTACCTCATCATGTGTCCAACTCTAGTGACCTACCAATCAATGAATATTTTTCCGATGAGCATATCATGCATATTGACACCAACACTATAATCCATCCTCCTTGGTACGCAGACATTGCTAATTTCTTAGTGATTGGCCAAATGCCTTCACAATGGACAAAGGTTGATAGAGTTAAGTTTTTACGTAATGTTCGCAACTTCTTTTGGGATGAGCCTTGCCTCTACAAGTATTGTCCAGATCAAATTGTAAGAGGAAGCATTCCCGATCAAGAAATTCATAGTGTTATTGAGTTCTATCACACTTTAGCTTGTGAAGGCCACTTCTCTTCAAAGAAAACCACCACTAAGATTCTTCAATGTGGATTCTATTGGCCTTCTATGTTTAAAGATGTGCATAACTATTACTTGAGATGTGACTGTTGCTAATGCTTAGGAGCCCTATCTAGACGTAATGAGATGCCCCAAAACCCTGTAATCATTTTAGAAATTTTTGATTATTGGGGGATAGATTTCATGGGTCCATTTCCTAAGTCATTTGGTTTTGAATACATCTTAGGGGCTATAGACTATGTGTCAAAAATGGGTAAAGGCCATTGCCACTCACACCAATGACCACCGAGTAGTGGTCAAGTTCTTAAAAGAACATATTTTCGCTCGTTTTAGGATGCCAAGAGCAATCATTAGTGATGAAGGCAAGAATTTTTGCAATAAACCTCTTGGTGTCCTAATGCGTAAATATGGTGTGACACATAAAGTGGAAACTACTTACCACCCACAAAATAGTGGCCAAGTTGAATTAGCAAATAGGGAGATCAAAGGTATTCTTGAAAAGACCATTAATCCCACTCGAAAAGATTGATCTTTGAGATTAGTTAACACATTATGGGCATACTAGACATCTTATAAAACCATTTTGGGTATGTTTCCCTATCGTCTTGTTTTTGGCAAGGCTTGCCACCTACCCGTTGAGATGGAACATAGGGCCCATTGGGCATTCTGGCAATTTAATGAGAGTATAGATGATGCCAGTGTTCTTCAAAAGCTTCAACTTAATGAACTTGAAGAATTAAGAAATGATGCTTTTGAAAATGCGAAACTTGCCAAGGCTTAGATGAAGGAATTACATGATAAGCACATTCATAGGAAATCCTTTCATGTGGGCCAAAAAGTTTTGATGTATGACTCTAGGTTACATCTTTTCCCAGGGAAAGCTTCGATCTAGGTGGTGTGGTCCTTTTGTTATCCTTTCCGTTTCAGGACATGGTGTGTGTGAGGTTCACAACCCTCGTAATAACACCACTTTCAAGGTGAATGGCCATTATCTCAAGCCTTATTTGGAGAACTTCGTGGCAGAGGTTGAAACGTGGGATCTTTTAGATCCTTTAACTTACGAGTAATTCGGGATTGAAGCATAATTGTAATTATACCATAGTTAGGATTAGGATAGGTTTTTATCTTTGCTTTGTTTAGGATTTTGATTTTTAGTTTAAGTATTCTTTGGTTGTTCAAAACAAAGCCAAAACATTTTGAAAGTGTCCCATTCTATGGTCCGGACCATAGTGAGTTGGTTTAGAAAAAATTGAGGAGACCATTCTGTGGTCCGGACCCCTAGCCCAAACGGTCTGGACCACAGTAAGCGTGTTTGGTCGAGGTTTTGGAGAGGACGATTCTGTGGTTCGGACCGTCCACGGGTGGTCCGGACCTTGCAACCTGATTTATAGCTATTTTAGCCCCTTTAAACTTTATCTTCTCTCCTCTAACTTCAAATCCTCTCAAGCTCTCTCTACATACTTGGAGATTTCTTCAAGAATCAGCTCTCCCGAGGGTTGTTTAGTGACTTTCAACTCCCATCTTCACATCTAAGACACCCAAGGTATGTTTTCTCTATGCTTTGAGCCCTAGGTATTTCTTATGTCAATTCTTCTTTGAACCCGAGCTTCAAAACATCAAGGGTTCTGAATTTCTTGTATAATGGAGCCCTACTTTGAGTTCCCAACAGTGGGTAGAAAGAAACTACTCATTTGGAGTAAATTTCCGCACACCCTTTCATCTTCCTCACCATGGGTCACACTTTGGGTCCAAGGGTTCAAAGAACCCCTAAGCCTTAGCTTGTTTTGATCTTCAAAAGTCTTATTTTGGTATTTAGTATTGGAAATTTCTTGATTCAATTGATGTTTTGTGCTAAAGGACCCATCTATGTTGGATGTTGTATGGCCACCAAGATTATTAAATAGACCCATCCATGGTGGATGTTGTATGGCCACCAAAATTATTGAATGGACCCATCTATGGTGGATGTTGTATGGCCACCTAGACTGTCTATATCACACACATTCATCTTAGTTTCAATGTACATTTTTTTAGAATGGGCCACTAAACTTGCGTGGACATAGGGGTTGCATAGAGATTAATTGAATATTCCTTTTTGTATTTGTGTAGCTCCCATGGCCCCAATAGTTAAAAGACCTGTAAATAGACAGCTAAGAACCAGTTCATTTGATGGAAGTAGAGTTTGGAAAGAGGATGCTGAACAAAAATATGATGAGACTTGGGGACATAAATCCATGGTAATTGAGCGCTTTTGGCAAATTGACCATTTTAGGCGTGATGAATTTATGCTAGAACAGAACTTTGAGGGGAGACAGTGGCTCCACATGGCAAGATTTCATGCCTACTGTATAGTTGATTTAGTCAAAGAGTTCTTTGCCAATTTTAGAGAAGGATCCATCATCAGGCGAAAGGGTAGAGAACGACTCATTAGTTGGGTCAGAGGAGTTGAAATTACATTTACACCCGATGATTTTGCTCAAGTATTCCAAGTACCTAGAGTTCCAAATCCAGAATTTACTTATCCTGCTGAGGGCACTCCACCATTCCCTAATGTGGTTTCAGAGATTTTACTAGACGGCCAGGAATGGGTTGGAGAATATAGAAAACCGGTGTCTGTGCTTAAAGATAAATATTAGGCATTGCATATGTTTTCATGCACGAAACTGTTGCCACAAAACAGGAATTTTGATTGCACTCCCATTAGAGCTTACCTGATTTATGCTATTGGAACAGGGATGACTATTGACCTGCCCTCGTATATTTGGCACCAAGTGGCTTACACCTGTGAGCACCCTAGAGCTTTAGCTGCTTTACGCTTTGGCAAAGCACTCACAGAGATATTTAGAAGAAAGGGAGCTCGCATCATAGATGACTTACCTATAGCCTCAAGTTTACAACCTTTTAATATCACATCCTATGTTAAATCCTGAGGCTTAATCTCAAAAAAGATGAGGTAGGCAGAGGAGTCCGCAGAAGAGGGTGAACCATCTCAAGCACTAGAGGAGCTAGAGGAGGATGAAGAGGAGGTCACCAATACAGACTTAACTGATCAAATTGGGGCCTTGGCTGAACGTATTAGTACCATGGAACAGAATTAGGAAGTTGACCACCAACTCCTTCTATGCATTCACCAGAGCCAGCAGACTCAGAGTCACCTCCTACAGAGCATCTTAGACTATATCAGAGAGTCTCATCCACCCCCACCTCCTCAGTGATTGACTTTTTACTTCTTCTCTTTTTGAGAGTTTAGGAGTGAGATTTCTCGTTTCATTTGTTGATCCTAAAACTCTGTACTCAACTTTAACCAGTTGGGATTGATGTATAATTGTTTGACTACTTTAATTTGGTATTTTGTTTAATTGAGATTACTTTTCATTTTATATGTGTTGTTCTTTTGTTATTCTTAAGCATATTGTTATTACCTTGTGTTTGAGTATTTGGTTACTTGTGTTCTTAAGCTCTATTTTCATATTCTTTGCTAAGAACAAGTACATCATTTCTGGTCCAAATGATGTTAACTGTAATCAAGGAGAACATATTAACATGTTAAGTGGTAGGAAACGTAAGTGGGATGACATATCTTTTCTAACCAGTGAGGAGAATGACATTTGGGGTTTAGAGGTTGACTGGGAGGGGTGGCTCGAGGAGTATTTTTTCGAGAGTAATTCATTACCCTTGTCGCTTATATATCCCCCATTAATGCACATAACACCTGACCAATTACTTAATGGGCAATGGTGGAATGAAGTTGACCTTGAACTCCTTTTAAAGATGGACTGGGCTGAGATAACTATAGCTACTAAGTGGTCCGATGCACCCTTTTACACCACAGACACTGACACTATTATAGAATCTGAAACGAGTTCCCTATTGGATTATCATGATATGCCACCTTTAGAAGACATCCCTGACACTAAGTCTAAGGAGGGTGTTGACATTTCCAATGAGTTGGATGAGGATGATGCTTTTGGTACTCCATTGCAATTTCTTTTTGAGTCTTGTCAGGCTTTAGATTCCTTTGAAGACAACATGAGGTAATCCTTATCCTTTCTTTTATTCTTTATATTTATTTTTCTTATCTTGTTAATTTTTTTTTTATGTTAAGACATTCATGTCACAAGTCTCTTAACTCTAGGTTGGGGGGAATGTATTAGGTGCCACTTCCACTAGAGTTAATAATGGGTGCATGATTGGTTTCATTTGTGCTATATTCTTATTTGTACTTTATGGGTATTAGTTCATGCTCATTATCATCATCATGCTCACTTTGCACACTACAGACCCACTTATGCATCATAGTTCTCACATTGACGACAATGTTTAGTTTAGGTTGGGGGGTAGAGTTCGCATGATGACACTTTATGCTAAAATTGTCAAAATTTTCAAATTTTGAGTATCTTTTGAGCTTAAATACAGGACTTAGCACATTTATACTTGCATATTGGCCCTTTTGGTTTGGTTGATGGTAGAATTGAGTGAGAGAGTGATAAGTGAATCTTGTTCAAGCATTAATAGGAAACTTAATTCAAGTTGAGTGTGTTATGACCTTGTGCATTTTCGTGACTATCATGGAGAAGAGCTTATGTGCTTAGGAGTAGATTTTATTTAACATTGGTTAATTGAGCATTCTTGGACTAGGTGGAGACTTATACCCCTAATGGTGAGCTTTTGAGCCTATTATTTCTTTTCTTGAGGGGTTGCACATAATCACAGCTCTTTTGCTCTTCACTTCAGTTTTCAATGCACCAATTGCATCACACACACTTGCATGAGTTTCACTTGGCACATTATGAGTTGTTGTAAGCTTTGAACATGATGCTAGGCCATCTTTGCTATTGTTGGGCCTTTTTATCCTTCCTTGATATGAAATTGCCCTAGGAACCAACTTGAAGCCTTTTAATAAAGTGTGTGATATTTATATATATATTTTTTTCTTGGCTCCCACCTCATATATTATCCCTTAACCTTGTTCACACACTTTTAAGCCTTACCCTCACATGTTTTAGGTTGTGAAAAGTGCCTAAATGTTAGTGATGTGAATGGGGGTTGGGAGTAGAAACTTTTGAGAGCATATCGAGAGGAAATATTGGGTGGAGAATTCAGCTTATGTTTATTTCATTATTTCAAAAAAAAAGAAAAAAGAAAAAAAAAGAAAACGAAAAAAAAAGTTTGTCATTCCTTTTTGCTTGTGTAATTTTGGGACTTGTGCATTGTATTATAATTATTGAGAATGCCCCATGAGTAATTTGTAAGTTTGTGAATAAGATTCTTGTTATAGTTCTTCTTAGGGTTGGAAAGGAAATGGGTAGTTTGGGACTTGTGTGCACTTGAACATCTTTATCCTAAGACATGTGCTTTGATTTCCATGTCTTCCATTGTTAACCGTTACCCCTAGCCAAGTTACAACCAAAACAAAGACCAAGTGGATTCAAAGCAAGCGACTCTTGTATTGTGCATGTAGTGGTCTTGTGTAGGTTGTGTGGTGTGATCTCTTACATATGCATTGGAACATGGTTATGAGCTGTCCGCTTTGAATTTCATTTTAGTTCACTCACTTATTTGCAGGGTTATGTGCAACTAGGATAGCATTATATGCTAATAGGAATGTGTGAACCCTTGATGAGTGAATTTCTTTCTATGAGTGGCATCCTATGAGAATTTGAAGTCAAAACCTAGTTCCATTTATGCTCTTGCGACCTTGTTGAATGAATGAAACAATTTTGCACACATGCTTTTTCTACTTTGATAGTCCATGCATTTATGCGTAGCACATGGAAATTATACATGATATTTAGGTTTTGTGACTTGTTGGGCTTGAACTTAATTCATTTTTTATCTTGATCACTTTTTGACACTTTAAGACCATGCCATTGAATTTTGTGGGTAGATTCACTGCAAACCTTCACGAGACCTTACTCGTCCACTAGGGGGAACCCAGGGGTTTAAAGGACTTGCTGCACATAGCTAAGTGTAGTCGTGTTTCCAACGAAAAGAGAAATGGAATAATAGTTGCATTTCATTTTAATAAAGAGCATTGCTAGGGACTAGCAATGTTCAAGTTGGGGGGTGTGATTACTCTTGAAAAGTGTAATTACAAACACCATATTATGATACTTATTAATGCATTTGCATACTTAAATTTGAAGTCTTGATGTTATTTTGTTACTTATATTTTTATCTTCTTAATTGTAGGGAAAGGGGTAAGGAGATTGAAGTTTATAGCTGTGAAAATGGCTTAGAGGATGAAGGAAAAGTCGTGGTTCAGACTTCACCTTAGATGGTTGAGACCAGCCCAAAGACTCAGTATGAAGGAGGAAAGGAAGCAGAGTAACCACTATTCTGTGGTCCAGACCCCCTACCAGATGGTCCGGACCATAGTGAGCTTGTCTGGATTAATATTGGGGAGATGACCATTTTGTTGTTCGGACCCCCTACCAGATGGTCCGGACCACAATGTTCGAGCATGCGCGGGATTGATTGTCTCTTTTAGGGTTTCTTTCAAACCTTTTTAAGAAGCCTTGTACACGGCTAAATGGCAGAACTTCTTTTTCATATTTTCAAATACTTTGAGAGTTTTAGGATAGTTTTTTAGAGAGTTTTCAATTACTTGCGTTGTTTATGGAGATGTTCGATGTTGGATTATTCATTACCGCAGTAGTTATTCATTATTTTCTTTCAGAACAATTTTCCGTGTAAGTTTGATTTCATTTTGTTCCTTAATAATATATTTTATTTGTTTCAATTAATAGATTGATTGATTATATGCATGTTTATTGTTTTTGATTCATTTAAAATGATGCTAGCGTAAAAACCCTAGTTCTTGATTCAACGAATCAAGGAAGGGTAGTTCATAAAACACTATAGGATGTGCGTAGACCCTTCGCATGGGTTGCGAAACCTCATGCGTAGGGATCTACTGTTTTCAAACCTCTTTTAACTTGTTTCAAAAACAATCGAAAACAAAAACCTCTAACCATATTCGCTAAAATCACTGGCATTTGTTTTTGATTATCATTGATTAATACTTTTGAACAAATTAAAAGTAGGATTCAAGTTCAATTCTGATTTCGTTTGTTTGAAAAGACTTTTGAAAATAAAAGTTTTTAACCATATTCATTTGAAATCACTGGTACTAACTTTTGGATTTAAAACATTCTCAATCAAACTCTTAATTCGGATCTGAACCCAGATATTGCATAGTGAAGTAGTGAAACTACCTGGACTTGAAAGTTGAATCAATAAACTCTTTAATATTGAATTTGTCATTCAATTTAGATTTCCGTGATATTTAATTTGCTTTGAAATTTAGATTAGTTCAATTGTTGAATTTTAAAAGTTCATCAAATTTCTTGAATTGACGTTTAATTCATTTAGAACCTGAAACAGAAATTTGAATTGCTGAATCCTTTAAGTAGTAATTTAACTTTAAGTTTGAATTTCAATTTTGCGAAACCTTAGGATTTAGTTTCGATTGAATATTAGACCTCGTTTATATTTAAGTTTTGAATTCACTTATAACCTAGAAACTGAATAACATAGGCCCCCTGTGAATTCAACCTCAGACCCACCGAGTTAAAACTACGACTGCCCTCTTGCACTTGAGAGGTAGAACCCACACATATTTTAGGGTCGGTCAGCTACCCATAAACATCTATGGCATGGTCTCAAGATGTCAAAAGGTGATCAAGATAAAAAATGAATCAAGCCCAAGCCTAACAAGTCATAAAACCCAAATATCATGTGTAATTCCCAAGTGCTAAGCATAAATGCATGGACTATCAAAGTAGAAAGAGCATATGTGCAAAATTATTTCATTCATTAAACAAGGTCGTAAGAGCATAAACGGAACTAGGTTTCAACTTTAAATACTCACAAGGTACCACTCATAGAAAGAAATTCACTCATCAAGGGTTCACACATACTTATTAGCATATGATGCTATCCTAGTTGTACATAACCCCACAAATAAGTAAGTGAATTGAATTAAAGTTCAAAGTGGACAGCTTATAACCATATTCCAATGCAAGTGCAAGAGATCACATCACACAATCTACACAAGACCACTACATGCACAATGCAAAAGTCACTTGCTTAGAATCCACTAGGTCTTTGTCTCGGTTGTAACTTAGCCAGGGTTAATGGTTAATGATGGAAGATATAGAAATCAAAACACATGTCTTCGGATAAAGATGCTCAAGTGCACACAAGTCCTAAACTACCTATTTCCTTTTCAAACCCAACAAGAATCCCAACAAAAAGCTTATTCACACTAAATGCTACCCTTGGCACATTTGCAAATATTGCAAATAATGTACAAGTCCCATAATTTCATAAACAAAAAGAATGATAAATTTTTTCTTTTCTTTTTTCACTTTTTTTTCTTTTCTGTTTTCCTTTTTTCTTTTTTTTTATTTATTTTTGAAATAATGAAATATATATCAGTTGAATTCTCTACCCAATATTTCCTCTCAATATGCTCTCAAAAGTTTCCATTCCCAACCCTCGTTCATGTCATTGACATTGGGGCACTTTTACAACCCAAGACATGTGAGTGTAAGGTTTAAAGTGTGTGGATAAGGTTAAGGGATAATATATGAGGTGGGAACCAAGAAAAAAAAAAGATAATATATGAGGTGGGAACCAAGAAAAAAAAAAGATAATATATGAGTTTGGAACCAAGAAAAAAAATATACATATATCTATCACACACTTTATTAAAAGGCCTCAAGTTGGCTCCTAGGGTAATTCATAACCAAAGAAGGACAAGAAGGCCCAAAATAGCAAAGTGGGCCTAGCATCATGTTCAAGGCTTGCAACAACTCATAATGTGCCAAGTAAAACTCATGCAAGTGTGTGTGATGCAATTTGTGCATTGAAAGCCAAAGTGAAGAATAAAACAGCTATGATAATATGCAATCCCTCAAGAAAAGAATAACAGGCTCAAAAGCTCACCATTAAGGGGTATAAGTCTCCACCTAGTCCAAGAATGCTCAATTAACCAATGTTAAACAACATCTACTCCTAAGCACATAAGCTTTTCTCCATGATAGTTAGAAAAATGCACAAGGTCATGACACACTTAACTAGAACTAAGCTTCCTATTAAAGCTTGAACAAAACTCACTTATCACTCTTTCACTCAATTCCATAATCAACCGAACCAAAAAGGGTTGACATACTGGTATAAATATACTAAATTCATGTATTCAAGCTCAAAGATGCTCAAAAATTCTAAAATTTTACAATTTTGGCGCAAAAGGTCATCATGCGAACCTTACCCCCAACTTAAAATTCACATTATTCTCAATGTGAGAATCATAAAGCATATATGGGTCTGTAGTGTGCAAAGTGAACATGATGATGAGCATGAAACAACAACCATAAAGGGCATAAAGATGAATAAAACACAAAATAAACCAAGCATGCACCTGTTATTCAAGCCACTTAAAGCCTACCCAATACACCCCCAACTTAGATTTTATAGCACTTTGAACAATAATAATTATATATATGAAGTAGCAATTGGAAGTACAAAACTAAATAAAAGGAAGAGAAAGGATATTACCTCAAGAGCTTCCTTATTTGAAGGGAAACAGAAGAACTATTCAAGCAAAATATTAGAATTAAAATAAGACAAAAATAAAAGAAAAATAAAACAAGAAGAAAAGAGTTAGTAGAAAAGCAAAATAAAAATAAAATAAATAAAAGCTAAACTAACAATAAATCAAAGAATAAAGAAAGAATAATCTAATCTACTAATACACAAGGGTTAATGCAGAATGTACTATCCAACTCCTAATCTCTCCCAAGGCTCACCAAATAGCTTTAGGAATGAAATATTCTCCTCGAATCAAGGAGGTACTGAAAATGAGTTTGCTCTATGTGCGGAGATCATTAGAGAATGCATAGTTTGGTGGGGATCCTTAAATCCCAAATATGGCCCAAAGTTATATGCATAAGTGAACATGGAATGTGGTTTTGTGTTTTCTAGTATCCCTTCGACACCTAAGAAGTCAATGCAAACTATTTCTTTAGTCTTCACCACTTCCATACATGTGTGGTCAGTCTTGGTCAAAACATGTTCAGTTCCCTTAGTAAGATTCTCAGTTGGGGTGATAGCAAAAGAGGAGAGGTGTGCACCACTCTCACTCTGAGGCCTGTCTATCGAGCTCTCAAAGGATGATAAAGAAAATTCACTCTCATAAGAGTCCTGTAGAATTGAAGTAGGAACCCAACCATAATTAGAATCATACTTCCACTCAAATATAGGAGTCTTAACAAGTAAGTCATCAAATGTACGTAACTTGATAGAAAAAATATATTAGACATGGTCTCAGTGACTGGTGTAATAGAACATGATGAAACTGAAATGATTGGCTCAACAGTGTGCTTCCCTGACCTATAGCATCAAAGCTTTCAGAATGAGTATTAGGACTTTCCAAGGTCACCTGAGTTGTTAGGGTGGAATGAGCTTCAAGCTCCATGGTGGTGTTGGTTAGCATATCCTCTAAACTCTTAACAAATAAAGTCTCGTGCATGTTAAAGTCTAGTGGGAACGGGTCAAAGGGCTCATTCTCTTCATTATCCCATCTATTGTCTGAATAGTCACTCTGCACAAAGTTTAAGGTTTTTGAATTAGGATTTTCTTGTGCAAGTAACAAAAAGGCCCTAGATTCGGCAATTGTAGCTTTAGTGAGTCGATGGACATAAGGACATGCTGTGGACTCAAAACAATGTATCACCTAATGTAGAGTCAATATATGGGTAAGTCTCATGTGTACTAGAATCGACTTTTAAGCTAATTTCTTCCCTATGTTGAGTTTGTTCGTAGAGTGACTCAAGAAAGTCCCATGCTGACTCTAGAGTAAAGTCAAGGAAATTACCATTGGATAGCTCCTCAAGAGTGTGGCACATCTCCAAAAATAAACCATTATAGAAAAATCAAATGATAAGCTATAACCGAATATTAAAATTTGGGTAAGTGTTTAATAAATTTTTAAATCTCTCCCAACATTAATAAAATTCTTCACCATAATTTTGATAAAATTTTCCAAGTCAAAACTGGAGGGTGAATTTTTAAAAATTAGGGATCAAAGTTGCAATAAAATCATTTTGTAACTCTTTACAAATATTAATAGAGCAAGTAGTAGCACAACACCAATTATCAGCCACTCTACATAATAATAATGGGAAAAAATGATCCTTAAAAGTGTCATCCATGTAACTATTCATGTAACAAAAACAAATTGACTCAAAATATTCTAAATGAAGCCTAGGGTTCTCATGTTCAAACCTATGAAATTTAGGTAGCATAGAGAAGGTTTGTAGGCAAAAATCAATTCCATAAATGCTACCTAAATAACTAATGAGTGGGTGAATATTGTCTGGTGAACTAGAATTATACGAAAAACAATCCATATTCAAGAATCATTTTTTTTGGGGGGGGCGGAAATAGTAGAAGAATAACCTAGAGTTATCATAATGAATCAAAACTAAGTTCCCCGGCAACAGTGCCAAAAACTTGACCGCATCTAACTAGTGCTTCTAAACTAACCCCCAAGTGCAAGGGTGTGCGGTGTAGTTTTAACTTGGTGAGACCAAGGTCAAATCCATAGGAAACTTTAAGATTGAACACTAGGGTTTTCTAAGTTCTTCTACCTATTAGTTTTGTTTTAAAAAAAGGAAAAAAAAATGATTTTGGGTTTTGAAAAGTTTTGATTTACTAACTACTAAATAAATAACTAAATCGCCACAATTAAATTCAACTAAAATGAAAGTAATAACACTACGCATTCAACATAATTTAAGATCTTGATTCAACCTAAAAATTTGGGTGAATACCTTATTCTCATGTTTGGATGTGATTATTATCTCGGTTTACAGCCCACGTTTAGGAAAAGTAAACCGGAAAGATTTAATCGTGAAAACTTTAATGTCCAAAGCACGGTTTTATAATCACGTTTAGGATAAATAAAACTAGAAAGATATCATCTTGAAAACATTCTTTAGTCTAGATATCTTTTCTTTCATTTCAAAGTATAAAGAAAGTTTTAATCATGTAAAGTCATCAGAAATTTCAACGAAATATGATCGAGTTTACACGTTTTCGAAGGCCTTGAAAATCAAAAGAGAAAGAAAACTAGAAAATATAAATAAATCTATTTCATTTGTTTTCAAAGTATTAAGAATAATCTTTTGTAGTTACTAGTGACTTCAAGGAAATATGATCAACTACACAAGTTTTTGAAGGTTTTGAAAACATTAAAAAGTAGATTTAGAGAACAAGAATCCTAACATGTAACTTTTATGTTACATGTTGGATTCAATCACATCCAACATTCAAATAAAGATCCACTCATCATTGATGGGTTGAATCAATAAAGAAAATCTAGTCTAACATAGATGAAATAATAAAACAATAAGTAAAAAAAGAAAGCAAAAAGAAAATAAATTTCATTGAATAAAACAAAATGCGTACCATTCTTCACAATGAATTAAACTCAAATCCAAAAGCAATCAATCCAAAAACTTTTGAAAAGCTAAACTTAAAACTCTCTACACAAATCTGTTTTAATAAAAACTAACCTAAAAATTACAAAGAAAAGTGTAAGTAAGAAGTCCCCTCGAACGGTCATACACGTTCTTATTTATAAGTAAGAAAGAAAATCCTAAAAATTAACATAAACGTGTAGATCAGCCTGCTGTGGGTCGGACCACCCGTGGGGGTGTCCAGACCACAGTGTACTTCCTTTTCAATTTGTGTCTTGTTTTTGATAGCTTTCTATCCTCTAATTCCAACGTGATTTTGACCTTAAAGACGATGGATTCAGGCTTTGGTTAAAACACAAAAGTGTAGCCCTTCAAGTCTTTTTTCGAACCCAAAAAGAATCAGTTCAATCAGACTTGTGAGCAAAAAGTTATGGTTAAAAAACTGACATGGTGTCAAGCTAGAACTTCAGTTGCACACCACTTCAACCATCTTGAACTCTAGACCATTTTCTTTTCCTTGGTGGTCATGGCAACTAATCTCATTCTTTGGGATGGCTCTTAAGATGTTGACGAAGTTTTGAAAGTCACTGGATATATCGGCATTTTTGTCTTCAAGCTGTTTTCTCTATGCGTGCCAAGTGTTCGGCGAAATGCCTCAAAAGACACCAAAGCCTATTCTCGTAATTCTTTACTCCGACTTCCTTTGGCTCTAGTCTAGACCACCCGTCGAGGTGTTCAGACCATAATAGCTTCTTCAATCTCTTCACCACTGCTTATTTTGATAATTTTCAGCTTTTCCCTGCATTTTGAAAACAAAATACCATAAATTACAGAACATAACTAAAACTTTAAAATTAACTGAATAAATGCATGATTTATGTTTTAAATTATGCTTTGTAATTACACTTCTCAAGTGTAATCAATAGGGTCTTTCTGTCCAGCTATAGGTAGTCCGTATCTTCACAAACATGTCTATTTCACCGAGCCTCTCTTCGAGACAGTGCCCAGATCATTATGCTTTTCATGTGGATCAAATGCATTATATACAATCTAGAGTAATAACAAAAAATATTATGAGATTAGGGGACTGTAAAAATAAAAAAAAAAAGTAAGAGATCTAAAAGATCTTTTTCTTAAAATTCCTCTTGAGTCTACTTATATCATATCTCTCCTCAATGAAGATTCTATAACTATCCTCTGATCTCAAGCCAAGTTTCTTTTGCTTCTCTACTTACGTGCCAAGCACCAACTATTTCCTTGTCTTAAGCTAAGCTCCTTTTCATAGATTACCTATCTAAGAGCTACATAGACCTGATCCCTTAATAGGGGTACACAGGCTACTCGAGCAGAGGGCTCAAGTCTGGTCACCACAGCGCGAGGCACTACCTTAGAAGTAGAATCCTTTCCTTAGTTAAACACAATGAGTTAACTGTCTCTTTTCTAGAGCATCGCTCCATTTTCAAGTTATGTGCTAAGTGCTAACTATCCTTTTTGTCTGTAGCAAAGCTCTCTTCCTAGTTAGGTGCTAAGTGCTAACTCTCTCTTCCCAGTGGAGTAAGGCTCATTTTCTCTAGTTATGCACTAGGTGCTAACTGTTCTCTCTCATTTGGAGCTAGGCTCCATTTCTTAGTTAAGCATAAAGTGCCGACTATCTTTTGTCATCCAGAGCAAAGTTCTCCTATCAAGTTGTGCATTTCATATATCATATGCATTTAGGGCTGTCACGCCTCGAATCTGACGACTCGAGGGGTGAGTGATAAACACACATAACATGCACTAACATAACCACCTATGATTAGAGCAATACAAAAACCTCTAGGTGAGCCCAAAACATAAGATAAGATAAAATAAATTTAACCTTAACTATAGCCAGGTTACATACTTCACACATTCTTCCCATTAATACATAACTTAGGCCTTAGGGCCCTTACAACCAAACTGAATAAGTCTTCAATATACAATATTACATTTTCAAATAAAAATTAAACTAAGTAACCAAAAGTTTTGCTAAGCATAGAAGGGCTCATGCATAAGCACTCCTAATTCAACCCCATCAGCCCACCTGATTATTATGACCTGTTCCTACATCAAAATCTGTAAGGACGTGAGCATGAGTCCACTTGTGCCCACGATGCCTCAAACAAACATATATGGTATGTAATCAATAGATGCATGCAAAGGTTCATATATGCATAACTACACCAATATCTTTCTATAGGCTATAACAATTCATTGATATCAATTAGTTTTCAACTTAAGCAAGTATTTATCATCATTCAACATCATCATAGTATTGTATTCAATTCCAATTATCCTTTATTATTGAATTTCCCAACTTATATCCAATCACGTTCCATATCACATTATCACATATTCAACATATATCACATTATCACATATTCAACATATATCACAATATCACATATTCAATATTCAATCAAACAACCATATCCACGTTAGCACTTATTCGTTATTCCATCACATCTCCACATCCACATTTTCACTTATTCATCATTCAATCACATTGCCATAACCACACAGGTCATCGGGGGTTGGGTGTATCCACAATATCGTCTTTTATGGGCCAATACCCAACAGAAATGATAAACCGACGTCGTCATTTAGGATTGTCGTCCAGGGCCACGAGGAGCCAAAACACACACAATGTTGTGGGCTACTAACCCACTGGCATTGACACCAAACCCTACGCAGGTTCTAGGACTCTCAACCCAAGGGTAATCTCAAAACCCTTCCTATTTCTGCACCCCACCACAGCCCCCGACACGCAAGCAACCATTCATCACATTCCATTCTCATCTATCACAGGTTCACATTCATCATCATAGGCTTCCCACAACACATATCCACGTTTCAGTTCATCCCAAGATTCATCACACATCAACATTGATCAAACATCATTAAACATTCAACATTCACCAACATTATGAATATGATTCTCTTGTTCAAATCATCATTTAATTCATTCAATCCCAAACTTACATTCATCAACATTTAGTTTTTAATAACACATTCACTATCCCAGTTAATCAAGGTTCTTATCTCATGGTATCCTTTCAATTTATTTTATTCAAAGTAACATTTATTCAACTTTACGAGTTAAATTCCATTAGCTTAAGAAAACCAACCCTTAGTCACTTTTTAAATCACATATCCCTTTCTAAATCCATGCAATTAATCAAATAAAAGTTTCATGGAAAAACAAGTTACTAAACTCTTTCATAAACCTAAGGTAGAAGGTCAAAGTAAACAAAGTTAGTAATTGGACCTAGGCTCGGTGGGCGCCCAAGCTGACACTCAGCCATGTGCCCAAGGGCTCGTGCGCCCACATCTTGTGCACCCAAGGAGGTCGGGCGCCCATGTCATGTGCGCCCAAGGTGTTGGGCGCCCAACTGTTACTCACCTCGTGCGCCCACAGCTTGGTCTAAGTTACAGGTTTCATGTTATGTTTTCTGGTTTCTTGGTTTTTCACTCTTAAGACCTCAAATTGAGCAAGTTAAGGTTGATATACTTAAAATTTCATGTTTCCAACATCACCACAAGTTTCTTAGGCATAAAAAAAAACCAACAATTTGAGTTTTCATCAACTTTGGGTCAAGTTATGGATCAAAACCTCAACTTTACTCTCTCAACCTATACATACATATATATGTGTATGTAACCTCTATTCTCTTTTATAGATGAAGACAACACTTGAAAAAGGTTATCTAAAGGTGTTCTACTCCTTGTTACACATCACATATGTAAGAAAAAAGCATTAAATCCCTACCTTAAGTTAAAAGAAGATGGATCAACAAGATGGTGTCTCCCAGTTCCAAGCTTTCAAACTTTGATGAGCTCTAACTCTTCATTCCTTGATCCAAACTACAAATAAATCACATAGAAAGGTTCCTTGAGGATCCAATTACACTCTTGTAGGATTAATTTGATTTCCATGTAAGCTAGAAGAACTTACCCTCAAATTTTCTACCAGTTCCTCTTCTTATTCTTCCTTGTTCTCTTTTGCTTCTCTCCTGGATTCTTCCTCTCCAAACAACTTCTCTCTCTCTCTCTCTCTCTCTCTCTTACATCATATACGCAAGTATATATATATATATATATATATTTAAGCAATATTTTAATCCCTAACAGTGAATTTCAGACCCCCACATCTCCCCTAGCTAAATATAAGCTCATAGGGGTGAGGGGTCGGCTGTAAAATACAGAACAACCCATGCTTGTCAAATCTGCTGTACCTTGGGTGCCCAAGCCCTTCTCAGGTGTGCGCCCAAGGTCTTGGGCACCTATGTTCCGTGCACCCAAGGTACCCTCTTCCTGCACTCTAGCTAAAATTCCATTTTTTGATGGTTTAGCTCCATCCCTTTCAAAATTTTCAACTCTGAAGTACCATTAATGATCCATACTACTAAATTAACATACATTGCTCCCCAAAATGTATCAAAACCATAAGTTTAGGTTAATACAAAAGTCCAGGTATTACAAGGGTTGTATCCATTGAACATTATAAATTGGAGTATTATTTTGTGAGATTCTGACTATAAAGAGTAGAAAGGGACTCTGGATATCCCTACGTATCTAGGCATAATAGTTTCCATGTGTAGACGAACCCCCAGATTCATTATCTTTAATTACACAGACTAGTCAAGAGTCATCAAAAAGTTCATTTATCATGATTTCAAAACATAAATTAAAACACCTTTTTAACTCAAACTAAAGCTTAGGTTTCTCGACACACCCATTTTGAAAGTGTTGAGTAGTGATTCCTAGTCTCTGTAATTAAGGCCCTATTTCAAAATAAAGTATTATTTTTCACATTGGGGCGATCTCGGATGCATCATATCATAATAAAGACTTATGACCCGCACTCGTCGATCCCAACGTGCAGATCCGATCGCGATAAGATGCCATATCTCTAGTTCCAGATCTAGTGTTAATAAAAGAATGTTAAGCAAAGTGATGGTACTTGTTATGAAAATGAAAGCTCATTTATTAAAGACGATTTTGAATAAATTTTATTTATGGGGTCATCCTCGTTGGTAAGGGAAAGAATGATAACATGATCTGAATTATAAGTAAAGACATTGTCATTGGAATCCTTGTTTGATTACCTTGTCCCATTCAAATTTGTCATTGGAAGAAATATTACCAAAAAAAAAAAAAAACAAAGAAAAAGAATTGAATGAATTAAAAAGAGTATTCATTTTATAAAATGTAGTGAATACTTTTACACTAAAAAACAAAAATGAATAAAAAACCTATCTACTCTTTTAGTCTTCGGATCTTCATTCTTGATTTTCAATTGTCTGGCTGGGCATAACTTCCACTTTATTTGAATGGGTGCCCCTTATTAACCTAACTAACTTTTTGTCTTTAAATATTTTAGTTCAAATCTACTAGAATTTTAGTAGAGCTTTAAGTTTAAATTTTGATGAATTTCTGGTGTGCGGTTTTGTCGAAAATCTTGCCTTAAATCCGACAAAGTTTCAGGTTGAAACTATTGTAGATTTTTTGGTAGGGTTTTGACAAAATTACAAATCTGGATAGAAATTTGGAGAAAATTTAACTTGGGATTTCTATTCAAAATCCAGCAAAGTTTTAGGTTGAAACTGTGATTACACTTAAAAAGTATAATTACAAACTCCCTATTCTTACAACTATTATTGCATTTGGATAAATAAACTTGAAATTTTAGTGTTATCTTGTCATTTACGCTTCCATCTTTCTAATTATAGAGAAAATGGCAAAGAGATTGAAGTTTATAGCCATGGAAACAACCTAGAGGAAGAAGAAAAAGTCATGCTTCAAACCTTGCCTTGGTTGAGCAATACTAGCCTAAAGAATCTTCATGAAGAAGGAAAAGAAGCAACACAAAAGATACTTGGTAGTCAGGACCCCCTATCTAGATGGTCGGGACCATAGTAAGCTAAAAATGAGAAATAACCATTCTGTGGTCCCAACCCCCCCATACGGTCTGGACCCCCGTGTATCTAGAAACCTAGTTTTGAAGCATGCCTCTTAGGGTTTTCGGGCAACTATTTAAAGAAGCTAATGCACGGCTGCTGGGGGACTTCTTTTTACATTATTTTTCTGAGACACTTGGAGAGATTAGATTAGTTTTAGATTAAGTTAAAGAGTATTTTTACATGATTGAAGATTGTTAATGGAGGTGTTTGGAGCACTTTTCTTCCTTACTACTATGATTTTGAATATTTTTCTTTCCGAACGATTTCAGCTATACGTTCTATTTCGTTATGTTCTTTAATCACATGTTTTGTTTATTTCAAAGAATAGATCAATTGTTTGAGTTCTTGTTGATTGTTTTTATTTTGTTTAAAATGGTTATAGCATAAACCCTAGTTCTTGATTCAATGAATCAAGAAATGGTAGTTCACGAAAACACCTTGGGATGTTCGTAATCCCTTCGCATGGGTTGTGAAACTTCGTTCGAAGGGATCTACTTGATTTAAACTTATTTTAACTTGTTTCAAAGACATTCGAAACCAAAAATTCTTAACCATATTCATATGAAATCACTGGTATGAGTTTTTGAATATGAACGTTTAAACACTTTCGAACAAGATTAAAAATAAGATTTGAATTCGCATCTAGTTTCGTTTAATTGAAAAAAAACCTTTGGAAACAAAAGTCTTTAACCATATCCACTTGAGATCACTGGTACTGACCTTTGATTAAAATATTCTTAACACTTTTCGAATTAAACCCTAATCTAGATTTGAATCTAAACATCCCAAGGCAAAGTAGTGAACTACCCAGACTTGAAGTTGAATCAAGAACCTTATTTCTATTAAGTTTGCAATCTAATTTAATTTGGTTATAATTAGTTCATTGTGAAGTTTAGAATAATATTCTTAAATTTAGATGAACTTCTGAAAATTTTAAATATTTCATTAAGACCCTGAATTCTTAAATTTAGCTCATTTATTTGTTTCAAATTGAGTCTTCACTTTGCTAAACCTTAGGATTTATTTAAATTGAATTCCTTAGCTTGCTTAAAACTAGATTTTGAACTTCCTTAATAACCTAGAGACTGAATTGCCTAGGCTCCCTGTGAATTCGACCTCGAACTCACCAAGTTAAAACTACAATTGCCCTCTTGCACTTGAGAGGTAGAACCCCAAACACTTTTTAGGGTCAATCAAGTTTTTAGGTTGAAACTGCAATTGGATTTGAGGATGAAAAACTCTAGGGAGTATTTCTCAAGATTTCTACCTTAGACTTTAGAGATTCTTGATTACACTTGAAAAGTGTAATTATAAACTTTGATTTCCATGCTAATTCTAGTAATTTATGTTTCAATATGTCTATTTTAATTTAATTTTGTTTATTTATGTTTGTTTGTTCATTTGGGTAGGTTTTAGTAGAAAATACATTAGAATAGCTTGGTGGAATGGGAGAGATGCACAATGTTGATGTGGAAGGAGTTTTGAAATTAAAAAGTGGTCTTCAATAAAGTTGTAGTGGACATCTTAAGCCTTCCATAAAGTTATTATGGGACAAAACTTGACCTCATTTGGACCTTGAAAGATTGCTTTAAAGTTGGGGCTAGAAAGTTGGACAAATCCTAATCACGATAGGATTTAGGGCATATCTTGAGTTTATGGGATCCAATTGAGGTGATTCAAAAGTCCAAAATCAAATTCTCATTCTTAGCTACAACTTCCATGAAGAGCCAAGTCCGAAAAAGGTCTCCATTTACCTCGAAATCAACTTAAAAATTGCACAGTTTGGAATTCTTCGAATGATTTAGAATGACACTTTGTCAGTGTTTTAGCCATAACTTTTTACTCACAACTCTGATTGATGTGATTCTTTTTAGGTTGGAAAGAAGACTCAAAGGCTACAATTTAGTGTTAAAGCTGAAACTATTACTTGGCATCTTGATGGAGTCAAGATGGCAAACAACAGTACCTCCTAATTTTAAATTGAAGAAAAGACAAAGTGCACTACCATCGCTATTAGGATGCTGCGATCATAGGATTCTAGATTCTAGGGTTTTTTAGTGTTTTATAAATACATATCTTATATCAGACTATTGGTGACAGCCGTATACACAACTTAGGGTTTTTTTTGAGTGTTTTTCATTAGTTTTCAAGAGTTTTTCTTTACTTTTGGTTGAAGATTTGGATCAACATTTTAAATATGGAGCAGAACTTTTAATACAAGTGTAGAATCTATTTCTTATGGAGTTTGTTTCTTCTTTACCTTTTATTTACTATATTAATTATTTAATTAGCATGCTAGCTAACCGTTTCTAAAAAGTGCATCTAAACTAACCCCTAAGTGCAAGGGTGTGCGGTATAGTTTTACCTGGTGAGTCCAGGATTGTATCCACAAGAAATTTTGAGTTTGAACACTAGGGTTGTAATACCCCAGACTTTTGTATTAACCTAAACTTATAGTTTTGGTACATTTTGGGGAGCAATGTATGTTAATTTAGTAGTATGGATCATTAATGGTACTTTAGAATTGAAAACTTTGAAAGGGATGGAGCTAAACCATCAAAGGATGGAATTTTAGCTAGAGTGCAAGAGGAGGGTACCTTGGGCGCACGGAACTTGGGCGCCCAAGGTATAGCAGATTTGACAAGCATGGGTTGCTCTGCATTTTGTAGTCGACCCCTCTCCCCTATGAACCTATATTTAGCTAGGGGAGGTGTGGGGGTCTGAAATTCACTATTGGGGATTAAAATATTACTTAAAATATATATATACTTGTGTATATGATGCAAGAGAGAGAGAGAAGTTGTTTGGAGAGGAAGAATCCGAGAGAGAAGCAAAAGAGAACAAGGAAGAAGAAAAAGAGGAACCAGGTAGAAAATTTGAGGGTAACTTCTTCTAGCTTACACGGAAGTCAAATTAATCTTGCAAGAGTGTAATTGGATCCTCAAGGAACCTTTCTATGTGATTTATTTGTAGTTTGGATCAAGGAATGAAGAGTTAGAGCTCATCAAAGTTTGAGAGCTTGGAACTGGGAGACACCATCTTGTTGATCCATTTTCTTTCAACTTAAGGTAGGGATTTAATGCTTTTTTCTTACATTTGTGATGTGTAACAAGGAGTAGAACACCTTTAGAAAACCTTTTTCAAGTGTTGTCTTCATCTATGGAAGAGAATAGATGTTATATACACATATATATGTATGTATAGGTTGAGATAGTGAAGTTGATGTTTTGATCCATAACCTGACCCAAAGTTGATGATCAAATTGTTGGTTTCTTTTGATGCCTAAGAGACTTGTGGTGATGTTAGAAACATGAAATTTTAAGTATATCAACCTTAACTTGCTCAATTTGAGGTCTTAAGAGTGAAAAACCAAGAAACTAGAAAACAAAGCATGAAACCTATAACTCGAACCAAGTTGCGGGAGCACGAGGTGGGTAACAGTTGGGCACCCAACACCTTGGGCGCACATGACATGGGCACCCAGCCTCCTTGGGCACACAAAGTGTGGGCGCATGAGCCCTTGGGTGCATGGCTGAGTCTCAGCTTGGGTGCCCGCCGAGCCTAGGTCCAATTCTTGACTTTGTTTACTTTGACCTTCTACCTTAGGTTTATGAAAGAGTTTAGTAACATGTTTTTGTATGAAACTTTTATTTGATTAATTGCATGGATTTAGAAAGGGAAATGTGATTTAAAAAGTGATTAAGGGTTGGTTTTGTTAAGCTAATGGAATTTAACTTGTAAAGTTGAATAAATGTCACTTTGAATAAAATGAATTGAAAGGATACCATGAGATAAGAACCTTGATCAACTGGGATAGTGAATATGTGTTATTAAAAACTAAATGTTGATGAATGTAAGTTTGGGATTGAATGAATTAAATGGTGATTTGAACAAGAGAATCATATTCATAATGTTGGTGAATGTTGAATGTTTAATGATGTTTGATCAAAGTTGATGTGTGATGAATCTTGGGATGAACTGAAACGTTGATATGTGTTGTGGGAAGTATATGATGATGAATGCGAACCTGTGATAGATGAGAACGGAATATGATGAATGGTTGTTTACATGCTAGGGGCCGTGGTGGGGTGCGAAAATAGGAAGGGTTTTGAGATTACCCTCGGGTTGAGAGTCCCGGAACCTGCGCAGGGTTTGGTGTCAATGCCAGTGGGTTAGTAGCCCACAACATTGTGTGTGTTTTGGCTCGTCGTGGCCCTGGATGATGATCCTAAACGACGATGTCGGTTTATCATTTCTGTTGGGTATTGGCCCATAAAAGACGATATTGTGGATGCACCCAACCCCTGATGACTTGTGTGGTTATGGCAATGTGATTGAATGATGAATAAGTGAAAATGTGGATGTGGAGATGTGATGGAATAACGAATAAGTGCTAATGTGGATATGGTTGTGTGATTGAATATTGAATATGTGATATTGTGATATATGTTGAATATGTGATAATGTGATATGGAACGTGATTAGATATAAGTTGGGAAATTCAATAATAAAGGATAACTGGAATTGAATACAATACTATGATGATGTTGAATGATGATAAATAATTCCTTAAGTTGAAAACTAATTGATATCAATGAATTGTTATGGCCTATAGAAAGATGTTGGTGTAGTTATGCATATGTGAACATTTGCATGCATCTATTGATTACATACCATATATGTTTGTTTGAGGCATCGTGGACACAAGTGGACCCGTGCTCACTTCCCTACAGATTTTGATGCGGGAAGAGGTCATAACAATCAAGTGGGCTAATGGGGTTGAATTAGGAGTGCTTATGCATAAGCCCTTCTAAGCTTAGCTAAACTTTTGGTTAATTAGTTTAATTTTTATTTGAAAATGTAATATTGTACATTGAGGACTTATTCGATTTGGTTGTAAGGGCCCTAAGGCCTAAGTTATGTATTAATGGGAAGAATGTGTGAAGTATGTAACCTGGCTATAGTTAAGGTTAAATTTATGTTATCTCATCTTTTGTTTTGGGCTCACCTAGAGGTTTTTGTATTGCTTTGATCATGGGTGGTTATGTTAGTGCATGTTATGTGTGTTTATCACTCACCCCTCAGGTCGTGAGATTCGGGGCGTGACAAGGGTTTTCCAAGTTCTTCTATGTACTGGTTTGTTTTTAAAAACAAAAAAAAAGTAAGAAAATTAATTTTGGGTTTTGAAAAGTGTTGATTAACTAACTAGTAAACAAATAAAATAAATTGCAAGAATTAAGCTAGACTAGGATTCAAGAAATTAAATTACTTCTATTCCAATTAATGGAAAAGCAAGATTCAAAATTAAACTAAACTAAAACAATGAAAGTAATAAAATTACGCATTCAAAATAATTAAAGATCTTGATCTAACCTTTAAATCTGGGTGGATTCATTACTTTATGATTTGATATGTTTTTATCTCAGTTTAAGTTTCACGTAAAGGAAAAATAAACTAGAAGTTATCTTCGTGAAAACATTTTTGGATTCCAAAACACAGTTTTCAAATATCGTTTAGGATTAGAAACCTAAAAAATATTATGATATTTCATTTTTGGACTCAGATCTGATTTACTTATTTCAAAATTATTAAGAAACATTTAATCAAGAGTTCTTATCAGTTATTACAGATAATATGATTAAGAAAACTTGTTTTTGAAAGCTTTTGAAAATAAATAATATAGATCTAAAAATTGTAAACCCATACGTGCAAGTTTTTACTTTGCGTGTATAGATCTACGCACATCTCGTCAATCGTAGTGATCCACCCATCATTACTAGGTTAAATCAAGAATAAAAATTTAACCTAACATGGATAAAATAATAAAACAGCAAATAAAAAGACAATATGAAAGCAAAAGAATTTTCATTGAATAAAATGAAACACGTACTATTCTTCATAATGAACTAAACTTGAATCTGAAAGCAATTAAAAACTCTCCAAAAACTAAATTAAAACCGCTCTATATTAATCTATTGTAATGAAAAACTAAACTGAAAAATACAGAGTAAAGCATAGGTGAGAAGTCCCCTTTTCGGCCGTCAAAGTTACATATATATAGTGGAGATGAAAAACCCTAAAAATATTCATCCGTACAAATCAACCTTCTGTGGTCCAGACCACAGTGTCCATCAACTTCACTTCGTGTCTTGCTTCTGACAGTTTTCTATTCTCAAATTTCAATGCAATTTTGACCTTAAAGATGATGGACTCAAGCTTTAGTTAATACAAAGTTGTAGTCCTTCAAGCCTTCTTTCCAACCCAAAAAGAATCAGGTCAATCTGAGTTGTGAGTGAAAAGATATGGTCAAAATATTGACAGGGTGTCGTGCTGAATCATCCATAGAATTCCGAATTATGCAACCTTGTAAGCTGATTTCGGAGTAGATGGAGACTTCTTTTGAACTTGGGCTCTTCATGAAAGTTGTAGCTAAGGATGTGTACTTGATTTTGGGCTTTTGAATCACCTTAATTGGACCCTAGAAGCTTAAGATATGCCCCAAATCTTATGGTGATTAGGATTTGTCCAGCTTTCTAGCCCTAACTTTTAGGCAATCTTTCAAGGCCCAAACAAACTCCAATTTTGTCCCATAATAGTTTTTTGAAAAGCTTGAGATGTCCACTACAGCTTTGCTGAGGACGACTTTTAATTTTTGAAACTCCTTCTATGTCAAAATTTTGCATCTATCTCCTTCCAACAAGCTATTTTCGTATATTTTTCTACTAAAACCTGCATAAATAAACGAAGTAATGTAAATAAACAAAATTAAACTAAAATAAACATATTAAAACATAAATTATTAGAATTAGCATAAAAATCAAGGTTTATGATTACACTTTTCAAGTGTAATCACTAGCATAGAATCATTCTTGATTTAACCTATCAATGATGGGCGAATCCTTGTTTGAATGTAGGATGTGATTGAATCCAAGCATGCAATGTAAAAGTTGCATGTTAGGGTTTTTATTTTTTAAATGTATTTTTTAATGTTTTCAAAACCTTTGAAACTAGTGTAGTTGATTATATTTCCTTGAAATCACTAATAACTACTCAAGATAATAACTTTCTCAACATTTTGAAAATAGAAGAGGTAGATTTAAAACTTTCACAATGAAATCTTTCCAGTTTACTTTTCCTAGACGTAAACTGTGAACTGAGACAAGAATCACATCCAAACATGAAAATAAGGTATTCATCCGGATTTGTCGATTGAATTAAGATTTTTAGTTATATTGTTCAAAACCCTAGTTTAATTCACTGCTTTAATTTAGTTTAATTTACTTTGAATCTTTTAATTGTTTTAAATCATTTTGAAATTATTTTAGTTGATTTCTTTCTTTAGTTCTTTTGTTTCTAGCTTAGTTTAATTATTTGTATTTCAATTTATTGTTAAGTAGTTTATAATTCAAAATCAAACCTCTCAAAACCCAAAATCTAATTTTATTTTTATCTTTTTAAAAAGAAAACAATAGTTTAGAAGAACTTAGAAACCTTAGGCTTCATTAGTAGTTCCCTGAACTCAAATTCGATTAAATTTTGGGTCAAAATTTTAACAATTTTTGAGGTGAGATTTGATAAAATCTATGCATTGATTTTGACTCAGCGAGTAAATGCAGGACAAAACTTGGATGTAGGTGACAATCTCTTTGTTTTATTTGAAAAGGTGAACCTCAAGGCTTCATTATACAAAAATGAATGGTCTATTTAGGACTTGGTCCCTTAGACAAAAATGGGTAGGCTTTTATTGTTATGTAGAGATGGCAATGAGTTATCTCCTCTACTATACATGGATAAATGTATGTTGAATGCAATCACTGGGAACAAACAGGTTAGCACCGTCCTCTCTAGTATTCCTGTAAAAATTAGATTCCGTGAGACTCTAGACTTTGGCTTAACAACAAATGACATAAGACTCACGGTTTTACTTAATGCACCCTCAAAATGCTAAGGGCCACCGAATCTTCAAATTTCTAGTTTTTCAAAGAAAACCTTCTCAAGTTGTGATCTAGCTAGGAGGAAGATGTGTATGCCTGTTAAGGGGACTACTACATAACCAAAGCTTAGACGGACCTACCAATCTCCTTCAACTAACTAGAGGGTTATAAGGGTAACTCAGAATATGCTCAATGAAGTACACAATGTGTGATTTTGGAGAGCATGACAAAAAGGGAAAGCAATAAAGCATTCACCCTGTTTATTCATACATCTTGCAAAACAAATCAGGGTATATACATGAACGTAATTTATTTGCAATTGAATGGGTTAGTTATGTATAGTATAAATGAAATAGTAAAATATATGCATCCTAGTAGAAAAATGAGGTGCATGCTTTAATTAGATAAACTAGAGATTATAGTGTGAGATAGCGACTATGAAGAGCGAAAACTATGGTTGGACCTTCAAAGTAGGAGCTGATTCCCAGCAGAGTAGGAGCTGATTCCCTAATAGAGTTGCCAACTATCGTACGGGTTGTCACGCCCCGGATCTCGTGACCCGAGGGGTGAGTGATAAACACACACAACATGCACTAACATAACCAATCCCCATGTTCAGAGCAATGCAACGTAAGCTAGTGAGCCTAAGACATAAAATAGAATAACATAAGTTTAACCTTGACTATTGCCAGGTCACATACTCCATACACCATTCCCAATTTACATAACTTAGGCCTTAAGGCCATTACAACCAAATTGAAGAAAAAGTTTAAAAGTGCACAATATTACAATTCCCAAAAAGATATTTAAACTAGATGACAAGAGGTTTGCTAAGCTTAGTTGGGCACATGCATGACCTCCCAATCCAATCCCATTAGCCCACCTAATTGTTATTGCTTGTGCCTGTATCAAAATCTGTAAGGACGTGAGCACGGGTCCACTTGTGCCCACGATGTCTCAAGCAAACATATATGGTATGCAATCTAACCATGCAATTCTGCAATCTAACCATGCAATGCATCTCAAGAGTCATAACATCTCATTAACATAGCCATGCCAAAATAAGTGGAAATATAAGTTCATTCAACAATGCCAAAGTCTAAGAATTTAAATTTTGGTTAATGTTTATGTATTGCAATTCAAACTCCAATTCCATTCACAATTCGACACCACTTTAACATTTGAATAATATTCAAGAAACTAAACGTATTCACATCATCATCCATTCATCATCACATAGCATAACCACAACCAAACAAACCATCAGGGGATGGGTCCATACACACTATCGTCTTTTATAGGCCAATACCCAACGGAAACGATAAACCGACGTCATCGTTTAGGATCGCCATCCAGGGCCACGAGGAGCCAAAACACACACAATGTTGTGGGCTATTAACCTACTGGCATTGACACCAAACCCTGTGCAGGTTCTGGGACTTTCAACTCGAGGGTACTCTCTAAACCCTTCCCATTTACCGCACCCCACCATGACTCCCGGCACACAATTCATCATTCATACCATACAATCTCATCTTTCATAGATTCACATTCATCATCAATACCTTTCAACACACATGTCAATGTTAAGGTTCATCTCACGGTTCATTACATATCACATTGATCAAATCATATTAAGCATCCCCTATTTACCAACATTAAGAACATGAGTCCCTTTTTGTCAAGTCACATTTCACTTAATCAATCACAAGTTCATAAACTTCAACATTTAGTTTACATCAAGGCATATTCACAATTCTATTCACTTGAGGCTCTTACTTCAAAGTAGACTTCAAATTCATGCAATTCAAGATCACTTTCACTTGCCCCTTTCAAATTAAATCCCACAAGCTTAAGTTAAACACTCCTTAATCACTTTTAAAATCTCATTTCCCTTTTAAAATCCATGTAATTAATCAATTAAAAGTTTTGTGTAAAAACAAGTTACCAATTCTTCCATATGCCCAAAGTAGAAGGCTAAACTAAACAATGTCAGAAAAGTGACCTAGGCTCTGTGGGCGCCCAAGCTGACACTCAGCCGAGCGCCCATGCCTTAATTTCTTGGGCAGGGTGCCTGACTGTGTCCCCTTCGGGTGCCCACAGCATGGGCCAAGTTTCGGGTTTCATGCCCTATTTTCTGGTTTCATGGTTTTTCACCCTTAGGACCTGAAATTGACCAAGTTAATGTAAAAATATCTCAAGTTTCAAATTTCCAACATCAACCCAAGGTTCTTAGGCTTCAAACAAAATCAAAATTTTGAGTTTTCATCAACCATAAGTCAAGTTATGGATCAAAACACTACTTTTACTCTCTCAACCTATACATATATATAAACATATGTATAACTCCCATTTCCTTCCATACATGAAACCAACACTTAAAGAGGGTTTTCTAATGGTAATCTACTCCTTGTTACACAACACATATGTAAAAATGAGGCAATAAATCCCTACCTCAAGTGGTAAAAAGATAGGTCAACAAGGTGTCTTGAGCTTCTAAACCCTCAAACTTTGATGGCCTCTATCTTCTCCCTCCTTGATCAAATCTAAAACTAAATGGCATAGGAAGGTTTCTTAGGGTTCTAATTTCAATTTTTCAAAAGGAATTTGAGTTCTTTGAAGATTTGGAAGACTACCTTTGAATCTCCACCCGGTGGTCTTGTTCTTCTCCTTTGCTCTTCTCACCCGATTCTTTCTTCTTCCAAGCCACTTCTCTCTTTCTCTCTTGCATCAAATCGATCAAATATATATATATATATATATATAACAATATTTAAAACCTCCAAACAGTGATTCTCAGGTCTCCCCTCACCCCTAACTAGGTATAGGTGTTAATAGGGTAAGGCTCGGCTGGAACGCGCAGAGGACATCCTACTGTTGGCAAGTGGGGCGCCCCTCATGGACCACGGGCACCCGTCCTAGAGCCATGGGCACCCCTCATAACCTCGGGCACCCCTCAGCATGCTCCCGAGTCAAAATGTTAACTTTTGAGCCATTTTGCCAATTTCTTCCAAAATTCACACCCCTAAGTCATCTTTAATGACTAATATTACTCAATTAACATACTAACATGCCCAAAACATGTTAAAACCATCCAATTATATTAACATGAAAATTCTTGATATTACATAAGTCATGTGTCTTTATTGCAACATAGTAGATTCGAGATCGCCCAAATGTGAAAAACTATATTTTGTTTTGAAATAGGGCCTTGATTACAAAGATTAGGAGTTGCCACCTGACACTTTCAAAATAAGTGTGTCAAGAAACCTAAGGTTTGATTATAGTTTAAAATGATTTGATTATATTTTTGAAAGATAGGATAAAATACCTTTTTTATTGACTCTCAGCTAGTCTGTGCAATCAAAGAAAGTGGGGCCATGGGTTCAGATTTGCACAAAAATTGTTACGCCTGGATACCTAAGGATATCTAGAGTTCATTTTTGCTCTTTGCAGTCATTATCTCACAATATACTACCCCAATTTATGATGATCATAGCAATTAAATGCATATGATGTATGAAAGGTAAGGTGGATAAGCCTAGCTCGTATGTTTGAGTGTAATTTGATGTCCATCTATGTGGTGGTAATGCACCCTAGGTATGCTAGTTTGATTCTAAATGCAAGTTAAAGACTATGTTTATGAATAGGGATGGGATTTGAATTGGGAAACTATATATAATTTGGTGTGAGGACTTATGTAATCCTTATGAGTGTACATGTGTTTGGAATAAAATATGAATTGAAAGATAGTTTATAAAGACTGAGGTGACCGGACTCAAGTTATGTGCTTGAGCTATCTACGTACCCTGCAAAATGATTAGATTAACGTAGTTCAGACCTAAAGTCCAAACTACATATTGGTGTGATGTAAACTAATATGCAGATGTAAGCCTTGCTCTAAGTCTAAGTTAGCACCTCATGACTAACCCTAAAATGTGCTTAGGTTCTACCTCTCAAGTGCAAGAGGGTGGTTGCAGTTGTGTTCAAAGAGAACCAAGGTCATTTTTATAGGGAGGGCTTTGTTAAGAGCTCCAGACTTATTCTCTTAGTTAGTATGTCAACCTAAGTTAATCTAAACTAACTTTGGATTTATAAGATGCTTGAGTATGGTTGAGCTGAGGATAGTGGAGTGAAGGAATTGTGATATTAAATTAAAATAAAAATATTAAAAATAAAATAACTAAGATAATCTTGGCTTCCAACCGAATTTGGTAGTTAGGTAGTGGTGGTTTAATCTAACGTGTTGATAACTCAACCTAGCAATCACACATGTGTTGCTAGGCCGGAAAATATTCCTATAAAATATTATTTATGGAACTCAAGGTATTGTTTTAGAGTCACCTGGACATTGAATTGAACACCTGGTGTGTACGAGAATCAACTTGTAACCAAGACTTGATTGTAACACGGATGAATCGATCGATTTCTTAAGAAAATCTCAAGTTATGATTTTAGGAAAATAAGTTCTAAATCACTGGGCTATTAAATCAAAGACTCGGTATGCACGAGTGACCAATTGTAACCAAGCTGTGATATAACATGGGTGATTTTATTTCACAAGGAAACCTAATTTGGGTTTTGGAAAATATGTTTCTAACTCACCAGGACATTAAACCAAACACTTGGTGTGCACAAGTGAAAACTTGTAACCAAGCTATGGTCATAGCGCGGGTGAGTTGATTTCAAAAGAACCTTAGCTTATTACGAGATTCCAATTAGAAATCAAAAATATACTTCATTGAAAAATGTTCTTTTACATTTGAGTCACCAAACTACCACACCACCTTCAATGGTTTGAAGCCAAAAACAAACCCTAGCCTAACATATTTGAACTTTGATGAGGAAAATACACTTGCAAACCATCTATTAATGTAAAAAGAAAAGCAGAAACAAAAGAAGATATTAAGATTAAAGAAACGAAAAGAAATATGAAATAAATCTGAACTTTAAAGTTTAGAATTGAAATAATTAAATGTATAGTAACTTACATGCGTAAACCCTAGGAGAGAGAAAAACGCAATCATCTTATAAAACTTCTACTAACCCTATGGCTTAAAACGTAATTCAACCAATAACTGTAATGTTAGCAATCACGCCTATTTATAGGCTTATGGCAATTAAGGCTAAAAAGGTAAATTTATAATTCAAAAATAATATCAAAAACCTATTGGAGGGAGGCCATGAGCACCCGACACTACATTGGTGTGCACCCACGACTATTGTACACCCAAGTGCTCATCAAAAGTTATGAGAGAAAAGCAGAGAAACAGCTCTCAGTGGGTGTTTGAGCTGCGAATCAGTCAGGCACTTAAGGTGGCATGATGCTTCGCAGTTGGCTACCCACTATAAGTATCCATTACTTGTTTGCACATTTAAGTTCCCAACTTGTTTTTCTTAAATTGTTTTCCTTCTATTATCCTACAAAACAAAATCAAATATAAGAAATCATAAAATACTAATAAAATCATTGAAATAGCTCGATAATATGCTCAAATAGGTGATGGAATGATGCATAAACATGTCAATGATTGCGTGCAATCACCTTGTGCAGATGGTCTATGAAGACCATGGAGGTCACACTCAAGCTGTCTGCTCAAGCTGCTTACGTACCTTATTAAGGGAATAGGTCAACGTAAGTCTAAGCCTATAGTCGAAACTAAGTGTTTGAGTGTTTATGCAAGAGCTTGGCTCAAAGTTAGAGCCTCACACCAATGGTTTATGAATATCATGGAAACCGCACTCAAGCTACCTACTTGAGCTGCCTACATATCTTATAAAAGGATCAGGTCATTGGAGCTCACAATTACTGCCTGAACTAGGTGTTTATGTATTGTGAACTAGTCTAAATGCAAAAGCCTTGCTCTAAATTAACATCTTGCGCTGATGCTCTACGAAGACCGTGGAGACCGTACTCAAGCTAACTAATTTTATTTTAATAAAGAACTCTTATTTAATTTATCTAAAGTTTCCTTATTACTTATGGATGCATGTATTTCTTGTCATGAATTTATTCCTTTATTGATTAATGAACTTGATTCATGTGCATAAAAGTATTTTCATACACAAGAGATATGAATCTAAATATTGATCAATATAGATTTGTTCGCAGTTAGTGATGAGATGAGGATATCTCAACTAAAAGATTGTAACATTTTAAATTTTTATATGATAGAATGATTTATCTGAATCATTAGAGTAGTGACTCTAAATCTAAACTATTGGTGTGGAAGACACTGAACAGGGTAACGATAAGAAACACATCTAAGTTATACTATTCGCATTATAGTATTTTTTATATTCACTCTAATCAATTGATCTAAATCTTGAGATAGTGATAGGCAATATTTTATGTAATGATGACGTTAATTCATCAGGAGTGAGGTTGATTATCATTAGGCCAACACTTTAGTGTTTTGGGAAATCATTGCATAAAACTAGGGAACATACATTATCAAGAAGGAATCCACAATCTCAATTGAGATAGTTAGTATCCATATTAAGAATATTACTAATCATTAAATCTGGATCTGGATGTCTTAATAATATGTTATTAAGATGGCAACCAACATAAAATGATTAAAATAATATTTCTTAGAATATAGAGGGAGGTATCAATTGGAATTGTGTAGTTTCTAAATTCTAATTGACCCAATATCTAGTGGATGGGCTTAATTGTAAACTTAATAAGTGAACAAGGTGCTTTATGAAATTATTTCAATAAATTAGGAGATTATTCTCCCAAGCTTGGGAGATTATTCAAGGCAAGAATTGTGCAAAGCATGGGAGATTATTCCATGGGTTACATAGCGTGATAGAATGGTGGACAAGTGGCTCATGATTGGTGGCCAAAAGGTTGCTAAATATGGCTTGAGGTTGGAAACGTTGAAGGCCTTGCTAGTTTTATCCAAATTCTAAAAACTGGGCTATTTGACCGTTCTGGTGTCAAAACAGTTTGTTTTAATCTAAAACATTTTTATAGCTTTCTAATAGCCTAATCTATGGTTTTAAAAATTAAAATTTATTTTTTAAATAATTTAAATATTTTTTAAAAATTATGGGTTGTTTAAAGGTTTTGAAAATAAGGTTTTTGGTTCAAAACGGTGCCAAGTTTTGTCCTATTTTTTCTTTAGTTTTGGGAATTCTTTAATGTATGATTAAAGATTTGTAGTTAATTATATAAAGTTAGAAATTAATAATTGTTATTAATCCTAAACTTTTTATAATTTTCATATCTTGCAATTTTATTTTTGTTTAAAATTGTTTAGTTATGCATGGTTATATATGCTTGTAATAAATGTAACATAGGGATCTCTCTTTTGGTTGGTCAACAAGTAAGGGTTGTATAAATTTATATGGAAGGCTTGTACAAAGCAATAAATTGGGTTTTCTCGTGAAAGGGCAAATTTATTGGTTTTTCTATTTCTTCCTTTATTTTTTCAATTTTTTAGAAATTATGTACGTCCATTTGTAGGCATAGGTTTTATGTAATATTAAAAATTAAAGAAATGAAGAAGAAGAAGGAGACCAATGAGGCTGAGTTCAACCTTGAGTTATAAATTTTATATAGGTTTTCTGTTGTAGATCGGAAACCAAAAGAGAGATAATTGTTTATATTTATACATATTTATATTGCATACAATGTTATTGTGTTTGATAATATACATGTTGTGCATGCATGCTAGAAAACTCAAATTTTTTAAATCCATGAATTAAAAAAAAAAATAAAAAGGAAATCATTCATAGCTTGCTTTCAAATTTTGTAAAAGTGAGTCTTTTTCAAAATAAATTTTATTTTTTTGAAAAATATTGGAAGCAAGACATGAAGGATAATTTGTAAAGTATATCACTAGTAAAAAAAAGCATATTAGTGATTAGCGATCGCAATTGGCAGTTGCTAAAAGTAAAAAAAGTGGTCACTAATAACCTCTAGCGACCGCCTATCTACCGCAAAAAAGTGGCAACGACAAACTCGTCGCTAAAGACCATTAGTGGTGGTCGCTCAATATTAGCGACCCCTTTTAGGAGCCATTGGATAGTGTGGTGTTCTGAACTATTAGTGACTGCCTACGGAGCCTTTAGCGACCGCCATAGTAGCCACTAAAAATCAACTATTAGCGACCGCCTACTCAGCCTTTAGCGACGGCTATGGTGGCCACTAAAAAAGTGCTTGGTTTTGGCCTTTTTTAAATTCTTCCTTTGTTTTGATGGCTAATTAGTTCCTGTACCTGTTTGATAAAGTTTTATAAAACGAAATACTGAAATTAAATTAATCATATGCATACACAGAACAAAAAAAGAAAAAGCTAATGAAAAACTTTTTATTTATATTAGTAAATTTGCAACATCTTTGAATTACAAGAAGCTAGAAAAGGAAAGTCTTATACAATTTCAAAGAACAAAATAAAAACAAAATGAGATATCCACTGCAGCACTAGTCAATTAACCTGAAACAAAAATAAATTTATTGGTCAACAAAATTATAAATATAAATAAAATGACGTAAAACTAATATTATGAGTGATACAAGTAAAATTGAAGTTAAAAACATTTTGTAAGATTTCGAGGACCTCGGATGTTGAATTCACACGCAGTTTATTTTCACAAATTAGTAATGACCCAAAGATCATGCCTCTCAAGTTTGATGGGCATCGGAGCCCGTCTGCTCGGTTTGGGCCGTTGGAGGCCAAGTTCTAATTTCTAAGTTTCAAGTTTCAAATTAAACGTACTTTCTAGGATTTCATGCCGCTGTTCATTCCGATAGCTCAATAATGGCTCAAAGATTGTCCCCCTTGAGTTTGACGGGCATCGAAGCCTGTCTGCTCAGTTTGGACCGTTGGAGGCCAAGTTTTAGTTTTTTTTTTTTTTTTTACCCGGAACCCCATCAGTTTATTGTAGACCTCAACGGTCCGCATAGTGGATGGGTAAACCGGGGGAAAAGCAGTCCGACTTAAGACATCCCACAGTTCAATCGAGGATGCACTCAGCAAGATTCAAAACTCCGCCTCTGGGCTTACGCCCTCTAGAGGTTATCCGTCAACCGCTAAGCTAACCCTCAGGGTCAAGTTCTAGTTTCTAAGTTCCAAGTTTTAAATTAAACATACTTTCTAGGATTTTGAGCACCCCAAGCGTTGGATTCACGCGATGTTCGTTCCTATAGGTCACTAATGGTTCGAATATTGTGCCCGTCGAGTTTGACGAGCATCGGAGCTCGTCTGTTCGATTTGGGTTATTGGAGGCCAAGTTCTAATTTCTAGGTTCCAAGTTTTTATGTTTTAAAATTTGTAACGTTTTTTAAATGTCTGTATTTACCAAATTAATCACTTTCGAACATTTTCTCAATGTACATAAAATAAAAGTAAAGAATCTATAGATAGAGCTGAAATATTAAATTTAGAGAATAAATTCAAGTACATATACTTAAATTATTTAAGAGTTAAAAAACTTGAACATATTTGTAAACTTATACCTGATCTTGATCATTCGAGCCTGCTGGATCATGCATACCCTCACCAACTAACTCATGTCTCGCCTGGTGACCACTGCCAGCATCCAAGGCCTACGATAAAATAGTATATGATTAACAACAGACATAAATATATATTCCTGAAGCAATTGTATTGAGTTTCAATACAAATTATGTAGTTATTCACCTGAGTACGAATCGGTGGATCCAAAACATCATTTATGGGGACACGGCTCTGAACTAGTCGCTGTTCTAGCTCTACAAGCTGTGCCTGCACCTGAGCTTGCACTTGGGCCTGCACCTGGGCCTGCATCTGGACCTCCATCCTCACTCGAATATCCTCCACCCACGCGTGCATCTCCTGGCGAAGAGATTGGATCAGCTTGTCAACTTCCTCGTCAGTACGTAACGTGAGCCCTAAGATGAACTAAGTCCAGATGATTTCGCTCGTGCGATGGTAGAACGTGGTATGCCCGTGCCAATGTCAATGTATATCCATGCCCATCCTAACCAATGATAGCGTGAAATATCTCATCTCGCCTGGCAACGACCCGACACTCCTTCTCTGGCAACTGGGCCAACCAAGCCTCAAACTGGGCCTGTGTAAAATTTGGAACCAAATTAGAAAGATAAATGAATAAATTTTGTAATAGGTAAATAAAATTATTGCGAAAAGAATAAATACTTACGACAAGAGGTGCAACCTCGGGGTATTCAAGTCTACGACTCGCCATCCACACAGATATCTGGTCAGTGAGCGCAGCCTCCTCACATAACTGTTGAAAGACAAATTATGTCAACTATATATATGGATATGAATTACTAAAAAATTGAAAAACATGTATGGTCTAATGTGAAAGTTTACCTGGTGCCGGACTTACGTAATGTGTCGAGTCCTAAGCTTGTGAGGAGCGCCCTTGTCACGCCCTAGATCTCATGACCCGAGGGATAAGTCATAAACACACATAACATGCACTAACATAACCACCCATGATCAGAGCAACGCAACATCAACTAGTGAGCCCAAGATATAAGTAAGATAACATAAGTAAGACCTTGACTGTTGCCAGGTCACTTAGTCCATACTCTATTCTCATTAATACATAACTTAGGCCTTAAGGCCATTACAACCGAATCGAATAAGTCTAACAAGGTACAATATTACAATTTCAAATAAAACAAAACTAAGTAACCCAAAAGTTTTGCTACGTTTAAAAGGGCTCATGCTTAAGCACTCCTAATTCAACCCATTAGCCCACCTGATTGATATGACATGTTCCTGCATCGAAATCTGTAGGGATGTGAGCACGGGTCCACTTGTGCCCACGATGCCTCAAACAAACAAACATGGTATGTAATCAACACATGCATGCTAATGTACATATATGCATAAATACACCAACATCTTTCTATATGCCATAATAATTTATTAATATCAATTAGTTTTCAACTTATGTAAATATTTATCGCCATTCAATAACATCATAGTGTTGTATTCAATTCTAATTATTCTTCATTATTGAATTTCCCAACATTAAATCAAATCACATTCTATACCACCTTATCACATTTTCAACATTAATCACATATCCATATCCACATTACCATTTATTCATCATTCAATCACGTAATCACATCCACAGTATCACTATTTCATTATTCAATCACATGGCCACAACCACACAAATCCTCGGGGGTTAGGTACATACACAACACCGTCTTTTATAAGTCCAGACCTAATGGAAATGGTAAACCAAACACCATCGTTTAGGATCACAGTCCAGGGTCATGGGTAACCCATACACACACAATGTTGTGGGCTACTAACCCACTGGCATTGACACCAAACCCTGCGTAGGTTCTTGGTCTTTTAACCCGAGGGTAATTCCACGACCCTTCCTATTTTCGCACCCCACCACAGCCCCCGGCACACAACCAATTATTCTTCACATTCAATATTCTTTAATCACAATTCACATTCATCACCATAAACTTTCCAACACACATAACCACATTCCATTTCATCATAGAACACAACTCATTTCATCTCTTCATTTCATTTAACCCAAGCCTCATTTAATTTTCCATCACTTATTAACAAAAGTTCACATTTCAATTTCCTTTAATCACATATTCACTTTCGGTTCATCCCAAGATTCATCACATGTCAACATTGATTAAACTTTATTAAACATTCAACATTTATCATCATTATAAATTTGAGTCTCTTTGTCAATTCACATTTTACTTAATCAATCACATGTTCATATACTTCATCATTTAGCTTACATCAAGACATAATCACAATTCTACTCGATTGAGACTCTTATCTCAAAGTAATCTTCCAATTCATTTCATTCAAGGTAACACTCATTTATCCTTACAAGCTAAACCCTATTAGCTTAAGATAACAAATCCTTAATCACTTTTTAGAACACATTTCTCTTTTTGAATCCATGCAATTAATCAAGTAAAAGTTTCATGTGAAAACATGTTACCAACTCTTTCATAAGCCCAAGGTAGGAGGCCAAAATAAGCAAAGTCATGAAAACGACCTAAGCTCGGTGGGCGCCAAAGCTGACACTCAGGCGTGCACCCAAGGGGCTTGGGCGCTCGACTATATCTCCCTCGTGCACCCATAGCTTGGTCCAAGTTATGGGTCTCATCCTCTGTTTTCTAGTTTCTTAGTTTTCCATACTTGGAACCTCAAATTGGCCAACTTTAAGTTAAAATACCTAAAGTTTCATGTTCAAACATCTCCACAAGTCTTATAAGCATTAAAGGAAATCAAACATTTGAGTTTTCATTGACTATGGACCAAGTTATGGATCAAACATCCTTATCTCTTTTTCTACCTATACCTGTGTGTATAACCTTCATTTTCTTCCATAAATGAAATCAAATCTTGTAATGGTTACCCAAATATTGTTCTAAATCTTGTTACACATCATATATGTAAGAATGAGTATAAAATCCGTACCTCAAACCAAATAGAGATGAAGAACAAGAGGTGGTCTCTTCCCAGTTTCAAGCTCCCAACTTTGATTGGTTTGATCTCCTCTCCCTTTGAGCTAAATGATAAACAAATTGTATAGATGGGTTCCTTGAGTGTTCAATTGCATCTTTGCAAGGTTAATTTGATTTTGGTTGGGGTTAAAGACACTTACCATACAAACCTTCACTTGGTTCCCTTTGTTTCTTCTTCCTTCTTCCTCTCCCGGTCACCCTTTTTCAAGCCAACATTTCTCTCTCTCTCTTACATCATACATATATATATATATATATATTTGATAATATTTTAACCATTCTATAGTGCCTTCCAGATTTTTCCATCCCCCTAGCCCTAATATAGGTGTATATGGGTGAGGCTTGGCTGTATCTTCCAGAATACTCCATACCAGTCAATTTTGCTGTACCTTGGGCACCCATGCCTTCTCAAGTGGGCGCCCAAGATCTTGGGCACCCCATGCCTTATGCGCCCAAGGTGCCTTTTTACCTACACTTGGCTAAAATGCCAACTATAAGATATTTGGCTTAACTCTTTCAAAGTCCCCAACTCTAAAGTACCATTAATGATCCATTCCTCTAAATTAACATATCATAACTTACAGAATGCATCCAAAACCATATATTTGTGTTAATACAAAAGTCTTGGGTATTACAGCCCTGCATCAAACAGTTTTGGGAATTTCTCTTTGCCTCTTCCTGCATTCATTTCGGTTAGTTTTTATTCATTTCTTTTTCTAAATATTAAATGAAATGAACAAAATAATGCGAACTACTCACCTTGGCCTCCTCGCTCGACCAGTACCGAACCATCTCCAGCCACTGTGAAGAGAGAATGCCCCTTAGGACTCATTCAAGAAGATCCGAGGCATCCATATTCTTCTCCCAATGGTCCTTTTTCACCTTATTTTTGTGATCTTTCCACAACTTTCGGCACTTTGCCATGCAAACTGACCGAAAGTCATTAGGACACAACCTTAAATTGTCCTGAATAAGACAAAGAAATTTCATTAGCCAAGGTGTGTTGTAAATTGACACATCTATAATAACCTTGAAGTTAAGATAGAAATAAACATCTTACCTTAACTTCCCCTAGAGTCGATCTAATGTATCCTGAGGAAAGACAGTCCAATCAAGTATAGTCAGGGGCAATCTGTGTGGGTCCCATACCATATACCCCAACTGGCTAATGAACTGGCGAGCCCCTACCCCAACTAGATGAAATGTGTCGTCAAACTACACATCACAAGGGTTGCCTGATTCCATGAATGAATCCCTTTAGTAGGGCCCTACCCCTGCTGGAAGATGTAGTCGTCGTAGTAAAACCTATTAATAGTAAACTTGTATTAATTAAACAAAAATGAAATTATTGTATAAAAATATTAAACATAAAAATAACATTATACCACTATGCCTGGAGGCCGATGCAGTAGCTGTAGATGGAGAAGGCCCAACTGGCATGGATAGGGAAGATCCAAATCATACCGGTGTAGGTGTCGATGAGGTCGGCCCCTAAGTGGATGGCTGGATCTAAAGTGATGATGAACTGGATGCAGGTGTCTGGTGCGTGGTGGGAGGACCCACTGTAGGCATCAATCATCTAGAGTCCCTTGTCAGTGTACGAGCCTGTCCTTGACGTAATAACTCGTTCATTGTGTGTAGACAATCTCTCTTTTAAAGTCCTGACATATCTATTTACATGTTCATAAGATAAATAAATTTCACGTAATAACTAAAAACTATTCCCAAACAAAAGTTAAACATATTCTTGAGTAAAATTTGGAAGGAAAAAGTGAACAACCCGTCATTGGTCATATAAGTCGATAGTATCCCCTTCAACGGTCTGTCTAACCCAGTTGACATCCTCATCACGTTGAAATATTACATTTTGGTTAAGAACTTGCTGGGTAAATGTGTCAATATCTGGCTTATCACTTTCAATTTGATACACCCCCCTTCTTGACATTTTAACTGCAACTTCCCAGTTAGGATCCATTGGATCTTTAACATAGTAAACTTGCTCAGCTTGTGAGGCCAATATGTAAGGCTCACTACTTATTCACTCATCTCAATATAACAAATTGTTAAAATTTACCAATGTAAATTGGTACTTATCAACTTTAGTCCTCTGGATTGGATCCACCCAATCACACTTGAATAACAAAAACTTTAACCCGTGATTATATATAACTTCAACAATATCTTTTAATTGGCCATAATAATAACCAGCATCGACAGAAGAACAACTGAAACCACTATTTTGTGTTGCTCATTTCTCATCTACTTCCTTGACGCAAAATTGAAACTCGTTAATGTCATAAGTTGTGTAACGTCGTGCCGTTATAAACGGTCAGCTAGTTGGTTCATTCATCGGTCAGAGTATCTACTCTTGTTTGTTGTAAAGTGTACACCTATGCAATTCATATAATCCTTCAATAAAACTACATGAAACTAATATAATAGGAACAAATTGAAGCACATAGACCCATATTTATACATAAATAATTCTAGAACCAATCGTGAAATGATTCAAAATGTGACTGCCGAATTTGTTATCTATAACGTGAGGCATGTCCAGTTTGAGCTCATCAATGTGTGTCTTGCCATACAAAACAACACATATTAATGACAAGCATGATTATTTAGACAGAACACGAACAAGTTAAATACATGAATGACTGCTCACTTACTAAATCAATCATACAACTGATGGAGTGTTGAACAACACATATCGATGAGCCTGAATCCATTCGATGTTATCTAGTTCAAATGGTGTGCCCTCTCCAATAGGACCATCATTAATCCGTGAGGGCCTATCTAGTTTGGTTTCAACATAGTTGAGAATCAGAACAGAAAAATTAGAGAGAAAAGAAAGAGAGAGAGATAAGATCCTTCTTCTCCCTCATACTCTATTTATAATCAAGTTTAGGTTACAAAAGATAGAAATTAAAATCAGCCAATATATGGCAATAACCAAAAATAACTAAATCACAATCCATATTCCTAACATATTCTAACACTCCCCCTCAAGCTGGAGCATAAAGATCAATCATGCCCAGCTTGGTAGACATTTTCTGAAATGGAGAAACAGCTAAGGGCTTGGTAAACATATCACCCAACTGAGAGTCCGATCGTACAAATGGAGTAATGATATCATGTCTGACCAGAAGATCACGAATAAAGTGACAATCAACTTCTATATGCTTGGTACGTTCATGAAAGACGGGATTGTTAGCAATGAAGATTGCAGCCTGATTATCACAGAACATAGACATCGGATTTGAAATATCAATACCAAAATCTCGAAGAAGAGAATGAACCCAAAGCATCTCAGACGCAGTATGAGCCATGGCGCGATACTCGGCCTCAGCACTAGATCGAGCCACTACAGTCTGCTTCTTACTACGCCATGTAACAAGATTACCACCGACGAAAGTACAGTATCCAGAAGTAGACCTCCGATCCGAACGACTACTAGCCCAGTCTGCATCGCTGTATCCAATTACATCAATGGTAGAGGCTCGATAATGTAAACCTTTACCAGGAGAATTTTTCAAATACCTCAGAATACGACATACAGCTTCAAAATGAGGTTTGCGTGAAGCGTGCATAAACTGACTGACCACGCCAACTGCATATGAAATATCAGGACGAGTCACAGTGAGATAGATCAATTTACCAACAAGACGTCGATAACGACCAACATCAGGAAATAGATCACCACTTTCACTATCCAAGCAAACAGAAGAGTCCATAGGAGTGCCAACAGGGCGAGAACCCAAAAGTCCAGTCTCCAAGAGTAAATCCAGAACATATTTTCTTTGAGATAAAGATATACCCTAGGAAGAACGGGCAACTTCAATTCCAAGAAAATAACGTAAGGCACCAAGATCTTTTGTATGAAACTGTTTTCCCAAATAACCCTTAATTCGAAAATGCCTTTAGCATCATCACCAGAAATGATAATATCATCCACATAGACAATTAAGATAATAGTACCAGATGGTGACTGATGAACAAATACTGAGTGATCAGAAGTGGATCGTTTGAAACCATATTCCATAAGAGCAGAACTAAACCGATCAAACCATGCTCGTGGAGATTGTTTAAGTCCATATAAGGCTTTGCGTAAGCGACAAACAAGATGCTCATTTCCTGTAATAGTATATCCCGGTGGTTGATCCATATATACCTCTTCCTAAAGTTCACCATGTAGAAAGGCATTTTTAATATCCAACTGGAACAAGGGCCAAGATTTGCACACTGCTACTGCAAGAAGAATGCGGATTGAATTAAGACGAGCCACTGGTGAGAATGTCTCAAGATAGTCCACACCATAAGTTTGGGTATAGCCCTTAGCAACCAATCGGGCTTTAAGACGCTCAACAGATCCATCAGGATAGTACTTTATTGTGTAAACCCAACGACAACCGACTGGCTTCTTTCCCGGGGGGAGAGAAGTGAGCTCCAACGTCTGATTGAGATGTAGTGCTTGCATCTCCTCATCCATCGCTTTCTTCCAGCCCGGTGATAATAGTGCTTGATTATAAGATTTAGGAATAGAAACAGAGGACAAAGCACACACAAAGGACTGGAATCGAGGTGAGATACGATGGTAAGAAACAAATTTAGCAATAGGATGCTGAGTGCATGTACGTTTACCTCGTCTTTGGGCAATAGGGAGATCAAGGTCATCAATAGAAGGAGGCTCAGGCTCATCCGGACTAGTAACAGAAGTATCTGGATCAGAAGTAGGTGTCTCAAGTGTTACAGGATCCACAGGTGCAGTGGTGATTGGATCAGGGCGAGCGCGACGGTGATAGACTTGTAAAGGAACCTCAGGAATAGGAAGAACCGGATTAGGAGAGGAAATAGATGTAGGTGGCTCCCCCTCTTGATAGGAAGGAGAAAGCTCCCCCTCACGAGATGACAACTCCCCCTGAACCTGAAAATAGGGTGTAGACTCAAAAAAAGTAACATCAGCACTAACAAAGAATCGACGAGATGGATGATGATAACACCGGTAGCCCTTTTGAGTACGAGAGTATCCCAAGAAAATACATCGACGAGCTCGAGGTGATAATTTGTTCAGACCAGGATCAAGATTATGAACAAAGGCAGTGCAACCAAATGTACGAGGAGGAAGTGAAAAAGGATTAGAAGAAGGATAAATAAGAGAAAAAGAAGACTTATTACCACGAGTAACGGACGGAACTCGATTGATAAGGTGACAAGCAGTTAAGACAGCATCCCCCCAATATGATTTTGGAACATTCATGTGTATTTGCAAAGTGCGGGCGACATCCAACAGATGGCGATGCTTCCATTCAGCAACACCATTCTGTTGAGAGGTATGAACACATGAGGTTTGATGAATAATGCCCCTGTCAACACAAAATTTTTCCATAACAGACTTGGTATACTCTAAAGCATTGTCAGACCGTAAAATTTTAATTCTTTTGTCAAACTGAGTAAAAATTTCATTATAAAAACGTAAAACAATATTGGGCAATTCAGAACGAGTTTTCATTAAAAATAACCATGTCATACGTGAGAAATCATCCACAAAAATGACAAAATAGCAATAACCATTAATAGTGGGGACTCTAGAAGGACCCCAAATGTCCGTATGAACTACAGAAAAAGGTTCAGACTCACGACCATGACTACTACTAGAAAAAGAACTACGGTGATGCTTCCCTAGTTGACAAGCTTCACACTCTAGACTGGAGACAGAACCAAGACCAGGAACAGCAAGCTTGAGACGAGATAAAGCTGGATGACCCAATCGATAATGCCACTGGAGAGGTGAATCTGAAACATGAAAGGCTGAAGAAGACAAAGAGAAACTGGTTGGGTCAAGATAATAAAGACCATCTCGCTCACATCCCGAACCAATCATCTTCTGCGTCCTGAGATCCTGAAAAACACAGGAAGATGGAGAAAAGGTTATAGAGCAGTTTAACAGTCTAGTTAACTGACTAACAGATAATAAGTTAAAAGGAAAGTTAGGCACATAAAGACTCGAAGGTAACGATAATGATACTGAGGGCTGGAGGTGTCCTTTGCCAGCTACAGGTCGGGAGGACCCGTCAGCTAACGTAAGACGATGAGTGGTGGTAATCAAATCAGAAAATAAAGAAGGATTACCTGATACATGAGCACTAGCACCAGAGTCAAGAATCCATTGTGGAGCAGATGAGGTGGAGAAACAAGCACTATTACCTGAATGGGCCAAAGTGGCAGTGGAACTGGAAGAGCGAGAGATCCGAAGAGCTTGCACAATAGCATCCAACTCAGCAGGAGAGAAGGGAGCCTGAGAAACTACCCCGAAGTTAACAAGATCACTTGTACCAGAAGTAGAACCAGAGGCTACTTCAGAGCTAGTAGAATCAGTAGTAACATGGTGAGCTTGATCAGGACGACCATATTTCTTCCAGCAATAAGGTTCTGTGTGATTTGTACCACCACAATGATTACACTTTTTGGTGCCGCGTCCCGAACTGCGACCACCACCCCGAGAATTACGGCCCATACCACGTGAGCCACCACGAGATCCTCCATGACCTCCAGAACTATTAATCAAAGCAGCAGAGTCTGTCCCACTGGAAGCAGATGTTGAACGAGGATGATGACCCAGGGAAGATCATTGCAACCGATAATAAGCACTGGCTAAAGAAGGAATAGTCTCCCCAGCCAAAAACTGATCTCTGTAACTACGAAAATCATCATTTAGTCCTGCCAGCAGAAGAACAGTCATAAGCTCATTCCATTGTCCCATCATCTCCGCTTTAGTCTCAGGAAAGGGACGAAGTTGCAAGAGACGATCACCAAGGGCTTTAAGTGTGCTGTAATAATCAGATAGTGATCTATCTCCCTGTCGAAGAGAAAAGAGTTGCTCGTACGCCGCAAAAACTTCTGAAATATTACTACGCTGAGAGAACGAATCAGCTAAAGAATCCCAGATTGCCTTAGAGGTGTTACACAAGGATACAGTTCGAAAAACTGAAGGTTCGAGACTGTGCCATAACCAACTCATAACATTAGCATCAATAGCTCGCCATTGCGAATACGTGGGAGATGTTGAGTCTGGAGGAGAATCCGTAATGTAATTTTCCAATTGTCGACCAATAAGGAATATACGAACAGCATGAGACCAAGTTAAATAGTTGGCGGCTCCATTCAATTTCTCACAAACAATGGATTTTGGAAAATTTTCAATTGAAATAGCATGCACAGGAACAGGTGAAGAATTTTCATCTGAAGTAGTCTTGACAGTAGACGGATTAATAGCCATTAGCCAAATATAAATCACAACTCAAATCAGAGTAGAAAGACCACACAGCGGCGTATAAGGTTTCAAAGCACAACAAGGAGCACGAACCAACTCACAATCGAACGATCAACAACGATCAACTACGATTGAGCAGACAAAATAAAAAATATAGTAGAGAGTACGAGTATCATCAATCGACAGTATATAACATACCGAACATCAGATCTGGTTGTCTAAAACGTGAGAGATCCAAGATCCGATCGAGAAGGAGATAAGCCAAGTTTCAAGAATCATCCACGACACAAATCAAGCATAAGAGGAGAAGAATAGGAAGAGGCGACTGCCATGGTGTGTCGCCAGAGATCAGCCGTCGGTGCACGCGCCGGCACGCGCTGGAAAAGAGAGGCGCGTGAGCCTCACGCGCCGGGAACCAAGCCGCGCGTGAAGGCGCGTTAGGTCATCTCCGGCGATGGCCTTCGTCGGTGGTAGTCGCCGGTCGACGCCGAGTCTGTTGGTGGTGTCGCCGGTCAACAAAGATCGCCGGAGAGTGGTCCGGCAGTGATGAACAGTGGCGGCAGTGATGAGCAGTAGCGCGGCTAGGGTTTTTTTTTTTTCTGGAAAAGAAAATAAAAATAAAGAAGGGAAAAGGAACCGCTCTGATACCAAGTTGAGAATCAGAACAGAAAAATTAGAAAGAAAAGAAAGAGAGAGAGATAAGATCCTTCTTCTCCCTCATACTCTATTTATAATCAAGTTTAGGTTACAAAAGATAGAAATTGAAATCAGCCAATATATGGCAATAACCAAAAATAATTAAATCACAATCCATATTCCTAACATATTCTAACAAACATCATTAAGATATGCAGCATAGAAATTGGTGCACTCCTCCATCAAATAACCTTTGGCTATTGATGCCTCTGGACGAGCTCTGTTACACACATACCTCTTCAATGTATTCATGTATCTCTCAATCGGATACATCCACTTGAATTGGACAGGGCCACCAAGCAAGGATTTACCCGTTAAATGTATGGTTAAATGGACCATTACATTGAAAAATGACGGTGGAAAGAGTTTCTCCAGATGACACAGTGTTAGCACAATCCTATCCTGGAGACTTTTCAAATCATTTGTGCGATGAACTCTTGAACATAGTTGTCTGAAGAAGTTACTGAGCTCTATCAATGTATCAACAACATTTTTAGGTAAACAATTTCAAATTGAAATAGGAATTAATTGTTGAATCAAAATATGATTGTCATGACTCTTCAAACCTTGTAAAGTCATTTCCTTTATATTCACACACTTATAAATACTGGAACAATAGCCATCAAGCACTTTGACTCCCTTCAAAATGGAGAGGAATGTCTCTTTCTCCTCTTTACTTATCGTATATTATGCAGGAGGCACGTATGTTTTATTAGACTCTCTCAACTATAAGTGTAGTGGTTTTCTCAAGCCCATTTCCTGCAAATCATGACGAGTATTGGCACTGTCTTTGGACTTTCCCTTGACACCTAAAATGGTCCATAGTATATTATCACACACATTTTTCTTAATATGCATAACATCTAAGTTGTGCCTCAGTAAGTTGTCTTTCCAGTACAATAACTCGTAGAAAATACTTTTCTTCTTCCAATTACGACTGCAATTTTTGTTCACACCAGGAATAGAAGGTAGTGGAGGGGCCAATAGATCTTAGAAATCATATACTATGCGTATTTGCTCCTATTCGAGTTGTGATAACAAATCAACCCCAATCATTATCTGTGGTGTTGGACCATATTTCTGAGTGCCATCAAATGACACTTTGTCCCTTCTGAACCTATGCAACAGGGGTAGAAAACGTTTATGACCTATGTAGGCCCATTTTTTACCGTGCTTTAACCATGTTGACTTTTTACTCTAGTTGCAACAAGGACATGAAAATTCTCCCTTCATGCTCCAACTTGACAAATTCGCATACAAAGGGAAGTCATTGATTGTCTATAATAATGTAGCGCAAAGTTTGAACATTTCATGTCCTTCAAAGTCAAAAGTTATCACACCTTCGACCCATAATTCATTCAACTTGTCAATTAAAGGCTGCATATACATGTCAATCTTATCCCCAAGGCCTTTGGGTCCATTAATAAGAGTGGATAAGATCAAAAAAGCTTGCTTCATACATAACTAGGGAGGCAGATTGTATGGAATCAACACCACTGGCTATGTATTATGATTTGCCCCAGTCATAGACCTGGATGGACTAAAACCATTTGCAGCCAAGCCAAACTGCACATTACAACCATCTAGGGCAAAGTCAAGGTGCCTCTTGTCAAAGTCCTTCCATGCTGGGGAGTCTGCTAGGTAGGTTAACTTATTGTCTTCCTTACTATTCTCTGCATGCCATCTCATCAGCTTATAAATTTTAGACGACATGAAAAGTCTCTTTAGTCTTGGCATAAGTGAAAAATATCGCATTTGCTTTGCAGCGACAAGTTTCCCATAGTTCACAACCCTCTTTGAATTACTTGAACGATTCTAACCGACCCCGTCATTCTTCCACCTTGAAGTTTTACACACAATGCATGTGTCGAGGTGAGCATTCTCATTTCTAAACAATATACAATTGTTTAGGCATGCATCCAAAATCTCATATGTGAAGCCTAAGTTTTCAGTTAACTTGCAAGCATGGTAGTAGGACTCAACCAGCTTTGCACCGAATGGGAGCACTTTGTGTAATAGCTGGAATAGCATGTCAAAGGACGTGTCTGTCCACTGGTTCAAAGTCTTCAAGTGTAACAATTCCACGAGAAAAGACAATTTATTGAAATTCGTACAACCAGAATACAATTCTATCTGCGTTTCATCAAGAATCTCAAAATACCTCTGCTCTTTTTCATCTGCACCTGAGTAAGGATTACTCCCACCCACCCCATTAGTCTCACAAGTAGTGTCTTCGGGTGCTAACCCGCACGCGATATCATTTAGCATCGTGATCATCGGATCAACTGTCATGACATTGACCTCCATCTCAAGTCTTTCCTTTCGATGATAAGAAATACTCTTCCCCATGTCTAATCCAATTCTTGTAATACTTCAAAAACCTATTTAGAATCAAATGCTCCCACACAATATCTCGTGTGTAGTAATAACGGTTCACACATTTTCTACAGGGACAACTGATGTACTCGCTATCAAATCCATTGGTGAAGGCAATGAACTGCTTAATCCCCTCCATATATTCCTTAGATGTCCTATTTGGCAAATCAATCCAACTCTTATCCATTTCGATAAGTATTTTTGTGAAAGTTTGATTTGAGCAAATATAATTAGCGTAAGAGATCGTACATCATGCAATTTATCTAGCCTTAAACTTCAAACTTTTCACTACAGGATGGTTGGTCCTATCCCATTCAAGAATGCACGATCCATCTTATATCCTCAATAACTCAAATGCTTTCTCCTCTTGTTAGACAAAATTTCAGCAGCATGCCTGCATGGTTCTCTAAGTACACGACACAGAAATGACATAATTCGTATCTATGTATGCACCCGGAGAACAACAGGGCATAAATCAAAACTTTATCTAACATCGGACTTGCATAAGTTGTTGAGGGATCATTGCATTCCCAGACTGTCCAAATTGGACAATTCAAGAACCGTGTACATCAATCTCCGTTTGTACATTGCAAGAACAACGAATCTAGCCATAGGACTAATCCGTTGCGTCGAGGATGACTAAATGGGTGTTGTACACAATTCTCAAACAGGTCTAAATTTCACTAATGTATACAAATGAATAAAAGTTACAGCGAAAAATTCACAAATAATGAAATCTTTAAATATAAAAGTATCTATAACTGTTGTAAGCTACCATTATTAAACCTAAAATTTATCCCTTAATCAAACCAATATTGCAAATCAATTAAAACCCAGAAAATGGATTAGTTACAAACCATAAAACGAATCAAATTGTCATAGCTTAAAAACTAACAACTACCCAAATCAGAAAATCAAACAATTAACAAAATTTAACAATTAATTAATCAATCCATACCACAAATAGCAATAACATCAATTTGTCATAGCTCAAAAACTAACAACTATTCAAATTAGAAAATCAAACAATTAACAAAATTTGTTTGTCAGCTAAGCACAACACATATATAGTTCTTGGTATTAGCAAGAAACACTACTCAGAATCTAGTAATTATGTTAAAAAACCATGAGTTTGTTAAACATGCAATTGTCACATTTTAGCATATCACTCCTACAACGAGGATGAATTAATATTTAGAAGAAATATGGAAAATAAAAGATGTTATAAAAATTTTATCATCTCTGTATTGCTCAATACTAGCTATACAAACATGGTTTATGCAATTGGCGAGGATGTGATTGCCCAATCTGATTATCCACACACCTAAGTTTCATAATATATCAAACATGAATCGATAACTGAGATTGAAGAATCACAACTGCACAATTCTACATAACACTTCTATATTTACTTAAAAAAAATTAATAATGTGTTTGTATTATCCATTAATATAAACATACACACAGAGAAGACATATATTTGTATTATTAAGACCCCCTAAATCTTTAAGGTATTGCCTAGATAGCAAACAAGTTAAAAATAAGTTCACCAAAAAAAAAAAAGTTTAATAATAAATTGAAATTGCAAATATCAAAATTGAAAAGAATGCTGGTATATACCGATGCATTATTACAACATGTAAGAAGGGTGTTCCAATCAACTCTCTCTCTCTCTCTCTCACACACACACACATATGTCTAAATAATTGATTGGTGCCGTTAGGGCTGAAGAGTCTAATGTATCCCCTTTTTCACTATTCCCATCCTAAAGTTTTGCATGTAAGTTTCGATTATTTATTGGGCTTATCCTGGCAGTGGATATAGGCCACGAAAATAAAAAGTTAAAATTATCATGTAATTATGTTCGAAGTAAAAAAAAAAAAAAATGGTATAGATTAGTAAAAATTAGTAGAAAATTTAAATTTTACAAAAATTCATAAAGAATTATTTGTTTGTTTGTTTATTTGTAGAGCTTTAAACACACACGAGTTAGTGTCTTTGGAATAGCAAAAAATTAGTAAAAATAAATAAAAGTTATTGCTTCCTAATTCTTGTAGTGATTAAAAAGCTAAAAATCTTTTTAAAATTTTGATATTTTTTAATCATATTCAAAGCTTCAAATTTTATTTTTGGATAGCTCGTGCAGCCCTTATCCTATGGTTGTAGCTATTGAACAGTACAAGTGCTGACATGGGTAGTTGATTGCACCACACCATTGCAACTGTTCAATATGTCAATTGCTAGTATTTCCCCTTTTATAAATTAGTAATGAAATTGTTATTTATTACAAACACACACTGAAATTTGAAAAAATTTGAATTGTAATGGTCGGAGTTTCAAAATTAATAAATTATTAAAATCATCATCATCATCATCATCATCAAGCGGAGCTATAATAGAATAAGAAATCATGGCATGAACTAATGAAATGGAGGTTTGCTATCGAGTCGAAGGTTAATAAAATAGGCATCACTCATGTGTACCAGACCACCAATTTCATTAGCTACGAGCTCTCGGAAGGACTCATGCATGAGGTTCCGGGTGGAAGAACTCCATGTGGGTAATCAGAAATTAGACATTTCATCTGGGAATCATCAAACCGCATATATATATAGAGAGAGAAGGAGAGAAGAAAATCAAAAATGGGGAGCAAAGATAAAACGGGTCTCAAATTGTAATTTATACATGAAAGTTAAACTTACTAACCTTAATTGATCAAGTCCGCACTCTTCTTAGATTCACCCAAATTGAAAAATTCCTTTCCTGTTCTCTTTATAAGAAAGGGATGGGAAGAGAAATATTATATATATATAATGGATCTTCAACGTCTACACATACCATTACTTGAAATATTGTTCAATCACATGCACAAAATTACAGTGGCAGGGATCCAGCGTAGAATGGAAGAAAGAGAGAGAGAGAGAGAGAGAGAGAGAGTTACGGGAAGCAAAAACCCCCCACAGTGGTGGGGATTCGGTGCTGGTGGCGATGGCTGGTGGCTCCGGCAGAAGTGGAAAGCCACCCCTACAGTAGTGGGAACTTGGCGCGGGACTAAAAATCTAAGGAAGTGCCGAATAGGAAAATGAAGAAAACTTGGGAAAGTGAGGATTATAAGTGAGGCTTTTGTGACCGTCCCAGCAACCGCTTGAAGCGATCGCTATTGCTTCCATTTCCGACCGCCTATAGCGGTCGCGTGACTCCTCTCTGCATGTAAACCCAATTCTGTGGTAGTGTATCCTCAATTTAAGATTCAAGTGTTGGTCTTCCATTATCAGTTCAGAGTATGATAAAGATAAGCATCTTGGGTCATCTTAGAGTGACTGTCCCCTATGAAAGGTGCTTATTCTTATTGGTTACAAGATTGAATCTCTTAGGATAAGGATAATTAAGACGGGGTGAGGGTGGGTGATTCTCCTTATAAGAACACTTACTTACAATAGGTGTCTTTCATTTGAGATAATGGTGTGCAGTTGATCAAAAGGAAAATAACTGTTGTCCCCATAACTTAACTTATTTTTCTTTTGAATATCAAATATAGGGTATTATAATATTATATGGTAAGAGATGCCTAGTTGCTATTATAAAGGATTTCATCCTCTTAATCATATAGGTAGCATTTGACTTCCCTACAAAGCATGTTATTTATATTGATAAAATCTTTATGTATTCATTTATAATGTCTTGAGGATAACACTATTAGATAATGAAAACAAAAGTATAATTTTTGTTTGCATCCATATTTAATAATGCTTTTCTTATTTTTTATTAGATGTCATCATTTAATTCTATCTCTATCATACACAATCAAAACAAATTCATTAGGCCAAATTATGTTGATTGGAAACAGAACCTCGATATTGTACTTATTGTTGAGGGGTACAAATATGTTTTTACTACTGAATGTCCAACATCACTAGCAAAAGATGTATCTTAAGAAGAGTGTAATTGTCACATAAAATGGGTGAACGTTGATGAGATGGCTCTGTGTTATATTCTAGCATCAATGTCCAATGTCTTACAACATCAATACCAGAACATGGATACCGCTTACGATATCATCCTCAACCTCAAGAAGATGTTTAGGGAACAGAGCAAGCCCACAAGGCAAATTGCCATGAAAGTATTATTGAACGCTAAGATGGTTGAAAGAACTCTAGTAAAAGAACATGTTTTGAAAATGATATTATCCTTGGCATTAAAATTGTTGGAGACTTCCAAATTAATATTATCCTTGAGTCACTGTCAAGCTCTTTTAACCAATCCAAGTTAAATATTAACATAAACTTAGTTTTTCATTAGCAGAGTTTCTTAATGCTCTGAAGGCAATGAAAGGTATTATCAAGAGCGGTCCTAATGCTCATCTTGATGTGGTTTATTCTTTTAAGCCTGAGCATAAGGGCAATGGCATGGGAAAAGGAAAAAAAAAGCTTGTCCTAAAGGCATCAAGGATGTTGAAGCTATCCTAATTGCGAACAAAGGGAATGTGAAGAAAGCTAATGCTAAGCCAGAAGGAAAATGTTTCTGCTACAACATGGAAGGACATTGGAAGAGTAACTGTCCTACCTATCTAGCATAGAAGCTTGCAAGTATACCTGAATCACTTGTTATTGAAGCGAGCTATTTTGCGGGTACTTTATATTCTTGGTGTGTAGACTCCGGGGCAACTAATCACATTTGTAATTCATTGCAGGGTTTTAAGAAACCAAGAAGCTATGTGATGGAGAGATTTACTTGCACCTTAGTGATGGCTCTAAGATTGCTACTATTTTAGCTGGAGTAGTTAGATTATTTTTTAGTAATAAAACCTTAGTGATGCGGAACAACAATTAAAAGTAAAGAAAGAATAGAGAGAAAGCAAGAGAAAGAAGAAAGTATAGAAGAAGAGAAGAAGAATTAGAAGAAAAGAAGGGAAAGAAAAACACAGCCACCAATATTATTTAATCAATCAATCAATCCTCTTCTGTTAACCCTAATTAGGGTTTAAATAGAAAACATTATGGGCCTAACATAAAATACCTAAAATAAAATAAACCGATACTAAAATAGCCCAAAAACAAATGGGTCCAAATAACCTCTATTAATATAAACTCATTATTAATAAAGCCCAAAACAAATGGGCCTAAATAATAAATAAAATAATAATAATAATAATAATAATAATAATAATAATAATAATAAAAGAAATAAAAATCTAGATGATGTCCTCATCAACTCTCCTAGACTGAGAAAAACTCGACTCCGTCGAGTTGAAAACTTAGCACTATTATCATGTCGCATTTTCCACTTGACAAGACATCTTTGGAGTTGAAGGAAAATGAGATCCTTAACATCGAACACAGATAGGCAACGCTGAAGAGGTGGAGGAACTGGAACCGGTATAAAAATATCTCCATAACCTGCAGACAATATTTGAGGCCCAAAGATGCCTCCACAAGATAACAAGTTCTCCACATGCCAAATTACGACAAAACTCATATCACATGGCAAAGTGAAAAAAATTGCATTGGGATTAGGATCACAAAGGATATAGAATGGCCTGACCTTTTCGGCATGCAAATTTTGGCAAGATGATATGAGGTAGTAAGTATGCAATGCATAAGTCATCATTAAGTTACATCCATTAAATTCTTTATTCTCATCAATAACATAAGTAGGAAATTTATAATAATTATTACTCAACCCAATTTTTCAATTAATATCAGCATTATCAAAAAAGGGTGGAATACATGGTTGAGAGAAAATGATGAGGGAGGATGCAAATGAACTTGTCAAATTAGAATCTCTCAAAGAAGAATAAGTTGCTAGAAACTCAATGAGATCAATAAAATAGTAGTAAGAGATGCTACGCATAACTTGTAAGAGAAATTGTTCAATATATACAAGAATGCCTCTGTTATACACTAGAAGTGAGGAGGATTCATGCAACTGAGTAATCTCACGGAAGAACAACTTGGACATAGACTCAAAGAACTCCCAACTGATAAAGTCACTAAGTAAAACTCTTAAGATGCTTAAATAATATCCCCTGAAAAAATAACCATCACCAATGATAAAGTCTATGTAATCTTGACGATCATTATTCATGATGTCCTCAAATAAATCAACAAAATCAAGGTACGATGACCGTGGAACCAATTCAATTACTTTAGACACATTTTGAGGATTTGGTGACTCAATATGATCAAGTGTCAAAAGAGGAGAATTAATAAGAGAATCAGATGTATCAACAGAAACAATAGGGGCGCCAGGTTTAGGAGATAGACGTTATAACTCAATAGTTTGTATAGGGCACTTTGACTCTAACATAAACTCATAAGACTCAAACTTATAATGTTTTTCAATTTCTAAAGTTTTGGAATAAGCTTCATTTAACGTCTTATGAGTGTATCGCTGAACAACCTCACGGATGCAAGGCCTTAGCCCAAGAACAAATCTACTGATGGCACAAGGCTCATTTTGAAAGTTAGATCACTTCCTAAGAGTTTTAAATTGATCAAAATAGTCATCAACAGAAGAATCCTCCTGTTTAAGACGCATTAACTGAGACCATGCCTTATCTATAAAACTTTTAGGAACAAATCGATCACTCAAAATTTGTTTCATCAAAGCCCATTGAGTAACATGTCTATGGTATAACTCAACTGTTTGCCAATACTCTCTGGCATAATTGGTCAATCTTGTTTTGGCCAGACGAATACATTAGTCATCAGACAGGTCGTGATAGTTAAAAATGTATTCGATATCATCTACTCAGTCAAGAAACTCAGGAGGATCGATAGTGCCACTAAAATAGAGAGGATCTTTGACGTAAGTTTGATGAATAGAATGAAGTCTTACTTTATTATTCCAATATGATTGGTTTTCGAAATTCATGGCAAAAGGGCAGAAGTAATTTTTTTTTTTAATGTTGATATTAAAGAAAATTGAAAAAGAAAGTAATAAAAATATAAAATCCTAATATGCTTAAAATAGGAATAACAAATCTAATAAATGAAACTCAACAAATAATTTAGGCAAGTAATGGGTGAGTGATTTTTTTTTTTTTTTAAGATGGGCAACAATTAACTAAATTCAAAAGGGAAATAGGAAGTAGGATAAACGAAACAAATAGGCAAGGTTCAAGTTCAAATTTATGCAATTCATGCTGCCATATGATATAAGCATTTATCATAATTAACAATGAGAGAATTGTATCTAATCCAAACCTTTGCTTCAAACTATATATAAGTGTTCACTTTTGAAACATCCGAATAAGTAGTCGGCTGTCTTGTTGCTTAAAATTTACCAAAATAGATTGACAGAGTGTTCTGGAATTCATCGAAAGTCACCGGAGGTTCACCGGAAGTTGCCGGAGGTTCGCCAGAAAAGCTGCTGGAGGTCACTGGAGGTCACCGGGGTCACCTGGGAGTTCACCGGAGGCAGGTGGTGTTGCTAGACTTCGTCGGAGTTCACTGGAAAAGTCGCCGGCCGCTCACCGGAAAAGTCGCTAGAGGTTGTTGGGGTCACCGGTGAGTTCGCCAGAGGTAGGTGATTCCAGTGGTGTAGGTCGCCGAAGCTAGGTGTAGCCGGAAATGCACGAAAGTGTATACGAAGGTTTTGAGGGTGACAACGCGTGCGCGTATGGCAGCAGCAGCGGCTGTGGCTGCGGCTAGGGTTTTTTTTTTCTCACGGCTGAAAACGGTGATTTGATATTTTTCTTTTGCACCAGGGATTCGCTCTGATACCAAGTTGATGCGGAACAACAATTAAAAGTAAAGAAAGAATAGAGAGAAAGCAAGAGAAAGAAGAAAGTAGAGAAGAAGAATTAGAAGAAAAGAGGGGAAAGAAAAACACAGCCACCAATATTATTTAATCAATCAATCAATCCTCTTCTATTAATCCTAATTAGGGTTTAAATAAAAAATATCATGGGCCTAACACAAAAGGCCTAAAATAAAATAAACCGATACTAAAATAGCCCAAAAATAAATGGGTCCAAATAACCTCTAATAATATAAACTCATTATTAATAAAGCCCAAAACAAATGGGCCCAAATAATAAATAATAATAATAATAATAATAATAATAAAAATAAAAATCTAGATGATGTCCTCATCACTTAGTTTTAGAAATTTGCCTTTATTTACTTAGCATTGGAAGAAATTTAGTTTTTGTTTCTTGTTTAGCTAAAAAAGGATATTTAGTTATTTTTAACTCTTTAATTATTATTAAATTAAATAGTTATTTTATTTGGTTTGGCACATTGTTAAGTGACTATATTTGATTGCTTTATAATTAAATGAGATTCATGACATAGAAAGTAGCAATTCAAAACCATCATCTTCATCATTCATTTCACCAAATCATAAAAGAAGAGTTTTTCAAGTAATCTAACATATCTTTGGCATTTAAGGCTTATTAATATTACTCTGAATACGATAATAAGGTTGGTAAAGGAAGGTAGTTTATTTTTATTAGCAGTGGAGTCATTACCGACTTGTGTACTTTGTTTGGAGGGTAAAATGATCAAGAGACCCTTTTCTACAAAAGGGAACAGAACTAAAGATTTATTGGAGTTAGTTCACATAGATGGGGGTGGACCTCTAAATGTCAGAGCTCGGGGAGGTTATGAGTATTTCTTCACTTTCACGAATGATTACTCTAGCTATGGTTATGTTTATCTATTACACCATAAGTTTGAAACTTTTGGAAAGTTTAGGTTGAGGTAGAAAAGCAATTAGATAAGGTTATAAAGTTGCTTAAATCTGATCAAGGTGGCGAGTATCTCTCTAGTGACTTTAGTAAATATTCATTAGATAATGGGATTATATCTCAGTTGTCTACACCGGGTACACCTCGATAGAATGGTGTAGCTGAGAGAAGAAACAAGACTCCTTTAGATATGGTAAGATCAACGATAAGTTATTCTGATTTACCTATATTCCTTTGGGGATATGCCTTAGAAACAACTATGTATATTCTGAACTCTATACTAACAATGTCTAGCCCTAAGACTCCCATTGAGTTGTGGACTGGATGACTTCATAGTTTACAACACTATAGGATATGTGGCTACCCTACATACGTGCTGAAGGGCAAGATTGTTAAGCTGGAATCGAGATCAAAATTAAGCTATTTTTATAGGGTATCCAAAAGGAATTAATGGTTGGCTATTTTATAACCTTAGAGAGCAAAAGGTGTTCATTTGTATGAATGCTGTCTTCCTAAAAGATGGTTATATTATGGACCAAAAACCCAAGGGCAGAGTTTTGCTATATGAGATAGATAGTTCTCACCCATAGGTCATTGACACAATCATTCCCTAGGATACTTCACACACTACGTCACCCACTTATTTTGACACACCAGAACCTCCTTATTGTGGGAAAATTGTTAGGCCACCTGATAGGTATATGTTCTTTGGAGAGAATCTCTAGGAAAAACAACAACTTGATCTTTCCAGCTATAATAAAGTTATTTCTGATAAAGATTCAGATTTCTAGCAAAAGGCTATAAAAGCTAAAATAGAGTCTATGCACTCCAATCAAGTTTAGAAACTTGTGGAACCACCTACCAATATAAACCTATTGGCTGTAAGTGAGTTTATAAGAGAAAGAGGGGATTAGATGGGTCTGTTGAGACATATAAGGCTAGGTTAGTGGCAAAAGAGTTTACTGATAAGGAGGGTATCGACTCTAAGAAAAACTATTTCCCTAGTTACCATGCATAAGTCTATTCGCATCCTCTTATCCATTGCGACTTATCTTGATGATGAGATTTGGCAAATGGATGTTGCGACGACATTTTTGAATGGATATCTTGATGAAGACATCTATAAGATGTAACTAGAAGGGTTCATATCTAAGGGCCAGGAGTATATGGTAAGTTATATAAGTCAATTTATGAACTTAAGCAAGCATCTTATAGTTGGAACATCTGTTTTGATCAAGTGATCAAATCATCTAGTTTTGATCAAAATCCAAATGAACCTTATGTGTATAAGAAGTATAGTGGGAGCATGGTGGCTTTCTTAGTCCTATATGTGGATGACATTTTACTCATTGGGAATAAAATTGGTATGTTATCCACAGTTAAGTTTTGGTTAGCGAAATAGTTCGATATGGACTTGGGAGAGGCTAGCTACATCCTTGGGATTAAGCTTCTACGAGATCACAAGAGTAGGATGTTAAGCCTATCTCAAACTGCATATATTAACAAGATACTAGTCAAGCATGCTATGCATAACTCCAAGAAGGGTATGGTACCATTCAGGCATAGGGTGCCTCTGTTTAAGAGCCAGTGTCCTAAGACACCTCTAAGAAAAGAGCATATAAAGAAAGTCCCTTGTGCTTCAGTAATAGGGAGCCTCGTGTATGCTATGCTATGTATTAGACTGAATATCTATTTTGCAGGGGGCATGGTCAGCTAGTATCGATCTAATCTTGGACCAGAACATTGGACTACTATAAAGCATATTTTTAAGTACTTGAGAATGACTAAAGATTATATGCTGGTTTACGGGGGTGGAAACCTAGTTCTTATTAGATACACTGATTCAAACTCCATGTTAGATAAGGATTCCTAAAAATCAATTTTTGGTTATATATTTACTCTTGATGGAGGGGCTATCAGTTGAAGAGTATTAAGCAGCAATGTATTGCTGATGTACCGCTAAAGTTGAGTACGTGATAGTATCAAAAGCGGCTAAGGAGGCACTTTGGCTTATAAAGTTCCTTATGGAACTGGAAGTAGTACCACAGGCTAAGTTGCCTATTACACTTTATTGTGATAATACTAGGGTATAGCTCAATCCAAGGAGCCAAGAAACCACGAGGGTGGGAAGCACATAGAAATGAAGTATCACTTAGTTGAGACATTATTCACAGAGGTGACATCGCTATGACAAAGATTGCATTAGCGGATAACTTAGCCGATCCATTTACTAAGGCTTTGCTTACAAAGGTTTTTGAGTCACATGCTGATATGATGGGGATAAGATGTAATCGGTCAAAGACTTAAGTGCACATGGGAATTTGTTAGAATGTATGTATTGAAGTTATTTATTAGATAATGAACTTATTCTATTTGAATAAAGAATTCTTATTTAGTTTTTCGAAAGTTTCTTTATTACTTATGGATGCATATATTTCATATGATGAGTATACTCCTTGATTGATTAATAAACTTGATTCATGTGCATGAAAGTGTTTCATACACAGGAGATATGAATCTAAGTATTGATCAATCTAGAATTGTTCGAAGTTAGTAATGAGATGGAAGCATCTCAACTAAAAGATTGTAAATTTTAGATTTTTATATGATAAAATGATTTATCTTAATCATTAGAATAATGGACCCTGAATCTGAAGTATTGGTGTGTAAGACACTAAACGGGACAATAATAAGAAATACATCCAAGCTATGATATCCACATTGATGTATTTCTTTTGTTAACTTTAAGCAATTGCTCTAAATCTTGAAATAGCAAGACACTATTTTATGTAATGATGACTTTAATTCATCAAGAGTGAGGCTGATTATCATTAGGCTAATAGTGTTTTAGGAAATCACTACATAAAACTAAGAATATAGAATATTAACTAATCAATAAATCTAGATCTGGTCATCTCAATAATATGTTATTGAGATGGTAACCAAACAAAATGATTAGAATAATAGTTCTTAGAATATGAAGGGAAGTATCAATTGGAATTAGATAGCTTCTAAGTTCTAATTGACTCAATATCCAATAGAGGTGCTTAATTGCAAACTTAATGACTGAATAGGATGCTTTATGAAATTATTTCAATAACTAGGGTTGGAGTTTAGTTATAGCTTTTTAGTGGAGTAAGGTATAAATATTAGGGGACGTATCTATAATTATAAGATAATTATGAGTTATTTCCTAATTAGCCAATTTAAGTTTATTTGCATCTAGGTCACCTGCTCTTGCCTATATAAAGGATCAATTTGTTAGGTTGCCTACACAACTCTAGACATTAGAAAAAAATCCTAAAAGGATACTCATAGGACAAAGAACAAAAAATCTAGTAGTCTTAACCATCGGGAACCGAAGGGCTTCAAGAAATTAACATCAAATCAAGAAACGACGAAAGGTTAGATTTCTATTCATTGATATGATTTGTATTATATTTCGACGATAATGACATAAGGAGTTTACAATCTTTCATGTATGATCGATCCGAATGATCTTTTTTTTAAAAACCTATTTCACTGTATTTCTGATTCCTACACAGGGATCAAGTCATCATAGCTCACAAGCAGTGCCTCACACAAATGTGAAGTGTTGATATATTTGTGTGGATGCAACCGTGATTAGAATGTCGTGGATGGCAACTAATTGGCCTCAGGCATAGTGAGCCTCGTCATCGGCCAAAGTGGGCTAGGTGTATGAGAGGGTGATTGATAGGTTTAGTGCTATATACAGGATTAGTGTGAAGGTAGCCTCACTCCTAACATAGGATGAGAGAAAAAAAAAAATCCTAACTTTAGGTATGTATTAGGAGTAATCGTCTTTGTATTGTTATATCCTACCTCTAAGATTGAAATGAAAGTTAGCATCTCGCACGCAACTTAAGAAGAGAGCTTCACTCTAGATGATACAAGATAAGGTGCTTAACTTGGAAAGGAGCTCTACTCTAGAGAAAAAGAACAGTTAGCGCCTTGTGCATAACTAAAAAAGAGGAACCTTGCTATATGGAAAGAGACAATTAGCGCCTTGCGCATAATTAGGAAATGGACCCTTGCTTCAATGGAAGAGATAATTAGTGCCTTGCACATAACTGGGAAATGGAGCTTTGCTTCAAGGGTAAATAGATGAGAGGGAACAGTTAGTGCCCAACACATAATCGAAGAAAGAATTTCACTCCATTAGAGAGTTTAACTCCAATGGGAGAGATAGTTAGCACCTTGCGCGTAGCTGTGGAAAGGAGCCTTACTCCAAATGAGAAGGAACAATTTGTGCCTTACACATAACTGAAGGGAAGAAGCCTTGATTTAAGTAAGGAAGAATAGTTAGTGCCTTACGCATAACTGGGGAAGGAGCTTCACTCTGATGAGGTGCTCAACTCCATGGATGCGATTTGTGCAGCTGAGTGAGTATCATTTAGGAATTCAGTAAAGTTAGATTTTCCAATATTTTGTGGTGATAATTCAGTAGAATGGATTTATAAGTCCAATCAATTTTTCAAGCATAATGAAGTTCCATCAAGTCAGAAATTAGAGATTGCCTCCATGCATATAGAAGGCAAAGAACTCGTTTGGTTTTCACGATTTGATGAGTGAAAATAAAAAGATGGATTGGAATGAATTTACTCATGCCTTGCAAGTTAAATTTGGTGAAAGTGCACTTGAGGATCCAATGAATCAATTGATAAGGTTGAAACATACCAATACTGCGGAAGATTACAAAACCATGTTTGAGGCCATCACTAATCGAGTTCAGGGGTTGACTGAAAAACACAAACTTAGCATCTTTTTGACTGGATTAAAAGAAGAGATTCGATTCTCTGTAAGGATGTTCAATCCTACTACAATTATTGATGCTTTTGGTTTAGCAAGGCTAAAAGAAAAAAATTTAATGGCAATTAGAAGGCAACAGTATAAGAGCAATTCTGGTTCTACTAATCAAGTCAGTTCCAACGCAAGGATGAATTTTAATAGCTAAGTTACCAAAAATCAGCCGTGGAAGATTAATTCTGTAAATGCAGGCAGTAAGAAGAATGACTGTTGTGTTACAGAACTATAGGGGACAATTAGTGTCACGGATTAATTGTGCAGGAATCAACTATGGGGGACAATCAGTGACAAAAGGTTTGTGATGACAGATTGACTGCTGTGTTACAGAAGTATAAAGCTGTTTTTTCAAAACCTAAGGGTCTTCCTCCTATCGGAGGACATGAGCATCAAATTGCCCTACAATAAGGTACTAATCCCATTTCAGTACGGCCCTATAGATACCCCCATTATCAAAAAGATGAAATTGAAAAGATTGTGAAAGAATTATTGGCTTCAAGCTCAATAAAGGCTAGTCAGTCCCCTTTTTCTTCTCCAATGTTGTTGGTAAAGAAAGCTGATGGTTTATGGAGAATGTGTGTTGATTATCGTGCCCTCAATTTAGCTATAATTAAAGACAAATACCCTATTCTAGTAGTGGATGAGTTACTGGATGAACTATTTGGAGCTACTATTCCAAGGTCTGGCTACCATCAAATCCGAATGGTGGAAGAAGACATTCATAAAACAGCTTTTTGAACCCATTCAGGTCATTATGAATTTCTAGTTATGCCATTTGGCTTAACTAATGCCCCTGCTACTTTTCAGAGCCTTATGAATGACATTTTCAGAAAGTACCTTCGCAAGTTTATTTTGGTATTTTTCAATGACATTCTTGTTTATAGCAAGATAGTGGGAGATCATGTACAACATTTGGAATTGACCTTACAAGTGCTACAACAAAATGGGTTATATGTTAAGGAATCTAAATGCCATTTTGGTTATTATAAAATTGAATATTTGGGTCATCTAATTTCTGGTACAGGTGTGAAGGCAGACCCAAAGAAAATTCAATCAATGCTTGATTGGCCAATTCTTACATCCTTAACTCTCTAAGAGGTTTCCCAGGGCTGACTGGTTATTATAGGAGGTTCATTAAGGGATATGGAGGCCTTGCCAAGCCATTAATTGATTTCCTGAAAAAGCATTCGTTTGTGTGGACTCCTGTTGCTGCTCAAGCCTTTAAAGCTTTACAAACAGCTATCACTCAACCCCTAGTTTCGGCTTTGCCAGATTTTTCTAAGCCTTTTGTTATTGAGTGTGATGCTTCAAGCAATAGAATAGGGGCTATTTTAATGCAAGATAGGAGACCAATAGCCTTTTTTAGCCAGGGCTTAAAAGGTAGAAGCATACGCATGTCTACCTATGAAAAGGAGTTTTATGCCCTTGTTCAGGCTGTTAAAAAATGGAGATCTTATCTATTGGGCCAAACTTTCATTATTAAAACTGATCATCACAGACTCAAGTTTCTACTGGAACAAAAAGTAGGCACTCCTCTACAACAGAAATGGATTACAAAGCTCTTGGGCTATAATTTCACCATTGAATACAAGAAATGGGTTGAAAACAAAGTGGCTGATGCTCTCTCTCGAATTAGCGAAGACTCTGATTCATCCTCCTTACATTCTTTATGTTTTGCCTTAACAATTTCTGACCCTATTCCTACTCTTTTGCAGGATTTAAAGGCAACTTATGCTTCTGACCCTAAGGTTCAGGAAATTTTCCAAAAAATTGATACTGAAGTACTTGAAACCTTTCAGTATCAAGTTCAGAATGGGCTGCTCCTATACAAAGATAGACTTTACATCCCTAATGACCCCAACTTAAAAGCTACTATCTTGTAGTTTGTACATTCAAACCCTTCAGCAGGTCATGGTGGTTTTCAAAAAACACTACAAAGGGCTAAGCATAATTTTTTCTAGCCACAAATGAAGACAGATATTCAGAAATGGGTTAAGGATTGCCCAGTATGTCAATGTTGCAAATACTCTAATCAGGCACTTGCTGGTCTATTACAACCTTTGCCTATTCCTCTCCAGAGTTGGACAGATCTCTCTATGGATTTTATTGAAGGCCTTCCAAACTCAAATCGTTATTCTACCATTTGGGTTATTATTGATCGCCTCATCAAATTTGCTCATTTCATTCCATTGACACATCCATATTCAGCAGCTCAGCTTGCTTAGATTTTTATGGTGCAGATTTTTAGATTACATGGCTTACCTAAGACCATTGTGTCAAACAGGGATTCTGCCTTTACTAGCAGATTTTGGTCTGAAATTTTTAAATTGTTGGGTACCAGCCTCCATTACAATACTAGTTTTCATCCTCAAACGGATGGCCAAACTAAAGTTACAAACAAAACACTTGAGACATACCTAAGGTGCTACACATCAGAAATTCCTCAGAAATGGTCCACTTAGTTATATTTAGCAGAATGGTGGTATAACAGTTCCTATCATTCAGCTATTCAAATGTCTCTTTTTCAAGCACTTTATCGGATTTCACCTCCTAAGTTGACTCATTATGTTCCAAGTCTAGCAAAAGTTCAGAGTGTTGATGATAGTTTATAGGCTCAAGTACGGGTTTCAAAGCTTTTACAAGAATCTCTAATGCTGGCTCAGAATCGCATGCAACAACAAGCAAATCAAAACAGAATTGATAAACAATTGGAAGCTGGAGATTGGGTATTTTTAAAGTTACAACCCTATCGATAGTTATCAGTCAGGAAAAGAAGAAATTTAAAGTTGTCTCCTCGTTATTTTGGCTCTTACAAGGTTATTCAAAAAATAAGACAGACTATTTACAAGCTTAATTTGCCCTCTTCATCAACTATTCACCCAGTCTTTCACATCTCACAACTCAAACAAAAGTTAGGGGAGAATATGATACCTAAGCAGTAGCTTCCACTAACCGATCCCAACAGTCATCTTTTACCTGAGTCGGAGCAGATCCTTCAAGTTCGCCAACGTTCTCGGGGTCGTAGGACTTTTCAGAAACTCTCGTTCAATGGAAAGGGCAACCCTCATCAGAAGTCACCTGGGAAAATCTTCATCGGTTACTCTGTGATTTTCCTAACCTTGAGGACAAGGTTAGTCTTCTAGGGGAGGGCAGTTGCTGCATAACTAAGTTGGAGCTGAGGGATTCAAAAGAAAAGAATATGGAGAAAGAGTATTTGATTACAATAAGAGAGAGAGAAGAGTTACAGGAGCTTAAGATTTACAAAAGCAAACCATCTGAAGAACAGTGTAAAGCTGGAATAATCATCCGATGTACATTCTAATGGATGGTGGTGATACATGGATTAATAGCCCTCAGATTGGCATATTTGAAGACAAATGGATAGTGGATCATCAACTTTAAGCCTTCTCATCTTGATCGTTGGGAGTGGATACATCCAAGGGACAGATTTAAATCATCCATCAATCAGCAAAGACAACACATTCAGCACAAGACAGTCAGGAAATAGAGGTTGGGAAGATCAATCCAAGTGGAAATACAGCTGGAATGCACACTGAGGCTTCCAGAATAAATAAAGTCAACGGCAGCCAAGAGTGGTTCACGCGGGCCAGTTGATGGACCGGGTTGGATGCTCCAATCACTTGGGTCAAGAGAGTTGCTTGGGTCCAACTAATTCTGTTGTAGGCCAACTCATCATTGGGCTTGGTTAAGAGTTGGTTAGGACAACTCAAACAGCTGAACCAATTTAGTTAGTTAGTTTCACCTGTTAGCAATTAGTTAGCTATAAATACAATACATGTAAATGTAAAGGTGGATTGAGAAATAAAATTCAGATTGAGAGGTTGGATTGCCCTCGAAGCAATTCCTGGCTCTTCATGGAATTCTTCTCTCTATTTTCTTTCCATTTCCTACTGTTTCTTGCTCGCCAATTAGTCAAGATTGGGAAGTCTAAGGCTCGGAGTGCAAGATTACTGCATTCTCACATTAATATTTAAAAAAAAAGTACTAAGTAATGAGCTAATATAGTGAAATGTAATAACATTTTCTAGAATTTCAATCAAATCAAACTAGTATACTTCTGCAAATGTGCTTCCTAGTACACCTAATGCCAGTCATTTATTGGTTTGTATTCTTCTGCACCTTGTTTAATAAAACGATTTACTGCATAGTTCTGCTCAACAAGATTAGGCCAACGTGACTCGTATAATATTTTTCACACTATTTCAAAGTTCAAATATCTGTAAAAACATAAATTGCATACTGAGAATGGTGCAACCTAACTTTACCTCATCAACTAATGATTTTATCTTAGAGGTAGTATCTTTCTTAAGCTCTTTCGTCCTTTCTACTCTAAGTTCTTTTGCAAGTCATATTTAACCAAAAAATAAAATAAAACTAGATCCTATAGCTTGAGATGTAAAGAAACATGAAAAAAATAATGGTAAGAATTAGAAAATGATCAACAAATACATACAGTACCCTCCCGTTCTGCACTTTTTTCAAGTGTAGTCAATCATAAATTTTAGTTTTATATTTAGAAAAAGGGTCATCAAATTAGTACATAAATTACTCTAGCAACAAACATTTCAAAATTATTTTTATAAAATAATGACACTGAAAAGGAGCTTCATAGGACATAACAGAATAAAAGGAAATATATATACTTAAAAAGTGTAAAGGTTGCAAATCCATTAACCAAATAAGGAAAACTAAATCAAAATTAGAGCAACTGGAACAACATGAAAATAAAAGTGCAAAAGTTGCCAATCATTTCTTTTTCGTCTACGGGTGCATATGCATATAGATAATAAAGAACAATCTAATTAAAAATTTATTAAATAAGATTAAATTGTAACACAAACATATCACAAATGGTATTTACAAATTTTGAAGAAAGCCTGTAGTGAATAAGTTAGAGTGATTTAAATGTTTCTCTATGCTAGGTTAAAAGTTTGGATAACTCTTCAAACAGTTAAATCTCATGATCAACAATAAATTACCGATTGAAAAGCCAACAATCAAGTTAATCAAATTTCTTTATACATTTGAAAATGTATAAAAAAATATTACAATTAAAAGTAACCTTTAAGTATAAAAATATTGCAATTAAAAATACTATTTAATATTATTATTGGCACAATTTTTTATGGGCACTTGTTTCCAAGTTGTGGCATTTTTTGGCCTCTTGACATTACTAAGGATGACTTTTGCCACTTCTATCCTAAGCATATGGAAACAATTTCTTCGTTGCTACTACCCAAATGAGAGATATTTTCAATCAGGGAAAATGATGGGGATCATGTCTTAGGATTGCTATATCTTAGGACTTTAGTCTAGGTTATCTAGTATTATTCAGATTATTAGGTTTTTATTCTAATTTTAATTATAATTGGGTAATTAAGGGATGGTTGTTTAGAATAGCCTATATAAAGGCTAAATTTATATTATCATTAGTTTTTAATGAATTCAATTAAGGTTACTAATAGAGGTTAGTGATAGCTTTCTCTCTTGTTTCCTTTCTTTCCTTAGCCACGTCATTATGGCTCTATTGAAAAAAAAAATAAAAAAAATCAGCAATGTGAAAATATGTAACATTAGTGATGCACAAATATGACAACAAAGGAAAAAAGTTCCTATCACATATGTAAAAACTAAGCATAGGTAGAGAATACCTTTAGTAAGACATAGGCAAAATTAAACTGCATGAGATTAGTAAATCAAGCATATTTTTTTTATTTCCACAACAACTATCAAGGGAGAACAAAAGTTTCATCTTTAAGCACTAATTATAAAAATTGCTTCTTATTTTCCATTTCAATTGAAGAGTATTGAGTAATGTAGAAAAGTTACAAGTTTTATCATTCCTATCAAAGTTTCTATAGCACATGTTAGGAGTGTCCAAAAATACATAAATAAAAAAGGAGAGAACAAATATATCACATTTCGTATACAAATGCTTCTTTTAGTCCTTTTTAAGGACAAAAATGTCATAAAACATATAAAATGTTTAACAAATGCAAAAATAATAATGAAGACATATAGTCCATGTATATAAAGTAAGGAGTATAAAAGAATGCTGACATAAAGTAACATTGAGGATAAACTGTAGGTGTAGTTTTTATATTTTACCCTTAATATATTAAAATAAAATTACAAAATATTAGGGACATATCTCTGTATATACATTAAGCTTAAAACCAGCCATCAAAATGACAAAACAACCAAGTAAAGCATTACATGTGAACAACTAACAACAATTAAAAATCAGTTAATACAATGGAACCAAACAATAAGGACTCCACCTAACACTTCGATGTTGGAAACATCTAAAGCCATATAGTAATTTAGATTAATATATTTATTTTCACCTTTCAAAACGAAAAAGAAAAAATTCTAAAACCATAAACTTAGATATCAACCCAACAAAGAAATAGAAGAAATAAACACAATCAGATCAGCCGAACTCAACAGGCTAAAGTATCGAAATATGCACAAGACCAACAAGAGAGAGAGAGAGAGAGAGAGAGAGAGAGAGAGAAGCTTACAGAACCGAATAGACCACCATGGTCGAACTAACAACAGCAGCAAAGAGACTCCACTACGAGCAAATGTTGCAAAACAATATACAACAACCATATCAGAAGCCAACAAGGAATTTGCAACAAAGGAATTAGCATAGGCGCAAAATACAGTACAAGCGCCATCAATTAAGCACTAACATAGCCACCATGTAACAGGAAAAATTCAAGTGTAGATCCAAAAGAGACTAGTAGTAAAACAACCAATTAACCAATATTCTCTTGACAAACCAATCAAAATACACCATATTACTTCAAAGTTCCAGCTCTAAAACAACCTAAGAATTTCTAGATCAGCAGAATGGCTATCAACAATAGCACCCCACCAAAATTTAGTTGTATCCCAAAATAAATAAAAAACAAACATCAAGAAAACCAAGCAAGTAGGAACCAACAACAAGCACAAAGGAAACTCAACAATTTCAATCTTCGATAGCAACCAGCAGCCCACACCAAACTGCACAGAATCGTCCACTCAAGAAGGCAACAATCTAACTAGGAACTATCAACAATGGTAATGCCCCAATTTAACCAGTAGCAAATGATATGAACAACATACAACAACGCAAATAGTAGCAGGAGCTTCTACCAAATAGTCAGCTTGAGTTCCAAACCAGAAGTAAGGGAAAATAGAAAGAAAGCAATGCAAAAAAACTAGCATTCGAATTACAAAAACTAATAGAAGATACATTATTAAACCAACAAATGATATTAACTCACTACTACAAAAATAAACAAGCCCACCATTAGGATACATTTTCTCTCCTGATTTGCTTTAGTTTTTCCTTAACAGTGAGATGGAGATAGACTCGCATAATGGCATGTGCCCCTAAAACTTATTAAACATAAATTTCTAGTTGAATCTTAGTAAACATAAATTTCTAGTTGAATCATTTCAAAAATAATTTCTAAAATTAAACAAATTTTAACTTTTCAAAATTGTGAACAAATAATTTCATAATAATACTTGGAAAAACTTTGATGAGTGTCAGTTCACCTCTACACTTGGTCTGAAAACCTTTAAGCTCTGAAAGGGTTCCATCCTGATTAAAAACAGCATATCACTTCTTAATTAAAATTCCTTATTCCTTAAAAGCTGGAAGAATCATTGCCTGCATGCCAAAAAGGGCACCCAATAATCAATTTGAATAAGAAAAAAAAAAAAAAAACCCTGTATGTTATTAGACTAAAATCAAATTCAGTAACTTATTGTTCGACATTAACTTGTAAGATCATCCTATTTGTATGGACTTCAACTTCAAATTCAACTGAGCATTCATTGTTTATCGTATATGTTTTATTAATGGGACTTCTGAGTGTGTTGAAGAAATAGCAATTGGAAGCAGAATGTAGCAAAAAATCTTTACTATCAAAAATATAACCTAAGTAAAGCAAACACTAGATAATGCATATAGAGAAGAACAATAAATTCAGAAAAAGAAGTTAATTTTCACCTAACCTGATACTGGTCATTTGTATTTGCAACATCAACATTAATCATAACACAAAGATAAGAAATTGTTAGCTTCTTTTTTGAGTCTCCGAAATATATGGCCCACAAAAAAAAAAAAAAAAATACTTAGTGTTCTAACTTGTATACCATGTAAAGTACACCAATGGTTATGGAGAGGATTTATTGAAAGTAATGTTGTTACAATCCCGATTTAAATTTTAATATCTTACTATTTTACAATATTAGAGGAGGAAAACTTGTTTGATTTTATGTAAAATCTTAATAGGGACAAAATAAATAAAATCTTAATTTTGATACGTGAAATCAGTAAAATCTCGATTTTATAGGCGATTTTATCAATTTTAAAAGTTAAGTGCTTTTTCCGTAATTTTGTCAAATAAAATAGATTTTTATAATTTTTTCAAGTAATATGCCACAACTATTTCACTTGTTACTTTTTTTTTTTTTTTAGATTTTTTTAAATCTACAAAACTATTATTTACTATACTACACTTGAGAGGACTACATGTGTTGTAGCACCAAAATGACTATTATAAATTAAATACAGTAGCTCGGATAGAAACCAAGTAACTTATGATAAAATATTACAAATACATTTTAGCTCAAACAAAAAATTAAGATAAAATGAAGTTAGTATTTTAATGTCAACTGTATAAATCACACCAAAAATTTTAACAATCTCAATTGTATAGTTGGGTAAAGGAAGTATAAAACCAAATATAGAATCTTTTGTAAACTTTATTGAGGATTTATTTTGTTAACATAAATAAATTTTTATGTATAACATTTTTCTCGATATATGTCTTTTCTCTCCTCTTATTAATAAAATTATTAACTTATCAAAAAAATAAATAGAAGCCCTAAATGAAAAATTGTAGCATGAAAGACTATATTTTCATTTTACAGTCATTTGATAAAATCTTACGATTTTGTGATTCGATTTTACAATTCGATTTTTAAACCCTCCACCAATTTTAATAAAATCTCGATTTTAACAACCTTGACTGAAAGGTTTGACACACCCAAATGGATTGTCACTTCTTGGTATTTATACACGTACAAAAAATACTGTATAAGGAAACTAGACTAGGTACACATCCACTAGATACATAAATAATAGATACATTAGGTACATAAATATACATTAACATACGTTAACAGTATATATAAATTTTCTCATAAGCATGATTTATTATTTTACAATGAGAGAATATATATTCCAAGTATAACTTCAATCAAAGAGAAAGTGTTACAGTATGTACATATGAACCAATAGCCGAGCATGGTGGTTATTAGAAAACTCTCTAAAAGGATCTCAGGGAACTAGCCAGGTATGAAACCAAATATTAAAAAGAAGACGAGGGATTGTAATATTTGTCAAAGGAATAAGTATGAACAATAGCAACACCAGAGCTGCTCCAACCACTCCCTATACCAACCAAGAATTGGTCAAACATATCTCAATAGATTTTATTTAGGGACTACCAAATTCTAAAAGGCCCACTATTATTTAGGTAATTATAAACACATTGTCTAAATTTACTCATTTCCTCCCTTTCTCCCATCCTTATACTACTACTCAATTAGCTCAGATTTTTATGTCACAAATTTTTAAACTCCATAGGCTACCATTAACTATTATGTTAGTCAGAGATTCCCCTTTCACTACTTCTTTTCGGAAAGAATTCTTGAAACTATTGGGAACTCAATTACATTTTACTACCGGTTATCATCCACGTACGAATAATCAAATTGAGATGACCAATCGTTATTTGGAAAACTAGCTCCGTTGTTTTTCAACTAAAACCCCGAAAATGTGGTCTAACTCATTATTCTTGACCAAATGGTGTTACAATTCCACTTATCATTCTTCTCTGAAACTAATCCCTTATGGTGTTTCCCTCTCCTGAGTTTAAAAGACTATATTCTTAGTTTGGCTAAGGTGGCTTCAATAGGAGAAATTCTATTGAGTCACTCGAGGATTCCAAAAATTCTTCAAGAGCATTTATATATGACCAGAAATCAGATGAAACAGCAAACAGACAAAAAGAAAACAGAATGTGTATTTAAAGAAGGAGGTTCTGTATTTAAAGAAGGAGACTTCATTTGTTTTAAGTTGCAACCTTATAGACAAATATTAGTGAAGAAGAAAAGAGATTTAAAAATAACCCCTCGCAATTACGGTCCTTAAAAAATACTCAGAGTAATAAATCCACTCACATATGAGCTGGATTTACTTTCACAGAGTCAGATTTATCCTACATTTCATGTATCTCAACTTATGACAAAGGTAGAAGAGAAAACCTTACCCACCACTGCCTTACCAACAATGGATCATGAGAGCCGTGTAGTTACCCAGCCGAAGCAAATACTGCAAATCCGAGACCATCACTATCGAAGGAGGCTATTCCAAGAGGCGCTCATACAGTGGAAAGCCCAGACTCTAGATAATGCTACTTGGGAGCCATTGAATCGGATAAAAAATGAGTATGCAAACCTTAGGTCAAGGTTAACTTTGAAGAGAAGGGGAGTTGTTAAACACCTTTGGAAGTAACCGAAAAATGAGGGAAATAAATGAAAACACAGAGACAACAATGGAGGAAAAGAGGAGTTGTAGAAAAAAGAAAGAGATGAAAATAAAGAGGAAAAATTGGTTCAAAAATGAAAATTTCTCTGTTAGACAAAAGGGCTCACCAAGATAATTCTCACTGTCAAATCATTGAAGGAAATCAACATGTGGATGGCCAATGTCGCAAGCCCACTTAATCCAAATTGTCCAGCTCATGAAGAAGCCACAACTAAGATCAATTCAAGTGATTCAAGAAATTGAAGACAAAAGAGACAAGTTAGTGGGGGTTGTTAGGGAAGGCCAAATGGACAAATACAAAGCTAGGTGTATTGAAGGTTCTAAGAACAGGTAAGAAGGTCATTCTGTTTCAACAATCAAAGTTGAGCCTATATTCATTTGCTGATAATTTGGAGATTGCTTAGGCTCTGTCTTAGGCTCATCCTATTCTCAATCGTAATGTCATCATCCGGTCTATCTCAGTATTTCAATTGTACTCTATTTAAATTTACAGCCCATTAGTAATAGTTACTAAGAGCCCAATAAATGGGCCTATTACATTGTAAATATACTGAGTATAAATAGTAAGTAACAAGTTGCATAGGGTTTCTTTTTTCATGGAAAACATATTGTAACGAACTGTTGGCTTGTAAGGAGACCCCCCAAAGTCGTTTGTCTATCCAATCTCTCTTTCCTTTTCAATTCAGCTTTTCACTTCATTTTCTTGATCTTGCAATTCATCATAGGCAAATCAAAAGGGCCTCCATCTTGATTCAAGCATGCAACACTATTAATTTACGCCAAATTATAATAAATACAAGAAAAATGCCCTTCTTTTTGTTGGATAAATTAGAGAAATGTCCAATTTAAATCATAACTCAAAAAGGTAAAACACAAAACCTATTCTATGATAACCACTCACAATTAAATATAAAGTTTCCAATGAGTGCATAAAGGCAATATTAGAGTGAACATGATCAAACACAAACATTGTACCTTCAAATATTAATATTCCATGATAAATCAAAAGGTGAAAATAAGCTAAACGGTAAACAAGGAACAAGCATAAAATAAAAAGGCACCTTCCTAGGGTAATATACGCTATATATCATTCCTGAAAAATAATTCTCTTGCATTTAAATTGACTGCCTCCACATGTCCAAACAGAGACACAACACCTTCAAATATTAATATTCTATGATAAACCAGAATGTAAATCCAAGCTAAGTTCTAAACAAGGAACAAGCACAAGATACAAAGTCATCTTCCCATGTATTATATGCAATGTGTCATTCTTGAATTACAATTCTCTTGCTATTCATATTTTGGCATTTTAAATTGGTGACATAATTATGAATTTATTAAATTAAAATGTAATAGAAGCTCGCTTCTTGCAAGAAAGATAAAACATGAAACTTGAATTTTAATGTACCTATAAATGTTTGTTCTTAAAATCTTTAACTAATTGACCAGCGAGATACTTTTCTAATCTTTGACAAGATAGCACTTCACATAAATACTAAAAGATTGAGTTTCAAAAATAGATTGGAAAAGGTTCTTCTAAGGTAGAAAAATATGTGAAATAACATATTGAGTTAAATTACTTCATATACATTAGACTCATGTTAACATTTTCTACTTTGTGTAATAATAGAGATGTGGTAACATAAAATCCTACGTGAATTAATTTAAGATAGATATAAACACAAGAAACCAACTGTAGAAATTAAGAGAAAAGAATGAATCTTATTACTCCTTAATATCCATTTTACATAGTGAAATAGCCTTTATATACAATACAGGAATGCTATATTTATGACATAGCATTTATAACCACCTAATTAATTCCTACGGCTAGCATACATGAATCAGCTAGTATACATGAATCAACATTAATTACTACGACTAGCATACATGAATCAACACTCCCCCTCAAGTTGGAGTATAGATATCACACATGCCCAACTTGTAAACTAAAGTATGATAGGTCCTGTGGCACAACCCTTTAGTGAACACATCAGCTAGTTGTTTATCAGATGTAACATGATGTAAGCTCAAAACACCATCAGTCAATTTCTCTGTCATGAAGTATCGATCAATCTCTATGTGCTTGGTTCGATCATATTGAACTGGATTTTGTGCTATACTGATAGCAGCTTTGATATCACAATACAAGGATAGTGACCTTTTGCCTGACAGACCTACTTCTTCCAATATCTTCCGTAACCACAGAAGCTCACAAACCCCTTGAGCCATAGCTCTGTATTCTGCTTCAGTACTTGATCGAGCAACTACACTTTCTTTCTTGCTCCTCCATGTTACCAGGTTTCCTCCTACCAGTGTGCAATAACCAGTAGTGGACCTTCTATCACTTGGAGATCCAGCCTAATCTGCATCTGTAAAGCATTCTATCTGAAGATGATCATGCTTGGCAAATAGCAACCCTTTCCCTGGAGCAGACTTCAGGTATCTCAAGATGCGAAACACCGCTTACATGTGTGATTCTCGTGGATCATGCATAAATTGACTCACTAGACTGACTACATATGCAATGTCTGGTCTAGTGTGTGAGAGATATATCAATCTTCCCACCAATCTCTGGTATCTCCCTAAATCAACTGAATTACCAACTCCAGCCTGCAGTTTGTCGTTGTTTTCAATAGGAGACTCAGCTGGTTTACAACCCAACATGCCAGTTTCTTCCAAGAGATCCAGAATATATTTTCTCTGAGAAATGAAGATACCTTTCTTTGATCTAGCAACTTCAATTCCTAGAAATATTGCAGTTTTCCTAGATCCTTGATTTCAAATTTTTGAGCTAGAAGTTCCTTCAATCGAGCCATTTCCTTTTTATCATCTCCTGTCATCACTATATCATCAACATAAACTATGAGAATAGTAAATTTACCATTGTTATGTTTAATAAATAGGGTATGGTCTGCATTGCTCTGTTGATAGCCGAAACAGATCATAGCTTTGCTGAACTTGTCGAACCATGCTCGGGGAGATTGCTTTAATCCATATAAGGCCTTTTTTAGTCTGCATACTTTCCTATGTGTTGCTTCATTATCAAATCCAGGAGGGATCTGCATATACACTTCTTCTTCTAAATCTCCATGTAGAAAGGCATTTTTCACATCAAATTGCTGTAAATCCCAATCAAGGCTGGCTGCACATGATAACAAGATCCTGATTGTGTTCATTTTAGCTACTGGAGCAAAAGTTTCCTGGTAGTCCACCCCATAAGTTTGAGTGAATCCTTTCGCCACCAATCTAGCTTTGAACCTGTTAACTGATCCATCAGCTTTATGTTTCACAGTGAACACCCATTTGCAGCCTACCAGTTTTTTTCTAGGTGGAGAGGTGACAAGCTCCCAAGTCTCATTCTTAGCCAAAGCTTTCATTTCTTCAAACATCGCTCCCTTCTATTTCAGATCATTGAGTGCTTCCTTCCAACCCTGTGGAATAGACACAGACGAAATGGACAAGGCAAAAGCTCTATAGGTGGGAGACAAAGAGTTATAGGAAACAAAATTAGAAATGGGATGTTTAGTACAGGCCCTGACACCTTTCCTTTGAGAAATAGGTTTATCTAAATCATCAAAAGGTAACTCACTAGAAGAGGATGATTCTTGGCAGCATAGAGTAGGTTGCACGATGGCTTCTTCTGCCTTGTCTTTGTCTCTCCTTAAGTACCTTTTCAAATCAGGTTTGTCCAAACGCCCAATTTCCTCCCCCTGGATAATAGTCCTCTTCTGACCATCATTTTCCCTTGGGGTAAGATCAGTAATGATCACAGAACTAGGTATCATCTCTTCCTTTGTATTATTCTCCCCCTGAAGAGATGACTGGGTTGAACTGAAGTAAGGTGTAGTTTCTCTGAAAGTGACATCCATACTCACAAAATACTTCCGAGATGGAGGGTGATAGCATCTGTAACCCTTTTGTGTTGGTGAGTACCCAATAAACACACACTTAAGGGCTCGTGGATCTAGTTTCCCAGCATTCTTAATATGAATAAAACAGACACACCCAAGTACCTTTGGAGGAACAGTGTAGGTAGTATGCCCTTTTAAGATTTCTAAAGGACTCTTGTAGTTAAGAGCCCTAAGAGGCATCCGGTTGATAAGGTATACAGCAGCTAGGATTGCATCCCCCCAGTAATGCTTAGGAAGATTCATGGTAAACATAAGTGACCTAGCAACTTCCAAAAGATGCCTATTCTTCCGTTCAGCCACCCCATTTTGTACACTCGTAGAAGTACAACTAGTCTGATGAATTATCTCATGGGACTCTAAATATGAATCAAATTTACCTTTCATGTATTCAGTGCCATTATCAGTCCTAAGAATCTTTATTTTTGTATCAAATTGGGTACAAACCATCTTATGAAAAGACTGAAAGTAGGAAAACACATCACTTTTAGCCTTAAGTAGATATACCCAAGTCATCCTTGTGCAACAATCAATAAAGGTGACAAACCAATGACTACCAGACAAAGAAGTAGTCTTAGTAGGACCCCAAACATAAGAGTGAATAAGCATGAAAGGAACCTTGCTTTTATTATTACTCAAAGGATAAGAGTTTCGAGAATATTTTTGCATATTTGCAAGCATCACAAAACAATGAGTCAAACTGAATCTTTGAAAACAAACTAGGAAATAATTTGCTTAACACCAAAAAAGAGGGATGTCCCAACCGTCGGTGCCACTGCAATATTTCTTGAGTAACATCCTTATTGCCCCCATAAAAAGCCTGCTGAAGACCAAAACCTGGATTCCCATCCAACATATATAAGTCATCGTGCAATCTACCACTGCTAATCCTCTTCCCTGTTTGAAGATCCTGAAAGACACAATGATCAGGGAAAAACTCAATTCTACAATTGAGAGTTTTTGTAAGGGCACTGACAGATAACAGATTGACAGGAAATTGAGGGAAATGAAGCACAGAGGATAGTTTGATATGGGGAGTACAGAAAACAAAACCTGTTCCAGACACTGGGGTAAAAGAGCCATCGGCTATTCGGACACTGTCTCGTCTTAAACATGGTGAGTATTCAAGAAGATTTTTCGAAGAGCCCATCATGTGTCTATTCGCACCAGAATCAATAATCCAACAATCAGTATCAAGGGAAGCAGAAAAAGCATTACCTGATTGCACAAAGTTGGATTTGGCACCAGAGGAAAAATCTTTATTAGACAGCAGACGCTTGAGATGCTGAATCTCATCAGGAGAGAAGAAATCAGATGAGGTTATCTCAGGAGTTGATTCCATAGCTTCAGACAGATTTGCCCGAGTAGAGTTAACTCGTTTACCTCCATGACCTCTCGTTGGGCGTCCATGTAGCTTCCAGCATGTCTCTTTAGTATGACGTGGTCTCCCACAATAATCATATTGTAAATGATCCTTATTAGAGCTATGGGCCTTCAGCTGCTCAGGTGAATCACTAGTTGCTACCAAACCAGATTTTTCAACCTGTGGAACATAAAGCATGGCACTGCGCCTGCTTTCTTCTTGCTGAACATAGGAATATGCCTCCTCAAGAGAAGGGAAAGGAGTTTTACCCAGAACATGAACTTTGATATGATCAAATTCATTGTTCAGTCCGGCCAAGAAATCATAGACCTTTTCTTTTGCAAGCAATTTCTGAAATTTGACTACATCTTCAGTACAATCGGCTTGAAAATCTTGATAGTAGTCAAGTTCTTGCCAAAAATCATTCAACTCGGAAAAATATTGCGAGATCGTCATCTCTCCTTGCTTCAAACCATGAACCTTGTTTCGAATCTCATAAATCTGGGCATCATTTCCCACTCGTGAATAGGTGAGAGTGATAGCATTCCATATTTTTGCTGCTGTGTCAAGCAATAAATATGTCCTTGAAACTTGGGGCTGCATGGAATTGATAAGCCATGCCATTATGAGTGAATTTTCAGAATCCCACTGATTGAATGATGGATCAGTTGCTGCTGGTTTGATTTTAGCACCACTAATATAACCCTGCATTCCCCTAGCTTTGTTAAACAATAAACAAGACCTCGACCAAGCAAGGTAATTATTTCCATCAAGCTTGACAGGGCTAATTTGTAGTGAAGGGTTATCAGTACTAATGGTTGCAAATCGCTTCTCATTTTCCATAATGCAGACAACCAACATAGCAGACAATCAACGCAGTAGACAGCCAACACAGCAGACAACCAACACAGCGCCCAATAAAGAAGAATCACGACTTAAAGATGGTCGAAATTACCTGAAAAATAGCTAGATGGCGTTGGAAGAGGATGGCGAGCAAAATTGGAGAAGGCCAAAAAAAAAAAAAAAGAAGGAGGCCGGAATAGTCCTCACGCGCCTCACGCGCCGTTGTCAGCCGGAACTTCAGGAGGCGCGTGTGATTCACACGTGCTGATTCCGGTGGTCAGAAAAAGAGAGGTCGGTCGAAATTTGATGGCGCACCTTTTGGGATGGGTGGTGTCAACTACCTTCAACTCTGATCTGAGGAAAGAAAACAACTCCACGGTGTTCTAGGGTTTTTAAAGAAAACCACGCCAGGAGCTTAGAAAAAACTATGAATTTAAGACCTAAAAAGTGGTTTTAGGCTCTGATACCATGTAGAAATTAAGAGAAAAGAATGAATCTTATTACTCCTTAATATCCATTTTACATAGTGAAATAGCCTTTATATACAATACAGGAATGCTATATTTATGACATAGCATTTATAACCTCCTAATTAATTCCTACGGTTAGCATACATGAATCAGCTAGTATACATGAATCAACATTAATTACTACGGCTAGCATACATGAATCAACACCAACTAACACAATATTATCTAACTGGGATTTTCATTTTTCCATGGGATATGTAACTTACACAAGTTTCTACAAAGCAAAGAACATTTTGAAGTTTTAGACATCTACACAATAGTCAAACATGTTGCAAGAATCTAACTTTTGAAGTAACTCTTTAAGTGGTACAATATAACAAGTATACCAAGAAATTGTAACATATCACAATTAATTATGAAGAACTATTGGCTAAAAATTATTAGCTAAAAACCATCATTTTACCCATTTCACCTTCAACAAATATTAATGCATACTTACCCAAAAAAAAAAATTACAAATATTAATGCATCAATTCAAAACGATTGAGATTTAAATACGTTTCTAGGTTAACAAAAGTTGGAGGATATCAAATGTAAATGACAATATATAACAAGCCATTCAACTAAGTTAACAAGACTAGCTATAAATTACATAGATTTCAATAGGTTGACACTCAAAATTTACAAAACCAGAATAATATGTTATTACCTGCCATATAAACCAAACACGTGGCAATGACTAGATGACTTTGAGTAGTCATATCTGGTAAAACTCACACGCCCCCCATAACCAATTGGTTTTAGTATGGCACATATATGGATAAAAAAATATTTGAAATTAATTATTTATGTAAACTATGTTTTCTAAATAAGAAAAAAAAATCTAACTTTCTTCTATGAAAAGTTATTTAAGTATCATTAGAAAGAGAATAAAGTGGTGAGGCAAAGCTCCTCTTTCAAGTTTCTCTTTGGCTAAAAATAATTTCCTGCTCATATATTTTCAGAAATGCATACAAAAAAATATATACAATGATATGCTTGCATGCATATATATGTGTGCACACGCATACTTAAGCATGACAAATTAAAATAGTTGACTAAGACCAATGAACATGCATTAGAAAAATAAACCAAACTTTTAAGAACAAATATTATCCAATAGCAATCACTGTGTTATCTAAAATTCTCACTTCACCAATACAATCATGAAAAAATGAGAGCAAAGCCATCTCTACTGCTTTTGTCAAGGCAACTGTTTCTTGGGTCAATATAAAAAAAGTGCCAAGTATTGAGCTAATATAGTGAAAAGTAATAATATTTTCTAATATTTCAATCGAATCAAACTAGCATACTGCAGTAAATGTGTTTCCCAATACACCTAATACTAGTTTTTTATCAGTTTATGTATTCTTCTACACCTTGTTTCAAAAACAATTTACTGCATTGCCAGTCAAGGCCAACGTGGCTCATATAATGTTTTTCACACTATCTCAAAATTCGAATATTTGCAAAAACATTATGTACTAAGAATAGTTCTTTTCTATAATTAATCGCTTGTCTTATAATTTGACTCATTGAATGTACGCTTTTTGATTGAACACATCATGTTATTTCAAACCTTTGTGTTTTCTCTAATTTCTAGAGTAATCATATCCAGATTCACCAACATCCCTATTCTTAAATGGCCTGCAGAAAGAAGACTTAAGTTCAATTATTCGAACAACTTTACATAATTTCATTTCACTAATTGTTTTGAAGTTATCCGTAAGAATGACCAAACGTAACCAAGAATACAGAGAGCGAAAAAGAATTAAGTCAAACAGAAAGATTTTGAATCAGCATAAGTTTCAGAGTTAAATAATACCCATTAGAAAATTTTGTAATATACGATATATAAATTGAATTACTTGTGTGAATTTCAAATATACCTCCATAGTTGAGAAAACCATCACTTATATAAACAATTTGTTTAAACAATCAAACTAGTCAATATTTCTAAAGCTGAGAACAGAGATAGAAAAAATAAAAAGAAAAGAAAATAATTAGAAAAAATTTAAAATGAAAATGAACAAAACAACTGGCACAAACCATAACTTCTTGATCCTAAAATGAGAACACACTAACAATGACTTCTTGTCTCTATCTCTCTCTCTTTTTTTTTGGAAACAATTGAATGACTCCCCATTCATAGTTTACGTATAGATCATCTGATCATGTAAGGAAAATGATAATACATAAATAAACAATTAAACAAGTGAAGAAAATAAATGGAATATTTCAGCCAATATTCCAATCACATGGTTAGTAAGAAAGTAATGGAGACTAAGAACAAGATGTGAACAAGTAGCAAACTATTTAAAATGCTAACCAAGTGCCATGTAAAACTTGTATATAAGCAAATACAATAGTTCACCCAAAACTAAGTTTCTCTTTAAACATTTTTCACCATATTGCTCAGTTCACAAAGTGGAAGTGATCAAATACATGATCCACAATAAAATGAGCAAGCAAAAATCAGGAATATACATTCAGATTATAACTAAAAATCAATGAGGTCCCGGATGTTGTGCTGATGACTAAATTATTTCAGGTCAAACAAAAGGAGTCAGAAGATAGCAAGAGATAAACATTTAAATTTCAAACCAGTTCTACATTTTTCAAACTCAAACTTGACTTACATAAACATATTCCTTTTTTGAGAAACCTTAAATGCCCTAGTACTACTACGCAACCGAGGTTCTAGTTCTAAATTATAATCTACATGATAAATTCATAAGTAGGAATCTACTTCAGTTCTAGACCCCTTCCAATTTGGCACATAACAAATTTAGTAAATGCATAAATTAGTGGTTTCACAAAGCTAGCACCTTGCAAAAACTATATGAATTTTGTGGTTCCAAAAAAAATAAATCATGAACCATAAAACTTTAGCAACTAACCCTAAGTAATTCAAAGTCATAACACCGAAAAAAACCAAGTTACATATATTCTAACAAATTTAAAGATTCTCACAAAATTCCAAAAAAGTATAGAGAAAAAACTCAGATAGTGGTTTTCACAAGGAACCATAGATGCAGAGATGAATGGACATTTTTTTTTGCTTTGTTTTTTTTTTTTTTAGGGGGCAGGGGGGGAGGTACCTCCTCATGCAGGACCATATTGGACCCACCTAGATAGTAATCCTAGCCCCACATGATCTAGACAAGTATTAAGAAAGCCTATATGGGTGGCTCTAGGGGAGAAATTTTACAAAGTTTCAAACACACAACATCTTCGTAAAAAGTGATAACCTTCTTTTTTTTTTCTTTTTTACATACACGATAATTAAAAGGGAGTGTATATATATAAATAAATAGGAGTGCAACTATTGAAGTCATATTTGCTCTTGCAAATTTTACAAGCCCAATAGAGCTAAGTGGGCCAACAAGTTATCAAACAAATCCAAGGGAAGGTCATCTCCTGCAACCAGATTTAAATAAAAATAAATAAAATAAAAAATAATAATATAAAACCCCTTGCACATGGCAATATCCATTAAGTGTTCTATTGCGTAAATAGAGAGGGGGGATAATCATATAGCATTAGCATGTTACTGTACGGAATTGAGAGGGGGGAATAATCATAGCATTAGCATGTTACTACATAGAATTTTTGTTAATTGCATCCATGCACGAAAGTGAACAGAGATGGAACTTTAGCCATTCTTGAGAAGCAAAGAGACTCAGTGGTTGCACCAAAAATTTAAAAATTACTACTACTATTAGAGATTGGTCAGTCTTGCGGTAGGGACCGATACTAACTAATATTGGTCGATACAAATACTGATATAGAATGCAAACACTAAATTACCGTTTTTTGCCTAGTACAATACGTACCCACTGATACGATATTAGATTAATAATGATACTAGAATTAGAAAAATTGAAAAACTGTTAAATAGAACTAAGAATTTCACTGTGAAAATACACCAGAAAATCCATCGTCTACCTTTTGATACAAACCCCACCCTCTTCAAAAGATAAATTAAGCAACCCCAATTGATACGATCATAATATTTTTCTATATCCAATTTACAAATCACCCCAAGTTCATAACTTTTTAATCTTGAATCACCACCTCATTTGTCAATGAAAACGCATTCAATAATTAATACCACTCCACAAAGGCAATTTGTGTATCTGAAACAATTTCACCTAACACTCTCAAATCTCAATGCTAATTCTGTTAACAATCAATTTATACAAATCTCTAATCTAACTAATTGGTTTTAGGTCCCAAACATCCTTTATCGTACTTTTTTTACTTTATTTTATTTTATTTATTTATTTATTTATTTATTATTATTATTGGAATTAAAGCAATAAAAAAGCATTCAAACTTTTTATGAAATTACTCTTCTAAATCTCGCTATGCATCTTGACAACTATTCAACCCCTAAAAGTATCACATAGCCCAACCAACCCTAAAGTCACCAAGTCTTTAGATAACAATATAAATTGCTAAAAATAAAATAAAATAAAACATAAAAATAAAGACATTACGAATTATAAATTAACAATCTTGTAATTTGCGATGTAATATCCATCACATTAGATAGGCCACATGATGTTTTATTTATGTGTTAGCATTGCTGACCTATTTGAACAAAGATAAATGAACCCCCTACATCTTCCAAAGAAGTTAGAATATTAAGATTGTATCTCTCCAACTACTGAGTAAACAATCGTATCATTCTCACCAAACAATCGTATCATTCTCAGTAAGTTGGAAGAAATTCATTTAAAGACTGCTTGGAATTCAAAAACTAATGATGCTATAATTGAATCTTCAAATGAGATGGAATAGTTGGTCTAAACTTTGCGACTTGCAATTTCAAATCTATGATAGCATTTTTTTCATGTCATTTGCACATGGTCTATCTTTCACGTTCAATATAATTAAGAAGAGTCAATCAGTCATGGATTACATCAGCACATGTGGTGTCAGCTTATGATATTATGGAGTTTCGTTCTATCATGGCAAATATTTAATAGACTGACCACATAGAAAAATACCTTATCTCCTGAGGTTATCCGATTCTTGTATTCTCTCATATAAAAGATAAATGTAGAATTAGTACAATTTGAAGAGTATTTCTCCTAAAAAAAATCAACTTGAAGTTAAATTATTAATTTATTATTGCACTAGCAAGTGAATATGACACCCCACTCTATGCAGGACTTGCCAAATAAATGACCAAAGTTGAGAAACTGAAGCCAAAAGTGAGAGAAGGTACACGATTTTTTTAAATAAACATACATTTTAAGATAGAAGGGGACATACCTTCCTGATGATAAAAGATATATCAGTCCAACGAGCAATGAAAACTTATTGTTTTCAAGAAAGCTTGATACCTTGTTCGAAAATTGTTCTATTGCATGTGTTTGAGGACTCTTCATGCACAGAATATCACAATTACCCCTTCATGCACAAAATATCACAATTTGTATGCATAGCATAAACATAAAAGAGAACTTACCAAAAAATAAATAAATAAATGTACGAGGCACACAAGAGTTTAGAAGAAAATTCTAGAGAAGTCACTAGATAAAACCTAAAGGTTCTTTTAGGAAGATCAACACAATCAGCAAATCAACATTTATTCAATTGCATGACAAACCAAAAGTTGTATTGATCGAACCTTTGTATTTAAGACCACGGACTAGCTGGCCTGACCTCTCAATTAATTAATTAAGATAACTTGATCTATACTGTTGCGTCCATTTCCTAACCACTTAAACTATTAGGATAATTGATACGTTATAATGACATCAAAGATCTAGTCTTAGGAGGTCATGAGTTTAAATCTCATTATCAATGTTTGTTCATTCCGTTCCATTTGTGTCAGCACACTATTTTTCACTTTGTTTCTCTCTCCAATCCACCTTTAACCAGTGGTCATCGTGAGGGGAGTATTAAAAATTGCTTAATATATATTGCAAAGCCAATTTTCTAACAAGTTTTCTTTTGGGACAAATAGTAACTTAATAAAAACTAACCTCCAATAAACAATCAACCAACCTTTACTTCTTGAAAACCACCCACCGAAATGCGCCAACCTTTTCAGAGTCCTCTAATTGTACACCACAAGGCTTGAAATAATGATCAAGGGTTGATAAGGTCTTGTATCTGTGATGCTTGCATCCTCTTCTTAAAATTAAGTCCTCATTTATTCAAATTCTTTCAAATCATTTTACTCAAAAGGCAATCCCTTGAAATCAGAGATCGAGTGATTTTAGCCACTCTACCCATGGTAGCGAGATTTGAGTTTTAAATAACCTATCTTAACAGCGACACACGTATTTGCCTATAGCAAAGGTGCTATTCTGTCCAAAAAGTTTTGAGACTTCCAGATTCTCTTCTGCGGCAAACACAGCTACAGCAGGCTACGATGGAGAACCCCTGGTTACACTAGACTACAATTTCCACAGTTTGATTCTAATCTTGGTTTTCTACAATTTTCTTCGGTCATCAGCTCTAACAGTAATAGAATAATTAAGAAAAATTCATGGTAACCATTTGAGCTAATGAAATTAATACTCCTCAAGCTACTGAAAGTGCAAACCTTATCATCAACCTATACTTGACACAAATGAAAATTGGTTAAAGACAACTACAAGACTAAAAGTGTCCTTAGATTGAGGATTTTATTCCAAAAAAAAGGATGGGGAAAAAGGAAAGAAAGCAAATTAGAAAATATAAAAAATAAAGAGCATTCATCAATAAACTAGTTTTCAAATTTAATCATTTTTATTTTTCAAATTGCATGCTTTCCTTTACCATTTTTCACAACAAATCAAACAAGAGAAATAATTTTTAATCCCTTTCCTATCCCTTTTTGGTCACTGCAATTTACACATGGTTTGGTCATTGCAATTTTCATTCAACATAGTTTTAAGTTTGCAACTTATACACAAAGTTTTCTAAGATAGATTTTAGGTGTGCTCACACGAATTTTCCACTACGCAGAATGTAAACTCAACCTTTTTCCGTTCTAAAGTACTTTTTTATTATTTTGATATTTATACATATTGCAATAAGAATATTTATTTATTTGTTAACATGTCCCAGCCATATTGTGTCCTAATTTATTAAAAAATATAGTGTCAGCATATCAGTGTATTCATGACATCTCATACTCATGTCTTGTGTCCATACTCCATATAATAGACAATATAAACTTTACTAAATAGGCATGAAGAATTTAGATTCAAGCATCCCTTACCTACTATAGTTCACTAGAGAGGTAGCACATTTTCACATCCATCGTGGCTAGTTGAGAGAACACCATCAAAAAAAATAATTGTAATTCCTATCAATCAAATTTTAATATAGTTATTTTCTAGAATATCCCTAGAAGAGTGGAGTTTCAATTTCATATTAGGACGAATATTGAAACGTATTAGGATGATTATTGAAGAACTTATATAGCAACTCTCTACTTCGGCTGCAGGAGAAATGTATAGGACTAGAGTTAATTTGTAAATTATAAAATACCAGAATGCCACGATAGCTTAATCACAACAAAGACAAAGTGAAAATTTTGCACCAAAGCTCATGAATAAATTTTGCATAGAATTGTTTTCCCCCACCAGAAAATCACAACTATATTATGAAGGTTGCAAAATTTAACAACTCAAACCTTTAAAGAAAGGAAGACTATCTAGTATCATGCAAAATTCCAAACTTTCATTACCTGAACCCCAGTTAGTACTATGCAACTATAGCTAAACATAAATCTATCCCACATTACCTAAAGACAATATTTCTTCATCACAAGAGATGTCAAAATTAATCAACTATGACTAATAAATGGAGAGGGAGCAAGAATGATCATCTTAATCAACTTAGAATGACAGGTACATCTTATGATTAATCAATAAGAAAAGGCATGAATTGTGCTTTAAAAAAATAGTGCTTTAATTGATGCATACACCATAATTAATAAATCCCACAAAACGGATAACGAAGTATTTGAAAATTGTAAATAGAGAATTTGATAGAGATACTTAGAAAACTTTGATGAGCGTCAGCTCACCTCTACGCTTGGTCTCAAAACCTTAAAGCTCTACAAGAATTCCATCATCATTAAAAATAGTATATCACTTCTTAATTAAAATTCTTTCTTCCCTAGAAGCTGGAAGAATCATAGCCTATATACTAAAAAGGGCAACCAATAATCAATTTGAATACGAAAAAAAAAAAAAATTAACCATGTATGTTATTAGATTAAAATCAAAATTCGATAAGTTATTGTTCAACATTATCTTGTAAGGTCATTCTATTTACCCTGTATGGCCATCCACTTCAAATTTAATTAAGCATTCATTGAGTGTCGTATATGTTTTATTAATAGGACCTCCGAGTGTCTGCAAGAATTATCAGTTGGAAGCAGAATGCATCAAAAAATCATTACTGTCAAAAATATAAATTAAGTAAAGCAAACACTAGATAATGCATATAGACGAGAACAAGAAATTTAGAAAATAAAGTTAATTTTCACCTAACCTGATACTAATCATTTTGCATTGATCCTTGCAAATATCAACATTAAGCATAACACAAGGATAAGAAATTGTCAGTTTCTTTTTCGAGTCTCTGAAATATATGGTCCCCAAAAAAAAAAAGAAAAAAAAACTCGATGTCCTGACTTACATACCATGCAAAGCAGACCAATGGTTATGGAGAGGATTTACTGAAAGGTTTGACACACTCAAATGGATTGTCACTTCTTGGTATTTATACACATACAATATACATATATAATAAATATTATACAAGGAACCTAAACTGGGTACATTATCCCCTAGATACATAAATACTAGATACAATACGTACATAAATACACATTAATATACAATAATAGTGTGCATAAAGTTTCTCTTAAGCATGATTTATTATTTTACAAAGAGAGAATATATATTCCAAATGTAACTTCAATCAAATAGAAAGTGCTACAATATTTGAAATTTTTGAATCACTCTTAATCCACACAATGAATAATAAAATACAAAGGCACCAAGAAATAATTAGGAAAACCCTATCCAAGGAAAAAACCTCAAAATAGTTTCCACTAGATAATTCAGGTTACAAGTACCCACTTGAAATCTATACGACTTCTTACACGACTTCTTTTAAGTATTTGCTCAAATTCTCGATACTCTTAAACCAAGTGGAAACAAGCTTTCCGACTCCTCGAAAAGTGCACATTGGAATCCTCCAAGACTTACAAACTCAAGAATGAGTCAAAGAAAAGAGAAAGACTTACAAACTCACAAAGGAAAAATTCTCTCTTACAAGACTCTATAACGTGCCTCTTTAATTCCATTTGCATATTAAACTTGGGTGCATATATATAAACTTAAAAGTCCTATTTCAAGTAGGACTCAAATGCATAAACAAATTTCCTAAAACGGAAATAAAATCTTCCTAATATTCAGAATCTTCATCAAGAAATTCTCCAAGTGTCACTGGGACTCTAAGATTTGGAAACTTGTACTATTCTTCCTAAATCTACAGGAACTCAATCTTCATTCAGTTTCCTTCTTTATTAGATTTTTCTTATTATATCAGTAGTATATTATGAAACTCAATCTTTGTCCGATTTGAAAACTCAAGTTTTTTCTGATTAAGAAACTCCATCACTGTTTGATTTAGGAAACTTGAATCCTCCTATACCATGTCCAATTAGGAAATCTTATCCTTAATTGCAAATTTAATTCTTTTGTTTAGATTTGCCATAAATTTAACATTACAATATGCACATGATGAACCCATAGCCGAGCATGGTGGTTATCAAAAAATTCTCCAAAAGGCTCTCAAGTAGTTAGTTCTACTGGCCAGGCGTGAAACCCAATATTAAAAAGAAAGTGAGGGAATGTGACATCAGTCAGATGAATAAATATGAAACAGTAACAACTCTAGGGTTGCTCCAACCACTCCTTATACTAACCAGGAATTGGCCAAACATTTTAATGGATTTTATCGAGGGACCACCAAATTCTAAGAAGGCCACTGTTATTTGGATAATTATAGACAAATTGTCTAAATTTACTCAATTCCTCTCTCTCCCCCCCCATCCTAATATTGTTGCCTAATTAGCCCGATTTTTATGTCACAAATTTTTAAACTCCAAAGGCTACCACTAACTATTGTATTAGACAAAGATTCCTCTTTCACTATTTTGGGGGGGGGGGGAAGAACTCTTCATTTACTTACCCCCTCCCCAAAAAAAAAGAACTCCTTAGATCATTGGGAACTCAGTTACACTTTAGTAATAGTTATCATCCGCAGACAGATGGTTAACCAATCGTTATTTAGAAACCTACCTCCGCTGTTTTTTAGCTAAAACCCCAAAATGTAGTCTAACTAGTTATTCTTGGCAGAATGATATTACAATTCCAGTTATCATTCTTCTCTGAAACTAAACCCCTATGAAGCTTTGTATGGTTTCCCTCCTCTTACTTAAAAGATTATATTCTTGATTTGGATAAGGTGGCTTCGATAGAAGAAATTCTATTTAGTCACCCTAGGGTTACAGAGAAATATCAGTGAAAAAAGAAGAGATAAAAATAGCCGCTCGCTATTACGGTCCTTACAAAGTACTCAGAGTGATAAATCCAATCACATATGAGCTAATCTACCTTCACAGAGTAGAGCAAACATAGGAGAGAAAACCTTACATACCACTTTCCAACAGTGGATCATGAAGGCCGTGTAGTTTCCGAGTCAGAGCGAATACTACAAATCCAAGACCATCACCATGGAAGGAGGTTGTTTCAAGAGGAGCGTACAGTGGAAAGGCCAAGTTTCTGACAATGCCACTTGGGAGCCATTAAATCAGATCAAAAACGAGCATCCAAACCTTAAGGTAAAGGTTGATTTTAAAGAGGAGAGTCATAATACCACCTTTGGAAATAAGTAAAAAATGGGGGAAATAAATGAAGACACAAAGACAGATGACCATAGAGGAAAAGAAAAGTTACAGAGGAAAGAGAGAGATGAGAATAATGAGAAGTTGGTTCACAAAGTGAAAATTCCTCTGCTAGACAATAGGGCTCACCGAGATAATCCTCACCGTCAGATCATTCAAGGAAATCAACATGTGGATGGCCATGACAAGGCCACAAGCCCATTCAATCCAAATCATCTAGCTCATGAAGAAGCTAGGATCTAGATCAATTCAAGCAATTCAAGGAATTGAAGACAGATGAGACAGTTAGTGGGGGATATTGGGGAAGGCCAAAAGGACAAATACATAGCTGCGTGTATTGAAGGTTCCAGAAGGGGGTAATAAAATCATTTTGTTTTAATAATCAAGGCTAAGCTTATATTCATCTGCTAATAATTTGGAGAGGGCTTGGGCTCTGTCCTGGACTCAGCCCATTCTCAAATATAATGTCATCAGTATTTCAGTTGTCCCCTATTTAAATTAGTAATCCATTAGTAATAGCTACTAGGAGCCTAATACATGGGCATATTACATCGAACATACACTGAGTATAAATAGTAAGTAGCAAATTGCATAGGGTTTCTTTTTTTATGGAAAATATATTGTAACAAGTTGTTGACTTGTAAAGAGGAAACCCCCTTGAAGTAGTTTATCTATCCAATCTATCTTTTTTTACCAATTCAGTTTTTCACTTCATTTCTTGATTTTACAATTCGCCAAAGGACAATTAAAGGTAAATCGTCATCAGTCAAGCATGCAACACTGTCAATTTATGTCAATTGATTATAAATACTAGAGAAATGCCCTTCTTTTTGTTGAATAAATTAGAAAAATGCCCAATTTAAATCATAACTCAAAAAGGTAAAACACAAAATCTATTATATGATAACCACTCATAATTGAATATATTGTTTCCAATAAGTTCATAAAAGTAATATTAGAGTGAACATGATCAAACACAAACATTGCACTTTCAAATATTAATATTCATAATAAACTAAAAGGTGAAAACAAGTTAAGCGATACGCAAGGAACAAGCAAAAAATAAAAAGACACCTTCTTATGTAATATAGCTACATATCATTCTTGAAAAATAATTATCTTGCATTTAAATTGACTGCCTCCACATGTTCGAACATAGACATTATGCCTTCAAATACTAATATTCCACAATAAACCAAAATGTGAATACAAGTTAAGTGCTAAACAAGGAACAAAAACAAGATACAGAGCCATCTTTCTATGTATTATAGGCTATATGATATTCTTGAATAACAATTCTCTTGCTATTAAATTGACCGCCCACACACATTTTGGCATTTTAAATTAGTGACATAATTACGAATTTATTGAATTGAAATGTAACAAAAGCTTGCTTCTTGCAAGAAAGAAAAAACATGAAACTTGAATTTTAATGTACCCATAAATGTCTGTCCTTAAAATCTTTAACTAACTGACCACTTAGATACTTTTCTGACCATTGACAAAAGAGCACTTCATATAGATGCTAAAAGATTGAGTTTCAAAAGATAGATTGGAAAAAGTTCTTCTACGAAGAAAAATAGGTGAATTAATATACTGAGTTAAATTAACTTCATATACATCAGACTCATGAGTTAACATTTTCTATTTTGTGTAATTATGGAGAAGTGGCAACATAGAATCCTAGTCAAATTGATTTAAGATAGATATACACATAAGAAACCAACTAACACAATATTATCTGACTCAAATTTTTCCTAATCCATAAGATATGTAACTTACATAAGTCTCCGCAATATAAGAATATTTCAAAGTTTCAGATATCTACACAACAATCAAACATGTTACAAGAATCTAACTTCTCAGGTAACCCATGAAGTGAGGAAATATAATAGGATACTAGGAAATTGCAACATATCACAACTAATTGTGGAAAAAGAAATGAAAACTATTGACTAAAAGCCATCGTTTTACCCATTTTACCTTCAACAAACATTAATCAATTAATTCAAAAAGAATGAGATTTAAATACATTTTTAAATCAATAAAAGTTGGAGGACATCAAAGGTAAATGGCAATATACAAGATGCCATTCAACTAACTTAACGAGACTAGTTATAAACTACATTGATTTCAATAGGTTGGCACCAAAAATTTACAAAACTAGAACGATATGTTATTACCTGCTATATAAACCAACTCTTGGCAATGATTAGACAACTACTAGTCACATCTAGTAAACACATATGCCCCTCATAACCAATTGGCTTTAGTATGGCATCTACACAGATGAAAAAGTACATGAAATTAACTATTTATGTAAACTGTATTTTCCAGATTAAAAAAAAATCAAGCTTTCTTTTGTGAAAAGTTACTTAAGTATCCTTAGAAAGAGAAAAGAAAGTGGTGAGGCAAAACTCCTCTAGAAGTTTTTCTTCGGCAAAAAATAATTTTCCACTCATATATTTTCAAAAGTATATACAAAAGAACATACACAAAGACGTGCTTGCATGCATATATATGTGTGTACGCACACACTTGAGCATGACAAATTAAAACAATTGACCAACAAGACCACTAAACGTGCATCGGAAAAACAAACCAAATTTTTTATGACAAATATTATATTAGAGCAATCACACTATCTTACCTAAAATTCTCACTTCACCAAAGCAACAATCAAAAGATGGGAGCAAAGCCATCTCTGCTGTTTCATCAAGGCAACTATTTCTCAAGTCAATATAACAAAATTGCTGAGTAATGAGCTAATATAGCAAACAATAATAACATTTTCTAATATTCCAATCAAATCAAATTGGCATACTTTCATAAATGTGCATTCCAGTACACCTAATGCTAGTTATTTATCAGTTTATATTCTACTACACCTTGTTTTATAAAATAATTTACTGCATAGTTCTACGTAGCAAGACCAAGCCAGCGTGACTCATATAATATTTTCCACACTATCTCAAAGTTCGAATATCTGCAAAAACGTAAATTGCATACTGAGAATGGTGCAAACTAATTTTAGCTCATCAACTAATGATTTTATCATAGAAGCAGTATCTTTCTTAAGCTATTTCGTCCTTTTTACTCTAAGTTCTTCTACAAGTCATATTTAACCAAAAAATAAAATAAAATAAAATTAGATCCTATAGCCCAAGATATAAAGAAATATGGCAGATTAAAACAATTGATTAAGACCACTGAACATGCATCGGAAAAACAAACCAAATTTTTTAGAACAAATATTATATTAAAGCAATCACAATATCTTACCTGAAATTTCACTTCACCAAAGCAACCATTAAAAGATGGGAGCAAAGCCATCTCCCTTGTTATGTCAAGGCAACTATTTCTCAAGTCAATATAATAAAAGTGCTAAATAATGAGCTAATATAGCGAAAAATAACAACATTTTCTAATATTCCAATCAAATCAAATTGGCATACTTTTGTAAATGTGCTTCCCAGTACATCTAATGCCAGTCATTTATCAGTTTATATTCTGCTACACCTTATTTTATAAGACAATTTACTATATAGTTCTGCGTAGGAAGACTAGGCCAACGTGACTCATATGGTAATTTCCACACTATCTCAAAGTTCAAATATATGCAAAAACATAAATTGCATACTCAGAATGGTGCAAACTAACTTCACCTCATCAACTATTGATTTTATCATAGAAGAAGTATCTTTCTGAAGCTGTTTCGTCCTTTTTGCTCTAAGTTCTTCTGCAAGTCATATTTAATCAAAAAAATAAAATAAAATTAGATCCTATAGCCTCAGATGTAAAGAAACATGAAGAAATAATTATAAGAATTAAAAAGGGAACAACAAATACATTACCATTGCTAAGGATGACTTCTGCCGCTTTGATCCTAAGCGTATGGATCAATTTCTTTGTTGCCACTATCCAAAGGAGAGTTATTTTCAATCAGGGAAAATGATGAGGATCATGTCTTAAGATTGCTATATTTTAAGAATTCAGTTTCTAGGTTATCTAGTATTATTCAGATTATTGGGTTTTTATTCTAACTTTACTTGCAATTGGGAATTAGGGGATGGTTGTTTAGAATAGTCTATATAAAGGCTAAATTTGTATTATCATTAGTTTTGGAGACGTGGCCTGTAGGAGTAGCAAATTTTGTTCAATAACAATTGTGGTTTCCACTTACCCAAACAAAGAATTTCTTCTATTTGTATTAGGCATAATTTGGGACCTATCAGTAGCAAAAAGAATTTAGAAATTGTAGAGGAACTTCCTTTTGGGGGGATTAACAGAAGAGAGGAAGTTCAATTTGAATAAGTAGGAGATTGTGCACCGTCCAATAAAGGAATGACGAGTGGGGTTATGGAGAATGAAGGTGTTTAATCAAGCGTTATTGGGGAAGTGTTTGTGAAGATTTTCCCCAGAAAAGGAGAGATTGCGGTGGAAGGTAGGTAGTACTAGACATGGGACAGAGTTTGGGAGTGAGTGTCCAGAGCATCATTAGAACCTTACGGGATAGGTCTGGGGAGTCGTATTCGGGGCAACATGACTAGTGTTTAACACCCTTCGGTCAATAGAGGTGGGAAGAGGAGACATGATGAGATTTTGGAAGGACAGGTGATTGGAGGGGAGGTGCCTAAAAGATGACTTTGTGCAAATCTTTTCATTGGCAGTTAATAAGGATGTATCAATATTAGAGAATAGGACGATAAGAGAGAGATGGTTTTGTCTAGTAAATCAATTTGAGAAGGCATTTGCAAGATTGAGAATTGAAAAGCCATGTGGTTTTGTCTAGAGTTTTTAATGTAATGTCCTTTTACTATGCCTTGTCAGACCAAGGAGTCCGGCTTCCTGTGGTTCAAAATCTGGAGATGTGGGGCCCTACTTAAAGTGGCCTTTTTTGTTTGTTGTGTGGTTTATGATAAAATTTTGACATTAGACCACTTAAGGAGGAGGAGGGTAATTGTAAGCCTTTACCCAAATGAGGCCCAGATGACAAATCACTTGTTTGTGGATTGTTCGTTGGTTGCAAAACTGTAAAACCTTGCCTTACCAAGAATTGGCTTGGCTTGGCTTGGCTTAGGTAGCATCAAGAAGGTTTAATCTTTTGCTGGAAGCTTGGGAGGAGTCAGAGTCCCAAAGTATAGGAAGAAGATTCGAAACCTTATTCCTTTTTGTATTCTTTGATTAATTTGGGGGAGACAAATAGGAATACTTTTGTAGATATAGCATTACCATTTGGTTGAAGAGTTATTTTTTTTTCTTTATTCTACAATTGGTTAGGAGGAAAGAGCCGGAGCTCTTTTTGTTTTCAGATTTTGTTAATAGCTTCCAATTATAACTCAATTCTTAGGTCTTTTGCATCTTCTTGAAACTTTCTATAAAATCTTAACCTTTATCCCCCACCCCCCAAAAAAAGTAAGTTTAACACAATTTGGTAGCTAACATTATGGATTGGAACCATTCATAAAGAAAATCATAAATAAACAACTAACAAAGTGGGACTTACAATTTAATAAAATTTTATTCAATTTCTACCCCTAAACCATTTAATGCATGGCCTATAAATATATAAAAAACAAAAGCACTTATAGCAGTACCAAGTCCAAAGACATGCAAATCATATGTGTGATCACATGGCAACAAATAGGTGTCCAAAAAAAGATGGCCTTTTAACAAATAAAATACAAAATGGAGGAGGAAAATACAAAACAAAAAGAAAATTGTATCAGGAAAAGTTATGAACCAAGCAATTAGGGTAAGAGAGCAAAAGTACTTGCATCGATATTTGGAGTGCCTCTATTTTTCACTAGTGCAAGCTTTTTTGAAAGAGTTTTCATGCATCTGCAACCTTGTGAAAAAATATATGTATTTCTTTAGAAAGTCATGAATTCCTAATTATATACTATTCGAGAGTTACATCACAGAGATATTGCAGATATTGCGAAGTCCCGTGTGAAGAAACATGTGAAAAAAGGTGGTTCACTCCATTCTGCAATGATATATATTAGAGCTTCAAGAGATATATTTTCCAAAAGAAAATCACGCTCAATAAATTTGTCAAAATAATAAGAGATTGCAAATGTCACCAAGAAACTTGCAAGTATCAGAAATCTCAAGAGTACTACAAGCTAATTATGAGAAATTGGGATTTTTAGTTGTTTATAATATTTCTCTGCACATGCAAGACACTACAACAAAAGGAATAGATCATGGCATGTGCATGAAACTCCCAAATATTAAAATTAATTTAATGGAACTATCCAAAACTAACAAAGCATTGGCGTAGAACAATCAATGCATAATTGCAAGTCTGCAAGTTTTAGATTCGAATTAACAAACTTTGCATATATTAGTGCCCAGGTTTTGTTAGCTATTGAGCTTCCTCAAAGGTCAAAACATATGAATATGTTGTGGGTATAATAGCACCCCCCCCTTTTTTTTTTGGGTGTCACTTTACACCAAAGCATGACCCTTTCTTCAATGTGCAGCCTGCCAAATCACACCTCTCCAATAGGTAGAGAAGGATTCTAGTCTTTGAGTTATCTTGTTGCCCCACCCAAACAAAGATGTCTAAGTGAAATCAAGGATAAATACATATTTAGTCATCAAATCATCCTTTTAAAGTTGTACATCGCGTACAACTGCAATAACATCAATTCGTAATTCAAATTATGTGCAAAGATTTAGTAGAACTAACATTATTAGATATAGAATGCAAGGGAACTAACAATATTTCTTCTCTTTGATTTCATTATATTATGTATCTCAATAAAAACCTAAATATTATAACACACTACATAAATATATATTACGCATTCCATGAATTGTTTAGAATGAAATTTCATTACTTTGCCAAAGAAATTAAAAAAAAAAAAAAAAACTTACCAAAAAAAAAGAAATTAAAAAAAAACAGTGCTTCAAAAATGATTAATTTCTTTTATTGAATAAAATTCAGAATACTTTAGTACAAAAACAAGGGACATATTTCATAAGGACAATCTTAGTAAGATAATAAATAATAGACCCGAAGGAAACACAAACCCTCAATCTCCTGAAAACTAGCATGCTTTTTGCCAATAAACAGTGCAATGGAAGCAACAAATCTAAACTTATTAATACTAGTTACACTAGGCATAAGAGTGAAAGTCCAATGAATAGAATAGAGCATTATTGTTGCTCTCACCATTTGTGAAAGTGCATGAGAATAGGAGAGGGTCACCTTTAGCATCCCTTCCAATCTTCTGGCTAGGGTATTCAGATTTTCCAATTAACAATTCCCAAAATTGTTCAGATTCTGCACCTTCTTTTTGTATTCTGGACTGCAGATTTGGCTGCAATGAAAAACGTAAAACAAGTGGATAATGAGTTAGCCAGATCAAGCAAAAGTTAAAATGGTGACTTTGGAAACATGTTGTCATATTAATGTCTAAACTAGTGTAATATGGAGAAAAAAAAAATTCACTTCTTGGAAATAGTCAATGTGTTCAGATGAATGGATAAGACAATTTAAGCAATTAACCAACTAGTGAGGAAACATCCAATAGAACACAAAAATGCAAAATGAAGTAAGATTACTCTTTCTTGTGGTTCTAGTCATCAAAGGTGTTTCACCAAAAAAAAAAAAAAAAGAAAAATCACTGCAAGATTTGTAAATGCTTAATCAAGCCTCAGTAGGGGAAGCAAAAAGCAACCATAAAACACATCAAGCATTTATGAGATCCAGCGGCCTCTCAACAAGTTCCTGGTCCTATAAGGTTGTAAGGTTTTCGGACCATCTAAGCACAGTCAAGCCATTGTGTATGATGAGCCACTATACTAGACTAGCAGTCCGACCTTTATATAAGTAAATTACCTGACAGGTAAAAACTTTAGTGACTCAACCATCTTACTTGCTTGTGAAATAGCTGAAGCTTGATCTTCCTACATTTCATGGTCAATGCATGGTAAATCATAAGATAAGAAATTGCATCAAATTGAAGTACACAAAATAAACTCTAGATACAATTTTACCCTTACATATCTTTGCTTGTGCTTGTGCATGCGTGTGCATTTTAAGGCAAGGGCTAAGAAGTGAGAAATAGGGGAAGCGGAGGAGAGAGATATATAGAGCAAACAAAGCAAACACAGATGTCAAAGAAAAATAATTCTCTTTAGAGAGCTTTACAAACAGCTTCATGATGTGACTAATCAAATGCATCTTCAGTCATGAAATCATCCTGTTTAAAGTTTATCCTGTACAATTGCAATAACACCAATTCATAATTTAAATTATGTGCAAAGATTCAGCAGAACTAATGTTGTTAGATATAGAATGTGAGGCAATTAACAATATTTCTCCTCTTTGATTTCATAATGTTTAATAAAAACCTAAAACATTAGAATATATTGCATAAATGGATTTACATTACACATTCCAAGAATTGTTTAGAAACTTTATTACTTTACCAAGGAGAGTAGTAAAAATGAGGATGCTAAGATGAAGGGGTGGTAATGCAAAATATATATGTTGAAATAAAAGAATAAATAAAATATTGAAAAAAAAGAATTGTATTAATGTGTGTATTGAATACAATAGAATAGCAACCCTATTTATAGAGGTGCCAAAGTAGAATCAGAATAGAAATAGGAAACTAAATTAGAATAGGAATAGAAAACAATAAGAAAACTTATAATGAAAAAGAAAAGAATTTCCTAATTATAATTTCTAAATTTCTATATCTTATATATGTCGACACCCTCCCTCAAACTCAAGATGAAAAATTAGATACCAACTTGAGTTTGGAGACTAAAAACTGGAAAGCAGTCACGAATACGCTGTAACTTTGAGAGATTACATGCCTTGAGAGATCATGAGCATAGATTTGATTAGACGCCATAAGATCACGAGCCCAAATCTACTAACGTGCCTCGAGGTAAAAAAAAATGTAGATCCAAATCTACTAATACACCTCGAGGTCACAAAAACGTAGATCCAAATCTACTAACGCGCCTCGAGGTCACAAAAACGTAGATCCAAATCTACTAACGTGCCTCAAGGTCACAAAAACGTAGATCACGAGCCAAAATCTACTAACGCGCCTCGAGGTCACAAAAAAAAATATAGATCCAAATCTACTAACACGCCTCGAAGTCACAAAAACATAGATTAGGGGGAAGCGTGTTGAATGGCCAAGATACGCAAAGCCAAAAGCGCAAGATAGCATGTGCATGTCTCCAAATGAGTGACTGGGGTCTTCAATAGAGAAACTGAAGCAGCAACAAATATCTCCAAAAGAGAAACTCAAAAGCCAAAAGCGCAAGATAACATATGCATGTCTCCAACGGAGTGATCGAGGTCTTCAATAGAAAAACTGATGTAACAAGAAGTATCTCCAAAAGAGAAACTTGAAATTTAAAAATTCCAAAAAAAAAAAACTAGATATAGGAATAAACAAAAAATGATATGAAATTGGGTAGATGAGCAGCGAAGGCAGCGGCGACGCAAGGAAGGGCAACACTGGCGGCCAAAGATGTAGTTGTTAGATACCTAGTCTACCCAGGATCAAAAACCATAGGCACTGATACCATGTTGAAATAAAAGAAGAAATAAAATATTGAAAAAAAAAGAATTGTATTAATGTGTGTATTGAATACAATAGATAGCAACCCTATTTATAGAGGTGCCAAAGTAAAATCAAAATAGAAATAGGAAACTAAATTAGAATAGGAATAGGAAACAATAAAAAAACCTATAATGAAAAGGAAAAAGAATTTCCTAATTATAATTTCTAAATTTCTATATCTTATATATGTCAACAATATATATATATATATATAGGACAAGAAATGAACATATCTGAAAGAAAGTTGAAGTAGCACAATAGATGAGAAGTTGAGAGAAATGTCATTTAAGATTGTTTAGTTAAATTCAATATGTATCTAGAGATGCACAAGTAAAGAAGAGTTAGCTAATCAAACTAGACAATGTAAAAAAGACAAAAACTAAACATAAAGTTATATGGATTAAAATTGTAAAGAAATATCTAATTTCATATAACCTTGTGGAAAAAATACCCCATAAATGAGTGGACAAGGGGGATTCAAGTAGCTGACTGCAACGAGTTTGAGACCACAGCTTTGTTAAGTTGACTTGAATTTTTTTTTTTTTCCAATTATAACCTCAAATATGTTTATGTCTAAAGAGAAACAAATGAAAAAATGAACTTCAAAAAACTTACAGACAGAATTCCCCACCCAGTGGGTACAAATACCAATAAATATACTAGCAAAAATATCTGGTACCGATAGGTCTGTGACTACAATAACAGCTGTGACCAAACCAGCTAGTACAACCAAGGAGAGCCCTTGGATAAAGTGTAGCAGCAACTGAAAATTAACAGATATCTTCTGGCTGAAGGTGAATACCTATAGAAACCCAAAATGTAGGACCATACAGATACAATGAGTTGTTCATATAAAGGTCTAAAGTGTAGCATTTAAGGTTCAAACTTATAATGCACACCTTGAAAAGAATAATGAGCACTGCCAGCACAATTCACGATAAGCCATACATGTACGAAACCACACAAATTTGTAACATAAGCAAGCAACAATATGTGCACAAAAATTGGATTGGCATGTAATGGGCAAATTGGTGCACCTTAAGTCACAAGCAGTATCTTAAATATATGATGGGGACTATTAGATTATATTTCTAGAATAGTCCTATATATATATATATATATCCTAAATTAATACATATCCTAAATTGATACGTATCCTAAATTAGTGATAATTCTATTAAGTCTAGGTTTTTTATTCACCCTATAAATATAGGGTTTCGTTGTACAATATTGATCATCAATATCAATACATAATTTTCTTCTTCTTTTATTCTAACATGGTATCAGAGTATAAGATTTTTGACCCTGGATAGCTTAAACCTTTCCCCGATATTATGGCAATGATCACTGCCATAGCTCATTCTCTTACTACTAGCCCTCGCTCTTCCTTCCACAAGTCACCACCTATCTTGTTATCTTACTATACCAACTTTTCAATGCGCCTCCAACGCGCTGCTTCGCGCCCCTTCAATGCCCTTCCATGTGCCTTCAATGCGCTCCTCTGCGCCCCTTTCAATGCGCTTCCATGCGCCTTCAACGCGCTCCTCTATGCCCCTTTCAATGCGCTTCCATGCGCCTTCAACGCGCTCCTCTACGCCCCCTTCAATGCGCTTCCATACGCCTTCAACGCGCCTCCGTGAGCCTTCAACCTCTCAACGCGCTTCTCCGCGCCTCCTTCAACGCGCTTCCGTGCGCCTTCAACCTTTCACAACACGCTTCCGTGCGTCTTCAACCTTTCACAATACGCCTCTCCTTGCCTCCTTCAATGCGCTTACCTGCACCTTCAACCTTTCAACACGCTTCTCTGCGCATCCTTCAACGCATTTTCATGCGCCTTCAACCTTTCAATGCGCTTCTCTGTACCTCCTTCAACGCACTTCCATATGAACTCCGCTACTTAGACTGCTGATTTATTTCTCAAACCTCTCCCTCCTGGACGATTTCATGAATTGGTTTCCAAATTCAAGTTGGTCTCTCCTATACCTCCTTGAGTTTGCCGGGGTGTGTTAGATTATTTCTAGAATAATCCTATATATACATATATATATATATATATATATCCTAAATTAATACATATCCTAAATTGATACGTATCCTAAATTAGTGATAATCCTATTAAGTCTAGGTTTCTTATTCACCCTATAAATATAGGGTTTCGTTGTACAATAATGATCATCAATATCAATACATAATTTTCTTCTTCTTTTATTCTAACAGGGACTTTGATAACCGTTTCTAATTCAAATATTTTAGGCGGGGATGAAATTTGAATTGGATAGGTTAAGTTTGAATAGCAATATTTTAGGGATTTAATTTAGTTGTTTTCCATAAAATATTTTGGGATGTGATTTATTTGCTTTCCATAAAATTCGAGATTTGATTGATTTATTTTTGGATATTACTTCATGTGGTCTTTAACACTAACCTATATAAAGGGTTAGAGATTATAAGGGATTGACAGTTTTTGAATGATATTGAAATAATTTCCGTTTTACTTTCGCATTGTTTACTTTTATTTTATTATTCTATTCTTGCCTCCGCAGTACTACATCACACGTGAGAGAATCATTAGAAATCTCAAAAGACAAATTAACAAATACAAGATTTGTAACATGAAAAAATGATATTATATATCTAGAGATGGAAATTACAACATGAGTTCGTGAACCCGCCCAATCAAACTCAGATTAAATGGGTTTGAACCCTAATTAAAATCATTAACAGAAATAATTGGGCAAATAAGACAATATCTACTTAGTTAACAGGTTTAAATGGGTTGATGATATAGCCCGTTAAACACCCAATCAATATTAAGATTTTTATCAAATCCGCTCATTTGTCAACTCTAATTATATAGCAATAGAGCATACGAAAGCAACAAACAAGAAAAGAAAATTGAAAATTATATTAAACAAAAAATTTAGGCAGTAGTAATACCAGTTCTTCATCCCACCAAGCTTCCCAACTTTCTTTGCCCTTACCTCTAATTCCACACCTATAAAAAAAGGCAATTTATCCAATCTTTGAAGTCCTCTACTGTCCTACAAAGGACAAAAAAAGGGCACTACATTAATTGAGAAGAATGTTATTCATCAAATAATAATAGTAATAATTGAAAAAAATATGAATTAATTAAAATTCTTGTATATAGAAAAGGAACCCTTATTTCTGCCACTCAAAACTGGAAGGATTAAACAAGTAGGGAGCATAAATCCAAGAGAGAGCCATGAACCAACTACTAATAGTAGGAAGGATGTAGGAGAGTGTCCTGCCTTCATTATATCCATATGCAAGGTATACTATAAGCAAGATCACAATTTCCAATATGAGGACATTAAGATAACAAAATAAATAACTTCCTTATTTCACAGCTAGCATGCACACACGCGCACACAGACATAGCCATTAAAAAATTATTCTCCCCTATAAAAGATGGACTTCTCTCACTTTAACACCTAGATTTTGAGGTAGAAGCTCCTATTCTTATGTGTTGTTAGACTTTTTTACATGATATCAGAGCAAATTTTCAACTAGGCCTCGGCACAGTCCGCGCTGTGTCTATGTGGATTGAAAAGAGGCTGTTAAAAGTTATCCCACATCGGTCCATAAGAAAAACTTATTCCTCCCGTATGAGAGATGAACATCTCTCCCCTTAACACCTACGTTTTAAGGTTAAGACCCCTTCTCTTATCTATAGCCGAGCTTCTTTATGTAGTATCAAAGTGAGTTTTCAACTGGGCCTTATCACAGTCCACATTAAGCCTATGTCTGTGCAAGTCATCATGAAGGAGACTATTAGAAGTTGTCTCACATTGACCCATTAAAAATTTTATTCCCCACACATAAGACATGGACTTCCCTCACTTTAGCAACTAGGTTTTGAGGTAAAGGCCCCTACTCATGTATTGTCAGGCTTCTTTATATGGTATCAGATTGAGTTTTCAACTAGATCTTATCACAATTTATGCTTTGCCTATGTCCACACGGGCTAGTGTAAGAGGGCTGTTAGAAGTTGCACACATTGGCCCATAAGAAAAAGTTATTTTCTCCATACCAGACATGAACATTCCTACCCTTAATACTTAGGTTTTAAGGTTAAGACCCTTCTTCTTATATGTAGTCGAACTTCTTTGCAAGCAGCATTTGAACACAGGGCACTCCATGAAACTTAAAAAGGGTTTTTTACCACAAGATTGTTGGTCTTGAAAAAATAATAAATAAAATCCCATACTAGTGCTAGTGTCAAATTATTTTAAGGTTGATTTTAACGCCATTTGCCATGTAGGAAATAGAGAAGAAACAATTTAGACAAAATAAAAAACATCGTTGACCATCCATTCCAAGCCTTTCTAGGCCAAAAAATATGCTACTTAAGCATTAAGAATTTTCATTAACATAATATGAATTTAAAATTATTGATGTAAGGTTGAGTAGAAAAAAAAAAAGAAAGGGTCAAAGAAGAGGCAGAAGAAGAAGAGAAGAATGAGGGGAGGGAAGAGCAGCCGTAGGAGAGCAAAGTAATCAGAATTATTCAATCAATCAATCAATAATCTTCTGTTAACTCTAATTAGGGTTTAAATAGAAAATATCATGAGCCTAACACAAAAGACCTAAAATAAAATAAACTTACACTAAAATAGTCCAAAAACAAATGGGTCCAAATAACATCTAATAATATAAACTCATTATCAATAAAACCCAAAACAAATTGGTCCAAATAAATAATAATAATAATAATAATAATAATAATAAAAAGAAATAAATTTAAAAACTGATGTCCTCATCAACTCTCCCGGACTGAGAAGAACTCGACTCCGTCGAGTTGAAAACTTGGCACTGTTATCATGTCGCATTTTCCACTTGACAAGACATCTTTGGAGTTTAAGGAAAATGAGGTCCTCAACATTGAACATAGATAGGCGCCGCTGAAGAGGTGAAGGAACTGGAACCAGCGAGACAGGTTGTGCCGCTAGACTTTGCCGGAGGTTGCCGGCTGGTCGCCGAAAAAGTCGCCGGAGGTTGTTGGGGTCACCAGCGAATTCGCCGGAGATAGGTGATGCCACTGGTGGAGTTCGCCGGAAATAAATATTGCTAAAATTGTGCAAAACATATTCGAAAGGCTTGATGGCGCATAAGGGCGGCGGTGGTGGCAGCTACCACTGCTGTTTTTTTTTTTTTTTTTTTTTTGTAAGACTAGAACAGCAATGAGGGTTGAGAAAGTTTGTAGGATCTTTTGCTCTGACACCAAAGTTGATATAGGGTTGAGTAAAAAAAAAGAAAAGGTCAAAGAAAAAGAAGAAGAAGGAGAAGAAGAAGAGAAGAATGAGGGGAGGGAAGAGCAGCCCTAAGAGAGCAAAGTAATCAAAATTATTCAATCAATTAATCAATAATCTTCTGTTAACCCTAATTAGGGTTTAAATAGAAAACATCATGAGCCTAACACAAAAGGCCTAAAATAAAAAAACCTACACTAAAATAGCCCAAAAAGAAAATGGGTTTAAATAATCTCTAATAATATAAACTCATTATCAATAAAGCCCAAAACAAATGGGTCCAAATAATAAACAATAATAATAATAAAAAAAATAAATAAATTTAAAAATTGATGTCCTCATCAATTATATTCAAATTAACTTAATTCCATTACAAGCAAATTCAAATGATATTTTCATAAAACCAATACAAGTTGAGGTTGAATAATACCATTTCGTTTGCATTTTTATGTGTTACGATGATTAGTGTGCCTTTTTTTTTTTTTTTTTTACAAGAATACTATTTAAAACTTTTTTTCATTCCTTAAAAAAATAAAAAAAAATATAAATGATTCGTTAAAAATAAAAAAACTATGTAAGTACTCTATTCTTAGGCATAATTTGGAAAGAAAAAAAAAAGCTAGGTTTTTTGCATTTAGGAAGGGAAAAAAGCTACCTTTCTGGTTAATTTTATATATTTGCCAAGTTGAAAGAATCTAACAATGTAAAAGGGTAACCTTGGTCACTTCAAAAAAAGCCAAAAGCTAGCTTTTCTAAGAGTTGCCAAACTAAGCCTTATAATGAAAACAAAGATTTAAAAAATAAATACGAGACTAAACAAGTATTGCCTAATTTTAGACTACCTTAACATCAAACGCATAGCACCTGATTTAAGAAAATTCCCTTCAATCATGGTTTAAAGAATTTGTTTAAAAAAGTATATGAACCACCCCACTACTCTGGTAAGGACTATCCAATTGGTTCATAGTCATATAGCACTCATATTGCATGACACCTTAGTGCCATCTTCCCAATGAAATATCCCATGCTAGCAGAAGACAGAAGACAACCAACTGCAGATGGCTACAATCTCAGCATCATGGCATCCCATCTTGCTCAATATTCTAACATTAGACTAAAAAATGGTAATCTGGAAATATGAGAGAGAGAGAGAGAAAGAGAGAGAGAGAACCCATACTGAGGGAATGGAAACAATTTCACAGATCAGGCATCAACTTTTATTGATTGCAACACCAAAGAATTGACCAGATTCCCAAAAAAAAAAAAAAACATGATTTTGGTTGTGAAAGAATCAATTCTTGGGTAACCATGGATTTGAAATACTAGATAATGGTGCGAAATTATGTGCATCATTTTATTATAATTTTTGTTCCATATTAAGAAAAGAAACACAAAGGATATCTGAGTTGATGTCTCCATATATCACAAAAGGAACCTAAGACGACGAACAATTAATGTCCTTCAGTAGAAAATAAAGCAGCAGAGGACTCACCTTTTCATATGGACATAAAAGAGGTCTCTTTCAATTATGTCAAGAAAAGCCCGCACGCTGTGTCACAGTCACATGATAGATCACAAGAAACATATCACTAATAAACAAGTTTGCCAAACACAAAGTGAAGAGTACCTTTTGCAAGGCAAATATCAAAACTCTGTATTGACCAATACTAATAGATCCTTCAAAACTTGAGGCAACAATGCCACTTCCATACTCTTCCAGAATCTCCTGAAGATAAACTAATTTTAGAGAGTTGTGCAGCTTATGAAGTTCTGAAATAATGTCACAATTGGCTGGAAAAGGTTCTGACAAATGGCATGATAATGAATCTGGTATTGTTTTCTCCAGTGACAAGCAATGGATGACTACAAAGTTTCAGCAGGTATTGAAGCGCCTGAATCATAATAAACAAACAGCAGATACGCACTACAAATGGGAGTACCAACTGCTACCTGAAAAACATGAGAGGAAACTCTGGGAGAAGAACTTCCTCCTCCTGTATCCAGATCATTTTTCTCTACGATGCTTGAAATTTCTCGTCTCACATGTGAACCGGAAAACTGTTCATAAAGTTTTAGGTAGACAGGACTCAGGTCACAGTATGTGTCTTCAATAATTTTTTTCTGGCTGATCAGAGAAGACCTCATCTTTTGTTTGATGGAGCAAAAAAGCATGACCTAACCAGAACAAACTCTTTCAGCGGGAAATGGAGGCAATGAACCATTTTGATTCTCTAAAGTTATCGCCAGTTTTGTTTTTCCATTTTACATAATTAAAAAAGACAGAATAAGATGAAGAAAAGCTCCTGCTTGTGTAATGATTCCATAGCAAGTGCCCCAGCTTCAGCATCCTTGGCTAAACATTTAGAATCCCTAGCTGCCAGTGGTGGTTTTCCATAAGTGGCTTGAAACTGTGAAAGTGGTCTAATGAATTGTCTTTAGCATCATAACTTGACTGGAAATTAAATTCAAACCAATGGCACATGATGTATGTTTTTTGGTTTTTCTGCATCTATCTTTTCTTTTCTCCTGAGAAGCATCTACATATCTACACAGGGATGATAGTACAACTATCTTTCCTTTTTTCTCAATAAGTTCTTCCAACCAGCAGCTCCCTCAAATGTATCACATAATTGAATCTGGAAAACAAACCACGAAGGTGGCTATATCTGTGCAAAATTACTGTCAGCTAGTCTTTGCTGCCAATTAATTACACGTCTGCATGTCATTTGACAAATAGGTGTGCACGAACCAAAAGCAGTACATTAATCAACCATTTACCAAAGAAGCTGATAGGAAGCAATAATTCGACATGTAAGAGAAAATCAATTCAATTCCACAAAATTACATGTGCACATATAACTTAAATAATTTTTACATATTTATTTTTCCAAAGTTCTACATAAAAATCAAACAAAGGCAAATTCTAAGAGAGAATAACTAATATGCTCTGCACAACTATATGTGGCAAGGTGAAGATAAGAACACACTAAACGAAATCAAAAGATCAATTGGCTGATCATCCAGTGCAGAAAAACAGAAAAAAGTGCGACAGTATTCAACTTTTGTCTCAGCCTAAGAAACACAGGTGGACATGAAACGAGTACAAAAATGGGACAGCAATTTTGAAAGTTAAGGATATAGGCAGAGACCGAATATGGTGAAAAATGTGTTTAAATTAGCAACATATACAAAATCTACAAACCAAAAAACAAATTGAAAAAAAAAAATTAAGTTAAATTAATTCAATATTTATATCCACAACTAAAACATACAACATACAATAGTAAAAAGTGAAATAGAAGATGGGATGATATTAGGGGTTATGGTTGCTTAATACTAGGTATTTCAATATCCAATGAAAAATATAATACAAAAGTTTGTGTACCCAGCACGTATTTTGTCTTGTCCACACTTTCATGCATCCAATATGTGAAAAGCGCGGAAAAGGGCATATTGCTTCATAGATTTCAATTAAGGCCATATTTGCTAGCTTGTTGTTTTATTAGGATAGCATATTGCATTTACTCTAATAAATTTAGGCAGTACACGTGTCCCAACACTCACTTGGATAACCATATGGGATGAGTGTTTAATATGTTCACCAGGCCATGCACAAAACAAATATGTATAAACCAATGAGCTCACCATGCAACTATGTGTAAGACTTCCATAAGCATAAGATGCTTTATTTATATTATAAACATCATTTTATCACACAAACTGTGCATAAGACTTCCATGCTCTAAATCTAGCCATTTCTTAGTGTCCTTAACATGACAATTAGACAAATCTAGCACCAAGGCACAAATTGCACCAGATACTAGTATCCTAGCTTATGTAACATATCCCAAGTGAAGATATAAATCAAGTCCAATAGTTCAATATACCCTCCTCATGATTAAATCCATAGTAAAGTCCATAAAGGAGGTGAACCTTCGCATCGTGTCTCCTCTGTTCAAACTTATCTTCCATTTGGTCATCAAAATATCGTGTTTACCTTTTACATATCGCTTCATTACATTTACATTATCCCTTTACAATGTTCAGAAAATTAGCAAATGAAAATAAGAACAATTGCAATATAAACTATGTAATTAATCAAAATTACAGCAGGAAGACTAATATAAAAATAAATCAGATTAAAAACACATGCTTGTCTCTCAGTTCCAAGAAATCCTAGCATTAGAAAGCCAAAAGGGACCATAGATCCAAGACGTTATTCTGCAATGTGAAGAAAATTATTTGTCAGACATATTGTATTTTTCTTTGTCAGTACTCATTGAGTAATTTACACCAGCCACAACCTGTATTAGTGTTCCACTCAGTATGAGGCGGTATTGGGCCTTCAACTGTTTCACAGCACAAGTGATTTTAGACTTCGCGTTCTTGATAATATGACCTTCATCTAAAATACAATAGTTCCGAAAAAGCCGTCCAAGATAATCAATGTCTTTGCATATCACATCATACGATGTTTTAATGACATTATACTTATCAAATTGACTAAGAAGTGAAATTTGCTCCAGAGCATTACCGACATATTGAAGTGTAGTTATTACAGAGGCATCAATGAACTCTATCCAATAGACCCAACGCCCAACAAGTATCGATGGACAAATTAGGATCAACTATGATTAAAAACCAAGGAAATACATATAGTGAACAAGAAAGAACCTAATATAAGTAATAACTGGCATTCAGAAAAATGATCCGAATTGCTAGACTTTTTGGTAGAGATTCAAAAATATGCATATATGCATAATAAGCACAGATAAAATCAGTAAATCCAGCTTAACTCCCTCTGTTTCAGATGTCATACAACATAACAGGCTAACAAGGAAAGCAACTTGGACTGTCTTGAATAAGGTGATGGTGAGAAAGATTTAGAGAAGAAGCTTAAAAACAAAAACAAAAAAAAAATAAAAAAAAAAGAAGGAAAAACAAAGGAAGAAATGTGGAAGAAAGGAAGAAATTGTTTTGAAAGGAAAACTAGGAGATTTACATATGGAATTTAGGGTGAGGAGATAATACCTAGATACCTCTCCAAGCATTAATGTCACTGGTTACACTGCTAAAATATCAAACATAGGTTAATTCTTTCATTAAATACTTTGGAACCAGAAGGGTTTCTTTCCTCTCTCTTTTCACGTTGAATTACATCCTGTTTAGTTAAAGTTGCCAACGAGCCAAGACCAGTAGTATCCCACCATTTGTTATATCAATACGTATAATCCACCCTTAAATTCTCCACTAATAAAATTGTTTTGTAAAAAATTAAGAAAGCTGATGTTTCAAACTTCTATTAGCCTAAATGACATTTTATGTTCTCAATCATTATTTTATATGGCTAACATGCATGGATAATAATTCTGGATAACCCAAGCAGAAAACATAGCATATATAACAGAGACTGGCATGGAAATTCTCAATAAATTAAGATGGACACAGTGGAAGCGGACACATTGTTGATAAACATATAAAAATCAAAAACCAAACCAAACCTTTTCCCACTAGGTGGGGTCAGCTATATGGATTTGTCGACGCCAATTAGATTTGTTTAGGGCCATGTCCTCCAATAGATTTAGATAAGTCAGGTCATGTTTGATAGTTTCTTTCTAACTTCTCTTACGTCTTCCTCTACCTCTCCTACTCCTGACAATCTCCATACTTTCACACCTTCTAACAGGCGCATCCACTGGATGCCTTCTAACATGGCCAAACCATTTTAATCGGTCTTTTCTCATTTTATCTTCAATCGGTGCTATTCCTACATTGCCCCTAATTTCCTCGTTCCTAATCCTATCTTCCTTGTAATCCCGCACATCCACCTTAGCATCCTCATCTTAGCAACTGCTATATTCTAACCATGATTATGCTTTACTGTCCAACACTCTGATCCATATAGCAGCGTTGGTCTAACCGCCACCTTATAATACTTTCCTTTCACCTTGAAGGGGGACTTTTCGGTCACACAAGATCTCCGAAGCACTCCTCCATTTGGTCCACCCGGCTTGAATCCTATGATTTACATTAGTATCAATCTCTCCATTTTGTTGCACCATAGATTCAAGGTACCTAAATTTATCTTTCTCTATAATCTTTTGTGTGCCTAAACTTACTTCTATACTACCCGTTATCCTACTTTGATTAAACTTACATTCCATATATTTCGTCTTGCGTCGGCTTAGCCTAAACCCTTTTGTCTCTAACGTTTCCCGCCACAATTCTAGCTTAGCATTCACTCCTCTCGTCTCATCTACTAAAACAATATCATCTGCAAATAGCATACACCACGGCACCTCATCCTAAATATATCTTGTAATCTCATCCATAACTAAAGCAAACAAGTACGGGCTTAATGCTGAGCCTTCATGTAAACCAATCGTGATAGGGAACTCGCTAGTCTCTCCACCAGTCGTCTGTATAGATGTCATGGCTCTGTAAAAATTACATATCAATTAAAAAAATTAAATAACAAAATATATTTATTGTATAAAAATAGCGACGAGTAATTCATTTTTTATGATTATATATCCAAAGGAATTGGGAATTCAATTTCATAAGTTCATTTCCAAACAAATTGGTAGCTGCAAGAATGTGCAGTTTGTGACATTGAAAAATATAGAAAGGATTACAAAGTATAAATAAATATCCCCAACTAAATCCCTCCCCCCTATCTTCAACGCAACAACAAATTTCATTTTGAATTTAAAAAAAAATTGTGGTATAAATTTTTTTAAGCAACAAACAAACAAGGTAGCTGAACTTGTGTCAAAACCATCAATGTATCTCACACTTGCCTATGTCATAAACAACCAACACTTTTGTCCCACATGTTGTGTTATCCATGTCCTAACCCCTTAAAAATTTTAGAACAATTAATGACTTATGATCATATCAAAACTATGGTTCCATGAAGTCAGGTTTAAGTTATATCATCGTGTTTGTTTCCCGTTTATTCTCTATGCACTCTATTTTGTTTCGGTTAATGCACCATTTCATGTAATTTGTCTCTCTCTACTCCACATGCAAAATGGGAATCCACATGAGTATTTATATGCATTGTTGTGCCAAATTGTTATAACGTAGAAATAAATTATTAATTTAATTTATTATTATTATTATTTATTTTTTTTTATGTGTTATAGTTTTATTGGAATTGGCTGGATTTATTTAAGAAATAATTTATTTAATTATTTTTGGGTAAGTATGGACTATTGGATAATTTAAAGGTTATTATTACTGGATTGTGATTGAAGGTCCACCGTAATTCAATGGACGTAATAATATATGATTAAGAAGTTAAGTTTATAAATAGAGGGGTCTGTCTTACTAGGGCTTTATTATTATTCTAATTAAGAGAAGGGGAAAGAGTGAGAAAAGGAGGCTGCCCATGGAGAGTGAAGAAGAAAATAAGGTTAGTGTCTACTATTCTCTTCTCTAGATTATTGATGGAAAAGATTAAAGAGTAGTGTGTGCATATATGTGTATGTGTGTGTGTGTGTGTGTGTGTGTATTATGGCTAGGTCTTCCCAAAAAAAAAAAAAAAGAAAAGAAAAAAAAATCAATTAAATTTTCTTCACAAAATGGTGATGTGAATCTGATGGGTGATTTGATAGTGTGTGTGTAGATATATATGTGTGTGGGTGTGCGTATATGCTTAACAGTATGTAATAAAAAATAAATAAATTTTCTTCACGTGATGGACTATTTAAGGACTCATTGTGAATATATATATATATATATACGTATATGTGTATTAAAGTCAATAGATTTGATTGTGTTAAAAAAATTATTTTCTAATTGATTTTGAAAGTAATGTTTGCAAGCATATATGTGTATATATAGGTGTATATATATTAACTTATCTCACTGGACAGGTTCTTGGGAAGAGGGAAAAAAAGGGGGGTGGCTTATCACTCACGTTCTCATGATGTGCGCGTGTGTATATATATATATGGGTATTAATTGAAGGGTTTGATGGAAGATGTGGCAAATGAAAAAAAAATGTGTGATTGTGACTTGACATGATTGAGAGGTTAATTGTGTATACGTGTATAAATGTACACACGAGACAAAGAAGGTTGCTGGCAGGTTGTTTGAGAATAATTAGATAGGTTAATTATTTTAATTAATTTATTAGAAAGGGATCTAGTGATTAATGATTTAATAATTATAAATTAAAATAGATTTTTTTAATAGGTATTTAATTTTATGTATTTAGGATTGTGACAAATTATTCTGGATTATTTTTATTTGTATTTTTGGACATCAGGTGAGTGGTTTGACTTGCTAGTATTATTTTGTAAATTATTTCATGCATAAAGGTTTTGAAAGTTAAATTTTTTGAATTATTCTTTGTGGAAAAATTATATTATTTTGATAAAGAGATTATATATTTTATGCTATTGAATATAGGAAAAAATTATTTGAACTCTTGTGTTCAATTTGATTTTATAGGAATTGTGATGAATGATTAATTGTGATTATTAATTGGAATTGAAATAAAAGTCCAAGGGACAGGCTCCTTAAGTGGTGTGACTCGTGAAAATCGCGGTGACCCTAGTTCTCAACGATTGTAAGAACAGACCGTAAAGACCGTGGTAACCTCAATCGGATCGGATTAAGGAAGAACCCAGAAGCCAAACTGGGTGACTCTAAGTACGATGTTGGATCTAACGAGCACTACAAATGAGAAATTATATTAGCACACTTGATATTTAATTCCCATGTAACAATCCACATATTAATTTTCATCGTCACTGTTGTCATTGACAAGTTGATTTATAAAAGATTTTGTACTCTGATGTGCAGGTTTTTGAGTTATTATAAAGTATGCATGGAAATTATTTTCTTGGACATTATTTTTACTTGAAATATATTTTTTGGTTAAACTGTTTAGTTGAAAATTTATTAATTTCAAATTTCTATTATTATAATTTGCTTGGCAATCTATTCACTGAACTTTTAGCTCATCCCTTATTTCATATTTTTCAGGTGAGCGTAGAGGGAATTAGTCGTGGACTCTGACAAATAGGACCTTAAGTTGTGGCCTCTTAGGTAAAAGTTCTACGTTTGCTTTGATGAATTTTATTTTAGTAGCTAGACTAGAGTTTTGATGATTTAGAATACTTTAATTATTAATATCTAGTTGTTTTAAGTTTGGAATGTTAGTAGAACATTTTCTTTATTCTCGTTAGTTTTAAATGACAAGATTATTTTATCATTGAAGGTTCTTTAGTAGATTTTGGTTGAATAAGAGTTAGGCTTTCGTGTTCTTTGAACTAAAGCTTGAGGTACTCGATTGATTACATCCTTAAGCTGGGTGTGACACAAATTACTAACAATTATTAACACAATTGGTGACTCAACATGCTCAAAATGTGTAAAAATTAGATATTAATACAATAAGACACATTCAGGAATATACAAAAATGCCCTTGTGCCAAAAAAAGTTTAGTGCCAAAAATGACATTTCTATTCTTTTGTCCCACATTACTCAGCATCATGAGGAAATTTCACAGAGTACCTTGCTACTTGGCAATAAGCAATTATTTCAAGACAGACTAATGTATTTCTAAATCAGTTACTTCAAAACTACGCAAGCTTTACATAAACAATAACTGAAATAGTGTTAAACTTGATATACAGTGGGTTCAAGATATTTCTACAAACAACATACTTATATATAGACGTTCACGTAAGAAGTTCCAAAGCCATGTAAGGTATTCATTGAAAGCAGTTTGATTAAGTATGTTAAACATAAGAAATATGTTAAACATAAGAAATAGATGTGAGTTAAGAAACACAGACAAGTTTTGACATATAGCATTCATGTACGAGTCCATAAGGATATGCCAAAAACTCCACTTTTGGATGCCAACGTTCATCTCTTTGACACACAAAACACATTAAAAATTTGAAAAAATTGAAAAAAGAAATGAGAACAAAATGGATATTTTCTCTAACTATAAAACTTTAATAGAGCTTTCTAAAATATATATCAGAATTTTGTGTTCACACTTCTTCTCTGCCAAATAATGACATAAAAATGATTTCTATTGTAAAAATGCATATGTAATATAAAAACATGAACAATTGAACAAATGGTTACTATCCTAACGTGTATTTATTTAAATATACATTTGGTGGGCCATTGTTGTATTGTGTTGTGTCCTATTTCTTTTTATATTTTCATGTCAGTAACCTGTATTATTTTTTATTCATGCCTATTAGATTGTGATGTCTGTGTACCAAAACAGAACATACGACAAAAAAATCCTAACTAAATCTTAAGAGTTTTTTGTTCATGCTTCTTTCTACCAGATATGAAGAAAAATGTTTAATATTCTAATGTGTATTCATAAGTATATATTTGGCGTGTTGTCATTGTTTTATCATATCCTAATTCTTTTTCGATTGTCAAGTGAGAGAGTCTGCATTATTTTATATTCATAAGTATTAGATTGTCGTGTCCTTGTCAGTATACATTATTAGGCCCATTTCCTTAACAGCACAAGCTTTTGGAACAATCAGTAACTTGACATCTTATTAGAGCTCTAGTTCCAAAAGGTCCAAAGTCTTATTAACATGTTTTTCCCCCATTTATTCTTGTAAACGTTTTTTTTTTTTTTAAGCCGATCACCGATTTGGTTTGACTTGTGAATGTCTCTGGTTCCCTTACAATATGGGTTGCAAATAAGAGGAGTATTAAATCAGACAGATATTTAGTGTTGAGCTCATTTCCTACTAACTAAAGCTTTTAGGACAATCGTAACTTAGCAATAAACTAATCTTCTATGTGGTGTAGTAGAATGAACATGTAGTGTGTGCCTTCCCAAATATCACCATGTGTTACGTGAGTGTGTTAGTGCAAGAGCTGGCCAACAATACTCATCGGAAACACAGAGCTGGCCAACAGTGGTGTAATTAACTTGGGAGGAAAGTAAATGCACACACCATGAATTATCAAAATGCAGCAAGGGGGAACAAATTACCTCCTTAGAGTAACTTTTAATTCTGTAGAGTGTAGTCATCAATATGGGAGTTGTCAACTAGTTGCTCCAGAAACTGTGCATCTTCTTTACTTCTAAACAAACCTTCACTTAGGCCTACAGGTGGAGAAAGGCCTCGTGCTAAAGGAAGAAGAGGTGCAAGGGCAGCAAAACTATGTTGTCACAATCTGACAGAAGAATCGCAATCACTCATGCACCTTAGAAGTGGAACAACTAACAAAGGAGCATAAGGGACCAACTCCACACCCAAGCCTTGAACAAGCAGACTAACAAGCATGCCAGCTCCTTGTTAGCATATATAGATGTCATGTCACCCAACATAGGAATAACGTTTTCAATTACAGCACCCATCACATTCATTGTCATTGACTTCGCCATTGATGTGATGCACCTTGAAGCAGCTAGCCTTCCAACAACATGGGAGTGGCAAACACAATTGTAAATGCATGGGAGAAGGATCAATAGTTTTGGCCTCAATTCCTCATCCAGCATGGGTGCAATAGAACATACAACCTGCCAAGCAGAAATGATTTTTTGGGGGGGGAGGGGGGGAAGACAATGGATAAAGGATTAAGTCAAGAAGAATTAAGCATCCTAGAGGAGTAGGTCCTAACAAATTATTTCTTTTAAGTTAAAAGACTCTTGCAAATACAATCACAGGCCCAAGTCAAGGAGGGGGAGAGAGACTTCTCTTTCCATGCCTCACTGATGTAGCACCGCGGAGGCAAAAACATAATAATAAAATAAAAGTAAACAATGCGAAAGTAAAACGGAAATTATTTTAATATCATTCAAAAACTGCCGATCCTTTACAATCTCTAACCTTTTATATAGGCTAGGGTTAAAGACCACATGAAGTAATATCCAAAAATAAATCAATCAAATCTTGGATTTTATGGAAAGTAAATAAATCACATCCCAAAATATTTTATGGAAAACAAATAAATCAAATCCCTAAAATACTGCTCTTCAAACTTAACCCATCCAATTCAAATTTCATTCCCACCTAAAATATTTGAATTAGAAACGATTATCAAAGTCCCCATCATTCCCTCCGGGCTAAAAAGAACTCTGCTCTGCATAGTGTTAGTGAAGATAATGTGCTAAGAGCTCAGGATCAATGCGGTGAAACCCCTCCTCAGTAATCCAAGTAACATCGGAGTCTGGTCTGTGCTTCCACCAGACAAGAAAACGCTGAAGGCGCCCCTGAGGAGAAATGATGGTCTCAAAATCAAGCATATCAGTGATCTGCTCTACCTCCAACTACTGAAGAGGGGGCAGGGCTAGGACCAATGAAGGAATAGAAGTGCCACCAGAAGGACCTACAGAAGTACCAGAAGGAAATACTGGAGGCTCGAATGTGTTTCGGTAAGGTAACAAGTCCTCAACGTTGAAAACTGGACTAATACTCATGTCAGTAGGTAAATCAATTAAATAAGCATTAGGGCCCAATTTGCTAACTCCGCCTATGTTTTTTTCATAGCCGGTCCCAAGCCCAGATAAAGGAGAAGGGTTGTGTTAGGTAATCGACAGCCAGCGTAAAACTTTGTCGAATTTTTTTTATAGATTTTCTGACACGTAATGAGATTTCGTGGAGCCGTTCCCTACTTAGCGATACACTGTATGGTCCGAGTACAGTGTTAAATAAGCAAGGACCGCTGCATCGGTGCCCGGGTGCAGTGTTAAATAGGCAAGAGTCCTCACACTTTCTTGGACGAGTGGGGCGGCAAGGAAGCTAGTTTAAAATAGAAGGCTAAGATTAGGTACTTGGAATATTAGGAGATTAACTGGGAAACTTATAGAAGTGGTGGATACTATGGAAAGGGGAAGAATCGCAATTGCTTGCTTGCAAAAGACGAATTGGGTGGGACAGAAAGCTAAAGAGATTGAGAGGACTGGGTATAAGTTATAGTATACTGGACTTAATAGGTCGAGAAATGGGGTCGGCATAGTAGTAAGCACGGACCTAAAGAAAGATATAGTTAATGTAAAACGCTGTGGAGATAGGATTATTGCTATTAAGTTAGTGTTAGGAGCAGAGATAGTAAACGTAATTAGTGCTTATGCCCCCCAGGTGGGCTTAGGAGATGTACATAAGGAGAAGTTTTGGGAAGACTTGGAAAGAATGCTATTAGAGATACCTCAAGGAGAGATGGTCTTCATAGGAGGAGATTTGAACGGCCACATAGGACGCGACGTAGATGGATATATAGGAGTACATGGGGGATATGGTTACGGTGATAGAAATAAGAAGGGAAGGATATTTTGGAGTTTGCAGTGACTTATGATCTCATGGTGACGAACACCTTTTTTAGGAAGAGAGAGGAACATTTGGTGACTTATAAGAATGGCTCCTCAAGGACACAAATTGACTTCTTCTTAACTAGGAAAAGAGACCGCGTAGCTTGTAAAGATTGTAAAGTTATACCGAGGGAGAGCTTGACTGCCCAACATAGATTGTTGGTCATAGATGTGCAGCTTCAAAGGTGGACTAGAAAAAAGAAGTCGTATAGATACTCAAAGACTAAATGGTGGAACTTGAAAGGTGATAAGCAACCAGCATTCAGGGAAAGAGTACTAGAGGAAGACATTTGGATGGTAAATGAGAGTGCAAATATTATGTGGGATAAGGTAGTAAAGTGTATTAGGAGGGAAGGGAAAGAAATCTTAGGAGAATCCAAGGGAGTGTCCGGCACAGAAAGAGGCATGGTGGTGGAACGAGGCCGTCCAAGACAAGATGAGAGTTAAAAGAGAGTGTTTTAAATCTTAGCAAAACGACCGAAATGAAGCGAACTTGGAGAGGTATAGAGAAGCTAGAAGAGAAACCAAAAAGGCAGTTAGTGAGGCTAAGGCAAAGACATTTGAGGATTTATATAGGCGACTTGACACTAAGGAGGGCGAAAGAGAGATATTCAAGCTTGCTAAATCCAAAGATAGATGGACCAAGGATTTAAACCAAGTTAAATGTATTAAGGATGAGGATGAAAAGGTATTAGTAAAGGAAGAGGAGATAAAGGAGCGTTGGAAGAGCTACTTCTACAAGTTATTTAACGAAAGCAGTAGTAGTGACATAAAATTGGAGCAGTTTACCACTTTTAGGGAAGAATTAAATTTTATGTTCTATAAGAGAATCAGTAGGGAAGAAGTAAAAGAAGTATTAAAAAGGATGAAGAATGGGAAAGTAGTTGAGCCAGATGGTATCCCTATTAAGGTTTGGAGGTGCTTAGGAAAGGATGGCATAAGTTGGTTGATAAAACTTTTTCATATAGTGCTAAAAAGCAGGAAGATGTCTGATGCATGAAGGAAACGTATCTTTATACCCATATACAAGAACAAAGGAGATATTCAGAACTGTGCGAACTACCGCAGGATCAAATTGATGAGCCATACAATGAAATTATGGGAGAGAGTTATTGAGAGAAGACTAAGAAGGACAACAAACGTTTCAGAGAACCAATTTGGTTTCATGCCTGAAAGATCAACCATGAAGGCTATCTTTCTCTTGAGGAGGTTAATGGAACAATATAGAGAAGGTCAAAAAAATTTACATATGGTATTCATCGATTTAGAGAAGGCATATGACCGAGTTCTTAAGAAGATTCTATGGAAAGTATTGGAAAAGAAAGGAGCGTGTGTCGCATATATTGAGGCAATAAAGGACATGTATGATAGAGCCATGACATTTATACGGACGACTGGTGGAGAAACTAACGAGTTTCCTATCACGATTGGTTTACATCAAGCCTCAGCGTTAAGCCCGTACTTGTTTACTTTAGTTATGGATGAGATTACAAGACATATTCAGGATGAGGTGTCGTGGTATATGCTATTTGCAGATGATATTGTTTTAGTAGATGAGACGAGAGAAGGAGTGAATGCTAAGTTAGAATTGTGGCGGGATACGTTAGAGACAAAAGGGTTTAGGCTAAGCCGATGCAAGACGGAATATATGAAATGTAAGTTTAGTCAAAGTAGGATAACGAGTAGTATAAAAGTAAGTTTAGGCACACAAAAGATTGTAGAGAAAGATAAATTTAGGTACCTTGGATCTATGGTGCAATAAGATGGAGGGATTGATACTGATGTAAGTCACAGTAAGTTTGGCCGACCCTCTTGACTCAAGACACCCCCTATACCCCCAGAGGCATCACAAGCAACCTCAAAACAGGAGCCTCTACCATTCTCTTCTTGATTTCCTCAAATGCCCTAATGGCAGTTGCAGTCCATTGGAAACTCCCCTTTTTCATGCAGTCTATGATGGGAGCCATAATAGATCCAAAACCCTTAACAAATCTTTGATAGAATGTGGCAAGTTCATGAAAACTACGAACCTCTGAGAGAGACTTAGGTTCAGGCCACTCAAGGATAGCCCTAACTTTCTCGGGGTCTACTGCAATCCCTTGATCAGATATAATGAACCTAAGGAAAGGCACCTGAGACTGCATGAACAAACACTTGTTAAGATTGGCATAAAGTTGCTCAACCTGCAAAATCTCAAAGACTTGCCAAAGGTGATCTAAGTGGTCTTTCTTGGTTTTACTATAGATAAGTATATCATCAAAGTATACCACCAAAAATTTTCCTAAGAAAGGGCATAAGACCTGAGTCATGACTCTCATAAAGGTACTAGGAGCATTGGACAATCCAAATGGCATTACTAGCCATTCATACAAGCCATCGAGAGTCTTAAAGGCAGTTTTCTACTCATCGCCTAGTCTAATACGAATCTGATGGTAGCCACTACGAAGATCTATCTTGGAAAACCAAAAGGAGCCAGCTAAAAGGTCCAACATATCCTCAAGGCAAGGAATAGGAAACCTGTACTTGACAGTGATCTTATTAATGGCTCTACTATCAATGCACATTCTCCATGACCCATCTTTCTTAGGAGTCAGTAACGCAAGCACAGCACAAGGACTAAGACTCTCTCGAATAGCACCCCTTTGGAAAAATTCTCTTACTTGCTTTTGCAACTCAGCACACTCACTAGGATTCATCCTATAGTGAGGTAAATTAGGTAACTAGGATTCAGTATGAAGTCTATAGCATGTTGAATGTCCCGCATAGGAGGAAGCCCCTCGGGAAGGTCTATAAGTGTCACATCCTTAAACTGTTCAAGTAACTGAGCAGGTGTAGGGTCAAGAGCTTCAGAATTTGTAGATTGAACATGAAAAACATTCTCAACCACTAAAGCTAACACAAATCCACACTCTATTCCAATTTTCTCAAATTCTTTCCGAGTCAAGAATTGGATAGTGTGGTTCTTTGGAGTAGGAGGCAGTGAAACAGGCTTAGCCTGGGAACCCGACTTAAGTGGAGACTCAATGTCGTGTTCCCTTGGTTTAACAAGGTTCAATTGGATGGTCTTACCTTGGTGTTGAAAAGTGTAAGTGTTAGATCGTCCATGATGTATCACGTCCATATCATAGAGCCACGGACAACCAAGTAACACATGTGCAACGTCCATAGGAAGAACATCACACCACACTTTATCATAGTAACTTCCCATCTGAAAAGGGACTAAACATCTGTGGGTGACAGATAGACTAGTAGCGTCTACCCAAGCTACTCAAAAGGGGTGTGGGTGTGGCTCTGGTGTAAGTCCAATCCTCTTAAGTGCACAAGTGGACACTACGTTGATGGTACTTCCCCCATCTATGACAATCTTACAAACCTTAGTTCCACACTTAAGGAAAGTCTGGAATATGCTAGTGCGCTTCCAATCTTCCGCCTTAAGGTGGTTTGGTCATGTGTAAAAAAGACCGCTAGAGGCTCCAGTGAGGAGAGTTGATCAAATGGTTTTTAGTCCAATAAGAAGAAGTAGAAAAAGACCTAAAAGAATACTTGAAAAAGTTATCAGAAGAGACCTTATTATAAATGATTTACATCAAGATATGATTTTTGATAGAATACAGTGGCGCCGTGTGATCCATGTAGCCGACCCCACCTAGTGAGATAAAGCTTATATTATTGTTGTTATTGCTTCCAATCTTTCGCCTTCACAGGGGTTGATAAGATACACCGCATTACACCAAGATGGAATTCATTTTTAACCTCGTGTTCCTCGCACCCATCCTCGGGGTCAAAACCATTTACTTGTTCAAACATATCAAACTCAGGGAACGGATCTAGACCTTGACTGAGTATAAGTGCTCGCTGTGGACACTGTGCGGCAATGTGTCCCCTCTTATGACAATTATGACATTGGATATTTGGAGCACCAGGGCAAAACTCAGAAAAATTAGGCTCAGTAGTTACTTCCCCGTGATGTCCCAAGTCAGGACTGTTATTTCCCCTTGAAGTAACTGTACCAAGTTGTAAACTCTCACTCTGTTTCTGAGAAGAGAATGACTTAGATTGTTGGGATTGAGAAGTCATCCGTCTAGGGGTGGACTTAGATTGTTGGGATTGAGAAGTCATCCGTCTAGGGGTGGAGAGTTTATATAGTTGTTCAATGGATAGAGCCTTATGAAAGGCGTCCTCCAAAGAGTCGAGAGAAAACAAACTTACTTCTCTTTTGAGTTCAGGGCGTAACCCATTAATAAATCTACCCACTGTTCGCCAAGACTCTTCTCTAATGTCACATCTCATAAAAAGACCCTCAAAACTAGACACGTACTCAATGACACTAAGAGATGCTTGCCTTAAATTCATTAATTGATCGTTCAGTTGGTCTCTATAGTAGGCAAGAAGGTACTTCTCTTGCAATTTAACTTTCATGTCAACCCAGCGATTAATAGGTGGGGCCCCAAATCGCTTTCTCTCAATCTGAACACGCTACCAATACCACTTGGCGGAACTAACTAACTTCATTTGGGCAAACATGACTTGATGCAAGTCGGACATAGATACCACCTAAAGTAATCCTCAATCTTAAGAAGCCAATCAGAAAAGACACCAAGATCTAATTGTCCATCAAAAGATAGAGCTTCAACTTTAACAGCCTTGACTATGTTGTTAAACTCATCTAGGTGGTTTCTAGGGTATTGCACAGGTGGTCGAATCCCATAATTTATCCCTATGCGGTTTATGATCTGTGACACGATCAACGGGAGAGAATCTATTACCATAACCTAGAACAGAGTTTGCATCATCCTCAATGTCTCTCCTATGAGGACCTCAAGGAAGTTGCATTCGGCCGTGACTACCTGGATAAAATCCAACAGAACCGATGGAACTATGGGAAGGGTCTAACGTATGCTTGGGAGCAATAGGGATGTTGCCCCTCTGATCATCTGCCTGACGTTTGTCTAACGCTCTAGCTAATCTATCAAAGTCCTCACGAAGTTGATTCATTGAATCCTGTAGTGTGTTCATGTTTTGTTCCAGGGTAGAGACTTTTTGTTCCATGGTAGAGACTTTTTGGTGAATGAATATGAGGTATAGTATGAAAGGGAATGAGATGGATACTGATTTTTTTTTTGGCAAGGGAGGGTGAGATAGAAATTTTATGCTAATGTTAACTCAAATTGAAACAAGTAATTAAAGATTATGCTAGGCCAAAGTAAAATGTCACAAACATGCAAGTAATGAAAACGACGAGTATGATTGTGTTCAAATTTAGGATAATAGGGGTATGGGAAATGGTAGCTCTTAATAACCTCTCAAGAAAGAAATTTAATGTAGGTCAAAGAGAGCCCGAAATGCGAATTTAATATCTTTCCTAACCAAACAGAATATGTAATCACAGTTTGGAGTAAAGGACACGTACCGTTGCGAAGCACAAAATGTTCTAGGGTTGCCGGAGGTTCTCCAAAAAGTCACTGGAGTTTCGTTGGAGGTCGTCAGAGGTTTATCGGAGGTCGCTGGAGCTTCGTCGGAGGTCGCCGGAGCACAGATCAAATCACTGGAGTGTGGTAGTTATTCTGAAATTCGCCGAAGATTGCCAGAAAAGTTGTCGGAGGTCGCTAGCCAGTTGCCGGAAAAGTCGCAAGAGGTCGTCGGAGTCACCGGTGAGTTCGCCGGAGGCAAGTGGTGCCAATGGTGGGGTTCGCCAGAATTAAATATTACTAAAACAGACGAAAACATACTCGAAGAGTTTGAGGGTGCATAGAGTGACGGCGGCGGCTGCTGTTTTAGATCTGGCACTGAATCTGTTACAACAACGGTGTACGACAGCTTAGGTTATTTGGGTGGGCATAGTGATGAAAATTAGGGTTCTTTGGAAGAGTGAGTTTCTGACTGATATTGAGAGCTATAAGATCTTTCAGCTCCGATACCACTTGATGTAGCACTGCGGAGGTAAGAACACAATAATAAAATAAAAGTAAACAATGCGAAAGTAAAACTGAAATTATTTCAATATCATTCAAAAACTGCCGATCCCTTACAATCTCTAACCCTTTATATAGGCTAGGGTTAAAGACCACATGAAGTAATATTCAAAAATAAATCAATCAAATCTTGAATTTTATGGAAAGCAAATAAATCACATCCCAAAATATTTTATGGAAAACAAATAAATCAAATCCCTAAAATACTGCTCTTCAAACTTAACCCATCCAATTCAATTTCGTCCCCGCCTAAAATATTTGAATTGGAAATGGTTATCAAAGTCCCCATCACTCACCTTGGTCCTGGGCACTAATATCTTTATTTATGAGAGGGTCTTATGCCTTATGGCAAGGCCCTGAAAGTAGCTTCATTTCCAAGACAAACAAGAGTTTGGAGCAGTAGGTTTCATCAAAGACAAGGGAAAGATAAAGGAACAATAGAGAAACGAAAATTAAGGAATGGAAACCTAGGGCTGTTCAATAGACGTGAAAATTAGTATTTGTAACTCCACAGCTAAATTGTACAGGTAAATATTAATAACTGATATTTTAAGATAATTATTGAAATTAAAGGGAAATGTTAAATGCACTCCACTTTTAACTTCACACACCAAATTGTATTTGTTGGGTTGTGATAAGCAAAAAAGGGGTGCATTTACCATCTCCCTAATGTAAATGCATTAGTGGTCCAAGTACTAAAAAACTGGAAACATGTGCAAAAAGATAATGAAGAGCTTCAAAAGAGAAAGAGAGCATGTTATTTTGTATACTAATAGAAGTGGACACTGTAAAGCTATAACCAGATGCAAAAGAGCAGTCGCAATTTCATCAATCAACACAAGTTCGAAAATTTTATATGTTGTATGCAACATGTTCGCTCTAGTTCCTCAGCTTATCTTTAATAGAGAAGCTTCAATAATTTGATACTTTCTTTTAAATACTTAATGCTCCCTAGGGTATGCTCTCCACAAACACCACACAGGTTCGATTCTCAACTCAAGCAGAATGTGCGTAAGAGGCAGCATACATTTTTCCAGTTTATCCATCCGCTACGTGGTTCATTGAGGGTTATAATAAAATGGTAAGGGTTTCGGGTTACCAAAAAAAAATCATACCTAAAAAGATTCAAATTAGAGACAAGCTTTATGAAGACCCAAAAAAACTGTAGGACTGTAAGATTCCAGAAACCAGAAGCAGTTCACGAGTAATCCCTCAAAATACCAGCACTCCTAAAATAAGTAAACAAATGAATCTACAAATGATGAAAAATTTATTGTTTCTTGCAGAAACAATGACACAAAAATAGATCAAAATCTGAACGTGCAATACAGTTATAAATGATGAAACACGATAGTTTATTACAGTAATAAGGTTAAATTAGACCAAAATCTGAAGATGCCATGTAGCTATAAAGGATGGAAAATGATAGTTTTCAGCCAGTAACAAGGAAATAATACATCAAAATTTGAAAGTCCAAGGATATTATCAACCTGGATATTATTTATCAGCATCTGAGGATCCTGAATGGATTCAATAACTTAGAGTTATATTCTTTTCGTCCGCTTGAGTCAGCCCTTCAAGACTACCAGGTTTGAGGACTTCAGTAATGCAATCCCACAACTTAGGAAGCTTATCAAACAATGAAGTGCCAAATATCTTGCACAAATGCTTCAGTGCAAGTTCAGAATTTCGTCTGCTGATAAAGCCCTCAGTCCTTGACCTGTCCTCACCAGAAGCTAGCATGCGAACCTTTGACTTCTGTTTACTGCTACTGCTTCCAAAGGAAAGGAGATCTTGATCTTCAATAATCTCTATGGAACTCAAGACAGCAGCTTGTGGAGTCGCACAAGGATCCGTGCATGTCAAACTGCAAATATTTTTAGTCAGCTTGTAATTTGGACTAGGCTTGCATGCAATACAATGAGAAACAAGCCCTACAATTGTCTCAGCTGCCATATTTTGCAAAATTTCATCCTTCAAAAGGAATGTAAGAAATGTTAAAACTATGTGAATGTGTGATTGAAAATAGCATATGCTTATAATGCTACCTGCTCCCTCTTAATAGAAGCCATCAAAGGCAAAATAATTGGTTAAGCTTTGCAGGTAGCTCTAACATCCAAACAACGGCAGCAGCAACTAAAGAAGAGACAGTAACATGCAAATTACTCTGCAAATTGTTGAAAAGTAGAAATCACATCTTAAATGAGAGAAGTCAAGAAAAAATTGAACTTTTTAACCAAAAATGAAATGATGGAACACTAATAAAATAAACAACATTAACAAAATGATAAATATTGCAATATGCAATCTTAATTTATCCACCAAAAAAAAAATACTGCAACTATAAGTCTATAAATAAGATACAGAGACCATTATTACCTAGTTTAGAAGAGCTGAATATTCAAATGCAGAAGAGAGCATAGAAAATTTAAAAAAAAAAAACCAAAATAAAGGTTTTTCTTGGACCTGCTAACAATACACATGAAGCAGCAACAATGGTGCCACCATTAATGATATCATACCTGAACACATTTTAAATAGACTGCAGTTGTCAAAAGTCTTTGCTTCAATGATTCTAATTCATCTAAGGTGTTCTAGCCTGCAGGTTCTTCCCCAGCAGTATCATTACTTGGGAATGGAACTCTTGACGCAAAACTCATTGCATCATCTGCACTCAAGCTTTCCGGGTTATTTTTGGCAGTTGACAAAATATTATTAAACATCCCAGGTGATTCAACAGCACTAAACAATTGGCCTGCCTCATTACGCATCTTAGCATATGTCCTTGAAAGATCAGCATATGGAAGAAGTGAATCATTCGTAGGGAAAGCAGGATCAGTGCATCCTAACAAATTCAACAAGAAGCTCTTAAAATTGTTTGATAGCCCAGTGATGAAGCCCATTGCTCCATAAAGATCCCTATATTTAATCTCTTTGAACCAGGAAATAAGAACCATAGAAACCACCTGATACAATGAGCAAATAATCCAAGAAGTGATCAGAGAGAAAACAAAAAGGGAATGAAAAATTTTGGAGAGAGCTGTAGAATTTTCTATTCCATTGAAAGGAATAACTAGCACCTGCCTCTGAACCCCAGATAAAGAGACAAAGGCCCTCCGTAATGGATCAGCTACATATTGCTCACAACCTTCATGCAACTTAGAGGTGAAAATTCCCAATGTCGTTGCTGTAACTACTCGTGTACGTGTCACAGACATTTCCGCATCAGCACAAAAATGATCCTGACAGGGTTCGCTGACGGATTTCCATTTCTCTCATGTGAAATAATAGCTTTTGCAGAATCTTAGGCCACATTCAAGCAAAAATCAATCTCAAGCTTCACAGCTCTCATCTTGGCCACTGCCTTAAAATGACTTTTACAGGGAAGGGCAATAGGGCAAAACATTTTTGTGACATCAAGGTTTGAACCATATGGAGTCGTTGCCAGCTCTATCCAAGAAGAAATACACAATTTTGCAGCAGCTTCCAAGTCCTTTACCGAGCACTAACAAAAATTGAAGCAACAATAGTTGCAGCAACAAGAAAGGAACACTGAATCAACCAACCATTTCAAGCATTAAGAATAGTATAAGAAAAAAAAAGGGGAACAACTAAGTTTTAATGAAAGCAATGCACTGTTGAATTTAAAACCTGAAGGAGAAGTCTCCAAACCCTCTCTGAGCATTGCAATATTTCCTCATTTGATTCCAGAAGCAAGTTCTGGAAAGCTACCCCAAGTGTATCACCCAAAATAAAAGAAGGCCAAAACAAAGTAGAAGAGGCCTCAGAGATGCTCCTTCTGTATCCAGCTTCGAGCAACCTTTCTTGCTTGTGAAATTCTTAGTTACATAAGGAAAGAGATAGAATCCATGATAACATATGCAAACAGATAAAACAAAATTGCATAAATGATTTATATATATATAAAGTCCATTTTATTGAAAGCAACATGAAGGGGGTACCACCCTATACAAAAACCTTGTCAAACTGAAGAATCAGATGCAGGGATATAAATATCTAAAAGATAAATATCTCAAAAACAAGAGACATAAGTCAACAAACAGCCATCCTAGCTAACCATGCTCAAAATGAAGATGGAGTACTCAGACAAGGTAAGTATTTACCAAATAAAAATGAAAAGAAATTCCCTTCTAAATTGCACTAAAAGATAACTTGGGTTGTGCTCACGAAAAAAAAAAAACAAAATCAACTTTACAGATTTTCTTCAACTTTTTTTACCAAACACAAAACCAACTTTTATTAACTTTCTCAAACTTTTATCAATTTTCTTCAAATTTTATTAATTTTCTCCAACTGTCTCAACTTTTATCAACTTTCTTCGTCTCCAACTTTTACTAATGTTTTTCAATTTTTATAAATTTTTACCAAACACCTAATTAATTACTACAGTGCTACCTGTTAGCTCTATATACAAAATTATATTTTTTGTGCATCCATACGGCTCCTTCAACAGGAAAGTAGAATATTGACCACCTTCAAAAATATTCGATAAGTTGGTTTGGTAAGGTAAACAGGTAAGCACGATAATCAAAAGTTGTGGAAAGCTGTAGACATAATGGCATGAAAGAGAAGCTTACCAATGTGCAAATAGCTGAGTAATGGACTGATGTGATATTATGCCTCATAAATGGCCATAATCGCAATGCCAATGTTGATAACATATACGGATTTTCCTGGGTAGCTATTCCTTCTCCAAGATCATCTTGGCCAACCATTTCATTATCAAATTCCTGTCTTTCTCTTGATGCCGGCATTCCACACGTCTTGGGAACCATCTCTTCCTGAGCATAGATTTCCGCCAATAAATTCATTACACTGCAACACAGATAAATGAAATATTACAATATTGACCATGCAAAAGATATTTGTCATTATAACTTCTGAACAAAATGTAGAGCTTCGAATCCTTAAACAGCAGCAAATTAAGTCCAACCACAGCAGATAGAAGTTTATACAAAACTAACATAATACAAATAGTATAAAAGTCAATAAGTTATACCTAATTCAAGAGGTCCTAAACCCTTTACACAGATACTTCATCAGATAAGAACGCAGATCAAACTAGAAATTATTAGGCTTCGTAAGTATAACAGCAAATTTCTTGTGCATGTGGATGAAACAAAAAAAAAAAGGCAAACAAATAGCAAAAGCTTGCGGAAAAAAATAAATACATTATAATTTCTTATTAAAATAAGTATTTTTTCTTTTAACAGAAATACCAATCTAAACAATGGAAGAGCAAAACCCAAGAATCAAAATCCAAACCTAAAGGTTCATAATATCAACAAAAGAAACCCTCCCTCCTAATTGCCTTCACCAACCATGCCTTGTATTATTACATTAAAAACTGGACATTCAAAATCATTCTATTCCTCAAATTTTCAACGCTACATAACACACCAACCAATTTCTATGCACTTCCATCATTATTTTCTACTCCCACTCAAGTAGATTATGCACCAAACTATTAACATCAAAAATAGCAAAGTTAGAAACCCATAATATCCATAACACCAATAATATGTTGAAGTAGTAGGTGTACTGATTTTGAGTACTCCTCCATTCCCATTCCAAGAATGAAGATCGCATTTTTTTTTTACAATATATATATGGGTATTTTACCCCACAGAAAAAGCAATCATCCTCTAACAAACATCATAAAGCCAAGAATCAACCAGTAAGAAAGGGGGTTTCAAAAAGATCAGAAACCCCAGAGAGCGAAAGAGTATTGAAACTCAAAGCTTGCGCGTAATTGATTAATAAACAAGGACACCGCAATCAATCCCCAAAAAGAGAGGATTACAACCAAGCAAAACAACGGAAACCCACGTTGAGAGATAGAGAAAGAGAGCAATGATAGTAGGTAAGAGAAGAGGGCAGAGGGGGGTAGCAAAAATACCACAAACACGATCTCCCCTTGAAACAATTGATCAATTGATTTAGGGGACAAATTAAAAAACCAGAAACCTTGAAAACGTATAGAGAGAGAATATAAGCAAGGCGTCTGCTTTATTTTGAAATTGTTACCGTTTTTCAATTTCTTCAATTGATTATATTTTTTAAAATAGTTACGGTTATACCTACCAAACGATTATTTATTTGAATACTTGGTGAACATGTAAAGGGGAAAATCGGAGAGTAAGGCTTAATTTGGGAAAAGAAAAGGGGGGGGGGGGGAGGTAAGGCTTAATCGGGAAAAAATAATTTTTTTTTTTTTTTTGCAAGTTGATTGTAAGTGAGCTACTAAAAAGTAATTTTTTTGTTTGGAAAAAAAAAGTTATTTTTTAATAGTTAGTTTTCTTAACTTTTTGCTAATTTGATATTTTTGTCTTACGTGGTTTAAAAAAATATAATATAAAAGAATAAATTTGATTATTTTAAAAAAATTAAAAAATCGAGTAACCAAAAACTAAGAAGTCATAAGATTTTTCAAATAGAAGTTAATATTAAAAAAGAAAATGATACGAATTAGAATAAAAAAAACAAAAAATGGGACAAATAAATAAATGAGAATAAGACTGAAAGTTTATTTATTTTTATAAAAGATTGAATTTGTGTCATCATACTTTCAATATTATTATAGAATAGTCATACCTACCTTCTCTCAATATTAAAGTAATTATATTTATTGTCTCTTAATATTTAAAAATTACATTTATTTCTTTATTTTAAAACGTTATTAAATTAACACTATCCGTTAAATCAATCGTTAAAACTTAATAAAAAAATGTCGAAGTAACTAAAATTTTAGATATATCCCTATTTAACCCCTCCTCTTTCTCACATCTTTGCCATTTTTTTAATGTGAATCGCCCAAGACAAGCAAAAGATAAGTAAAAGTATTTAAAAAATTAGAGAATTTTTGTAGAGAAAACTAATAAAAATGTGAAAGAATGAGAGGTAAAATAGAAAAAATACCTAAAATTTTATTTACTTTGACATTTCTTATTAAATTTTAACAATTGATTTAAATAAAAGGGAGCAATATTAATTGTTGGAGTTAATTAATATTTAATTCCCATAATTAGTATTCTAATTAAAATGGTCCATATAAGAATATAAATTTGATAAGAAATTATTTAGAAACTTATTATTGGTAAAAAATTGTAAGTTAATTTCCTAATCATATCTTACTTTGATAGACGGTAGAGATTTAATGACTAATTAGGAAATTGGGTTCTCTCTTTCCCTATAAGTAGTAAATGAATTCCATCAATTCATATACATTAAAATTACGACACATTAGGGTTTGTATGGCAAGGGGTAGAAACCCTAGTTTTCAAAAGTTTAAGAATAATAATTCTGAGGTAGCTTCCGCATTCAAATTTTATAATAATGCCTCAACGTATTTGTTCTTGATTATATTATATAGGTTAAGGCAAATATGTGAATATCATAAAGATCAACATCCTACATATTTAATTAAACTATTTTATGTAAATTTAATTATGAACTTGCATGTGATATCAGAGCTTAAGTTTATAATCTCATGATATTCCATTATAATATTACCGTTAATTAAATTCTTTTGTATGTTAAATAGATATATATATCGCAGTATGTAAGCCATTACTAGTAAAGTCTTTTATTTGGCTTAAAAGCCTCAAGTATATGTGGCTGGGTTACTTACAATGTATATATATTTGAAATAATTAAAGGAGGCTTATTTTAGAACTTCCAGCATGATCTCAGTTTTCTATTCTTATCATGTAAGAATAGATGCCCATCATCTATCCATAATCCCACTATATAGCCAGCTTGTTGAGTTCAAATTTGAGGCTCATTACCATTGTGACTTTCAAATTATGGCTTGAAAGCCTTTAAAGTCTTTTATGACATAGGCATAGTAATTATTTTACATATATATATATATATATATATTGTTGCGTTAACTTCATGTCAGCTCTTACGATAAAGGCAACCTACAAAGTCTCAGGTAATGGCTACGTTGCCTATTACAACTATATATATATATATATATTATTGATTTAATCTATTGATGGCGTGCCTTTTACATTTTTGAGAAAAGGCTATTAAGTTTTGTTGTTTTTTTTCTATTGTTCTCTTTTATTTGTATTTTAAGAAAACTTAAGGAGAAAAAAAATTAATAATACCTTTTATGTTAAATGATTAAATAAATTAAATTTATTATTTTAGCCATTATTATTGATTTTAATATTTACGTTATGAATAGTTTGATGTTCACCACAGTGCTCTAATCTATTTTTGTGAATATTAAACTTATGGATATATTTAATTCTAATATTCACATTATGAATGATTTAGTGTTCACCATAGTACTTCAATTCATTATTGTGACTATTAAATTTATAGATATATTTAATTCTAATATTCACATTATGATTAGATTAAATTATCACCACAGTGTTTTTTAATCTATTATTATGAATATTAGATTACTAAAATTTTATTCATACGATATAAGTTTTGGTTGCCCATAGGCCCAAATATGGTAGTAAATATTGGGTTTTCTTTTTAATATTCACATTATGAATAGTTTAGTGTTCACCACAGTACTTAAATCTATTATTGTGAATATTAAATTTATAGCAATAATTAATTCTAATATTCATATTATGATTTGATTAAATATTTACCACAGTGTTTTTTAATCTATTGTTATGAATATTAGATTATTAAATTTTCATTCATGTCATCTATATTTTGGTTGCCCATAGGCCCAGATATAGTAGTGAATATAGGATTGTTGATATTTTAATTATTGTTTATTCAATTATATAATTTGGTTACTCACAAGTCCAATTATATTGATTGAATACTTGTTATGGGGTGATAAATTATTTTATTAGGAAAATATAAGACATACACAGATGCCATATTTTTTTTTAAAATAATGTATCACCCAATTAAATATTCTTAAATATTTATTTTTCTTCCCTTGCATAATTGTTATTTACAGATTGTTATAAATGAAATAGATGCATGAGCATATTTAATAAATATTGCAGTTCCAACTCATGCTTTACTTCATTCCCAAGCCTCAAACATCCTTAGATTTGATAGTACTAATTTTTCCAAGTAGCATGAACAAGTTGAGTTTAATTTGGGGGTTCTAGACTTTGATTGGTGTCTTCTTGTTAAGCTTAATGTTTTACGTAGGACCATTATTGCAAACAATAATTCATATTTCCCTGTGTCATAGAATGCTAAGAAATATCTTAATAATGTTAAGAAACGTTTTTAATCTACTGACAAATCACTTGTTGGAAAACCTATAACTGAATTGACCACTATGCATTTTGATAGTACCCGTATCATAAATGAAAACATTATTGAAATGACTAATTTGGCTGCAAAATTAAGAATTTTAGGTATGATTGTGGATGAGGCCTTTTCTTATCCAATTTGTCCTAAACTCTTTACCTCAAGAGTATAGACCTTTTTAGTTTAGTTACTACAGTATTAAGGATAAGTGGAATATAAATGAGCTACAAAATACGTTGGTCCAATAAGAAGGAAAATTTAAGCAGCAGAATGGTCATGTGACACATTTGATGATGAAAGAAGGAGCTGGAATGAAGAAAGCTGAAAAAATCATTAAACGTGGCCAATCTAAGCTGGATGGATCTTATCAATTTGCCTTTAGGAAAGAAAAGAAAAATGATAAGTTCTTTTGCAAAAACAGTGGGCACTTTCAGAAAAATTTCTAAAACATAAGGCATGGTTCCAAAATAAAGGTAAGCTTATAGCTTTAGTATGTTTCGAATCAAACTTAAGTAATGTTCATTCTAATACTTGATAGATTGATTCTGATTTAAGCACTTATATTTCAAACTCGATGTAAAGGTACTTTCTTTCTTTTTTTTTAGATTATTTAAGATTTCTTGCCTTGTTGGTTTTGGAATTTTGATGAATGGCTTATATCAAGTTAATCATAAATCCTTTTTCTTTTGATCTCTCCTCACTTTGCATTATAAATGTTGGAACTAAAAGTGTTCATTTTATTAGCACTCATTTTATTTGTTGCATAAAAGATTAGGGCACATATCCAAGAAAAATATGAAAAGATAAATAAAGGAAGGAATTCTCCCAAATCTAAATTGGGCTTACTTTGGTATCTGTGTGGATTGTATTAAAGGCAAACGGACCAAGCATACAAAGAAAGAAGCCACAAGAAGTATTCAGCTTCTAAAAATAATACATATAGACATATGTAGACCTTTTGTTAAACTCCTTAAACGTTTAGGCATTTGTGCACAATACACAATGCCAGGCAAATCTTGGCAAAATGGTGTAGTTGAAAGGCACAATAATATAATTACAAGTATGGTTAAGAGTATGATGAGTAATACAAGATTACCTATATGCTTGTGGATGTATGCTCCTAAAACTGATGTATATATCCTAAATGAGTTTCCTAGTAAGCAGTTCCAAAGACATCTTTTAAACTGTGAAAAGGATGGAAACCTAGTTTAAGACATTTTGCATGTTTGGGGTTGCCCAGCAGAAGCAATAATCTATTATCCACATGAAAAGAAACTGGATCTAAGAACAGTTACTTGTTTCTTTATTGGGCATGTAGAAAAATCAAAATAATATAGATTTTACCATCCTAACCATACTACTTAAAACCAGAAATGCCAGATTCATTAATAATGGTAAAATCAACGGGAGTAAAGTCAGTAGCAGTGATAAAGTTAAGGATGCAATCATTCAAAAAATCAAAGTAAAATTTCTCTTACCTCTGATTCATAACAATCCTATTGTTTTCTAATAATGTTGATTCAAGCAACAATAATGAGTAATAAATTACCAAAAAAAAAAGGTAATGAACAATAAATGAATGATCAGCAACCTGAAAATTCCTATAATGAGACTGTAACTAATAACCTTATTATAAATGCATCACAGGAAGTAGCATTAAGAAGATCCCCTAGAAATAAGAGATCTGCTATTTTGGATGACTATGTGGTGTATTTACAAGAATCTGAATATAATGTTGGAGATATTGATGATCCGTACATATTCGAAAGTCATTAATAGTAATGATTCTACTAAATAGATTAATGCCATGAATGATGAGATAAAATCTATGAACTTTAATAAGATCTAAAAGTTAGTCGAATTGACTGAAGGACATAAAAGAGTTGGGTGTAAATGGGTTTTTAAAACTAAATGCAATTTAAAGGGCAATATCGAACAACATAAAGCTTGACTTGTTACCAAAGGTTTTAATTAGCAAGAAGGCATTGATTATAATAAGACCTTCTATTCTGTATAAAATTTGGGAGCTTGAAACCGGGAAGAACCACCCTCTTGTTCTTCATCACTATTCGACTTGAGGTAGGGATTCTATGCAACATTCTTACATATATGATGTGTAACAAGTATTAGAACAACATTGGAGTAACCATTGCAAGTTTTGATTATATTTATGGAAGAAAATATCGAGTTATATACACATATTTATGTATGTATAGGTTGATACAGAGAAAATGATGTTTGATCCATTACTTGGCCCATAGTTGATGAGAACTCAAATTGTTGGTTTCTTTTGATGCTTATAAGTCTTATGGTAATGTTAGAAATAAGAAGCTTTAAGTATTTTGCCCTAAACTTAGTTAATTTGAGGTTTCAAGTATGGAGAATGAAGGATCCGGAAAACAAAGCATGAATTGGTAACTTGAACCAAGCTGTGGGTGCACAAGGTAGGAGACAGTTGGGCGCCCGCCTCTTAGGTGCACGAGACATGGGCACCCACACCTTAGGCGCATAATCTGTTGTCAGTTGGGCGCCCACCGAGACTAGTTTAGTTTCCGAACTTAATTTGTTTTGGACATTCTATCTTAGGTTCATAAAGAGTTTAGTACTATGTTTTTGCATGATGTTTTATTTGTCTAAATGTATGAATTGAAAAGTATTTCATGCTCCAAAATATTGATAAGTATTGTTTACTTTGTGAGATAAGAATATATGTATTGAAATGTGAACTTGTGTTGATAAATGAAGGTAAATGAATTAAACTTTGAATAAGTGAATTGGAAGGGATGAAAATGCGACGCGCCTCTTGGGCGCACGATACATGGGCACCCACACCTTAGGCGCATAACCTATTGTCAGTTGGGCGCCCACCGAGACTAGTTTAGTTTTCGAACTTAGTTTATTTTGGACATTGTATCCTAGGTTCATAAAGAGTTTAGTACCTTGTTTTTGCATGATGTTTTATTTGTCTAAATGTATGAATTGAAAAGTATTTCATGCTCCAAAATATTGATAAGTATTGTTTACTTTGTGAGATAAGAATATATGTATTGAAATGTGAACTTGTGTTGATAAATGAAGGTAAATGAATTAAACTTTGAATAAGTGGATTGGAAGGGATGAAAATGTGATGAGTTTTACGATGAATTGAAATATGGTTTGCGTTGTTAGAAAGCATATGATGACAAATGTGAACTTATGGTTAAAGAGAATTGAATGTGTTGAAATGATTGATGGTGTGTCGGGGGTTATGGTGAGGTATGAAAATAGGAAGGGTTTTGAGATTACCCTCGGGTTGAAAGTCTCGGAACCTGCGCAGAGTTAGGTGTTCATGCCAGTGGGTTAGTAGCCCACAATATGACGTGTGTATTAGCTCATCGTGGCCCTGGACTGTGATCTTAAACGACGACATTCGGTTTCTCGTTTCCGTTGGGTCTAGACCCATAAAAGACAATGTTGTGTGTGTACCCACCCCCGATGACTTGTGTGGAATGATTATGTGGTTTAATGATGAGTAAGTGATAATGTGAATATGAGATGTGTTTGGATTAAATGTTGGGAAATCTCATAACGTGAAATAACTGAAATTGAATGTTATATTACGATGATGTTGACAATTTATTATAGCTTATATGACATGTCAATGAACATATATTTATATATAAGTGAATAAAGGCATGTATGTTTCGGTTTGCATACCATATATGTTTGTATGCAGCATCATGGGCACAAGTGGACCCATGCTTACGTCGCTATAGATTTTGTTGCAGGAACAGACCATAATAACCAGGTGGGCTAATGGGGCTGGATTAGAAGTGCATTTACATGAGCCATCCAAACTTAGCAGAAATTTTGGTTACTTAAGTTGAATTTTATTTGAGGTTGCATTATTATTAAATTGAGAAACTTATTCGATTTGGTTATGAAGGTCCTAATGCCTATGTAATGCATTAATGGGAAGGATATGTTGGAATATGTGGCCTAGCGCTAGTCGAGGCTAATTTTATATTATCTTAATACATGTCATGGCTCACTCAAGAGTTATTGTATTACTCTGATCATGGGATGGTAATGTTAATGCATGTTATGTTTGTTATATCACTCACCCCTAAGGTTGTGAGACTCGGGGCATGACACTATACCTGAAAACTAGTAGGTGTAAATTTCTGTTTTTAATACTATATGTTCTTGATTTACTTATAGCCAACAGTGACCTTGGTTTACTATGTAAAACTAAGGATTTTCTTTTGAAAAACTTTGAAATAAAAGACAGTAGAGAGACATCCTTATGATAGGAATAGAAATATTCTAAGATAGATCATGTGGATTGTTAGGATTGTCTCATAAAGCCTATATTAATAAAGTTTTTGAAATGCATAATATGCGTAATTATGGTTCCACTATTGTTCTAATTCAAAAGGGAGATAAGTTTAGCTTAAGTTAATATCCCAAAATGAATTAGGTCATAAAAGTATGAAAGTACTTCTATTCATGAGAGTTTAATGTATACATTGATTTGCACCATGTTAGATATTAGTCTTATTATTGGGATGTTATATAGATACCAAAATAAACTGGGATTTGATCATTTGAAAACTGCAAATAATGTTTTAAGATATTTACAAGGATAAAGAATTACATGCTCACATTTAGGAGGACTGATTACCTTGAGGTGATTTGTTATTCAAACATTGATTTTGAAGGATGAGTTGATATCAGGAAGAGCATTTTTCATTATGTAAGAGGGGTAGTTTCATGAAGAGTGCTAAGAGTTATCGCATCATCCACCACGGAGGCTGAGTTTATTACCTGCTTTGAGGCTACAAATTATGGATTATGACTGTAAAATTTTATTTCAGGGTTAGGAGTTATGGATACTATTTTTAAGCCCTAAAAACTTATTGTGATAATGTTACATCAATTTTCAATATACTAAAGTGGCCAAGCACATTAAGTTAAGATACCTATCTGTTAAAGAAGTTTAGAAATAACAAATGTCAATTGAACACATCAACACGAATGTTAACATAGCAAATCCACTTACGAAAGAGTTATCTCTAAAGACAAATGCAGCATGCTAAAAAGATGGGTCTTGAGAGTAGCAAATATTAATTTATTTCTGGATTGCTTAGTGCTTGTGTTACTTGACATTATGTTATGATATCTATTAAAGATTTTTTGAACTTATAAAATTTCTATCTTGTAATATTTGTTTACACGCATGTGAATTATTTAATGTGACAAAAATAGTCTTTTGAAAAAGACATTATTGGACCATTAAAGATAATTCACTTGATAGACCTTATTAAATAAGTCATTGATGACATAGTAAATGGAAGGAACTATGCTCTTGAATTAGTATGGAACCACCATGACTCTTATTAATGTTTTATTTAATTAAGATAAGCCATTGAGATAATTTTCTAATGTTATTGGGTGCCTTATGTTTTTTATATCAAATTATGACTATAAAATTATTATACAGACCAAATGGGAGAGTGTTGGAATTAATTAATATTTAATTCCTATAATTAGTGTCCTAATTAAAGTAGTCCATTTAAGAATCCAAATTTGATAAGAAATTATTTAGAAACTTATTATTGGCAAAAGATTGTGAGTTAATTTCTTAACCATATCCTACATTGATGGACAGTAGAGATCTAATGACTAATTAGGAAATTGGGTTATCTCTCTCTCTATAAGTAGTGAATGAATTCCATCAATTCATATACATTAAAATTACATCACATTAGGGTTTACAGAACAAGAGAGAGAAACCCTAGTTTCCAAAAAGGTTTTATTTTGTTGAAAGAGAAGATTCAAAAGCAATAATTTTGAGGGAGTTTCTGCATTCAAAATTTCATAGCAATGTCTCAAGGTATGTGTTCTTGATTATATTATGTAAGTTAAGACAAAATTTGTGAATATCATGAAGATCAAGATCTTATAGATTTAATTAAATTATTATGTGTAAATTTAAATATGAACTTACATTAATAATATTTCAAAATAAGAGAGTAAATATAATTTTTAAATATTAAAAATCGTACATGTAATTACCTAAAATATTTAGTAATTGTGGCCGTTGGGTTTGGACCCGTGAACGACAACGTTGTATACTATATGCCCATAGCTGCGATGATTGTGATGTGATGATAAAAAGATAAAGAAAAGAATATAACTTGATCATTTTGAGATTTATGTTGATGTATGTTTTGATGTTGGGATACACGGTGACTTGTAATTTATGAGTTATTGATGTTAAATTATTGCTAATCTAATTTTTGTGCATATCACATATATTTTTATTATACATCATAGGTACAAGTGGATTAGTGTTCACATTCCTATAGGTTCTATTGCAGGTTATAAATCTAAGACTTAGGTAGGCCATTGTTGGATTTACATTTACGTCACCATAATATTATTTGGGGATTTATTTGATATGATTGTAAAGGCCTTGAGGTCTAGATTTCTAGTATTATTTGGGATTGTGGTTAAAGCACTGTTGCCCTATTGCACCGAGAGTTAATTGTTATTAATTATTTTTAGTTTATTAATAAAATTATTATTATATCTTATTGATGCTGCTCCAAGGTGGTTGTGTGACTCTGATTAGGGGTAATAGATATTTTAGTCTATGTTGTGTATGACTCATTCATTCATTCCTTGGATCACGAGATTTGGGGTGTGATAAAACTTTTTGAGTATTTGGTAAAACAAATAAAAATTTTTAGTAAGTTTTGATAACTTTTAGGTGTTTGGTAAAAATTTTGGTAACTTTTGATTTGGATTAATGAAATAACCATTATATCCTCGCCAACTCAGTAAAAAAAAAAAAAAAAAAAGCTTAGCAAAAATTATGTTTTAACAATTTGCCAATTCAACAAAATTAGCAATTTTTAATGTTTTACCAAACAGTTAAAATAGCAAAAGTTGATTTTTTTTGGGTGCTTTTGTTTCTCATTCAAACGGGGCCTATTTTACATGAAGATAGTTTTTTAAATTGTTTCAAAAATTTATTTTATTTAATTCTTAACTTATGAAAATATAATAAAAATGTATGAAGAAACAAAAATTATTTATTAACTCCATGCATAAAGTGTGTCCCCCACTTTTTTTTTTGGTAATTAATGTCCCCCACTTTTTAGTAATAATAAATCCTATGGTAATATGATGTATAGCGGTTTGATTTTGTTAGGTAAGACATGAATAATGCCAATGGTGATACGTGGGGACATTGTAATATTATCCGTTTTAGGCTTGGTCAACTGTTTTCGAGGGGGTCACCCATCTAGTACTGCTCCCACAGGAGCACGCTTAATCTTGGAGTTCTCACTAAACCCAGTGTCCTCACGACTTTAAAACATATTATACTATATTAATATCAAACATTACATATATGCCGCTTCCTTCCACTGCCCAGGTGATGTAGGCCAGAGGCATTGCTTCTCTACTCCACTCTCCTACAAGCAGAGTCCCTCATAGATAGGTCTCTTGCAGTCCTCTACAATCCTTTCCCTAACAGGGCACGCATCCTCGCATGGCCCCCTACTTCACTCTCTTGTAAGCAAAATCCCTCACTTATAAGTCCCCAACACAGCACCCTCGTGTGGTCCCACACTTTTAGATATACTATTTGTAACGACTTACATTTACACAGTACAATATTGTTTGATTTGGGCTTGGTCACCTGCTTCTTAGGGGGTCACTTATTCTTGTATTGCTCACACTAGAGCACGTTTAATCCTAGAGTTCTCACAGAACCTAGTGCCCTCATGGCCTTAAAACGCGTTGTTACTATATTGATGTCGAATATTACATATACATATATATATATATATATATATATATATAATTTTTTTGGTAAGTAAGTGTAGGATTTGGATTAATGGAAATAAGATGTACATAAGCAACAAGGCATACCCTCCTTTACAAAAGAATTATCTACTATAATCTATACAAAAGTTTGGAATCCCCCATCTATTACATAGCTTTATATTAACATCATTTGCTTTAAAACTTCCAATTTGCAAAGCTTTTGCCCTAACCTCACTTTTGATCTTGTCCACAAGGCTTTTTGCTGATAGTGATATCCCTCCAAAGACCAGTGCATTCCTCTCCATCCAAATGTTATAAATCATGGCAGCCTAAGCACATTTCTTGATGGTATTCTCAGGAGTCTTTTTGCTGAATTTCTTAACTGCCCACTCAAACTCACCTAACTAGTTTTGCCTAGGCCTTTCAAGTCTGTAGTTTGTTAACATCTTTCCATACTTGTCGCGAGAAATTGCAGTTAAAGAACAAGTGCTTGATGGTCTCTGATTCTTGCTTGCATTGTTCACATCTATCATTAGTAATTGTTCCCCAGCAGACCAGCTTATCCTTCGTGTTGAGCTTCATTTTGATTGCAATCCATAGTGTAAAACTATGTCTAGCTACATTCCTTGGAAACCATACTAGTTGATGCCATGAGACACTTTGATGTTGTTCCCTTGGGGAGCTAAAGTGTATTATGCAGTTCTTGAGGCCATCCAGAAAAATTGATCAAGCTTGGTACAATCCGATTGTAGTTCAGTTGAGTTGACAATTTCCTACAGCTCCCAGGTAGTTGGAAAAGGCCATGCCCATCTGCCATCTTTGATTATAGCGGAGACCTTGGAGCTTACTGATATGGCTGCATCATACGCTATTCTTGGTCCATACTTGGGAATTAATGGGCCTTGAGGGTGCCAATGACTGAACCATAAGGAAGCAGTCTCCCCATTGCCTATTTTATACCTAGAAATTTTGATTACAATAGACCTAAGCTTTAGAATCTTACATCAAGTCCATGAATAGTCAGCAAGAACCCTAATTTGCCAGAAGTCCTTTCTTTGGAGCAAGTGTTTGAAGCACTAATTAGCCCGCGGAGAGCGTTTATTTGAGCATAAATTCCAAATGTGGTGAAGTATGGCTGGCTTATTCCATTTTGAGAGCATCCGAAGCCCAAGCCCACATTCTTTCATAAGGTAGCAAACATCCTCCCATGCAACTTTACTCCCATGCTTTTTAAGCTCTGCACCCGACCAAAGAAATTGTCCAATTGCTTGCTCTATAACTCCATAAACTTTCTTTGGAACCATAAAATGGAGGTTTTAGTAAATTTGAATGCTAATTAAACAATACCGATTTGATGAGTACAGGTCTTTCTGTATATGAAAGTGATCAGTTTGCCCAACTTTTGATCCTTGTAAGTATTTTATTAATAAGTGCTTGACAGTCTTTGTGGGTAAGCTTCGTTGAAATTAAAGGGACTCCCAGATATTTTACTGGCAGTGTTCCGGATTGATAACCCAAGATTGAGCAGAGTTGTTGCTTCATTCTTTCTTGTAATCCAGCTATATATATCTTGCTCTTAGAATTATTAGGAGTAGCCCTAAGAACTTGTGGAATTCAGCAAGTGCTTTTTTGATGGGTAGGAAAGAGCGCTCATCACGCTCACAAAAGATGAAGAGATCATCATGTAAATGCCAGATTGCTGATATCTATTCAGCACACTATAGAAGAAATGAGAAGGAGCTTTCGTTGACATATTTGTTCATGAGCCTTGAAAAGTATTCTATGACTAGAATAACAAGTAAGGTGACATATGGTCCCCTTGCCTCAATCCTCTTGCACCGGAGAAATAGCCAACTAATAAGCCATTTAAGTTGATTGAGAATCTAGGTATAGTGATGTAAGACTGGATCCACCTCTTGAATTGTATAAGTAGGTTCGGGTCTTCTAGGATTTTTAAGACGAGGTTCCATAAGACCGAGTCAAAAGCTTTCTTCAAATAAATCTTAATAGCATGCCTAGGAGTGATGTTGGCTCGATGGTAGTTCCTCACCAGCTCTTGCATCAAGAGTATTTGGTCGAATATTGATCTACCTTTCATGAAAGCTGCTTGAGTTGGCCCAATGACATAATGCAATATTCTCTTTAATCTATTAGCAATGATCTTCGATATGCATTTATAAATAGTGGTGCAACATGAAATTGGCCTGAATTCATTCATAGTGCTTGGATTTGAGACCTTAGGAATAAGTGCAATAGCTGTAGTGTTCACCTCCTTTAATAGATTGAAAGAGCAAAAAAAGTCCTTTATTACTTTAATAAAATCCTCACCCACGATGCTCCAAGCATGCTTAAAGAAAAAGGCTATGTAACCATAAGGTCTTGGAGCTTTGTTATTTGGGAGAGAAAACAGTGTTTCCTTGATTTCCTCATTTGATACTTGTGATTAGGGGAGCTCTAATTCAGCTTGAGGAATATTAGATGCCATTAAATCAGTAGCTTGATCTAATTCCTCATCATTATCTTGTCGAATGCCCAGGACGTTCCTATAATAATCTATCACAAAAACTTTGACTTCTTTATATTCTTCAATTCTTGTCTCATTTTGATCATGGATTGACATAATCTCGTTTCTTAAGCAATGGGCCTTGATTTTTTGTGTGGAAGTAGCCTGTATTTTAATCCCCCAGCCTAATTATGTTGTCCTTGGCTTTTTGCTTGTAAAATGCTACGTCAGTTAGTGCAAGGTGTGTATAGCTAGCCACTGCCTCCACTTCCTCTCTTCTTAGTTCAGCATTCAAAGGAGTGTATTGTAGCTTAACTTATATGGCTTCCATTTGAGCTTTGGCTATGCTTACCCTCTTTAAGATCTCTCCATACTTATTCAAATTCTTCAATTCAGTCTTTAGAGCTTTTAGTTTAGCACAAAGCCTGTACATGGGTGTGCCATTCATTTGCTTTGTCCAAGTTCTAGTAACTAATTCAGTGAATTCATGGTGTTTGGCCCAGAAGTTGAAAAACTTGAAGGGTTTCTTTCCTTGAGGGAGTTACTGCTTTATTTGTGGTAGTGCTGGGCTATGATTAGAGAGACCTTAGGGCAAGAAGACAGCTTCTGAATGAGGGTAGGTGTGTAGCCAAGCTTCATTAACTAGTACCCTGTCCAGTTTGCAAGAAATTGCTTTATCTAGTTGCTGCTTATTGCTCCATGTGTAGAATTGGCCTGAGAATTTAAGCTTGAAAGCTGTAGTATCCTCAATGCATGAGCAGAGATCTTGTGAAGCATTAATATCAATAGGAGCTCCTCTCATTTTTTCCTTATCGTCTTTTACTACATTGAAATCCCCAATCATTGCCCATTGTGTGTCATCTCCAAGTGCTTTACAATTATTAATTAGTTCATTCCATAAACTTTTCTTGGTTGTAGAGTTATTGTCAGCATATATGGAGAAAGCATGAAATTTGATAGAGTAAGCCTTGTGGTGAACCTTGCAGAATATAAGCTAATGGGAAGTATACAAGATCTGTACTTCAAGATCTGAAGGGTCCCACAAAAGAATAATCCTAGCAGCATTTGCAGTATTACAATTACTGAAATATTCAAAACTTTGATTTATAGTTTTACATACCTTTTGCAAATTGAAATGCCTAACCTTTGCCTCAATGATGCACAAAAGATTGAGTGAATTCTCCTTAATAGGTTTCTGGCTTCTACCTGCTTTAAGGTGCTATTAGCACCTCTTATGTACCATGCTACAAACTTCATTTCACTAGGTATGAAGGAGAGGCTTTAGCCTGGGTGACTTTCTGCTAATGTGAGGACTTGCTTTTAGCTTTCTTTTTCTTAGATGATTGCTCACTGGATTGAGTGTTGTTCTTCTTTGATTCATTAGTGCTTGCTAAATTGCTGGAATGGGGAGTTGATAAAGTGCTTGATTCATATAATTCCTTTGGAGGAGTAATTGTACCATGTGAAGAAAGGTCAGGATCGTCTACCTACATGATTAGCTTAGAGCTAATGTCTGAACTTGATGGAACTAAACTTAACTCCACAGGCTGGTTGCTTAATAGCGGTTGGGTCGTTCTAGTTTGTTTCATACTATCATCAACTACAAGGGGAATGATTTCAAGGGCTTGCTCATCTTCCACTTGGTTAAGGATATCAAATTTGTTTGACTGGCCTGAATTTCATTCTTTTCCTCAGAAGACATTTGGCATTCTACCTTGGAGTTATTTGCTTGATCTTCTTATTGTTGCTTTGGCTTAGGTCTCTAGTCCTTCCTCACATGCTTGATGCATGAAATAGTCTTATGACCAAATGCTTTGCAGTGCTCACAAGTTGATGGCAGCCATTCGTATTCCACTCTTTGAAGATATTCTTTACCATTGTTGAATTCTATCTCGACTTCAAGTGGTGGGGTAAATCCAGCTTCAGTTTCTACACATTCTTGTATATGCCAGCCTTTGTTTTGTTGCAGTCATCTTATCAATGAATAAGGGAGTGCCAACTGCAGTAGCTATCTTACTCAGGCTCTTGGCAGACCACAGATGGAGCTTTAGATGAGGCATCCTTATCCAAATTGGAATTGAGCTAATAGTTTCTTTATCATAGGAGCAGTTTGGTGACCACGGCTTCAGCAAAAGGGGTTTATCAAAATAGGACTAGGGACCCATTTCGAACATACTTTGCTTAATTTATCCATTCTCAAATTTGAAGACAAATACTCCAGCTTTAAATATATATAGGTTTATATTCTCGAAGGACTTCCATTATTTCTCCACGAATTGATTCATTTGCTTGAAGGCAGGCTTCATCCCCGGCACATATCCAATAAGTGAATTATCCCATTGGACTACTTTAGTAAAGCTAACTGATAGCCCATTTTCCTCTTGATCTGGTTGAATATATTCCAAACTAAACCCATTTTCTCTTAGCCTGTTAGATGTAAATAATTGAGCCCATTTTAAATTGGGTTGTTTGTTAGCACCTGGGCTATTTGGTCTGTTTTGACAAATAAGGGAGGGAAAGTCCATACGGTCTTTGAAATTTGAAATTTGGGAGCATAACCCTGCAGATATTAAGGGCCAGCCACAACCCGAGTTATCTATTTGACTATCGGGTAAAGAGAAGGACTGCTTAGGTGACAGAGTTGGCTTATTAGGACCTACCAGTCACATCAGTTAGTTAGGCAGTGCATTGCATACACTAAAGCTTTGATTAGGTGTATTCTTGCCATATACCTTATCATGGTCTTCAATGGCTGGTGTCCTCAGAATACTTTCATAAACTTTCATCTTCAAATTACTACTTTCATCGTGTCTGCCTCTACCAAACTTGCATTCTTTTCCCGCCATTGGTGAGGAGTGTTTTAGCTGTTTATGTGTTCCTGCTAGCTAGGCTATGCTACTGAAAACAAGCTCTTCTTGATCAGCTAGAGCTTCCTTAATTTGGGGGCCCGTAGCACTAGTTGATAGACCAGCTGTTCTAGTGCCAAAAACTTCTATCTCCATCTGTATTGCTTCATTTACTGATTGATGATTGTTCTTCTTCATCGTTGAAGCCTTGTTAGGAATATCAATTTGTTTCAACTTGAGGATTTCAGCTTACAGCTCTTCTATGCTACGACTGTGATATTGACCTTTGCTTGGCGAAGCTGGAAGGGAGTGAACCTTGACTTTTGAAACGTCGCTGCCTTGTAAATTGAAATGGACTTTGGACAAAATAGAAGTAGATGAAATTCTCGTAGGTTTCTCATCCAATCCTATGCCATCCTTGCTAGATTTCAAGAGGGCTGAAATGGTTGTAGGTTGTAGTTAGATCAACCATGAGATTTAGTGAGGGGAAGTAGACATAGAAGCTCTTATTGTGCTTTTCGAACATTAAATATATGCCATTTTAATCCACTATCTACGTGATGTGGGACAGAGGTATTGTTTCTCTATTTTATCTTTTGTTTCACTCTCTTGCATGCAGAACCCCTCACATGTAGGTCCCTCGCAATCACTCATAAGTTTTGCCTATTAACTTTTGTCAAAAAATTATCATAAAGTACTAAAAATTTGTCTTTCAAATGGGGCCATATTTTAGAGATATTTTTTACATTTTTTAGATGGCCACAAAGTCTTGGGGAACATGCGCTATTACTTATTTTTATTTATTACTTAGTTTAATTTTAAATTATTTATTTTTAAATAAATTTGTTAATATTTTTTTTAACATTAAACTCATCTTCTCAAATTCTGCAATTTCTTGGTAATTAATTAATACCATTTAGATGATTTTAATTAAAATATGAAAAAAGAGAATATCATTAGCACTATAATTACAATCCATTTGAAATATATTAATAACAAATGTCACCTCTAAAAAAATGACTTTTAAGTGAGTTGGATAGAAAAAAAAACATCTAAAGTTTCATATGATAGCATCAAAATTAAAGTGGGAGTAAGCTTATTTGCAACACATTTTGTTTTTTCATTAATCAAAATTACATGATTGCCATTTTTTTCATTTTGTCGTACATTTTGTATGATTATAATACCATAAATAGATCTATAAATATTTAATTCAAGACATAACAATAATGTTGTAAATACCCTAAATTAAATAGAAAATAATTTTAAAAAAAATATAGAAAGGAAAACTTACCAAAATATTTTTTAAAATTTTTTGGATAAATGCATAGACAATTACCTCATAATTTTTTTTTAACATTCACTTATAGCATATGAGTTACTTTACTACGATAAAAATCTCTAATTCTAATTTAAAAAAAAACATAAATACTATTATAAAAAAATTCAAATTTAGTTTGTTTGATAAATTTAACTACTTGCTTTTGCAGTTTTTTTGGTAAATTGGTTTTCTTTTTTTTGGTTGTTTTTTTTTTTTTCCTGTACATGATTAGTGTGAAAAAAAAATCTAATAGTTTACTTTCAATTTAGAATTTGCGATAAAAGTCAACAGAGGCAAGAACCATTAAAAAAGTTGAATTTATAAGTGCTCTTATTTTCATGGTTGCAAGTAGGGTTGTGCATGGATCGATTCGACTCGGGTTCATAGCAAACCTAGAAACAAATTGATTTTAGTTCTTGAACATTAGACCCAAAAACGAACCGATTTTAACTTGGAGTCGAGCCAAACCAAATAAAAAATATTAGGTTGGATCGATTCGGGTTTCGAAGTAGCCTAAATCAGGTTGGATCGGGTTAGTTTTGGGTTGGCCCAATTTATTTATTTTTGAATCCTAAACAATCAAATAAATAATATGATTACATATAATATAATAAATAATATTATGTATAAATAATATATTATGTATTAATATAATACTATAAATATTATAATATACATAATATTATATATAATCATATGTATTATATATATTATCAATCTTACTATTTATAAAGTAACTTTTTTATATATCAGTTTAAAAGAATATGTTTTATACATAATAATATGTATATCATATATATAATAAATAGTAATTGTTTTATATTTTTTAAAAAATTATTTTATATGTAATATAATAATAATATATATGATTATATATTATAATTTTCGGGGTTGGTTTGCGTTAAGCTATTTTCAATTTGATTTTTTGTTTACTAACTCGAGAATCAAACAAAAAATATTAGGTTGCTATATTTCTAAACCAAAATTGAAACAATTTTGATATAGACCCAAACCAAATCAAAGCGGAGTGGTCTGATTGGTTCGGTTTTCAGTTTGTTCAGTTTTTTTGTGCACCCCTAGTTGCAAGTCCTGTGTAAGAAAATGTGCTTTTAAAGATTGAGGAAATTTTGTCCGTATTTATATTTTTAATAATCATATAAAAATAGATTTGATTTTATTTTTTAACTTAATTAAATAAAAATAATTTATTTCATTTTATTTTCTTTACAAAATTTTGTCATTTCTTTTTCATTTTAACATTTATTCTTTTTTTTTAACAAATCTTTCATGATTTATTTATTTCAATATTTACCACACTTCTTATTTTTTCTTATATTTTATTTCCTTATATTATATTTAAAATATGAAACTAAATTATAAGAAGTGAAAGGTTCATATAGAACTCTAGTAAATGACTTGAGGGTGATGATAAAAGTTAAAATGACAAAGGATTTTAAAGAAAATGAAATTAATTTTATTTGATTAAGTTATAAATAAAATAATATAAAATTTATTTTTATATGATTTCCTAAAATATAAATATAAATAAATTTTATTTTTTAGTCTTTAAAAAATTATTTTTTCATTTTATTTGTCATGGTTAGTGATTGAGCACATATAATGTTATTTCATCATGATTTTGCAATGGGTTTTAAGTGTTTTATCTTCATAAATCTTATAAGTTATAATGAAGTGAGCTAATTTGCATATTTGTGGATGTTTGCAGGTGTTTGGTGATTGACCGCTCTCTAAATTGGTAGTGGCTCACTCTCAAGTATAAGAGGTCGGTCGTAGTCTTTTCTAGGTGAGTCCTAGGTCATCTTCACAGGGAACAAAAGTGTGCCTAAGTGTTGGGAACCTTGTTTCAAAAACACTTGCAAAAATCTCAAAAAGAAAAGATGAAAATCTTTTTGGGGTTTTCGAATAAGTAATTGAAAATTCGATTTGAAAATAATTGGGAAAACGATTTGAAAGTTTAAAAGAAATACACTTAAACTAAGAATGACACCCTAAGGAAGCAACCAATTCAAACACTTAACAGAGTACGTGAATTACTTAAACACTTGGATTAATGGAGATACTTGGTTTTAACCTAGTCCTATAATGTCCTCGAAGGCTTGGACTTGAATATGAAATTAACTTAACCTAACCTTTACACATGTAAGATCAGGCCGAAAAATTCAACGTTAAAAAATCTTATTTCATAAAGAAATTGTAACTCCGAGGTCTTGAAGTCAAGTTCGAAATCACCGGGACATGGAATTAACCTCCGATTCACTTTCGTGTAAACGGGGGTCAATTGTATCACAGGGTTTCGTTTTCGAAAGAAATCAACCTAAAATTACAATTCTTATGTTATCATTCAAAAGATAATGAATTCATTTCAATTTGTTCTGTCCGAGTCCAAGACCTTCAATTTCATTACGAACCTAGGTTAAAACCAAGAAAAGCCCTAGCCTAGCATAGCGAAAGTATAAGCGGAACAATTCGAAAAGAAAAACATCTTCAATATGCAACAAACTACAAGAACGAAATAAATCGAAAAGGTTTAAAACAGTTTTGAAAGCAAATCAATACAAACTAAGTCTACGAAACACTACGAAGCGAACATACCAGACAAAACACTTAAAACATGAGATTTTTATTAAAACAAACTAACAAATTAAAACTTACACATGAATTGTACTACGAAAACAAGATTGAACTTGAACAATCCAAAGCGAAAGCAACGAGTCCCAAATCCTTGGTGCAATTCGAATGTAATTTTTACATAAAACTCTTAGAAGAGAAAATCTGAACTTTTCCTAGGGTTCCCACCCTGTCCTTATCAAAATTCTACCCTTTTATATTATTACAAAAGTCAGGGGTAAAATGGTAAAATTACACTCTAAATTTCCTGTTGGACTTGTGCTAGAAGAGTACCCATGGGCGCCCATGCTATAGGTGGGGCGCCCATGCTTGAGGTGTTTGATGAAGTCCTCAAAGAACAGGCCAAAATCAGCAGGCATTACCCTCCTCTATGGGCGCCCATCTGATAAAGAGTGGGGCGCCCAAGGTCAGACAGGGGCGCCCATAGGTCTAGGTGGGGCGCCCATGCTTGACTGTTCTCCAACTGTTCGATGAAAGGCCTCTGAGAACCTGCTCCTCTCCCAAAATTAGCTCTCTGTGGGCGCCCATCTGCTATAGGGTGGGGCGCCCATGCTTCTGGTGGGGCGCCCATGCTTCTGGTGGGGATTATCCCACTTTGTTTCCTTGCTCTTTTGACCTTTCTTTTCATCCTCCTTCACCAAGTGGAGCACCAAAACCTACAAAAGTCCAAAAGCACATAAATTAGCTTCTTTCCTTAAAAGATAAGAGATTTATGTAATTAAAACACCTAAAACCATTCACATTATCATAGTAAGTGTGCATTTTATGTGCTCAATCATACCCCCCAACCTAAATATTGCTAGTCCCTAGCAATGTGTGCAATCAAACCATGAGGTATAAGAACAAATGCAAGGGCACCCACAACATGTAAGCTCTTATTCAAATCGAAATAAGACAAAATAAAAACTAACCAAGGTGATGTCCGTTTTCGTGGGAGACACACGACCACACTTAGCGCGTGAGGCAAGTCCTTTAAACCCCTAGGTTCCCCCTAGTGGACGAGTAAGGTCTCGTGAGGGTTTGCAGTGATGCTACCCACAAACATCTATGGTATGGTCTCAAGGTGTCAAAGAGTGATTAAGGTCAGTAACGAATCAAGTTCAAGCTCAACAAGTCACAAAACTTAAATATCATGTGTAATTCCCAAGTTCTAAGCATGAATACATGCACTATCAAAGTTGGAAAAGCATGTGTGCAAAACAGTGTCATTTATTCAACAAGGTCTCGAGAGCATAATCGGAACTAAGTTTTGACTTCAAAAGCTCACAAGGTAGATCACTCATAGAAAGAAACTCACTCATTAAGGGTTCACTCATACCTATGAGCACACAATGCAATGCTCTCCTAGTTGCACACAACCACACGAATAAGTGAGTGAATTGAATTGAAGTTCCGCATGGATAGCTCATACCAAAAATAAGTTCCAATGCCATGCAATAGATTACACCACATAACCTACACAAGGCCACTACATGCACACACAAGAGTTGCTCGCTTAGAATCCACTAGGTCTTTGATCCGGTTGTAACTTGGCCAGGGGTATTGGTTAACAATGGAAGATATAGAAATCAAAACACATGTCTTGGGATAAAGATGTTCAAGTACGTACAAGTCCCAAACTACCCATTTCCTTTCTATACCCTAACCAACGACATGAAGCTTATTCACAAACTTGCAAACTACTTTTGGGACACTCTTAGCAACCACATTACAAAACATAAATCCCACAATTGCATAAACAAAAGGAATGAGAAAATATTTTTTTTTTCTTTTTTTTTTTTTTTTTTTTAAACATGATCAATGAACTATACAATGCATGAATTCTCATCCCAACATTCACCCTCATTTGACTCTCAAAAGCTTACATTCCCAACCCCACATTCCCAACTTAGACTTTGAGGCACTTTCATAGCCCAAGACATGCGAGGGTTAGGCTTAAAGTGTGTGAATAGGGTACAGGGGACATTATGTGTGAGGCGAATAAAAAAAAAGAATACTTTATATCACACACTTCAGTTTGAGGCTTCAAGTGGGTTCCTAGGACACTTTCATATCAAGAAAGGATAAAAAGGCTCAAATTAACAAAGAGGGCCTAGCATCATGTTCTAAGCTCACAAACAACTCATATGCGCCAAATGACTACTCATGCAAGTGTGTGCGATGCAACTGGGGCATTGAAAACCAAAATAGAGAACAATTGAGCTGAAATAATGTGCAACCCCTCTTGAAAAGAAAAATAGCTCTAAAGCTCACCACTAGAAAGGGTATAAGTCTCTACCTAGTCCAAGGATGCTCAATTGACCAATGTTACATAAAATTCACTCTTAAGCACATAAGTTCTTCCGTGATAGCCAAAAGTGCATAAGGTCATGACACACTCAACTTAAATTAAGTTTTCTATCAAAGCTTGAACAAGACTCACTTATCACTCTCTCGCTCAAATTCACAATCAACCAAACCAAAAAGGGCCAACATGCAAGTACAAATGTGCTAACTCATGTATGTAAGCTCAAAGATGCTCAAAATTTAAAAAATTTGATAATTTTAGCACAAAGGGTCATCATGCGAACTCTACCCCCCAACCTAAACTAAACATTGTCCTCAATGTGAGAACTATGAAGCATATGTAGGTCCGTAGTGTGCAAAGTAAGCATGATGATGATGAGCATAAAGAGTAATCAATTTTGAACACATAAGCCAAGCATGCACCCAAAACAAGAATCCCTATAAGCAATAAAGAACACCCCCCAACCTAGTTTCTACAGCACTTCCAACAACAACCAACAACATATACCCAAGTGTTATGCTCAAAATGTAGAAACAGAAGGTAAAAAGGGTGGATATTACCTCAAGAGCTTCCTTATTTGAAGAAAGAAACAAACTATACAAGAGAAAAGGTTAGAAAGAAAATAAAAGAAAATAAAGGGAGAATAAGACAAGAGAAATAGTTAGTACACAGGAAAAAAAAATAAGAGAAGAAAATCAAACCAAAAAAAAAAAAAAACATAAGAAAATAAGAAAAAGAAAACTCTAATCTACTATGTACAAAGGCAACAAAGAAGAAGAGTTATCCAACACCCTTGCCATCCCATGCATCCACAAATCAACGAGCGGAACAAACTACGGGCTGTCCGGGCGATCAAAAGATGGGTCAGGAGGAGGTGGAGCAGTAGGACCCAAAGCACGAAGAGCGACTAGAATCGAATCCAGAGTGACACCCTGAGATTCCAGAAGACAACGCTGGGCAGCTTGCTCCGCAGGCAATCCTATCCAAGGATCGACGTTGGGCAGCTTGCTCCGTTTCCATATGTTGCAACCTATCATTCATACCCCGAAGAAGATCACGCTGTAACACTACGGCATGAGGACGGGGAAGAATATCCGGCACCGGTGGTGTAGAAGAGGTAGAAGGTCCCGCATCAGAAAAAGACGACTCACGCATACGCAGTTGAGCGATGCGCCTGGCACCAGTAGACTCAGAGATCAGGACAGAAGGACGAACAGTGCGAGCGGTCTCATCAACAGTCACGTCGAATTGTGCCAAAAGTTTCGTGATGAGACCACCAAAAGGCAATACAGACCGGCCAGTAGTAACTCCCGCACGCTGAATGATAGTGTCAAAGAGCACGGAAGCAAGGTCAATAGGAACGTCTATAGCAATAGCATAAAGCAACAATGCCCGCTCACGACTAATCAAATCATCATGGACAAGCGGGAAAATCTGGCTACAAGACAGCTCATGAAGAACACGGTAGAAAGAGCTTAAGTTCTTTTTGGAAAATTGAAGAGCAGGGCCCCAAGTCCTAAGAGCACCATCAGACAGAGCTCTAGCCAACATGTCACGGGAAGGGCGAGACTCCTCTGGAAAAGGGTACCCGGGGTCAGCCACCCGTGGAATATCTAAGAATGAAGCAATGGTGGATGCTTTGAAACGAAGACGCCGCCCCCGAACCCGCACAAGAATCTGTGAAACTCCCGAACCAGAAGGATAAACTTTGACATTAGAATAGAACTCCCGCACAAGCATTGGATCAGCGGAGGCACGAAAAGTCATCGCTCTAACCCAACCGCGGCCAACGAGGATAGTACGAAGATCAGGGAAAATCGGTCAGTCGAATGCCCCGTTCACACAACACGGGCTTGTGGCTCCAATAACTATCAAACCATGCCTGGCGGTTCTGATTTCTAAACCGAGTATGATCAAAAAGCAATTCTTCCTCATCGTTGTCCATTACATCTTCAGAGCTTGAATTTTCAGGAGTAGTGGAGGAAACATTATCAGATGAAGTAGCAACAACCTCCTCGGAAAGCTCAACCTCTTCACCCTCGGAAGAAGAAGAAGAAGTAGATGGTGCATGAGCAGGTCGCCTCTTAAAATGAGCATTACGAGAAGTTCCACCCAAATCCCCCTTACGTGCATGTTTCCTTGACCGTGGCATAGCTTTAAAATAGCCCAAAATACGCAATCGCCACAACAACTTCAAGTTTCCAAACCAACAAAGAATGTTCCTCACAAATGCCCAACAAATTAGACTCACCACTTGAGATTGGCAAAATATCAAACACGTGGTAGGCGCACGTTGGTTCCACTTGCACACACCTCAAAAATCAAGTCCCCAAAGCTAAAAGCAACCTTCTTCCACCCAAAAGCATGTAATTAAGAGCACAACATCAAATAGCAATCTCTACCCGACTTGGGCATTTACACAAACACTTGATAGGCACCTTGCGAACACACCTTACACAAGAAGCAACTTCATATCCAAACCGCCCAAAATCAGCAAATCAACTCCAAAATCAGTAAATGAGCTGAAACTAAAGTCAAAACTCATAGCCCATGCACCACACAATGGATCTCCAACTTACCGTCAAAAAGGAGAAAAGAAAAAACAAAAAACCATGACGTCCACCATGCAACACATACCAAAAAATAGGAAGAACCAGCTGGTAAAAACAGCTTAGCACAACCAAAGGAAGCAGAAAATCAGCTTAGATGGAAGAAGAAACATAGATACCAAAGGTGGGAAGGTGAAGCTCACGGGTGAAGGGGAAGAGCATAAGCACGGGTGTGTGCTGGAATGGCACGGGTGGGTGCTGGAATTAGAGGGAAATAACAGATTGATGAAGGTCACGTGACCTTGTAAAGAGGCACATGCCAGCTTGGGCGCCCATGTGGGAATGTGGGGCGCCCATCAGGGGACACGGGCGCCCATGCTATAGGTGGGGCGCCCCACTTGAGCTGAAACAGCAGAAATTTTTTTTTTTTTTTTTAAATACCAAAGTATAGAGAAGAGCAAGTCAAGACACAAATCGACACTCATTCATACCAAACTTCAAAACAATAATTCTCTAATCTAAGACAAAACCAAACAAAACAAAAGGAAATAAACTACTATTTACAAACTAGGACTCTAGACTTTCATTCGAAAGAAGGTGGGTCGATCAACTCCCACGTCTCGATCTCAGCCACGAAACTCTCCAAGTATGGCTTGAGACGATGGCCATTCACTTTGAAAATAGTGTTGTTGCGTGGGTTATGCACCTCACACACACCATGCTCTGAAATAGAAGTGATGACAAAGGGACCCGACCATCGAGACCTTAACTTCCCCGGAAAAAAATGTAACCTAGAGTTGTACAACAAGACTCTTTGGCCCACCTGAAAGGATTTCCTAAGAATGTGTCTATCATGCAAATCCTTCATTTTAGCCTTGGCAATCTTTGCATTCTCGAAAGCATCATTTCGTAATTCATCAAGCTCATTCAATTGAAGCTTCCTAAAAGTGCCGGCATCATCTAGACTTTCATTGAATTGCCGGATTGCCCAGTAGGCTCGATGCTCCATCTCAACGGGTAGATGGCAAGCCTTGCCATAAACAAGACGATAGGGAGACATGCCTAAAATAGTCTTATAAGCCGTACGATATGCCCACAACGCATCAACTAGCCGCAAAGACCAATCTTTACGTGTGGGATTAACCGTTTTCTCAAGAATACCTTTGATCTCCCTATTTGCCAATTCAACCTGGCCACTATTTTGGGGATGATAAGGAGTCCCCACCTTATGAGTTACACCATATCTATGCATTAAGATACCCACAGGCCGATTGCAAAAATGCTTACCACCATCACTAATGATGGCCCGGGGCATCCCAAAACGTGAAAAGATATACTCTTTCAAGAATTTGACCACCACACGATGGTCATTAGTGCGAGTGGCAATGGTTTCTACCCATTTAGAAACATAATCTACGGCCACAAGAATATACTCAAAACCAAACGATATAGGAAACGGGCCCATAAAGTCTATCCCCCAACAATCAAAAATTTCCAAAATAATGACAGGATTTTGGGGCATTTCATTTTGTTTGGAAAGGGCCCCTAATCGTTGGCATCGGTCACACCTCAAACAGAAGTTATGCACATCCTTGAACATCGAGGGCCAATAAAATCCGCTTTGAAGGATCTTAGCGGTAGTTTTCTTGGCAGAGAAATGACCCCCGCAAGCCAAGGCATGGCAAAACTCAATGACACTAGAAATCTCACTATCCGGAATGCATCGTCTCACAATTTGGTCAGAGTAATACTTATAAAGGTAAGGCTCATCCCAAAAGAAGCTACGCACATTGCGTAGGAACTTAACTCTGTCAACTTTCGCCCATTGCGAAGGCATCTGGCCAGTCACTAAAAAATTAGCAATGTCTGCATACCAAGGAAGATGATCAGAAGAAGTAGTGCTTATGTGCATGATATGCTCAACAGGGAAATGTTCATTAATTGGGTGGTCACTCGATTCAGACAGATGAAGTGGCAAGCGTGACAAGTGGTCAGCCACCACATTCTCTACTCCTTTCTTATCTTTAATCTCCAAATCAAACTCTTGAAGGAGTAGCATCCATCTAATCAGACGAGGCTTGGCCTCTTTTTTGGCAAGAAGATATTTCAGAGCTGCGTGGTCAGTAAACACTGTGACACGAGATCCCACCAAATATGACCTAAACTTGTCGAGGGCAAATACTACTGCTAGAAGCTCCTTTTCCGTAGTGGTATAATTCACTTGAGCTTCGTTAAGAGTCTTACTAGCATAGTAAATGACAACAGGCTTCCCCTCTCTCCTTTGCCCTAAAACAGCTCCCACTGCGAAATCACTCGCATCACACATAAGCTCGAATGGTAAAGACTAGTCCGGGCTTTGGACAATTGGTGCAGTGGTGAGTAGGTGTTTAAGTCTGTCAAACGCCTCTTGGCATGAGGTTGTCCACTCAAAAGGAACATCGTTAGACAACAATGAGCATAAGGACCGGGCAATAGAACTAAAAGACTGGATGAATCGCCGATAAAAACCGGCATGGCCAAGGAATGATCTCACGTCTTTCACACATCTAGGGGTAGGCAAATTTTGAATCAACTCTACTTTTGCTTTGTCAACCTTGATCCCCTGACATGATACTATATGCCCCAAAACTATCCCTTGTTGTACCATGAAATGGCACTTTTCCCAGTTCAGCACCAAATTACTCTCCTCACAACACACTAACACCTTTTCAAGGTTGGACAAGCACTCATCAAATGTATCACCATAAACAGAGAAATCATCCATGAACACTTCCAAGAACCGCTCGACCATGTCACTGAAAATGCTCATCACACACCTTTGAAAAGTCACAGGTGCGTTACATAACCCAAACGGCATGCGTCTATACGCAAATGTGCCGAATGGACATGTGAAAGTGGTCTTTTCTTGGTCCTCTAGTGCTATCTCAACCTGATTATATCCTGAATACCCATCTAGGAAGCAATAGAAGGATTTTCCTGCTACTCTCTCAAGCACCTGGTCTAGAAAGGGAAGTGGAAAATGATCTTTCCGAGTCACCGCATTCAAGCGTCTATAATCAATGCACATACGCCACCCAGTCTGGGTATGTTGAGGCACTAACTCACCTTTCTCATTCTCAACCACAGTGACGCCTGACTTCTTAGGAACAACCTGAGTAGGACTCACCCACTTCGAATCAGAGATGGGGTAAATGATACCCGTATCGAGCAACTTAAGCACCTCCCCTTTTACAACTTCCTTCATATTAGGATTTAGCCGTCTTTGCATTTGCCTCACCGGCTTAGCATCATCTTCGAGGTATATATGATGAGAACATACTAAGGGACTGATACCTCGAAGATCCGCCACAGTCCAACCCAATGCTCGACGGTGAGCACTCAACACTGCTAACAATCTCACTTCCTGTTCTTTCTCCAAACTTGCTGACACTACTACAGGAAATGTCTCACCCTCCCCTAGGAATGCATATTTAAGCTCACTCGGTAATGGTTTCCTAGAGGGGCAAGGGGGACACTCAATTGATGGTTTGGGCTTAATCAAGGAAGGCTCCAAAGACTCAAAAATTGGTACCCAACCACTAGCTACCATGACATTCTCAGTCTCTTCTATCAACTCTCCAGCATACCTGCAATTCTCTCCATCCAACACGACACATCTCTCACTCCTCACTAAAGCACACTCCAAAGGGTCCTCCAAGTAAGACTTCTCAAAGTACTCCTCACTCAAGGCATGGATCACATCCACCTCCCTAATATCCTCATACTCTCCCATTTGCTTTCCTACCCGAAAGATATTCATCTCCATGGTCATATTCCCAAACGAAAGTTTCATTACCCCACTTCTACAATTGATCACCGCATTCGATGTAGCAAGAAAGGGTCTACTGAGTATTACCGGAATAGATTGAGTAGGGTTTGAAATGGGTTGAGTGTCCAAAACTATGAAATCAACTGGAAAGTAGAACTTGTCTACTTGAACCAGTACATCTTCCACTACACCCCTAGGCATTTTCACTGAACGATCAGCCAATTGCAATGTCACTCTGGTGGGTTTCAGCTCACCTAAGCCTAGTTGCTGATAAACAGTGTAAGGCAATAGGTTGACACTAGCACCCAAGTCCAGTAGAGCTCTGTCTACAATGTGATTTCCTATGATGCAGGAAATGGTTGGACACCTTGGATCCTTATACTTAGGGGGTGTCTCCCGCTGGATTATGGCACTGGCTTGTTATGTCAAGAAAGCCTTTTCCTTGACATTGAGCCTCCTCTTCACAGTGCACATATCCTTGAGAAACTTAGCATAAGAAGGGTTCTGCTTGATGGCCTCAAGTAACGGGATGTTGATTCTCACTTGTTTGAACATCTCATAAATTTCTGAGTTCAACATCTCATTCTTGCCCTTTGCTAATCTCTGGGGAAAAGGTGGTCTAGGCATGTGCTCAACAGGCTGGTCTATTGGCCTAACCAATGGCCCCTCACTGGTTTCCCCATCGCTCTCTTTTTCAACCTCTCCATTCTCTTTCTCTCCACTCCCAATCTTTTCGACATCTCCACTGTCCTTTGAACCCAACTGTTCACTAGGAGTATTGGCTCTAGGGTCAATCGGCTTTTGAATGATTTTACCACTCCGCAAAGTGGTAACAGCTTGAACTTGCTCATGTGAGGTAGCACCCGAGGTCGACGACTCAGTCATGTTCGCCTGGCCTTTCGGGTTGGGAAAAGGTTGTGTTGGGAGTTTACCACTCTGAGTGGTACTCATAGCCTGGGTCAACTTAGAGACTTGACCCTTGATGTCATCCAAAGCCCGAGTTACTTGATTGTTGATGTTCAGTTGTTGTTGCATAAATTGATTAAGAGTATCATCAATTGGTCTCTTATGTGGTGGTTGGTATGCAACAGAACTGGGCTGTTGGAATTGGGATGATGGTAAAGGAGGTGGTTGCTGAAATGGTTGTCCCGAATTATCATTCCTCCAGGAGAAACTGGGATGGTTCCTCCACCCTGGGGAATAAGCATTGGAAGCTTGGTTTCCACTTTGATAAGGGACATGTCCACTTTGGGTATAAGGAGCATTACTTTGACCCCTATTCGGGAATGGACGATTTGGTGCATTGTTAATGTAAGCTTGACCATAGGCTATCTCCCTAAGCAAAGGCAATTCGGGGCACGAATTTGCATCATGCCCCATTTGATCACAAGCGGCGCAAACCACTTTCTTCTCAACCAACTTTTCCTTGTTCTTCAGTTCAAGGGACTCAAGCTTATGTTGCAAGGCGGATAACCTAGCCCGTAAATCGTCACTCTCACTCAACTCTAATTGGCGACTAGGTATCGAATACCTCTGTTCAGAAGATGAGGGTGGTCCAATTTCCCAATCATTTGAATCTTCGGCTACCATGTCAAAGAAATCCATGGCATCCTCCGCAGTCTTATCAAACAGGGTACCATTGCACATGGTTGAGACAAGTTGTTTGAGACTGGGAGTTAAAGACTCATGCAATATACTCACTAACCTCCATGGCTCAAATCCGTGGTGAGGACAAGCCATAAAGAGGTCCTTAAACCTCTCCCACGCACGACAGAAATTCTCATTAGACTTGCATGAAAAAGTGGTGATCTGTCGCCTATAGTGTTGAGTCTTTTGAGTTGGAAAATACTTCTTCAGAAACTCGATTTGCATTTCGCGCCAAGTTCCAATGGAACGAGGGCGAAGGGAGCTAAGCCACAGTTTGGCTTTGTCCTTAAGGGAAAATGGGAACAGTTGGAGTCGGACAACATCCTCATTAGCATTCGGGTCTACACAGGTGTTAGATACTTCCTCAAACTCTCTCAAGTGGTTATACGGATTTTCAGAATCAAGACCATGGAAATTAGGTAGGAGTTGGATGATTCCTGGTCTTAAGGTAAAATTGCCCCTGTTCAAAGGCAAAATGATGCAGGAAGGTGTGGTTTGCCTAACCGGGTTAAGGTGATCCCTAATCCTCCTAATTTCCGGAGCTCCATCATCCCCATTTACACTTCCATCCCCTTCTAAATTTGCCATTAAGTTGGACGATTGGGAGTTTGTGGCTGACGCTAAGATATGGGGATCTAAAGGCTCACGAATGTAAGAAGGGTTACTATGATCGAGAATGACTTCGACAACCTTGCCTGTCCTCAAAAACATGCAGTGGATTACTAACCTAAGTCTGTTTGGTTTGTTGTTGTGTTTTTTTTTTTTTTTTTTTCACAAATCTAAAAGAAGGAAAATCCTAAAATTAGAGAAAAGGAATTAAAATAAAAAAATGAAATATACAAAAGAAAAGAAATAAGGAACGATATCACCTGGAAGTCCAAATGTAACCGCACCAGCAAGTGCTTTCATCCACAAGCTCTCTGAGTTCAGCACACACACACCGTTGTTCCCCGGCAACGGCACCAAAAACTTGACCGCTCTCTAAATTGGTAGTGGCTCACTCTCAAGTATAAGAGGTCGGTCGTAGTCTTTTCTAGGTGAGTCCTAGGTCATCTCCACAGGGAACAAAAGTGTGCCTAAGTGTTGGGAACCTTGTTTCAAAAACACTTGCAAAAATCTCAAAAAGAAAAGATGAAAATCTTTTTGGGGTTTTCGAATAAGTAATTGAAAATTCGATTTGAAAATAATTGGGAAAACGATTTGAAAGTTTAAAAGAAATACACTTAAACTAAGAATGACACCCTAAGGAATCAACCAATTCAAACACTTAACAGAGTACGTGAATTACTTAAACACTTGGATTAATGGAGATACTTGGTTTTAACCTAGTCCTATAATGTCCTCGAAGGCTTGGACTTGAATATGAAATTAACTTAACCTAACCTTTACACATGTAAGATCAGGCCGAAAAATTCAACGTTAAAAAATCTTATTTCATAAAGAAATTGTAACTCCGAGGTCTTGAAGTCAAGTTCGAAATCACCGGGACATGGAATTAACCTCCGATTCACTTTCGTGTAAACGGGGGTCAATTGTATCACAGGGTTTCGTTTTCGAAAGAAATCAACCTAAAATTACAATTCTTATGTTATCATTCAAAAGATAATGAATTCATTTCAATTTGTTCTGTCCGAGTCCAAGACCTTCAATTTCATTACGAACCTAGGTTAAAACCAAGAAAAGCCCTAGCCTAGCATAGCGAAAGTATAAGCGGAACAATTCGAAAAGAAAAACATCTTCAATATGCAACAAACTACAAGAACGAAATAAATCGAAAAGGTTTAAAACAGTTTGAAAGCAAATCAATACAAACTAAGTCTACGAAACACTACGAAGCGAACATACCAGACAAAACACTTAAAACATGAGATTTTTATTAAAACGAACTAACAAATTAAAACTTACACATGAATTGTACTACGAAAACAAGATTGAACTTGAACAATCCAAAGCGAAAGCAACGAGTCCCAAATCCTTGGTGCAATTCGAATGTAATTTTTACATAAAACTCTTAGAAGAGAAAATCTAAACTTTTCCTAGGGTTCCCACCCTGTCCTTATCAAAATTCTACCCTTTTATATTATTACAAAAGTCAGGGGTAAAATGGTAAAATTACACTCTAAATTTCCTGCTGGACTTGTGCTAGAAGAGTACCCATGGGCGCCCATGCTATAGGTGGGGCGCCCATGCTTGAGGTGTTTGATGAAGTCCTCAAAGAACAGGCCAAAATCAGCAGGCATGACCCTCCTCTGTGGGCGCCCATCTGATAAAGAGTGGGGCGCCCAAGGTCAGACAGGGGCGCCCATAGGTCTAGGTGGGGCGCCCATGCTTGACTGTTCTCCAACTGTTCGATGAAAGGCCTCTGAGAACCTGCTCCTCTCCCAAAATTAGCTCTCTGTGGGCGCCCATCTGCTATAGGGTGGGGCGCCCATGCTTCTGGTGGGGCGCCCATGCTTCTGGTGGGGATTATCCCACTTTGTTTCCTTGCTCTTTTGACCTTTCTTTTCATCCTCCTTCACCAAGTGGAGCACCAAAACCTACAAAAGTCCAAAAGCACATAAATTAGCTTCTTTCCTTAAAAGATAAGAGATTTATGTAATTAAAACACCTAAAACCATTCACATTATCATAGTAAGTGTGCATTTTATGTGCTCAATCAGTGATCAAATTGAAGAGAAAAGAGGTAAATGTGAGCTGAAGGAGGCAAGGGCCTGAAGTTGGAACTGATGGGCGACCCTCAAAAGTGGTGGGCGCCCCACGGAGGCCACGGGCGCCCCACCCAAAAGCAGATGGGCGCCCACCGAGAGGTGATTTTGGAGAAAAAGTTCAAGTGTCAGAGGCATTTCATCGAGCAGTTGGTGGAGGCTACCCACGGGCGCCCCTCACTACCCACGGGCGCCCCACCCTTAATCAGATAGGCACCCGTTGAGAGGGTGTTTTGGGGCTGTTTCATTGGGAACTTCATCAAACACCTTTGACAACCAAGCCACGGGTGCCCCTGATGACCTCTCCAGCATATGTTCAGAATGAAGTTTATAATGTGATTTTACCATTATACCCTTGAACTATGTAATGATATAAAAGGGTAGATTTTTGATGTACTGAGGGGTCGGAAAAACCTTACGCACTTCTTCTCTTTTCTTAGTTTAGTTTAGATTAGGGTTAGGTTTTTTATTCTGCTTTGGATTGTTTAGGTTCTATTTGGTCTTTGCTATCAGATTTGCGTGTAAGTTTTACTTGTTAATTCATTTCTCATATAAGGTTCATGTTCTCTGTGCTTTGTCTTGTATGTTCGCTGCGTAGGGTTCGTAGTCTTAGTTTGGATTGACTTGCTTTCGAAATTGTTTTAAAGCTTTTCAGTCTATTTCGTTCTTGTGTTTTGTTGCATGATGAAGATGTTTCTCTTTTCGAATTGCTTTGTTTATACTTTCGCTATGCTAGGCTTGGGCTTTTCTTGGTTTTAATCTAGGTTCGTAATGAAATCGAAGGTCTTGGGCTCGGATAAAGCAAATTAAAATAAATTTATTTTCTTTTGAATGATAATGTAATAATTGTAATTTTAGGTTGATTTTCGAAAACGAAACCCTTTGATATAATTGACCTCTGTTACACTAGCGTGAATCGGAGCTCAATTCCATGTCCCGGTGATTTCGAACTTGACTTCAAAACCCTAGAATTGCAGTTTCTTTACGAAATATGGTTTTCCAATGTTGAATCTTCCGACCTAATTTTACATGTGTAAAGATTAGGTTGAGTTAACTACGTATTCGAGTTCAAGCCTTCGAGGACATTACAGGACTAGGTTAAAGCCAAGTGTTTCCATTCACATAGTTGTTTAAGTTCAATTCACGTCGTCTGTTAAGTTTTCAAATTGATTGTTTTGCTTAGTGTTTTCGTTTTTTCGTCTAATTTGTGTTTTCAATTTTCAAATCATCATTTCAATTCCCCAGTCGAAAACTCCAAAAAGATTTTAATCTTTTCATTTCAAGATTTTCGCAAGTGTTTTCGAAACCAAGTTTTCCAAACATTTAGCCACACCCTTGCTCCCTGTGGAAGATGACCTAGGACTCACCTAGACTAAACTCAACCGACCTCTTATACTTGAGAGTGAGCCACTACCAAATTAGAGAGCGGTCAAGTTTTTGGCGCCATTGCCGGGGAACGACGGTGTGTTTGTGCTGAACTCGGAGGGCTTGTGGATGAAAGCACCTGCTGGTGCGGTTACATTTGGACTTCCAGGTGACATTGCTCATTTTTTCTTTTCTTGTGCATATTTCTTTTTTTTTTTTATTTGGATTCCTTTTCTCTAGTTCTAGGATTTTTACTCTTTTAGATATTTGAAAAAAAAAAAAAACAAACTTAGGATAGTAGTCCACTGCATGTTTTTTAGGTCAGGCAAGGTTGTCGAAGTCATTCTAGATCATAGTAACCCTTCTTACATTCCTAAGCCTTTAGAGCCCCCTATCTTAGCTTCACTCACGAATTCCTAATCGTTAGACTCAATGGCAAATTTAGAAGGGGATGGAAGTGTCAATGGGGATGATGGAGCCCCATAAATTAGGAGGATTAGGGATCACCTTAACCCTGTTAGGCAAACCACACCATCCTGTATCATTTTGCCTTTGAATAGGGGAAATTTCACCTTAAGACTAGGAATCATCCAACTCCTACCTAACTTTCATGGTCTTGATTCTGAAAACCCGTATAACCACTTAAGAGAGTTTGAGGAAGTGACCAACACTTGTGTAGACCTGAATGCCAATGAGGATGTTGTCCGACTTCAACTGTTCCCATTTTCCCTTAAGGACAAAGCCAAACTGTGGTGTTGGGACTTGTGGCTCATACAGAGAGAAACCAAGTGCTAGGAAGGACTCGAATTCAACGTGTAGTGGGCTGGGCCGTAGGCCCGAAGGTTTGGGGGGTGGGCGGGCAACGCCCCTCGCGGTACGGTACGGTATAATTAAGGGTATTTTTGGAATCAGACCATGTAATCCTATTAGGGTTAGGAATAGAGATGGCTATAAATATTCTCTATGTAACCCTGTGATCAATAATAAAGAACTCTCGCTCTCGCTCCTATGGACGTACCCAGATTTTGGGGAATCACGTAAATCTGTGTGTTGATCTTTTACTATTTTTCTTCCATATATCGTGTGTGTGTGTGTGTGTAAATCGATCCTACAAATTGGTATCAGAGCCAGGTTGAATCACATGAAGAACGATGGTGGGAAGTTCGTCTATTACAAAGTTCAATGTAGAAAAGTTCGACGGGACTGGGAATTTCGGACTATAGCAACAGCAGGTAAAAGATCTGTTAATACAGCAGGGTTTGGTGAAGGCGTTGAACGGGGCTAAGAACTATAGATGTGTGACATTCACGGATGACTGGGAAGAACTACAGATGAAGGCAGTGAGTACGATTCGTCTGTGTCTTGCAAACGAAGTTATGTATCACGTCATTGGTGATGACTCGCCTGCTAGTGTTTGGGCTAAACGGGAGAGCAGGTATATGTTAAAGTCTTTGACAAATAAACTGTTTTTAAAACAGAAGTTATTTGGATTGAAGATGGCCGAGGGTTTCGATCTAATTCAGCATATTCATACGTTCAATCAACTTGTTAGGGATCTGCTAAGGATTGACGTGAAATTTGAAGAGGAAGACCAGGCTCTGATGTTGCTGTCCTCGTTATCATCTTTTCTCGACACGCTCGTTACAACTCTACTTCGGGGGAAAGAAACCCTAGAACTAGAGGAGGACACTACAACACTTTTGGTATATAACTAACGCAAGCAACAGGCTGATTTATCTCAGGGTGAAGGACTGGTGGCAAAGGGGTACGAGAATCGTGGAAGAAAGAAGGAAAGGGGTAAAGCAGGTGGAGGCTATGGGAGATCTCAGTTGAGGGGGCAGTCCAGTGAAGGGTTTGCATACAAGTGTTACAAGTGCCACGAACCGGGACACATGAAGAAAAACTGCCCTAAAAAGGGCACAAACTGGAAGAAGAAATAGGGAAGGGCAGAGGAGAAGAAAGATGGACTGTCAAATTCCGTGAATGTCGCACAGCAAGATTTGGAAGAAGATAGTGATATGCTTTCGGTATCAGTTCATGTGGATCATCTGTCAGAATCATGGATTCTGGATTCAGCATGCTCTTATCACATGTCTCCTAGCAGTCAATGAATTGTGATACTGTTCTTATGGGCAATAATGCATCTTGCAAAGTCATAGGAATATGGACAATTAAAATCAGAATGTTTGATGGTATTGTGAGAACCTTGGGTGATGTTAGGCAAGTTCCAGATTTGAGGAAAAACTTAATTTCAATGGGAACCATAGACTCTGCAGGCTACGGGTACAAAATAGAAAGTGGAGTAATGAAGGTAACGAAAGGTGCTATGGTGATCTTGAAGGGTTTAAAAGGTCCTGGAAACATTTATAAGCTGATAGGGGGTGCAGTTGTAGGTGGAGCCGCTGCCACTGTAACTGAAGATGCTGATGATACTATGCTTTGGCATATGCGTCTGGGGCATATGGGGGAACGTGGGATGTTGGAGCTACATAAGAGGAATCTGGTGAAAGGGGTGAAATCGTGCAAGGTTGGATTCTACAAGTTTTGTGTTCTAGGGAAACAGTGTAAGGTGTAGTTTAGAGGTGCTATTCATAGAACTAAAGGAATTATTGACTACATACATTCAGATGTTTGGGGGCCAGTGAGTGTAGCTTCGAAAAGAGGATCTCTGTATTTTGTGACCTTTATTGATGATTTTTCGAGGAAAGTTTGGGTGTACTTCATGAAACACAAATCTAAAATTTTTGATAAATTCAAGGTGTGGAAAGCTGAAGTGGAAAATCAGACAGGGAAGCAAATTAAGTGCCTCAGGACAGATAATGGGAAAGAGTACAAAAATGGGCCTTTTCTGAAGTTTTGTGAGAAACACGGGATTCAGCGACACTTTATAGTTCGTAAGACACCTCAGCAGAATGGGGTGGCAGAAAGGATGAACAGAACTATAGCGGAGAAAACACGGTGTATCAGATTGAATGCAGGACTTCCTAAGATTTTTTGGGCAGAAGCAGTGAATATGGCATGTTTTATTATAAATAGGTCACCGAGTATTGCTCTGGATGGAAAGATAGTGGAAGAGGTGTGGATAGGGAGAGATGTAGATTATTCAGTTCTTTGAGTTTTTGGATGTCCAGCCTATGTTCATGTTCCCGAGGATGAGAGGTTAAAGCTTGATGCGAAATCCAAACAATGTATCTTCATTGGGTATGAAAAAGGGGTAAAAAGGTACAAGCTTTGGGATCCAGAAACAAAAAATGTAGTGATCAGTAGAGATGTGATATTTGATAAAGCTTCTATGGTCAATACACATCAGAAATTCGAGTCAGCGGATGGTAACAAGCAGTAGGGTATACAAGTTGAGCTGAATGGTTCTGACACATATGGTTCTGAGTCAGAAGAACAACAGAAACATCAGCAGCAAGAAAGCACAGCCACGGGGAGACCCAGACGTACTATCAAAGCACCTAAAAGGTATGGGTTTGAGGATGGTTTCTTTTGCTTTGACTACTACCAGTGGGGATCTGTCTACTTTTCAGGAGGACATCAGTAGTTCTGAAAAGGATAGATGGATGGAAGCCATGATGAAGGAAATGGAGTCATTGCATAAGAACCAGGCTTGGGAATTGACAGAACTGCCCGAGGGAAAGAAGACAGTGGGTTGCAAATGGATGTATAAAAGGAAAGAAGCTGCGTCAGAAGGAAAAAGAGAAGTTCAAGACTCGGTTAGTAGCAAAAGGGTACTCACAGAGAAAGGGAATTGATTATGATAAAGTCTTTTCTCCAGTTGTGAGGCATACTTCGATTAGAATTATCTTGGCATTGGTGGCTTGCTATGATCTGGACTTAGAGCAGCTGGATGTGAAAACGGCTTTTCTCCATGGTGATTTGGAGGAAGTTATTTACATAGAGCAGCCTGAGGGGTTCAAGCAGCCAGGGACTGAGCACCTTGTATGTAGGTTGAGGAAGTCGCTTTATGGGCTTAAGCAGTCTCCAAGACAATGGTACAAGAAGTTTGATTCGTACATGATTCGGATCGGGTTCACACGTTGTGAGTATGATTGTTGCGTTTATGTTAAGAGTCTTAATGATGGATCCTGTATTTTTCTGCTACTTTATGTGGATGATATGCTTATTGCTGCGAAGAGTTTAGTTGAAGTCTTTGTTGAGGAAGAAATTTGATATGAAAGATTTAGGTGCTACAAAGAAAATACTTGGAATGGAGATTCACAGAGATAGGTCAGCTGGGAAGCTGTGGTTATCTCAGAAGGATTATGTCATGAAAGTGTTGGAAAGATTTAGTATGGATAATGCAAAGTCAGTGAGTACTCCTTTGGCGAATCATTTCAGATTGTCTTTAGCTTAGTGTCCAAAATCAGCTGAAGAAATTCAGGACATGTCAAAAGTACCTTATGCCAGCATAGTTGGTTGCTTGATATATGCAATGGTGTGTACAAGACCCGATTTGGCACATGCAGTTAGCATAGTTAGTAAGTACATGGCCAATCCAAGTAGAGAGCATTGGGCAATAGTCAAGTGGATTTTCAGATACTTGAGAGGTACAGTGGACCGTAGGATTATGTTTGCAAGGCAACAAGATCAGATTTCAGTTGTAGGGTTTGTTGATGCTGATTATGCTGGAGGTATGGATGACAGAAGGTCTACGACAGGGTATGTGTTTACTCTTACAGGTGGTCCTATTTGTTGGAAATCCATGGTACAACTTCAAGTGGCTTTATCTACTACTGAGTCTAAATATATAGCGGTGACTGAGGCTACTAAGGAAGCATTGTGGCTAAAGGGGTTAGTGAAAGAATTGGGCATAGATCAAGGTGGAGTGCAGTTGTTCTGTGATAGTCAGAGTGCCATTTATTTGGCAAAGCATCAGGTGTATCACGCGCGGACCAAGCACATCGATGTGAGATTTCACAAAGTGAGGGAGTTAGTTGCTATGGGTGACTTGATACTTAAGAAGGTGCACACTTCAGAGAATGCAGCCGATATGTTGACAAAGACAGTTACCACAGACAAGTTCGAGCATTGCTTGGACTTGGTTAATGTCTCTCTTTGTTAGAGATGAGACATTCCCCCTAAACCAGTTGAACGAGGCTGTTTGACTCCTGAAGGGGTGGGTATTCGCCAAGGTGGAGATTGTTAGGACTTGTGGCTCATACGGAGAGAAACCAAGTGCTAGGAAGGAATCAGATTCAACGCGTAGTGGGCTGGGCCGTAGGCCTGAAGGTTTGGGGGGTGCGGGGGGCAACGCCCCTCACGGTATGGTACGTATAATTAAGAGTATTTTGGGAATCAGATCATGTAATCCTACTAGGGTTAGGAATAAACCATGTAATCCTGTTAGGGTTAGGAATAGAGATGGCTATAAATATTCTCTATGTAACCCTGTGATCAATAAGAAAGAACTCTCGATCTCGCTCCCGTGGACGTACCCAGATTTTGGGGAACCACGTAAATCTGTGTGTTGATCTTTTACTGTTTTTCTTCCATATATCGTGTGTGTGCGTGTGTAAATTGATCCTACATGTGGCTCAGCTCCCTTCGCCCTCGTTCCATTGGAACTTGGTGCGAAATGCAAACCAAGTTTCTAAAAAAGTATTTTCCAACCCAAAAGACTCAACACTATAGGCAACAGATCATCACGTTTTCATGCAAGTCTAATGAGAACTTCTGTCGTGATTGGGAGAGGTTCAAGGACCTCTTGATGGCTTGTCCTCACCATGGCTTTGAGTCATGGAGGTTAGTGAGTATCTTCCATGAGTCTTTAACTCCCAGTCTCAAACAACTTGTCTCAACCATGTGCAATGGTACCCTCTTTGACAAGACTGCGGAGGAGGCCATGGATTTCTTTGACATGGTAGCTGAAGACTCAAATGATTGGGAAATTGGACCACCATCATCTTCTGAACATAGGTATCCTGTACCTAGTCGCCAATTAGAGTTGAGTGAAAATGACGATTTTCGGGCTAGGTTAGCCGCCTTGCAACATAAGCTTGATTCACTTGAATTGAAGAACAAGGAAAAGTTGGTTGAGAAGAAAGTGGTTTGCACCATTTGTGATCAAATGGGGCATGATGCAAATTCGTGCCCTGAATTGCCTTTGCTTAGGGAGATAGCCTACGGTCAAGCTTACATCAACAATGCACCAAACCGTCCATTCCAAAATAGGGGTCAAACAAATGCTCTTTATCCACAAAGTGGACATGTCCCTTACCAAGGGGGAAGCCAAGCTTCCAATGCTTATCCCCCAAGGTGGAGGAACCATCCAGGTTTCTCGTGGAGGAATGATAATTCGGGACAATCATTTTAGCAACCACCTCCTTCACCATCACCCCAATTCCAACAGCCCAGTTCTGATGCATACCAACCTCCACATAAGAGACTTATTAAGGATACTCTTAATCAATTTATGCAACAACAACTGAACATCAACAATCAAGTAACTCGGGCTTTGGATGACATTAAGGGCCAAGTCTCTAAGTTGACCCAAGCTATGAGTACCACTCAGAGTGGTAAACTCCTTGCACAACCTTTTCCCAACTCGAAAGGCCAGGCGAACATGACTGAGTCGTTGACCTTAAGTACTACCCCACATGAGCAAGTTCAAGCTGTCACCACTTTGCGGAGTGGTAAGATCATTCAAAGCCAATTGACCCTAGAGCCAATGTCCCTAGTGAAAAGTTGGGTTCAAAGGGTAGCGAGGAGGTCGAAAAGATTGAGAGTGGAGAGAAAGGAAAAGAGCAAGAGGAATTGAAAGTGGAGGATAAGAAAGAGAATGGAGGGATTGAAAAAGAGAGTGAAGAGGAAGCTAGTAAGGGGCCATTGGTTAGGCCAATAGACCATCCTATTGAGCACATGCCTAGACCACATTTTCCCCAGAGATTAGCAAAGGGCAAGAATGAGATGTTGAACTCAGAAATTTATGAGATGTTCAAACAAGTGAGAATCAACATCCCATTACTTGAGGCTATCAAGCAGAATCCCTCTTATGCTAAGTTTCTCAAGGATATGTGCACTGTGAAGAGGAGGCTCAATGTCAAGGAAAAAGCTTTCTTGACAGAACAAGCTAGTGCTATAATCCAGCGGGACACACCCCCTAAGTATAAGGATCTGGGGTGTCCAACCATTTCCTGCATCATAGGGAATCACATTGTGGATAGAGCTCTACTAGACTTAGGTGCTAGTGTTAACCTATTGCCTTACACTTTTTATCAGCAACTAGGCTTAGGTGAGCTGAAACCCACCAGAGTGACATTGCAATTGGCTGACTGTTCAGTCAAAATGCCTAGGGGTGTGGTGGAGGATGTACTGGTCTAAGTAGACAAGTTCTACTTTCCGGTTGATTTCATAGTGTTGGACACTCAACCCATTCCACACCCTACCCAATCCATTCCGGTCATCCTTGGTAGACCCTTCCTTGCTACGTCGAATGCTGCGATCAATTGTAGGAGTGGGGTCATGAAACTTTCTTTTGGGAATATGACCATGGAGATGAATATCTTTCGGGTAGGAAAGCAAATGGGAGAGTGTGAGGATATTAAGGAGGTGGATGTGATCCATGCCTTGAGTGAGGAGTACTTTGAGAAGTCTTATTTAGAGGATCCTTTAGAGCGTGCTTTAGTGAGGAGTGAGAGATGTGTAGTGTTGGATGGAGAAAATCACATGCATGTTGGAGAGTTGATAGATGAGACCGAGGATGTCATGGTAGTTAGTGGTTGGGTACCGATTTTTGAGTCTTTGGAGCCTTCCTTGATTAAGCTCAAACCATCAATTGAGTGTTCCCCTTTCCCTTCTAGGAAACCATTACCGAGTGAACTTAAGTATGCATTCCTAGGGGAGGGTGAGACATTTCCCATAGTAGTGTCTGCAAGTTTGGAGAAAGCACAGGAAGTGAGGTTGTTAACAGTGTTGAGTGCCCACCGTCGAGCACTAGGTTGGACTGTGGTAGATCTTCAAGGTATCAGCCCCGTAATATGTTCTCATCATATATACCTCGAGGACGATGCTAAGCCGATGAGGCAAATGCAAAGACGGCTAAACCCCAATATGAAGGAAGTTGTAAAAGGGGAGGTGCTTAAGTTACTTAATGCGGGTATCATTTACCCCATCTCTGATTTGACTACTCAGGTTGTTCCTAAGAAGTCTGGTGTCACTGTGGTTGAGAATGAGAAAGGCGAGTTAGTGCCTCAACGCACCCAAACTGGGTTGTGTATGTGCATTGACTATAGGCACTTGAATGCGATGACTCGGAAAGACCATTTTCCACTTCCCTTTTTAGACCAGGTGCTTGAGAGAGTAGCGGGAAAATCTTTCTATTGCTTCCTAGATGGGTACTCAGGATATAATCAGGTTGAGATAGTGCTAGAGGACCAAGAGAAGACCACTTTCACATGTCCATTTGGGACGTTTGCGTATAGACGCATGCCATTTGGGTTATGTAATGCACCTGTGACTTTTCAGAGGTGTGTGATGAGCATTTTCAGTGACATGGTCTAGCAGTTCTTGGAGGTGTTCATGGATGATTTCTCTGTCTATGGAGATACATTTGATGAGTGCTTGACCAACCTTGAAAAGGTGTTAGTGCGTTGTGAGAAGAGTAATTTGGTATTGAACTGGGAAAAGTGCCATTTCATGGTACAACAAGGGATAGTTTTGGGGCATATAGTATCATGTCGGGGGATTGAGGTTGACAAAGCAAAAGTGGAGTTGATTCAAAATTTTCCTACCCCTAGATGTGTGAAGGACGTGAGATCATTCCTTGGTCATGCTGGTTTCTATCGGCAATTCATCCAGTCCTTTAGTTCTATTGCCTGACCCTTATGTTTATTGTTGTCCAATGATGTTCCTTTTGAGTGGACAACCTCATGCCAAGAGGCATTTGACAGACTTAAACATTTGCTTACCACTGCACCAATTGTCCAAAGCCTGGACTAGTCCTTACCATTTGAGCTTATGTGTGATGCAAGTGATTCTGCAGTGGGAGCCGTTCTAGGGCAAAGGAGAAAAGGGAAATCATTTGTCATTACTATGCTAGTAAGACCCTAAATGAGGCTCAAGTGAATTATACCACTACGGAAAAAGGAGCTTATAGCTGTAGTGTTTGCCCTAGACAAGTTTAGGTCATACTTGGTGGGATCTCGTGTCACTGTTTTCACTGACCATGTAGCCTTGAAATATTTGCTTGCCAAGAAAAAGGCCAAGCCTCATCTGATTAGATGGATGCTACTCCTCCAAGAGTTTGATTTGGAGATTAAAGATAAGAAAGGAGTAGAAAATGTGGTAGCTGACCACTTGTCATGCTTGCCACTGCATCTGCCCGACTCATGTGACCACTCGATTAATGAACATTTCCCTGATGAGCACATCATGCACATAAGCACCACATCTCCTGATCATCTTCCTTAGTATGTAGACATTGCTAACTTTCTAGTGACTGGCAAGATGCCTTCCCATTGGGTGAAAGTCAACAGAGCTAAGTTCTTACGCAATGTGCGTAGCTTCTTTTGGGATGAGCCTTACCTTTACAAGTATTGCTCTGACCAAATTGTGAGACGATGCATTACAGATAGTGAGATTTCCAATGTCATTGAGTTTTGCCATGCCTTGGCTTGCGAGGGTCACTTCTCTACCAAGAAAACTACCGCTAAGATCCTTCAAAGCAGATTTTATTGGCCCTCGATGTTCAAGGATGTGCATAACTTCTGTTTGAGCTGTGACCGATGCCAACGATTAGGAGCCTTTTCCAAACATAATGAAATGCCCCAAAATCCTATCATCATCTTGAAAATCTTTGATTGTTGGGGGATAGACTTCATGGGCCCGTTTCCTATATCATTTGGTTTTGAGTATATTCTTGTGGCCATAGATTATATTTCTACATGGGTAGAAGCCATTGCCACTTGCACCAATGACCATTGTGTGGTGGTCAAGTTCTTGAAGGACTATATCTTTTCCCATTTTGGGATGCCTCGGGCAATCATTAGTGATGGTGGGAAGCATTTTTGCAACCGGCCCGTAGGTATCTTAATGCGTAGATATGGTGTGACTCATAAGGTGGGGACTTCCTATCACCCCCAAAACAGTGGCCAGGTTGAGTTGGCAAATAGGGAGATAAAAGGCATTCTTGAGAAAACGGTTAATCCCACACGAAAGGATTGGTCTTTGTGGCTAGTCGATGCATTATGGGCTTATCGTACAGCTTATAAGACTATTCTAGGCATGTCTCCCTATCGTCTTATTTTTGGCAAGGCTTGCCATCTACCCGTTGAGATGGAGCATCGAGCCTACGGGGCAATCCGGCAATTCAATGAGAGTCTAGATGATGCCAATATTCTTCGAAAGCTTCAACTGAATGAACTTGACGAATTGAGAAATGATGCTTTCAAGAATGCAAAAATTTCCAAGGCTAAAATGAAGGATCTACATGATAGGCACATCCTTAGGAAATCCTTCCATGTGGGCCAAAAAGTCTTGTTGTACAACTCAAGGTTACATCTCTTTCCTGGGAAGCTAAGGTCTTGGTGGTCGGGTCCCTTTACCATCACTTCTATTTCAGCGCATGGTGTGTGCGAGGTGCATAACCCATGCAACAACACTACTTTCAAAGTGAATGGCCACCATCTCAAGCCATACTTGGAGAATTTCGTGGCTGAGATTGAGACTTGGGAACTTACCGACCCTCCTCCTTTTGAGTAGTGCTTTGAAGTCCATATTTGTAAATAGTGTCTGTATTTTTGTTTTTCCTTTGTCTTGTTTTGTTTTGTTTTCAATGTTTGTGTTGTTTCGAAGTCTTGAGTCTAGATTAAGGAGTGTAAATACGAGCATTTAGGACCCTTTTGTTTGTTAAAAAAAAATTCAGCTTTTTAGGGGCGCCCCTCACTTTTCATGGGCACCTGTCTTGCACCCGAGCCCAACCACAGGTGCCCGTGAAGGGCATGTGCTTCTCTTTAATGGGTCACGTGACCCCACGTTGGGCAATGAGTTTATATCACTCCCCTTTCGGCTGAACACTCCTTTGCCTTCTTCCTTACCCGATTTCTTCACACTTGGAGCCCCATCAATTGCTTTGCCTTACTCTCCCTCTTGACCATCATTCCATGGAATTTTCTTCTTTCTTTGGATCGTGGCTGGGGAGTTCTCACTTGGTTCTTCCTTTGTGCATGGGTATGTGTTAGGGGATGGAAGAAGAGTTCTCTTTTTGTTGAGGTAAGTTGGCAATATGCGTTGGGTGCTTGGGTGATGCTATTTGGTTTTGGTTTTTGGTACAATTTGATGATTTTTGAGTTCAATTTGCTGATTTTGGAGGATTGGGAATGGATGTGTTCTTTGTGATGGGAGTTCTTGAATGTTGCCTACCAAGTGTTTGAGAAATTGCCTCAACCATGTTGTGTTGGCCAAATGGGAGTGTGAATAATGCTTTAAGTTCTAGATTCTCCAAGGAAAGCATTTGATGTTGTGGGCTTATGTTTAATGCATGGGAGGATGGTGCAACAAAAGTGCATACCAAGTGTTTGAGATATTATTTCACCTAAGTTGTTTGAGTATGCATTGGGGGTTGTTTTTGAAAGTGAGCTGTGTGATACTTTGTGAGCCTTTTGACTGCATATTTAGCTTGCCCTTGAATCATGCGAAGACATAGAAAGTAGGCCTGACTTGAGGAGCGTGGGGAATTCTCTCAAGCTAGACGATCTAAGAGGCGTCATGAACCTACACCTCCGCTCTCTTCTTCGTCTAAGGAAGAAGAGGTGGTTGTCACTGAGAAGAACAAGAGTGCGGGTGATACTTCTTCATCTGAGGAGGCGGTGTCCTCCTCTCTCGAGTACTCTGATACTAATGATCATAGGGGTGAGGATGGAGATGAGCCACCATTTGATTCCTATTGGTTTAGGAATTTCACTCGCCAATTGGAGTTTGAGACTTCTTGGAGCCATAAGCCTGTGTTATGTGAACGAGGAATCCGATTGCCACACTTTCCTACCCTTCGGGATATTTTCACAAGTAGGGGGTGGGTTCGGGCTATGTCTTTTTGTGCTTCTGCTGACCTGGTGCTAGTGCGGGAATTCTTTGTGAATGTCAAGGTGTATGCACTGGATGAGGGTGCGCAACAACTTTTGGTTAAGGTACGTGGGTAATGCATTCACCTCACGGCATTTACTATTGCTTCATTTCTCGATCTTGCATGGGTGGCGGATCCTGGCTACCCTTACTCTGAGGTTACCTATCCTTCTCGGGATACATTGGCTGCTGCTCTTTCTGATAGTTCTCACTGGACTTGGGGGTTTGTTTCTCAATTTCCAAAGAAGAAATTAAGTCCCCTATACCAAGTCCTTCATGAGCTTTCTTGTAGTCAGCTTTTCCCATTGGTGCATGATGATTTTGTCAGTCTAGAGCGTGCTGCACTGCTTTATGCCATTGCCTCTGGAGTTCCCATCGATCTTGCTTTTGTGATCTTTGATACCATCATTCAGCGGGCTATGAGTATTATGGCACGTTCCGTGCTACCCTTTGGTGGACTCCTTACTAGTATTATCGAGCAATTTGGGGTGGTTGTGGAGGACACTGCTCGGATTGTTCTTCCTTCTGTTATGATCTCTGAGTCCACCGGTGCTCAAAGTACAGCTCAGTTGTGCTTACGGGATCCTCCCGCTACTGCGCGACCCAGTTCTTCTTCTACTGCGGGATCCTCTACCTTCATAGCTCCACCAGTCACTTCTGAACCTCCACGTCCACCCCCACCAGTTCGGCGGCACGATGTTCTTCAGCATATGGATGCTCGCTTGCAACATGTAGAGGCTGAGCTTCCTGCTATTTGTGGCTCATTAGTTGGGATTGAGGGCGAGCAAGCTGCTCAGCGCCGATTATTGGAATCTCATGGTGCTACTTTGGATTCAATCCTTGCAACTCTTCGTGCTTTGGGTCCTACTGCTCCACCTCCTCCTGACCCATATTTTGATCGCCCTAAAAGCCCGTAGTTTGTTAGGCTAGTTTGATATGTTGACCTTGTGTTGCTAGTTTAGGTCTCTATTTTGTGGTTCACTATGTATAACCCTAACACTTTCTTTTTGGAGTGTCGGCTAGAGTTAGTTTAGGGTGATCTTGTGTACTCTCTTTATATTTTTTCTCTAATGCAAGTCAACACCCTCTTCATGGTGTAGTAGTTTACTTTCTTTTGGTTTTCTTATGTTTTCTTACGTTCACTACTAACTCTTTTTCTTATCTTATTTTCCCTTTATTTATCTTTTATTTTCTTTCTAACCTTTTCTCTTGTATAGTTTTTTTTTTCTTTTCTTCAAATAAGGAAGCTCTTGAGGTAATATCCACCCTTTTTACCTTATATTTCTACATTTTGAGCATAACACTTGGATATCTGTTGTTGGTTGTTGTTGGAAGTGCTGTAGAAACTAGGTTGGGGGGTGTTCTTTATTACTTACAGGGTTCTCTTTTTGGGTGCATGCTTGGCTTATGTGTTATATATTGATTGATCTTTATGCTCATCATTATCATCATGCTCACTTTGCACATTACGAACCCACTTGTCTCTCATAGTTCTCACATTGAGGACACTGCTTAGTTTGGTTTGGGGGGTAGAGTTCGCATGATGACCCTTTTGTGCTAAAATTGTCAAAATTTTCAAATTTTGAGCATCTTTGAGCTTACATACATAACTTAGCACATTTGTACCTGCATGTTGGCCCTTTTTGGTTTGGTTGATTGTGGATTTGAGTGAGAGAGTGATGAATGAGTCATGTTTAAGCTTTGACGAGAAACGTAATTTAAGTTGAGTGTGTTAGGACCTTGTGCATTTCTAACTATCATGGAAGAACTTATGTGCTTAAGAGTGAATTTTATGTAACATGGGTTAATGGAGCATCTTCGGACTAGGTAGAGACTCAAACCCCTTTAGTGGTGAGCTTTAGAGCCATTAATTCTTTTCATGAGGGGTTGCACATGATTTCAGCTCAGTGGTTCTCTATTTTGGTTTTCAATGCCCCAGTTGCATCACACACTTGCATGAGTAGTCACTTGGCGCATATGAGTTGTTTGTGAGCTTAGAACATGATGCTAGGCCCTTTTTGCTATTTTAAGCCTTTTTGTCCTTTCTTGATATGACATTATCCTAGGAACCAACTTGAAGCTTTACAATAAAGTGTGTGAATTAAAATTTTCTCTTCTTGGTACACCTCTCATATGATATCCCTTACACCTCATTCACACACTTTAAGCCTTACCCGTATATGTCTTGGGCTAGGAAAATGCCTCAACGTCTAAGTTGGGACTGTGGGGTTGGGAATGTAAGCTTTAGAGATGCAAATGAGGATGAATGATGGGATGAGAATTTATACGTTGTATAGTTCATTCTTCATCATTTAAAAAAAAAAAAAGAAAAAAAAAATTTCCCTATTCCTTTTGTTGATTCAGTTGTGGGACTTATGCTTTGTAGTGCAGTTGCTAAGAAGGTCCCAAAAGTAGGTTGTAAGTTTGTGAATACGCTTCGTGCTGTTGGTTAGGGTATAGAAAGGAAATGGGTAATTTGGGACTCGTGCGTACTTGAGCATATTTATCCCAAGGCATGTGTTTTGATTTCCATAACTTTCATTATTTAACCATTACCTCATGGCCAAGTTACAACCGGATCAAAGACCTAGTGGATTCTAAGTGAGCAACTCTTGTGTGTGCATGTAGTGGCCTTGTGTGAGTTGTGTGGTGTAATCTATTGCATGGCATTGAAACTTTTTGATATGAGCTATCCACTCGGAATCTCAATTCAATACACTCACTTATTCGTCTGGTTGTGTGCAACTAGGAGAGCATTGCATTATGTGCTGATAGGTATGAGTGAACCTTTAATGAGTGAGTTTCTTTCTATGAGTGGTCTACCTTGTGAGCTTTTGAAGTTGAAACTTAGTTTCGATTATGCTCTTGAGACCTTGTTGAATAAATGCAACTGTTTTGCACACATGCTTTTCCATTTTTTATAGTACATGCATTCATGCTTAGCACTTGGGAATTACACATGATATTTAAGTTTCGTGACTTGTTGAGTTTGAACTTGATTCGTTGCTGACCTTAATCACTCTTTGATACCTTGAGACTATACCATAGATGTTTGTGGGTGGCATCACTGCAAACCCTCACGAGACCTTACTCGTCTACTAGGGGGAACCTAGGGGTTTAAAGGGCTTGCCACACATGCTAAGTGTGGTCGTGTGTTCCTACAAAAATGGACATCATGGTAGCTTAGATTTGAGTTAATTTGTTTTGATTTGAATAAAGATTTGCAAGTTAGAGATGTTCTACCATACGTTTCTATGGCCCATGGTCTAGTTGCATGCATTGCTAGGGACTAGCAATGTTTAGGTTGGGGGGTGTGATTGAGCACATATAATGTTATTTCATCATGATTTTGTAATAGGTTTTAAGTGTTTTATCTTCATAAATCTTATAAGTTATAATGAAGTGAGCTAATTTGCATATTTGTGGATGTTTGCAGGTGTTTGGTGATCAAATTGAAGAGAAAAGGGGTAAATGTGAACTGAAGGAGGTAAGGGGCTGAAGTTGGAACTGATGGGCACCCTCAAAAGTGGTGGGCGCCCCACGGAGGCCACGGGTGCCCCACCCAAAAGCAGATGGGCGCCCACTGAGAGGTGATTTTGGAGAAAAAGTTCAAGTGTCAGAGGCATTTCATCGAGCAGTTGGTGGAGGCTGCCCACGGGCACCCCTCACTACCCACGAGCGCCCCACCCTTAATCAAATAGGCGCCCGCTGAGAGGGTGTTTTGGGGCTGTTTCGTTAGGAATTTCATCAAACACCTTTGACAACCAAGCCATGGGTGCCCCACATCAGCCATGGGCGCCCCTGATGACCTCTCTAGCACATGTTCAGAATGAAGCTTATAATGTGATTTTACCATTATACCCTTGAACTATGTAATGATATAAAAGGGTAGATTTTTGATGTACTGAGGGGTCGGAAAAACCCTACGCAGTTCTTCTCTTTTCTTAGTTTAGTTTAGATTAAGGTTAGGTTTTTTATTCTGCTTTGGATTGTTCAAGTTCTATTTGGTCTTTGCTATCAGATTTGCGTGTAAGTTTTACTTGTTAATTCATTTCTCATATAAGGTTCATGTTCTCTATGCTTTGTCTTGTATGTTCGCTTCGTAGGGTTTCGTAGTCTTAGTTTGGATTGATTTGCTTTTGAAATTGTTTTAAAGCTCTTCAGTCTATTTCGTTCTTGTGTTTTGTTGCATGATGAAGATGTTTCTCTTTTCGAATTGCTTTGTTTATACTTTCGCTATGCTAGGCTAAGGCTTTTCTTGGTTTTAACCTAGGTTCGTAATGAAACCAAAGGTCTTGGGCTCAGATAAAGCAAATTGAAATGAATTTATTTTCTTTTGAATGATAACGTAAGAATTGTAATTTTAGGTTGATTTTCGAAAACGAAACCTTGTGATATAATTGACCTCTATTACACTAGCGTGAATCAGAGCTCAATTCCATGTCTCGGTGATTTCGAACTTGACTTCAAAACCCTAGAATCACAGTTTCTTTATGAAATATGGTTTTCCAATGTTGAATCTTTCGACCTAATTGTACATGTGTAAAGATTAGGTTGAGTTAACTACGTATTCGAGTTCAAGCCTTTGAGGACATTACAAGACTATGTTAAAGCCAAGTGTTTCCATTCACATAGTTGTTTAAGTTCAATTCACGTCGTCTGTTAATTTTTCAAATTGATTGTTTTGCTTAGTGTTTTCGTTTTTCGTTTAATTTTTGTTTTCAATTTTGAAATCATCATTTCAATTCCCCAGTCGAAAACTCCAAAAAGATTTTCATCTTTTCGTTTTAAGATTTTCGCAAGTGTTTTCGAAACCAAGTTTTCCAAACATTTAGCCACACCCTTGCTCTCTGTGGAAGATGACCTAGGACTCACCTAGACTAAACTCAACCGACCTCTTATACTTGAGAGTGAGCCACTACCAAATTAGAGAGCGGTCAGTTAGATCCACGTGAAGGGTAAGGCATGGGCCGTGGGCCTCAATTGCGACACAGTACCTCTATGATTGCCCATTTTATAAAAATTGATTTTGATTTTTTAAATAAGGCCATGATATAGAGACTTAGAGTCACCACTCGATACTTACAAAATGGGTTTGTTGTTAAATCCGAGTTTTGATTCTAATTTAAAATGTACCTTATCAAGTATCAGGCCAATCATAGTTAATGTATGCAAGTATAGTGATATGTATGCCTATTTGGTGGTAATGTTCCATGGGGGTTCTATATGCTAGCTAGACTAAATGCAATCAAGATACTAAATAAGCTTCTGGTGTTCCACTCAAGATGCTCTATAAAAGACGAACACTATTAGGGATGGAATCATGGGCTAAAAGTTGCATTTGACATGTTAGTTAGGTACTTAGTGTAATATAATTCATGTTAATGTATGAGTGAATTCGTAGCTTGAAGGGCCTAGTGACTGAACTTAGGCAATCTACTTAAGCTACCTCCGTACCCTATAAAGTGACTAGGTCAATGTAGTTCACATATGAGGTGGTCTAAATTGTGTCTATGTGTGTATGTAATGCTGGATACGAGGATAATAGATTAGTCTGGATTTGTGATTTTAGAATCCTGTGGTAGCAAATTTGTGGACTCAAGCATCATCATTGGCTTTAGTGGCATTGTAAAGTACATAGTGTGGAATAAAAGTTAATACCTTCCATTTAGACTTGGAGTGTGAGAGCCTTGCTCTTAGCCTCACATTTGACTTATTATGGGAGCCTAACTCTGATTTTTACATAGAACACTGCCTCATACTTATCTTGATATAGGAGCCTTTCTCCTGTGCATGGGAGTTTAACTCTAAGTTAGAGGTGGGAGTCTGTGCCTCGCACTGTACTCAATATAGATGCCTAGCTCTTGAACAAGTAAGTGTCAGCGCTTAATGCTTGATTGGATATGGGAGTCTTGCTTGTGGTCTAGTAGTTGTTAGCACCTTGCATGTAATTCAGTAGTAAAGCCTTGCTCTGAATCTGGTGAATGAGTCAATGCCTCTCTTTTAGAGCCTAGCTATATGATAATGAAGCGTGTGATCAAGTGAATCCTTTGCACTTAACTCTAAGAGCCTTGTTTTAGGTTAGATTAACGACTTGCAGTTAAGTGTCGAGTGAGTGCCTTGCACCTAACTTTGAAGGTGAGCCTAGCTTTATGATTGATCAGCACCTTATGCTTACAGATTGATTTAATACGTAGCACTTATAGTGAATGGGACCCTACACTACTAGAAAAAGGTTGATTACCAATTGACAAAATCAGTTGGTAATAAGCTAAATTCAGTTAGTAATCATAGATTACCAACTGATTACCAATCGATTTTGGTCGGTGGTAAAAATCCTAGTTGGTAATGTTTATTAACCAAAATTTTTAAAGTCGGTTGGTAATTACCAATTGAATTTCGATTAGTAAATTAAATAAATCTGTTGATAATTTTTTATTGGTATGAAATTAAGTTTCAAAATTTTGGTTGGTAATTACCAACCGAAGTTGTTATTGCCAACTGATTCTTCGGTTGGTAATTGCCAACCGATTTGTTAGTTGGTATTATTTAACTTTTGGTTGGTAATTTGTTATTGAATATTAAATTGATATTTCATAATATACCAACCGAAATTTTCTTTGTAGCAACTGATATTGTTAGTTGGTATTTTACCCACCGAAATGTCAGTTGGTAATATACCAACCGAAATGTACTTGGTAATTACCAACTGCTAAAAAAATAAAAATTCAAATGTGGCGCCACGTGGCATCATTTGTTGACATATCATCATTCCACACGGCAACTTGTGTTATGGCACGTGTCGACCTATGATTCTGCCACGTGTCAGCCTACTATTGCACCACACGTTGAATCTATATTTTTGAGATTTTTGTTGTTGTTGTTGAGATTCGAACTCGTGCCATTTCTTTGGAAGTTCATGTGGTTGACCACTAGGTCAAGCTATTATTTGTATATATATTTTACACATTTTTGTATATATAAACAAACATTTATCACTTTTGGCGACTAGTTGGTCGACAAATGTATCCCTTTAGCGACCAATTAGTCGCAAAAAATGATAAAAAAATTTATGATTTTTATTTAATTACTTTAACTTTTTTGTAATAATTTTTTAACACTTTTGCTCACTATATATATTTTTTTCTTCATTTTATATTTATATTTTTAAAAATAATTTGGTCGCATTTAGTTTTAGTTTTAGAAAATTATTTTTAAAAAGCAAAATTTTTGAAAACTATTTTAAGAATTTATTTCTAATAAAAAATATTTTAGGTGACTATATTTGGAAATAAGTTCTAAAAAGATAAAGAAATGAAATTAATTAAAATTAATAAATAATATTTGTTATTTTATTTTTAAATTTAAAATAATGTTACTTTAATATAATTAATATTAAATTACACTTAACAATTATTCTAAATTTTATTAATTTTTTCTAACTTTTATTATATTTTCACACTAATTTTTATTTTTTTTAAACCAAGCACCACACATTTAGGTGGTGTTTAGTTGGCAAAATCAACTAAAATTTACAAACAATTTTTTTTGACCTTTTTCTTTTGGCAAATAATTTTTTTTTCTAATTAAGATAACATTTAGTCAAAAAAACTAGTCACTTACCTTTTTAAATTATTAAATTTAATTTTTTTGTTTTAAATTTTTTTAAGCTTTAAAAGGGTAAAAATATTAAATTAACAAAAAATTAAAATGTTAACATTTTAGTAACTAGTTAATATTAATTAAAAAAATAACTTTTTTTTCGTTCTTGTCTAAATTTTGTTATATATCACTTATACACTAGGCTTTCTTTCCGATTTTTAAGCTTTACTACCTTAAGCTCTTAGGTTCGATTATTTTATATAAATTAATTTAGTTATTAAATTAAATAAATTAATTATGATATTTATTTTAGATAATTTAGAAATAATTAATTATTAAATTAAATTAATTAATTTAGTTTTATTATTTATTAAAAATAATATTAATTAATTTATATAATTAATTTTTTGAATTTAATTATATTATTTATTAGAATAACTTACTTTAATAAAATATTTGAATAAAATAATTTATTTTTATTTAATGTAACAAAAATAGACAAAGTTTTAAAATTGACAAAATATTGGTAACAAAAAAGAAAACCAGAGTGAAAACGCATTTTTTCTATTTATGTTTTCATTTTTTTTTTTTTGTAAACAAAAAAACGTAAACAAGTTTATCAAACATGTTTCTGTTGCGAGTTTACAAAATTTTGAAAACATAAATAGAAAAATAAAAAACGGAAACGTTACCGAATGGGGCCTTACTAACTTAGGCATTTACACACAAATTCTTACAGCAAAAAATATATACAGGGAAAAAGATTAAAAAAAATGAAGTAAATTTTAGAATCCATAAACGATTTGATTACCTGAACATGTCCGATTTTGAAAATCATATACCCTAAACCCTGTGTCTTAAACAATTATAATTCTAATATGCATTTATCACTAATTTATTAATATGAAAATTTAATATTGCCAATATAAATTGTATAAAATCTTTTTCTCCTAGTCAATTAAATTATATACAATATGTATGAACCATACATATAATATATATAAACACCGAACCCAATATGTATGAACCACACCATGTTATCAAAAAACGTATGAATTTACTTATCTAAAGGTTGTATCACATGAACCAAATAAATCATGAAACAATTCATGCCATATGTAAATATATATAATTAATTACAAATATTTATTAATATAAAATTAATTATAAAAATATTGAAATTAGAAATTTCTTTTTTTTTAATGTTCAATGCAAATTGTAAATTTTTTGGTTGGTAATTAGTTGGTAATTCGGTCGGTAAAAATATTTTCTCACCCTATTATCAACCAAATACCAACCGATGACATTATCAACCAAACCATTTCGTTGGTAAGTACATTGGTAAAATATTTTCTCACTGGATTACCTACTGATTACCAACTGATTACCAACCTAATATATTACCAGCCGAAAAACTTAGTCCTTAATTTGGTTGATAAATATATTCTCGCTGGATTACTAACCAATTACCAATTGATTACCAATGGAATACATTATTCTGTTGGTATATATATTCCTAATAGATTACCAATCGATTACCAATAGATTCCTAATTGAAAAATCCAGTTGGTATTTTGGTTAGTACACTTTTTCCACTTGATTACCAACGGATTACCACCAGATTACCAACCGACTACATTACCTATCGCTAAAGGTCATGGTTAATGCAGTTGATAAATATATTCACACTTCATTACCAACGGATTACCAACCGATAACCAACCAAATAAATTAACAATCGATACCGTCGATTGGTAATTGGGTTGCTAAACATATTCTCGATGCATTGCTATCCAATTACTAACAAAATACCTACTAAATACTAACTAAATAAATTAACAACTAACCTATAAGTTTGCAATGCAGTTGGTATTAATTTGCCCATCAGGTGATTACATGATCAGCCGAACATTGCGGTTGGTAATGTAGTTGGTAATAATTTAACCATCAAATTACCAACCGAAAGACCAACCGAAACATCTAACAACTACACTATTCAGTGGGTAATCCATTGGTAATTTGGTGGGAAAAATCTTCCCACCAGATCCTACCAGATTACCAACTGAAACATGTACCAACTAGTTGTAAGTAGTTGGTAATCGGTTGGTAAAACTTTTTCCGCCAATATACCAACTAATTACCAACCGATTACCAACTGAAAATTTAGCAATCGAATTGGATCAACCAGTAAGGAGTTGATAATTATCTAAATTTTAGCAATTTTTGCATCGGTTGGTAATGTGTTGGTAATCGGTTGGTATTTACCAACTGATTATATTCGGTTGGTAATGGTTAGTTGGTAATCAACTTTTTTCTAGTAGTGCTAGTTTGCTGGGGAGTTTAGCTCCAAGTGACAATGTTGCAAGATTGTGTGATATGGGTCTTAAAGGCCGAGTGTAATATAAGTGATGTAATTAATACAATAAGATATGCCTTGGAATGTTAAAAATGATGACAATTAATATTTTAGCATTCATTCCATATCATGGATGACAGTTACAGGATATATGTTAGAGATAGGCGTGTTGAAAATGATGGCGATTTATGTTTTAGCATTCATTTCTTATCATGCCTGACATTTATTAGATGCATGTCAGATATCTCTATGGGAGGCATGACTCAAAAATCACTAACTTAGTCAATTCTAAGTCATCCCCAGTCTCTAAAGTGTTGCTTGCTCAAGTAAATGCTTTAGATTGATAAGCGTTTGACTTCTAAAATCGTATCAATCCAAGTAGGTGGGTATTTGCATATATTATAGTATTTTTAACATACCAAGGCATGTTGAGGCACGCCGATGCATGGTGTGTGGCATAACATAGTAATTGATGACATATTGGGTGTGTTTGGAGTCGTATAAAATTATAAAAGTTAATGTCTCGTGTTTCGTACAATGAATAGAAAATTTAAATTTTATAGTCTCGTAATTCATGTTTGTAGAGTTTTGTAGAGTTTTTTTACCAACTCTAGACAAGGCCATTATAAGATTTCCTAGCATAGCCTAGCATAATATAAGATGACAATTAAATATGATAGCATGTTATGGTATAATTAAGCATGGTAGCGTGTCATGATATGATATCACATGTATCCTATGCCATAATGACATGTGATGGTTCATGTGATGTCACGAGTTCCCTAAATTGTCTTAGGTAATTTCAGTCAATATCACCCACCGACTCAACCCATAAGTTACAGTCGAGACCCAAATGATTTATGAACTGGATACCTTTATTGACAAAATGTTTTATTCACATAGCATGGATTTTCTATCCTAATCATGCAAATATTTTGAATTAAATAATAAAATAAATTCAAAGAAGAGAGAACTTGTATCGTCACTGGATTTGTAGATAGATAAACTCGAATATCATTAGAATTTCCTTAAGTACTATAAGTGCATTGAATGTGGTGGGAGAGATAATAGAAATGATTTGGAAGAGGCCGTATTTATAGTCTTGCTTTTGTGCTGCGGTAAAGCTTGCAAAACAGACCGAGGCAGACTTTGCCAAAAATTACATTGGATGACTCATATTTTTAGAAATATTATTTTATCTATACTATAATACTAAAGTAATGAATTTTCTCTCTCTTCTCCTCTTTCACTCCAATTCTAGGTGGCATGTCTCTTTGATCACCATTCTACTTTTTTTTTTTTATAGATTTTTGAATTATTTTTTTAATTTTCTTCATTCTCTCTTCTTCTTTTCTTTTTTCTCATTTACAAAACTATTATTTTTTTGTCCCACATTGATAAAACACTATAACTTTACTTTTTCTTTTGGTTATAAAAGCACTAGAGTTGTGGCATGTGATTTTAATAAATACAAAAGAACTTATAGATTTAAAAAGGAGACCCACTTTATTGGGTTCTGAGAATGACCCATTTTCATGAGTTTTTTAACTGAAATTTATTTATTAGTTCATTATAGTTGTAAAATTTACTAAATAATTAATTTGGATAAAAAAATATTTAAAAATTATTGAATATTAATCAAATTAGAAAAAACATAACTTTTTTTTAATAATAACTCTTTTTATAGATTGAATTTAAAAACACAAAAAATGCTAAAATTTAAAAACACAAAAAAATTTCTGAAATATTATCTAAGTCTGAGAATAATTTTTTTGTTTAGAAAAATTTTTAATTTTAAATTGCAATTGGTTATGTCACAATTTTTAACCGAATAATAATACTTAATATTTGAGTTATTTTTATAAATCTATATTGTCTATTTACTATAATACTAAAACAAATGTATTTTTTCTATTTTCTTTTCCTTCACTTTAATTCTACGTGGCATATGCCATTCTATTTTTCTATTTTCTAATAGATTTTTAAATTATTTTTTGAATTCATTCATTCCTTTTCATTCTCTTCTCTTTTCTCATTCACAAAACCTTTATTTATTTATCCCACATTGTTAAAATACTACAACTTCACTTTTTTTTAATAAAAACACTAAAATTGTGGCATATAATTTAATAAATGTAAAAAATCTCATGGGTTTCGAAAATGGATCCACTTAGTTGGGCTTTGAAAAAGAGCTCACTTCCTTATAAATTTCACATAAGTAAACTCATGAGTTCTAAAAGGTAATTCACTTACTTATAAATTTAATATAGTTGTAAAATTTATATATTTCAAATAAATTAATAATTAAATTAAGAACACAAATAAAAATTAAAATAATTTGCTTAAACACGCAAAAAAATACAAAAAAAATGTATATCTGAAATTTGTTCCATCTTAAATTTAAAAAAATTAAATAAATTTTGAAATTTTATTTAAGCCGGTGAATAATTTATTTTTAGAAAGATTTCTAAAAAAATTCTAATTTTAAATTTAAATTAGTCATAGATAATTTTTAACTGATTAATATAATTAACACTAATAGTATTTTATAACTTTACAAAATGAGTCCAGAATTGAAAAAATAAAAATATATATTAAAACTAACAAAGAGTTTAAAACAAAAAGGAGATCTGGTCAATTAGGTTAGTTTATGATTTAATATATATTCTAGAGCAAATTTTATTTTTTAAGATTAGATCAAATCGAATCAAAATTTAGTAAAAAAAATAACTCTAACTATTTTATGGAATTATGCAATTTTATTACAATATTTGTAATGTATTTAAAAATTATAAATGTATTGAGGTGTGGTTTAGCACGTTGGGACCAAAGAAGACTTGGGGGAATTAGTGGATTTGAAAGATTTTATGGCACAAATGCTTTTGGTCATAACTTTTGACTCGCAAAGAGTCACAGGCTCATAATACCTTTTCAGATGGGAATTTCCCATAGTCTTCTTAGGTCCCAACATGCTAAACCACATGTTAATGCATTTTACAAATAACAGATTATTTTTGAAAATACGAGTAATTAGACCAGGGCTAGCTCTATTAACTACCCACTAAGCCAAATGCTTTAAACCCTATAATTTGATAGGACCCATATTTTTTTTTTATTTGTATAGCATATATAGGACTTTTTTTCTATGCTATTTTTAAGTTTAAAATTTAGATAAATACTAATTTTTTGAAGTTACAAAAAATTACTATTTTAAGCAGTGTTTTTATAAGACAGCATTTCTAACAACGTTTTTAAAAGACAATATTTCAAACAACTTTTTTAAAAGATAATGTTTCTAGTTTATCATGTGATAAAAAAAATTTAATCAATTTAATCTCTTACGTAAACTTATCTAAATATGATTTATCACGTGATAAAAAAATTAATCAATTTAATATCATGTGTAAACTTATATAAATATAATGATAAGATTAAATTTAAGAGTTAATTTTGAATGTAAAATTTTTAAGAGTTTGAGATATACTGGATCACTTAATAAAAAAATTAATTAAAGTAAGATAGTTATCACTTGATAAAAAAAATAAATCAATTAAATTTAATATAAAGAAACAGACTTTGAGTTTGAATGTATCACATCACTGCAAAATAGCATTTTTTTAATTGAAAAACATTCTTTGAAATGGTTTTTTTTAAATTTTTTATCTTCAAAATAATAACTTTTTATGCTCCACTTTTTATTTTTGCTAGACTATGGGCCTGTTTGGCCACACCAAATTTCATTAAAACTCATCAATTTTAACTAATTTTTGTACTTTCTTCCAATCAAAATTTTTCACTTATCACATTTATGTCACATCTTTTCATTTTTATTGTATTTTTTCCTTCACTTTTGATCTACCAAACAATCCATATATATATATATATTTTTATTTCTACCACACTTCTTATCTACAATAATCATCTTAAATTTCTTATAATAAAATTATGTACTAATAAATAAAAATAATAAGCAAATAAATATTTAAAATTTGAAGTAACACAAACAACAAAGAAAATAACTAATTAAGTTTCTTTAATTATAGGATTTGTGTTAAAATGCCAATAATCAACAAAAAGTAAACAATCAGCAAAATAAAAAACTTAACTTTCAAGCGAAAGTGTGAAACTATTGTCGAATTTTTTAATTTTCTAAACTTTTTGACTTTTTCGGCATTGCCCGGTTATTTTCCAGCATTGTCCGGTGATTTTCCCGCGACTTCGTGGCGGATTTTTCTTCTCTGGCGCCGTTAAGATCTTTCCGGCCAGATTGGACGCTGTTTTGGAGTCCTTTGGCGCTGCCATTGCCTCCATGGCAGGTTTGGGACGCGAGGGAGACCATCCCTTGAATTTTCCGGCGAAATTCCAGAAGTTCCCGGTGGTTTTAATGGCCAATAGCCGGCTGTTCGTTTTTCCGGTGCTATTCCCTGGCTGCTCTTTGCTTGGTTCCCACGATTTGAATAGCCTCTCACACACGCTGGCAGGTCTGCAATTCCAGATTCAAGCTTTGACAGCCACTGTTAATGGCCTTCAAGGTCGGAAAACTCAAGTTTCCGGTTCGCCGGATTTTGCATTTGATGTTTCAACTGCTGGTGAGGTGTTTTCTGGTCAAATACAAGCTGCCATGAATGTTTAAACAGATCCTTCTTCATCTACCATAGCTGCCATAGCCGAATCTTCCTTACACCTCCTAAAAAACCCAACTCAAACCCACTTTTTCCAACCGGCCGCCGAAAAATTAGCTCCTGTCGCCGGTCATTTTGCGGCAAGCTAAGGTGCTCCGGCTGTCAGCGCCGCCAGCGCTGCCACTATGGGAGCCGGCACTTCTTTAACCCCAACCGCCACTAATTTTTCCCCAAGCCCTAATCATGCCCTAGATGCAACTTTTTCACTTTCTACCTAATTTACCCTCAATCCTCAAATCCCTGCCTCTAACTCATTTTCAAATCCTAATTCCCAAGTCCCTTTTTCCTCTAATTCCTAATTGCAAACCCTAAACCCCCAAATTGGCTAATTTCACCTAATTGAATCCCCTAATTCTAATGTAATCCCTAATTGGTCAAAATCGCCAAGTCAAGACAACCCCAATGTGAAAAATCCCTAATTCATTACAAAACCTCATTTTGAAAAATCCCCAATTGAGTCTATAGGCCCTAATTTGGGCAAATCCCAATATTCCACATTACCTTATGAAATCCCTAATCTCCCAAACTTTGAAAACCCCAAATTACCCTCCATAATTCTTGAATTCAACATGGAAAACCCTACCCTTACCCAATTCCCAACACTTTCCAAAAATAACTTTAAAATAAAAAATAACACTCTCCTTCCTAAGGATAGAAAATTTTCACATATTTCCACTCTTCCATTTAAAAATGAAAATTTTTGATTATCCCTAAACCCAAACCTTCCCTCTCGTCAATCTCTCTAACACCCTCACCCTACTCCTGAAAAGGATATCCCTAGACCTTTTAAATCCTTCGTTGATGCTTTGGGCATGGATAAAACCCAATCTCCACAAATTCTCATTAAGCCCCTTGGTTCCTATCATGGCATGCTAGCTGTCTTATTCACTAAAAAAGAGATTACTATCATGGCTAGTGGGGAAGTTCTCTTTTGGACGGCTGACCATGGACTTGATTAGGAAAATTTTCTCATCCTTTTGGCTGAAAGGTGAGTGCCAAGTTTCTTTACTTGACAAAAGGAACATATTGTTCAAACTGAGGCTTGAAGAGGATTATACTCGTTTATGGACTCGACAATCTTGGTTTGTTCATGGGCACACTATGTGTATTTTCAAGTGGAGTCCCCAATTTAGATGCAATGAAGAACCTCCAATTGTCCTTCTTTGGATAACTTTGCCCTATCTTCCAATATATTTAGTCCATTGTAAGTCTATCCTTTTATCTATAGCATCAACAATTGGCAAAGCTCTCAGAGTTGATCATGTTATTGCCACTCTTAATAGACCCACAGTTGCTCGTGTGTTAGTAGAATGTGATGTCTCTCAACCCCCCTTTGTTAAAAAAGTCTGGGTTGGTGATGAGGAGACGGGCTTTGTCCAAGATATCATCATTGAGAAAGTGCCAGATTATTGCATGTCATGTAAACATCTAGGCCACAAATAGGAGAATTGTTTTGTTGTTGATCTTACACTTCGTCCTAAAGATAAGGTTGGAAATAAGAATGAGAAAAGGAAATATTCTATGGGAGATGTGTATGCTCTTAAAGGGAAGCTTATTTATGTAGCTAAGCCTCAACAGAGGTCTATTCCTATTTTTGAGGACTTAGTTTTTCCAGTCATTGAGGTGCCTGACCGCGTGTAAATAGTGCGTCTAAACTAACCCCCAAGTGCAAGGGTGTGTGGTGCAATTTTAACTCGGTGAGACCGAGGTCGAATCCACAGTAAACCTACATTTAGTTTCTAGGTTGCAATAGAAATTATCAATTTTTAAGTTTAATGAAATTCTAGGGTTTGATGAACACTAAATTTCTAAGGTTTTCAGAAAATGAAATAAAAATAGATAACAAGCTAACAACTATTTAATGAAATTCAGAGAATAATTTTTTTTAACAAGAATAATGATTAATAATAAGAAATTCAATAAAAGCATAAATTGTGCAAAATAAACAAGTTTGAAATTTCAAGCAACTAATTAATCAACTAATAAATTAATTCAACTACCAACAACACTATCAAAGACGATTCTTGATTCATCTTTTAATTTCAGGTGGGTTAATCACTTCGTAAAGGGATATAAACACAACTACAATTTAAAGTTCACGTAAGAGGAGCAAATAGATTGGAAAGATATCTTCGTTAAAAGTTCATTATTTCCCAAAAACTTAGTTTTATATTCTCATTTAGGATTATAAATCGGAAAACTATTCTGTGATATTACTTGGGTTTAAATCTAATTTTGTTTTGTTCAAAATCCAATTTTGTTTTGTTTAAAAATATTAATACTAAGTTTAATTAAAAACCTTTACCAGTGATTACAGATAATATAGTCAAAGATTTTCGTTTTTGAAAGTTTTAAAAAAAAAGAAATCAAATTTGAAAACTGTAGATCCATATGCATGAGTTTTCGCAAATCATTCGAAGGATCTACGCACATCTCATTGTTCGTACTAACCCACCTTTCCTTGATTCGTTGAATCAAGAAAGAAAGATTTACGCTAGCATGATTTTATGATGAATAATAACAAACAAATCACACAAAAATCACTAAACTCAAGAATGAATCAAAAAGATGATATTATTAAATCAAAAAGCGAAAACAACGTACTTTGAAATCGAATCTGATGCGTAACGATGAATAACAAAAGCTGTAACAAATCCTACGAAGCTCCACTGGACTTTAAAAACATTCTTCACACATTGAAAACACTCCAAAAACTCTTTAAAATTCTTAAGGAATATAGGGTAGAAAGTTGCCAATACGACTACAAGGGATGGTATTTATAATCATAATGAAAACCCTAAAAATAGTTGACAAAACGCGCGTAGCAGCCTTACTGTGGCTCAGACCACTCGATGGGGTGTCGGGACCACAAAACCCTTTTCTTCTGGGTTCTGCTTCCTTCTTCCAGCTTAGCCTTTGACTTGGTCCAGACCACCCGAGGGGGTGTTCGGACCACAGTGTCCTCTCCATCCTTTGAACCACTTTCATCGCTGCTAATTATGATTATTTCGCCCTTTTTCCTACAATTTAGAAAATAATCGATAAGTAATAAAATAATAACAAAACTCTTAAATTAATTACTTAAATGCATGAATAAGGTAAAAATATAGAGTTTGTAATTACACTTTTCAAGTGTAATCACACCTACCAACTTGAGCATTGCTAGTCCCTAGCAATGCCTTTATTGAAATGAAATGAAACTACTATTCTATTTCTCTTTACGTTGGAAATATGGTACACTTAGCTACGTACAACAAGCCTTTCAAACCTCTAGGTTCCTCCTAGTGGACGAGTGAAGTCTTGTGAGAGTTTGCAGTAAATCTACCCACAAAATTCCTAAACTAATCCAATAGATGGTAATTATCATTTCAATAACTCCTTATTTAAGTTCAATATGAAATAAGTAACAAAATTTTAAAACATCATATAAATTTTTCCAATGTGTATTTAACTTACCTACTTTTCAACCATCTCATTTCAAATATGCCAATTCATATCATCAAATCAAAATAGTCATCAAACATACTCAAAAGACTGCAGTCTTGACTTCAACTCTCACCAGGTTGGTCACTCAAATAGAATAAAGTCACTTGAGAAAGGTTACTCTCGTGGTTCATCCAAGATTACAATATCAAATAAATGCAATGAACCCAATCAAGACGTGACTGAAAGAATTAAAGCACAGAGTGTTTCATAGCTTCATGAATGGAATGTATCAATGCTTAAATAAGACAACTACCATAGATCACATAAAATAAATTAGTGCTCTTCTAAGTGTCTTTCACCTAAAGTCCATTAGGTCTTTACTAGGTTGTAACTTGGACAAAAGGGGTATTGGTTAGACAAACAAGGGATAGGGAAAATCAAAGTGCATGTCCAAGGATAATGCAATGCAATATCCCCCCCCAACTTTTCCTTTTTTAGTTTCTTGAAAGCCTAACATTGAAGCTCAATCAATTTTTTTTTTTAAATGGGACCAATAATAACAAACTTATGAGGTAATAGATCCCGTTTTTTCTTTTTCTTTTTTTTTTTATATATCAACTACCACAATTTCCAATCACAACTCCCATTTTCATTACCCTTGTTAAAAAAATTACACTAATATCTCAAAATATGCTAGGGTTGGTTTACCTATACATCTAAGGTTAAAAGGGTTATAATTGTGGCTAAATAAGAAAATTTTCATTTATTATTTTATTTCTTTAAAGACTTCAAAGTGGCTCCAAGGGCTATGTAGCTAAAGAAAAGTTTCAGGCTTTCAAATATCAAAAAGAGGGCCTAATATCACTCTCTAGGTTAATAACACTTTGTCAGAAACACTAATCTACACAAGTAAATCAACGAATAGCGTCTTATGCATTTAATACCAAAGCAAGTTAATGTAATGAAGCTATCCAAAGAAAGTGAGATGAAAGAAATTATAAAGAGCATTGTAAAACTCTAAAGAATGAAAAGTTAGGCTCAAAAACTCACACAATGTAGGGTTTTAAGTCTCCACCTATGTCTTGGTATACTTGAATGACTAAATCTCATGAATTCCAATCCTTGACACACTTTCAATTCAATGGTTTTAAGTGACAAGTTTACAACACATTAGAAAATTTTATACTCAATTTTAAATTAAGTTCCCCATTCAAAATTGAAGGCAAGCCATTTGTTATTTACATGAATAATACCATCATTAGATTAAGTACTAAAACATTCACTAGTCACTAATATATTATGGGCAACATAAACACATAACCACCCCCCAACTAAAGATGCACATTGTCCTCAATGTGTGTGGGCAATGCCAAACAAAGGGAAAGATGCAAGGTAAAAATACAGTGTGCATATGTCATGGTTCCCTCTAGCTAAATGCTCAAGTGACTAATGATGCCAATGAAATAAATAAAAAAACAAAATTAGAAAATAGCAGAAAAGAAATAAAAAAGAAGAGATAAAGCATTACCACAGGTTGGCTTCAAATTGATCTAGTGCATTATGAAAATCATGAATAAATTGCGCTGAAAGCTCCAAATCATCAAACTGGGCTGACTCACTGGAAATTTCATCGCTCTCAATAGACTCAGTGTCAGTGTCATAGCTCTCAATGGACTCATTCTCAGTATCAATACTATCAATGTCAGGCACATCCTCTAGTGGTGGCGTATCATTATAATTAGAAGGTAGACTCTCCTCAGATCCTACTTTGGTTTCAGTGTCAGTTTCGTGAGTAGGTGCATCAGACCACTCATCATATATGTCTAGTTCAACCCATTTCATTTGAAAATGAAGTTCGAGGTCAATATCATCCCAGCCTTGCCCCTAAAGGAATTGGTAATGTGTGATATGAGCAAAGAGAAGGAAAATAAGTGGCAAAGGTAGTGAATTACTCTCTATGAAACACTCATTAGGCCATGTATCTAAATCAACCTCTGAGCTCTCTAAGTCACTCTCATCACTGAATAAATAAATTGTAGGTTCTCACTTACGTTTCCTACCAATTAAAGCATTAAGGTTTTCCTTCTGATTAAGTTTATCCTCATTAAAATCAGACATGAAGTACTTATTCTTAACAAAGAATATATAAAAAGAGTTTAATGACATAAATAAACAAGTAGTGCCAACATAAAGCAATATCAACACTCAAATTAAGTAAAGAAAGAGAAAAGATATAAAGATATAAAATAAGTAAAGATCAAAATAATTTTAGCAAAAGATAAGTAACCCATGTCAAAGTAATCAAAAATCATTACATCAGTACAAACCAATAAAATGAACTACAGAGTTTTAGGATTATTAAATAAAGCATTAATTTCAAAACCTAAACTATCAAAACAAAAACAACTGTCAAAATAAACAAAATGTCCAGTCACTGTGATGGTGGAACTGGATGTGACTCTCACATGTAATCCAGGATACTCTGGAGAAGATGACCCTGAGCCTGTTGTGTCTGATGAATGCGTAGTAAAAGCTAATGGTTATCCTCTTGATTCTGCTCCAAATGACTGATCCTGTCAGCCAATGCACCAATCTAGGTGGCTAACTCCGCATTAGTCACCTCTTGCTCCTTTGGCTCTTCTTGGGCATGTGATGGACCGCTTTCCTCCATAACATTTTCTTCAGTCTTTCTCTTCTCCTTCTTTGCCATAAGACCTCGGGAGTTGGGGTAGGAAGTGATGTTAAATGGCTGCAATCCTGAGGCTAAGGGCATGCCATCAGTAATCTGTGCCCCCTTCCTTCTAAATATCTTTGTGAGGGCCCCTCCAAATGGTAAAGCCACTAGAGCTCCTGGGTGCTCATAAGTGTAAGCCACTTGGTGCCAAATGTATGAAGTTAAGTCAATAGTCATCTTAGTCCCAATGGTATAAATCAACCAAACTCTAAGTGAACTACAATCTGAGTTCCTATTCTGAGGCAGCAGATTAGTGCATGAAAACATGTGAAGTGCCCAGTACTTGTCCTTAAGTGCAGAAACTGGCTTCTTATACTCCCCTGTCCACTCCAGATCCTCAAACAAAATCTTAGATGCTATAACAGGTAATGGTGGGGTACCGTCAGCAATGTAGGTAAACTCTAGATTTGGGACTTGAGGTAACAGAAATACTTGTGCAAAGTCGTCTAGTGAGTGTTATTTCAGCCCCTTGGACCCAGCTGGTAATTCTTTCCCTACCTCTTCTCCTTATAATTAAACCCTCTTTGATATTAGCAAAGAATTCCCTTACCACATTAATCACACAATAGGCGTGGAACTTGGCAATATTAAGCCATTGACACCCTTCAAAATTTTGTTCTGACATAAATTCCTCAAGCCTAAAGTGGTCAATCTGCCAGAATCGCTTAATCACTATAGGTTTATGTCCCTAGATATCATCGTTTTGGTTTTCAACCTCCTCCCTCCAAAATTGGCTTCTATCGAAAGAAGTCGACCCTAGATGCCGATAAGCATTACGCTTAACATGTGGGGCCATGACAACTACAAAGACACCAAGAGAATTTCTTGAATTAATTATAAAACACAATCCCCTATGTCCACACAAGTTCAGTGGCCTATTTTATTGACAACAAATTAAAACATTAAGCTAAAGAGAATGGGCATTGGGTGTCCAGGAGGCAATGTGACAACCACCAAAAAGGGGTCCATTACAAAAATTTTGTAGCATATTTTATAAAGAAGCAATGGAAGTCAGGTGTTTGAGAAACTGACAAAATAATGTGAAGTCCAGAGGAACCACGGACCCACTTAGTAAAAAGGATTGCCCTACATTGGAGAGAAACTAAAAGATGCAATGAAATTGATTTGAAGGGAGCAATCTCCACCAAAATGTTCTTTGAAATCCACTATAGGATTCAAACTAAAGGGAAATTGGAACCCTTATTGAGTATGAGCTCGGGTTCAAAGGAATTTGAAACTATGGTGACTTAGGGTTTAAAGTAGGGAAGAAACTCACTTTGGACCAATTACTTGAAGAAATTGGAGCAAAAATTTGACAGATAATCCACGGGAAAGCTGGGGCATGAAGGAATCACAAAGATTTTGAGGTGGAATGGGAGGAGAAGAAGATGGGTGTGAAAATTTTGAGGTTAAAATGGCCGACGGGCTTGTTTAAAATGTCACCGGGTCCGGACCACCCGCGGGGTGTCCAGACCACATAAAGTTGACTGCTAATTTTTTTCAAGGTTGGTATATTGTGCTTCGGACCATTTGGTCGGAGTGTTTGGATGACAGAATGGATTTTTGAATTTTTTAAAAAAAAAAAAAAACAAAGATGACTCAAACTCACAAATTAAAACTAAAACCAAAGTAAAAATTAAAGTCTACACTAAACCTAAATATAATATAATTACAACAATTGCTAATCATGGATCACTTATATGGTGGAGGATCTAAAAGATCCCACAATTTGACCAAACCGATGAAATTTTCTAAATAAGGTTTAAGTCTTTGCCCATTGACTTTAAACCGGTTCCTATTTTCGGATTTTCTATTTCAACAGCCTCGTGTTTAGATACATGTTTCACAATAAATGGGCCAGACCACTTGGATTGCAATTTGGCAGGAAATAGATGAAATCACGATCGATAAAGAAGTACTTTCTGACCTTTGTGAAATGAATGTCTCGTAATATGTTGGTCGTGTACTTTCTTCATATTTTCTTTTAAAATTTGAGCATTCTTATAAGCGTCATTTCTCAATTCCTCCATTCCTACAATCTGAAGTTTATGGTGAAGCCCAGCCTCATCAAGATTAGCATTAAATTGTTTAATGGCCCAGTATGCCTTATGTTCCAATTCGATAGGTAGATAGCATGGCTTCCCATAGCCTAATCTGTATGGTGACATCCCTAAGGTCATTTTATAAACTATACGGTATGCCCATAGAGAGTCAATCAGTCTTAGTGACCAATCCTTGCGATTAGGGTTAACTATTTTCTCAAAAATTTGTTTATCTCCCTATTAGCAAGTTCTACTTAGCCATTTGTCTATGGGTTGTACGATGTACCAACTTTATGAACTACATTATATTTGAGCAATAGTGTTCCCATAGGACGATTACAGAAGTGTTTACCTCCATACTAATAATTGCCCGAGGTACTCCAAAATGCAATAAAATATTCTCGTGGAGGAATTTAAGCATGACTTTATGATCATTAATTCTAGCGGCAATTGCTTCAACCCATTTAGATACATAATCAAACCCTACTAAAATATACTCATACCCACGTGAAATTGGGAAAGGACCCATGAAATCCTAACAATCAAACACTTCTAAAACAAGGATAGGGGATAAGGGCATTATGTTTTTACGTGTTAGACTCCTTAAGCGTTGGCATCTATCACATGTGGTGCAAAAATGATGAACATCTTTAAACAATGAGGGCCAATAAAATCCGCATTGTTGGATTTTCGTTGCTATTTTGTTCGTGGAAAAATGACCACCACAAGCTTGGGTATGGCAAAATTCAAGTATGCTAGGTACTTCCCACTCAGGGATACAAAGTTGAATCACTTGATCGGGGCAATATTTGAGCAAGTAGGGATCATCCCAAAAGAAATCTCTAACATTTCGTAAGAATTTCTTTTTATCTTTATAGCTCCATTCATTCGGGATTTTTCCTGTCACTAAGTAATTAGTAATATTAGCATACCACAGAGGATTGGAGGCTATTATTGCATCTATGTTAAATAATTGTTCATCTAGGAAGCTATCATTTATTTGAGTTTCATCGTTTGGGTAAGCTTCTACCGACAAACGTGACAAGTGATCTGTTATTACATTTTTAACACCTTCCTTGTCTCTTATTTTAAGATTAAACTCTTGCAAAAATAAAATCCATCGAATTAACTGTGGTTTGGCCTCTTGCTTGGTCAACAGGTATTTAAGGGCTAAATGGTTAGTGACCACTATAACTATTGAACCAATGAGATAAGAACAAAATTTCTGAAGTGCAAAGACAACTGCTAATTACTCTTTTTCAGTTGTCTTGTAATTTTTCTGCACATCATTCAGAGTTTTACTTGCGTAATAAATAACATGCACCTTTTTGTCTTTCCTCTGTCCTAGTACAGCTCCAATGGCATGGTCACTTGCATCACAGATAAGTTCAAAAAAAAGTGACCAATCAGGAGGTTGAAGTATAGGAGCTGTAGTTAGATAACCCTTGAGCTTATCAAAAGCTTTTTGACACTAGGGAGTCTATTCAAATGGTGTATCTTACATCAATAATTGAACAAAAGCTTTGAAATTTTATTAAATGATTGAATGAACCTTCTATAAAACCCAGCGTGCCTTAGAAATGATCGAATGCCCTTTACAGATTAAGGAGTGGGAAGTTTTTGAATCAATTCTACCTTAGCTTAATCTACTTGGATGCCTTCTTTAGAGACTTTATGCCCTAACACAATTCCTTAAGTGACCATAAAATGGCACTTTTCCTAATTTAACACTAAATTCTTTTCCTCACATCGTGTCAAAACTAGATCAAGGTTTTTTAGGCACTGTTCAAATGAATCACCATAAACTGAGAAATCGTCTATGAATACCTTGCCAATTTCTTCTACCATTCACTAAAAATACTAATCATGCAGCGCTGAAAGGTAGCAGGAGCATTGCACAGGCTAAAGGGCATCCTTTTGTATGCAAAGGTACCAAAATGACAAGTAAAAGTAGTTTTAGCTTGATCTTCTAGGCAACCTCTATTTGATTATAGCTAGAATAGCCATCTAAAAAACAATAATATGTGTGTCTAGCTATTCTTTCTAGAACTTGATCTAAGAATGGAAGAGGAAAGTGATCTTTCCGCGTAACAGCATTGAGTTTTCTATAGTCAATGCACACTTGCCAACCAATTTGATTCGACTTGGAACCAACTCATGATTCTTATTTCGAACCATTGTAACTCTTGATTTCTTAGGAACTACTTATGTAGGACTCACCCGTTTAGAATCAGAGATTAGACAAATTATTCCTACATCTAGTAGTTTCAAAACTTTAGCTCTCACTACTTCTTTCTAGATTATGGATCTGTTCAAGTTGGTCGACCAATCCCTCCTTTGTTTCCCCTGCCTCTGGACACCTTAGAATAGATTTGATTGATATGTTTTTGAAATTTCATAATATGCTGATAGAGATCCCAAACAACCAACTAAAATCAAATAATAATAGAATGTGAGATATATGAAATGAGGAAACCCACGAAGGGAAACCTCAAATAAAACTTTCACTAAAATCAAACATTGATTATAAACTCAAACTCTCGATAGATCGACTCCTCGACTCTATACTCTTGTTGACATTTGCTCGACTTCTCGATTCACTAACTCCTTTAGTAAAAGCCCTTCGACTCCTCGTAGGCACACCACCGAATCCTTGGCAACCTCAAGTGTTGAATCCTTAGGTCTTCCAAGATTTGAACTCCATCGAATCATATAGACGCAAGAATGTTTGGCTAAGTATTTGAGAGAATGTTCAGACTTTTCTGGCTCACAAACTATTGTATATTCTCTCTCCCTATCTCCCTGAAGATGCCCAGAAGATATATATAGGCAAACTGAGGCGGCTAGGGCTCGAACCAATCAAAATAGGCTGGAAAAGCATACCTCACAGGAAGGGCGCACCCGTGGGCTTCCCGCAGCCATCCCGCGAGTCAGAGCGGGCTTTCCACGTGGTTTAATCTTCAATTTCAGCTCTCAGGATTTTCCAGTGCCAAACTACGGCCTTCTTGCGGACATCCTACATAAATCAATTCCAAACCTTGTTTGGCTTCTTCAAGACTTCCAATAGTATGCAAACACAGCTTTCTTGAGGTCTTCACACTTCTACTTGACTCAAGACTGTTGTGTCTTAGCCTACACTAAGTCTAGACATTACAAACCATTATCTTTGACCATGGATTTGCCAATATACCATTTTAGCCTTAACAATCTCCCCCTTTGGCAATTCTATGTCAAAACTCAAAAACATACTATTATAAAAAAGCTAATATTACAAGAAAGCTCATCCTAGATTAAGGCCTCAGTAAACATTTTGCAATGATCAATATGCTTTGATTATTAAACCTATTTGTTGCACACTTAAACAAAATGATCAACGCATCATGTGGAATAAATTAATAATTAAAAATTAACAAAAAAATGAACAATGAGTAAAATATTCTTCCCTTTAATTAATCGACACATATTAAGCAATGAATAAAATATTCTCCCCCTTAATTAATCGACACTTATTAACTATCAAAAAGTTAATTATTCTCCCCCTTAATAAACAAAATTCTTTTCATGCATTCTCCCCCTTAACTATATCTCCTCCTTTTTGACATGAATTGACAAAAAAAGAAAAATAAGGCATAACGTGTATTCTTGATCGATTCATTCCAAGTTCTATTTTCCCAAACACAAAATGAAACACAGTTTCAAAATTTTGACCATACATAAATAGTGACAAATAAGAATTCGAAGAATCACCATACTATTTATGTCATGAGTTGTTCACACATGTCATACCCATAGTCAAATGCCTGTGCGGTGTATGAAATAAAGTTTAAGTGCAACATGATTAATACTTGTCACATACTCGCATGAATTTTAAAATTGCTCCTTTTGGACATTGAATTGAATTGAGTAAGATATGCAGTGTTAGCTCTTCGACTAGTTTCTCCTCAATTCATTGGTTTTAACTAAACACCAATTTTTCAATTTTCATCTGCCAATATATTTTATTTATTTTTTATTTTTACTTGGCAGCTTTCACACACTTATGGGTAGGTAGCCTTCTTCCTGTATTGTCAAACCCAGAGGGTGGTTATTTTGATAACCCACGCGTCAACAGGCTAGCTACACTTTATTCCACTGGTAGCCTTTTCTAAATGAATTTTTGATTTTTTTTATGTAAACTCAAGAGCAACCAATAGTCCAAAAAGGGGAATTTATTAAACCAATTGAGTGGTGGAAAATATTTCTCATGATGTACTAAACTTTGTGCAATTACAATTGGCACACCACTACCATGACAAGGAATAAAAAAAACATAGGATTCAGGTTTATCAAGCAATTCAAATTTATGACACCTATGTAGATCAACAATTTTAATTTTGTGATTTTGAAGTGTGTATGAAGTAATAGAACATGCAAGAATATCACAACGAATAACATTGCACCAAAATTTTTTTTTTCTTATCTTAAGAAAAATAAAAAAGTATCTAATCTACTTGATTTCATAGAACTAGGTAAGAATACAGCAATGACGCATAGCCTAGTTCATAAAAACAATTTGCTTTTACATATCAAGGCTCACCCCTTCAACACCCTTAGGGGTGTAGGTAACATAGAGATCACTCTTCCTAACCCAAATAGTTCTTATTTTTGAAAAAGCATTTTGAGTCTTGGAATTGTTGAGTTTCGGACCAATGGGTTTTGAAAAATTTTTCTTTATGTTATTCGTCACTGGCCAAGTCATGTAAGATCTAGAATCAAGATATGGCTTTTGAAACCTTAATGGATTAAACCTATTTGACACTTGAAAGTTAGATCTCAAAGAATTCCTAGTGTCAACATAAGATAGGGGAAGGCCATACAATTTGTGACAATGTGATTTTATATGACTAGGTATACCATAATGAAAACATATAGGGATAAACTTACGTTTCAAGTTAGTGGGCGTACCTTTAGGCTTCTGAAAATAGGCTCTAGACTGATTACCTTTCTTTGGTTGAGGAGCTTTAACTATACTTGGAGCAGTTGTCTTTGAGGAACTGGGGGTAGCTTTAGCTTCAAGGTTGTCCATTTGCGTCCCAATGTAGCGAAGTCCTCTTTTGTCACGTGGGCTCCTTTGCATCCCAAGTATGTCATCAAGCTGCGAAGATGCAGTATTCATCTTGAGTTGCATGGATTGCAGCTTACCCTGGGCATCCTTCAATTCTTTGTCTTTTTGATCCAATTTGTTCTTGAAGGTTGTTATCAAGTCATCTTGAGTGTTCTTAGTTGCTTCAAGACCTTTCAAATTTAGCTTGCAATTCTTTCAAGGCAACTTTCAACCTGTCTCTTTCCCTCTTTAACATCTTGTTCTTCACCGTCAACTTTTCATTTTGGTTGTGGAGCTTTTGACAGTCTTAGTATAGCTGTTCATATGCCTCTTCAACATCTACTTCCTCATCTGAATTTTCTTCAACTTCACTTTTGGAGGACTCTTCTTCCTTGCTCCTAGAAGAGGATGATTCTGCTGAATTTAAGGGGCACTAACTCTAACCATGAAAGCAGTATAATTTTTAAGAAAATCTTCCGAAGAAGAAGAGGTACTCGACTAATCATCTGAATCATCAAGGATTGCATTGAGTACCTTTTCCTTGTTCTTCTTATTTCCACAGTCTTGAGCAATGTGACCATAACCCTGGCACTCGTAACACTTCACGCTCTTAGACTTGTTCTCCTTTTTCTTCTTCTCTGAAGATTTCTCTCCTTTGACTTTCTCAATCTTCTTCGTCTTTCCTTGCTTGCTATCTTTCTTTTTGAAGAATTTTCTAATTTTCTTGGTATAGATAGCAAATTTTTCAGGAGAGGGGATTGACTCATCATTACTAGAGGAGGACTCGTCTTCCTTCATCGTTTTTAGGGCAACTCCTCTAGACTTTGATTTGATCATGTTAGCTTCATAAGTCTATAGGGAGCCAACTAAATCTTCTACCCTCATTGAATCAACATCCCTAGCCTCTTCAATAGCTGTAACTTTTGCTTGGAATGACAAATGAAGGGATTGGAGAATATTACTTACAATATTTCAATTTGGAATTGGTTCTCCAAGGTTGAAACTGGTGTTGACAATGTCACTGAGCTTTGCATAAAAGTTATCAAACAGTTCATCTTCAGACATCTTCAAGTTTTCAAACTTAGAGGTTATTTTCTGTAGCTTGGACTTCTTAATAGTGGAATTGCCTTCATGAGTTAACTTAAGAATCTTCCAAGCTTCCTTGGCAATCTCACAACTTGAAATTCTTCTAAACTCATCTGCAGAGACGGCACAGAAAATAAAACTTAGAGCTTTGTAATTCCATTCTGCCTTTTCTTGCTCAGCCCTGGTCCACAAATCCATTGGCTTCTCGACTGTTACATTATTGGTAGAATGAGTTGGTTTTACCCAACCTTTTTCAATGGCCAGCCAAACATTGACATTCAATGAGATTAGATGAGCTCTCATTTAAACCTTCCAATATTCGTAGTTTGTGCCATCGAACCACGGGGGTCTCGTGCTCGAACTGCCTTCTCTAGGAGGATTCATCGGCAAATAGCAAGATCATGTTTTGTTCTAAAAAATGAACCTACTCTGATACCAATTGAAATTTCATAATATGCTGATGGAGATCCCAAACAACCAACTAAAATCAAACAATAATAGAAGGCGAGATATATGAAACGAGGAAACCCACGAAGGAAAACCTCAAACAAAACTTTCACTAAAATCAAACGTTGGTTACAAACTCAAACTCTTGATAGATCGACTCCTCGACTCTATACACTTGTTGACATTTGCTCGACTCCTTGATTCACCAACTCCTTTAGTGAAAGCCCTTCGACTCCTCGAAGGCACACCACCAAATCCTCGACAACCTCAAGTGCTGAATCCTCAGCTCTTCCAAGATTCAAACTCTATCGAATCACATAGACGCAAGAATGTTTGGCTAAGTATTTGAAAGAATGTTCATACTTTTCTGGCTCACAAACTGTTGTATATTCTCTCTCCCTGTCTCCCTGAAGATGCCCAGAAGATATATATAGGCAAATTGAGGTGGCTAGGGCTCGAACCAATCAAAACAGGCTAGAAAAGCATACCTCGCGGGAAAGGCGCACCCGCGGGCTTCTCACGGGCTTTCCGCGGCCTTCCCACGGCCATCCCATGAGTCAGAGCGGGCTTCCCGCGAGTTAGAGCGGGCTTCCCGCACGACTTAATCTTCAATTTCAGCTCTCGGGATTTTCCAGCACCAAACTGCGGCCTTCCTGCGGACATCTTACGTAAATCAATTCTGAACCTTGTTTGGCTTGTTCAGGACTTCCAGTAGTATGCAAACATAGCTTTCCTGAGGCCTTCACACTTCTACTTGACTCAAGACTGTTGTGTCTTAGCCTACACTAAGTCTAGACATTACAAACCACTATCTTTGACTATGGATTTGCCAATATACAATTTTAGCCTTAACAGTATTGAAAGTGAAGGGATTGATTTCACTCGTGCATTAAGAGTTTTGGATGAAGCCTTTTCTTAAAGAATATTGTACCTTGATGAGCTAGTTTGGCATCCTCTTCTAATTATATATGATGTATGCAAAGAAAGGGACTTATACCCGTTAAGTCTACCATTGACCATCCCAAAGCTTTCTTATGATTTTTCAAAAGACTCACTAGCATATGCTCTGGATAGGTGGTCAATTTTGAAGAAATAACTACAGGGTATGTTTCTGACTCACCTAGAAAGGCGTATTTCAAATTATGAGGTAAAGGTTTCCTATCAGGGTTAGGAGTTTTTACTTCTGATGACTTTACTTTATTCAAAAGTGGTCCTAGATTTTCAAAGGCTGGTACCCATTTTCCTACAGACATGATTAGGCATATCTCCAATCAATCAACAATTGCTCCTAATTAATGGTTTGACATCATGGGATTCAATTTTTTCTCGCTAAAACAAATTACTTTTATTAAAGGATCCTCAACAAATTCACGATCAACGTAATCTTGGACTATAGTTTCAACTAAGTCTACTTCTTGCACATCAGGCACCTCTTTTGGTTGCTTGGTAACATGAAAGATATTTGTTTCAAATTCAATATTACCAAAGGACATTTTTATAGACCCATTCTTGCAATTGATTAAATCATTTGATGTTGCTAAGAATGGTCATCCAAGAATTACTAGTGTTTGATTAGGTGCAGATAAACTGGTAAGTGGTTGAGTATCTAGAATTATAAAGTCCACTGGAAAAAAAAAGTTTTCCACTTGTACCAGTACATCTTCAACTATACCACGTGGGACTTTAATTGATCGATCTGCAAGCTGCAATGTCACACGGGTAGGTTTTATTTCATATAAGCCCAATTGTTCATACACTCAGTAAGGAAGCAAAGTCATACTTGCTCCTAAATCAAGTAGTGCTCGATTAATATGGTACTTCCATATATAGCAAGATATTGTGGGACAACTAGGGTCCCTATATTTCGAGGGTGTACGACATTATACTATGGCACTTGCTTGCTTAGTGAGAAATGCTTTCTCCTTTATATTCAATCATCTTTTTACAGTGCATAATTCCTTAAGGAACTTAGCATATGAAAGGATTTGCTTAATTACATCAAGAAGAGGTATATTGATTTTCACTTATTTTCTAGCAATTTAGCTGCTTGGGCTTCTTTCTTAGCTTTTAAAAATCTTTGGGGAAAGGATGTTTTAGAAACATATTCCCTAGGCACTATTATTGGTTCCTCATCCTTTTCTTTTTCTTTCCTCTCTTCCTCTTCTTCTTCTTCTTCCTTTGTATTCTCTTTTATAGACTCTTCAATCACAACTGGCTATTTACCTGCCTTCTTATCTTCAATCACAATTGGCTGTTTGCCCGTCTTCTTACTGTCATCCAATATCTGCTTAGGTTTCAACTCTTCTCTAGCTTCATCCTCCTTAGGATGGATGGTTTTATATATAATTTTACCACTCTTAAGCATTGTGATATTTTGTACCTATTCCACATTCCCAGGCATAATAGAAGACCCTTCAACTGGTTTAGCTTATGCCATTGGGTTTGGACAAGGTTCAGTACGAAATTGACCCTTTGGTTGTGAAGTCAATGTTTGAGTTAAAAGGGTCAACTGACTCTTAATATCATCCAAATTTCTATTATTTTGGTCCCAAAGTGAAGATTGAGTATTCATAAACTGTAGAAGTGTTTCTTCTGAGGTCTTTTATTTGGGGGGATGTATGAAGCTTGTGATGGTCCCACATTCTGAGACAATCCTGAATTAGGGATTGGAACTTGAGGAACTAGAGAATGAGAAGCATGATAAGGTTATGGTATTTGAGCTCCCTTATTTCTCCAACTGAAATTAGGATGGTTCTTCACAGCTAGATTATATGTCTCAGAATAAGGATTTTTCCCTAAATTTTGTCCACGATATGATGGGCGATATTGGTTTACACCATGGATTGGGAGTTCACTAGATGAATGACCTTGCACAACCTCTCTACAAATTGGGATACTAGGACAATCATTTGTTTTATGAGTTTGGCTATCACACACTATGCAATAGACATTTGCAACAGGTTCCTTTATGGCCTGTGTGTCCCTTTTAATTTCTAGTGTCTCAATTTCTCTTGTGAGTGTTGCTAGTTTTGCTTTGAGGTCATCAATTTCACTCAATGGATGCATACCTCTGGTTGGGGTGACACTAGCAGTTTGGGTGTTTTGAGATCCTGTGATATCCCAAGTTTGTGCATTCTCAGCTGAGAATTCAAAGTATTCATAAGCTTCCTCAGGTGTTTTATCATAAAACTGCCCTTTACACATTGTTTCCACAAACTATTTTAATTGTGGGGTCAGTGAACTATAAAAGATACTAGCAAGACGCCAAACTTCAAATCCATGGTGTGGACAAGAATGGAAGAGAGTTTTGAATCTCTCCCAACTTTGATAAAAAGTCTCACCATGTTGTGGAGCAAATTCAGAATTTGATGCTGTGTAGCATCAGTTCTATACAGCATCACTTCTATTAGGAGGGAAAATTTATTTAAGAATTTGGCTTGCATCTGATCCTATGTGTGAATGGAATTAGATGGTAGAAATTCAAACCATCTCGCAGCCTTTTCTTTCAAAGAAAATAAGAAGAGCTTAAGAAACACTAAATCTACTCAGCATCCCTGATCCTTAAGGGTGACATAAATGTTCCTAAACACAGTTAAGTGATTGTATGGATTCTCAAAGTCTATACCATGAAATGTAGGTAACAATTGTATCATACCAGGTTTGAAATTGAAGGTTCTTTGACTTTTTGGCCAAACTATATAAGACTCAGGGGTATGTCTATCTTGTTGCAAGATATCCCTCATAGAACGTCTAGCAGCAATAGCTTGATCTTCAGCCATCTCTAAAGTTGGAGTAAGAATTCTAGGACTTTGAACTTCTACTAAAGGGTTCTTAGGTTCAAAGGAAAGATCTAAGGGTTCAGGATGTCTTATCTATAGTCTTCCCCATGAATTCGAACACTCATAAGCTAGGGGAATTACCTCTGTAAAGGTATTGTGGTCTGGACCAGAAGCCTAGTGTCCAGACCACAGAGTGTTACTCTGGGACTTAGAGAAAAAACTTTGATAAAATATATATTTTTATTTTTTTATAAATATAAAATAACAAATTAACTTAAAAATAAAAATAACCTAAAAACTAAAATTTGGCTCCCCAACAACGGTGCCAAAAACTTGACTGCATCTAAATAGTGCGTCTAAACTAACCCCAAGTATAAGGGTGTGCGGTGTAGTTTTAACTCAGTGAGACCGAGGTTGAATCCATAGGGAACCTACGTTTAGTTTCTAGGTTGCAACAGAAACTATCAATTTTTAAGTTCAATGAAATTCTAGGGTTTGATGAATGCTAAATTTCTAGGGTCTCTAGAAAATGAAATAAAAATAAATAGCACACTGACAACTATTTTGTCACGCCCCGGATCTCGTGACCCGAGGGGTGAGTGATAAACACACATAACATGCACTAATATAACCAATCCCATAATCAGAGCAACGCAACATAAGCTAGTGAGCCCAAGACATAAGATAGAATAACATAAGTTTAACCATGACTATTACCATGTCACCAACCACATACACCATTCCCAGATTACATAACATAGGCCTTATGGCCATTACAACCAAATTGAAAGAGTTCATAAATGTACAACGTTACAATTCCCAAAAGAAATTTAAAGTAGATGACCAAGAGCTTTGATAAGCTTGGTAGGGCTCATGCATAACCTCCTAGTCCTAACACATCAACCCACTTGATTGTTATTGCTTGTACCTGCATCAAAGTCTGTAGGGATGTGAGCACGAGTCCACTTGTGCCCACAAGTCTCAATTAAACATATATGATATGTATTCCACATATGCAAGCATTTTATAATGTATCTAGTTACCACTGATACTCTAGAATCAAAATCATTCATTGACATCACCATTTTAGACTATGTACCTTTATACACAACAATATTGTGAAAAGAAATTCAATTCCAACCAATACTTAATCTTTAGAATCTCATTGTTGAGTCTCAAATCATATTTCAATTCACTATTAATGTTTAATCAAAATTAATCACATATCCATATTTACAATACCTATTGACACTTAATGACATCACAATATGGCATCCAATTCCAAACAATCTCCATTATTGAATGTCCTAATATTACATCTAGTCACATTCCAACCACATTATCACAAATTCAACATTTAATCATGTATTCACATCCATATTATCACATTCCAATAATCCATCACACAACCACTAGTCACACAATTCATCTGGGGGTTGGGTGTATACACAACACCGTCTTTTATGGGTCCAGACCCAATGGAAACGGCAAACCAAACACCATCGTTTAGGATCACAATCCAAGGTCACGGGTAACCCATAAACTCACAATGTTGTGGGCTACTAACCCACTGGCATTGACACCAAACCCTGCGCAGGTTCCTGGGACTCTCAACCCGAGGGTACTCTCAAACCCTTCCTGTTTACCACACCCCACCACGGCCCCTCGTCACACAAACAATCATTCATCATATTACATCTCATCATTCACAAGTCCACATTCAACATCATATACTTTTTCCACAACATAAATCCACATTCGGTTTATTCTAGGATTCATTACATAACAACATTTATTAAGCATCATTAACATTTAACCTCTTTCAATGTTATGAACATGAGCTCCCTTTTAGCCAAATCACAATTCATTAATGCAATCACAAGTTCATACACTTTAACATTTAGTTTACATTAAGGCATATTCACAATTCTACTTGATTAAAAACCCTTATCTCAAAGGTAGGCTTCCAATTCATTTCATTCATGGTAGCAAGCATTCCCCTTTACAAGCTTAATCCCATAGGTTTAATATAATCAACCTTTAATCACTTTTAAGAGCTCATTCCCATTTTAAAATCCATACAATTAATCAAATAAAAGTCTCACACACAAACATATGCCTAACCCCTTCATAATCCTAAGGTAGGAAGTCAAGTTAAGAAAAATCAGGAAAGGTGTTCTGGTCTCTGTGGGCGACCCCTCCTAAAGTTCATGGGCGCCCCTGAGGGGGCATGGGCGCCCTACCTAAGAGCATGGGCGCCCCTGAGGGGTCATGGGCGCCCCACCTAAGAGCATGGGCGCCCCTCTGGTGCCCCAAAAAGGGCCCCTCTGTTGCCCAGAAGGTCACTTTGCTCCTGGTTTCAGCTTTAAGCCATGTTTTTAGGTTCCAAACTTTACCCAATCCAATATCTAACCTAATACCTTAATTTCTTAGGTTGTCTAGGACCTAGAAGACTCCAAAAAGTCCCATCAAAACAAATTTTAATCCATCCATTTCTTCAATACAAAAATCTAGCTCCAACCTATACATATTATACACACAACCATTCATCCACACAAACTCCACTTCCAAGGGTTCCAAATCTTAAATAATTTCATAGAAGTGTTACTAGCTCAAATACATCTCATATATGTTAAAATGAGACTAGAAATCCCTACCTTGAGTGGTAAAAGATATATCAACAAAGGGGTGTCTGAGCTTCCAAACCCTCAAACTTTGATGGCTCCAATCTTCTCCCTCCTTGATCAAAACTAAAAATGAACAACATAGGAAGGTTTCTTAAGGTCTTAATTTCAATCTTGTAAAAGGAATTTGAATTCCATGAAGGTTTTGGAAAACCTACCTTTGAAATCCTCAACCGGTGGCTTCTTCCTCCTTTGTCTTCTCTTTCTCTTCTTTTGCTTCCCTAGCGATTCTCTCTCTCTCTCTTGCATTTAAATCCATCTAATATATATATATATATCAATATTTTTAATCCCCCAACAGTAATCTTCAGAATTCACCCACCCTAGCTAATATAGGTGTATAGGGTTAAGTCTCAGCTCGAAAGCAGAGGTTCAACTTACTGTTGATTTTCTGCACAAGTGGGGCGCCCATCATGGACCAGGGCGCCTATCGCTAGACCCTATGGATGCCCCTCCTCTACCTTGGCGCCCATCTCTACCTTGGGCGCCCCTCTGCCTGCCCCGAGTCAAAATGTTGATTTTTGAGCTATTTTGCCCATTTCTTTCCAACATTCACACCCCCAAGTCATCTTTAATGACTAACTCACTTATTTAACATACTACATGCCCAAACATGTTAAACCATCAAATTATATTAACATGGAAATTCGGGGTATTACATTCTCCCCCCCTTTAAAAAAATTTCGTCCTCGAAATTTAGTACACAACATTACCTTAAGAAAACAAATGTGGATAGCGTTCCCGCATTTCGAGCTCACGTTCCCAAGTTGATTCTTCCATTCCATGATGTTTTCCATAACACTCGAACCAAAGGAATTGTTTTACCCCGTAGCACTTGGTCTCGAGCATCCAAGATTTGAACCGGTTGCACTTCATACTTCACATCCGAGTCTATTTCCAATTCAGTCCAATTCAGCACATGAGTAGGGTCTGGAATGTACTTACGCAACATAGAAACATGAAAAACTTCGTGCACTCCTGACATTTGGGGTGGCAATGCCAACCGGTAAGCAACCTCTCCAACTCGTGCTAGTATTTCAAACGGGCCAATGTATCTGGGAGACAACTTCCCTTGCTTGCTAAATCTGTACTGTCCCTTCCGTGGCGACACTTTTAGAATACGTGATCTCCCACCTGAAACTCCAAGGGTCTCCTTCTTTGATCTGCATAACTCTTTTGGCGACTACGTGCTGTCTCCAGTCTTTGCCTAATTACCTTGATCTTTTCATTAGTCTCACGAACTAATTCTGGCCCTGATCATGGCCGCTTCTCCAACTTGTGTCCAACACACCGGTGATCTACACGGTCTTCCATACAATGCCTCAAATGGTGCCATTTCAATGCTAGCCTGGTAACTGTTATTATAAGCAAATTCCACCAATGGCAAATGATCCTCCCAACTACCTTTAAAGTCCAACACACAAGCTCGAAGCATATCTTCTAAAATCTGAATTGTTCGTTTCTGATTGTCCATCAGTTTGGGGATGATAAGCCGTACTAAAACACAACTCTGCCCCCATGGCTGCTTGAAACTCTGCCAGAAGCGAGAAACGAAACGAGAGTCCCGGTCTGAAACAATAGACACTAGGGTTCCATGCAACCTCACAATTTCCCGAATGTATAATCGGGCTAAAGAGTCCATTGAATCCGTCATTCGCATTGGTAAGAAATGAGCCGACTTGGTCAACCGATCAACAATCACCCATATGGCATCACAACCTATTTTTGTCCTTGGCAACCCTTGACACAAAATCCTATAGTCACATTTTTCCCACTTTCCACTTGGATATTGGCAAAGGCTATAACAATCCAGCCGGTCTTTGATGCTCTGCCTTCACTTGCTGACAAGTTAGACACTTGCTAATAAACTCCGCCACACCCTTCTTCATTCCTGCCCAATAAAACTGCCTTTTAAGTCATGATACATTTTTGTACCTCCCGGATGCACTGTTAACCGGAATGATGAAATTCCCTCAAGACTTCCTCTCTAACAGAGGAGGGCACAAAGATTCTCCCTTGGTATTTGACCACTCCATCATCACCCACTGTCCAGCCTAGGAATATCCACCTGATCCTTTATTTTATTACAAACATCATTAGCTTCCTCATCTAACTTCTAGAGCCTCAATTACTCTATTAATTAAGACTGGCTGGGTGACCACAGTATGCAACATCCCTTGTTCCTCTCCCTCTTTTAGTTCCAATTCAAACTCATTCAATGTCCCCATCAATTCCCATTCTTTAACGGCTATACAAGCCATAGTTCTTCTACTCTTCCTGCTTAAGGCATCTGCAACTACATTAGCTTTGCCTGGATGATAATGCAATTCAAAGTCATAGTCCTCCATATATTCCATCCACCGCCGTTGCCTCAAATTCAGGTCTCTCTGAGTAAAAATATATTTCAAACTTTTATGATCCGAGAATACTTCAAATTTCTCACCATACAAGTAATGTCTCCAACTCTTTAGGGCAAAAATGACTGCTGCCAGCTCCAAATCATGTACCGGATAATTCTTTTCATGATTCTTCAACTGTCTTGACCCATAGGCCACCACTCACCCATTCTGCATAAGAACACACCCAAGTCCTTCTCGTGACGTATCACAATATACCAAGTAACCAGCTCCCCTCTCTGGGATAACCAACACTCAGTGCAGTAGTCAATCTTCTTTTTATCTCTTGAAATGATCTTTCACATACATCACTCCATTCAAATTTGATCCCCTTTCGGGTTAATCTAGTTAGCGGGGCCGCTAATCTAGAAAAATCTGAGACAAACCTTCTGTAGTATCCTGCCAACCCAAGGAAACTACGGATCTCAAATACGGACTTCGGTTGAGACCATTCCAAAATAGCTTCAATTTTGGATGGGTCCACTGCTACTCCTTCCTCTGAGACCACATGTCCTTAGAATTTAACCTTTCTAAGCCAGAACTCACATTTGCTCAGCTTGGCATATAACTGATGATCTTTCAACCTTTGTAGTACAAGCCTCAAATGTTGTTCATGTTCTTCTTCTGACTTAGAATACACCAAGACATCATCTATGAATACCACCACAAAACTCATCCAAGTAATCTCTAAAGACTCGATTCATTAAGTCCATAAGACTGCCGGTGCATTTGTCAAACCAAAAGGCATAACCAGAAACTCATAATGACCATACCGAGTCCTGAATGCGTCTTTGGAATGTCTTCTTTCCTTATCCTCACTTGATGGTACCCGGATCGTAGATCAATCTTTGAAAACACCATTGATCCCTTCAACTGATCAAATAAATCGTCGATTCTTGGCAATGGGTATCTATTCTTAATAGTCACCCTGTTCAATTTCCTGTAATCAATACACATTCTCAAAGTCCCATCTTTCTTAATTGCAAATAGTGCCGGCGCACCCCAGGGGCAAGTACTGGGTCGGATGAATCCCTTGGCCAACAATTCCTCTACCTGTGTCTTCAATTCTGCTAACTCTGCCGGTGCCAACCTGTAGGGTGGAATGGAGATGGGTTCGGTGCCCGGAACCAAATCAATACAAACTTCCACTTCCCTTTCAGGTGGCAACCCAAATATTTCTTCAGGAAACACCTCAGGAAATTCATTCACAACTCTAGGCAATTTCAACTCTCTGTTCCCCATCCTCTTCTTCTATAACCATGCAAGCAAACAGACTACACAATTCATCTTTTCTCCGATTTTTCAAAAGCGACGCTTCTCTTATTTCACTACCGAGTCTGTAAAGAAGCGAATTTGATCCCCCTCTGGCGTAGTTAAGGTCACCTTACGCATATTATAGTCAATCATAGCTTGGTAGGACATAAGCCAATCCATTCCAAGTATGACATCAAAACCCCTCATTTCCAATACAATTAGTCAAAAGTTGAGACGAACTCTCGCCCATCAAATACATCAGTTACCCTTAGTTCACATCCCTTACACACTTGAGTCAAAGAAGAAAATCCGCTATGGGGGTCTCAACACACAAAAACAATTCCAAGGGGCTAACATCCAATCCCAAGGCATACACAAATGACGCGGTGACAAATGAATGGGATGCTCCCGTGTCTAAGAGTACAATGGCATTTGATGAATAGACACGAAAAATACCTCTTGTCACCAATGGCTCAGCTGGCGCCTCCTGTTGTGCCACTGCAAACACTCTACCCTGTGGCTGAATATTTTGTGGCCGACCAAACCTTTGTCCCGGCGGGTTCACCCTTGACTGTTGCGATGTTCCAGCTTGCATCGTCTTTTGTGGGACACTCCTCTGCTGATACTGCTGCTGTACTGATTGGGAGGCTGATGGGCGGGCTCCCTATAACCACTGTCTAGGTTGTGTCATCCTTCTTCCTACACCCTGCTGATTCTGAGGGCAAAACTTCTGAATATGCCCTGTCTTTCCACACCCATAACACACTATCTCATCTCCACCCTGTCCGCTTCTCATCTGCCTTATGGATTCATTTTGTCCTCTAGCCTTAGGGCATTCAGTGCTCTTATGCCCTGGTTGCTTGCAATTAAAACATATAATCAACCTTTGAGAAGTACTTTCAAATTTCCTTGATGGTCTAGGTGTTGTACTCTCCTGGTAGGAGAATTGCATCTGTGAAGTGGATGAGTTACCCTTAGCTCTTTTTCTGCTAACTCCTTCTTGTTGAGTCCCCATGGTCTTGCCTCGTCGGCTTTCATAGATAACTTTGGTCTCATTCAAGTCCCTTTCCACTGTCATGGCCCGATTTACCAAAGTCTCATAATCCTCTAGCCCCAACATTACCATTTTGTTCCTCAGAGTTGGTCTCAATCCCCTCTCAAACCTCCTACATTTCAAATGAGTAGTGGAGACCAATTCAGGCGCATACTTTGATAGATCTGAGAATTTCCTCTCATACTCCAACACTGACATTGTCCCTTGTATCAACCCAGCAAATTCCTCCCTCTTAGCATCCCTTAAAGATTGAGGGAAGAAGTGATCCCTGAACTTCTCCTTGAACCTTTCCCAAGTGAGATCTGCTGATCCTCCTGTGTCCTTTAAACTAGACCACCAAGCTGACGCCCTTCCCACCAATTGAAAAGCTGTCAGCATTATGCGAGTAGATGGATCAGTAATCTCCATTGCTACTAATATCTTCTCGCATTCCTCCAAGAACTGCTCTGCCACATCTGTGTCAGCCACACCATCATAAGTTGGAGGCTTCATTCTCCTAATTTCTCCAAAGCAGTTGGGCTTACTTGCACTTGTGTTTGGGGTCCAACTCGAGCCCCTCCTGCTATTGCGGCCATAGCTGCCGCCAATTGCTGTAACACTGCTCCAGCATCCATAGCTGTTGGTTGTTGAGCCTCTGGTGTCCTAGACTGTACCTCTTCTTTCTTAAGTCATCTTGTTGTGCAATAGGTGGTGCCTCAGCCACTACACTATGATGTGTTTCCTGTTCTTGCTGAACAGGAACATGTTCCCTTCCTCTATCCTTACCTTGGCCATTACCTCGGCCTCGGCTTCTAACTCTCATTGCACGCGGCGGTATTATATCTAAAGTATATCAAAGCACAAAATAACAATATTAGATCGACATCTAAGCTTATGATAGAGCATAACTTCATCTCATAATAACAATACCACAGTTTAATACATTCATAAAGGTTCAACATAACAACAACGTCTTACTTCATTTAGTACTACCACAGAAGTTCCAACATTACAAGTTCCCAAGTTACTCTACTGACTGAAATTAAAAGAGTTCATAACATAGCATAAGTCCTTAGACTATCAACTATTCCGATTACCAATAAGGGAATTGCCTTTCCAAAATTTTCCCTTTACATTCTTACATCTCAATTCCTACGATACGGGCAAGAGCTACGAGAGTGCCCCCTCCTACCACAATAAGTACAACACTTGATACATTGCTGAGGGCACCAGTAGCGTATCATTCCGCGCCTACGACAACCAGCACACACCCCTCGCAGACGATCTTCCTCACTATTAGAGCATCCATCCATCTCCCCAACATTAGTACTAACCTCATGTGGATTAACATTCCGACTGCTTGGGTTGGGTTTTATCACTGACGTCTGGGGTCATGGTTAGATTTGCTGAAAGAGTAGGTACAATCACAGTCACATTCTGTACTAGCATCACCGGGTAAGCAGACTGGTACTGAACAGGTATCTGATAAGGCATCACACTCTGATATGGATAAGGTGTTGGATATAGAACTGGGTATGGCATCCCATAGTAGGGTACCATTTGAGGACCTAAAGTTGCTGGCACCCTGCTTATCTCTTCTACATTCCCCGTCACATTTTGGGTTTGGACTTCGGTTAAACCTTCAGTTGCTACTTGGTAAAGAAGTCATCACTAGGCCATACTATCTCTTCCTCCACTGATGGGGCCTTAGTACCACTGCTCTCCCCTTTTTTCAAATCCCATCTAAAAATTTAAACAGGACAAGTTAGATTCCAAGATAAAAATTTAATTCTATCACATTCAAGCATGCAATATGAGATGCAAGACTTCCCATGTCCCTAGGTATTCTGACCTAGTGCTCTGATACCAACCTGTCACGCCCCGGATCTCGTGACCCGAGGGGTGAGTGATAAACACACATAACATGCACTAATATAACCAATCCCATACTCAGAGCAACGCAACATAAGCTAGTGAGCCCAAGACATAAGATAGAATAACATAAGTTTAACCATGACTATTACCATGTCACCAACCACATACACCATTCCCAGATTACATAACATAGGCCTTATGGCCATTACAACCAAATTGAAAGAGTTTATAAATACACGACGTTACAATTCCCAAAAGAAATTTAAAGTAGATGACCAAGAGCTTTGATAGGCTTGGTAGGGCTCATGCATAACCTCCTAGTCCCAACACATCAACCCACTTGATTGTTATTGCTTGTACCTGCATCAAAGTCTGTAGGGATGTGAGCACGGGTCCACTTGTGCCCACAAGTCTCAATTAAACTATATGATATGTATTCCACACATGCAAGCATTTTATAATGTATCTAGTTACCACCGATACTCTAGAATCAAAATCATTCATTGACATCACCATTTTAGACTATGTACCTTTATACACAACAATATTGTGAAAAGAAATTCAATTCCAACCAATACTTAATCTTTCAAATCTCATTGTTGAGTCTCAAATCATATTTCAATTCACTATTAATGTTTAATCAAAATTAATCACATATCCATATTTACAATACCTATTGACACTTAATGACATCACAATATGGCATCCAATTCCAAACAATCTCCATTATTGAATGTCCTAATATTACATCTAGTCACATTTCCAACCACATTATCACAAATTCAACATTTAATCATGTATTCACATCCATATTATCACATTCCAATAATCCATCACACAACCATAGTCACACAATTCATCGGTGGTTGGGTGTATACACAACACCGTCTTTTATGGGTCCAGACCCAATGGAAACGGCAAACCAAACACCATCGTTTAGGATCACAATCCAAGGTCACGGGTAACCCATAAACTCACAATGTTGTGGGCTACTAACCCACTGGCATTGACACCAAACCCTGCGCAGGTTCCGGGACTCTCAACCCGAGGGTACTCTCAAACCCTTCCTGTTTACCACACCCCACCACGGCCCCCGTCACACAAACAATCATTCATCATATTACATCTCATCATTCACAAGTCCACATTCAACATCATATACTTTTCCACAACATAAATCCACATTCCGGTTTATTCTAGGATTCATTACATAACAACATTTATTAAGCATCATTAACATTTAACCTCTTTCAATGTTATGAACATGAGCTCCCTTTTGCCAAATCACAATTCATTAATGCAATCACAAGTTCATACACTTTAACATTTAGTTTACATTAAGGCATATTCACAATTCTACTTGATTAAAACCCTTATCTCAAAGTAGGCTTCCAATTCATTTCATTCATGGTAGCAAGCATTCCCCTTTACAAGCTTAATCCCATAGGTTTAAGATAATCAACCTTTAATCACTTTTAAGAGCTCATTCCCACTTTAAAATCCATACAATTAATCAAATAAAAGTCTCACACACAAACATATGCCTAACCCCTTCATAATCCTAAGGTAGGAAGTCAAGTTAAGAAAAATCAGAAAAGGTGTTTGGTCTCTGTGGGCGCCCCTCCTAAAGTTCATGGGCGCCCCTGAGGGGGCATGGGTGCCCCACCTAAGAGCATGGGCGCCCCTGAGGGGTCATGGGCACCCCACCTAAGAGCATGGGCGCCCCTCTGTTGCCCAGAAGGTCACTTTGCTCCGGTTTCAGCTTTAAGCCATGTTTTTAGGTTCCAAACTTTACCCAATCCAATATCTAACCTAATACCTTAATTTCTTGGGTTGTCTAGGACTTAGAAGACTCCAAAACTCATCTTCTTTCTTTTATCACTTAGGAGCCGTGTGAGATGAAAGTCTTGATTTTTCGATCAAAAGTATTATGTGAAATCTTCGATTTTCAAAACAAATTTTAATCCATCCATTTCTTCAATACAAAAATCTAGCTCCAACCTATACATATATATACACACAACCATTCATCCACACAAACTCCACTTCCAAGGGTTCCAAATCTTAAATAAATTTCATAGAAGTGTTACTAGCTCAAATACATCTCATATATGTTAAAATGAGACTAGAAATCCCTACCTTGAGTGGTAAAAAGATAGATCAACAAAGGGGTGTCTTGAGCTTCCAAACCCTCAAACTTTGATGGCTCAAATCTTCTCCCTCCTTGATCAAAACTAAAAATGAACAACATAGGAAGGTTTCTTAAGGTCTTAATTTCAATCTTGTAAAAGGAATTTGAATTCCATGAAGGTTTGGAAAACCTACCTTTGAAAACCTCAACCGGTGGCTTCTTTTCCTCCTTTGCTCTTCTTTTTCTCTTCTTTTGCTTCCCTAGCCGATTCTCTCTCTCTCTCTTGCATTAAATCCATCTAATATATGTATGTTAATATTTTTTATCCCCAAACAGTAATCTTCTAGAATTTTCCACCCCTGGCCTAAATATAGGTGTATAGGGTTAAGTCTCGGCTAGAAAATGCAGAGGTCAACTTACTGTTGATTTTCTGCACAAGTGGGGCACCCATCATGGACCATGGGCGCCCATGCTAGACCCATGGGCGCCCCTCTTCTACCTTGGGCGCCCATCCTCTACCTTGGGCGCCCCTCTGCATGCCTCCGAGTCAAAATGTTGATTTTTGAGCTATTTTGCCCATTTCTTCCAAAATTCACACCCCAAGTCATCTTTAATGACTAAACTCACTTATTTAACATACTAAAATGCCCAAAACATGTTAAAACCATCAAATTATATTAACATGGAAATTCGGGGTATTACATATTTAATGGAATTCAAAGAATAATTTTTTTTAACAAGAATAATGATTAATAATAAGGAAATTCAACTAAAGCATGAATTGTGCAAAATAAACAAGTTTGAAATTTCAAGCAACCAATTAATCAACTAATGAACTAATTCAACTAACAATAACACAATAAAAAATGATTCTTGATTCAACTTTCAATTCCAGGTGGTTTAATCACTTCACAAAAGGATGTGAACACAACTATAATCTAAAGTTCATGTAAGAGAAACAAATAGATTGGAAAGATATCTTCGTTAAAAGTTCATTATTTCCCAAAAACTCAGTTTTATATTCTCATTTACGATTATAAAGCCGGAAAAATATTCTGTGATATTACTTGGGTTCAAATCCAATTTTGTTTTGTTCAAAAATATTAATACCAAGTTTTGATCGAAAACCTTTACTAGTTATTGCAGAGAATATAGTCAAGATTTTCATTTTCAGAAGTTTTTGAAACAAAAAAAATCAAATTTGAAAACTATAGATCCCTACACATGAGTTTTTGCAAACCATACGAAGGGTCTATACACATCCCATTGTTCGTAATAACCCACCCTTCCTTGATTCGTTGAATCAAGAAAAAAGGATTTGCGCTAGCATGATTTTAAGATGAATAATAATAAACAAATCACACATAAATCACTAAACTCAAGAATGAATAAAAAAGATGATATTATTAAATCAAAAAGCGAAAACAACGTACTTTGAAATCGAATCTGATGCGTAACGATGAATAACAAAAGCTGTAACAAATCCTACGAAGCTCCGCCGGACTTTAAAAACATTCTTCACACATTGAAAACACTCCAAAAACTCTTTAAAATTCTTAAGGAATATAGGGTAGAAAGTTGCCAATACGACTACAAGGGATGGTATTTATAATCATAATGAAAACCCTAAAAATAGTTGACAAAACGCGCGTAGCAGCCTTACTGTGGCTCAGACCACCCGATGGGGTGTCGGGACCACAAAACCCTTTTCTTCTGGGTTCTGCTTCCTTCTTCCAGCTTAGCCTTTGACTTGGTCCAGACCACCCGAGGGGGTGTTCGGACCACAGTGTCCTCTCCATCCTTTGAACCACTTTCATCGCTGCTAATTATGATTATTTCGCCCTTTTTCCTACAATTTAGAAAATAATCGATAAGTAATAAAATAATAACAAAACTCTTAAATTAATTACTTAAATGCATGAATAAAGGTAAAAATATGGAGTTTGTAATTACACTTTTCAAGTGTAATCAGTGCCCTCCTCCAGTTTTGTCTCAGCTATTGTTGGACTTTCCTATTTTCGAAAGGATTTTGTCACTCCTTCCTCTCCTGTTACTTCTACTTCTCCTGTTTAGGTATAGTTTAATTTTGATACTATTATTCTTAACTTTCACACCTTGGAAAATGCCCCTATTACTTCAGCTATTGCTTCAGCTTTAGTTATTGCTCCTTTTACTGCTCTATCTCTGGGATTGGACAGCATTGTAGTTACTCCTAATCCAGGTTCAGGCTTTGTTATTGCTTGTCATACTATTTCTTTGAGTCCTGGAAGAGCTACTAACGTTATTATTAATTATCAATCTGAGGAGATTCCTAGTGATCGGACTCTTTCTTCTGGCCACCTTGGTTTCTCCCATTCTGCTGAGGAAGATTCTTTTGAGGATGATACTAGTTATGGTATTGATGATAAATACGCTTTTGATGTTGGAGCATCTGTTGAGGGAACCCATTGTGAGACTTTGCCTACCCAGTTTAATAAGACCACCTCTTCTTCTAACACTAATTCAAGGGATGATGAAGGTTATTAGATGGTTCTAAGGAGTCATCGTGGTGAAAGGAAAGGCAATAATTCCAAGAGTACTGTCAATGACAAGCCTTCTCAAACTTTATCCTAGAGGGGACCTACCAAATCTAAATAATTAAGTCCCTAATTTGGAATATTAGGGGGCTTGGCCAATCTTCCTCTATTAGGAGACTTAGAAAGCTCATTAAATTTCATCACCTACAGCTTTTATGTGTATTGGAACCTTTTCTTGCTATTGATAAGATTTCCTCTATTAAAGTTAGATTGGGAATGAAATTTGGTTTTGCTTTTGCTTCTGCTTTTGGCAAAATTTGGATTTTTTGGTCCTAGCCTTTCAGTGTTCAGATTCTACATGACATGGACCAGGTGATTCATTGTAAGGTGAGTCATTTTTCTTTCTTTGAGCCAATCTTCCTTTCTTATGTTTATGCTAAGTGGTCTAAACCTCTGCATATGGCTCTCTGGGATGCTTTGATTAATTTCTCTGGGGAATTGATGGCGCTTGGATGGTTGGTGGGGATTTTAATGTGGTCTAGCAGCATTCTAAAGTGATTAGGGGGCATCCTCAATTTTAGTCAACTATAAATGACTTTAATGTGACTCTTATGAAGTGTGGGTTAGAGGATGCAAGTTTTGAGGGGACTCCTTATACTTGGGCAAATGGCTTTACCAAGCGTAGATTGGATCGAATTGTGGCTAATAATCAGTGGGGTGCCTGTTTCCTATATTTTAGGTTTCTCATCTTAATTGTATAGGCTCTGATCATTCCTCCCTACTGTTATCTTGTGATACGAGGTAGACACGGGGTCTTAGTTGGTTTAAATTTTTACATGCTGACTCAAGCATCTTGATTTGATGGAAGTTGTGAAACAAAATTGGATTATGCCTATTCTCTCTAGTGGTATGCCTGCTTTCTAGCAAAAATTTATTTGGCTAAAAAATTGTCTTAAGCACTAGAATAAGGAGGTGTTTGGTAATGTCTTTAATAAAGTCCAAGAGGCTGAGCAGGAGGTGTTTCACAGACAAAGGTTATTTGATACTTTGATTTCTGATTAGGACAGTCTACTCTTCAGCTTGCTAAAACCTAGTTACTGCAGGCTTATCTAGGGAAGAATCTTTTTTGAGATAGCAATCCTGAATCAGTTGGCTCAAGCAGGGGGATGCTAATTCTCAGTTTCTTTCACACTATGGTTCGAAAGAAACATCATGTTCTTTCTGTTCACTGTATTTAGGGTGCTGATGGCTATTGGATCATTGACACTGCTGGTATTGAAATCTCGGCCATAGCTTATTATCCCTCTCTTTTTTTTAGTCATTCTTCTTATTTTACATTGATGGATTTTGATTTTATTCCAGTTTTGGTGACTTTTACGGATAATGATCTTTTTTGTGGTGCCCCTTACATAAAGGAAGTTAGAGAAGCTATTTTCTCTATTGATCATGACAGGTCTCCTAGACCTTTTGGTTTCTGTAGTAGATTTTACCAGGCTTGTTAAGATATTATTGGCTTGGATCTTCATGCTGCTGTGTTGGACTATTTCAATGGATCTTTTATGCCTAGAGGTTTTTTGAGCACTCTCTTTATTCTGCTCCCTAAAAAAGCCTTCTCCTACTATTTGGGCTGATTTTAGGCCTATTAGATTGTGTAATATGAGTAACAAAGTAATTACTAAAATTTTGGTTACCAGGCTATTTCATTTATTACCTCGAATTATATCTCCCTCCTAGAACGTTTTGTTCCAGGTAGATTAATTCATGGCAATATTTGGCTAGCCCAAGAGATGGTTCATGACTTAAATAGGAAGACTCATGGGGGTAATGTGGTGCTTAAGCTTGATTTGGCTAAAGCATATGACAGGATATCTTGGCCATTTATTATTCAGATGCTTCGTGCCTTAAGTTTCTTAGAGTAATGGATTTCTTTGATTCAAAAAGCCATTAGGAGCCCATCATTTTCAGTTGTGGTTAATGGTAATGCTAGGGGTTTTTTTCTAGTCACAGAGAGGTTTATGCCAAGGTGACCCCATCTCTCCTAGTCTTTTCATTATAGCAATAGAGTTCCTTGTCAAGAGTTTAGATAATGTGGTTACCTAATATCTTTTTGTTGCCTATGCTACTGCTGTTCCTCTTACGATTTCCCATTTGGGCTTTGCTGATTATATTATCATTTTTGCTAATGGGAGTAAAGATAGTCTTCGACATATTATGGGTATTCCTCACAGATGTGAGGCTATCTTTGGTCAGCTTGTGAGCCAAGCTAAGAGCAAATATTATGTTGGCAGATCATCTACAGGTTCTAGACGGAGCATTATTCATGCTGTGACTGGCTTTTAGAGATATGACCATTGTTTTACTTATCTAGGCTACCTAATCTATTTGGGGCATCTTAAGATTGCTTTCTTTGAAGATCTAGTGTGGAAGGTTAGAGATAAAATATTAGGCTAGGCTAATCGTCTTCTCTCTTTTGGTGTTCAGATTATTTTGATCAGCACATGCTTTCTACCATGCTTATTTATTTATTTCATGTTCTGTGGCCCCTTTTAGATGTTTTTCACCAATTGGAGATTATTTACTAAATTCTTTTGCAGTGACACTGATACCTCAAGGAAAATTCATTAGTGTAAATGGGTTTCGATTTGTTTCCCTGTGGAGGAAGGAGGCATTGGAGTTTTACTGATGTGGCTAGTGCATGTGAAGTAAAGTTATGGTGGCACTTTCTAGCTAAAAAAATCTTTGTGGGCCTCCTTTATGAAGGCCAAATATTATCATGCAGCTTATCCATGTATGGTTCCCTTTACTTACCCAGCTTCCCCTTTATGGAGGCATCTCTACACTACTCTGGGTGTTGTTGAGCCCGTTATTAGGTGGTTGGTTAGGTCTGGGAACTCTAACTTCTGGTATGATAGTTAGGGTGGGCTTTTGTCCCCTAATCTTATTTAATCCTATGGCAGCCTCCTCTACTTTTGTTGCTTCATTCTAGACTGATACTGGATGGGATAGGGAGAGGATATTGGCAGTTTTATCCACCTCCATTGCTGAACAGATTTTCTTGATTTCAATCAAGCAGCGGGGCCCAGATCTGATTAGATGGAGCCTCTCTTTAGATAGGGATTTTTCTTTACGCTCAACTTGGGATCATGTGAGGACTTATATGCCTGTGAGGCCGTTTTTTTCTTTTATTTGGTAGAAACACATCCCCTTTCAGGTCTTCTTCTTTATTTGGTGGCTTTTACACTTATTTCTAGCCTTGGATGATTCCTTGGAAATGGATTTCATATGGTTTCTTGTTGCATTTGTGGTTATGCAATTAAGAGCCATTGCCACCTATTAGTAGCGATGGAGATTACTGATCCTTCTACTCGCATTATGTTGACTGCATTTCAGCTAGTGGGAATGGCGTCAGCTTGGTGGTCTAATTTAAAGGACACAGGAGGATCAGCTGGTCTCACTTGGGAAAGGTTCAAGGAGAAGTTCAAGGATCACTTCTTCCCTCAATCTATAAGGGATGCTAAAAGGGAGGAATTTGTTGAGTTGATATAAGGGACCATGACGGTATTGGAGTATGAAAGGAAATTTTCAGATTTATCAAAGTATGCGCCTGAGTTAGCCTCTACTACTCATTTGAAGTGTAGGAGATTTGAAAGGGGATTGAGACCGACTCTAAGGAGCAAGATGGTGATGTTGGGGTTAGAAGATTATGAAACTTTGGTAAATCGGGCCATGACGGTGGAAAGAGATTTGAATGAAACCAAAGTCATTTATGAAAGTCGATGAGGCAAGACCATGGGAACTCAGCAAGAAGAAGTTAGTAGAAAAAGGATTAGAGGCAGTTCGTCAACTCCATAGGTTCAATTGTCTTACCAAGGAAGTACTGCACCTGCACCCATGGAAAGATCAAGGGGGACCTCTCAAAGGCAAATTGTATGCTTTAATTCCAGATAGGTAAGCCACAAAAGTACAGAGTGTCCCAGGAGTAAGAAACAGGTTGAATCAACAGGACCAACGAGGAGTAATCAAGTTGGAGTGAACATGGCGTGCTATGGATGTGGAGAGATGGGGCATATTCAAAGATTTTTCCCTCAAAATCAGTGAGGCGCCGGAGGAAGAATGGCACAATCTGGACAGTGGGTGCAGGGAGCCCGCCCATCGACCTCCCAGTCGAGACAACAGTAGTATCAGTAGAGGAGTGTCCCACAAAGGACGATGCAAGCTGGAACATCACAACAGTCGAGGGTGAACCCGCAAGGACAAAGGTTTGGTCGCCCACAAAATGTTCAGACACAGGGCAAAGTGTTTGCAATGGCACAGCAGGAGGCGCCAGCTGAGCCTATAGTGACAAGAGGCATCTTTCATGTCTATTCATCCAATGCCATTGTACTCTTAGATATGGGAGCAACTCATTCATTTATCGCTGCTTCTTTTGCCTATGCTTTGGGAATAGATGTTAGCCCCTTAGAATTGTTTTTGTGTGTTGAGACCCCTATAGCAGGATTTTCTTCTTTGACTCAAATGTGTCAGGGGTGTGAATTAAGGGTAATCGATGCTTTTGATGGGCGAGAGTTCATCTCAACTTTTGACTTAATTGTATCGGAGATGAGGGGTTTTGATATCATACTTGGAATGGATTGGCTTATATCCTATCAAGCTATGATTGATTGTAATAAGTGTAAGGTGACCTTAACTACGCCAGAGGGGGATCAAATTCGCTTCTTTACAGACCGGTGTGAAACAAGAGAAATGTCGCTCTTGAAAAGTCAGAGAAAGGATGAATTGTGTAGTCTGTTTGCTTGCATGGTTATCGAAGAAGAGGACGGGGAACAGAGACTTGAATTGCCTAGAGTTGTGAATGAATTTCTTGAGGTGTTTCTTGAATAGATATTTGGATTGCCACCTGAAAAGGAAGTAGAGTTTTGCATTGATCTGGTTCCAGGCACTGAACCTTCTCCATTCCACCCTACAGATTGGCACCGGCAAAGTTAGCAGAATTGAAGATACAGGTGGAGGAATTGTTGGCCAAGGGATTCATCCGGCCAAGTACTTTACCTTTGGGTGCGCCGGCATTATTTGCAGCTAAGAAAAATGGGACTTTGAGAATGTGTATTGATTACAGGAAATTGAACAGGGTGACTATCCAGAATAGATACCCACTACCAATAATTGATGATTTATTTGATCAATTGAAGGGATCATTGTTGTTTTCGAAGATTGATCTACGATCCGGGTACCATCAAGTGAGGATTAGAGAAGAAGACATTCCAAAGACGGCATTCAGGACTTGGTATGGTCATTATGAGTTCTGGTTATGCCTTTTGGTTTGACAAATGCACCGGCAGTCTTTATGGACTTAATGAATCGAGTCTTTAAAGATTACTTGGATGAGTTTGTGGTGGTATTCATAGATGATGTCTTGGTGTATTCTAAGTCAGAAGAGGAACATGAACAACATTTGAGGCTTGTACTACAAAGGTTAAAAGATCATCAGTTATATGCCAAGCTGAGCAAATGTGAGTTCTGGCTTAGAAAGGTTAAATTTTTGGGACATGTGGTCTCAGAGGAAGGAGTAGTAGTGAACCCATCCAAAATTGAAGCTATTTTGGAATGGTCTCAACCGAAGTCCGTATTTGAGATTCGTAGTTTCCTCGGGTTGGCAGGATACTACAGAAGGTTTGTCTCGAATTTTTATAGATTAGCAGCCCCGCTAACTAGATTTTTTTTTTTTGGTAATTACCGCTAACTAGATTAACCCGAAAGGGGATCAAATTTGAATGGATTGATGCATGTGAAAAATCATTTCAAGAGATAAAAGGAAGATTGACTACTGCACCAGTATTAGTATCCCAGAGAGGGGAGCCGGTTACTTAGTGTATTATGATGTGTCACGGGAAGGACTTGGGTGTGTTCTTATGCAGAATGGGCGAGTGGTAGCTTATGGCTCAAGACAGTTAAAGAATCATGAAAAGAATTATCCAGTGCATGATTTGGAGCTGGCAGCAGTCTTTTTTGCCTTAAAGAGTTGGAGACATTACTTATATGGTGAGAAATTTGAAGTATTCTCAGGACCACAAAAGTTTGAAGTACATTTTTACTTAGAGAGACCTGAATTTCAGGCAACGGCGGTCGATGGAATATATGGAGGACTATGACTTTGAATTACTTTATCATCTGGGTAAAGCTAATGTGGTCGCAGATGCCTTGAGAAGGAAGAGTAGAAGAACCATGGCTTGTATAGCAGCTAAAGAATGGGAAATGATGAGGACATTGAATGAGTTTGAATTGGAACTTAAAGAGGGAGATGAACAAGGGATGTTGTATATTGTTGTCACCCAGCCAGATTTAATTAATAGAGTAACTGAGGCTTAGAAGTCAGATGAGGAAGCTAAGGATGTCTGTAATAAAATAAAGGATCGGGTGGATATTCCAGGCTGGACAGTGGGTGATGATGGATTGGTCAAATACCAAGGGAGAATCTTTGTGCCCTCCTCAGTTAGAGAGGAATTTTTGAGGGATTTTCATCATTCCAGGCTAGCAATGCATCTGGGGGGTACAAAAATATATCATGACTTAAAGAGGCAGTTTTATTGGGCAGGAATGAAAAAGGATGTGGCGAAGTTTATCAGCAACTGTCTAACTTGTCAGTAGGTGAAGGCAGAGCATCAAAGACCGGTTGGATTGTTATAGCCTTTGCCAATATCCAAGTGGAAGTGGGAAAATGTGACCATGGATTTTGTGTTAGGGTTACCAAGGACAAAAAGATGTTGTGATGCCATATGGGCGATTGTTGATCGGTTGACCTAAGTCGGCTCATTTCCTGCCAATGCGAATGACGGATTCAATGGACTTTTTGGCCCGATTATACATTCAGGAAATTGTGAGGTTGCATGGGACGCCAGTGTCTATTGTCTAAGACTGGGACTCTCGTTTCATTTCTAGATTCTAGCATTCTAGATTCTAGCAGAGTTTTCAAGCAGCCATGGGGGTAGAGTTGTGTTTCCGTATGGCTTGTCATCCCCAAACTGATGGACAGTCAGAACGAACAATTCAGATTTTAGAAGACATGCTTCGAGCTTGTGTGTTGGACTTTAAAGGTAGTTGGTAGGATCATTTGCCACTGGTGGAGTTTGCTTATAATAATAGTTACCAAACTAGTATTGAAATGGCACCATTTGAGGCACTGTATGGAAGACCACATAGATCCCTAGTGTGTTGGACACAAGTTGGAGAAGCGGCCATGATTGGGCCAGAGTTAGTTCAGGAAACTAATGAGAAGATCAAGGTAATTAGGCAAAGATTGGAAACAACACGTAGTCGTCAGAAGAGTTATGCAGGTCAAAGAAAGAGACCCTTAGAATTTTAGGTGGGAGATCACGTTTTCCTAAAGGTGTCGCCACAGAAGAGACAGTACAGATTTAGCAAGTGAGGGAAGTTATCTCCTAGATACATTGGCCCATTTGAAATACTAGCACGAATTGGAGAGGTTGCTTACCGGTTGGCATTGCCACCCCAAATGTCGGGAGTGCACGAAGACTTTCATGTCTCTATGTTGTGTAAGTACATTCCAGACCCTACCCATGTGCTGAATTGGACTAAATTGGAAATAGACTTGGATGTGAAGTACGAAGTACAACCGGTTCAGATTGTGGATGCTCGAGACCAAGTGCTACGGGGTAAAACAATTCCTTTGGTTCGAGTGTTATGGAAACATCATGGAGTGGAAGAGTCAACTTGGGAACGTTATCCACATTTGTTTTCTTCAAGTTATATTATGTACTAAATTTCGAGGATGAAATTTTTGAAGGGGGGAGAATGTAATATCCCGAATTTTCATGTTAATATAATTTGATGGTTTTAACATGTTTTGGGCATGTTAGTATGTTAATTAAGTAATATTAGTCATTAAAGATGACTTAGGGGTGTGAATTTTGGAAGAAATTGGCAAAATAGCTCAAAAGTTAACATTTTAACTCGGGAGCATGCTGAGGGGCACCCGAGGTTAAGAGGGGCACCCATGGCTCTAGGACAGGCACCCGTGGTCCATGAGGGGCGCCCCACTTGTACAGACAGTCAATAGTACGATGTCCTCCTATTTGACAGTCAAAACCTAACCTAAACCCTAGGTTTATAGGGTATGGGAAAAAGGGATTAGGCTCTTGTAGAATGCTTAGGGGTTAAGCCAAGCTTGATATATATATATATATTTCAGGAGAGAAGGAGAGAGATTTTGGAGGTTTTGAAGGAGAACCGGGAGATGAGGTGGAAACCAAAAATTTTGAAGGGTTGGTAAGTTGCTCAAACCCTAGCCGAATGTAAATTAAATTTAAGGGATTGAAATTGAGTTCTTAAGGGACATTTTCATGTATTTTGTTTGTTGTTTGGATCAACGGGTAAAGAGATCATTCAAGCCAAAGTTGGGAGCCAAAACCGGGAATTCACTACTTCACTTGATCCATTTTGTTCAAGCTCAAGGTAGGGATTTCTAGTCTCATTTTAGCATATATGAGATGAAATTGATCTAGAAAATACTTCTATGAAATTTATTTAAGATTTGGAAACCGTGGAGGTGGAATTTGTGTAGATGAATGGATGTGTATATATATATATAGGTTGAGTCAAGATTTTTGTATTGAAGAATGAATGGATTAAAATTGGTTTTGATGGACTTTTTAGAGTCTTCTAGGTCCTAAACAACCCAAGAAATGAGATATTAGGTTAAATATTGGATTTGGTAAAGTTTGGAACCTAGAAACATGACTTAGAGCTTGAACCGGAATAGAGTAACATTTTGGATAACAGAGGGCCACCCGTGAACTTATGTGGGGTGCCCATGACCCTTAAGGGGTGCCCGTGAACTTATGTGGGGTGCCCACCGAGACTAGGTCACTTTTCCTGTCCTTACTTAGTTTGACCTCCTACCTTAGACTTATGAAAGTGTTGGTAATTTGTTTTTATATGAAACTTTTAATTGATTAATTGCATGGATTTTAAGAGGGAAATGAGCTTTTAAAAGTGATTAAGGAGTGTTTAACTTAAGCTTATGGGATTAAATTTGAAAGGGCAAGTCAAAGTCACCTTGAATTGCATGACTTGAAAGATTACTTTGAGGTATGAGTCTTAATTGAATAGAATTGTGAATATGCCTTGTTGTAAACTTAATGTCGAAGTATATGAACTTGTGATTGATTAAATGAAATGTGACTTGACAAAAGGGAACTCATGTTCATAGTATTGAAAAATGTTGAATGTTTAATAATGTTTGATCAATGTTGTTATGTGATGAATCATGGGATAAACTGAAATGTGGAAATGTGTTGTGGGAAAGTATATGAGGTTGAATATGAACCTATGAATGATGAAATGTTATGTGATGAACGATTCATTGTGTGTGCCGGGGGCTGTGGTGGGGTGCGAAAATAGGAAGGGTTTAGAGAGTACCCTTGGGTTGAGAGTCCCAGAACCTGCACAGGGTTTGGTGTTAATGCCAATGGGTTAGTAGCCCATAACATTGTGTGTGTTTTGGCTGCTCGTGGACCTGGACAGCGATCCTAAACGACAACGTCGGTTTATCAGTTTCCGTTGGGTATTGGCCCCTAAAAGACGATAGTGTGTATGCGCCCATCCCCCGATGATTTGTTTGGTTGTGGGTGTGCTATGTGATGATGAATGGATGATGATGTGAATACGTTTACTTGCTTGAATATTATTCAAATGATAAAGTGGCGTTGAATTGTGAATGGAATTGGAGTCTGAATTGTAATACATAAACATTAACCAAAATTTAAAATCTTAAACTTTGGCATTGTTGAATGAACATATATTTCCACTTATTTTGGCATGGCTATGTTAATGAAATGTCATGACTCTAGAAAATGTTAACATGACTAACCTTACTTGAGATGCTTTGCATGGTTAGATTGCATACCATATATGTTTGCTTGAGACATCGTGGGCACAAGTGGACCCGTGTTCATGTCCCTACAGATTTTGATGCAGGTACAGGCAATAACAATCAGGTGGGCTAATGGGGTTGGACTAGGAGGTTATGCATGAGCCCAACTAAGCTTAGCAAAGCTCTTGGTCATCTAGTTTAAAAATCTTTTTTTTTTTGGAATTGTAATATTGTGCACTTTTAAATTTTTTTTTTAATTTGGTTGTAATGGCCTTAAGGCCTAACTTATGTAATTTGGGAATGGTGTATGGAGTATGTGACTTGGCAATAGTCAAGGTTAAACTTTTGTTATTCTATTTTATGTCTCGGGCTTGCTAGCTTACGTTGCGTTGCTCTGAACATGGGGATTGGTTATGTTAGTCCATGTTGTGTGTGTTTATCACTCACCCCTCGGGTTAGATCCGGGGCGTGACAAAGGTCTAGTGAGGGTTTACAGTGGTACTACCCACAACATCTATAGTTTGGTCTCAAGATGTCCCAAAAATGATTTAGCTCAAAAATGAATCAAGCTCAAGTCTAATGAGTCACAAAACCCAAATATCTTGTATAATTCCCAAGTGCTAATCATAGATGTATAGACTATCAACAGACAAAGAGTAGGTGCACAAATTTGTTTCATTTGTTCAACAAGGTTGCAGGATCATAAACGGAGCTAAGTTTTGACTTCAAAAGCTCACAAGGTACCACTTATAGAAAGAAATTCACTCATCAAGGGTTCACACTCACTAGGGATGTAAATGGGTCGGGTTGGCTCGAGACCCGACTCGGCCTGACCTGGAATTGACCCGACCTAGGCCCGACCCAGCATTTCGTACGAGCCCCGGCCCGACCCACCCCTCCCTCCCCGGGTCAGGGCTTGGGTCACCCTTGACCCGGCCCAAGGCCCGACTTGACCTGACCCGCGCCCCCTGCCCCCCTCCATTTCCTTTCTCTTTTTTTTTTTTACCGTTCTGCCAAGCAAAATGTCTCTTTTTCTTTTTTTTTTTTATGTTAGCCAGCAGCCGTTGGGGGTGCCAATGATCGTTCCCCCCAACGGTCCATTTTTTTTAATTACAAACAAATTCCAAAAAAGTACAAAACTCCCCCACCCTCTTCCATTATAAATACCCCACACTCACAAAAAATTAACAAAATTTCTCTCCAAATTTCTACACTACCAAGCTACCAACACTCAAGTGTGCTCTTCAATTGTGCTCAAGTGCATTCCATTTTGTCAAATTTGAAATCAAGATTTCAAGATCAAGTGATTCAAGTTTCAAATTATTTCAAGTTAGTATTTAATTATTTTTTTAATTTACATACATACATTTTTTTAATTTGCATAATTTAATTTTTTTATTAAATTATTTTTTCTAAATGGATCCATGGGACAGTCATTTTTTTTGATTTGGAGGGTGGAGACTCAATATCCTTTCCCCTTTAAGAACAAATGGAACAATTTGTATCACCACAAATACCAACACCTACTACCACAGCTGGTGATGTTGGTGCATCATCTTCCTGTCACGCCCAACAGCGTAGCACTTCGAAAGCATGAGATTTTTTTTATTAGAATTCCATGTGATGATGGAATGCATAAGGCTAAATGCGTTATTTGTGGGGATTTATTAGATGGTAGAAATACATCTGGAACTAGTCATTTAAAAAGACATTTAAATAGAAGCCACCAACAGGATCCTCATATTAATAGTTTAATTGATCAATATTTTCCACATACAACACAAACTCAATTAGGTAATGAAGGGGGTAATTTAAATATTTTTTCTTATAACCCTGCAAGAACACAAAATAATTTAGTTAGATATATTGTTAAAGATGAGCAACCCTTTACAATGAGTGAAAATCGACATTTTAAAGAATTTATTTGCAAAAGTTTTACACCACAATATCGCAGTTTTTTAAGAAATATTTCAAAAAATAAAGTTTTATGAGATTTTGAATCAAAAAAGGATGAATTAAGAACTTATTTTAATAATTTTGAAGGAAATGTTTGATTGACTGCCGATATGTGAAATCTTGCCAAGATATTGAATATCTTTGTATAACTGCACATTATATTGATGAAAATTGGAAAATAAATAAACGCATTATTTCATTTAAATTAGTTGAACAACCATTCACTGGATTTAGCGTGAGGGAACTTATTTTGCATGAACTTGCATCGTGGCAATTATCTACAAAAATGTTTTCTATTACTTTAAACAATGCTTCATATAATGATGTTTGTTTTAATTATTTAGCTAATGCTTTGTCTGCAAATGGTTCATTATTTCGTGGTCGTTGTTGTGCCCATATACTTAATTTAATTGTAAAGGATGGATTGGACATTTATGAATCTTCTATTGTAAAAACAAAAAAACTGTAGTTTGTGCCATGAGCTCTCCGAAAAGAATTAGTCTATCTGCTGGCATATGCAATCAAATTGGTTTAAAACTTAGAAAATTACCACTAAAAATTAATATAAGATGGAATTCAACCTATATAATGTTAAAAGTTGCTATTAAATATCAAAAAGCAATTGATTTATTTATTTTAAGTAATCAAGCTATTAGATTAGATAGTATTGAGCCAATTGATTGGGCAAATGCAATTTTCTATAAAGAGTTTTTTTATATGTTTTTCGATGTTGTTACTAAAATATTTTGTGTAATTTATTATCCCACTTCTTCTACTGTTATTTATCAATTAGGGGTTATTGATGAAATTTTTAACAAATATGGTGCCCAAGGATATTATGCTCCTTTGGTTGTTGTAATGAAGGAAAATTTTGATAAATATTTTAACCCACTTCTCATACATTTTGGTATTGCTACTATTTTAGACCCCAGGTATAAAGAAGATCTTTTTTTTTTCAATTATTAGAGATGATATATGGGCATGAAAGTGCCCAAGAACAATTAAATCAAATTAAACAGGAGATGCAAGCTTTATTGGGTCGGTATGATAGCAATCGTACAACTGTCCAATCCAACTATGGCCACAACGTCCTCTTCTCACCGTGTGTCACGCCCCAAATTTTCATAATCCGAATACTCGAGGGTGACTTGGGATTATTTATTTGGGTATAAAAATAAGATGACAGTAACACGCCGTCACACCCCAAAATTTTCCTCCAAACTGGGGTTGACTTGCAATAAAAATTTAAGGTATTCAAAATCCCTAGTTTATTCCAACCGACATTTATAAGTCATTGGACTGAATCATTTGATGGGATTCAACTATAGGGCAAAAAATAAAAAAAAAATATAGAGAATAATATTACAGAGCCATCTAAGCGTCCCAACCATGCGATTAACATTACATAACAAATAAAGTAACTAGGTCTAGACTTAATGATTACAATCATCCAATAATTATTTTTACAAACCACAATAACAAATAAAGTCTTCCAGCTCTGTGCAGGAAAGAAAAAAAATAAATAACTCTTCTGATGGAATATTTATGAGAAATTAATCTCTTTCCAGCTCATCTTCAGTATCCCTGTGCTTAGTATCCTGAAACAAAATATTCCCACAAGGGGTGAGCTACTAAAGCCCAGTAATCAGAATCTCCTAGGTGCCTATATGTAGTGGTTGTAATGCTACACTGTATTAGGTAACCCACTACAGTGAATGTGATTAGGTGGCATATTGTTTATGCAACAATTAATTCAATAGATCCCAACTGAATAATGTAAATTTTACTTACAACGGTTCGATGAAACCATCACCGTAACCGTAACTACTATTTTACTTACATGTAGAAATAGTTAAATGTTGATGTGTGTACCACAATGAAATTTGTGTCGCAGTGGTAGGGATCTTAAATTCAGATCTTCAAGGTCTCGGGATCAAATCCCGTAGCGATACATGTTTTATATATATATATATATTTTTAAATATTCATCAAGAGGAACTAAATATAATTAAATAATTCCAACACATCATTCATATATAAGCAAGAGAGGTTGCCAATCATAGTAAAATTTGGTAAAGGAGTTTAATCTAAATCCTCCTAAGATAATCATACTCCTATCCTCCTCTACCCCCAGCCTTGGGAACCAGTGACTTTACGAGCTTAGCATTTAATGCATTCTGACGGTGTCACCCGCCAAAAAAACCTAGCCGTCGCGACCGGCTACCTGACTGGCCAGGTCAGAAGGGAGCATCTCCCAAATAAAATGCATACGTTCCCATCTCCATCTAAAAGGCCATTTCTACCCACCCATCACCCCATTGCCAAAAAAATGACTTTAGCACTGAGTGCCTTAATTTATTTTCACCCCTTGGCATTCTAAGGGTATCTTGTATGGCAATCAGACATTTTTAATAACAATCGGCAATGTTCCTGGGTGATGAATCCGAAGTGGGATTATTCAGTCACATACAGTATACTTTAAGTATTTTATCTCAATACGAAATTTAATAATAATTCACAATAAATTAAAGATTAAACATAATCACCAACATTATTGTCACAAAGGTAGGTACCATATGTAAATTAACAAGTAGCAAGTAACTAGAAAAATTTAGAATTTGAATTAGTATTTTAGTTAATTCTTTGACAAGTTTGCCGTACTAGCCTTGATAAGAATAAAATTATTTCTAATGGTATATTAATTAAGCTGAGGTTGGTAGCTTAGTGGGTGGGCGACCTTAATTGCGATTTGAAGTCGCGAGTTCGAACCTCGTTGGCTGCGATCTCGGTTTTTGCCTCTTTTTATTTTTTATTTTATTATTTTGTGGAATATAAAGATAGTAAATAGCTCTTTGGACTTATATTTAATTTTAGAAAATTTATAAGTTTTATTTTATTTGAATAAATTTCCAATCATCATCTTATTTATAACCAAACCCTTATCATAGGTTTTCGAATTATTCCAATATTTAGGAAGGTATTAAATAAGTTTCATTAAATTTACTTAATCATAAAAATATAGTTATATAACTTGCTAGGTAGACAAAACAATGCCTAAAAGAATCAATTAAAATAAATCAAATTTATTTAAGGAAGACCAAATGAGGAAAGAATAAGTCCATTGTTTCATTTGGGCATTTTTATCAAATACTTGGTTCTACTTAGCCATTTTAGTTTGCATAAGTCATCCAACTATCTATGATGAAACTAATTGTCTAAGTCAATTATCATAAATAAATGATACATAATATCTAGTTTAAAATAATTTCATATCAATTAGAAAATAACTAACTAGCATCAACTTAACAGTCCACTTCAGTATTATATCAAATAGTATAAGTGTTTTACTATATCAGACCTTGTGAATAAAATTACACATCAATAGAATTTATTAACATGACAATAATTAACAAAAAGAGATTGGAAATTTAAATAAATCTTTAAACATAATATTCAAAAAAAATCTAAACAAGCATCAATTAAAGGCTAAGCAGAGACAGCAGCTTAAACGAAAATTCATATAAAATAGAATAGAACTCCAATATCTATAAACTTTATATCTATAGAAACTAGACTTTAAAACCTACAACTTTCATGTTTTACACTTTTAAAAATTCTAAGGTCTAAATGTGCAAAAATAGCCTTGAATTTAGTTTGTTTAGAAGATACAGTTTTACATGTGCTCAGTATTTTGAGCATAAATTTTGACTCACAAATCAGATTGATGCAAAGTTTTTGGGTTGGAAAGAAAACTTAAAGGGCTACAACTTTTATGTTTTAGCCAAAGCCTAATTCCACCATTTTAGGGGTCAAGAACACATCAGAAGTTACAAACAGAAAGCTGTCAGCATATTAGGCTATATCAGTCAAAGTTTCGGCTTCCCTACCCCCAATATGCGGTATTATTTTTTTTTATCATAATCAAGTTTCATACTTCAAACCCAGAAAATACATTTAAGGAGGTTCATCATCCTACCTCAATGAAGATATTGGTGACCAAGCCTGTGAAGGAAAAAGGAGTTGAGCTTTGAACACCACCCAATTAAAAAATTCCAAGCCTTTCTTCTTCCTCCAAGCAACACCTAATCTCTAACCACAATAAATAATGATTTATTCTTTTTTTCTCTTATTTTTTTCTCTTTGAAGGCACACAATTTATAAGAATCATGGGAGTGTAGAGAAAGTTATTGGTGGAGAAAATAACCTCCACTTCACATGCTTCAAAACAACTAAGGTAAGATTATGCATATACAACAGGTAGCATGATCCAAGAATCATCTTGCTTTTTGACTATCTAACCATATAATTTAAGAAAGGTATTGGAAGATGGATGGAGATGGGTGGCATGATCTAAGAATCATGCTAACTTTTTGACTAATTAAACAAATTATTTAAAAGATGCTTTAAATGTTTAAATCATGCTAGCTAAGTAATTTGGAAGAATGCTTTAAAGTCATCAATATAGGGTCTTCTTTTTGACTAATTAGCCACCTAATTTGAGAGATTGTGAGAGATGTATGGAAGATGAAAAATGAAGTTGCCGGGAAATAATTTAGAGCTACTATTCATGAGTCAACTTAATGAGTGATAAAGTGAGTTGAGGTGAGTCAAAGGAAAGGGTTGACCCATGGGTTAATGGGCTTGGGTTGAACCGATTAGGTAATTGGGCTTGGAATTGTTTGGATAAAAGTTTAGAAATTCTACATTAAACTCCCACATAGAGTGGAATTAAATCCGAAAATCTTTCCAACTAATTTTATCATTCCAAAAATTTTCAAATCCTCAATTTTCTAGATTTTTTTACTATAATAAATATCACCACCACACTTAAGCAAATTAATTAAGAGAAAAAAAATTTCAGGTTATTACACCGTGACTTGACTTTGGTGACAATACATCCATTTGGAGAAAAATAACATCCCGACGGACAGATGCATCAACAAGTGCAAGTTCAAATTCATCTGACTTCCAATGTTATCTCAGTACACCTCCAATAGAAAATGAAGATGCTTTCAGTCTTTTAGACTGGTGGAAGGGACAACAATCAAAGTTTCCAATTTTTCAGCTTTAGCTCATGATACACTTGCATTTCCAGTTTCTACCGTAGCATCCGAGCAAGCATTTAGTGCTAGTGGACGCGTTATCAGTCAATTCAAGAGTCAACTGGCCCCTTCGACAGTAGAAGCCTTGATGTGTTTTCGAGATTGGTATCTTCTAGAAAATAGACAACAGGAAGATGCCGAAAAAGAGCAACTTGCCCTTGATTTTGATGCAATGTATTTAGGTGAAAGAGAAGAACACATTAGTGGATCTAGTGATGAATAATAAATTAATAATTATGTATAGATAGAGTAATATTTGCAAATGATAGTCACTCTTATAGGTGCCATCCTAGTTAGGATGTATAAGACGTGAAGTGATGCACCTATTAATTACTCTACCATTTATTTATTTTTTTTATAATTCTACATTTATAAATTGTAATTTTAAATTTAATGTTAATTATGTAATTGGTTGTTGTGTAATAAATTTTAATTTTATAAATAATGATTTTAATGTGTTTGTTTGAGTTTTATTTTTTATTTTATTTTCTTTAAACAAATAAAAAATATTAAAAATAGGTCGGGTCGGTTGGACGGGTCAGGGGCGGGGTGGTGTGACCCTTGACCCGATCTGACCCGACCCTAAGATCGGCTGGGGCGACAGGCTTGAAATCCCAGGCTGGGTCGGCCCGATTTACATCCCTAACACTCACCTAATAGCATATGATGCTATCTTGTTGCACATAATCCCACAACAAATGAGCAAATTAAATTAAAGTTCAAGTGGACAGCTCGTAACCATGTTCCAATGCATGTGTAAGAGATCACACCACACAACCTACACGAGACCACTACATGCACAATACAAGATTTGCTTGCTTAGAATCCATTAGGTCTTTATTTCGGTTGTAACTTGGCCAGGGTTAGTGGTTAACAAAGGTAGATATGGAAATCAAAGCACATGTCTTGGGATAAAGATGTTCAAGTGCACACAAGTCCCACTTTACCAGACCCCGTGGTGTAGTCCAATGGTCAAGAAGTTCCTCACCAAAATCGTAAACCTGGAATGGCGCAGGTTCGAATCGCGCTAGAAGCATCGTGACTAAACTGAGGATGCTTTGGGTCGAGGCCTCTCTCCCCCAGTTTACCCACTGGTTACATGTTCCATTGAGGTCTGTAATAAACCAGTGTAGGTTTCGGGTTACCAAAAAAAAAAAGTCCAACTTTACCCATTTCCTTTCCAACCCTAACAAAGATCCCAACAAGAAGCTTATTCCCACTAAATACTACACTTGAGACAATTGCAACTATTACAAACAATATACAAGTCCCACAATTCCATAAACAAAGGAATGATCTTTTTTTTCTTTTATCCTTTTTCTTCTTTTTTTTCTCTTTTTTTTCTTTTTCTTTTTTTTTTCTTTTGAAATAATGAAATATACATTAGCTGAATTCTCTAACCAATATTTCCTCTTAATATTCTTTTTTGGTAACCTGGAACCCACACCAATTAATTACAAATCTCAACGGTCCACGTAGCTGGTGGGTAAACCTGGGGGGAGAGGCCTCAACCTAAAGCATCCCCAGTTTACTCACGGTGCTCCCAGTGCGATTCAAACCTACACCATTCTGGGTTTATAGTTTTGGGGAGGAACTTCTTGATTGCTGGGCTACACCGCGGGGTCTATTTCCTCTCAATATGCTTTCAAAAATTTCCGTTCCCAACCTCATTCACATCACTAACATTACAGCACTTTCATAACCCAAGACATATGAGGGTAAGGCTTAAAGTGTGTGAATAAGGTTAAGGGATAATATATGAGGTGGGAACCAAGGAGAATATATATATATCACACACTTTATCAAAAGGCTTCAAGTTGGTTCCTAGGGTGATTCATAACCAAAAAAGGATAAGAAGTCTCAAAATAGCAAAGAGGGCCTAGCATCACATTCAAGCTTGCAACAACTCATAATATGGCAAGTGAATACTCATGCAAGTGTGTGTGATGCAATTGGTGCATTGAAAACTAAAGTGAAGAATACAGAGATATGATTATGTGCAACCCCTCAAGAAAAGAATAATAGGCTCCAAAGCTCATTATTAAGGGGTATAAGTCTCTATCTAGTCCAATAATGCTCAAATAGCCAATGTTAACAAAATCCACTCCTAAGCACATAAAACTCTTCTCTATGATAGTCCAAACAAAAAGTGCACAAGGTCATGACACACTCAATTCGTTCTAAGTTTCTTATTAAAGCTTGAGCAAGACTCACCTATCACTCTCTTACTTAAAGGCATAATCAACCAAACCAAAAAGGGCTAACATGCGAGATCCAAATGTGCTATCTCATGCATTTAAGCTTAAAAAAAATGCTCAAGATTTGAAAAAATTGTACCATTTTAGCATAAATGATCATCATGCGAACTCTACCCCTCAACCTAAACAAAGCATTGTCCTCAATGTGAGAGGCATGATGCATATGTGAATATGTGGTGTGCAAAGTGAGCATGATGAGTATGAACAGAAAGATCATGATGAGTATGAGTAAGAGTAAGAGTATGATAATTATAACACATAAACCAAGCATGGACCCGAAAAGACACCCCACAAGTAATACGGGACACTCCCCTAACCTAGTTTCTACAATACTTTGAACAACAACTAGTGTTAAGATCATAATGTAGAAACAAAAGGAAAAAGGATGGATATTACCTGAGGAGTTGTAGTATGTAACTAACAAGAACATGCTACAAAACCAAAGAGAAAACAAACGAAAAGCAAAAAAAAAAAAAAAAAGCAAAGAGGGAATTTTTTTTTTATAATTGCAGAAAAGAGGGTGAATACATCATTCAAATGCCATCGATAAAGTTCAACATAAACCAAAAGAAGATCATCATAGAAATCAGTTTTGGGGCATACATACAGAACATCTTTAAAACTCAGACCTAAACTAACAAAGGTAGCCCTAAGATAACAAAAAGCAAGCTAGAACATGAAGTCAGCGTTGATGGGTCCTAATCCTCCTTCGGCGGGGGTGGAGAGTTATGAACATGTGCTGGTGATGACAGGTGAACAGCAGCAAGGATAGACTCCAAAAGGCCATGTTGCTCACGTTGTTCAGCCTTTATAGCACTTAGACATGCCCCCATTGCTTGGATATCATAACGTAGAGTATGGACCATAAGAGGGCGAGCCGGAGGTGTAGCAGAAGATGTAGCAGTAGAAGAGTACTGGTGCTGAGATTGAGCTAGACTACGTGCACACGTGGAGCTAGACAGCATCGCCAATGGCCAGACTATCCTAAAACTAGTGTCAATGGGAACCTGACACTTCTCCAAGATCTTCATAATTAATCCGGCAAATGGTAGACTATTGGGGCCCCTAGTTTGTGCAGTCTCACTGTTAGAGTAGTCATCATTAGAGAGGCTAAGTCAATAGAAACTCTAGTGGTCATGGCATACATTAAGCGGGCTCGATTGGGGCTAACGAAGTCGTCATTAGAGACGGGTAAGATCTGAGAACAAATGAGCTCATGAAGGATTTTGAATTTACCACTCAATTTATTCTTCAGAAATTGTTGTCTAACCCCCCATGAACATGTCTTCCCCTCAGATAAATGTCGTGCTAACACCGAAAGTGGAGGTTCCTGCTCACTAGGATATGGGTATCCTGGCTTGCGTACCTTTGGTATGTTAAGAGCCACCCTAATGCTGCGCTTATGCACCGTAATTCTTCGTCCCCGCATCGTAGAAGTAATGTACACCTGCCTCGACCCCTCATCTTTCTCTAAAGTTGCATTCGCATAAAACTCTCGGATGAGGTTAGGATCAGCAGTGGCTCTAAACGTCAGGGCAATGGACCAGCCCCTAGTAGCCATAATAGTCTTGAAGTCCACCGGTTCCTCACTGAAATGACTCAAATTGATACCCCTCTCACAAAGAACTGCTCTTTTACTCCAATATGAATCAAATGCATCTTGGGCATTCTTGCTAATAAAATTATGAGGGTCATAGTCCAGCTCATCTTCGTCTTTCTCATTCTCTCCCTCATTCTCACTATCATTTTCATTGTCCTTCTTTTCATTCCCCAATTGTTCCTCAACTTCCTCATCTTTAGCCCCTTTTAATTCTTGCTCATAGTCGGGCACATAATCACTATCTTCAGCTGATGAAGTAAGAGAGGGCTGCGTTTTACGTTTGCTTGTGGAATGACCCATGATGGTTACTACAAACAAGTGCTGAGTAAGTAGGAAAAAGTTAAAGTAGGCTTACAACTGACCGACCCTAAAATGTGATTGGGTTCTACCTCTCAAGTGCAAGAGGGCAGTCGTAGTTTAAACTCGATGAGTCCAAGGTCGAATTCACAGGGAGCCTAATGTTATTCAGTTTCTAGGTTGTGAAAGGAATTCAAAAACTAAATGTAAGCAAGTTCTGAAGTTTAATTTACTAAATTCTAAGGTTTGGTGAAATTAAAAAATAATTCAATTGCAAACAATTAACGTTAAAATTAATAAGAATTTTAGATCTTTAAATGAATTAAATGAGATTTCAAGGAATTCAAATAAATTCAAGAATGATATTTTAAACTTCAAAATAATCAATTATAACGAGAACTAGATTGGATTGCAAACTTAATAATAACGAGGTTCTTGATTCAACTTCAAGTCCGGGTAGCTCACTACTTTGCCTTGGGATGTTTTTATTCAAATCTAGATTAGGGTTTAATTCGAAAACTATTAACAAATATTTTAATCAAAGGACAGTACTAGTGATCTCAAGCGGATATGGTTAAAGACCTTTGTTTTCAAAGGTTTTTCAAATAAACAAAACTAGAAGTGAACTCAAATCCTATTTTTAATCATGTTTGAAAGTGTTTAAACAATTAATAACAAAAACCCATAGCAGTAATTTCAAACGAATTTGGTTAAAGATTTTCAGTTTCGAATGTTTTCGAAACAAGTTAAAATAGGTTTGTAAAGAGTAGATCCCTATGCAAGAAGTTTTGCAACCTATGCGAAGAGACTATGAACATCCCAAGGCATTTTCGTGAACTATCATTTCTTGATTCGTTGAATCAGGAACTAGGGTTTTACGCTACTATCATTTTAAACATAATGAAAACACTAAATAAGCATTGAAACATGCAATCTATTAATTGGAACAAGCAAAACATAATATTATAGAATGAAACAAAGTAAGACTTACAATGTAAAATGCTTGGAAAGAAAATAATGAAATATCACAGCAATAATGAAGAAAGAGCTCCAAAAGCATCCATCAACAATCTTTAAGAACGTAAAAACACTCTTAAAATTAATCTAAATCTAATCTAACTCTTAAAGTATCTGTAGAATATTCAAAGGAGGACCCCCTTTTGCGGCCGTGCACTTGGGTCCTTATAAAGTTGCGAGAAAACCCTAGAAGAGGTGTTTCAACTCGTGGCTTCTGGATACATGGTGGTCCCGACCATCTGGTCTCGAGGTCGGGATCCTAGAATGCTTTCTTCTCAATTTATGTACATTGTGGTCCTGACCATTTGATGTGGTGGTCGGGATCCCCGAGTGCCTCTTGATTTGCTTTTCTTCCTCCTTTAGGTTGGGTCTTTGGGCTAGTCTTGGCCATCCAAGGCGAGGTTTGAACCATGACTTTTTCTTCGTCTTCTCGGCCATTTCCATAGCTATAAACTTTGATCTCCTTGCCCTTTTCCCTATAATTAGAAAAATAAAAGTATAAGTAATAAAATAACACTAAAACTTCAACTTTACTTATTCAAATGCATTAATACGTGTTGAATTAGGGATTTTGTAATTACACTTTTCACGTTTAATCACACCCCCCAACTTGAACATTGCTAGTCCCTAGCAATGCTCTTTATTAAAATGAAATGCATGATGTTCTTTATTAAAATGAGATGCAACTACTATCCTATTTCTCTTTTTGTTGGAAACACGGCTACACTTAGCTACGTGCAGCAAGCCTTTTAAACCCCTAGGTTCCCCCTAATGGACGAGTAAGGTCTCGTGAGGGTTTGCAGTGAATCTACCCACAAAATTCTATGGCATGGTCTTAATATGTTAAAGAGTGATCAAGATAAAAAATGAATTAAGTTCAAGCTCAACAAGTCACAAATTCCAAATATCGTGTGTAATTTCCAAGTGCTAAGCAATAATGCATGGACTATCAAAGTAGGAATAGTGTGTGTGCAAAATTGTTTCATTCATTCAACAAGGTTGCAAGAGCATAAACGGAACTAAGTTTTGACTTCAAATTCTCACGAGATTCCACTTATAGAAAGAAATTCACTCATCAAGGGTTCACACATTCCTATTAGCATGAAATGCTATCCTAGTTGCAGATGACCCTACAAGTAGGTGAGTGAACTAAAATAGAACTCAAAGTGGGCAGCTCCTAACCATGTTTCAATGTATGTATAAGAGATCACATCACACAATCTACACAAGATCACTACATGTACAATACAAGAGTTGCTTGCTCAGAATCCACTAGGTCTTTATTTTGGTTGTAACTTGGCCAGGGGTAGTGGTTAACAATGGAGGGTATGGAAATCAAAGCACATGTCTTGGGAGAAAGGATGTTCAAGTGCACACAACTCCCAACCTACCCATTTCCTTTCCAATCCCAAGAAGACTACAACATGAAGCCTATTCACTAACTTACAACTGCTCGTGGGACTTTCTCAATAATTGTAATAAAATGCCCAAGTCCCAAAAGCAAAAAAGGATGACCATTATTTTATTATTATTATTTTTTTAAAATTCAACACATCAATTCTCATCCCAACATTCTTATTCATTTTGCTCTTAAAAGCTTACATTCCCAATCCGAATTCACAACTTAGGCTTTAAGACACTTTCACAACCTAAGACATGTAAGGGTGAGGCTTCAAGTGTGTGAATGGGGTGTAGGGGGTATCATATGAGAGGAGAACCAAGAAGAGAAAAATGTATATCACACACTTTATTGAAAAACTTTAAGTTGGCTCCTAGGGTAATTTATAACCAAGAAGGGATAAAAAGGCTCAAAATGACAAAGAAGGCCTAGCATCATTTTCGAAGCTTGCAACAACTCATAATGTGCCAAATAGATACTCATGTAAGTGTGTGTGATGCAATTGATGCATTGAAAACCAAGGTGAAGAGCAAAAGAAATGTAAGCATGTGCAACCCCTCAAGAAAAGAATAAAAGGCTCAAAAGCTAACCATTAAGGGGTATAAGTCTCCACCTAGTCCATGGATGCTCAAGTAACCAATGTCAAATAAAGTCTACTCCTAGGCGCATAAACTTTTCACCATGGTAGTCCAAAAATGCACAAAGTTATCACACACTCCACTTGAATTAGGTTTCCTATTAATGCTTGAACAAGACTCACTTATTACTTTCTCACCTATTTTCACAATCAACCAAACCATTAAAGGGTCTAGCATGTAGGTGTAGAAATACTAAATTCATATATTTAAGCTCAAACATGCTTAAAATTCAAAAAAATTTGTCAATTTTAAGTATCATCATGCGAATTCTACCCCCCAACCTAAACTGAACATTGTCCTCAATGTAAAAACTATGAAGCATAGGTGAGTTCGTAGTGTGCAAAATGAGCATGATGATGAATAGAGACATACCCCCCAACCAAAATGGAAGAGAGTATGAATAGGAATGAAATAATAAAAAGAATAACATAAAAGAAAGAAACATAAAAGATAAAGAACGGTTTAAGAATTACCTCGTGTAGTCTTCAATCGAATCGTAATCAGGATGATATTCAAAAAGAAGTTGCAATGAAGTAGCAAAAACATCACTGTGGTCCAACTCGTTGTAAACATCACTACCCTCCCTAGACTCGGTGTCAATACTTTCATTATCATGGACGTCTTCTAGGGGAGGCATATCATGATACTCAGGTAGGGAATTCGTTTTAGATTCAATAGTGTCGGTGTCTGTGGGGTAAGAGGGTGCATCTAACCATACATCAGCTATAGTGTGATTGCACTTGAAAAGTGCTATTACAAACTCCACTTTTGTATAACTTTTGATGCATTTAAGTGGTTTATTTTGATGTTTTATCATTATTTTATTACTTATAGTATTTATTTTCTTAATTGCAAGGAAAAGGGCAAAATAAGTGAGATTAGCAGCGATGAAAGTGGCTACTGAGGAGAAAAATATGGTCTAAAGTTCAAGATGGTTAAAGTGGTGTGCAGTTGAAGTTCTAGCTTGACACCCTGTTAGTAGTTTGACCATATCTTTCCACTCACAATTCTGATTGACCAGATTCTTTTTGGGTTGGAAAGAAAACTCAAAGGGCTACAACTTTTGTATTTTAGCCGAAGCCTGAATCCATCATCTTTGAGGTCAAAATCACGTCAAAATTTGAAGATAGAAAGCTGTCAGAAGCAGAACTTAAGTTTTCTATGGTCTGGACCCCCTGCCAGACGGTGGGGACCACAGTGCACTAAAGGCCCACGTTTGTAACTTCGGGTTTTAGGGTTTCCTACAATTTTTCTATATAATGGCTGTACATGGCCGACCCTAGGAGGGAATATACATTCTTTTACATACCTTAGAGAGTGTAGAGAGGTTTTCTTTTATTTGTGGATGTTTTTACATATTTTTGAAGTCGTTGTTACGTTCGTTTCAGCATTAATTGTTGAGATTTCTTTTTTGCAGCTTCTTTCAGAGTACGTTGTATTTCGTTCTTTCGGTTAATGATATGATTTGGATGTTTCATTCAGTAGATCAATTAAATACATGTTCAATGATTGTTCTTATTTTGTTTAAAATCATGCTAGCGTAGAAACCTTAGTTCTTGATTCAACGAATCAAGGAAGGGTGGTTAACTATTAACTATGGCATGTGCGTAGATCCTTTGTATGGTTTACGAAAACTAATGTGAAAGGATCTATAACTTTTAGATCTGTCTTAATTTGTTTGAAAAGCTTTCGAAAACGAAAATCTTTGACTATATTCTCTGTAATCACTGATAAAGGTTTTCGATTAAAACCATTTAATATTTTTGAGCAAATTAAGAATAGATTTTGAATCCAAATCTGATTAGGATTGTTTGAAAAACCTTCGAAAACATAAGTTTTTGACTATATTCTCTATAATCACTGGTAAAAGCTTTTGATTTAAACTTTCTTAATAATTTTTGAACAAACCCTAATTCAGATTTGAACCCAAGTGTTTTCTCTGAAAATCTTTCCGGTCTTATTATCCTAAACGAGATTTTAAAACTGAGTATTGGGGATTTTGTGAACTTTAACGAAGACATCCTTCCAATCTTTAGATCCTTTTCACGTGAGCTATAGATTGTAGTTATATCACATCCTATAGTGAACTAGTAACCTACCCCGAATTGCAAGTTGGATCAAGAACATTTTGAATATTATTATTGTCATTTAAATTCCTTTCCTTTGAGTCAATTAAATTCTTACATTGAAATTTTAGGTTAGATTATTTTCGTGCACGTTTAAATTAAATAGAATTCATTTAGTTAATATTTAATTCCTTGAAATCCAAAATCAAATTTTAATTGCTAAAATTTTGTTAATAGGTTGTTTAGTTGTTTTTAATTTGAAGTTTAAACTTGCAAAACCCTAGGAATTAGATTTAATCTTCAAACTTAGTTTACATTCAAATTTAGGATTCCCATTATAACCTAGAAATTAAATAACATAGGCTCCTTATGAATTCGACCTCGAACTCACCGAGTTAAAACTACACTGCACACCCTTGCACTTGGGGGTTAGTAGACGCACTATTTAGGAGCGGTCAAGTTTTTGGCACCGTTGCTGGGGAGCCAAAATTTAGTTTTTAGGTTATTTTTATCTTTTTAGTTAATTTCTTTTTCATAGTTAATTTTTGTTAAAAAAAAATTTCAAAAATCATAATTTTCAAATCTTTTTCAATTCAAATTAGCATTCTGTGGTCCCAACCGTTCACCAGACGGTGGGGACCGCAGTACTCTTTTTAGCTATTTTTCTTAGCTTATGAACAGTTGGATTCAAGGGGAAAACGGTAGATTAATACGTCCTGAACCTCCGACTCTTCTTTTAGAATTTGAAACTCTTTTAGAAGAAAATCAAAACCCTAGACCTCCTATTCCACATTTAGAGATGGCTGAAGAACAAGCTGTTGCTGCTAGGCGTTCCATACGAGATATCTTACAACCAGATAGGCATACACCTGAGTCTTGCATAGTTTGGTCAGAAAACCAAAGACCTTTCAACTTTAAACATGGCATGATACAATTGTTGCCTACTTTCCATGGTACGGACTCTGAAAGCCATACGATCATTTAACTCGATTTAGGAACATTTGTGTCACTATCAAGGATCAGGGATGTTCCATAGATTTAGTATTTCTTAAGCTTTTTCCATTCTCTTTACATGATAAGGTTGCCAAATGGTTTGAATTCCTACCATCTAATTCCATTCGCACATGGGATGAAATGCAAACCAAATTTCTTAAGAAATTTTTTTCTCCTAATAGAACCGTTGTTATACAACATCAAATATTAAACTTTGCTCCACAAAATAGTGAAACTTTCTATCAAAGCTGGGAGAGGTTTAAAACTCTCTTGCATTCTTGCCCACACCATGGATTCGAAGTTTGGCGTCTAGCTAGTATCTTCTATAGTTCATTAACGCCAAACCTAAAACAATTTGTGGAAACAATGTGCAATGGGCAGTTTTATGATAAAACACCTGACGAAGCTTTTGAATATTTTGAATTCTTGGCTGAAAATGCACAAACCTGGGATATCACTGGACCCCAAAGCTCTCAAATAGCTAGTGTTACCCTAGTTAGAGGTATGCACTAGTTAAGTGAAGCTGATGAACTTAGGGCAAAATTAGCAACACTCACTAGAGAAATAGAAACATTGAAAATCAAAAAGGACTCATAACCTATAAGAGAACCAGTGGCTGATGTCTACTGCATACTTTGTGATAGCCAATCCCATGGGGCAAATAATTGCCCTAACCTCTCTATTTGTAGAGAGGTTGTGCAAAGCCAACCATCTAGTGAACTCCCAATACATGCCATAAACCCATACTACCAATCATATCGAGGACAAACTTTAGGAGGAAATCCTTATTCTGAGACTTATAATCCAGTAGTGAGGAATCACCCCAATTTTAGTTGGAGAAATGAGGGAGCTCAAAGTCCACAACCCTATCATGCACCTCATTCTTCAGTTCCTCAAGTCCCAATGCCTAATCTAGGAACATCTTAGAATGTGGGACCATCCCATGCTCCCTACATTCCTCCAAACAAGAGATCCACAGAAGAAACACTTCAACAATTCATGAATAATCAAACTACACTTTGGGCCCAAAATAATAGAAATTTGGATGATATTAAGAGACAATTGACCCTTTTGACTCAAACATTAGCTACACAACCAAAGGGTCAATTTCCAGCTCAACCTTATCCAAACCTAGTAGCCCAAGCTAAATAGGTTGAAGGATCTTCTAATGTTCCTGGGAATGCAGAACAAGTCCAAAATATCACAACACTTAGGAGTGAAAAAATTGTAGATAAAACCATCCCTCCTAAGAAGGATGAACTGAGTGAAAAGTTGAAACCTAAGTGTGTGGTAGGTGAGAGTAAAAAAGAGGGAAAAGAACCAATCATGGTTCAGGAGTCTACCACCGAAGATAAAACGGAAAAGGAAGAGAGAAAGGAAGAAGAACCCATGATAGTGCCTAGGGAATATGTTCCCAAAGCACCTTTTCCCTAAAGATTTCTGAAAGTTAGGAAAGAAGCCCAAACAACTGAATTGCTAGAGGTCTTCAAACAAGTGAAAATTAATATACCTCTCCTTGATGCAATTAAGCAAATACCCTCTTATGCTAAATTTCTTAAGGAGTTATGTACTGTGAAAAAGGGATTAAATGTGAAAGAGAAGGCATTTCTCACTGAGCAAGCAGGTGCCATAGTACAATGTCGTGCACCCCCTAAATATAAAGACCTTGGATGTCCTACTATATCTTGTTATATAGGGAGGTATTACATTAGTAGAGCACTGCTTGACTTAGGAGCAAGTGTGAATTTGCTCCCCTACTCAGTGTACAAGCAATTGGGCTTAGGTGAAATTAAACCTATCCATCTGACTTTGCAACTTGCAGATAGATCAATTAAAGTCCCACGAGGTATAGTTGAAGATGTACTGGTACAAGTGGAAGATTTTTATTTCCCAGTGGATTTCATAATCCTAGATACTCAACCACTTACCAGTTTATCTGCACCTAATCAGACACCGGTTATTCTAGGATGACCATTCTTAGCAACATCGAATGCTTTAATTAACTGCAGGAATGGATCCATGAAAATGACTTTTGGTAACATTGAATTTGAAACGAATATCTTTCATGTTACCAAACAACCAAAAGAGGTGCCTGATATACCAGTAGTAGATTTAGTAGAATCTATAGTCCAGGATAACGTGGATCATGAATTTGTCAAGGATCCTTTAGAGAAAGCTATTCACCTTAGTGAGGAGAATTTGAATTCCACAATATCAAACCAAGAGGTAGTTTGCATTGATTTTTTAGGTGTCGAGATGATACTAGAAAACACTCAACCACATTCCATGTTCACATATGCAAATAATCTTGGGCCATATTTATGGTTTAAAGATCACTACAAGGTCATACATTCTCCAGCATTCTTGACACTAGGAGCATACTCATTCTTGGCACCTCCTAGACTTGAGGAGAATATTTTATTCCTAAAGCTATTTGGCAAGGCTCGGGAAAGATTGGGAGTTGGATAGTATAGTTTTGCATTAACCTTTGTATATTAGTAGATTAGATTTTCCTTTCTTTATTTTTTTGATTTATTGTTAGTTTAGCTTTTCTTTTCTTTTATTTTTATTTTGTCTGTCTACTAACTATTTTCTTCTTGTTTTATTTTTCTTTTATTTTTATCTTCTTTTAATTCTAACATATTGCTTGAATAGTTCTTTTGTTTTTCTTCAAAATAAAGAAGCGCTTGAGGTAATATCCTTCTTGTCTCTTTTATTTAGTTTTGCACTTCCAAATTAGTACTTCATATTCATAATTGTTGTTGTTGGGAGTGCTGTAGAACTTAAGTTGGGGGGACATATTGGGTGATGCCTCAAGTGGCTTGAATAATGGGTGCATGCTTGGTTTAATTTGTGTTTTGTTCTTATTTGTGCCTTTGTTGTTATTGTTTCATGCTCATCATCATGCTCAGTATTGCAAACTATAGACCCACATATGCATCATGGTTCTCACATTAAGGACAATGTGAATTTTAAGTTGGGGGGTAGGGTTCGCAAGATGACTTTTGTGCCAAAATTGTAAAATTTAAAAATTTTTGAGCGTCTTTAAGCATAAATACATGAATTTAGCACATTTCTACCTACATGTCATCGCTTCTTTTTGGTTTGGTTGATTGTGGAATTGAGTGAGAGAGTGATGAATGAGTTTTGTTCAAGTTTTAATAGGAAACTTCGATCAAGTTGATTGTGTCATGACCTTGTGCATTTTTTACTATCATATAGAAGAGTTTATGTGCTTAGGAGTAGATTTTGTTTAACATTGGTTAATTGAGCATTCTTGGACTTGGTGGAGACTTATACCCCTTAATGGTGAGTTTTTGAGCCTATTATTCTTTTCTTGAGGGGTTGCACATAATTACAGCTCTTTTGTTCTTCACTTTGATTTTCAATGCACCAAGTGCATCACACACACTTGCATGAGTTTCAGTTGGCACATTATAAGTTGTTGTAAGCTTTGAACATGATGCTAGGCCTTCTTTGCTATTTTGGGCCTTTTTGTCCTTTCTTGGTTATAAATTACCCTAGAAACCAACTTGAAGCCTTTTTAATAAAGTGTGTGATATATATATATATATATATATATTTTCTTTCTTTGGTTCACACCTCATATATTATCCCTTGACCTTATTCACACACTTTAAGCCTTACCCTCACATGTCTTGGGTTGTGAAAATGCCTTAATGTCAATGATGTGAATGGGGGTTGGGAATGGAAACTTTTAAGAGCATATTGAGAGGAAATATTGGGTGGAGAATTCAATTGATTGATATTTCATTATTTCAAAAAAAAAAAAAAGGAAAAAACAAAAAAAAAGAAAAAAAAGAAAAAAAAGAGAAAAAAGAAAAAAGAAAAAAGAAAAAAAAGAAAAAAAAAAAGAAAAAAGAAAAAAAATTATTGTACCTTTTGCTTATGAAATTATGGGACTTGTACATTATTTGTAATATTCGCAATTGTCCCAAGGGTAGTATTTAGTGTGAATAAGCTTCTTGTTGGGATTCTTGTTGGGGTTGAAAAGGAAATGGGTAGTTCAGGACTTGTGTGCACTTGAGCATTTTTATCCCAAGATATGTGCTTTGATTTCCATGTCCTCCATTGTTAACCATTACCCTTAGCCAAGTTACAACCAAAACAAAGACCTAGTGGATTCTAAGCAAGCAACTCTTGTATTGTGCATGTAGTGGTCTTATGTAGATTGTGTGGTGTGATCTCTTACACATGCATTGGAACATGGTTATGAGCTGTCCACTTTGAATTTCATTTCAGTTCACTCACTTATTTTTGGGGTTATGCGCAACTAGGATAGCATCATATGCTAATAGGTATGTGTGAACCTTTGGTGAGTGAATTCCTTTCTATGAGTGGTACCCTGTGAGCATTTGAAGTTAAAACCTAGTTCCGTTTATGCTTTTGCAACCTTGTTGAATGAATGAAACAATTTTGTACATATGCTCTTTCTACTTTGATAGTCCATGCATTTATGCTTAGCACTTGGGAATTACACATGATATTTGGGTTTTGTGACTTGTTGGGCTTGAGCTTGATTCATTTTAGATCTTGACCACTTTTTGACACTTTGAGACGATGCCATAGAATTTTGTGGGTAGATTCACTGTAAACCCTCACGAGACCTTGGTCGTCCATTAGGGGGAACCTAGGGGTTTAAAGGGCTTGCTACACGTAGCTAAGTGTAGCCGTGTTTCCAACAAAAAGAGAAATAGGATGGTAGTTGCATTGCATTTTAATAAAGGGCATTGCTAGGGACTAGCAACACTCAAGTTGGGGGGTGTGATTGCACTTGAAAAGTGCTATTACAAACTCCACTTTTGTATAACTTTTGATGCATTTAAGTGGTTTACTTTGAAGTTTTATCATTATTTTATTACTTATAGTATTTATTTTCTTAATTGTAGTGAAAAGGGCAAAATAAGTGAGATTAACAACGATAAAAGTGGCTGCCAAGGAGAAAAAGATGGTCTGAAGTTTAAGATGGTTGAAGTAGTGTGCAGCTGAAGTTCCAGCTTGATACCCTGTCAGTAGTTTGACCATATCTTTCCACTAACAATTCTGATTGACCTGATTCTTTTTCGGTTGGAAAGAAGACTCAAATGGCTACAACTTTCATGTTTTAGCCGAAGCCTGAATTCATCATCTTTGAGGTCAAAATCGCATCGGAAGTTGAAGATAAAAAGTTGTCAGAAGCAGAACTTAAGTTTTTTGTGGTCCGGACCCCCTGCCAGATGGTGGGGACCATAGTGCACTAAAGGCCTACATTTGTAACTTCAGGTTTTAGGGTTTCCTACAATTTTTCTATATAATGGCTGTACATGGCCGACCCTAGGGGGGGAATATACATTCTTTTACATACCTTAGAGAGTGTAGAGAGGTTTTCTTTTATTTGTGGATGTTTTTACGTATTTTTGAAGTCGCTGTTACGTTCGTTTCAGCATTAATTGTTCAGATTTCTTTTTCGTAGCTTCCTTCATAGTACGTTGTATTTCGTTCTTTCGTTTGGATGTTTCATTCAGTAGATCAATTAAATACATGTTCAATGATTTTTCTTATTTTGTTTAAAATCATGCTAGCGTAGAAACCCTAGTTCTTGATTCAACGAATCAAGGAAGGGTGGTTTACTATTAAATATGGGATGTGCGTAGATCCTTTATATGGTTTGCGAAAACTAATGCAAAAGGATCTACAACTTTCAGATCTATCTTAATTTGTTTGAAAAGCTTTCAAAAATGAAAATCTTTGACTATATTCTCCGTAATCACTGGTAAAGGTTTTCGATTAAAACTGTTTAATATTTTTGAGTAAATTAAGAATAGATTTCGAATCCAAATCTGATTAGGATTATTTGAAAAACCTTCGAAAACAAAAGTTTTTAACTATATTCTCTGTAATCACTGGTAAAAGCTTTTGATTTAAACTTTCTTAATAATTTTTGAACAAACCCTAATTCGGATTTGAACCTAAGTGTTTTCTCAGAAAATCTTTTCGGTTTTATTATCCTAAACAAGATTTTAAAACTGAGTTTTGGGGATTTTGTGAACTTTAACGAAGACATCCTTCCAATCTATAGATCCTTCTCACGTGAACTATAGATTGTAGTTATATCACATAAACTACCCCGAATTGCAAGTTGGATGAAGAACATTTTAAATATTATTATTGTCATTTAAATTCCTTTCCTTTGAGTCAATTGAATTCTTACATTGAAATTTTAGGTTAGATTATTTTCGTGCACGTTTAAATTAAATAGAATTCATTTAGTTAATATTTAATTCCTTGAAATCCAAAATCAAAATTTTAATTGCTGAAATTTTGTTAATAGGTTGTTTAGTTGTTTTTAATTTGAAGTTTAAACTTGCAAAACCCTAGGAATTAGATTTAATCTTCAAACTTAGTTTACATTCAAATTTAGGATTCCCATTATAACCTAGAAATTAAATAACATAGGCTCCTTGTGAATTCGACCTCGAACTCACCGAGTTAAAACTACACTACACACCCTTGCACTTGGGGGTTAGTAGACGCATTATTTAGGAGTGGTCAGTTAGCTCAGCCCATTCCATCTGTAGGAGAAGTTGAAGGTCAACTTCATCCCACCATTGGTCATCTAATTGATCAGGTATGATGGGCTTAAGTGGTGGATATATAAGTGCTAAGGGTAGTGAATTGCTTTCTAAGAAATAGTCCTCAGGCCACCCTTCCCAGTCAACCTCTGAACTCTCAGACTCACTTTCCTTACTAGATATAAAGGTTATGTCATCCCATTTACGCTTCCTACACATACTCAAATTACTAGGTTCCCATTGTTTACATTTATTGTTAGCTGGACCATAGATGGAGTACTTGTTCTTTGCAAAAAAAAAAAATAGGAAAATAGAATTTAAGAACATAAGCAACCCACAATCCAACATAAGGTAACATCCGTATGCGCAAGAATAAAAAGAACAATGGAGATAAAATGTAAAACAAACTCAAAATATAAAAATAAATATATATACATCCCATTGGTTAAAGTTAAGTAAAGAGTTTTAGGATTACAAAATAAACAAAAAGAAAGGCTCACTCCTAAACTCTCAAAGAAGAAAGAAACATAAAATCAATCACTGCAGGGGCGGGGGTGTATAAGACTCTCTGATATAATCCAAGACACTTTGTAAGAGGTGGCCTTGAGTTTGCTAGCTTTGGTGAATGCGCAGCAGTAGTTGGTGGTCAGCTTCTTGATTTTGCTCCATGACGCTAATACGTTCAGCCAAAGCTCGAATCTGATTGGCTAATTTAACATTGGTCACCTCCTCTTCATCATCATCTTCCTCCCCCTCTTGCTCCTCTAGAACATGGGATGGTCCATCCTCTTCCTTAGACTCCTCTACCCCCATTTTCTTCGTTGAAATCACGCCTCTAGATTTGACATAGGATGTGATATTGAACGGTTGAAGTTCTGAGGCTATGGGTAGGTCATCTGTGATATGAGCTCCCTTCCTTCTAAAGATCTCCGTGAGTGCTCCACCAAAAAGTAAGGCTGTTAGAGCTCTAGGGTGCTCACAAGTGTATGCTATTTGGTGCCAAATATATGAGGGTAAGTCAATTGTCATCCCAATTCTAATAGCATAAATAAGTCTGGCTCTAAGGGGGGTGCAATTAGAGCTCTTGTTTTTTAGGTAATAGGTTGGAACAAGAAAACATGTGTAAGGCCCAGTATTTATCTTTTAGCACCGACGTAGGTTTCCTAAATTCCCTAGCCCATTGTTGGCCCTCTCTTACAATCACTGACACCACAGTTGGGAATGGAGGAGTACCCTCAGCTGGATAAGTGAATTCTGGGTTTTCCACTCTGGGCATTTGAAATACTACTGCAAAGTCATCAGGTGTGAGTGTAATCTCAATTCCCTTAACCCAACTGATGAGTCGTTCTCTACCCCGTCTCCTTATAATCGATTTTTCTTTGAAATTGGCAAAAAATTCCTTAACTAGATCAACTATACAATAAGCATGAAATTTTGCCACATTCATCCACTGCCTCCCTTCAAAGTTTTGTTCAAGTATGAATTCTCTACGATTAAAGTGATCGATTTGCCAAAACCTCTCAATAACTACTGACTTATTTCCCTAAATATCATCATATTTTTGTTCAACTTCTTCCTTCCAAAATCGACTTCTATCAAAAGATGTGGTCCCTAATTGTCTATTTGTCGGTTTCTTAGTTATCGGGAACATTGGAGCTACACAAATACAAAAGAAAATATTCAATGAGTAGCTATGCAACCCCTATGTCCACCCAAGTTCAGTGGCCCGTTCTAATGAAAGATATACATTAAAATCAAAATTGAACGCATGAACAATAAACAAACTCGATGGCCATACAACATCCACCATGAATGTTCGCAACTAATTCAAAAATTTCAAGCCTCATGGTGGCCATACAACATCCACTCGGGAAGGGTCCATTCAACAATTTTGGTGGCCATGCAACATCCACCATGGAACAAATTTTCAATGATAATTGCAAAATAAAGATTTGAAAATCAATAAGTAAATTCAACTATTGAAGGGTCTTTGAACCCTTAGACCTGATTTGTGAACCACGGGTAGGAAGAAATACGGAGTGAAGAAATTCACTCAAATAGATTGTTTGCTTCCTATCCCTGTTAATAACTTGAAATAAAGCTTCTTCTCACAACGAATCCCAACCCTCAAAGCTTGGAGGCTCGGGTTTGAAGAATAGTGAACGTAGAAGCCATCTATTGCTCAAAACTAACCAAGACACATACCTCGGGTCACGTATACTCGAATAATAAGGGTTGAGAGAGCTGAATCAACCGTCGGGAACCTTGATTCTTGATGAGAGCATCGAATATCAAGAGGAAATTTGGGAGTCCTTGGAGTTAGAAGAGAGGAATTAGGGCACAAAAGGCCAAATTGGGGGTTTTAAGAAGTGCAGGGTCCCGACCGTCTCGGCCAGGGGGTCGGGACCACAGAAAGGTTCCCCTTCAAAACCGATTCAACTTATACATTATGGTCCCGACCGTTTTGGGCAGGGGGTCGGGACCATCGAGTAGGATTTTCACCATTTTTTTCTAAGCTATTTGAAACAACTAAAGAATATCTAGACTCAAAATAAAAATTCTAAAATAAGGAAAAAATGAAACCTATCCTAACCTACTATGATACAACTAAAACCATATTCTAATTTCATTCTAATTAAAGAATGGGGGATCCAAAAGATCCCACGTTTCAATTTCTGCCACAAAATTTTCTAAATATGGTTTGAGACGTTGGCCATTAACCTTGAAGGTGGTGTTGTTGCGTAGGTTGTGAACCTCACAATCACCATGTCCTGAGATGGAAAGTATAACGAAAGGACCGCACCATCTAGATTGAAGCTTACCCGGGAAGAGGTGTAACCGAGAGTTGTATAGCAAGACTTTCTGGCCTACATGGAAGGATTTTATAGGAATGTGTTTATCATGTAAATCGTTCTTTTTTGCCTTGGCGATCTTTACGTTCTCAAAAGCATCATTACACAACTCCTCAAGTTCATTCAATTGGAGCTTCCGGAAAACACCGTCGTCATCCAGACTCTCATTAAAGTGCCGAATCGCCCAATAAGCCCTATGCTCCATTTCTACGGGTAGGTGGCAAGCCTTGTTAAAGACAAGATGATAGGGAGACATGCCTAGAATGGTCTTATAAGCCATTCTATATGCCCACAATGCATCAATGAGGCGCAAAGACCAATTCTTGCATGTAGGGTTAATAGTCTTCTCTAAGATTTCCTTAATCTCCCTATTTGCCAACTCTACTTGGCCACTATTTTGAGGATGATACGCAGTACTTACTTTATACGTCACACCATAGTTACGTAGCAAGACACCAATAGGCCGATTACAAAAATGCTTGCCTCCATCACTAATGATAGCCCGAGGCATCCCAAAACGTGAGAAGATGAACTCTCTCAAGAACTTGACCACCACCTGGCGGTCATTGGTATGAGTCACAATGGCCTCCACCCATTTGGAAACATAATCAATGGCCACAAGTATGAACTCATATCCAAATGACTTAGGGAATGGTCCCATCAAATCAATCCTTTAGTAGTCAAAAATCTCCAAAACGATTATGGAGTTTTGAGGCATCTCATTATGCTTGGTAAGAGCTCCCAACCGTTGACACCGATCACACCGAAGGCAATAATCATGAACATCCCTAAACAATGAAGGCCAATAAAATCTGCTTTGAAGGATCTTAGCGGCTGTTTTCTTTGAGGAGAAATGACCTCCACATGCTAGGGAATGACAGAACTCAATGACACTATGAACCTCACTCTTAGGAATGCAACGTCTCACAATATGATTGGGGCAATACTTGTAAAGGTATGGTTCGTCCCAAAAGAAACTACGCACATTGCATAAAAATTTACCTCTATCGACTTTTGTCTAATGAAAAGGCATATGTCCGGTCACTAGGAAGTTAGCAATGTCGCATACCAAGGAGGCTGGACTGGTGGGGTGGTGCTAACATGCATGAGGTGTTCGTCAGGGAATTGCTCATTGATTGGTAAGTCACTAGAGTTGGACACATGGTGGGGTAGTCTAGACAAATGGTCAGCTACCACATTTTTGACTCCCTTCTTGTCCTTGATTTCCAAATCAAACTCTTGAAGAAGGAACATCCATCTAATCAGATGGGGTTTGGCCTCTTGTTTTGAAAGAAGATATTTCAAGGCCGCATGGTCCATGAACACTGTGACATAAGAACCTACCAAATATGACCTAAACTTATCCAGGGCAAACACTACCGTTAGAAGCTCCTTTTCAATGGTTGTATAGTTGATTTGAGCTTCATTCAAGGTCTTACTCGCGTAGTAAATAACGTACGATTTTCTTTCTTTTCGTTGCCCCAAGACTGTACCTATTACAAAATCACTAGCATCACACATAAGCTCGAATGGTAGAAACCAATTCGGGCTTTGCACAATAGGAGTGGTGGTAAGTAATTGTTTAAGTTGGTCGAATGCCCCTTAACATGAAGATGTCCATTCAGAAGGAACATCATTAGACAATAAAGAGCATAGGGGTTGAGCAATAGAGCTAAAGGACTTAATGAAACGCTGGTAAAATCTAGCATGGCCAAGAAACGATCTTATGTCTTTCACACATCGAGGAGTAGGTAAATTTTGAATTAATTCAACTTTTGCTTTATCTACTTCAATTCCTCGACATGACACTATATGCCCTAAAACAATTCCCTATTGTACCATAAAATGGCACTTCTCCCAGTTTAACACCAAATTACTCTTTTCGCATCTTACTAACACTTTTTCAAGGTTGATTAAACATTCATCAAAAGTATCTCCATAAACGGAGAAGTCATCCATAAACACTTCTAAGAACCTTTCAACCATTTCACTAAAAATACTCATTGCACACCTTTGAAAAGTCACAGGTGCGTTACATAGCCCAAATGGCATGCGTCTATACGCAAAAGTAGCAAAGGGACATGTGAAAGTGGTTTTCTCTTGGTCCTCTAGTGCTATCTTAACCTGATTGTATCCCGAGTACCCATCCAAGAAACAATAAAAAGATTTGCCCGCTACTTTCTCGAGGACTTGATCTAAGAATGGAAGGGGAAAATGGTCCTTCCGGGTCACAGCATTCAAGTGCTTATAATCAATACACATACGCCACCCCGTCTAGGTGCATGGAGGTACTAATTCTCATTTCTTATTTTCAACCACAGTGACACCAGACTTTTTAGGAACCACTTGAGTGGGACTCACCCACTTTGAATTAGATATGGGGTAAATAATACCCGCATCTAGTAATTTCAGTACTTCCCCTTTTACCACTTCTTTCATATTAGGGTTTAATCTTTTTTCCATTTGTCTCACTGGTTTAGCTTCATCCTCAAGGTATATGTGATGAGTACGTACTAAGGGACTAATACCTCGAAGGTTAGCGACTGTCCATCCTAGAGCTTTTCTATGAGCACTTAAACCTGCTAGTAACCTAGTTTCCTAAATTTGTTCTAATTTTGAAGAGACGACTACAGGGAATGTCTCACTCTCTCCCAGAAATGCATATTTAAGTTCACTGGGCAATGGTTTCCTAGGAGGACACTCAACTGATGGCTTCTGTTTGATCAAAGGTGGCTCTAAAGATTCAAAAACTGGTATCCAGCCATTAATTGCCATTATTTCTTTTCTATCACTTATCAACTCCTCATTCCCCATAAAATTCTCCCCATTTAGGACTTCACACCTTTCACTTCTCACCAGGGCTCGTTCTATGGGATCCTCAAGATATGTTTTCTCGAAATATTCCTCACTTAAAGTATGAATCACGTCTACCTCTCTAACATTCTCAAATTCTCCTATCTGTTTTGCCACCCTAAAAATGTTCATTTCTACGGTCATATTCCCAAAAGATAACTTCATAATCCCACTCCTACAATTAATCACAGCATTAGAAGTAGCGAGGAATGGTCTACCTAAAATAACTGGAATGGAATGGGAAGGATTTTGAATAGGTTGGGTGTCCAACACTATGAAATCAACTAGAAAGTTGAATTTGTCTACTTGAACTAACACATCCTCCATTATACCCTTTGGCATTTTGACTGAGCTGTCAGCCAATTGCAAAGTTATTCTAGTGGGTTTAAGCTCACCTAAGCCCAATTGTTTGTAAACTGTGTAAGGTAATAGGTTGACACTAGCACCTAGGTCTAGTAGAGCTTTATCAATGATGTGATCCCTAATTATACATGAAATTGTTGGACATCCAGGATCTTTGTACTTAGGAGGTGTGTCATGCTGAATTATGGCACTAACTTATTCAGTCAAAAAGGCTTTTTCCTTAACATTAAGCTTTCTCTTAACAGTGCATATATCTTTAAGAAATTTAGCATAGGATGGATTCTTCTTAATAGCCTCAAGTAATGGGATGTTAATTCTAACTTGTTTAAAAACTTCTAAAATCTTAGATTTCAACTTCTCATTCTTACCCTTTTCTAACCTTTGAGGAAAAGGTGGTTGAGGTGTATAACTAGCTATATCTTTTTCATGCCTACCCGAAGTTCCCACAATGGGTTCTCTCATTTGCTCTTTACCCTCTTCCTCTTTTTCACTATTCTTGCTCTCAACTATTGGAAGTTTGCTATTTTTGTTTCTCCCTCTTTCTCTTTCTCACCCTCTACTTCACTCAGCTCTTCTACCTTCTCACTACCTTTCATTCCTAATTTAGTATCCGGTGCATTAACTCTAGGATCATCGGGTTTATGAATCTCCCTCTCACTTCTTAGAGTGGTGATAGATTGCACCTGTGCATGAGAAGTAGCACTAGGGGTAGATGACTCAGCAATGTTTACCAGAATTTTTGGGTTTAGGAAAGTCTATGAAGGAAATGTACCACTTTGAGTAATACTTATAGCTTGTGTAATCTTAGAAACTTGTCCTCTAATATCATCTAAGGCCCTAGACACATTGTCATTGATAGTCACTTGTTGTTGCATAAATTATTGAACAGATTCCTGAAGGGATCTCTTCTAGGGAGGTTGATATGCAACAGGATTAGGCTGTTGATATTGAGGTGGTGGTAAAGGAGGGGGTTGGAATGGTTGGCTTTGATTATCATTTTTCCACCCAAAACCTGCAAGATTTTTCCATCCTTGATGATAAGCATTGGGATGTTGATTTCCCCCTTGATACTTAACATTCCCACCTTGTGGGTAAGAGGTGTTACCCTGGCCTCTATTTTGGAATGGTCGATTTTGAGTGTTATTAACATAAGCATGACCATAAGCTACTTCCTTAAGTAAAGGAAGCTCTAGACATGAATTAGGATCATGTCCTACTTGGTCACATGCCCAACATACCATTTGTGCTTCTACCAACTTCTCCTTATTCTTAAGTTCAAGGGAATCTAACTTATGTTGTAATGCGGATATCCTAGCACTCAAATCATCCCTCTCACTTAACGTCAACTGACTACTAGGTATGGGATTCCTATGTTCAGAAGATGAAGGAGGTCATATTTCCCAATCATTGGAATCTTCAGCTACCATGTCAAAGACCATGATGAGGACAAGCCATTTAGAGGTCTTTGAACCTTTCCCAAGCTCGACATAAGTTCTCATTAGGTTTGCATGAAAAGGTGGTAATCTGTCTCCTATAATGCTGAGTTTTCTGAGTTGGAAAATATTTCTTTAAAAACTCCATTTGCATTTCACGCCATGTTCCTATAGAACATGGACGAAGGGAATAAAGCCAAGATTTGGTTCTGTCCTTAAGAGAAAACAGGAAAAGTTGAAGACGTACTACATCCTTATTGACATTATGTTGTACACAAGTGTTACTTATCTCCTCAAACTCCCTAAGATGGTTATAAGGGTTTTTAGAATCTAGACCATGGAAAGTGGGTAAAAGTTGGATGATTCCTGGTCTAAATGTGGAATTTCTCCTATTTAAAGGCAAGAGTATGCATGATGGGGTAGTTTGCCGAATAGGATTAAGATGCTCTTTCATAGGAACAAAACCTGGGATTTCATGTGGATCATTATCCCCATGCTCACTGCCTTCCCCATTACCTTTAAACTCAGCCATTGAGTGAAAAGATGAAGTAGTAAGTGAAACGGTGGAAAATGAATGTGTGGGGGATTCAGGAATATAAGAAAAATCCTCTAGTTCAGGTTCTACTACAATTATCCTACTCGACCTAAGTTGCATACACTTTAATTTTTTTTTTTAGGGTTTAAACTAACTTAAAAAGAAATAAAATTAAAAATAACCTAAAAACTAAATTTTGGCTCCCCGGCAACGGCACCAAAAACTTGACCGACCCTAAAATGTGATTGGGTTCTACCTCTGAAGTGCAAGAGGGCAGTCGTAGTTTTAAACTCGGTGAGTCCGAGGTCGAATTCACAGGGAGCCTAATGTTATTCAGTTTCTAGGTTGTGAAAATAATTCAAAAACTAAATGTAAGCAAGTTCTGAAGTTTAATTTACTAAATTCTAAGGGTTGGTAAAATTAAAAAAAAAAATTCAATTGCAAACAATTAAAGTTAAAATTAATAAGAATTTTAGATCTTTAAATGAATTAAATGAGATTTCAAGGAATTCAAATAAATTCAAGAATGCTATTTTAAACTTCAAAATAATCAGTTATAACGAGAACTAGATTGGATTGCAAACTTAACAATAACGAGGTTCTTGATTTAACTTCAAGTCTGGGTAGCTCACTACTTTGCCTTAGGATGTTTTTATTCAAATCTAGATTAGGGTTTAATTTGAAAAGTGTTAAGAATATTTTAATCAAAGGTCAGTACCAGTGATCTCAAGCGAATATGGTCAAAGACCTTTGTTTTCAAAGGTTTTTCAAATAAACAAAACTAGAAGTGAACTCAAATCCTATTTTTAATCATGTTCGAAAGTGTTTAAACAATTAATAACGAAAACCCATACCAGTGATTTCAAACGAATTTGGTTAAAGATTTTCGGTTTCGAATGTTTTTGAAACAAGTTAAAATAGGTTTGTAAAGAGTAGATCCCTACGTAAGAAGTTTCGCAACCTATGCGAAGGGACTACGAACATCCCAAGGCATTTTCGTGAACTACCCTTTCTTGATTCGTTGAATCAAGAACTAGGGTTTTACGCTACTATCATTTTAAACATAATGAAAACACTCTAAATCTAATCTAACTCTCAAAGTATCTGTAGAATATTCAAAGGAGGGCCTCCCTTTGCGGCCGTGCACTTGGGTCCTTATAAAGTTGCGAGGAAACCCTAGAAGAGGTGCTTCAACTCGTGGCTTTTGGATACACGGTGGTCCCGACCGTCTGGTCTGGGGGTCGGGACCACAGAATGCTTTCTTCTCAATTTATGTACATTGTGGTCCAGACTGTTTGATGTGGTGGTCGGGACCCCCGAGTGTCTCTTGATTTGCTTTTCTTCCTCCTTTAGGTTAGGTCTTTGGGCTAGTCTTGGCCATCTAAGGCGAGGTTTGAACCATGACTTTTTCTTCGTCTTCTCAGCCATTTCCATAGCCATAAACTTCGATCTCCTTACCCTTTTCCCTGCAATTAGAAAAATAAAAGTATAAGTAATAAAATAACACTAAAACTTCAACTTTACTTACTCAAATGCATTAATACGTGTTGAATTAGGGAGTTTGTAATTACAATTTTCAAGTGTAATCAACAACCTCAGATGCCAGCTAATGCTCCCTAATACCACTTACAATGGAACCCACAAATACTTCAAATTTCTCACAAGCAATTCTTCAAACACTAGGAAGGCATAATTTTGGCTCCTTACCATTTTAATCAAGCAACAAAGTCCAAAGTGCCAAATTCCATCAAACAACTCCTTAGCTTCAAATGCACCCTAATGCAATTCAAACCACCTCTAAACTCACTTTCCAACTCTTACAAACATTTTATCAAACAGGTGGTGTGCAAGAGGGAAAAGAAAGCTACAAATTGGAATAGGTTCAAGGAATAACCCAAAACAACTCACTCAACAAGAATAGCCTCACCATTTCAGCTCAAAATCTTCAAAATAGACCACAAATGAGTGTACTTACCTTGTGTTTGTGAGATGCTCTCAAACCCTAATGCTTACATCCACACTTCAACAAGACCCACGATTGAGCTAATGCTTCTTTAGACTTCAAAATGTTGGAGAAAAGATGTTAGAATAGAGAGAAGAAATTAGTCTTGGTGAAGTGGTTGAATCGGTCACAAGAGGGAGTAAGGAATTCTACCTCAAGTCAACCAAACTAAGGAGTGTATGAGGAGAATGGAGTAATTGAAATACTTAAAAAGAGGTCTCTAACTCTTAGCCCACGTGACATGATAAAGAGGCATGTGACCAGCCTTGGGCGCCCAAGGGAGTAGCAAATGGGCGCACAAGCCTCGGGCACACATGCTTTGGGCGCACATAGTCCAAACTTCCATGCTGAAATTCACTTGATTAAAATTTCCACTTTAATGCTCAGCCCTAACTTCCCTCAAACTGAAATAACCCATCCTAAAACCTATAAGACACAAACAACTAGAAAAATAAAAAGGGATAAGAAATTACCCACCTATTTCTAAACTAATCCTAGAAAAAGATGAATTGAAGAAATGTAAACTCCTTTTTTTTTTTTTTTTTGGTAATTTAGTCTACTTTGGATTAATGGGAGAGAAAAGTATATACATTATCTTGGGGGCATTCCCCCATATTACAATTCCAAAAGCATAAAGCTTATCCTAACTACTCAAATCTAGACTTCTTTAGTACAAGAGAGTGAGAGCATCTAATTTTGACATCATTCAATATTGCATTAACGACATTGGGGATTGGTGAAGAGGAGCCCTTGAAGACTCTAGTGTTCCTTTCTTTCCAAATATGATATACCATGGTTATCCAAGCAAGTTTGTAGGCATACTTGGTTGAACTTCTACAACTAAATTTCCCTATAGCCCAAGCAACTTCCTCCTTCCACAGTTGCGTAGTTTTAGAAATATGGCATCTTTGGAAAACAACTCTCCTTATCTCGGTTGAAAATGGGCAGAGAAAGAATAAGTGGTTCATGCTCTCATCACTTTGCTCGCATAGGACACATAGTGGATCAATGCTTATCCCCCCAGATGCAAGTTTTTCCTTTGTGCTTAGTCTCTCTTTGATGGCAAGCCATGCTATGAAGCTATGACGAGAAATGTGGTTGGGAAACCATAAAAGTGTATACATTATACCTTTGGTGCTTGTACCCGGATAGCTTGCCAAGTGGCAATTGCATTATAGTTTTGTGAGCTTGAAGCCGTCCATATGTACATGTCCTCCATGGTAGAGCTCAATTGATAATCCATTAGGTTCTCTAGTATTACCTCCTGGAGTTCCCATGTGTTTGGATAAGGCCACCTCCATTGACTCTCTCGGATTACACTAGAAACTTTTGCATTCCTTAGTAATCCTGCATCATATGCTATCCGCTACCCATATTTAGGGATAAGGGGGCCTACGGGATGCCAGTTTGAGTACCAAAGTAAGATGGTATCCCCTTTCCCTACCTTGTATTTGGAGATGCAAGCGGCTTCCCCCATAGTTTAAGGAGTTTTCTCCAATTCCATGAACAATCCGATGGTAGTTTGATCTCCCAGAAGCATCTTCCTTTGAGGAGGTTAGACTTACACCACTTTGCCCATAAAGATTGACTATTAGAGCACAAGGTCCATATATGCCTCATCATTGATGCTTTGTTGCATTCATGGATTTTTCGAATGCCCAATCCACTTTCATTTTTAGGCAAGCATATTTCACTCCATGCCACTTTACTTTCCCACTTTTTCATTTTTGCACTCGACCATAGAAATCTACACAGTATTTGTACAATGGAGTTACATACCTTCTTTGGGAGGATGAAATGGAGGCTCCAATAGATCTGTATACTGAAGAGAACGGATTTAATGAGCACCAATCTACCTGTGTAGGAATGGTATTTAGAAGCCTAACTTTTCACTTTCCTAGTAATCTTGTCAATGAGCTCCTTACAATCATCATGCTTGAGCTTTGTTGATATCAGGGGAACTCCTGAATACTTGATTGGCAGATCTCCAAGTTGAAACCTAAGAATGGCATAAAGTCTTTGCTTCTCCTCTTGATTAATACCTGAAATGTAATCCTTGCTTTTCTTCCCATTTGGCTTCAATCCTGAGTACTTATGAAACTCTTGAAGACTAGCTTGGATAATCTGGAATGTCTTGGCATTTGGAGTGCATAGAATGAATAAGTCATCTGCAAAGCATATACGAGTGATGGCTGGATCCAGGCATTTAGGATGATGAGAATAATCTGCTGCACCAATTAAAGACCTGAAGAGCCTAGTGAAAAATTCCATAGCAAATAAGAATAAGTATGGAGAAAGTGGATCGCCTTGCCTAAGCCCTTTTTCTCCTGGGAGAAAACCTTCTAGCACACCATTCATGGAGATATGCTTCAATCCATGATTGGAATTTTTCTGGGAGTTAGAGAGCATAGAGTATGTCAATCAGAAGGCACCAGGATATAGAGTCAAAAGCTTTCATCAGATCAATCTTCAAAGCACTTCTTAGGGATAGATTACTTCTATGATAATTCCTTACTAGCTCATGCATAAGTAGAATCTGATCAGAGATGGACCTTCCTTTTACAAAGGTTGCCTGAGAAGGACTTATGACATGAGGCATTATTCCTTTAAGTCTATTGGCAATAATCTTTGATATACATTTGTAGATGGTGGAGCAACATGAAATCAGCCTATAATTAGTGACCAAACTCGGATTGGGAACCTTCGGCACCAAGGTAATTGAAGTAACCTTAATTGGTTTTAACATCTTGCCTGAATGGAAGAAGTCTTTAATGGCAGCAATGAAATATTCACCTAAAATACTCCAAGCTTTCTTAAAGAAATAAGAGGTGTAACCATCAGGACCTAGGGGCTTTGTGATCAGGCAAAGAGAACAAAGTTGCTTTAATTTCCTCACCTGTTACCTTAGAGCCAAGAGAATTTAATAAATCCAATGGGATATTAGATGACATTAGCTTATTAACATATTGCCTTGCATTATGAGGGTATGTAAATGGAGAGCCAAGAAGTTGTTTATAATACTCAATAAACATGGATTTTACTTCACCATAATCCTCATACCTTCGGCCTTGCTCATCCATAATAGTGAGGATTTTGTTTCTTGAACAATGGGTCTTTACCTTCTTATGGAAATAAGAAGTATTTGATCTCCCAAGCAAATTATGTTATCCCTTGATTCTGCTTGTAAAAGGCTTCCTCTGCAAAAGCTAAGTGTGTGTATTCTTCAAGTGCCTTGGTTTCTTGCTCCATTAAATTAAGGGATGGGTTGATTTGGAGTTCTTGTTGAATTTTCTCCAATTCGGCCTTAGAAGCTGCAACTTTGCTTGATATGTCACCATAAAGCTTGCTATTGAAAGCTTTGAGAGCTGACTTAAGGGATTTGAGCTTAGAAAAATGTTTTGACATTGGAGCACCACTTATAGGTTTGGACCAGTCCTCTGCCACTGTTTTGATGAAGTCCTCATGCTTAGTCCAAAAGTTGAAAATTTTGAAAGGCTTCACACCAGTTCTTCTATCCGGTCAAATGTTGATAATGGATGGGTTGTGATCTGAAATTGATGTTGTGGGGAAGTATGCTTCTGAGTTGGGAAAGATACTGAGCCAATCTCCATTCACCAAAGCCCTATCAAGCTTGCTATATATTCTTAGCTTAGGCTCTTGCTTGTTGCTCCATGTGTAGAGGCATCCTGAGTATCTCAAATCAGTGATCTCTATAGCTTCAAGGCATTCATTAAACTGAGCTACAGCTTGCTTATCAATCCCTTGGCTGCCCCTTTTCTCTTTTTCATTATTTACCATATTAAAATCCCCCAATACAATCTAAGGCTTTTGATTAGCAATCAATGCTTGGTTTGCTCGTAATTCTTTCCATAGCTGCTCTCTTTCTCTCATATCATTAGAAGCATAGACAAAAGTTGCAAAGAAATCCAAAGCTGGTGATCGATTAGTTATATGGCAAAAGATAGCTTGGCTTGAGCTAGACAAAACATTCACATTTACATAGTTAAAAATGTAAACTCCTACTCTAATACTATACAACATGTCATGCAAGCGCTCTAATCAAATGGGGGAGGGTCCGATAAGTCCAATGTCTCAATCTCAGCCACAAAGTTCTCTAAGTATGGGTTGAGACGATGGCCATTCACCTTAAAAGTGGTGTCATTGTGGGGATTGTATACTTCACTTACACCATATTTCGAAATGGTGGTGATGACTAAAGGACCCGACCACCTAGACCTAAGCTTCCTAAGAAAGAGATGCAACCTTGAGTTATACAAAAGCACTTTTTGGCCAATGTGGAAGGATTTTCTAAGAAAGTGCCTATCATGCAAATCCTTCATTTTAGCCTTGGCAATCTTCGCATTTTTGAAAGCATCATTTCTTAATTCTTTAAGTTCATTCAACTGAAGCTTCCGAAAAATGCCGGCTTCATCCAAACTCTCGTTAAATTGTTTGATTGCCCGATAGGCTCTATATTTCATTTCAACGAGTAGATGGCAAGCCTTGCCAAATATAAGGTGATAGGGAGACATGCCTAAAATGGTTTTATAAGCCATCCGGTACGCCCACAATGCATCAACTAGTCTTAACGACCAATCTTTACGAGTGGGATTGATGGTCTTTTCAAGAATACCCTTTATCTCCCTATTTGCCAATTCAACATGGCCACTATTTTGTGGGTGATAAGAAGTTCCCACTTTATGCGTCATACCATATTTGTGCATTAGGATACCGATAGGCCGGTTGCAAAAATGTTTACCCTCATCACTAATGATCGCCTATGGCATCCCAAAACGATAGAAAATGTGTTCTTTTAGGAACTTGACCACTACTCGGTGGTCATTGGTACGAGTGGCAATGGCCTTTACCCATTTGGACACATAGTCTATGGCCACTAAGACATACTCAAAACCAAAGACTTAGGGAATGGGCCCATAAAATCTATCCCCCAACAATCAAAGATTTCTAAAATGATCACTGGGTTTTGGGGCATCTCATTATGCTTAGATAGGGCTCCTAAGCATTGGCAACGGTCACATCTCAGACAATAGTTATGCATATCTTTAAACATGGAAGGCCAATAAAATTCACTTTGAAGAATCTTAACGGTGGTTTTCTTTGAAGAGAAGTGGCCTCTACAAGCTAAAAGCATGGCAAAACTTGATAACACTATGAATCTCATGGTCGGGAATGCATCTTCTCACAATTTGATCTGGACAATACTTGTAGAGGTGAGGCTCATCCCAAAAGAAATTGCGCACATTGCGTAAAAACTTACCTCTATCAACCTTTGTCCAATGGGAAGGCATTTGGCTGGTCACTAAAAAATTGGCAATGTTTGCATACAAAGGAGAATGAACCAGAGGATTGGTGCTAATGTGTCTGATATGCTCATCGGGGAAATGCTCATTAATTGGTAAGTCCTTAGAGTTAGACACATGATGAGGTAATCTAGACCAATAGTTAACTACCACATTTTCTACTCCTTTCTTATCCTTGATTTCCAAATCAAACTCTTGGAGGAGTAGTATCCATCTAAGTAGATAGGGTTTGGCCTCTTACTTGGAAATAAGATATTTCAAGGCCGCATGGTCCGTAAACACCGTAACATGAGAACCTACCAAATATGACCTAAACTTGTCTAAGGCAAAAATTACTGCTAGAAGCTCATTTTCGGTGGTGGTATAGTTAATTTGAGCCTCATTTAGAGTCTTACTAGTGTAGTAAATACCATAAGGTCTCCCTACTTTCCATTGCCCTAAGACTGCACCCATCGCAAAATCACTAGCGTCACACATAAGCTCGAATGGTAGGGACCAATTCAGGCTTTGGATAATGGGAATGGTGGTGAGCAATTGTTTAAGTCGATCAAATGCTTCTTGGCATGATGTTGTCCATTCAAAAGGAACATCATTGGACAACAATGAGCATAGGGGTCGGGAAATAGAACTAAAGGATTGAATGAATCACCGGTAAAACCCGGCATGTCCAAGGAATGATCTTGACAGACCCTAAATTGTGTTTCAGGTTCTACCTCTCAAGTGCAAGAGGGCAGTCGTAGTCTTAAAACTCGGTGAGTACCGAGGTCGAATCCACAGGAAGGGCTTTGTTAAAAGCTCTAGACTTGTTCTCTTAGTTAGTAGGTGAACCTAAATTAATTTAAACTAATTTTTTTAGCAACTCAAACTTCTGTTTTAGACTCTAAATGAAAGAAATTCAATTTAATTTTAAAATGCAAACAAAACATCTACTCTAAATTCTAAAGCGAATAAATCAACTCATAAATTAAATTAAATAACAAGCATAATACTAAAAATGTTCTTGATCCAACTTTCAAGTCCAGGTAGTTCACTACTTTACCTTGGGATGTTTGTATTTAAATCTAGATTAGGGTTTAATTTGAAAAGTGTTAAGAATATTTTAATCAAAGGTCAGTACCAGTGATCTCAAGCGGATATGGTTAAAGACCTTTGTTTCCGAAAGTTTTTCAAACAAACGAAACTAGAAATGAATTCGAAACCTATTTTTAACCTTATTCGAAAGTATGTAAACGGTTATATTCGAAAACCCATACTAGTGACTTCAAACGAGTGTGGTAAAAGATTTTCGGTTTCGAATGTTTTCGAAATAAGTTGAAAATAGATTTTAACACGGTAGATCCTTATGCATGAGCTCTCACAACCCATGCGAAGGGTCTACTAACACCCCAAGGTTTTTTGTGAACTACCCATTCTTGATTCGTTGAATCAAGAACTAGGGTTTTACGCTAACACTACTTTAAGCACCACAAAAACGATAAAAGAACATTCCATCATGCGAAAAAGGAATCAAAACAAGCAAAACATTATATTACGAAGTAAATCGAAGTGCAACTTACAATGTAACTCGGATGTAAAAGAAAAGATGAACAAGTAATGCGAAGACAATGATGAAAACTCCAAAAACCTTTATAAATCTACACGTCCAAGCGCACAAATCACTCTAAAATTAATCAAAACCTAATCTAATTCTCAAACTAAAGTGTAGTAATCTTCAAAGGAGGCATCCCCCTTCATGGCCATGCAATGGGTCCTTATAAAGATGCAAGGAAACCTAGAAGAGGAGCTTTCACGCGGCTATTGTAAATCACGGGTGGTCCCGACCGTCTGGAGAGGGGGTCGGGACCGTCTGAAGTTTTGTACTTTCTGTGGTCCCGACCATCTAGGTGACGGTGGGGACCGTCTAGTTTCTCCTTCATTGCTTTCTTTCCTTCTCTTGGTTGGGTCTTTGGGCTAGTCTTTTCCATCGAAGATGAGGTTCGAACCATGACTTTTTCTTTGTTTTCTCGGCCATTTCCATAGCTATAAACTTCGACATCCTTGCCCTTTTCTCTGCAAATAAAACAATAAAAGTATAAGTAATTCAATAACACTAAAACTTCAACTTTAATTATTTAAATGCATGAATAAGTGTTGAGTTAGGGACTTTGTAATTATACTTTTTAAGTGTAATCACACCCCCTAACTTGGATATTGCTAGTCCCTAGCACTAGCAATGCTCTTTATTAAAATGAAATGCATGATGTTCTTTATTAAAATACGATGCAACTACTATCCTATTTCTCTTTTCATTGGAAACATGGTTACACTTAGCTACGTGTAGCAAGCCCTTTAAACCCCTAGGTTCCCCCTAGTGGACGAGTAAGGTCTCGTGAGGGTTTGCAGTGAATCTACCCGCAAAATTCTATGGAATGGTCTTAATGTGTCGAAGAGTGATCAAGATGAAAAAATAAATTAAGTTCAAGCTCAACAAGTTACAAAATCCAAATATCATGTGTAATTTCCAAGTGCTAAGCATAAATGCATGGACTATCAAAGTAGAAAAAGCATGTGTGCAAAATTGTTTCATTCATTCAAGAAGGTCTCAAGAGCATAAATGGAACTAAGTTTTGACTTCAAAAGCTCACAGGATTCCACTCATAGAAAGAAATTCACTCATTCAAGGGTTCACACATTCCTAATAGCATATAATGCTATCCTAGTTGCACATAACTCCACAAACATGTGAGTGAACTGAATTAAAGTTCAAAGTGGATAGCTCATGATAATGTTCCAATGCATATACAAGAGATTACATCACACAACCTACACAAGACCACTACATGCACAATACAAGAGTTGCTTGCTTAGAATCCACTAGGTCTTTGTTTTGGTTGTAACTTGGCCAAGGGTAATGGTGAACAATGGAAGATATGGAAATCAAGGCACATGTCTTGGGATAGAGATGTTCAAGTGCACACAAGTCCCAAACTACCCATTTCCTTTCCAACCCCAAGAAAAATTACAACAAGAAGCTTATTCACTAACTTACAAACTACTCATGGGACATTCTCAATAATTATAATACAATGCACAAGTCCCAAAATTACATAAGCAAAAATGAATGACAGACTTTTTCTTTTATTTTCTTTTCCTTTTTTCTCTTTTGTTTTTTTTTTCTTTTTCTTTTTTTTTTAAAATAATGAAATAAACATAAGCTAAATTTTCCACCTAATATTCCCTCTCAATATGCTCTTAAAAGTTTCCATTCCCAATCCCCACTCACATCACTGACATTGAGGCACTTTTCATAACCCAAAACATGTAAGGGTAAGGCTTAAAAGTGTGTGAACAAGGTTATGGGATAATATATGATGTGGGAGCCAAAAAAAAAATATATAAATATCACACACTTTATTAAAAGGCTTCAAGTTGGTTCCTAGGGTAATTTCATATCAAGGAAGGATGAAAAGGCCCAACAATAGCAAAGATAGCCTAGCTTCATGTTCAAAGCTTGCAACAACTCATAATGTGCCAAATGAAACTCATACAAGTGTGTGTGATACAATTAGTGCATTGAAAACTGAAGTGAAGAGCAAAAGAGCTGCGATTATGTGCAACCCCTCAAGAAAAAGAAATAATAGGCTCAAAAGCTCACAATTAAGGGGTATAAGTCTCTACCTAGTCCAAAGATGCTCAAGTAACCAATATCAAATAAAGTCTACTCCTAAGCACATGAACTTTTCACCATGATAGTCCAAAAATGCACAAAGTTATCACACACTCCACTTGAATTATGTTTCCTATTAATACTTAAACAAAACTCACTTATTACTCTCTCACTCAAATTCACCATTGACCAAACCAAAAAGGTTAACATGTAAGTATAAATGTGCTAAATTCATGTATTTAAGCTAAAAAAATGCTCAAATTTTGAAAATTTTGGCAATTTTAGCACAAAGTGTCATCATGCGAACTCTACCCCCCAACTTAAACTAAACATTGTCCTCAATGTGAGAACTATGATGCATAGGTAGGTTTGTAGTGTGCAAAGTAAGCATGATGATGAGCATGAAATAATAGCCACAAAAGGCACAGATAAGAACATAGCACAAGTTAAACCAAGCATGCACCTATTATTCAAGCCCCTTAAGGCATCACCCAAAACACCCCCCAACCTAGATTCTACAGCACTCCCAACAACAGCAATTATGTATAATGAAGTTCCAAAATTGAAAGTGCAAGATTAAATAAGAAGGAGAGGAAAGGTATTACCTCAAGAGCTTCCTTATTTGAAGAAAACAAAAGAAACTATTTAATAGAAAAGGTTAGACATAAAATGAAATGAAAATAAGACAAGAAAAAAGGTTAGTACGAAAGAAGAAATAAAAATAAAATAAATGAAAATAACAGAAGAGAATCGAATTAAAAAGAACTATGAAAATAAGAAAATGAAAAAGCTAATCTATTATGTACAAATGAAATGAAAACAAGTGTTATCCAACACCCTCTCTATCCCATGCATCCACAAACGGTTTACAAAATAAAATGTTCTCTACGGGCCCATGAAACACTGAATATGGATGCTTTTTAGGTGTAAAACACACCGGGGAATGAAAGGCTAAGCGAGGTACTTGAAACCTCGGATGTGGCCAAAGTGTAAGTGGAGGTGTGGATATAGTTGGCTCAATTGGTCTCTTGATACCCAAAAAATCTACGGATGTGGAAAAGGTGGGTTCAATAAGTCTTTCAATGCCCAAGAAATCTATAGGTGTGGAAATGGTGGGCTCTAATGATCTCTTGACACCTAAAAAGTCAATGTAAGCCTTCCCCGTGTCTACTACCTCTCCCCAATGATGGCCGATCTCATGGTAGTCACTCATAATTCCCATAGTAAGATTTTTGGATGGGACTAAGTTAGGAGATGAGAGGTGTGCACTACTCTCAACCTCAGTTGTGTAGTGGAGTGAACTAGGGTCAACTGACTCAATGATATGTTCCTCAGGTAATGTGGCATTCAAATGCTCAGTTGGAGTCAAAGGACTCTCAATGAGGTCTGGGGTGGTTGGGGTAGGTTGAGCATCAAGCTCGGTAGTAGGAAAGAATTGTATGTCTTCTTAACTCTCTGTAGGTGGTAAAAGAACATCCTGAATGGGAGTGTCTAGAGGACTATGAGAAATATGCTCATTGCAAGTGTTATCCCCAGTGTAGTTAGGGCAATTGTCCCACTCAGTGCCTATAATAGTGTCTGAGGTCGACGTCTCAGTCATGTTACCACTTAGATTGGTGCTCATAGCTTGTGTTATCATAGAAAGTTGCTCTCTTAAGTCATCGAAGGACCTAGACACTTGTCCTTTAAAATCATCGAAAGACCTAGACAAATTATCATTGATCATCATTTGATGTTGCATAAATTGATGAAAAGTGTCCTCGAATTAGGCATCATTAGGTTCATAAGGCCAATAATCCTGAAGTTCCTCATGTTGACCCTAAGTGAGTAGAACAAGGTTGGGATAGGCACAATAATTAGACTCTATACATGTGCTACTTCTAAAGGATGGATCATGAAGGTCAAGTGAAGTAAAAGCATATGGGGAAGGTTCAGTGTGGCTTCTAAATGCATGAGATTCAAAATTAGGCTTAAGTCTTCCCTGTGGCCTGGTGTGTTCATAGAAAAATTTGAGGAATGACCATGCCTCACCTGGGGTAAGGTCAAGAAATTCCCTATCTAAGACTTTATCAAACGCCTGGTGTAAACTACTAGGTAGAGCATTATATAATGTGGCTACAATGTCCACTAACTCTAATCCGTGACTTGGGAATCTTTCCAAAAGATTGTTAAATCTCTCCCAACTTTTATAAAATACTTCACCATTTTTTTGATAAAAATTTTTGATTTGAAGGCCATGGGTGAAGGTTTGATGAATAGGGAGGAAATGTTCAATAAAAGCTTGATGAAATTGCTCCCAAGTACAGACCCATTCACTTACAGCATAGCACCAGTCACCAGCCACATTTTGCAATGATAAAGGGAAAAACATACACCTAAGTCTCTCACTCTTTCTAGCATCATCACATAAACCACATGCTGCCTTAAACCTATCAAGGTGAAGACATGGGTCTTCCTCCTCATGCCCAAAGAATTGAGGAAGCATACTATAGGTGGCTAATGTAAAAGCATATCCAAACATGCCACCTAGATACTCTATGTATTCTCGGGTATCAAAAGGGCCATGTACAAGATCACCAACTTCCATGTCTAAGATCAGAAAATAAAAATAATAATAAAATGAGAAAGAGAAAAACTACACTAAAATGCAACCTAAGTTAACTAGCATGCAAACTAGGTTATATGATATGCAAATGAATAAATAACAATGCAAAAGAAAGAAAACTACTAATAAAGAGATGGAGAAAAGAAAAATTCACCCAATTTCTCAAGTGAACTCTCTTTTAACTCCCAAGTCTAGGACTTAGTTGCCCTCCCCGGCAATGGCGCCAAAAACTTGACCGACCCTAAATTGTGTTTTAGGTTCTACCTCTCAAGTGCAAGAGGGCAGTCGTAGTTTTAAAACTCGGTGAGTACCGAGGTCGAATCCACAGGAAGGGCTTTGTTAAAAGCTCTAGACTTGTTCTCTTAGTTAGTAGGTGAACCTAAATTAATTTAAACTAATTTTTTTAGCAACTCAAACTTCTGTTTTAGATTCTAAATGAAAGAAATTCAATTTAATTTTAAAATGCAAACAAAGCATCTACTCTAAATTCTAAAGCGAATAAATCAACTCATAAATTAAATTAAATAACAAGCATAATACTAAAAATGTTCTTGATCCAACTTTCAAGTCCAGGTAGTTCACTACTTTACCTTGGGATGTTTGTATTTAAATCTAGATTAGGGTTTAATTTGAAAAGTGTTAAGAATATTTTAATCAAAGGTCAGTACCAGTGATCTCAAGCGGATATGGTTAAAGACCTTTGTTTCTGAAAGTTTTTCAAACAAACGAAACTAGAAATGAATTCGAAACCTATTTTTAACCTTATTCGAAAGTATGTAAACGGTTATATTCGAAAACCCATACTAGTGACTTCAAACGAGTGTGGTTAAAGATTTTTGGTTTCGAATGTTTTCGAAATAAGTTGAAAATAGATTTTAACACGGTAGATCCTTACACATGAGCTCTCACAACCCATGCGAAGGGTCTACTAACACCCCAAGGTTTTTCATGAACTACCCATTATTGATTCGTTGAATCAAGAACTAGTGTTTTACGCTAACACTACTTTAAGCATCACAAAAATGATAAAAGAACATTCCATCATGTGAAAAAGGAATCGAAACAAGCAAAACATTATATTACGAAGTAAATCGAAATAAATCGAAGTAAATCGAAGTGCAACTTACATTGTAACTCGGATGTAAAAGAAAAGATGAACAAGTAATGTGAAGACAATGATGAAAACTCCAAAAACCTCTATAAATCTACACGTCCAAGCACACAAATCACTCTAAAATTAATCAAAACCTAATCTAATTCTCAAACTAAAGTGTAGTAATCTTCAAGGAGGCATCCCCCTTCATGGCTGTGCAATGGGTCCTTATAAAGATGCAAGGAAACCTTAGAAGAGGAGCTTTCACGCGGCTATTGTAAATCACGGGTGGTCCCGACCGTCTGGAGAGAAGGTCGGGACCATCTGAAGTTTTGTACTTTCTGTGGTCCCGACCGTCTAGGTGACGGTGGGGAACGTCTAGTTTCTCCTTCATTGCTTTCTTTCCTTCTCTTGGTTGGGTCTTTTGGCTAGTCTTTTCCATCGAAGATGAGGTTCGAACCATGACTTTTTCTTTGTTTTCTCGGCCATTTCCATAGCTATAAACTTCGACATCCTTGCCCTTTTCTCTGCAAATAAAACAATAAAAGTATAAGTAATTCAATAACACTAAAACTTCAACTTTAATTATTTAAATGCATGAATAAGTGTTGAGTTAGGGACTTTGTAATTACACTTTTTAAGTGTAATCAGATCTTACATCCTTCACACATTGAGAGGTAGGTAAGTTCTGGATTAATTCCACTTTTGCTTTGTCTACCTCAATCCCATGACATGACACTATATGCCCCAAAACAATCCCCTGTTGTACCATGAATTGGCACTTTCCCAATTTAGCACCAAGTTACTCTCCACGTATTGCTCTAACACCTTCTCAAGGTTAGTCAAGCACTCATCAAATGTATTTCCATAGATGGAGAAATCATCCATGAAAACCTTTAAGAACTATTCAACCATGTAACTAAAAATGCTCATCATACACCTTTGAAAGGTCGCAGGTGCATTGTATAACCCAAATGGCATGCGTCTATATGCAAAAGTGCCAAAAGGGTATGTGAAAGTGGTTGTCTCTTGGTCCTCAAATGCTATCTCAACCTGATTATACCCTGGGTACCCATCAAGAAAGCAATAAAAAGACTTCCTCGCTACTCTCTCAAGCACTTGATCTAGAAATGGAAGGGGAAAATGGTCCTCTGGGTTACTGCATTCAATTGCCTATAATCAATACACATTCTCTACCTAGTTTGGGTGCGTTGAGGCACTAACTCACCTTTCTCATTCTCAACCACAGTGACATTGGATTTTTAAGGAACCACTTGAGTGGGACTCACCCACTTTGAATCAGAGATGGGGTAAATGATACTCGCATTGAGCAACTTAAGTACTTCCCCTTTCACAACTTCTTTCATATTAGGGTTTAGTCTTCGTTACATTTACCTTACTGGTTTGGCCTCATCCTCAAGGTATATATGATGAGTACACACTAGGGGACTAATACCTCAAAGATCTACCACTATCCATCCCAAGGCCTTTCGATGAGTACTTAAGACCGCTAACAACTTCTTTTCCTGAACTCTCTCCAACTTCGAAGAAATAACTATTGGGAATGTCTCACCTTCTCCTAGGAATGCATATTTAAGTTCACTGGGTAAAGTTTTCCTAGAAGGACAAGGAGGACACTCAATTGATGACTTGGGTTTGATCAAAGATGGCTTCAAAGATTCAAACACTGGCACCCAGCCACTAGTTGCCATAATTTCCTCTCTAGCACTTATCAACTCCTCACTCTCCACAAAATTTTCTCCATCCAAAGCCTCACACCTTTCACTTCTCACTATGGCTTGTTCTAAGGGATCCTCAAAGTAAGTCTTCTCAAAGTACTCCTCACTTAAAGCATGAATCACATCCACCTCCCTAATATCCTCAAACTCTCCCATCTGTTTCCCTACCCTAAAGATATTCATCTCTACGGTCATATTCCCAAAAGATAACTTCATAACCCCACTTCTACAATTAATCATTGCATTAGATGTAGCGAGGGATGGTCTACCTAAAATGATCAGAATGGAATGGGAGGGATTTTGAATAGGTTGGGTGTCCAACACTATGAAGTCAACTAGGAAGTAAAATTTGTCTACTTGGACTAACACATCTTCCATTATACCCTGTGGCATTTTGACTGAGCAATCTACCAATTGCAAAGTTATCCTAGTGGTTTCAGCTCACCTAAGCCTAATTGTTGATAGACAGTGTAAGGCAATAGGTTGACACTAGCACCTAGGTTAAGTAAAACTTTATCTATGATGTGGTCCCTAATTATGCATGAAATTGTTGGACACCCAGGATCTTTATACTTATGAGGTGTGTCACGCTCGATGATGGCACTAACTTGTTCAGTCAAGGAGGCTTTTTCCTTGACATTGAGCTTCCTCTTAACAGTGCACATGTCTCTAAGGAATTTAGCATAGGATGGATTCTACTTAATAGCCTCAAGTAATGGGATGTTGATTCTTATTTGTTTAAATATCTCATAAATTTCAAAATTCAACATCTCATTTTTACCTTTTGCTAGCCTTTGAGGAAAGGGTGGCCTAGATATGTACCCAGTTATTTGCTCCTTATGCCTATCCGACGTTGCCACAATGATTTTCCCTTCTTTATCTTTTGCCTCTTTTTCACCCTTCTTTCTCTCAAATGTTGGCTTCTCACTCTCTTTGGTTTCTCCATCTTTCTCTTTCTTATTTTCTATTTCACTTGGCTCTTCAACCTCCCCATTACCTCTCATTTCTATGTTAACCTTTGGTGCATTAGCTCTAGGATCATCAGGTTTATGAATAACCTTCCCACTTCTCAAAGTGGTAATAGATTGCACCTATTCATGCGAGGTAGTACCTGAAGTAGATGACTCAGCAGGGTTTACCTGACCTTTCGGGTTTGGGAAAGTTTGTGGAGGAAGTTTGCCACTTTGGGTGGTACTCATAGCTTGTGTCAGCTTGGAAACTTGACCTCTAATGTCAAGTGGGCCCGAGTCACGTTATTGTCGATGCTCAATTGCTGTTGCATGAATTGATGAATAGTATCCTCAAGAGGCCTCTTCTGTGCAGGTTGGAATGCAACAGGATTAGGCTGTTGGTATTGGGATGGTGGTAAGGGAGGAGGTTGAAATGATTGACCTTGATTGTCATTCCTCCACCCAAAACCATAAGGGTTCCTCCACCCCAGGGAATAAGCATTGGAAGGTTGGCTTCCCCCTTGGTACATGACATTCCCACCTTGTGGGTAGGAGGTGTTTCCTTGACCCCTATTCTAGAATGGCCGGTTTTGAGTGTTATTAATGTAGGCCTAACCATAAGCAATTTCTCTAAGTAAAGGGAGCTCAGGACACAAATTAGCATCATGCCCCACTTGGTCACATGCAACACATATCACCTTGCTGATTGAGCACATATAATGTTACTTCACCATGATTTTGCAATTGGTTTTAAGTGCTTTAGGTACATAAATCTCATAAGCTATAATGAAGTGAACTGATTTACATACTTGTGGATGTTTGTAGGTGTTTGGTGTTTCATTTGAGGTAGAAAGATGAAAAGAAGAGCTAAAAGAGCAAGGAACCAAAGTTGTGGACGAAGGTGGAGAGGCATAAGCGCCCTACATCAATCATGGGCGCCCCACCATAGATCAGATGGGTGCCCACCGAGAGCATGATTTGGGTGGAAAAGCTGGTTCTTAGAAGAATTTTGTCAAACAGTTGGAGTGCACTCACCATGGGCGCCCCACTTTGGTCACGGGTGCCCCAGTGTGAATCAGATGGACGCCCACCGAGATGAGGTTTTGGAGCAGGTGATTGAGGACCTCATCAAACACCTTGGACGGCTAAGCTATGGGTGTGACACCTTGAATTTTTATTTTATGCATAAAGTTTATTATTATTATTTTTAATTTAATTTCTATGATTTGAAATTTTAATTTCATATTATTATCAAATTATATATCTTTAATTAATTAATTGAATTAATAATACATAACTATTATATATTAAATTAATGGATAAATTTGTGTGTATAGCCATATGGGTATTGTTTAAGGCATGATGGCTTGGGGTAATAGGGGGGCTATGTGCCCATGTGCTGACTAAGAAAAAAAAATGAAATTTAAGGCTTGGAAAGCAAGCTTGCGCGGCCAAGCTTATATATATATATATGGGTGTGCTTTGGGTTTAAAAGAAAGAATCCAGGGAAGGGAGGAATTGAGACGGACCGCGCAGAGGAAGGAAGAGGAAAAAAAAGTGAGGGAAAAAGGAGGAAATCTTGGGAAATTTTGGCGGGAAAATTGAGGTAAGTTATTTTGTTAAACTAAAATCAATTTTTTTATATAAATATATATGTACCTTTTCTTTTGGGTTAGATAAATTAAATATAAGGAGGGTAGGATGGTTATGTTTTATTTATTTTTTTAATTAATTCAGAATAAGTTTTAAGTATTTAATGTCTAATTTGTATATTTTATTAAGCTAAAAATTAGGATCTAAGGATAATCAGCAGCCACCACCTCAGTAAATTGATTTTCGCAGGATATCTGCTGTCCGGGTGGGTGCATTAAACTTAAAAATAAAAGTTATTAAATATGAATAGCAAAATTTTATTTATTTATTGCCGAACATTCAAGTTGCTAAATTTTGCTCGCTACCCATAAATTATTGCATGTTAGTGGAGAATCGTGGTTATTTGTGAGATAATAAATTTGAGAAATAATTTTTTTTTTGTGAAAAAAAAATAATAATACAATGTTGCGTATCAGCATGAGTTACGTGCATTACACTTGCATTATGGTCAGATGGGACCAGGCCAGATGGGGCCAGAAATTAATAATATGCGGCCAGACGGGGTCGAAAAAAATATATAGCCAGTTGGGGCCAAATGTGTGTTGCATTATCATTTAAATTATTTATTATGCAAATGTGCTATGATATGGCCAGTTGGGGCCTAGTGATGATAAATTGTGTATTGAGATATTTTTTTAGATGTGGCACAATTAATTAAAGATGTGTTAGTTATAGGATAATTATTGATATAATTGTTGTAATGTTTTTATTTTTTTCTTGGTGCATATTTATTATCTTTTATTTTAAGTATAATACCTCCACTGAGTGTGTGACACTCATACCCAAATTTACACCTTTCAGGTTAAATTTAGAAGTGGCTGCGAGAGATTAGAAGAGAACCTGAGTTGTTTATCGTATCTTTTAATTTTGTGTTTAAGGTTTTGTATAAGTGATCTAAGGCTAGATGGTGTCAGATTAATACTTGGTTAATTAAGTCTTATGGGTTGTAAGTTCATGTATGTTGGAGCTTCATGAATAATTTCTGTTTGCCTCGTTGTTTTAAATTTTACATGTTGAGATAATATTGATAGATTATGTTTAGGTAGAGAATTTGATAACGTCCACCCTATTTAAGGGATTAAATGTAACCTAAAATAGGGATGTGACAAGTTGGTATCAAAGCCTAGGTTAGAGGATCTTGTAGACTTGTCATTATTGGATACTTACAGCCAACTATAGAAAGTGTCCTAAGGTTGGGATGTTTACTTGTATGAGAAATAAGTTATTATTTTATATTTTATTTCCTAAGGAGATAGGTTGTTATGGGCACTGATTAGACTTTTATTAATGTTTACAGCATAGGGTGGGGTAGATGGCGAACCCATGGATTGGTGGTCCCAGTGGATACTAGCACATCAGGAGGCCTTAGCTAATATTGATATAGAAGAATAGCATTTTATCCAAATGCAAGCCCGAGAGCTAGCTCGATAGAATATTTTAGATACCGTGGGGTCTTGGGCACATGGGACGAGACACACCCAGAATATGATTACAAGGGAAAAGGCTGTGTTAGAATTGCTAGTGGCAGAGTGACAGCTGCAACTACTAGACATACCATAGGCTTTTTCAGGTTTAGTGCATACAATGGTGCAAGAGAGGCCTTAGTATATTAGCCAGTAGCTGGAGAGCCTGCACAACCCGACCCAGCCCAACTGCCATTCACTTTAGCTCCCCCACCTACTCCTGAGCCAGTAGTAGATCCGGTACCGGATGAGGACCCTAGAGAGCCTATTATTATTGACTTGACTGGAGAGTCAGATAGCAACACTGATGGGAGTTCTTTTGAGGAAGATCCAGAGGAGCCTATCTTTATTGACTTGACAGGAGAGTCAGATAGCGATACTGACGGAGGCTCTGCCATTGCATAAAAAACTGGGTAGTAGTTGTATATAATTTTGGAATGATAAGTGATAGTGTATATAGTTTTGGGAATGATATTATACAACGCTGGTCTGTGTATAGTTTTGGAAATCACCGACCAGTGACAGATGTATATATATCCCAGTGTAGGGATAGACTGACATTTTGGCATATACTTAGGATGATATGTAGATGTAGAAATATTTTTGTAAGCTGTTCAGATAACAGTAATGAAAATTCATAATATTATCTAAATGTGTGGTTACTTCTATATATTTCTATTGAGTTGAATACTAAGGAATATGAAATTATAAATGTGAGGAAAGTATATTTTGCACCTCACTGTGAATTTAATGTCAGATAAAATATGGACATTGAACATAATTCTGAGGGAATGGAAGGAGAGGGCTCAGTTGGTCAGATTCCACCACTAGTGGAGGCTAAAAAGTAACCTGGAGATCAAGGGGATCAGCTTCCAGCACAGAATCAGCCAGATCCCGTAGAAAGGGTACTTCAAGTTGTAGCTAGATTGGTTGAACTTCAGATGGAGCAGAGGGTCAGACTCGAGGCTCATAGTACTATTTATGAACAATTTCTTAAGTTGGGACCCACATCTTTCTTCGGTACTGTTAACCCTTTGGAAGCTGAAGATTGGATGAAGAGTATAGAAGTAATTTTTGAGGTAATGAAAATTGCTGATGAGGACAAAATCATTCTAACAACATTTATGTTGAAGGATCAAGCTAGACTTTGGTGGGAAGCTACTAAAAGGTTGTCAGTTGTTGTAATAACTTGGAATCGATTTCGTGATGCCTTCAATGATAAGTACTTTCCTCAGTCGTATCGACATGAAAAGGAACAGGAGTTTATTACTCTACGGAAAGGGAAGATGTCCGTTGTAGAGTATGAAACTCAATTTACTGCCTTATCCAAATTTACTCCAGAGCTAGTGCCAACAGAAGATGCAAAATGTCAGAGATTTTAGCAGGGATTGGAGCTTTCTATCAGATCCCGAATTTCTACTTTTGAGTTGAGAAGTTATGGAGATTTGGTAAATAAGGCAAAGTTGTGGAAAAAGATGTTTGGGAGGCAATTGGAAGGCGAGAACAATCCAAAAAGGCTAGATTTGACTTGTCAGCTTCTCGGAGGATAGAAGGTGAATCTTCCAGATAAAGAAGTCAATATCCCTAGAATTATAGAGGTTCAGGTCAATCAAGGGGAAGTAGGAGTGTCAGTTATGGTAGGACTCGAGAACAGAATTCCAGGCAGACACCATCGGGTTCGCGAGGGGTAGATGTTGGAGAAAGGCTGAGAAATGTGGTATGCTTTAGGTGTGGGGCCACAGGACATTATGCCAGTGACTGTACTATTCCGCGGCCTTTTACCTGTTTTCGATGTGGTCAGGAGGGGCATATTTCCATGAATTGTCCTACCTTATCTACTCTAGCAACCTCTGTGGCTAGTGCAATTGGTGGTAACAAGGCTTCCTCAGTAGCTCCACAGAGGGTAGAGAAGCGACCAGGAGATCTCACTCACAGGCTCGGGTCTATGTTATGACTCATCAAGATGCTCAAGCAACTCCTGATGTTGTTACAGGTATGCTTTCCATTACAGGCAAGCTTGCTCGTGCACTAATAGATTCAGGTTCTACCCATTCTTTTGTTTCCCAAGCATTCTGCATACATTTAGGACAACCACTCTCCCAGTTAGATTCTGTGTTAGTGGTAGCTACGCCTACTGGAGATACAATGTTAGCACAAGACGTATATAGAAACTGTGTGGTATGGATAGCTGGCAAGGATCTAGTTGTTGACTTGATACCCTTGAACATATGTGACTTTGACATTATTTTGGGTATGGATTGGTTGTCAATATACCATGCTTCTATTGACTGCTTTACCAAGGAAGTGATGTTTAAAGTCCCAGGAGAACTGGATTTAGTGTTTTGTGGTGACCGTAAGGTGTTGCCTAATTGTTTGATATCAGGATTAAAAGCTAGAAAATTGTTGAACAAGGGATGTTTAGGAATGATTGCCTATATGGTAGATGTTAGAAAGCCTGAGGCTAAGCCTAATGATCTACCAATTGTGTGTGAGTACCATGATGTGTTTCCTGATGAGTTGCCAGGAGTGGTCCTAGACAGAGATGTTGAATTTACTATTGAGTTGTTACCTGGAACTACACCAATTTCAATTGCACCTTACAGAATGGCACCTGTTGAGTTGAAAGAATTGAAAGTTCAATTACAAGATTTATTAGACAAAGGTTTTATTCGACCTAGTGTGTCTCCATGAGGAGCACCTGTCTTATTTGTGAAGAAGAAAGATGGTACCATGAGGTTATGTATTGATTACCGTCAACTGAATCGAGTAACGGTAAAGAATAGGTATCTATTACCCAGAATTGATGATTTATTTGATCAATTGCAAGGTGCTACTGTGTTCTCAAAGATTGATTTGAAATCTGGATACTATCAGATTAAGGTAAGAGATAGTGATGCACCTAAGACAGCCTTCCGAACCAGATATGGACACTATGAATTTCTTGTTATGCCTTTTAGACTAACTAATGCATTAGCTATTTTCATGGACTTGATGAATCGGGTATTTAAACCCTACCTTGATGTCTTCGTGATTGTTTTTATTGATGATATTTTGGTTTACTCAAAGAGTAAGAAAGAGCATGCGCAACATCTTAGAATGGTTTTACAAACCTTGCAGGAAAAACAATTGTTTGCAAAGCTTAGTCAGTGTGAATTTTGGTTAGATCAAGTAATATTCTTGGGTCGTGTGATTTCAGATAATGGTATCAGTGTTGATCCTAAGAAGGTTGAGGCAGTTTTGAATTGGGAGCATCCAACTAGTGTGATCGAAGTGCGTAGTTTTCTTGGGTTAGCAGGGTATTATCGTCGTTTCATTCAAAACTTTTCTTCCATTGCATCACCTATTACATGATTAACTCGTAAGGATGTTAAATTTGAATGGAATGATAGTTGTGAGAAAAGTTTTCAGGAATTAAAGACTAGGTTGACTACCGCTCCAGTGTTGGCACTTTCTTCAGGTATGGTGGATTTGTAATTTATAGTGATGCTTCACGCTAAGGGTTAGGATGTGTTCTAATGCAAAATGGAAGGGTAATTGCATATGCTTCGAGGCAATTAAGATCTCATGAACAAAATTATCCAACCCATGATTTGGAATTAGCTGCAGTTGTATTTGCTTTGAAGTTATGGAGGCATTATTTGTATGGTGAGGCTATTGATATTTACACTGATCATCAAAGCTTGAAGTATTTGTTTACTCAGAAAGAGCTGAATTTGAGACAGAAGATGGTTAGAGTTATTGAAGGATTATGATTGCAGTATCCACTATCACCCAGGTAAAGCAAATGTGGTAGCGGATGCTCTGAGTCGTAAGACTATGGAAACACTAGCTTGTAATAAGTGTTGGAGGATTCACACATTTAATGACTTAACATATATGGGTGTGGAGCTAGCTATGATAAGAATAGATACGTTAATTGCTCAAATTAGGGTGAAACTATTACTACTCGATCGTATTAAGAAGTTACAATTAGAAGATGCCCAATTACAGAAAATTTGGAAACAAATGGTAGACAATACCCAGACAAATTTTGTGGTTAGGGAAGATGGGTTACTCTGTTATGGTAGTAGAGTCTGTGTACCAGAAAACTCAGAATTAAAAAGGGAAATTTTGGATGAGGCACACCATTCTCCTTATGTTATGCATCCTGGGCGTACAAAGATGTATCGAGATTTGCGAGAACATTACTGGTGGTCTGGTGTGAAACGAGAAATTAAAGATTTTGTTGTTAGGTGTTTGACTTGTCAACAAGTAAAAGCGGAACATCAAAGTCCTGCTAGGTTACTACAGCCACTCCCTATTCCAGAATGGAAGTGGGAACATATTACTATGGATTTGATTGTTGGATTGCCACGTACTCAAAGAAGTTTTGATTCTATTTGGGTGATTGTTGATAGGTTAACCAAGTCAGCTCATTTCTTATCTGTGAAATCTAATTATACGACTGATAAGTATGTTGCATTGTATGTTAAGGAGATTGTGAGGTTGCATGGTGCACCTGTGTATATTGTGGCTGATAGAGACCCAAAATTTACGTCTAGATTCTAGCCTAGTTTACAACAAGCTATGGGAACGACTCTAAAATTTAGTATTGCATTTCATCCTCAAACAGATGGACAATCTGAGAGAACAATTCAGACCTTAAAGGACATGCTACAAGCTTGTGTGTTAGAATTTAAGGGAAATTGGGATGATCTGTTGCCATTGATGGAATTTGCTTATAATAATAGTTTTCATTCCAGTATTGGCATGGCACCATTTGAAGCTTTGTATGGCCGTAAGTGTAGAACACCAATTTGTTGGAATGAAGTGGGGGAAAGGAAATTACTTGGGCCAGAACTAGTACAGGACACAGTAAATAAAGTAAAGGTGATCCGAGATAGATTGAAAATAGCCCAGAGTCGTCAGAAAAGCTATGCAGATAACCGTAGACGAGGGTTAGAATTCGTTGTGGGTGATAAAGTATTTCTCAAAGTTTCTCCCTGGAAAGGTGTACTAAGATTTGGAAATAAGGGAAAATTAAGTCCTCGCTACATTGGGTCGTACGAGATTATACAAAGAATTGGGGAAACTGCATACAGATTGGCTCTACCTCCAGAATTATCTAGACTTCATGATGTGTTCCATGTATCAATGTTGCGTAAGTACATTCTTGATCCTTCTCATGTATTATCCTCTCACCCAATTGAACTGAAAGAAGATCTATCTTATACGGAGGAGCCGGTGCAAAGTTTGGATAGAAGGGATCAAGTTTTGCGAATAAGATAATACCATTAGTGAAAGTATTATGGAAAAGTCACACTGTGGAGGAGGCCACTTGGGAAAGTGAGGAGAATATGCGAAAACAATACCCATATTTATTTCCACCAGGTAAGAATTTCCAGGACGAAATTTTTTTAAGGAGAGGAGAATTGTGACACCTTGAATTTTTATTTTGTGCAAAAAGTTTATTATTATTACTTTTAATTTAATTTCTATGATTTGAAATTTTAATTTCATATTATTATCAAATTATATAGTTTTAATTAATTAATTGAATTAATAATACATAACTATTATATATTAAATTAATGGATAAATTTGTGTGTATAGCCATATGGCAATTGTTTAAGGCATGATGGCCTGGGGTAATAGGGGGGCTATGTGCCCATGTGCTGACCAAAAAATAAATAACTAAAATTTAAGGCTTGGCAAGCAAGCTTGCTCGGCCAAGCTTATATATATATATAGGTGTGCTTTGGGTTTAAAAGAAAGAATCTAGAGAAGGGAGGAACCGAGAGGGACCGCACGGAGGAAGGAAGAGGAAAAAAAAGTGAGGGAAAAAGGAGGAAATCTTGGGAAATTTTGGCGCGAAAATTGAGGTAAGTTATTTTGTTAAACTAAAATCAATTTTTTTATATAAATATATATGTACCTTTTCTTTTGGGTTAGATAAATTAAATATAAGGAGGGTAGGATGGTTATGTTTTATTTACTTTTTTTATTAATTCAGAATAAGTTTTAAGTATTTAATGTCTAATTTGTATATTTTATTGGGCTAAAAATTAGGATCCAAGGATAATCAGCAGCCACCACCTCAGTAAATTGATTTTCGCAGGATATCTGCTGTCCAGGTGGGTGCATTAAACTTAAAAATAAAAGTTATTAAATATGAATAGCAAAATTTTATTTATTTATTGCCGAACATTCAAGTTGCTAAATTTTGCTCGCTACCCATAAATTATTGCATGTTAGTGGAGAATCGTGGTTATTTGTGAGATAATAAATTTGAGAAATAATATTTTTTTTTGTGAAAAAATAATAATAATAATACAATGTTACGTATCAGCATGAGTTGCGTGCATTACACTTGCATTATTGTCAAATGGGACCAGGCCAGATGGGGCCAGAAATTAATAATATGCGGCTAGATGGGGTCGAAAAAAAATATATAGCCAGATGGGGCTAATGGGACAAGCTAAATTAAAGTCACTGTCCACCGTTGAGCGCTCAACTCATGGGCCAGATGGGGCCAAATGTGTGTTACATTATCATTTAAATTATTTATTATGCAAATGTGCTACGATATGGCCAGTTGGGGTCTAGTGATGATAAATTGTGTATTGAGATATTTTTTTAGATGTGGCACAATTAATTAAAGATGTGTTAGTTATGGGATAATTATTGATATAATTGCTGTAATGTTTTTATTTTTTTCTTGGTGCATATTTTATATCTTTTATTTTAAGTATAATACCTCAACTGAGTGTGTGACACTCATACCCAAATTTACACATTTCAGGTTGAATTTAGAAGTGGCTGCAAGAGATTAGAAGAGAACCTGAGTTGTTTATCTTATCTTTTAATTTTGTGTTTAAGGTTTTGTATAAGTGATCTAAGGCTAGATGGTGTCAGATTAATACTTGGTTAATTAAGTCTTATGGGTTGTAAGTTTATGTATGTTGGAGCTTCATGAATAATTTCTATTTGCCTTGTTGTTTTAAATTTTACATGTTGAGATAATATTGATATATTATATTTAGGTAGAGAATTTGATAACATCCACCCTATTTAAGGGATTAAATGTAACCTAAAATAGGGATGTGACAATGGGCGTCCCACACCTACCTTGGGTGCCCAAGATGACTCTTCGAGCAAACTTTTGTAATAAAGTTCGAATTGTAAATTTACCATTATAACCTTGAATTATATATTATTATAAATAGGATGAATTCCGATGTACTAGGGTTTGGAACCCTACACAACCTTTACGTATTGTTTGAGAGAGTTGTTTGAAGATTCTACGCTACTTCAACACTTAGGTTTAGTTGTTTTTGCCTTTATTTTGGATTATAGAGGCTTCATTTCATCCTCGTACTAAGATTTTCTCTTGTAAGTTTGATTTTTATTAAGTTTAATTGAAGTTCATTACTTTCTTGTTATTCATATTCATCATTTACACTTTCGCAATCACTTCGTATGACTTCATCTTCGCTTGTTTCTGTTTGATTTGGTTTCAAAAGTGCCTAAAACTACGTTGATATATTTTGTTTTCGTGCTTTGTTGCATGATTAAGATGATTTTCTTTTTGAAAGGCTCTATTCATACTTTCGCAATGCTAGGCTAGGGTTTTTCTTGGTTTTAACCTATGAATGTAATCGAATTGAAGGAGTTGAACTCGGATAGTTCGAACTGAAATTTGTTTATCATTTGTTGAATAAAAATGTAAGGATCGTAATTCTAGATTAACTTTCAAAAACGAATCACCTGTGACGAAGTTGAACCTCGGTTAGAAGCGTGTAAATCGAAGGTCAATTCCATGTCCCGGTGACTTCGAACTTGATTTCAAAACCCTTGATTAGCGATCTCCTTATGAAAAAGGGTTTTTGACTATTAAATCTTCCGACCTAATATTACAGGTGTTAGAATTAGGTTGTGTTACCTACATATCCGAATTCAGCCTTCGAGGACATTACAGGATTAGGTTAAAGCCAAGTGTTTTGATTCACATAGTTCGTTTAAGTTTATAAATTGATTCCTTTTTGTAGTGTTTCGTCTTTTGTTTAATTTTTGTTTGAAATTTTCAAGTCATCTTTATAAATCCCTACTCAAAAATACCAAAAAGATTTTCTTCTTTTCTCTTTAAAGAAAATTTTGCAAGTGCTTTCAGAACTTAGTTTTCTGAAAATTAGTCACACTCTTGCTCCCTATGGAAGATGACCTAGGACTCACCTAGACTAAACTTAACCAACCTCTTATACTTGAGAGTGAGCCACTACCAAATTAGAGAGCGGTCAATTTTTTGGCGCTGTTGCCAGGGAGCAACTGTGTGTGTGTGCGGAACTCGGAGAGCTTGTGGATGAAAGGACTCCCTAACACGGTTACATTTGGATTTCCAGGTGACATCGCTCCTTTTTTTTCTTGTGTACATTGCATTTTCATTTTGTTTTCTTGTCTTTAGTTCTAGGATTTCTTTTAGATAATTGTAAAAAAGAAAATAAACAAACAAACAAACAAACTTAGGATATTTGTTATTTGCATGCTATTAAGGTCAGGTAGGTTGGTCGTAGCCAAGTCTGAACGAGGAGATCCCTCATACCTTCCTGAATCTATTGCAACAACTTCACTTTCCACAGTCTCACTCACCATATCATCTTTTCACTCAATGGCAGAACTAAGAGCGGAGGGTAGCGTGCATGGGGACAATGATCCCCAAGAGGTTCCAAGTTTCATTCCCTTGAGAGATCACCTTAACCCTGTTAGGCAAACTACACCTTCATGTATAATCTTGCCGTTGAATAGGGGGAACTTCACTCTTAGGCCAGGAATCATTAAACTTCTTCCTACTTTCCATGGCCTTGATTCTAAAAATCCCTACAACCATCTCAGGGAGTTTGAGGAAGTGAGCAACATGTGTGTTGATCACAATACCAATGAGGACATAGTATATCTTCAACTCTTCCCCTTCTCCCTAAAGGACAAAGCCAAGTTCTGGCTTAATTCCCTTTGCCCCCATTCTATTGGAATGTGGTGTGTAATACAGACTGAGTTCCTTAAGAAATATTTCCTAACCAAGAAAACTCAGTACTACAGGCGACAGATTACCACTTTTTCTTGCAAACTCAATGAGAATTTCTGTCGAGCCTCGGAAAGGTTTAAGGACCTCTTGATGGCTTGTCCTCACCATGATTTTGAACCATGGAGGTTAGTGAGCATCTTCCATGAATCCCTAACTCCTAGTCTTAAGCAACTAGTTTCTACCATGTGCAATGGTACCCTGTTTGATAAGATTACGGAAGATGCCATGGACTTCTTTGACATGGTGGCCGAGGACTCTAATGATTGGGAAATTGGACCACCTTCTTCCTTGGAGCATAGAAATCCTACACCTAGTAGGCAATTGGAGTTGAGTGAGAGCAATGATTTGCGAGCTAGGTTAGCTGCATTGCAACATAAGCTCGATTATTTAGAGCTTAAGAATAAAGTGAAGTTAGTTGAGGCAAATGTGATTTGCATTGCATGTGACCAGATGGGGCATGATGCTAATTCGTGCCCCGAAATACCCTTACTGAGAGAGATTGCCTACAGTCAAGCCTATGTCAATAACACCCCTAACCGCCTATTTCACAATAGGGGCCAAGGAAACATCTCATACCCACAAGGTAGGAATGTCACTTATCCAGGGGGAAACCAATCTTCCAATGCTTATCCTCCCGAGTGGAAGAACCATCCTGGTTTCTCATGGAGGAATGATAATTCAGGTCAGTCACTTCAGCCACCACCTCCTTTGCCACCACCCCAATACCAATAACCCAGTTCTATTGCATACCAACCTCCACATAAGAGACCTCTTGAGGACACTCTTAACCAATTTATACAACAACAGCTAAACATCAACAACCAAGTGACCTGGGCTTTAGATGACATTGGGGGTCAAGTTTCCAAGTTGACACAGGCTATGAGTACCACTCAGAGTGGTAAACTCCCGTCACAACCTTTTCCCAACCCGAAAGGCCAGGCGAACATGACTGAGTCATCGACCTCGGGTGCCACCCCCCATGAGCAAGTTCAATTTGTCACCACTTTGCGGAGTGGTAAAATCATTCAAAAGCCTATTGACCCTAGAGCCAATGCCCTTGTGAGAAGTTAGGTCTAAAGGGTAGCGGGCAGGTTGAAAAGGAGAGTAATGGAGAGGAAAAAGAGAAGGAGAAGGGGAGAGTGGAAGTTGAGGAAGAGAATGGAGGGATCGAAAAAGAGAGTGAGGAGGAAACTAGTGAGAGACCTTTGGTTAGGCCAATTGACCATTCTGTTGAACACATGCCTAAACCACCTTTCCCTCAGAGATTAGCAAAGGGTAAGAATGAGATGTTGAGCTCTGAAATTTATGAGATGTTCAAACAAGTAAGAATCAATATCCCATTACTTGAGGCTATCAAGCAAAATCCCTCATATGCTAAATTCCTCAAGGATATGTGCACCGTAAAGAGAAAGCTCAATGTCAAGGAAAAAGCTTTCTTGATGGAACAAGCGAGTGCCATAATCTAGCATGACACACCCCCCAAGTACAAGGATCCTAGATGTCTAACCATTTCATGCATCATAAGGAATCACATTGTTGATAGAGCTCTACTTGACCTAGGTGCTAGTGTCAACCTTTTACCTTACACTGTTTACCAGCAACTAGGCTTAGGTGAACTGAAACCCACCAGGGTGACATTACAATTGGCTGACCAATTAGTTAAAATGCCAAGGGGTGTGGTGGAGGATGTATTGGTCCAAGTAGACAAGTTCTACTTTCCAGTTGACTTCATTGTGTTGGACACCCAACCTATTCTAAATCCTGCCCAATCTATTCCAGTCATCCTTGGTAGACCCTTCCTTGCTACGTCTAATGCTATGATCAATTGTAGGAGTAGGGTCATGAAACTTTCTTTTGGAAATATGACTTTGGAAATGAACATCTTTGGGGTAGGAAAACAGATGGGGGAGTTTAAGGATGTTAGGAAGATGGATGTGATCCATGCTTTGAGTGAGGAATACTTTGAGAAGGCTTACTTGGAGGATCCCTTAGAGCGTGCCTTAGTAAGGAGTGAAAGATTTGAAGTGCTGGATGGAGAAAATTTTAGGGATGTTGGAGATTTGATAGATGCTAGGGAGGAAGCTATGGTAGTTAGTGCTTGGGTGCCGGTGTTTGACCCCTTAGAACCATCTTTGACCAAACCTAAGCCATCAGTAGAATGTCCTCCCTGTCCTTCTAGGAAACCATTATCGAGTAAACTTAAGTATGTATTCCTAGGGGAGGGAGAGACATTCCCGGTAGTTGTGTCTGCAAGTCTAGAGAAAACACAAGAAGTAAGGTTGTTGGCAGTGTTGAGTGCTCACCGTCGAACACTAGGTTGGACTGTGGCTGATCTTCAAGGTATTAGACCATTAGTATGTTCTCATCATATATACCTCGAGGATGATGCTAAACCGGTGAGGCAAATGCAACGAATGTTAAACGCCAACATGAAGGAAGTAGTGAAAGGGGAGGTGCTTAAGTTGCTTGATGCGGGTATCATTTACCCCATCTCTGATTTGAAGTGGGTGAGTCCTACTTAGGTGGTTCCTAAGAAGTCCGGTGTCACTGTGGTTGAGAATGAGAAAGGTGAGTTAGTGCCTCAACGCACCCAAACTAGGTGGCGTTTGTGCATTGATTATAGGTGATTGAATGCGGTGACCTAGAAGGACCATTTTCCACTTCCCTTTCTAGACTAAGTGCTTGAGAGAGTAGCGGGAAAGTCTTTCTATTGCTTCTTAGATGGGTACACAGAATATAATCAGGTTGAGATAGCACTAGAGGATCAAGAGAAGACCACTTTCATATGCCCATTTGGAACTTTCGCGTATAGACGCATGCCATTTGGGTTATGTAACGCACTTGTGACTTTTCAAAGGTGTGTGATGAGCATTTTTAGTGATATGGTCAAGCGGTTCTTGGAGGTGTTTATGGATGATTTCTCCATCTATGGAGAAACATTTGACAAGTGCTTGACTAACCTTGAGAAGGTGTTAGTGCGATGTGAGGAGAGTAATTTGGTGCTAAACTGGGAAAAGTGCCATTTTATGGTACAACAGGTGACTGACCCTACAAAGTGTTTCGAGTTCTACCTCTCAAGTGCAAGAGGGCAGTCGTAGTTTTAAAACTCGGTGAGTCCGAGGTCGAATCCATAGGGAGGGCTTTGTTAAAAGCTTTAGACTTGTTCTCTTAATTAGTAGGTGAACCTAAATTAATTTAAACTAATTTTTTAGCAACTCAAACTTTTGTTTTAGATTCTAAATGAAAGAAATTCAATTTAATTTAAAAATGCAAACAAAGCATCTACTCTAAATTCTAAAGCGAATAAATCATCTCATAAATTAAATTAAATAACAAGCATAATACTAAAAAGGTTCTTGATCCAACTTTCAAGTCCGGGTAGTTCACTAGTTTACCTTGGGATGTTTTTATTCAAAACTAGATTAGGGTTTAATTCGAAAAGTGTTAAGAATATTTTAATCAAAGGTCAGTACCAGTGATCTCAAGCGGATATGGTTAAAGACCTTTGTTTCCGAAAGTTTTTCAAACAAAAGAAACTAGAAATGAATTCGAAACCTATTTTTAACCTTATTCGAATGTATGTAAACGGTTATATTCGAAAACCCATACCAGTGACTTCAAACGAGTGTGGTTAAAGATTTTCGATTTCGAATGTTTTCGAAACAAGTTGAAAATAGATTTTAACACGGTAGATCCTTACGCATGAGCTCTCACAACCCATGCGAAGGGTCTACTAACACCCCAAGGTTTTCGTGAACTACCCATTCTTGATTTGTTGAATCAAGAACTAGGGTTTTACGCTAAAACTACTTTAAGCATCTTAAAAACAATAAAATAGCATTCAATCATACGAAAAGAGAATTGAAACAAGCAAAACATGATATTACGAAACAAATCGAAATAAAACGAAATAGATTAAAGTGCAACTTACAACGTAAAGCGAATATAAAAGACGAGGTGAAGAATCACTACAAAGACAACGATGAAAGCTCCAACGAAAACCATGAATCCATGCATCCAAGTTTAAAAACTAATCTAAAAACTCTCAAAATTCTATTCTAACTCATAATTGAAGGTGCAAAATCAAAAGGGGCTTCCCCCTTCATGGTCGTGCAATGGGTCCTTATAAAGATGCAAGGAAACCCTAGAAGAGGAGCTTTCACGCAGCTATTATAAATCACGGGTGGTCCCGACCGTCTGGAGAGGGGGTCGGGACCGTCTGAAGTTTTGTACTTTCTGTGGTCCCGACCATCTGGGTGACGGTGGGGACCGTCTAGTTTTTCCTTCTTTGCTTTCTTTCCTTCTCTTGGTTGGGTCTTTGGGCTAGTCTTTTCCATCGAAGATGAGGTTCGAACCATGACTTTTTCTTTGTCTTCTTGGCCCTCTCCATAGCTATAAACTTCGACATCCTTGCCCTTTTTCCTACAAATAAAATAATAAAAGTATAAGTAACACCATAACACTAAAACTTCAACTTTACTTATTTTAATGTATGAATAAGTGTTGAGTTAGGGAGTTTGTAATTACACTTTTCAAGTGTAATCAACAGGGGATTGTCTTGGGGCATATAGTGTCACATCGTGGGATTGAGGTAGACAAAGTAAAAGTGGATATCATTCAAAACTTACCTACCCCTTGATGTGTAAAGGATGTGAGATCATTCCTTGGGCATGTTGGGTTCTACTGGTGATTCATTCAGTCCTTTAGTTCTATTGCTCGACCCCTATGCTCATTATTGTCCAATGATGTTCCATTTGAATGGACAACGTCATGCCAAAAGGCATTCTACTGACTTAAACAATTGCTCACCACTGCTCCTATTATCCAAAGCCTGGATTGGTCCCTACCATTCGAGCTTATGTGTGACGTAAGTGATTTTGCGATGGGTGTAGTCTTAGGGCAAAGGAAAGAGATGAGACCCTATGTTATTTACTACGCTAGCAAGACTCTAAATGAAGCTCAAATCAATTATACCACCACTGAAAAATAGCTTCTAGTGGTAGTTTTTGCCCTAGACAAGTTTAGGTCATATTTGGTAGGATCCTATGTCACGGTGTTTATGAACCATACGGCCTTGAAATATCTTCTTTCCAAGCAAGAGGCCAAGCCCCATCTAATTAGATGGATGCTACTCTTTCAGGAGTTTAATTTAGAAATCAAGGATAAGAAAGGAGTACAGAATGTGGTAGCTGACCATTTGTCCAGACTACCTCAGTATGTGTCTAACTCTGATGACCTGCCAATTAATGAGCACTTCCCTGATGAGCACCTCATGCATGTTAGCACCAATCCCCCAGTCCAGTCCCCATAGTATGCAGACATTACAAATTTCTTAGTGACTAGCCGAGTCCCTTCCCACTGGACAAAGGTTGATAGAGATAAGTTCCTACGCAATGTGTGTAATTTCTTCTGGGATGAGCCTTGTCTCTACAAGTATTGTCCAGACCAAATGGTGAGGCGATGCATTCCCAACCATGAGATTCATAGTATTATAGAGGTTTGTCACACTTTAGCTTGTGGAGGCCACTTCTCTTCAAAGAAAACCACCGCGAAGATCCTTCAAAGTGGATTTTATTGGCCTTCCATGTTTAAAGTTGTGCATGACTACTGCTTAAGATGTGACCGTTGCCAGCGCTTAGGAGCCCTATCAAAGCGTAATGAGATGCCCCAAAATCCTATCATCATTTTGGACATTTTTAATTGTTGGGGGATTGATTTCATGGGCCCATTCCCTAAGTCGTTTGGTTTTGAGTATATCCTGGTGGCCATAGACTATGTGTCCAAATGGGTAGAGGCCATTGCCACTCGCACCAATGACTACTGAGTGGTGGTCAAATTCTTGAAAGAACATATTTTCTCTCATTTTGGGATGCCACGGGCAATCATTAGTGATGAGGGGAAACATTTTTGCAATCGGCCTGTTGGTACCCTAATGCGTAAGTATGGTGTGACACATAAAGTGGGAACTGCTTATCACCCCCAAAATAGTGGCCAAGTTGAGTTGGCAAATAGGGAGATAAAAGGTATTCTTGAGAAGATCGTCAATCCCACACGTAAGGGTTGGTCTTTGAGACTAGTCGATGCATTGTGGGCGTACCAGATGGCTTATAAAACCATCTTGGGTATGACCCCTATCGCCTTATCTTTGGCAAGGCTTGCCACCTACCCGTTGAATTGGAACATAGAGCCTATTGGGCAATTCGGCAATTTAATGAGAGTATAAATGATGCCAGTGTTCTTAGAAAGCTTCAATTGAATGAACTTGAAGAATTAAGGAATGATGCTTTCGAGAATGCGAAGATTGCCAAGGAAAAGATGAAGGATTTGCATGATAAGCACATTCTTAGAAAATCCTTCTAGGTTGGCCAGAAAGTCCTTTTGAATAACTCGAGGTTGCATTTCTTTCTTGGGAAGCTTAGGTCTAGGTGGTCGGGACCTTTTGTTATCACCGGAGTTTTAGAACATGGTGTGCGTGAAGTGTACAATCCTCGCAATGAATCCACCTTCAAGGTGAATGGACATCGTCTCAAGCTATATTTAGAGAATTTTGTGGCTGAGATAGAGACTTGGGAGCTTACCAACCCACCCCTTTTGGAGTAATATTTAGGAGCCAATGTTTGTAAATAGTTGTTTGTTTTCTTTGTTTTGTTTTGTTTTGTTTTGGATTAGAGTATTGTAGAGAAGTCCTGAGTTTTGAAAAAAAAATGTTTTGCTGAGTGGGGAACCCCACATTCATCCATGGGCACCCATGGATACATGTGCCACTTAAAGTGGGTCACGTGACCTGTTATAACCTAATGGGTCTTTACATAAACTGTGGGTGAAGGAGAGTGCTCTCATTTTCTTACAACCGAGCCCTTCCTCTATGGCTGTCCAACACTTCCACCTTTATGCTTACTTGCCCACCATGTTTTCATGTCGAATTGATGAAGTCCTTTGCAGCATGTAAGATATCCTTGAAGCTTTTTCTTCAGCCTAGGTCTGGTAGGCACTTGGGGATGAACACAAAGTTCTCAAAAGTGAAGGTATGTTGAATGTCTTTTATTGAGTTGCGAGTATTCCTTCTTTTCTGTGGTGGTTCACTTCCTTGGGTAGTTTATTTGTTGATTTGGTGGGTTGGGTAGCTTGGGACATCTATGGTTAGTGTTGAGAGAAAGTTTTGTTAATCTACCCACCAAGTGTTTGATAAAATGCTTGAATCACTTTATGGATGCCAATTGGAGGTTTGTTGATTGCTACATGATCTTTGATTGAAAGAGGTTGTTTTTGAGGGTGATGAATTGCATTTATGATATGTGAGTGTGGTGAATGAAATTGTGCATGCCAATTGTTTGATCAATTGTCACAATCAGTGTTGGTAGGCACTTTGTGGGCATAATTGGTACATGCATTCCTTGTTTGTTAGTGGGTTGATTTGTTGATCCTTGAGTGCTATTGCTAAGAGTGTGGTGTGACTTTGAACTAATGCCAAGAATAAGGAAACAAGCTCAATGTGGGGAGCCTAGTAGGCCTTCCCAAGCTGTTCGTCGAAAGAGGCGGCATGATCCTACGCCACCTTTATCTTCTTCGTCTGAGGAGAACGAGGTTTAGCTTTGTGCTGAGGATGGTGCTTCATCTGAAAATGACTCCTCCATTTCTCTCGAGAATTCTAGTTCTGAGGATCCCATGGAAGGGGGAGGTGATGAATTGCCTTTTGATCATTTTTTATTTTAGAATAAAAAACGGCAAGTAGATTATGAGACTTATTGGAGTCATAAGCCAGTGCTTTGTGAGAGGGGGATTCATTTGACTGATTTCCCTGCCCTTCAAGAGATCATCACAAATCGGGGATGGACTAGTGCAATGAACTTTCGTGCCTCTGCCGACCCTATGCTAGTGAGGGAATTTTTTGCAAATCTTAAGGTCTTTGTCCCAGATGAGGGTGAACGGCAGATTCTTGTCCGGGTACGAGGGAGACGTCTCTGCTTCAAGGCGTCCATGATTGCCTCATTTCTTGACCTTGCTTGTGTAGATAACCCTGGGTATTTGTTCCTTGAGGCTTCTCGTCCTTCATGTGACACCTTAGCTGCAACTTTGTCTAATCATTCTCAGATGACTTGGAGTTTTGTGCCACAATTTCCTAAGAAGAAGTTGAGCTCCTTTTATCGTGTTCTGCATGAGCTTTCTTGCAGTCAGATTTTTCCACTGGTGCATGATGACTTGGTTAGTTCGGAACGAGCCTTGCTACTTTATGCTATTGCCATTGGCGTTCCTATTGATTTGGCTTCAGTCATCTTTGACACAATCATTCAACGAGCAGGCACTACTACATCACGAGCAGTGTTGCCTTTTGGTGGTCTTATTATTGGGATACTTGAAAATTTTGGTGTTGTAGTTGAGGATACTGCGCGGATTACTCTTCCATCTGTTAGGATTTCTGAGTCCATCGGTGCCTGATGTTCGGCTCAATTACAATTACGGGATCCTCCTCTATCTACTTCGAGCCCCTCCACTTCCACCACACCGCTTGTTGTGACCCCTCCTCCACAGCCACCTTCGACTGTTCTTCAGCGTGATATCATTTGGGGTATTGATGCTCATTTACAGTGTGTAGAGATGGGGATTCTGGCCATACATGGTTCTTTATTTGGGATTGAGTCTGAACAAGCAGCTCAATGTTGACTGATGAAATCCCAAAGTGGCACCTTGGATTCGATTCTTATGGCTCTTCGTGCGTTGGCTCCTACTCCTCTACCTCTTGCTGACCCATCTTTGGACCGTCCTCCGAGCCTATAATTTGTTAGGCCCGTTTTGATGTTGTTGACCTTATGTTAATAGTTTAGGGCTCTATTTTGTTGTCCATTAGATCTCGACCTAAAACTGTCCTTTTGTAGTGTAGACTCGAGTTGTTTTGTCAAGCTTCTCTTTTGTACCTCTGTCTACATTTTCTTTAATGCAAGTTAACAATCTCTTTTCTTGAGCTTACTACTAACTTGTTTCTTTGTCTTATTTTCCTTTTATTTTATTTATTTATTTCTTATTGTTCCAGTTTATTCGTGCTTTTTCATGTGACAATCTCCAGGTGATGTCTTCTATTTTATAACTTGTTGTGTCCTTCTTTCGCATGCTCATCATATCATGCTCACTTTACACATTATAGAGCCACTTATCTCTCATGGTTCTCACATTGAGGACAATGTTTAGTTTAGGTTGGGGGGTAGAGTTCGCATGATGACCTTTTGTGAAAAAAAAAATAAAAAAAAATTTTTGTCACATTTTTCACCTTTTGGGCATCTCTTAGCACATTTTTACATGCATTCTGGCCTTTTTGGTTTAGTTGATGGTGAATTTGAGTGAGAGAGTGATAAATGAGTCATATTTAAACTTTGATTGGGAAACTTAATTTAAGTTGAGTGTGTCATAACCTTGTGCATTCTTGGCTATCATGGAAGAACTTATGTGCTTAAGAGTGAACTTTGAGTGACATTGGTCAATTGAGCATTTTTGGACTATGTGGAGATTTATACTCCTATGGTGAGCTTTTGAGCCTATTATTATTCTTATTGAGGGGTTGCACATAATCATAGCTCTTTTGTTCTACACTTTAATTTTCAATGCACCAATTGCATCACACACACTTGCATGAATTTCACTTGGCACATTATGGGTTGTTGCAAGTTTTAAACATGATGCTAGGCCATTTTTGCTATTGTTGGGCCTCTTTATCTTTCCTTGATATGAAATTGCCCTAGGAACCAACTTGAAGCCTTTTTAATAAAGTGTGTGATATTTAGATTTTTTTTTTCTTGGCTCCCACCTCATATATTATCCCTTAACCTTGTTCACACACTTTTAAGCCTTACCCTCACATGTTTTGGGTTGTGAAAAGTGTCTCAATGTCAGTGATGTGAATGGGGATTGGGAATAGAAACTTTTGAGAGCATATTGAGAGGGAATATTAGGTGGAGAATTCAACTTATGTTTATTTCATTATGTCAAAAAAAAAGAGAAAAAAAGAAAAAAAAAGGAAAAAAAAAAAGAAAAACAAAGAAAAGAAAAAAATTTATCATTCTTTTGTTTATAAAATTATGGGACTTGTACATTGTTTGTGACCGACCCTAAATTGTGTTTCGGGTTGTACCTCTCAAGTGCAAGAGGGCAGTCGTAGTTTTAAAACTCGGTGAGTACCGAGGTCGAATCCACAGGGAGGGCTTTGTTAAAAGCTCTAGACTTGTTCTCTTAATTAGTAGGTGAACCTAAATTAATTTAAACTAATTTTTTAGCAACTCAAACTTTTGTTTTAGATTCTAAATGAAAGAAATTCAATTTAATTTAAAAATGAAAACAAAGCATCTACTCTAAATTCTAAAGCGAATAAATCAACTCATAAATTAAATTAAATAACAAGCATAATACTAAAAAGGTTCTTGATCCAACTTTCAAGTCCGGATAGTTCACTACTTTACCTTGGGATGTTTTTATTCAAAACTAGATTAGGGTTTAATTCGAAAAGTGTTAAGAATATTTTAATCAAAGGTCAGTACCAGTGATCTCAAGCGGATATGGTTAAAGACCTTTGTTTCCGAAAGTTTTTCAAACAAAAGAAACTAGAAATGAATTCGAAACCTATTTTTAACCTTATTCGAAAGTATGTAAACGGTTATATTCGAAAACCGACACCAGTGACTTCAAACGAGCGTGGTTAAAGATTTTCGATTTCGAATGTTTTCGAAACAAGTTGAAAATAGATTTGTGAAAGGTAAATCCCTTCACGAAAGGTTTCGCAACCTATGCGAAGGGTTTCACAACCTACGCGAAGGGTTTCGAAACCTACGCGAAGGGTTTCGAAACCTACGTGAAGGGACTACGAACACCCCAAGGCTTTTCGTGAACTACCCTTTCTTGATTCGTTGAATCAAGATTAGGGTTTTATGCTAAAACTACTTTAAGCATCTTATAAACAATCAAATAGCATTTAATCATGCGAAAAGAGAATTGAGACAAGCAAAACATGATATTACGAAACAAATCGAAATAAAACGAAGTAGATTAAAGTACAACTTACAACGTAAAGCGAATGTAAAAGATGAAGTGAAGAATCACTACAAAGACGACGATGAAAGCTCCAACAAAAACCATGAATCCATGCATGCAAGCTAAAAACCTAATCTAAAAAACTCTCAAAATTCTATTCTAACACTCAATTGAAGGTGCAAAATTAAAAGGGGCTTTTTTTCCTCTTGGCCGTGCAATAGCTCTTTATATAGATGCCACAAAACCCTAGAAGAGGAGCTTTGACGCGGCTATTGTAAATCACGGATAGTCCCGACCGTCTGGAGAGGGGGTCAGGACCGTCTGAAGTTTTGAACTTTCTGTGGTCCGGACCGTCTAGGTGACGGTGGGGACCGTCTAGTTTTTCCTTCTTTGCTTTCTTTCCTTCTCTTGGTTGGGTCTTTGGGCTAGTCTTTTCCATCGAAGATGAGGTTCGAACCATGACTTTTTCTTTGTCTTCTTGGCCCTCTCCATAGCTATAAACTTCGACATCCTTGCCCTTTTTCCTACAAATAAAATAATAAAAGTATAAGTAACACAATAATACTAAAACTTCAACTTTACTTATTTTAATGCATGAATAAGTGTTGAGTTAGGGAGTTTGTAATTACACTTTTCAAGTGTAATCACACCCCCCAACTTGAACATTGCTAGTCCCTTAGCAATGCTCTTTATTAAAATGAAATGCATGATGTTCTTTATTAAAATGCGATGCAACTACTATCCTATTTCTCTTTTCGTTGGAAACACGGCTACACTTAGCTACGTGTAGCAAGCCCTTTAAACCCCTAGGTTCCCCCTAGTGGACGAGTAAGGTCTCGTGAGGGTTTGCAGTGAATCTACCCATAAAATTCTATGGCATGGTCTTAATGTGTCAAAGAGTGATCAAGATAAAAAATGAATTAAGTTCAAGCTCAACAAGTTACAAAATCCAAATATCATGTGTAATTTTCAAGTGCTAATCATAAATGCATGGACTATCAAAGTAGAAAAAGCATGTGTGCAAAATTGTTTCATTTATTTAACAAGGTCTCAAGAGCATAAATAGAACTAAGTTTTGACTTCAAAAGCTCACAGGATTCCACTCATAGAAAGAAATTTACTCATTCAAGGGTTCACACATTCCTAATAGCATATAATGCTATCCTAGTTGCACATAACCCCACAAACATGTGAGTGAACTGAATTAAAGTTTAAAGTGGACAACTCATGATAATGTTCCAATGCATGTGCAAGAGATCACACCACACAACCTAAACAAGACCACTACATGCACAATACAAGAGTTGCTTGCTTAGAATCCACTAGGTCTTTGTTTTGGTTGTAACTTGGCCAAGGGTAATGGTGAACAATGGAAGATATGGAAATCAAGGCACATGTCTTGGGATAAAGATATTCAAGTGCACACAAGTCCCAAACTACCCATTTCCTTTCCAACCCCAAGAAGAACTACAACAAGAAGCTTATTCACTAACTTACAAACTACTCATGGGACATTCTCAATAATTATAATACAATGCACAGGTCCCAAAATTACATAAGCAAAAATGAATGACAGACTTTTTCTTTTCTTTTCTTTTTTTTTCTTTTTTTTCTCTTTTTCTTTCTTTTTTTTTTCTTTTTCTTTTTTTTTTTCTTTTCTTTCTCTTTTTCTTTTTTTCTCTTTTTCTTTTTTTTTTGAAATAATGAAATAAACATAAGCTAAATTCTCCACCTAATATTCCCTCTCAATATGCTCTCAAAAGTTTCCATTCCCAATCCCCACTCACATCACTGACATTGAGGCACTTTTCATAACCCAAAACATGTAAGGGTAAGGCTTAAAAGTGTGTGAACAAGCTTATGGGATAATATATGAGGTGGGAGCCAAAAATATATATATAAATATCAGACACTTTATTAAAAGGCTTCAAGTTGGTTCCTAGGGTAATTTCATATCAAGGAAGGATGAAAAGGCCCAACAATAGCAAAGATAGCCTAGCATCATGTTCAAAGCTTGCAACAACTCATAATGTGCCAAGTGAAACTCATGCAAGTGTGTGTGATGCAATTAGTGCATTGAAAACCAAAGTGAAGAGCACAAGAGCTGCGATTATGTGCAACCCCTCAAGAAAAAGAAATAATAGGCTCAAAAGCTCACAATTAAGGGGTATAAGTCTCTACCTAGTCCAAAGATGCTCAAGTAACCAATATCAAATAAAGTCTACTCCTAAGCACATGAACTTTTCACCATGATAGTCTAAAAATGCACAAGGTTATCACACACTCCACTTGAATTATGTTTCCTATTAATACTTAAACAAAACTCACTTATTACTCTCTCAATCAAATTCACCATTGACCAAACCAAAAAGGTTAACATGTACGTATAAATGTGCTAAATTCATGTATTTAAGCTAAAAAAAGGCTCAAATTTTGAAAATTTTGAAAATTTTAGCACAAAGTACCATCATGCGAACTCTACCCCCCAACTTAAACTAAACATTGTCCTCAATGTGAGAACTATGAGGCATAAGTGGGTCTGTAGTGTGCAAAGTGAGCATGATGATGAGCATGAAATAATAGCCACAAAAGGCACAAATAAGAACATAGCACAAATTAAACCAAGCATGCACCCATTATTCAAGTCCCGTAAGGCATTACCTAAAACACGCCCCAACCTAGATTCTACAGCACTCCCAACAACAATTATATATGATGGAGTACCAAAATTGAAAGTGCAAGATTAAATAAGAAGGAGAGGAAAGGTATTACCTCAAGAGCTTTCCTTATTTGAAGAAAACCAAAGAAACTATTCAAAAGAAAAGGTTAGACACAAAATGAAATGAAAATAAGACAAGAAAAAGGGTTAGTATGAAAGAAGAAATAAAAATAAAAGAAAAGAAAATAAAGGAAGAGAATCAAATTAAAAAGAACTATAAAAGTAAGAAAATGAAAAAGCTAATCTACTATGTACAAATGAAATGAAAACAAAAGTGTTATCCAACACCCTCTCTATCCCATGCATTCACAAATGGTTTAAGAAATAAAATGTTCTCTACGGGCCCATGAAGCATTGAATATGGATGCTTTCCAAGTATAAAACACACCGGGGAATGAAAGACCAAGTGAGGTTCTTGAAACCTCGAATGTGGCCAAAGTATAAGTGCAGGTGTGGACATGGTTGGCTCAATTAGTCTCTTGATACCCAAGAAATCTATGGATGTGGAAACGGTGGGTTCAATAAGTCTTTCAATGCCAAAGAAATCTATGGGTGTGGGAATGATGGGTTTAAATGATCTCTCAACACCCAAAAAGTCAATGTAAACCTTCCCCCTGTCTACTACCTCTCCCCAATGATGGCCGATCTCATGGTCGTCACTCACAATTCCCATAGTAAGACTTTTGGATTGGACTAAGTCAGGAGATGAGAGGTGTGCACCACTCTCAACCTCGATTGTGTAATGGAGTGAACTAGGGTCAACTGACTCAATGATATGTTCCTCGGGCCATGTGGCATTCAAATGCTCAGTTGGAGTCAAAGGATTCTCAATAAGGTCTAGGGTGGTAGGGGTAGGTTGAGCATCAAGCTCGGTAGTAGAGAAGAATTGCATATCTCCCTGACTCTCAGTAAGTGGTAGAGGGATATCCTAAACGGGAGTGTCTAAAGGAATATAAGGAAGATGCTCATTGCAAGTGTTATCCCCAGTGTAGTTAGGGCAATTGTCCCACTTAGTGCCTATAATAGTGTCTGAGGTCGACGTCTCAATCATGTTACCACTTAGATTGGTGCTTATAGCTTGTGTTATCTTAGAAAGTTGCTCTCTTAAGTCATCGAAGGACCTAGACACTTGTCCTTTAAAATCATCGAAAGACCTAGATAAATTATCATTGATCATCATTTGATGTTGCATAAATTGATGAACAGTGTCCTCGAATTGGGCATCATTAGATTCACAAGGCCAATAATCCTGAGGTTCCTCATGCTGACCCTCAGTGAGTGGAACAAGATTGGGATAGGCACAATAATCAGTCTCCATACATGTGCTACTTCTAAAGGATGGATCATGAAGATCAAGTGAAATAGGAGTATATGGGGAAGGTTCAGTATAGCTTTTAAATGCATGATATTCAAAACTAGGCTTAAGTCTTCTCTGTGGCCTGGTGTGCTCATAGAAAATTTTGAGGAATGACCATGCCTCACCTGGGGTAAGGTCAAGAAATTCCCTATCTAAGACTTTATCAAACGCTTGGTGTAAACTACTAGGTAGAGCATTATATAATATTGCTACAATGTCCACTAACTCTAATCCGTGACTTGGGAATGTTTCCAAAAGATTGTTAAATCTCTCCCAACTTTTATAAAATACTTCACCCTTTTTTGGATAAAAATTTTTGATTTGAAGTCCATGGGTGAAGGTTTGATGAATAGGGAGGAAATGTTCAATAAAAGCTTGATGAAATTGCTCCCAAGTACAGACCCATTCACTTACAGCATAGCACCACTCACCAGCCACACTTTGTAATGATAAAGGGAAAAACATACACCTAAGTCTCTCACTCTTTCTAGCATCATCACATAAACCACATGCTGCCTTAAACCTATCAAGGTGAAGACATGGATCTTCCTCCTCATGCCCAAAGAATTGAGGAAGCATACTATAGGTGTCTAATGTAAAAGCATATCCAAACATGCCACCTAGATACTCTATGTATTCTCAGGTATCAAAAGGGCCATGTACAAGATCACCAACTTCCATGTCTAAGATTAGAAAATAAAAATGAAAATAAAATGAGAAAGAGAAAAACTACACTAAAATGCAACCTAAGTTAACTAGCATGCAAACTAGGTTATATGATATGCAAATGAATAAATAACAGTGCAAAAGAAAGAAAACTACTAATAAAGAGATGGAGAAAAGAAAAATTCACCCAATTTCTCAAGTGAACTCTCTTTTAACTCCCAAGTCTAGCACTTAGTTGCCCTCCCCGGCAACGGCGCCAAAAACTTGACCGACCCTAAATTGTGTTTCGGGTTGTACCTCTCAAGTGCAAGACGGCAGTCGTAGTTTTAAAACTCGGTGAGTACCAAGGTCGAATCCACAGGGAGGGCTTTGTTAAAAGCTCTAGACTTGTTCTCTTAATTAGTAGGTGAACCTAAATTAATTTAAACTAATTTTTTAGCAACTCAAACTTTTGTTTTAGATTCTAAATGAAAGAAATTCAATTTAATTTAAAAATGAAAACAAAGCATCTACTCTAAATTCTAAAGCGAATAAATCAACTCATAAATTAAATTAAATAACAAGCATAATACTAAAAAGGTTCTTGATCCAACTTTCAAGTCCGGGTAGTTCACTACTTTACCTTGGGATGTTTTTATTCAAAACTAGATTAGGGTTTAATTCGAAAAGTGTTAAGAATATTTTAATCAAAGGTCAGTACCAGTGATCTCAAGTGGATATGGTTAAAGACCTTTGTTTCCGAAAGTTTTTCAAACAAATGAAACTAGAAATGAATTCGAAACCTATTTTTAACCTTATTCGAAAGTATGTAAACGGTTATATTCGAAAACACATACCAGTGACTTCAAACGAGTGTGGTTAAAGATTTTTGATTTCGAATATTTTCGAAACAAGTTGAAAATAGAGTTGTGAAAGGTAAATTTCGCAACCTATGCGAAGGGTTTCGCAACCTACGTGAAGGGTTTCGAAACCTACGCGAAGGGTTTCGCAACCTACGCGAAGGGACTACAAACACCCCAAGGCTTTTCGTGAACTACCCTTTCTTGATTCGTTGAATCAAGATTAGGGTTTTACGCTAAAACTACTTTAACCATCTTAAAAACAATCAAATAGCATTTAATCATACGAAAAGAGAATTGAAACAAGCAAAACATGATATTACGAAACAAATCGAAATAAAACGAAGTAGATTAAAGTGCAACTTACAACGTAAGGCGAATGTAAAAGATGAAGTGAAGAATCACTACAAAGACGACGATGAAAGCTCCAACAAAAACCATGAATCCACGCATGCAAGCTAAAAACCTAATCTAAAAAACTCTCAAAATTCTATTTTAACACTCAATTGAAGGTGCAAAATTAAAAGGGGCTTTTTTTCCTCTTGGCCGTGCAATAGCTCTTTATATAGATGCCACAAAACCCTAGAAGAGGAGCTTTCACGCGGCTATTGTAAATCACGGATGGTCCCGACCGTCTGAAGTTTTGAACTTTCTGTGGTCCCGACCGTCTAGGTGACGGTGGGGACCGTCTAGTTTTTCCTTCTTTGCTTTCTTTCCTTCTCTTGGTTGGGTCTTTGGGCTAGCTTTTCCATCGAAGATGAGGTTCGAACCATGACTTTTTCTTTGTCTTCTTGGCCTTCTCCATAGCTATAAACTTCGACATCCTTGCCCTTTTTCCTACAAATAAAATAATAAAAGTATAAGTAACACAATAATACTAAAACTTCAACTTTACTTATTTTAATGCATGAATAAGTGTTGAGTTAGGGAGTTTGTAATTACACTTTTCAAGTGTAATCAGTTTGCAATATTTGCAATTGTCCCAAGGGTAGTATTTAGTGTGAATAAGCTTCTTGTTGGATTTTTGTTAGCATTGAAAAGGAATTGGGTTGTTTGGGACTTGTGTGCACTTGAACATCTTTATCCCAAGACGTGTGCTTTGATTTCCATATCTTCCGTTGTTAACCACTACCCCTAGCCAAGTTACAACCAAAATAAAGACCTAGTGGATTTTAAGCAAGCAACTCTTATATTGTGCATGTAGTGGTCTTGTGTATGTTGTGGTGTGATCTTTTGCACATGCATTGGAACATGGTTAGGAGCTATCCACTTGAAACTTCAATTCAATTTACTCACTTATTTGTGAAGTTGTGTGCAACTAGGAGAGGATTTCATGCTCATAGGTATGAGTTAACCCTTGATGAGTGAGTCTTTTTTTTTTTTATGAGTGATCTACATTGTGAGCTTTTGAAGTCGAAACTTAGTTCCGATTATGCTCTCAAGACCTTGTTGAATGAATGACACTATTTTGCACACATGCTCTTCCAATTTTGATAGCATATGCATTCATGCTAGCACTTGGGAATTACGCATAATATTTGAATTTTGTGACTTGTTGAGCTTAAACTCGAGTCATTGTTGACCTTAATCACTCTTTGACACCTTGAGACCATACCATAGATGTTTGTAGGTTACATCATTGCAAACCCTCACGAGACCTTACTTGTCCAATAACGGGAACCTAGGGGTTTATAGGGCTTGCCACACACGCTAAGTGTGGTCGTGTGTTCCTACGAAAATGGACATCATGGTAGCTTAGATTTGAGTTAATTTGTTTTGATTTGAATAAAAACTTTCCTGTCATGGATGTTTTAGCACATGTTTGTGTACCCTATGGTTTCATTGCATGCATTGCTAGGGACTAGCAATGTTTAGGTTGGGGGGTGTGATTGAGCACATATAATGTTATTTCACCATGATTTTGTAATTGGTTTTAAGTGTTTTAGGTACATAAATCTCATAAGTTATAATGAAGTGAGCTGATTTACATACTTGTGGATATTTGTAGGTGTTTGGTGTTTCATTTGAGGTAGAAAGATGAAAAGAAGAGCTAAAAGAGCGAGAAACCAAAGTTGTGGACAAAGGTGGAGAGGCATGGGTGCCCCACCATAGATCAGATGGGTGCCCACTGAGAGCATGATTTAGGCAGAAAAGCTGGTTCTTAGAAAAATTTTGTCAAACAGTTGGAGTGCACTCACCATGGGCGCCCCACTGTGAATCAGATGGGCCCACCGAGAGGAGGTTTTGGAGCAGTTGATTGAGGACTTCATCAAACACCTTGGACAGCTAAGCTATGGGTGCCCCATACCTACCTTGGGCACCCAAGACGACTCTTCCAGCAAACTTTTACAATAAAGTTTGAATTGTAAATTTACCATTATAACCTTGAATTATGTGTTATTATAAATAGGATGAATTCTGATGTACTAGGGTTCAGAACCCTACGCAACCTTTACGTTTTGTTTGAGAGAGTTGTTTGAAGATTTTACGCTACTTCAACACTTAGGTTTAGTTATTTTTTCCTTTAGTTTTGGATTACAGAGGCTTCGTTTCATCTTCGTACTAAGATTTTCTCTTGTAAGTTTGATTTTTATTAAGTTTAATTGAAGTTCATTACTTTCTTGTTATTCATATTCATCATTTACACTTTTGCAATCACTTCATAAGACTTCATCTTCGCTTGTTTGTGTTTGATTTGGTTTCGAAAGTGCTTAAAACTATGTTGATATATTTCATTTTCGTGTTTTGTTGCATGATGAAGATGATTTTCTTTTCAAAAGGCTTTGTTCATGCTTTCGCAATGCTAGGCTAGGGTTTTTCTAGGTTTTAACCTAGGAATGTAATCGAATTGAAGAAGTTGAATTCAGATAGTTCGAACTAAATTTTGTTTATCATCTGTGGAATAAAAAAGTAAGGATCATAATTCTAGATTAACTTTTGAAAATGAATCACCCGTGACAAAGTTGAACCTCGGTTACAACCGTGTAAATCGAAGGTCAATTCCATGTCCTAGTGACTTCGAACATGATTTCAAAACCCTAGATTAGCGATCTCTTTACGTAAAAGGGTTTCGACTGTTAAATCTTTCGACCTAATATTACAGGTGTAAGAATTAGGTTACGTTACCTACATATCCGAATTCAACCTTCGAGGACATTACAGGATTAGGTTAAAGCCAAGTGTTTTGATTCAGATAGTTCGTTTTAGTTTATAAATTGATTCCTTTTCATAGTGTTTCGTCTTTCGTTTAATTTTTGTTTGAAATTTTCAAGTCATCTTTATAAATCCCTATTCAAAAATACCAAAAAGATTTTCTTCTTTTCTCTTTAAAGAAAATTTTGCAAGTGCTTTCAGAACTTAGTTTTTTGAAAATTAGTCACACTCGTGCTCCCTATGGAAGATGACCTAGGACTCACCTAGACTAAACTCAACTGACCTTTTATACTTGAGAGTGAGCCACTACCAAATTAGAGAGCGGTCACTTGCTTCAACCAATTTCTCCTTATTCTTAAGCTCAAGTGAGTCTAACTTATGTTGCAACGCAGCTAGCCTAGCCTGCAAATCATCACTCTCACTTAGCTCCAAATGACCACTAGATATGGGGTTCCTATGCTCAGAAGAAGAAGGAGGTCCAATTTCCCAATCATTCGAGTCGTTGGCTACCATGTCAAAAAAGTCCATAGCCTCCTTTGCAGTCTTATCAAATAAAGTACCATTGCACATGGTTGACACTGTTGGGATGTATACCCAAAAGTCATAAATTAAATGATGAACTGATTTTATTTTAGCAAAGAATTATTATGTAGTTTATCTAAAGTTTCTTTATTATTTATGGATGCATATATTTCATGTGATGAATATAATCCTTGATTGATTAATGAACTTGATTCATGTGCATGAAAGTGTTTCATGCACAGGAGATATGAATCAAGTATTAATCAATTTAGATTTGTTCACAGTCAGTGTTGAGATAGGGACATTTCAACTGAAAGATTGTAACATTTTAGATTTCTATATGATAGAATGATTTATCTCAATCATTAGAGTAGTGGACTTTGAATCTAAAGTGTTGGTATGAAAGACACTAAACAGGACAATGATAAGAAACACATCTAAGCTATGCTATCTGCATTGATGTATTTCTTATGTTTACTCTAAGCAATTGCTCTAAATCCTGATATAGTGATGGATACTATTTTATGTAATGATGACTTTAATTCATTAGGAGTGAGGCTGATTATCATTAGGCCAACACCTTAGTGTTTTGGGAAATTATTACATAAAACTAGGGAACATACACTATCAAGAAGGAATCTACAATCTCATTTGAGATAGGATATTATCTATATTAAGAATATTAACTAATCATTAAATTCGGATCCGGTTGTCTTAATAATATGTTATTAAGTTGGTAACCAACACAAAATTATTAGAATATGGAGGGAGGTATCAAATTAGAATTGGATAGCTTCTTAATTCTAATTGTCTCAATATCTAGTGGAGCGGCTCAATTGCAGAACTAAAGAGTGAATAAGGTGTTTTGTCAAATTATTTCAATAAACTGGGGTTGGAGTTCAATTATACCTTTTTAGTAGAGTAAGGTATAATTATTAGAGGATGTATTCATAATTATGAGATAATCATGGGTAATTTTCTAATTAGCCAACTTAAGTTTAAAATTTTTCGTGCATGATCGATCTAAATTTTTTTTTTTTTAAAACCTATTTCGTTGTGTTCTTGATTCCAACAATTGGTATCAGAGCGGTCTTACATGATTTTTTATAAATTCTTGTTTGTTCATGGAATTAAATTAAGTTTTAATTTATTTATGCGAGTTGTATTGATTAATTGCTGTCCAAAATATTAATTAAAATTAGATTTTAGTTAATATGAGAAGAAAAAAGAAATCCTCACCAAGAACGGGTTTGTTGAATATTTTTTTATTTGGCCAAAGAGTTGGACACAAAAAAAGGTTTTTTTGTTTTTTTTTATTTTAATTATTTTTTGAAATTGTTTCTAAAAAAAAATTCCGGTGGTCACGAAGGGTTTGCTGGAATCCTAATCTTACGAGAGGAAGGATATGGTGTCTTGCACAATCCCAAAAGGTTTGGAATTCTAGCACCTTACCCGCATAGGAATCATGGTTTGGAAAGGTTTCCTTTTGTGAGTTTTGATTCCACGCTTCTTGATGCACCATAACTGATGTACACAACTGGCAGCAAGCCTTCCAAGTGCTGGAATTAGACTAAGGCTCTGTTTGCTTGTCGGTTTTTCTAAAAACTGCGTTTTTTGGCCGTTTTGGCATCAAAATAAATTCGTTTTGAACCCAATTTTTTTTGTAACTTTCTAACAACCTAAACAATAGTTTTAAAAATTAAAATTCAATTTTTGAATATTTTAAATATTTTAAAAATTATAGGTTGTTTAAAAGTTTTGAGAATAAGGTTTTTGGTTCAAAATGAAGCCAAGTTCTTTCCTAAATTTTTTCTCTCTAGTTCTAGATATTCTTTAATGTATGATTAAAGATTTGCAATTAATTAATTTAAAGTTAGGAATTAATAATTGTTATTAATTCTAAACTTAACATAATAATTCATATGTTATAATTTTATTGTCGTTTAAATTTGTTTGGTTATGAATGGTTATATATGCTTGTTATAAATGTGACATGGAGATCTCTCTTTTGGTTGGCCAATAGGAAAAGATTGTATAAATTTATGTGGAAGGCTTGTACAGGGCAGTAAACCTGGTTTTCCTGTGAAAGGGCAGGTTTATTGGTTTTCCTATTTCTTCTTTCATTTTTTTTATTTTTCTCTTCCAACTATTTAGAAATTATGTACGCCCATTCATGGGCATAGGCATTATGTAATTTTTGAAGAGGAAAAAAGAGACCAACGAGGCCGAGTTCAACCTTATGTTATAGATTTTGCATAGATTTTCTATTGTAGATCGGAAACCAAAAGAGAGATGTTGTTTACGCTTATGCATATTTATACTGCGTGCGATGTTATTATATTTGACAATATACATGTTGTGCATGCATGCTAGAAAAATACTTATTTAAAATCTATGAACTTAAAAAGGAAAAATCATTCATAACTTGCTTTGAAATTTTGTAAAAGAAATTCTTTTTCAAAATTAATTCTTTTTTGAAAATAAAAGAAAGCAAGACATGAATAATAGATTTTAAAGTATCCTCAAATTTAAAATTCAAGTATTGGTCTTCCATTGTCGGTTCATAGTAAGATGAGGATAAGCATCTCGAGTCATCCTCGAGTGACCGTTCCCCATGAAAGGTGCTTATTCTCATTGCTTACAAGATTGAATCTCTTAGGATAAGGATGATTGAGACGGTGTGAGGGTGATTCTCCCCACGAGAACACTTGCTTACAACGGTTGTCTTTCATTCGAGCTAATGGTGTGCACTTGATCAAAAGAAAATAACTGTTGTCCCCATGACTTAGTTATTTTACTTTTGAAGACTAAATGGAGGGTATTATAATATCATATGGTATGAGATGCCTAGTTGATATTGTAAAGGATATCATCCTCTTAATCATATTGGTGGCATTTGACTTTCCCACGAAGCATGTTATTTATATGGATTAAGTCCCTTTGTATTCATTTATAATGTCTTGAGGATAGCACTATTAGATAATGAAGAACAAAAGTATATTTTTTTTGTTCGCATCCATACTTAATATTTTTTTTATTTTTTATCAGATGTCATCATTTAATCCTCTCTCTATCATACTTAATCAAAACAACCTCACTGGGCCCAATTATGTTGATTGGAAACAGAATTTGGATATTGTACTCACTGCTGAGGGTTTCAAATATGTTCTTACTACTGAATGTCCAATGTTACCAAAAGAAGGTGCATCTCAAGAGGAGCGTGATTGTCATGTAAAATGGGTGAAGGCTGATGAGATAGCTCAGTGTTATATTCTAACATTGATGTCCAATGTCTTATAGCATCAACACCAGAACATGGCTACTGCTTATGATATCATGTTCAACCTCAAGGAGATGTTTGGGGAACAAAGCAGGCCTGCTAGACAGACTGCCATGAGAGCATTATTGAATGCTAAGATGGCTGAAGGAACTTTAGTAGAAGAACATGTTTTAAAAATGATGGATTATTTAAACATACTGGAGGTCCTTGGGGCTGAAATTGATGGAGAGTCCCAAATTGATATCATCCTTGAGTTGCTGCCAGACTTTTTTAACCAGTTCAAGTTAAATGTTAACATGAACAAGCTTAGGTTTTCATTAGAAATGCTTCTTAATGCTCTGAAAGCAGCGGAGGGTATTATCAAGAGCAATCCTAGTGTTCATCTTGCTGCAGCTTCTTCTTCCAAGCCTCAGCATAAAGGCAAAGGCAAGGGAAAGAAGAAAGCTGGTCCCAAAGGCACAAGGATGTTGGTACTATCCCAATTGTGAACAAAGGGAACAAGAAAAAAGCAAATGCCGAGCCAAAAGGAAAATGTTTCCACTGTGGCATAGAAGGACATTGGAAGAGGAACTGCCCTACCTATCTAGCACAGAAGCGTGCAGGTATGCCTAAATCACTTGTTATTGAAGTAAGCTTTTTAGCGGGTACTTTATATTCTTGGTGTATAGACTCTAGAGCAACTAATCACATTTGTAATTCGTTGCATGGGTTTCAGGAAACCAATAGGCTAAGTGATGGAGAGGTTTCCTTGCCCCTTGGTGATGGCTCCAGGATTGCTGCTGTTTTAATTAGAGTAGTTAGATTATTTTTTAGTGATAAAACCTTAGTTTTAGAAAATTACCTTTATGTACCTAGCATTAAAAGAAATTTAGTTTCAGTTTCTTGTTTCACTAAAAAAGGATATTCAATTGTTTTTAACTCTTCAGTTTCTATTAAATTAAATGGTTCTTTTATTTGCTCTGGTACATTAACAAATGGCTTATATTTGATTACTCCACAAATGAATGAGATTCATGACATAGAAAGCAGCAGTACACAACCATCATCATTATCATTTATTTCACCAAATCTTAAAAGAAAAGTTTCTTCAAGTAATCCAACATATCTTTGGCATTTTAGACTTGGTCATGTTAATCTGAATAGGATAACAAGGTTGGTAAAAGAAGGTACTTTATCTTCATTGGCAGTGGAGCCATTACCAACTTGTGTATTCTGCTTAGAGGGTAAAATGATGAAAAGACCCTTTTCTGCAAAAGGGAACAAAGCTAAAAAGTTATTGGAGTTAACTCACACAGATGTGTGCAGACCTCTGAATGTCAGAGCTCGGGGAGGTTATGAGTATTTTATCACTTTCACAGCTGATTACTCTAGGTATGGTTATGTTTATTTGTTACATCATAAGTTTGAAGCTTTTGAAAAGTTCAAAAAGTTTCAAGTTGAGGTAGAAAAGCAATTAGATAAGAACATAAAGTCACTTAGATATGATCAAGGTAGTGAGTATCTCTTCAGTGACTTTAGTAAATACTTGTTGGATAATGGGATTATATCTCAGTTGTCTGTACCAAGCACGCTTCAGCAAAATGGTGCAGCTAAGAGAACAAACAGGACTCTTTTAGATATGGTTAAATCAATGATAAGTTATTCTGATCTACCTATGTTCCTTTAGGGATACGCCTTAGAAACAGCTATGTATATTCTGAACTCTGTTCCAACTAAGTTTGCCCCTAAGACTCCCACTGAGTTGTGGACTGGACGATGTCATAGTTTTCAACACTATAGGATATGAGGCTACCTTGCATACGTGTTGAAGGGCAAGACTAGTAAGTTGGAATTGAGATCAGAATTGAGCTATTTCATAGGCTATCTAAAAGGAACAAAAGGTTGGCTATTTTATAATCCTAGGGAACAAAAGGTGTTCATTAGCACGAATGCTATCTTCCTAGAAGATGATTATATTATGGACCAAAAAACTAAAGGCAGAGTTAAGCTAGATGAGATAAATAGTTCTCACCCACAGATCTCTAACACAGTCTTTTCCCAGGATGCTTCACACACCACATCACCCAATTCTTTTAATCCACCAGAACTTCATCGTAGTGGGAGAATTGTTAGGGCACCTGACAGGTATATGTTCTTTGGAGAGAATCTCTAGGGAGAACAACAGCCTGATCCTTCAAGCTATAATAAGGCTATTTCTGATACAGATGCAGATTCTTGGCAAAAGGCTATGAAAGTTGAAATGGAGTCTATGTACTCCAATCAAGTCTGGGAACTTGTAGAACCACCTATCAATATTAAACCTATTGGCCATAAGTGGGTTTACAAAAGAAAGAGGGGATCAGATGGTTCTATTGAGACCTATAAGGCTAGGCTAGTGGCTAAAAGGTTTACTCAGAAAGAGGGTATCGACTATGAGGAAACTTTTTCACCAGTTGCTATGCTTAAGTTTATTTGTATCTTCTTATCCATTGCAGCCTATCTTGATTATGAGATTTGGCAAATGAATGTTAAGACGACATTTTTGAATGGCCATCTTGATGAAGACATCTATATGATGCAACCAGAAGGGTTCATAGCTAAGGGCCAAGAGCATATGGTATGCAAGTTGCATAAGTCTATTTAAGGACTTAAGCAAGCATCTCGTAGTTGGATCATCTATTTTGATCAAGCAATCAAATCATTTGGTTTTGATCAAAATCCAGATGAACCTCGTGTGTATAAGAAGTGCAATGGGAGCATGGTGGTTTTCTTAGTCCTATATGTGGATGACATTTTACTCATTGGGAATGATATTGGTATGTTATCCACAGTTAAAATCTGGTTAGCAAAATAGTTTGATATGAAGGACTTGGGAGAGGCTAGCTACATCCTTGAGATTTAGCTTTTGCGAGATTGTAAGAATAAGATGTTAGGCCTATCTCAAACTGCATATATTGATAAGATACTAGTCAAGTATGCTATGCATGACTCCAAGAAGGGTATGGTACCTTTCAGGCATGTGGTGCCTCTGTCTAAGAGTCAGTGTCCTAAGACACCTTTAGAAGAGGAGCATATGAAGAAAGTCCCTTATGTTTTGGCGATAGGGAGTCTTATGTATGCTATGCTATGTACTAGACCAGATATCTATTTTCCAGTGGGCATGGTTAGCCGGTATCAATCTAATCCTGGACTAGAACATTGGACTGCCGTAAAGCATATTCTTAAGTACTTAAGAAGGACTAAAGATTATATGCTAGTTTACGGGGGTGGAAACTTAGTTCCTATTGGATTCACTGATTCAGACTTCATGTCAAATAAGGATTCTCGAAAATCAACATTTGGTTATGTGTTTACCCTTGATGGAGGAGCTATCAGTTGGAGAAGTATTAAGCAACAATGTATTGTTGACTCTACCACTGAAGCTAAGTACGTGGCAGCTTCAAAAGCGACTAAAGAAGCAGTTTGGCTCAAGAAATTTCTTATGGAACTAGGAGTGGTACCACTATTTAAGTCTCCTATTACACTTTATTGTGATAATAGTGAGCTGTAGCTCAATCTAAGGAGCCAAGAAACCACAAGGGTGGGAAACACATAGAAAGAAAGTATCACTTAGTCAGAAACATTGTTCACATAGGTGACATCATTGTGACAAAGATTGCATTAGCAGACAATTTAGCCGATCCTTTTACCAAGGCCTTGCCTACAAAGGTTTTTAAGTCTCATGTTGATGGGATGGGGGTTAGATGCAATGGGTCAATGACTTAAGTGCAACTGGGAGTTTGTTGGGATGTATACCCTAAAGTCATATATTAAATGATGAACTGATTTTATTTTAGCAAGGAATTATTGTTTAGTTTATCTAAAGTTTCTTTATTATTTATGGATGCATATATTTCATGTGATGAATGTAATCCTTGATTGATTAATGAACTTGATTCATGTGCATGAAAGTGTTTCATACACAGGAGATATGAATCTAAGTATTAATCAATCTAGATTTGTTCACAGTCGGTGTTGAGATGGGGATATTTCAACTGAAAGATTGTAATATTTTAGATTTCTATATGATAGAATGATTTATCTCAATCATTAGAGTAGTGGACTTTGAATCTAAAGTGTTGGTGTGAAAGACACTGAACAGGACAATGATAAGAAACACATCTTGTCACGCCCCGGATCTCGTGACCTGAGGGGTGAGTGAGAAACACACACAACATGCACTAACATAACCAATCCCGTGATCAGAGCAACGCAACATAAGCCAGTGAGCCCGAGACATAAAATAAGATAACATAAGCCAACCTTGACTGTTGCCAGGTCACTAACCACATGTTCAATTCCCAAATTACATAGCTTAGGCCTTAAGGCCGTTACAACCAAATCAAAAAGGTCTATCAGTGTACAATATTACAAATTCCAAAAGAAATTTAAACTAGATGACCCAGAGCTTTGCTAAGCTTGGTTGGGCTCATGCATAACCTCCTAGTCCAACCCCATTAGCCCACCTAATGGTTATTGTCTGTACCTGCATCAAAGTCTGTAGGGACGTGAGCACGGGTCCACTTGTGCCCACGATGTCTCAAAATAACATATATGATATGCAAATCTAATCATGCAATGCGTCTCAAGTATGGTTAATCATTTTAACATTTTTTATATTCATAACATTACATTATTATAACCAATAGCCAAACTAGGTGGAAACATATACTCATACAACAATGTCAAAGTTTAAGATTTCAATTTCGGTTAATGTTATGTTTTGCAATACAACTTCAATTCCATTCACATTTCAACACTATTTCATCATTCGAATATCATTCCATCAAATAAAACGCTTTCACATCATCATCCATTCATCATCACATTATACAACCATAACCAAACAAGTCATCGAGGGATGGGTGCATACACATTATCGTCTTTTATGGGCCAATACCCAACGGAAACGATAAACCGACGTCGTCGTTTAGGATCTCCGTCCAGGGCCACGAGGAGCCAAAACACACACAATGTTGTGGGCTACTAACCCACTGGCATTGACACCAAACCCTGCGCAGGTTCTGGGACTTTCAACCCGAGGGTACTCTCTAAACCCTTCCTATTTACTACACCCCACCATGACCCCCAGCACACAAACCATCATTCATAGCATACAATCTCATCTTTCATAGATTCACATTCATCATCAATACCTTTCAACACACATGTCAATGTTAAGGTTCATCTCATGGTTCATTACATATCACATTGATCAAATCGTATTAAGCATCCCCTATTTACCAACATTAAGAACATGAGTCCCTTTGTCAAGTCACATTTCACTTAATCAATCACAAGTTCATAAACTTCAACATTTAGTTTACATCAAGGCATATTCACAATTCTATTCAATTGAGACTTTTACTTCAAAGTAGACTTCCAAGTCATGCAATTCAAGGTGACTTTCACTTACCCCTTTCAAGTTAAATCCCACAAGCTTAAGTTAAACACTCTTTAATCATTTTTAAAAGCTCATTTCCCTTTTAAAAATCCATGTAATTAATCAATTAAAAGTTTTATGTAAAAACAAGTTACCAATTCTTCCATATGCCTAAAGTAGAAGACTAAACTAAACAATGTCAGAAAAGTGACCTAGGCTCGGTAGGCGCCCAAGCTGACACTCAGCCGTGCACCCAAGGGGCTTAGGTGCCCATGCCTTAATGTCTTGGGTGCTCAAGGGCTTGGGTGCCCAACTTTGTCCCCCTCGTGCGCCCACAGCCTGGGCCAAGTTTTAGGTTTCATGCCCTGTTTTCTGGTTTCATGGTTTTTCACCATTGGGACCTCAAATTGACCAAGTTAATGTAAAAATACCTTAAGTTTCAAGTTTCTAACATCAACACAAGGTTCTTAAGCTTCAAAAAAAATCAAAAATTTGAGTTTTCATCAACCACAAGTCAAGTTTTGGATCAAAACACTAATTTTACTCTCTCAACCTATACATATATATAGACATGTGTATAACTCCCATTTTCTTCCATACATGAAACCAACACTTAAAGAGGGTTTTCTAATGGTAATCTACTCCTTGTTACACAACACATATGTAAGAATGAGTCATTAAATCTCTACCTCAACTGGTAAAAAGATAGATCAACAAGTAGGTGTCTTGAGCTTCTAAACCCTCAAACTTTGATGGCCTCTATCTTCTCCCTCCTTGATCAAAACTAAAAATAAATGACATAGGAAGGTTTCTTAGGGTTCTAATTTCAATTTTGCAAAAGTTTGAGTTCTATGATGATTTGAAAGACCTACCTTTGAATTTCCACCCGATTCATCTTTTGTTCTTCTTTTGCTTCTCACCCGAATTCTCTCTTCTTCCAAACCACTTCTCTCTCTCTCTCTCTTGCATCAAATCAACCAAATATATATATAAAACAATATTTTAGACCCCCAAACAGTGATTCTCAGGTCTTCCCTCACCCCTAGCTAGGTATAGGTGTTAATAGGGTAAGGCTCAGCTGGAAAATGAAGAAAAAAACTTATCTGTCAAAACCACTGTGCCTTGGGCACCCAAGCTCTTTTCAAGTGGGCGCCCAAGACCTTGGGCACACAAGCTCTTTTCAGGTGGGCGCCCAAGGTTCCCCCCATTTTTCTAGCACTTGGCTAAAATGTCACCTTTGACTGTATAATCCATTTCCTCCAAAGTTCTCAACTCCAAAACACCATAAATGATCCATATCACTAAATTAACATATCTTGACTTCCAAAATACATCAAAAACCATATACTCATATTACGACAAAGTCTGGGGTCTTACACATCTAAGCTATGCTATCCGCATTGATGTATTTCTTATGTTCACTCTAAGCAATTGCTCTAAATCTTGAGATAGTGATGGACACTATTTTATGAAATGATGACTTGAATTCATTAGGAGTGAGGCTGATTATCATTAGGCCAACACCTCAGTGTTTTGGGAAATCTGTAATACCTTGAATTTTCATGTTAATATAATTTGATGGTTTTAACACGTTTTGGGCATGTTAGTATGTTAATTAAGTAAGTTTAGTCATTAAAGATGACTTGGGGGTGTGAATTTTGGAAGAAATTGGCAAAATAGCTCAAAAGTCAACATTTTAACTCGGGAGCACGCTGAGGGGCGCCCGTGGTTTATGAGGGGCACCCATGGCTCTAGGATGGGCGCCCGTGGTTTTTGAGAGGCGCCCCACTTGCGCAGAAAATCAACAGTAGGGGTCCTCTGCATTTTCCAGCCGGCCCCTCACCCCTATACACCTATATTAGGGCTAAGGGGATGAAAATATCTGGAAGACACTATTTGGGGATTAAAATATTGGTTATATATATATATTATTGATTTGATGCAAGAGAGAGAGAGAGAGAGAGAGAGAGAGAAGTTGCTATGGACTTTTTGGAGTCTTCTAGGTCCTAGACAACCCAAGAAAATAAGGTATTAGGTTAGATATTAGATTGGGCAAAGTTTGGAACCTAAAAACATGACCTAGAACTTGAACCGGAGTAGAGTAACATTCTGGATAACAGAGGGGCGCCCGTGGGTTTTAGTGGGGCGCCCATGATCTTATGTGGGGCGCCCATGACCCATTAGGGGGGCGCCCGTGAACTTTTGGTGGGGCGCCCACCGAGACCAAAACACTTTTCTTGATTTTTCTTAACTTGACTTCCTACCTTGGGATTATGAAGGGGGTTGGTAATATGTTTGTATGTGAGACTTTTATTTGATTAATTGTATGGATTTTAAAATGGAAATGAGCTTTCAAAAAGTGATTAAGGATTGATTATCTTAAACCTATGGGATTGAGCTTATAAAGGGCGAATACTTGCTACCATGAATGAAATGAATTGGAAGCCTACTTTAAGATAAGGTTCTTAATCAAATAGAATTGTGAATATGTCTTGATGTAAACTAAATGTTGAGGTATATGAACTTGTGATTGATTAAGTGAAAGGGTAACTTGACAAAGAGACATATGTTTATAATTTTGGTAAATGTGGAATGCTTAATATGGTTTGATCAATGCGATATGTAATAAGCTATGGAATGAATCGTAACACTGACATGTGTGTTGAATGGTATGTATATTGAATAATGTTAAATGTTTAATAAGGTTGATCAATGTTGATATGTGATGAATCTTTGGATGAATCGAAAAGTGAACTTTTGTTAACAAATGATGGAAATTAAATGAGGCTTGGATTAAATAAAATGAAGAGATCAAATGAGTTGTGCTACATGATGAAATGGAATGTGGTTGTGTGTATTGGAAAGTGACGATGATGAATGTGAATTGTGATTGATGAGTATTGAATGTGATGAACGATTGGTTGTGTGTGACGGGGGCCGTGGTGGGGTGTGGTAAACAGAAAGGGTTTTGAGATTACCCTCGGGTTGAGAGTCCCGGAACCTGCGCAGGGTTTGGTGTCAATGCCAGTGGGTCAGTAGCCCACAACATTGTGAGTGTATAGGTTACTCGTGACCTTGGATTGTGATCCTAAACGATGGTATTCGGTTTGCCGTTTCTGTTGGGTCTGGACCCATAAAAGACGATGTTGTGTACACACCCAACCCCCGATGATTTGTGTCACTATGATTGTGTGATGGATTGATGGAAGGTGATGATGTGGATGTGAATACATGATTGAATGTTGAATTTGTGACAATGTGGTAGGGAATGTGATTAGATGTAATGTTGGGAAATTTAATAATGAAGATTATTTGGAATTGAATGTTACATTGTGATGTCGTTGAATGTCAATAGATGTTGTAAATATGGTTATGTGGTCAATTTTGATTAAACATTAAAAAGTGAATTGAAATGTGATTTGAGACTTAAGAATAAGAATTCAAAGATTAAGTGTTAGTTGGAATTGAATTTCTTTTTACAATTTTGTTGTGTATAAAGGTGCATATTCTAAATTGGTGATGTTAATGTATGGTTTTGGTTTTAGAGCATAGGTGGTACTAGATACATCAGAAATTGCTTGTATGTGTGGAATACATATCATATATGTTTGTTTGAGACATGGTGGGCACAAGTGGACCTGTGCTCACATCCCTACAGACTTTGATGCAGGTACAGGCCACGATAATCAGGTAAGCTAAGGGGGTTAGACTAGAAGGGTGTGCATGAGCCCTACCAAGCTTAGCAAAGCTCTTGGTTATTTGGTTTAAATTTCTTTTGGAATTGTAATATTGTACATTGAGGACTTGTTCAATTTGGCTGTAAGGGCCCTAAGGCTTGAGTTATATATTAATGAGAGGATTGTTGGAAGTTTGTGACTTGACTTTAGCCAAGGTTAAATTTATGTTATCTTATCTATGTCTCGGGCTCACTGGTTTACGTTGCGTTGCTCTGATTATGGGTTGGTTATGTTAATGCATGTTGTGTGTGTTTATCACTAACCCCTCAGGTCACGAGATCCGGGGCGTGACACTTTCATTCCCCTTAGATATCTAATAGAGAAGCACATATCTATCCTTGATTCCAACTTATCTGCTTTCCCTTTTAGCATATGTACTGGACAACCCCAAACCTAAACATGTCTTAGACTAGGTTTGCACCTAGTCCACAATTCTGTAGGTGTCATAGGTACTAATTTAGATGGTAGCAAGTTCAGAATGTATTTAGCCGTCTCTAATGCATATCCCCAAAATGAAATAAGTAAGTCTAAATAACTCATCATAGATCTAACCACATCCATGAGAGTCCTATTCTTTCTTTCTGCTACACCATTTTATTGTGGCATACAAGGTGCAAACAAATGGGATTCAATCCCAACATTTGATAAGTAATCCGTAAACTCTCCTAAGATGCACTCACCAGCACTATCAGAACGTAGTGTCTTGATAATTTTACTGTGACAGATCTCCATTTTTGCCTTAAACACTCTGAATTTCTTAAAGCATTTAGACTTATGGCACATCAGATAAATGTATCCATACTTTGAGTAATTATCAATAAAAGTGACAAAATATTCAATGCCACCTCTAGCCTGGATGTTCATAGGGCCACACAAGTTAGAGTAAACCAATTCCAATAGCTTCTTAGCTCTATTGCCTTCGGCTGAGAAGGGTCGCTCGTTCATTTTTTCTTTTAAGCAAGATTCATAGACTAGTGGTGCCTCTACTTCCAATGAACCTAATGGTCCATCTTGAACCAGTCTTGAAATTCATCTCAGATTTATATGACCTAAGTGTAAGTGCCAAGGATACGTTTGGTTCATTTCAAAAGGGTCCATTCTCTTATAGGGCTATTAGTGTTATTCAATTCATTTAGTTGCACTATGGGAGAAACAGGATTAATAATGTAAAGACCATCCACCAATGTATTGGAATAGATATAATGTTTATTTTTCTTAATAACAATAGAGTCATTAAAAAAAATTGATATCCATCATCAATTAACTTAAAAACTGAAATTAAATTCCTTCTAATTGAAGGTACATAAAGACAGTCTTTTAATATTAAAATCCTATCTCTACTAAAAGAAAAATGAACCTCTCTCACTATAACTATTGACACTCTTATGCCATCCCCTAGTAATATGTAAATCTCTCCATCACTTAGCTACCGTGTTTACTGGAACCCCCGTAAAGAATTGCAAACATAATTAGTGGCTTCCATATCTACACACTAGCTGTTAGTAGATAACACCACTAAACAATTTCAACTACAAGTGAATGAGATATACCTCTAGCTTGTTTCTTGGCAAGCCAAATTGGACATTGCTGCTTCTAATGACCTGGCTCCTTGTAGACAAAGCACTTGCCCTTCTTTTTTATTTCTCCACTGGCTAGTTAGGGTTGCTGCTGTTTTTACTTCTGAACCTTTTTCTTCTTCTTAGTATGAGGCTCTGAAGAATAACCTTTTTCAGCAACCATAGCAACTATTGCCTTCTTGATAAAACTCTTTACTACCTAAAGTTCTTCAAGTAGCTCTGTCAGCTTAAAATCTACCTTGTTCATGGAATAATTTAGGCAAAACTACTTAAAAGAATTAGGTAGAGACTGGAGACTGATATCAATTGGGGTTTTCCTATCCATCTCAACTCCAAGGATCTCTAGTTCATTCAAAAGACTAATCATCTTTAGAGCATGATCCCTCACAGGAGTTCCCTCAGCTGTAGATGTGTTCATCAGTTCTTTCATCATAGTCTACCTAGTTGCACGACTTTGATCCCCCAAATGTCATGCCCCGGATCTCGTGACCCGAGTGGTGAGTGATAAACACACACAACATGCACTAACATAACCAATCCCCATGTTTAGAGCAACGCAACGTAAGCTAGTGAGCCCGAGACATAAAATAGAATAACATAAGTTTAATCTTGACTAATGCCAGGTCACATAGTCCATACACCATTCCCAAATTACATAACTTAGACCTTAAGGTCATTACCACCAAATTAAAAAAAAAAAAAAGTTTAAAAGTGCACAATATTACAATTCCAAAAAGATATTTAAACTAGATGACCAAGAGCTTTGCTAAGCTTAGTTGGGCTCATGCATAACCTTCTAGTCCAACCCCATTAGCCCACCTGATTGTTATTGCCTGTACCTGTATCAAAATCTGTAGGGACGTGAGCACGGGTCCACTTGTGCCCACGATGTCTCAAGCAAACATATATGGTATGCAATCTAACCATGCAATGCATCTCAAGTAAGGTTAGCCATTTTAACATTTTCTAGAGTCATGACATTTCATTAACATAGCCATGCCAAAATAAGCAGAAATATATACTTATACAACAATGCCAAAGTTTAAGAATTTAAATTTTAGTAAATGTTTATGTATTGCAATTCAAACTCCAATTCCATTCACAATTCAACGCCACTTTATCATTTGAATAATATTCAAGCAAGTAAACGTATTCACATCATCTTCCATTCATCATCACATAGCACACCCACAACCAAACAAATCATCGGGGGATTGGTGCATACACACTATCGTCTTTTATGGGCCAATACCCAACGAAAACGATAAACTGACATCGTCGTTTAGGATCACCGTCCAAGGCCACGAGGAGCCAAAACACACACAATGTTGTGGGCTACTAACCCACTGGCATCGACACCAAACCCTGCGTAGGTTTCGGGACTCTCAACCCAAGGGTACTCTCTAAACTCTTCTTATTTCCGCACCACACCACGGCCCCCGGCACACACAACCAATCATTCATCACATAACATTTCATCATTCATAGGTTCACATTCAACCTCATATACTTTCCCACAACACATTTCCACATGTCAATTTATCCTATGATTCATCACATAACAACGTTGATCAAACATCATTAAACATTCAACAATTTTCAATACTATGAACACGAGTTCCCTTTTTGTCAAGTCACATTTCACTTAATCAATTACAAGTTCATATACTTCAACATTAAGTTTACGACAAGGCATATTCACAATTCTATTCGATTAAGACTTATACCTCAAAGTAACCTTTCAAGTCATGCAATGCAAGGTGACTTTCACTTGCCCCTTTCAAGTTAAATCCCATAAGCTTAAGTTAAACACACCTTAATCACTTTTAAAAGCTCGTTTCCCTCCTAAAATCCATGTAATCAATCAATTAAAAGTTTCATATAAAAACAAATTACCAACACTTTCATAAGTCTAAGGTAGGAGGTCCAACTAAGCAAAGTCAGGAAAAGTGACCTAGTCTCGGTGGGCACCCCACATAAGTTCACAGGTGCCCCTCTGTTATCCAGAATGTTACTCTATTCCGGTTCAAGCTCTAAGTCATGTTTTTAGGTTCCAAACTTTATCGAATCCAATCTCTAACCTAATATCTCATTTTCTTGGGTTGTCTAGGACCTAGAAGACTCTAAAAAGTCCATCAAAACCAATTTTAATCCATCCATTTCTTCCATACAAAAATCTTGATTCAACCTATACATATACATATACACATCCATATCCATTCATCCACACAAATTCCACCTCCACGGTTTTCAAATCTTAAATAAATTTCATAGAAGTATTTACTAGATCAATTACATCTCATATATGCTAAAATGAGAATAGAAATCCCTACCTCAAGTGGTAAGAAGATAGATCAACAAGAGGGTGTCTTGAGCTTCCAAACCCTCAAACTTTGATGGACTCAATTTCCTCCCTCCTTGATCCAAACTACAAATAAATTACATAGGAAGGTTTCTTAAGGTCCTAATTAAAATCTTACAAAAGGAATTTGGATTTCATGAAGGGTGGAAGATCCTACCTTGAAATCTCTACCCAGTGGTCATCTTCTTCTTCTCCTTTGCTCTTCTTTGTTCTTCTTTTGCTTCTCCACCCGATTCTCCCTCTTCCAAGCAACCTCTCTCTCTCTCTCTCTTGCATCAAATCAACCAAATATATATATATCAACAATATTTTAAACCTCCAAACAGTGATTCTCAAATCTCCCCTCACCCCTAGCTAGGTATAGGTGTTAATAGGGTAAGGCTCGGCTGGAAAACGCAGAGGACACCCTACTATTGATTGTTTGTACAAGTGGGGCGCCCTTCATGGACCACGAGCGCCCGTCCTAGAGCCATGAGTGCCCCTCATAACCTTGGGTGCCCCTCAGCATGCTCCCAAGTCAAAATGTTGACTTTTGAGCTATTTTGCCAATTTCTTCCAAAATTCACACCCCTAAGCCATCTTTAATGACTAATATTACTTAATTAACATACTATCAAAACATATTAAAACCATTAAATTATATTAACATGAAAATTCAGGATATTACATTCTCCCCCCTTCAAAAAATTTCATCCTCGAAATTTAGTACATAATAAAACTTTAAGAAAACAAATGTGGATAACATTCCCGCATCTCGAGCTCACGTTCCCAAGTTGATTCTTCCACTCCATGATGTTTCCATAACACTCGAACCAAAGGAATTGTTTTACCCTATAGCACTTGGTCTCGAGCATCCAAAATTCGAACCGGTTGTACTTTGTACTTCACTTCCGAGTCTATTTCCAATTCAGTCTAATTCAGCGCATGGGTAAGGTCTGGAATGTACTTACGCAACATAGAGACATGAAAGACTTCGTGCACTCCTGACATTTGGGGTGACAATGCCAACCGGTAAGCAACCTTTCCAACTTGTGCTAGTATTTCAAATGGGCCAATGTATCTAGGAGATAACTTCCCTCGCTTGCTAAATCTGTACTGTCCTTTCCGTGGTCACATTTTTAGGAATACGTGATCCCCCACCTGAAACTCCAAGGGTCTCTTTCTTTGATCTGCATAACTCTTCTGGTGACTACGTGCTGTCTCCAGTCTTTGCCTAATTACCTTGATCTTCTCATTAGTTTCCTGAACTAACTCTAGCCCAATCATGGCCGCTTCTCCAACTTGTGTCCAACACACTGGGGATCTACATGGTCTTCCATACAGTGCCTCAAATGGTGCCATTTCAATGCTAGCCTGGTAACTGTTATTATAAGCGAACTCCGCCAGTGGCAAATGATCCTCCCAACTACCTTTAAAATCCAACACACAAGCTCGAAGTATGTCTTCTAAAATTTGAATTGTTCGTTCTGACTGTTCATCAGTTTGGGGATGATAAGCCATACTGAAACACAACTCTACCCCCATGGCTGTTTGAAAACTCTGCCAAAATTGAGAAACAAAACGAGAGTCCCGGTCTGAGATAATAGACACTGACGTCCCATGTTGCCTCACAATTTCCCAAATGTATAATCGGGCCAAAAAGTCCAGTGAATCCGTCATTTGCAATGGCAAGAAATGAGCCGACTTGGTCAATCGATCAACAATCACCCATATGGCATCACAACCTCTTTTGTCCTTGGCAACCCTAACATGAAATCCATGGTCACATTTTTCCACTTCCACTTGGATATTGGCAAAGGCTGTAACAATCCAGTCGGTCTTTGATGCTCTGCCTTCACCTGCTGACAAGTTAGACACTTGCTAATAAACTCCGCCACATCCTTCTTCATTCCTGCCCAATAAAACTGCCTCTTTAAGTCATGATACTTTTTTGTACCCCCCGGATGCACTGCTAGCCTGGTATGATGAAAATCCCTCAAAACTTCCTCTCTAACTAAGGAGGCCACAAAGATTCTCCATTGATACCTGACCACTCCATCATCACCTACTGTCTAACCCGAAATATCCCTTGCCCCCTTATCTTAGTACAAATATCATTAGTTTCTTCATCTAACTTCTGAGCCTCAGTTACACTATTAATTAAAGCTGGCTGGGTGACAACAATATACAACATCCCTTGTTCTTCTCCCTCTTTAAGTTCTAAATCAAACTCATTTAATGTCCTCATCATTTCCCATTCTTTAGCTGCTATACAAGCCATGGTTCTTCTACTCTTCCTGCTCAAGGCATTTGCGACCACATTAGCTTTGCCTAGATGATAATGTAATTCAAAGTCATAGTCCTCCATACATTCCATCCATCGCCGTTGCCTCAAATTCAAGTCTCTCTGAGTAAAAATATACTTCAAACTTTTGTGGTCCAAGAATACTTCAAATTTCTCACCATATAAGTAATGTCTCCAACTCTTTAAGGCAAAAATGACTGCTGCCAGCTCCAAATCATGCACTGGATAATTCTTTTCGTGATTCTTCAACTGTCTTGAACCATAAACAACCACTTGCCCATTCTGCATAAGAACACACCCAAGTCCTTCCCCATGACGCATCACAATACACCAAGTAACCGACTCCCCTCTCTGGGATGACTAATACTGGTGCAGTAGTCAATCATCTTTTTATCTCTTGAGACTTAAGAATAAGAATTCAAAGATTAAGTGTTAGTTGGAATTGAATTTCTTTTTACAATATTGTTGTGTATAAAGGTGCATATTCTAAATTGGTGATGTTAATGTATGGTTTTGGTATAAGAGCATAGGTAGTACTAGATACATCAAAAATTGCTTGTATGTGTGGAATACATATCATATATGTTTGTTTGAGACATGGTGGGCACAAGTGGACCTGTGCTCACATCCTTACAGACTTTGATGCAGGTACAGGCCACGATAATCAGGTGGGCTAAGGGGGTTGGACTAAAAGGGTGTGCATGAGCCCTACCAAGCTTAGCAAAGCTCTTGGTTATTTGGTTTAAATTTCTTTTGGAATTGTAATATTGTACATTGAGGACTTGTTCGATTTGGTTATAAGGGCCCTAAGGCCTGAGTTATATATTAAGGAGAGGATTATTGGAAGTTTGTGACTTGACTTTAGCCAAAGTTAAATTTATGTTATCTTATCTATGTCTCGGGCTCACTGGTTTACGTTGCGTTGCTCTGATTATGGGTTCGTTATGTTAATGCATGTTATGTGTGTTTATCACTCACTCCTCGGGTCACGAGATCTGGGGCGTGACAAAATCATTACATAAAACTAGGGAACATACACTATCAAGAAGGAATCTACAATCTCATTTGAGATAGGATATTATCCATATTAAGAATATTAACTAATCATTAAATCCAGATCCGGTCGTCTTAATAATATGTTATTAAGTTGGTGACTAACACAAAATGATTAGAATAATAGTTCTTAGAATATGGAGGGAGGTATCAATTAGAATTGGATAACTTCTTAATTCTAATTATCTCAATATCTGGTGGAGGGGCTCAATTGCAAAACTAAAGAGTGAATAAGGTGTTTTGTGAAATTATTTCAATAAATTGGGGTTGGAGTTCAATTATACCTTTTTAGTGGAGTAAGGTATAATTATTAGGGGATGTATTTGTAATTATAAGATAATTATGGGTAATTTCCTAATTAGCCAACTGAAGTTTATTTGCGCCTAGGTCCTCTGCTTTTTCCTATATAAAGGATCGGTGTGTTAGGTTGCCCACACAACCCTAGACTTCAAAAAACCATTAGAGGATCCTAATAGGAGAAAGAACAGAAAACCCAGGCGTCTTAACCGTCAAAAAAAGAAAAGTTCAAGAAACCAAGATCAAACCAAGAAATAACAAAAGGTTAGTTTTGTTTATTAATTTAATTTTGCTTTTGTACTTGGAATACAATTATATATAGAAGTTTATAATTTTTCATGAATGATCGATCCGAAATTTTTTTTAAAAACCTATTCTACTACGTTCTTGATTCTAACAGACACTAGTTGCTTAAAACTAGGACTCAAAGACTCATAGGATATGCTTACTAATCTCCATGGCTCAAAACCATGGTGGGGACAAGCTATTAAAAGGTCTTTGAACCTTTCCCAGGCTCGACAGAAGTTTTCAATGGATTTGCAAGAGAAGGTGGTAATCTGCCGCCTATAGCACTGAGTTTTCTGGGTAGGAAAATATTTCTTAAGAAACTCAATTTGCATTTCACGCCACGTTCCAATAGAATGTGGGCGAATGGAATTAAGCCAAAACTTGGCTTTGTCCTTAAGGGAAAATAGAAAGAGTTGAAGGCGCACTATATCCTCATTGGCATTGTGGTCAACACAAGTGTTGCTCACTTCCTCAAACTCCCTAAGGTGGTTGTAGGGATTTTCTGAGTCAAGACCATGAAAGGTAGGAAGAAGTTAGATGATTCCTGGTCTAAGTGTGAAGTTTCCCCTATTCAAAGTCAAGATTATGCACGATGGTGTAGTTTGCCTAGTAGGGTTAAGGTGATCTCTCAATGGAATAAAACCCAGAACTTCTAGGGGATCATTATCCCCATGCACACTACCTTCCCCTCTTAAGTCAGCCATTGAGTGAAAAGATGAGGTGGTAAGTGAGACTGTGGAGAGTGATTCAAGATAATAGGAAGGGTCTTCTAGTTCAGAGTCAACTACAATTACCCTACCCGATCTTAGTTGCATGCACTTCAGAAATTTTGAGTCTTTTAAAGTTTTTTTTTTCCTTTTTTATATTTTAAAAACAAAGTTCTCTAACTAGCCTAGCAATGATAAAGAAAATAAAACAAAAATGAAAATAAAATAAAAAGATAGAAAAGAAGTATAGAATGATGTCACCTAGAAGTCCAAATGCAACTGCGTCGACAAGTACTTTCAGTAACAAGTTCTCCGAGTTCATCACACACACACTGTTGCTCCCTAGAAATAGCGCCAAAAACTTGATTGCTCTCAAAATTAGAAAAGGCTCGCTCTCAAGTGTAAGAGGTCGGGTGAAGTTTAGTCTAGGTGAGTTCTAGGTCATCTCCACATGGAGCAAGAGTGTGACTAGGTTTCAAAAAATCTTATTTTTGAAAATACTTGCAAAAGTTGTAAGGAAGAAAAGAAGAAATTTTTTTTAGGGTTTTCAACTTGGAATTGTGACAATGACTTAGAAACACAAACAAAGCGAAAACCTAAAATACTAAGGAAAGCAATTTTTTTTTAAACTTAAACGAACTACTTTTAAAAGAAACACTTGGTTTCAACCTATTCTCGTAATGTTATCAAAGGGATGAATTCAAAAATGTGGTTAACTTAACCTAATATCTACACCTGTAGTATTAGGCTGAAAGACTTAACGTTAGAAAACCTTTTTATAAATGAACCGCAATTCTAGGGTTTTGAAATAAGTTTCGAAATCACCAGGACATGGAATTGACCTTTGGTTCGCAAGATCGTAACCAAAGTTCAACTTTATCACAAGTGATTCGGTTTTGAAAGTTAAACTAGAGCTACGATTCTTACGTGTTTAATCAAAAGATGATAAACCATGTTCAGTTCATAATATTCGAATTCATCTCCTTTGATTTCAATACATTCCTAGGTTAAAACTAGGAAAAGATTTAGCCTAGCATTCTAGAAGTGTAACTAAGGCTATGTGACAGTGAAAAGCTCTTCATCGCATAAAAAAAAGTTAAAACGAAATGCTTCAAAATATTCTAATGCAAGTTTAGATCCTAAACCAATAACAAAAGAATGAAGATAAAGTATTGCAAAGCGAAAATGAAAGATAAAAATAAGAAAACGATGAACTTTTTATTAAACGTAATAAACAGTAACACTTACAAAGCAAACCCTAGGCAAAAAGAATGTGAACTCTTCTGACAATCAAAAATTGAAATTGAATATAGCTAATCTAGGTTAAAAGTCCTCTCATACATCATAATTTAGCCTATTTATAGGCATACACAAGTTAGGGATATAAATGTAAAATTACAACTCGAAATTAATGTTAAAAGTCTGTTGGAGGAACATCTCGAGTGCCCAAGCTTCACTAGGCATGCGTCCAAGCCACTGCACACCCCAGGTGTTCGATGAAAGTCCTAAACAGATGCTAGAATTTTGCTCTCTGTGTGCGCTCAAGGTCCAATACAGGTGAGCGCCCAAGGTCTCATGCACCCAAGGGGTGTGCACCCAAGGTGCTCCTCTGCCAAGTGTTTGATCAATATCCTGAGAGAGTCCAACCCAAAACAAGCCTCGTTGGGTGCCCGAGCCGTAGCACAGCTAGGCACCTAAGCCTTGTGTGCCCAAGGTAGACTGCTTAGTTTCGATTTGTAATTTTTAGCCCCTAACTTGGCTTCCTTGAGCTATGTTCCTCCATTCCCCTACAAAACATACAAAGGCAATAGAAGTAATCAAAACAAGATAAAAATGCATTTTACTTGATAAAATGTTCATAAGAAGAGTGCGAAATTAAGCTCAAAATGTCAATGATTGCATGCAATCAGTATTCACTGACCATTTAGCTTTTAAGTACCTATTGACCGAGCAAGAGGCCAAACCACGGTTAATTCGGTGGATTTTACTTTTGTAAGAGTTTGATCTTGAAATTAGAGATAAGAAAGGTTTGAAAATGTGGTAGCAGATCACTTGTCATGTTTACCAGTAGAAGCTTACCCAAATGATAAAACTCAAATAAATGATCACTTCCCGGATGAACAATTATTTAATGTTAAAGCAATAATAGCCTCCGATCCTTTGTGGTACGCTGATATTACTAATTACTTAGTGATAGGAAAAATCCTAAATGAATGGAGTTATAAAGATAAAAAGGAATTCTTACAAAATGTTAGAGTTTTCTTTTGGGATGATCCCTACTTGTTCAAGTATTGCCCCGATCAAGTGATTTGAAATTGTATCCCTGAGTGGGAAGTACCTAGCATACTTGAGTTTTGCCATACCCAAGCTTGTGGTGGCCATTTTTCCACAAACAAAACAGCAGCAAAAATCCTCCAATGTGGATTTTATTGGCCCTCATTATGCAAAGATGTTCATCATTTTTGCACCATGTGTGATAAATGCCAATGCTTGGGGAGTTTAAAACATAGAAACATGATGCCCTTATCCCCTATTCTTGTTTTAGAAGTGTTTGATTGTTAGGGAATAGATTTCATGTGTGTATGAATATATTTTAGCAGGGGTTGATTATGTATCTAAATGGGTGGAAGCAATTGTCGCTAGAACTAATGATCACAAAGTTGTGCTTAAATTCCTCCACGAGAATATTTTCTCGCATTTTGGAGTACCTCGGGCAATTATTAGTGATGGAGGTAAACATTTCTACAATCATTCTGTCGGATCACTATTGCTTAAATATGGTATAGTTCATAAAGTTGGTACATCTTACCACCCACAGACAAGTGGCCAAGTAGAACTTGCTAATAGGGAGATAAAACAAATTCTTGAGAAATAGTTAACCCAAATTGTAAGGATTGGTCACTAAGATTGATTGACTCTCTATGGGCATATCGGACAGCTTATAAAATAACCCTAAGGATGTCATCATGCAGATTAGTTTATGGGAAGCTATGCCATCTACCTGTAGAATTGGAACATAAGGCCTACTGGGCCATTAAACAATTCAATGCTAATATTGATGAGGCTGAGCTTCACCGTAAACTTTAGATTGCAGAAATGGAGGAATTGAGAAATGTTGCTTATGAGAATGCTCAAATTTCCAAACAAGATGAAGAAAGTACACGACCAACATATTGCTAGACGTACATTTCACAAAGGTCAGAAAGTACTTCTTTATCGATCATGACTTCATCTATTTCCCAACAAATTGCAATCCAAGTGGTCTGGCCCATTTATTGTGAAACACGTTTTTGAACACGGGGCTGTTGAAATAGATAATCCAAAAACCTTTTTTTCTTAAGAAAATTTCATTGGTCTGGTTAAATCATGGGAGCTTCTAGATCCTCCACCTTATGAGTAATCCATGATTAGCAAATTGTTGTAATTGTATCATATTTAGGTTTAGCATAGACTTTAATTTTTATTTTGGTTTTAGTTTCAATTTGTGAGTTTGAGTCCTCTTGGTTCTCTAAAAAAACAAAAATCCAAAAATCTAGTTCTGTGGTCAAAACACCCCGACCTAATGGTCCGGACCACAGTGTGGCAGCTTTGAAAAAAAATTGGAGTCTACCTTTTTGTGGTCTGAACACCCTGCGGGTGGTCTAGACCTTACGATATTTTAAACAAGCCCTTCGGCCATTTTAACATTAAAATTTTCACACCCATCCTCTTCTCCTCCCAATTCCACCTCAAATTCTTGGTGATTCCTTCACGCCTGAGCTTTCTCAAAGATTCTTCGTTGGATTTTCACTCCAATTCCTTCATAAATCAGTCCAAGGTGAGTTTTTTCCCCAGTTTAAACCCTATGTCACCATTTTTGCAAGTTTCTTTGAACCCAAGCTCATGCTCAATGAGGGTTCGGATTTCCACTTAGTTTGAATCCTATAATGGATTTCAAACAACATTTTGGTGGAGATTGCTCCCTTCAAATCAATTTTGTTGCATCTCTTAGTTTCTCTCCAACGTGTGGTAATCCTTTTCACCAAGTGGGTCCATAGGTTCACTAGACTCCACATTCTTTTGTCGGTTTCTCAAACAACCAACTTCTAATGCTTTCTTTATCAATATATGTTTCAAAATTTTGCAATTGACCCTTTTTGGTGTTGTCATGTTGCCACCTAGACACCCGATAACCCATTCTTTTTAACTTCATGGTTTGATTTGTTGTCATTAGAATTAGGCCAGTGAACTTGTGTGGAGATAGGGGATTGAGTATTATAGTTAATTCAATAAATTCTCTTTGTGTTTTTGTAGTTATCATAGCACCAAGAGTTAAACGCAATGCTAATAGGCAATTAGGGTCGACCCCTTTTGATAGAAGTTGATTTTGGAGGGAAGAAGCAAAAAGTCAATATGATGATATTTAGGGACACAAACCTGTAGTTATTGAGTGTTTCTTGCAGATAGACCACTTTAGGCATGAAGAATTTATACTAGAACAAAATTTTGAAGGGCGTCAATGGCTTCGCATCACCAAGCTCCACGCATATTGTGTAATAGATGTGGTGTGGGAATTCTTTGCCAATATCAAAGGCTGTTCGATTATTAGGAGGAGGGGTAGGGAGAGAAATATTAGCTGGGTCTGAGGGGCGAAATAGTGCTCACACTGGATAACTTTGCCCAAGTATTCCAATTGCCTCGTGTCCCAAATCTAGAGTTTACCTACCCTGCTGACGGTACCCCACCATTACTTGTTATAGCATTTGAGATTTTATTTGAGGATTAGGAGTAGACAGGGGAGTATAGGAAGCCAGTTTCTACACTTAAGGACAAGTATTGGGGACTTCACATGTTTTCTTACACTAATCTGCTGCCCCAGAATAGAAATTCAGATTGTAGTCCACTTTGAGTTCGGTTGATCTATGCCATTAGGGTTGGGATGACGACTGATTTACCATCATACATTTGGCATCAGGTGGCATGCACTTATGAGCACCTAGGAGCTCTAGTGGCTTTACCCTTTAGAGGAGCCCTCACTGAGATATTTAGAAGAAATGGGGCACAGATTACTGATGACATGCCCCTAGCCTCAAGATTATAGCCATTTAACATCACTTCCTTCTCCAAATCCTGAGGTCTTATGGAAAAAAAGAAGAAGAAGAGAAAGACTGAAGGTGATGTTATGGAGGAAGGCAGTGCATCCTGTGCACAGGAAGAACCAAAGGAGGATGAGGAGGAGGAGGTGACTAATGCGGAGTTAGCCATCCAGATTGGTGCATTGGCTGAGAGGATCAGTCATTTGGAGCAAAATTAGGAGAATGACCATTAGCTTTTACTATACATTCATCAAACATAGCAGACTTAGGGTCATCTTCTTCAAAGCATCTTGTATCACATTCGAGAATCACATCTGCCTCCACCACCACAGTGACTGGATATTTTGGCTTCTTTTAGTTATTTTCTTTCCCTTTTGATAGTTACTATTATTTTGAGAGTTTAGGATTTAATTTCACTGCTTTATTTGATATCCTAAAACTATATAATTAACTTTAGTGGTTTATACTGATGTATTGATATTTTGACTATTTTGACGTTGTTAACTTATTATTTGTTAATTGCATTTTGGTTTTTATTTTCTTCTTATTTTTTTTCTTGAACTATTTTCTCTTTATATATCCATGTTGAGTGTTGATATTACTTTATGTTGGCATAGCTTATTTGTTTATGTCATTAAACTCTCTATATATATCCTTTTCATGTCTAGTTTTAATGCGGATAAACTTAATTAGAAGGAAAACCATAATACTTTAATTGGTAGGAAACGTAAGTGGGAACCTATAATTTATATGTCTAGTGATAAGAGTGACTTAGAGAGCTCAGAGGTTAATTTAGATACGTGGCCTGATGAGTGTTTCCTGGAGAGTGATTCACTAACTTTGCCACTTATTTTCCCTCCCCTTGTTCACATCACACCTTACCAATTCCTTGAGGGGCAAGGGTGGGATGATGTTGACCTCAAACTTCTTCTACGAATGGAATGGGTTGAACTAGACATATATGATGAGTGGTCTAATGCACCTACTTACGACACTGACACTAAAACTAAAGTAGGATTTGAGGAGAGTCCACCTTCTAATTACAATGATATGCCACCACTGGAGGATGTGCCTGACATTGATAGTACTGATACTGAGAATGAGTCTATTGAAAGCGATGACACTGGCACTGAGTCTACTGAGAGCAATGACATTTCCAATGAGTCAGCTCAGTTTGACGACTTAGAGCTTTCAGAGCAATTTATTCATGATTTTCGTAGTGCACTAGATCAATTTCAAGCCAACATAAGGTAATTCTTTATCCCTTCTTTTTATTTCATTTTTGCTTATTTTATTATTTTGTTATTTGATTTATGTTATTTCATTAGCAACATTAGTCGCTTGAGCATTAGTTGGGGGAAACCATGACTTAGGCACACTACATTTTTACCTTGCATCTTCACCATTATTTTTGCATTGCACACACATTAGGGACAATGTGCGTCTTTAGTTAGGGGGGTAGTTGACTACTTCTAAATAGTGCGTCTAAACTAACCCCCAAGTGCAAGGGTGTGCAATGTAGTTTTAATTCGGTGAGTCTGAGGTCAAATCCACAGGGAACTATGAGATTGAACATTGGGATTTTGTAAATTCCTCTACCTACTGATTTCGTTTTAAAAATAGGAAAAGAAAAATAAGTTTTGGGTTTGACAAGAGTTGATTAAGTAACTAGCAACCAAATAAAAGTAAATTGCAAAAATTAACTAAACTAGCATTCAACAAATTAAATTACTCTTATTCTAACAAATAGAAAAGCAAGATACAAAATTAAACTAAACTAAAATAATGAAAGCAATAAAATTAGGCATTCAAGATAATTTATGATTCTTGATACAACTTTCAATTCTGAGTAATTTACTACTTCACAATAGGATGTGTTAAATACTACAATCTAAAGTTCACGTAAAAGGAACAATAGATTGCAAAGATGTCTTCGTTAGGGTTCTTAATTTCCCAATACTCGGTTTTATACTCTCGTTTAGGATTATCAAACCGGAAAGATTTTCTAGGAAAACACTTGGGTTCAAATCTGATTTAGGGTTTGTTCAAAAATATTAAGAAAGTTTTAATCAAAAGTTTTTACCAGTGATTACAGAGAATTTAGTAAAAAACTTTCGTTTTTGAAATTTTTTCAAACAAACAAAATCAGATTTGGGTTCAAATCCTATTTTTGGTTCGTCCAAAAATATTAAACAGTTTTAACCGAAAATCTTTACTAGTGATTACAAAGAATATAGTAAAAGGTTTTCATTTTCGAAAGCTTTTGAAACAAACTAAATTAGATTTGAAAGTTATAGACCCCTATGCTTGATGCAAACCATACGAAGGGTCTACACATATCCCATTGATTATAGTAACCTACCATTCCTTTATTTGTTGAATCAAAAACTAGGGTTTTACTCTAACATAACTTTAAACGAAATAAAATCAATCAACGAACACATATTTAATGAATTGAATGAATAAAATAGGGGCACAATATTATTCAAAGGAAAAACGAAAGTAAACGTACTCTGAAATTGAATCCGAAACGTAAGAATGAACAATCACTGTTTTACGAAGCCTACGCAAACTCCAAAAAGTCTTCAAAACATTCTAGGAACATTAAAAATCTCTAAAAACTATCTAAAACTCTAAAAAAGAATGAAAAACTAAACTAGGGCTCTTCTAAAGTGTGTAAAACTGAACTATGGCTCTCCCTAAGGTCGGCCATGCAGTAGGGATTATGTAGAAGTTACAAAGAAACCCTAAAAGATAGACTTCAAAACACGCGTGCATACACACTGTGATCCCGATCGTCTGACAGGGGGTCCCAACCACAGAAACTTTGTTCTTCAAATTTTGCTTCTTGCTTGCTACTGGTTTCTTGGGGTAGTCCAGACCATCCTAGGGGAGGTTGGAACCACTTCATTCCCTTCATCTTCTAGGTCACATTCATCACCATATTCTTCAAGTATTTCACCCTTTTCCCTACAATTAAGAAAATAAACACTATAAGTAATAAAATAATGATAAAACTTCAAAATAAACTACTTAAATGCATCAATGACAATCTAAAAGTGGAGTTTGTAATTACACTTTTCAAGTGTAAGCACACCCCCCAACTTGAGTATTGCTAGTCCCTAGTAATGCCTTTTATTAAAATGAAATGCAACTACCATCCTATTTCTCTTTTTGTTGGAAACACAGCTGCACTTAGCTATGTGTAGCAAGCCCTTTAAACCCCTAGGTTCCCCTTAGTAGACAAGTAAGGTCTCGTGAGGGTTTGCAGTGAATCTACCCGTAAAATTTTGTGGCATGGTCTCACAGTGTTAAAAAGTGATCAGAATAAAAAAATGAATGAAGCTCAAGCCCAACAAGTTACAAAACCCAAATATCATGTGTAATTCCCAAGTGCTAAGCATAAATGCATTGATTATTAAAGTAGAAAGAGAATGTGTGCAAAATTGTTTCATTCATTTAACAATGTTGCAAGAGCATAAACGGAATTAGGTTTTGACTTCAAATACTCACAAGGTACCACTCATAGAAAGAAATTCACTCTTTAAGGGTTCACATATACCTATTAGCATATAATGCTATCCTGGTTGCACATAACCCCACAAATAAGTGAGTGAACTAAAATGAAATTCAAAGTGGACAGCTCATAATTGTGTTCCAATGCATGTGTAAGAGATCACACCACACAACCTACATAAGACCACTATATGGACAATACAAGAGTTGCTTGCTTAGAATCCACTAAGTCTTTGTTTTGGTTTTAACTTGGCCAAGGGTAATGGTTAACAATGGAGGATATGGAAATCAAATCACATGCCTTGGGATAAATGCTCAAGTGTGCACAAGTCCCAAAATACCCCTTTCTTTTACAAGCCCCAACAAGAATCCTAACAAGAAGCTTATTCACCCTAAATATTACCCTTGGGACAATAGCAAATATTGCAAATAATGTACATGTCCCATAATTTCATAAGCAAAAGGGATGATAAATGTTTTTCTTTTCTTTTTTTTTCTCTTTTTTCTTTTTTCTTTTCTCTTTCCCCCCCCTTTTTTTTCTTTTTTCTTTTTTCTTTTTTCTTTTTCTAATTTTTCTTTTTTGTTTTTTCTTCTTTTTCTTTTTTTTTTGAAATAATGAAATATACATCAGCTGAATTCTCCACCTAATATCAATATGCTCTCAAAAGTTTCCATTCCCAACCCCCATTTACATCACTGACATTAAGGTACTTTCACAACCCAAGACATGTGAGGGTAAGGCTTAAAGTGTGTGAATAAGGTTAGGGGATAATATATGAGGTGGGAACCAAGAAACATATATATATATATATATCACACACTTTGTTAAATGGTTTCAAGTTGGTTCCTAGGGTAATTCATAAGCAAGAAATGATAAGAAAGCCCAAAATTAGCAAAGAGGGCCTAGCATCATGTTCAAAGCTTGCAACGATAGAGAATAAAGCTAAGAAAGAGAAATAGAGAGAGAGAGAAGAAGTTTAGGAGAAAGGAAAAAAAGAAGAAGAGGGGAGGGAAAACAAGCCACGAGGCTTCAACAACTCAAATTTTCATATTCATCAATGTATCAAGCCCTAATCATCATAAGCCTTTAAATAGGCTAATACATTCTTAAGATTACTAAAAATAAAGCAAAATCAAATATTCTAATAAATCCTTCTTAAAATAGATCTAAATAAAGTTTGCCTAAAATAAAATAAATCTTTAATAGAATAAAGTAAAATCTTTATATAAAATGTAATCCTAATCAAATAAAATTCTAATAATAATTATTTCATATTTTTTTTTAGCTTCCGCATTGTTCTCCACCCCTTAGAAAAACTCGTCTCTGTCGAATTAAAAATTTGCATACGCCTTTAATCGTCAGGCCACGAACAAAGCGAATGTTCAAGCTGCTCCCAAAGTTCATGAACACGCGTTAGGAGTGGTAGAAATCTAGTGTATCCACCAAGTCTTCCGAAATAGAAGTCCCACGATTTAGAAAATAGAACTTGTAGATGTTGGAAGAAGACAAAAAATAGACCAACTTGTGGGAGAAGTTTAGGTGTAGGAAAGACAAAATCCATAGAAGCACCATAAATTTTAGGCATACTCTTCAACCCGATAATACCTACAGGGACATCAGTAATATCACTGGAAATCTGTGCCTTATCAAAAGAAATGACTTCATTAGTAGCAATAATTTCGGTAGTCATAACAATTTCATCAAGTGGCTTGCCTATGATTTGGTCATCATCTTCGTCATATGAAAAATAAAAGTTGTCAGGATCAAGCTCATAAATGAACTCTTCAATTTGATCAACATTAGGCTCTCTCTTCACTTCAAAGTGGTCGTCATCAGATTTTCTGTTTGGTTCATAAATTACTTTTGGAATTTCAGTAAGGGCACCAAATAGAGGAGGTAAAACTGTGTTCGACTTTGAATTCGATATTTGGTTAGAACAGAGGTGAATAGGGTTGCTCAGCCAATAGTATTCCTCCCATGTGTCTAACCTCGCGTTCAGTCTTTGAATGGCTTTAGTGAGGGCTGCTATTTGGGTTTGCATTTGGTTATTGTTTGACTGTACTCGATAGTGTACTAACAATTTTGAATTTGCAAAAATGAACTGTAAGGTGTTCTGAAGCCTCCTAGAAGTCGCTGGAGCTTCACCGGAAGTTGTCAGAGGTCGCTGGAGCTTCATGCAGAGCACAGGTCAGATCGCTGAAGTGTAATGGTTATTCTGGACTTAACCGGAGGTCGCCGGCCGGTCGCCGAAAAAGTCACCGGAGGTTGCTGAAGTCACTGATGAGTTCATCGGAGGTTAGTGGTGCCAATGGTGGGGTTTGCTGGAGTTGGATACCGCTAAGAATGTATGAAAGTGTACTCGAAGGGTTTGAGAGTGTGTAGGGTGCGTGCGACGACTATGACTGCAGTTGCGGCTAGGTTTTGAGATGAACAGTAAGTTTTCATTGATTATAGATTGATTTGCTCTGATACCAAAGTTGATGTAGGATGATGGAGAATAAAGCTAAGAAAGAGAAATAGAGAGAGGGAAAAGAAGTTTAGGAGAGAGGGAAGAAAGAAAAAGAGGGGAGGGAAAACAAGCCACGAGGCTTCAACAACTCAAATTTTCATATTAATCAATGTATCAAACCCTAATCATCATAAGCCTTTAAATAGGCTAATACATTCTCAAGATTACTAAAAATAAAGTAAAATCAAATATTCTAATAAATTCTTCTTAAAATAGATCTAAATAAAATTTTGCCTAAAATAAAATAAATCTTTAATAGAATAAGGTAAAATCCTTATATAAAATGTAATCCTAATAAAATAAAATTCTAATAATAATTATTTCATATTTTTTTTGGCTTCCGCATCATGATGAGCATGGAGCAATAACCACAAAAAGCACAAATAAGAACAAAGCACAAATTAAACCAAGCATGCACCCATTATTCAAGCCACTTAAGGCATCACCCAGTACATCCCCCCCAACTTAGATTCTACAGTACTCCCAACAACAACAATTATATATGTGAAGTACCAATTGAAAGTGCAAAACTAAATAAAAGGGTGAGGAAGGATATTACCTCAAGAGCTTCCTTGTTTAAAGAAAAATGAAAGAACTATTCAAGCAAAATGTTAGAATCAAAAGAAGATAAAAATAAAAGAGAAATAAAACAAGAAGAAAAGAGTTAGTAGAAAGATAAAATAAAAATAAAAATGAAAGAAAAGCTAAACTAACAATAAATCAAAAAAATAAAGAAAGAAAAATCTAATCTACTAATATACAAGAGTTAATGCAAAAGCAGACTATCCAACTCCTAATCTTTCCTAAGCCTCACCAAACGGTTTTAGGAATGAAATATTCTCCTTGGGTCCAGGAGGAACCGAGAATGAGTGTGCTCCTAGTGCAGAGATCATTAGAGAATGCATGGCCGTGTGGGGATCCTTAAATCCCAAATATGGCCCAAGGTTATTTACATATGTGAACATGGAATGTAGTTGTGTGTTCTCTAGTATCGCCTCGACACCTAAATAATCAATGCAAACTACCTCTTTGGTCTCCACCACTTCCCTAAATGTGTGGTCAATCTTGGTGAAAACATATTCAGTTCCCTCAGTAAGATTCTCAGTTGGGATGAGGGCAAAGAGGTGAACTGTGCACCACTCTCACTCTTAGGCCTATCTGTCAAACTCTCAAAGGATGATAAAAAAAATTCACTCTCATAAGAGTCCTGTAGAATTAAAGTAGGAACCCAGCCATAATTAGAATCTACTTCCACTCAAATATAGGGGTCTCAACAGGTAAGTCATCAAGTTTACTATCCCCAATAGAAAAAGGTATATCATAAGTAGCCTTAGTGAGTGGTGTGGTGGAACATGATGAACCTAAACTGATTAGCTTAACAGTATGCTCCCCTGAACTTATAGCATCAAAGCTCTTAGAATGAGTATTAGGACTTTCCAAGGTCACTTGTGTTGTCAGGGTGGGATGAGCTTCAAGCTCTGTGGTGGTGTTAGTTGGCATGTCCTCTAGACTCTCAATAGATGATGTCTCGTGCATGTTAGAGTCTGGTGGGAATGAGTCAAAGGGCTTATTCCTTTCATTATCCCAACCATTATCTGAACAGTCGCTCCAGTCAAAGTCTAAGGTTTTTGAATTAAGATTTTCTCGTGCAAGAAATAAAAAGGCCTTAGATTCAGCAATTTCGACTTCAGTGAGTGGACAAACATAAGGAGATGCTGTGGACTCGAACAATGTATCATCAAATGTAGAGTTAATATGTACGGAAGACTCATGTGCACTAGAATCGACTTTTAAGTTAATTTCTTCCCTATGTTGAGTTTGCTCACAAAGTGACTCAACTTGTGTATTGCTAGATTCAGTAAGCCAATATTCTAGGGGTTCCTCAAACTGGCCCTCAGTAAGTAGAGTGGGGTTGGGACACGCAATATCTAAGTAATCGGGCTCCACACTTACTCCACTTTCTAAGGATGGATCATGAGAATCAAGTGAAGTAGAAGTATGTGGGAAAGAGTCCATGTGGCTTTCAAGTGAATGAGGTTCAAAACTAGGTTCAAGTTTTTCCCATTGCTTGGTGTGTTCATAGAGAAATTCAAAAAATGACCATGCCCCTTCTGGAGCAAGGTCAAGAAATTCCCTACCCAAGCTTTTATCAAATGCTCGGTGCAACTCACAAGGTAGAGCATTATAGAATATACCTAGAATGTACCCTAATTCTAGTCCATGATTTGGGAAAGTTTCTAAAAGGTTTTTAAATCTCTCCCAGCATTTATAAAATACTTTACCCTTCTTGAAACTAAAATTTTTAATTTGAAAGTGAAAAGTGAAGTTTTGAAATTTGGGAGAAAGGTTGCAATAAAATCATTTTGTAACTTTTCCCAAATATTAATGGACCAAGTAGCGGCATTACAACAATCATCGACCACTCCGCATAATGATAACGGGAAAAAATTATACTTAAGTGTTTTATCTATGTAACCACTCGTGCAATAGAAACAAACTGACTCAAAATGTTCTAAATGAACTATGGGGTCCTCATGTTGAAGTCCATAAAATTTAGATAGCATAGAAAAGGTTTGTAGGCAAAAATGAATTCCATAAATGCTGCCTAAATAACTAAAGAGTGGGTGGGTGGTATCTAGTGAACTAGAATTATAAGAAACATAATCCATATTCATGATTTTTTTTTTTTTTTGAAAACAATAGGAGAATAACCTAGAGTTACCCTAGTGAATTAAAACTAAGTTCCCCGGCAATGGCACCAAAAACTTGACCGCTTCTAAATAGTAGGTCTAAACTAACCCCTAAGTGCAAGGGTGTGCGGTGTAGTTATAACTCGGTGAGTCCGAGGTTGAATCCATAGGGAACTATGAGATTGAACACTGGGATTTTCTAAGTTCTTCTACCTACTGATTTCGTTTTAAAAATAGGAAAAGAAAGATAAGTTTTGGTTTGACAAGAGTTGATTAAGTAACTAGCAACCAAATAAAAGTAAATTGCAAAAATTAACTAAACTAGCATTCAAGAAATTAAATTACTTTTATTCTAACTAATAGAAAAGCAAGATACAAAATTAAACTAAACTAAAATAATGAAAGCAATAAAATTAGGCATTTAAGATAATTTACGATTCTTGATTCAACTTTCAATTCTGGGTAATTTACCATTTCACAATGGGATGTGTTAAATACTACAATCTAAAGTTCACATAAAAGGAACAATAGATTGGAAAGATGTATTCGTTAGGGATTTTAATTTCCCAATACTCGGTTTTATACTCTCATTTAGGATTATAAAATTGGAAAGCTTTTCTAGGAAAACACTTGGGTTCAAATCTGATTTAGGGTTTGTTCAAAAATATCAAGAAAGTTTTAATCAAAAGTTTTTACCAGTGATTACAGAGAATTTATTTAAAAACTTTTGTTTTCAAAAGCTTTTCAAACAAATAAAATCAGATTTGGGTTCAAATCTTATTTTTGGTTCGTCCAAAAATATTAAACAATTTTAATCAAAAACCATTACCAGTGATTACAGAGAATATAGTCAAAGGTTTTCATTTTCGAAAGCTTTTGAAACAAACTAAATTAGATTTGAAAGTTGTAGACCCCTGTGCATGACGCAAACCATAAGAAGGGTCTACGCATATCCCATTGATCATAGTAACCTACTGTTCTTGATTCGTTGAATCAAAAACTAGGGTTTTACGCTAACATAACTTTAATCGAAATAAAATCAATCAACGAACACATATTTAATGAATCAAATGAATAAAATAGCGGCACAATATTATTCAAAGGAAAACGAAAGTAAACGTACTCTGAAATCGAATCCGAAACGTAAGAATGAGAACAATCACTGCTGTACGAAGCCTATGCAAACTCCAAAAAGTCTTCAAAACATTCTAGGAACATTAAAAATCTCTAAAAACTATCTAAAACTCTAAAAAAGAATGAAAAACTAAACTAGGGCTCTTCTAAAGTGTGTAAAACTGAACTATGGCTCTCCGTAGGGTCGACCATGTAGCAAGGATTATATAGAAGTTACAAAGAAACCCTAAAAGACGGACTTCAAAATGTGAGCGCATACATACTGTGGTCCCAACCGTCTGATAAGGGTCCCGACCACAGAAACTTTGTTCTTCAAATTCTGCTTCTTGTTTGCTGCTGGTTTCTTGGGGTAGTCTGGACCATCTTAGGGGAGGTTGGAACCACTTTATTCCCTTCATCTTCTAGGTCACTTTCATCACCATATTCTTCAAGTATTTCACCCTTTTTCCTGCAATTAAGAAAATAAACACTAAGTAATAAAATAATGATAAAACTTCAAGATAAACTACTTAAAAGCATCAATGACTATCCAAAAGTGGAGTCTGTAATTACACTTTTCAAGTGTAATTAGTAGTCATGTGTTTATATTGCCCATGATATATTAGTGACTAGTGAATATTCTAATACTTAATCTAGTTATGATACTATTCATGTAAATAAGAAATGGTTTGGTTTCAATTTTGAATGGGAACTTAATTTAAAATTGAGTATAAAATTTTCTAATGTGTTGCAAACTTGTCACTTAAAACCTTTGAATTGAAAGTGTGTCAAGGATTGGAATTCATGAGATTTAGTTATTCAAATATGCCAAGACATAGGTGGAGACTTAAAACCCTACATTGTGTGAGCTTTTGAGCTTGGCCTTTTGTTCTTGAGGGTTTTATAATATTCTTTACAATTTCTTTCATCTCACTCATCTTGAATAGCTTCATTACATTAACTTGCTTTGGTATTAAATGTACAAAACACTATTTTTGATTTATATATGTAGATTCATCTCTGACAAAGTGTTATTAACCTAGAGAGTGATATTAGGCCCTCTTTCTTATATTTGAAAGCCTGAAACTTTTCTTTGATTACATAGCCCTTGGAGCCACTTTGAAGCCTTTAAAGAAATAAAATAATCAATGAAAATTTTCTTGTTAAGCTAAACTTTATGACCCCTTTAACCCTAGATGTATAGGTAAACCAATCCTCGCATGTCTTGGGATATTGGTGCAATTTTATAACAAGAGTAAAGAAAAGGGGAGTTGTGATTGCAAACTGTGGTATTAAAAAAAAAGAGAGAGAGAGGAATCTATTACTTTATGAGCTTATTATTACTGGTCTTGTTGCGCCCTAAATCTCGTGACCCGAGGGGTGAGTGATAAACACATACGACATGCATTAACATAACCAACCCATAATCAGAGCAACGCAACGTAAACCAGTGAGCCCGAGACATAGATAAGATAACATAAATTTAACCTTGGCTAAAGTCAAGTCACAAACTTCCAACAATCCTCTCATTAATATATATAACTCAGGCCTTAGGGCCCTTACAACCAAATCGAACAAGTCCTCAATGTACAATATTACAATTCCAAAAGAAATTTAAACTAAATAACCAAGAGCTTTGCTAAGCTTGGTAGGCTCATGCACACCCTTCTAGTCCAACCCCATTAGCCCACCTGATTATCGTGGCCTGTACCTGTATCAAATTCTGTAGGGACGTGAGCACGGATCCACTTGTGCCCACGACGTCTCAAACAAACATATATGATATGTATTCCAAACGTGCATACTATTCATGTTGCATCCAGTTATCTCAATATGTTCTAGTGCCACAACAATTTATCAACATGACTACATAACCGACATAGAATATATATATTTACACAAAAAAATCATAAGAAGGATTAAGTTTCCAATTTATATTTAATCTATGAAATTCCATACATGTGTTCATATCACTTTTCAATTATCTCTTTGATGTTTAAGCATAGCCGACCACATAACCATACTTCCAATATTTATCTTTATTCAATAACATCATAGTGTAGCATTCCATTCCAATTATTTTCCATTATTAAATTTCCCAACTTTGTATCCAATCATATTCCATATCACATTATCACATATTCAACACTCAATCACATATCCACATCCTCATTACACTTGTTCATATTTCAATCATGAATCACATTCACAATACCACTTTCCATCAATCCATCACACAATCATAGTCACACAAATCATCGGGGGTTGGGGTATACACAACACCGTCTTTTATGGGTCCAGACCCAACGGAAACGGCAAACCGAACACTATCGTTTAGGATCACAATCCAAGGTCATGGGTAACCCATACACTCACAATGTTGTGGGCTACTAACCCACTAGCATTGACACCAAACCCTGCGCAGGTTCTGGGACTCTCAACCTGAGGGTAATCTCAAAACCCTTTCTGTTTACCACACCCCACCACGGCCCCCGTCACACACAATCAATCGTTCATCACATTCAATGCTCATCAATCACAATTCACATTCATCATCGTCACTTTCCAATACACACAACCACATTCCATTTCATCATGTAGCACAACTCATTTCATCTCTTCATTTTATTTAATCCAAGCCTCATTTAATTTCCATCATTTGTTAACAAAAGTTCACTTTTCGGTTCATCCTAAGATTCATCACATATCAACATTGATCAACCTTATTAAACATTTAACATTATTCAATATACATAGCATTCAACACATATGTCAATGTTACGGTTCATTCCATATCGCATTGATTAAACCATATTAAGCATTCCACATTTACCAAAATTATAAACATATGTCTCTTTGTCAAGTTACCCTTTCACTTAATCAATCACAAGTTCATATACCTCAATATTTAGTTTACATCAAGACATATTCACAATTCTATTTGATTAAGACCCTTATCTCAAAGTAGGCTTCCAATTCATTTCATTCATGGTAGCAAGCATTCCCCCTTTATAAGCTTAATCCCATAGGTTTAAGATAATAAATCCTTAATCACTTTTTGAAAGCTCATTTCCATTTTAAAATCCATGCAATTAATTAAATAAAAGTCTCACATACAAACATATTACCAACCCATTCATAATCCTAAGGTAGGAAGTCAAGTTAAGAAAAATCAGGAAAATGTTCTGGTCTCGGTGGGCGCCCCACCAAAAGTTCATGGGCACCCTTGAAGGGTCATGGGCGCCCCTAAAGGGTCATGGGTGCCCCACCAAAGATCATGGGCACCCCTCAAGGGTCATGGGCGCCCCACCAAAACCCACGGGCGCCCCTCTGTTAACCAGAATGTTACTCTGCTCCGGTTCAAGTTCTAGGTCATGTTTTTAGGTTCCAAACTTTGCCCAATCCAATATCTAACCTAATACCTTATTTTCTTGGGTTGTCTTGGACCTAGAAGACTCCAAAAAGTCCATCAAAACCAATTTTAATCCCTCCATTTCTTCCATACAAAAATATTGGTTCAACCCATACATATACATATACACATCCATTCATCCACACAAATTCCACCTCCAAGGTTTCCAAATCTTATATAAATCTTATAGGAGTATTTACTAGATCAAATACATCTCATATATGTTAATATGAGACTAGAAATCCCTACCTCAAGTGGTAAGAAGATAGATCAACAAGAGGGTGTCTTGAGCTTTCAAGCCTTCAAACTTTGATGAGGTCAATCTCCTCCCTCCTTGATCAAAACTTCAAACAAATTACATAGGGAGGTTTCTTAAGGTTCTAATTTCAACTTTGCAGAAGGAATTTGAATTCTATGAAGATTTGGAAGACCTACCTTTGAAATCCCTACCCAGTTCCTTCTTTGTTCTCCTTTGCTCTTCCTTTGCTTCTCTACCGATTTCCTCTCCTCCAAGCTACTGCTCTCTCTCTCTCTCCTGCATGACATCAACAATATATATATAATATCAATATTTTAATCCCCAAATAGTGTCTTCCAGATATTTCCATCCCCCTAGCCCTAATATAGGTGTATAAGGGTGAGGGGCCGGCTGGAAAATGCAGAGGACCCCTACTGTTGATTTTCTGCACAAGTGAGGCGCCCCTCAAAAACCACGGGCGCCTGTCCTAGAGCCATGGGCACCCCTCATAAACCACGGGCGCCCCTCAGCATGCTCCCAAGTCAAAATATTAACTTTTGAGCTATTTTACCAATTTCTTCCAAAATTCACAACCCCAAGTCATCTTTAATGACTAAACTTACTTAATTAACATACTAACATGCCCAAAACATGTTAAAACCATTAAATTATATTAACATAAAAATTTGGGGTATTACAGGTCCCATATGAAAAAAAAAAGGAGAAGAAAAGAAGAGAACAATTTTGATTGAGCTTCAATGTTGGGCTTTTAAAAAGCTAAAAAGGGAAAAGTTGGGGGGGATATTGCATTGCACCATCCTTAGACATGCACTTTGATTTTCCCTATCTCTTGTTTGTCTAACCAATACACCAATGGCCAAGTTACAGCCTATTAAAGACCTAATGGACTTTAGGTGAAAGACACTTAGAAGAACATTAATTTATTTCTTGTAATCGATGGTAGTCGTTTTGTTTAAGTATTAATACATTCCATTCATGAAGCTGTGAAACACTTTGTACTTTAATTCTTTTAGTTACCTTTTGATTGGGTTCATTGCACTTATTTGACATTGTAATCTTGCATGAACTATGAGAGTAACCTTTTTCGAGTGACTTTATTCTATTGGAGTGACCAACTTGGTGAGGTTTGAAGTCAGGACCACAGTCTTTTGAGTACGTTTGGTGATTATTTTGACTGAATAATTACCAAAAAAAATTATTTTGGCTAAATGATATGAATTGGCATATTTGAAATGAGATGGTTGAAAAGTAGGCGAGTTAAATACACATTGGGAGAATTTATATGACGTTTTAAAATTTTGTTACTTATTTCATATTGAACTTAAATTAGGTGTTGTTGAAATGATAATTACCATCTATTGGATTACTTTAGGAATTTTGTGGGTAGATTCACTGCAAACCCTCATGAGACTTCACTCGTCCACTAGGGGGAACCTAGGGGTTTAAAAGACTTGCTGCATGTAGCTAAGTGTAGCTGTGTTTCCAACAAAAAGAGAAATAGGATAGTAGTTTCATTTCACTTCAATAAAGGCATTGCTAGGGACTAGCAATGCTCAAGTTGGGGGATGTGATTACACTTGAAAAGTGTAATTACAAACTCCATATTTTGACCTTTATTCATGCATTTAAGTAATAAATTTAAAGGTTTGTTATTATTTTATCACTTATGGAATTTATTTTATAAATTATAGGAAAAATGGCGAAATAATCATAATTAGCAGTGATAAAAGTGATTCAAATGATAGAGAGGATACTATGGTCCAGACGCCCCCATAGGTGGTCTGGACTAGGTCAAAGGCTAAGCTAGAAGAACAAAATAGAACCTAGAAGAAAGGGTTATGTGGTCCAGACACCCCATCAGGTGGTCTGGATCACAGTAGGCTGCTACGCTTATTTTTGTCAGCTATTTTTAGGGTTTTCATTATGATTATAAATACTATCTTTTGTAGCCGTATTGGAAACTTCTACCCTACTTTCTTTTAGACTTTTTAGAGTGTTTTTAATGTGTGGAGAATGCTTTTAAACTTTGGCAGAGCCTTCATAGGAGTTGTTATGACTTTCATTATTCATCGTTACGCATCGAATTCGATTTCAAAGTACGTTGTTTTCACTTTTTGATTTAATAATATTATCCTTTTGATTCATTCTTTAGTTTAGTGATTTATGTGTGATTTGTTTGTTTTTATTCATCTTAAAATCATGCTAGTGTAAATCCTTTTTTCATGATTCAACGAATCATGGAAGGGTGGGTTATTACGAATAATGGGATATGCGTAGACCCTTCGCATGGTTTGCGAAAACTCATGTGTGTGCATCTATAGCTTTCAAATCTACTTTCTTTTTTTTCAAAAACTTTTGAAAATGAAAATCTTTAACAATATTCTCTGTAATCACTAGTAAAGGTTTTCGATTTAAACTTGGTATTAATATTTTTTAACAAAACAAATTTGGATTTGAACTAAGTAGTATCACAGAATATTTTTCCGGTTTTATAATCCTAAATGGGAGTATAAAACTGAGTTTTGGGAAATAATGAACCTTTAACGACGAAATCTTTCCAATTTATTTGTTCCTTTACGTAAACTTTATATTGTAGTTGTGTGCACATCCCTTTATGAAGTGATTAATCCACTTGGAATTGAAAGTTGAATCAAGAATCTTATTTGATAGTGTGATTGTTTGTTTAATTAATTCCTTAGTTAATTAATTAATTGCTTTGAATTTTTAAACATGATTACTTTGCTCAAATCAAGCTCTAGTTGAATTTTCTTTTTATTAATCATTATTCTTGTGGAAATAAAAGAAATATCTTCTGAATTTCACGTAGTTAAACAGTTGTTAGTGTTTTATTTCTTTTTATTTCATTTTTTGAAAACCTTAGAAACTTAGTATTCTTCAAACTTTCGAATTTCATTAAACTTAAAATTGATAATTTCTGTTGCAACCTAGAAACTAAACGTAGGTTTCCTGTGGATTCAACCTCAGTCTCACCAAGTTAAAACTACACTGCACACCCTTGCACTTGGGGGTTAGTTTAGACACAATATTTAGACGTAGTCATTAGGCATTAATACATTCCATTCATGAAGCTATGCAACACTCAATGTCTTAATTTTTTCAATCACTTCTTGATTTGGGTTTATTATACTTATTTGATATTGCATTCTTTCATAAACTATAAGAGTAACCTTTCTCGAGTGATTTCATTTGTGAGTGGACAACTTGGTGAGATTTGAAGTCAAGGCTGCAATCTTTGAGTATACTTGATAGCTATTTTGAATGAATGACATGGATTGGCATACTTGAAATTAAATGGTTGAGATTTGGGTAAGTTTAATGTGCATTAGGAGGCTTTATACAATTTTTGGATTTTTGTAACCTACTCTTTATTAGGATTAAACCAGGAATTATTTGAAGGACGTATACCATACATCGAGCTAATCTAAGAATTTTATGGGTAGATTCACTATAAACTCTCATGAGACTTCACTCTTCTACTAGGGGGAACCTAGGAGTTTAAAAGGCTTGCCACATGAAGTTAAGTGTAGTCGTGTTTCCAACAGAAAGAGAATTTATATTAGGCAACTCTTTTTGGTTTAAATAAAGTTATTGCTAAAGACTAGCAAGAGGTAAGTTGGGGGTGTGATTACACTTGAAAAGTGTAATTATAAACTTTGATTTTCATGCTAATTCTGGTAATTAGTGTTTTAATACATCTATTTTAATTTAATTTTGTTTATTTATGTTAGTTTGTTCATTTATGCAGGTTTTAGTAGAAAATATACAAGAATAGTTTGTTGAAATGGAAGAGATGCACAATTTTGACGTGGAAGGAGTTACGGAAATTAAAAGTAGTCTTCAGTAAAGTTGTAGTGGACATTTCAGGCTTTTCATAAAGTTATTATAGGGCAAAATTCGAGTTCGTTTGGGCCATGAAAGATTTCTTAGAAGTTAGGGCTAGAAAGTTGGATAAATACTAATCATGGTAAGATTTAGTGCATGTCTTGAGTTTCTAGGATCCAATTGAGGTGATTTAAAAGCCCAAAATCAAGTACACATTCTTAGCTAAAACTTTCATGAAGAACTCAAGTCCAAAAGAGGTCTCCATTCACCTCAAAATCAACTTACAAAGTTGAACAATTTGGAGTTCTTTAGTTGATTCAGCACAACACCCTGTTAGTATTCTCCTAATTCCAAATTAAAGAAAAAACAAAGCGCACGGCCCGTCGTCGGGACACTGTAGCCATGAGATTCCAGATTTTAAGGGTTTTTAGTGGTTTATAAATACATATCTTTTATCAGAATTTTGACATAGTTGTTTACACATCTTAGGGTTATTTTTCTAAGCGTTTTGTCATTAGTTTTCAAGAGTTTTTCATTACTTTTGATTGAAGATTTGGATCAAAGCTTTGAATATGCAGTAGAACTTTCAATACAAGTGTATAATCTCTTTCTTATGGAGTTTGTTTCTTCATCTTTTTTTTACTACATTGATTATTTAATTAGCATGCTAGCATAGACTCATTCTTGACTTATCTCATCAATGATGGGTGAATCCTTATTTGAATGTTGGATGCGATTGAATCCAAGCATACAACATAAAAATTGCATGTTAGGTTCTTGTTTTCTAAATCTATTTTCTAATGTTTTCAAAACCTTTGAAAACTTGTTTAGTTGATTATATTTCCTTGAAATCACTAACAAACTACACAAGATAATAACTTTCACAATACTTTGAAAATAGAAGAGGTAGATTCAGATTTATTTTCTGGTTTTCTTATGCTTTTAATTTTCAAAACCTATGAAAACTTGTAACCTAAATCATATTTCGTTGAAATCACTAATGACGTTACATGATTAAAACTTTTTTTATATTTTGAAATCAAAGAAAAGAAATTTGGACCAAAGAATATTTTCAACATGATATCCTTTTGGTTTTATTTGTCCTAAATGTGATTTTAAAACCATGCTTTGGAATTAAAGCTTTCACAATTAAATTTTTCCGGTTTACTTTTTCTAAACGTGAACTGTAAACTGAGATGATAATCAATCCAAGCATGAGAATATGGTATTCATCCAGATTTATCGATTGAATCAAGATCTTTAATTATATTATTCAAAACCCTAGTTTTATTCTTTGCATTATTTTAGTTTAATTTACTCTGAATCTCTTAATTGCTTTTAATTAGTTTAGAATTGCTTTTAGTGCTCTTTTCTAACCTAGTTTAGTTACTTGCACTTTAATTTAATTGTTTAGTAGTTAGTAGAAATCAAATCAAACCTTTCAAACCCAAAACCCAATTTTACCTTTATCATTTTCAAAAAGAACAACAATTTAGAAGAGTTTAGAAACCTTAGGTTTCATTCGTAATTCCCTGTGGATACGATCCTGGTCTCACCAGATAAAACTACATCACATGCCCTTATACTGGGGGTTGTTTTTACTACACATTTACGAAGCAGTTAGCGAGCATTGGCATTGTCGTCTAACTTTCCCTTAAAACCAAGAACAGTCCACAATATATTATCACAAACATTCTTCTCAATGTACATGACATCCAAGTTATGCCTCAGTATGTTATCTTTCTAGTAGGGTAGCTCATGGAAAATACCTTTTTCCTTCCATTTATGACTTTGGTTCTTATTTGCACCAGAAATAGAAGCCAGCACGTGGGGGGAGCAACAAATTTTGGAAATCATACATGGTCTATACTTGCTCTAGTTCAATCTGGGCCAATAAATCAATCCCAGTCATTATTCGTGGTGCCGGGCCAAACTCTCGAGTGCCATCAAACACCACTCTACCTTTCCTGAACCTATGGAATAGAGATAGAAAGCAGTTGTGACCTGTGTAGGTCTACTTTCTGTTGTGCTTTAGCTATGTTGACTTCTTACTCTGGTTGTAACAAGGACATGTATACTCCCTCTTTGTGCTCCAACCAGACAAGTTAGCATACGTGGGGAAGTCATTGATTATCCACAATAATATTGCTGGGAGTCCAAACATTTCATTTCCCATAGAGTCAAACGTCATCACACTCTAGGCTTATAATTCATTCAACTTTTCAATCAAAGCTGCATATACACATCAATTTTATCCCCGGGTCCTCTTAATCTATCAGTCAGTGTCAAATAGGATCAGAAAAGATTGCGTCATGCACAACCAAGGCAAAAGATTATAAGAAACAAACAGCACCAACCACGTAGTGTGATTTGCCCCAGTTATAAACCTAAATGAGCTAAATCCATCTACAACCAAGCCAAGTTAAGCCACACATTGCCACTATCAAGAGCGAATTTTGGGTGCCTTCAATCAAAATCCTTCCATGCCAAGGAGTCTACTGGATGGGTTAATGTCCAGTCATCCCTGCTGTTCTCAGCATGCCATCTCATCAGTTTAGAAATCTTAGAAGACATGAAAAGCCTCTTCAACCATGGCTTAAATAGAAAATAACATACTTGCTTTGCAGTCACAAACTTACCACGGTTTAAAACATCCAAGCTATTATAAGGATCTTAGCCATGCTTAACGTCTTTTCACTTTGAGTCTTAGACACAGTGCACGCATCGAGGTGGACATTCTCATTCTAGAATAACATATAATTGCTCGAACATGCATCTAGAGTCTTGTATGTGAAGCCCATATTTTTAATTAGCTTGCAAGCCTTGTAGTAAGAATCAATAAGCTTTGTTCTCAATGGCAGAACTCCATGTAATGACCTCATTAGCAAATCGAAGGACGTGTCTAGCCCTTAACTCCATGCCTTCAAATGTAATAGCTCGACAATTAATGATAATTTACTAAAGTCCTTTCATCCAGAACACAGTTCTATCTGCGCATCGTCGAGAATTTCAAAATATCTTAAGGCTTCTTCATCTGCACTTGAGCAAGGATTACTCCCACCCGCCCCATCAGTATCACAATTTTTGTTTTCTAGTGCCAACCCACATGTAATATCTACTAGCATCTTAAGCATTGGATCAGCCTTTGTAGCCTCAGCCTCCACCTCAATTATTTTCTTCTTAGGGAGAGGGAACATATCCTTCCTTGTGGATAGTCTAATACTTGTACTTCTTCAAGAACTCTTTGTGAATCAAATGCTCCCAAAGGGCTTCCGTCTGTAGTAATATTGGTTTACGCATTTTCTATGAGGACAACTGATATACTCATTGACAAACCCATTGGTAAAGGAGATGAACTAGTTAATCCCTTTCACATATTCCATAGATATCCTATTCAAAAAATCAATCCAACTCTTGTCCATCTTGCTAGCTATTTTTATGCAGACCCAAAATGAAAAGGCACAATTAGACTAAGGGATTGTAGATCATATACCTCACCTTGTCTTAAACTTCAAACTTCTCATTATAGGGTGGTTAGTCTTATCCCATTCGAGAATAGACGATCCAACTTTCACTCAACAACTTTATGCCTTCATCCTCTTGTCAGACAAAATTTTGATAGCATGTCCACATGGTTCTCCAAGTGCACAACGCAGAAATGACATTAGTCGTACTTTATGTATGGACTTAAAGAACAACAAGAAGTCAATCAAAACTCTATCTAATATCAGACATAGCATGAGTTGTTGAAGACAAGATGGATAATTGCATTCCCAAACTCTTTGAAGTAGACAATTTAATGATCGTGTATGTCAATCTCTGCGTGTTTTTTTTTTTTTTTGGTAATTAATCAATCTCTGCGTGTTCATAATAAGAATGAAGAATCTAGTCAAAAACTTAATCCGTTGCCTAAGGATGACCAAACAAGTAGTGTGCACGATTCTTGAACAGGTCTAAGTTCATTAAGGCACACAAATTAATAAAGTAAAGCAACTTTAAGTTTCTCTTTATTTTCTAATTTGTTTCTAAGTCTGATTTCTTTCATCGATTATCTAATTGATTGAATTTGGATTCCAAACCATGACCCGAGTAATATATTGGACTAGAGTTGGCCCAAGTAATAGATATATTGAATTGAATTGGATTGTTATTTAATTATTTGGATTGAATTTGGATTTGGATTAATTAAATTGGGCCGAAGTAATATATTGGATTGGGCCAAATCATATATTAGATTGGATTGGCCAAAGTAATAAATATTTGATTTAATTGGGCCTAAGAATTTGGGTTGGATTGAATTTAGATTTGATTAGGTCTAGCTAATTTTTGATTGAATTTGGATTGGATTAGGCCCAAGTAAGAATTTGGATTGGATTGGGTCCAACTAATTATTATTATTAATAATATTATGATTGTAATTCTTATTATTACTATTATTATTATCGTAATTATTGTTATTATTATTATTGGTATTATTACTGGAATTATTATTATTATTGTAACTCTTATTATTATTATTAATAGGATAAAAGGCATATGCCTCCCTCTAACATTTGAGAAACCTACACACATACTTACCAAAAAAAAAAAAAAAAAAGAAAAGAAACCTACACATACATCCCCTCGTAATTCATGAAACTTTAAAAAGAAAAGAAAATTCTATTTTGACCCTTTATCTTTAGTAAAAATTGTGAACTTGACCCTATGATTTAATTTTTCTTACATAGATACCCTTAAAGCTATTAAAAGTAATTTCCAAGCCAAGAGATCATAAGTATAAAAGAGTAAGCCAACTCTAATCCTTCTTAAAGCAACGTTAGGTGTTTTTATGATCATTTAAGGTCAAATCTGAACTTGTGAGTGAAGTCCTTTTAGGATAAATAATTGGAAATGGCTAGTAATAGTAATAGAGAATTTTTATGTGTAGGAGAAAGTGAAAAAGAAGTTTTTAAACATTAAGTCCATGTTTCTAAAAATTAACCAAATAATTTCAATATTGCCAGAACTTTAAATTTCTTAGTAAATAGTATGTTTGAAACTATTGGCATTTTAAATAAAATAAATTAATATAGATCTACTAACAAAGACAAAAACTTTATTAGAATAATTAGTCAACAAGGACTATGGAGGTGAAAAATCGATCTACTCTTCAAACAAATGGAGATGATAAAATTCCTACCTTATACAAATGAGGAAAAAGATGATTTGATGAAATTTTAGTAATAACTAAAACTACTAAAGAGAAAGCTTATAAAGATTCCTAAGCTAATAAAGAAATATTAGAATATTAGAGATCTAGATCTAAGGAAAAAAATAATGTAAAAGAAAGAGATAAATTGCTAAATCAAATGCAAACTCTCTATAATTAATATGAGAACCAATTCAAAAAATATGAACATGTTTTCACTTTAAACTCTGATTTTGAAAATTTAGATGAAAAATACTGCATAACCAGCATATTGAATGAGGATCTAGATACATTAGAGATCTAGATATAAGGAAGAAAATAATGTAATAAAAAAAGATATTGTTTTCATTTTAAACTCTGATTTTTGAAAATTTAGATGAAGAATATCATGCAACTAGCATGATGAATGAGGATGAAATTGATTCTAAAACTGAAACAATAGTTGATCCAAAATTAGACGAAAAGCTAGCAAAAAAGCTAGATAAAACTCTAAACTTAGACAAAAACATAGGAAAAAGAAAAGTATGAGTATCAGATCACCTAGATGAAGATCCAAAAACTAAACCAATTATTGAAAAAAAAAAAAAAAAAAAACTTCTTTTAAAGATATTTATGTAAAGGAAGGAGGTGAATCTAGCTCAGATGATGTTTATGTTAAAAGAGAACATATACCTAGTCTTTCTAAAAGAGAAGACTAAAATAAATTTAAAGTAACTACAAATGGGATATATCTAAACATTAATGATACACATCCTAAGGATTATAAAAGTACTATTGAAGAATGGACACAAGCAATGTCCATAGTTATAACCCATTACAAAAATACATGAGATAGGAAAAAATTCCTAAACTATATACCGAAAACATTACAAGGAAATATTTTATATTGGCGAAAAGTCTAGAAAGGTTTAGAAGATGGAAAATAGGAAAAAACTTTCGTTTTACTAAGTGAAGATAGAAAAAATGATTTCACAAAAATTCTCTCAAATTTTCTTCTTATATTAAAGGAGATTTTTTTTGGAATAATATCTTCAGATGACCACAAAAAAGAGTTGAAATATGTTTTATCAAAAGTAAAACTTTGCGACATCTGTAAATGTACAAATTTTGTAAAATTATACAAAAATACTTTCGGATATTAACCGAGAAAGTATATCAAATTAGAAAGAACAATTTTTCCATAAACTCCTAAGCCCATGGGATGAAATATGTGAAAAACAATATCCAAAACAGCAATAAAAAATTGGTAGTTCTAATTGTTTAGGATTAAGGATAAGCTTTGGTTATAAAATAACAACTCGGCATTGCCTTCAAAGAAAAGCCCAAAATAGGTTAAAAGAAATCAATTGTCAAAATCAAGCGAAAGAGCTTGTTGTACCAAAATCTTAAAAGAGAATTAGGAAATTGAATACTCTGTGAATAAACCATATCATAGATGTAAGAAAAAAACCCTTTAAAATCAAATGGTGGAAATTTGGAAATAAAGGAATATTTCCAAAAAAGAAATATGTTAGAAAATTCAAAAAGAAAAAATTTGGAAAGAAATCAATAATAAAATGCACATGCTATTTTTATGATGAAAAAGGTCATATTGTACCAAGTTATCCATAAAAGAACAATAAGGTAATCAAATTTCTAGAAGAAAGTGACCGACCCTAAATTGTGTTTCGGGTTGTACCTCTCAAGTGCAAGAGGGCAGTCGTAGTTTTAAAACTCGGTGAGTCCGAGGTCGAATCCACAGGGAGGGCTTTGTTAAAAGCTCTAGACTTGTTCTCTTAATTAGTAGGTGAACCTAAATTAATTTAAACTAATTTTTCAGTAACTCAACTTTCGTTTTAGGTTCTAAACGAATTAAATATTAATTAAAGAAATTCAATTTAATTTTAACGTGCAAACAAACCATCTACTCTAAATTTTAAAGCAAATAAATCAACTCAGAAATTAAATCAAATAACAAGCACAATACTAAAGAGGTTCTTGATCCAACTTTCAAGTCCGGGTAGTTCACTACTTTGCCTTGGGATGTTTTTATTCAAAACTAGATTAGGGTTTAATTCGAAAAGTGTTAAGAATATTGTAACCAAAGGTCAGTACCAGTGATCTCAAGCGGATATGGTTAAAGACCTTTGTTTCCAAAAGTTTTTCAAACAAACGAAACTAGAAATGAATTCGAAACCTATTTTTAATCTTGTTCGAAAGTATGTAAACGGTTATATTCGAAAACCCATACCAGTGACTTCAAACGAGTGTGGTTAAAGATTTTCGGTTTCGAATGTTTTCGAAACAAGTTGAAAATAGATTTTCACACGGTAGATCCTTACGCATGAGCTCTCACAACCCATGCGAAGGGTCTACTAACACCCCAAGGTTTTTCGTGAACTACCCATTCTTGATTCGTTGAATCAAGAACTAGGGTTTTACGCTAAAACTACTTTAAACATCACAAAAACGATAAAAAAAACATTCCATCATGCGAAAAAGGAATCGAAACAAGCAAAACATTATATTACGAAGTAAATCGAAATAAATCGAAGTAAATCGAAGTGCAACTTACAATGTAACTCGGATGTAAAAGAAAAGATGAACAAGTAATGCGAAGACAATGATGAAAACTCCAAAAACCTCTATAAATCTACACGTCCAAGCGCACAAATCACTCTAAAATTAATCAAAACCTAATCTAACTCTCAATCTAAAGTGTAGGAAACAAAGAGAGGCGTCCCCCTTCATGGCCGTGCAATGGGTCCTTATAAAGATGCAAGGAAACCCTAGAAGAGGAGCTTTCACGCGGCAACTGTAAATCACGGATGGTCCCGACCGTCTGGAGAGGGGGTCGGGACCGTCTGAAGTTTTTAACTTTCTGTGGTCCCGACCGTCTGGAGAGGGGGTCGGGACCGTCCAGCTTTTCCTTCATTGCTCTCTTTCATTCTCTTGGTTGGGTCTTTGGGCTAGTCTTTTCCATCGAAGATGAGGTTCGAACCATGACTTTTTCTTTGTCTTCTTGGCCCTCTCCATAGCTATAAACTTCGACATCCTTGCCCTTTTTCCTACAAATAAAACAATAAAAGTATGAGTAATTCTATAACACTAAAACTTCAACTTTAATTATTTAAATGCATGAATAAGTGTTGAGTTAAGGAGTTTGTAATTACACTTTTCAAGTGTAATCAGAAAGCAACATCAAAATTTATTTAGGAGAAGAAATAGATTAAGAAGAAGAAGTATTATATGAACTAGAATATGTTTTTAGGATTCTTCAGAAAAAAATGAAGAATTCATTTTTAAGATGTAGGAAACAAATCCTAATGAAAATTTAGAAGCTTTTGAATCAATCCCAAAAAATGAATTAAATCAAATTTGTTTGGGAGACAACAAAGATGACATGACTATTGAAAATGATAACTTGATAAAATATAATAGTCTTAAAATATAAGAATTATAAAAAAAATCTAAATTTAAACTATGAAAAGCCCAACACTTCGAAAGATGTGAAGGAATAATAGAGGCAAAATCCTCCTCTAATGGGTAAGTAGAAATAAAAAAATTTTGACAAAGAAAAAATTATGAGGCTTAAAGAAAAGTATCCTAGGGTAACCTTCATATTGGAATAATCCAAATAGAGATTAGACCTTTGTTTAGACTTGTAGTAGACTCACCAATCATATGTGTAATCTAAGATAAAAGATTTTATGACCTTATTCATTCACTAATAGGGGCAAAGAATCAAATTTGGTTTCTGGAGAAATTATCTTCAGAATCAAACCAAATTATTTTATATCTGTAAATGATAAAAAATCTAAGACACATTAACATTGAGAATTCAAACTTAAAATATTAAGATGGATGGTAATGCTAATGATTTAAAAATTTCTTAGAATGTTGTTCATCAATTAACTAATGATACTGAAGTCAAATAAAAGATATTGACATTGGTATGGTTGAATTATATGAATCTAAGCCATTTGATATTGAAATCAAACCAAGATTAATTGATATAAAAGATTTAAGAACACCTATTTTTTTTTGAAAGGTAAATAAATTATATATTAAAAGAAAATGTTATAGTACAAATACACAAGGGCATACCTCCGGCCAAATGAAATCAAAGCAATCCCTCATAAGTAAACAATGGAAGAACAAGGGAGACAAACTACATCAAAACAACCTCTAATGATGTTAAGTGCTAAGTAGAGAGGATGGAAGAGACCATATAAGCAACAAGTGCCTATTAACATCAGTCTTAGGAAAAGACCTACAAGACAAAATGGGATCACAAATCACCTGTTCCACTTGTCTCATCAAAGTAAGCTCATCCATAGAAGAATGCTGAAACAGCCTTGAGTTCGTTTCCTTCCATATGAAGTAATCATAGAAGATAGACCCAATCTTCCCAACAAATAAAGTAGAGAGTCCCCAGAAAGATGCAGTGTACACCAATGAATAACATCCTCCCAAGTAGAAGCTAGACATTGAAGCCCCAATTTCCTTAATAATTGATGCCATAATCCCATAGTATAAGAGCACTAAAAGAATAAGTGAGAGTGACTCTCCATGGAATCTCCACATAAAAGGCAAGAAGTAGAATGACCAATCCCAACAGCAAAAAGCCGATCACGAGTTGATAATTTATGGTAGATTGCCAACCACAAGAAAAAAAAATACCAGGGCATATGGTATTTAAACTAAACAATGGAGTACCAGTCTACTAGATCATAATGATCATGAAGTACCTCCCAAGCAGAACGAATTGAGAACTTCTTACCAGATATCAACCAAATATCATACTCAAAGATTATTGGATTCAAATGAAAAATCCTGTCTTAACTAAAAATGCTAATGACTCAATATCTATAATCGATTTCAAAGCAAAGCACATTATATTTTTTGTGAAAATAACAAAACGTAAAAAGACCTTTAGAATTCCAAAAATATTGTGTTTCCTTTGATGCATGGAGATATGTTTTTAGGAATTAATTTCTTAACTCAGTGTTATCCTATAAGCTTATCTCATGATTATGTAACCTTAACTAATAGAAACAAATCTTATCAGATTTTTTGGTTAAAAACCCATAATTCAATTTGTAATATAAGATTTACACCAGTTAAGTGTGGTGATAATAGTCAAATTTTAATAGATTCATTCAAAACAATTGATGAATCTCATTGGGTTCAAGTTAAGCTTAAATGTCTCTGAAGATGTAGTCTAATGTTATGGGAAAAAAACTCCCAGATATCATCTAAAAATAAAAAATAAACAAAAAATAATTAGGGTTGTAATAGCCTGAACTTTTGTGTCAATGTAAATAGATGTTTATTCAAACATTTTGAGGTAATAGTATGTTGATTAAGGGGTATTCATCATTAATTGAACTTTAGAGTTAGGAACTTTGAGAATGTAATACACCGAATTTCCATGTTAATATAATTTGATGGTTTTAACATGTTTTGGGCATGTTAGTATGTTAAATAAGTGAGTTTAGTCATTAAAGATGACTTAGGGGTGTGAATTTTGGAAGAAATAGGCAAAATAGCTCAAAAATTAATATTTTGACTCGGGGGCGTGCAGAGGGGCGCCCAAGGTAGAGGAGGGGCGCCATGGGTCTAGGATGGGCACCCATGGTCCATGATGGGCGCCCCACTTGTGCAGAAAATCAGCAGAAGGGTGTTCTCGGGTTGGAAGGCCGAGACTTAACCCTATGGGCACCTATACTAGCTAGGGGTGAGGTTAAACCTGAGGATTACTGTTGGGGGATTAAAAATATTGATATATATATATATTAGATGGATTTGATGCAATAGAGAGAGAGAGAATCAGCTAGGGAAACAAAGAAGAGAAAGAGAAGAGCAAAGGAGGAGAAGAAGCCACCGGTTAAGGATTTCAAAGGTAGGTTTTCCAAACCTACATGGAATTCAAATTCCTTTTACAAGATTGAAATTAAGACCTTAAGAAACCTTCCTATGTTGTTCATTTTTAGTTTTGATCAAGGAGGGAGAAGATTGGAGCCATCAAAGTTTGAGGGTTTGGAAGCTCAAGGCACCCCTTTGTTGATCAATCTTTTACCACTCAAGGTAGGGATTTCTAGTCTCATTTAACATATATGAGATGTATTTGAGCTAGTAACACTTCTATGAAATTTATTTAAGATTTGGAACCCTTGGAAGTGGAGTTTGTGTGGATGAATGGTTGTGTGTATATATATGTATAAGTTGGAGCAAGATTTTTGTATTGAAGAAATGGATGGATTAAAATTTGTTTTGATGGACTTTTTGGAGTCTTCTAGGTCCTAGACAACCCAAGAAATTAAGGTATTAAGTTAGATATTGGATTGGGTAAAGTTTGGAACCTAAAAACATGGCTTAAAGCTGAAACCAGAGCAAAGTGACCTTCTAGGCAACAGAGGGGCGCCCATGCTCTTAGGTGGGGCACCCATGACCCCTCAGGGGTGCCCATGCTCTTAGGTGGGGCACCCATGCCCCCTCAGGGGCGCCCATGAACTTTAGGAGGGGACCCACAGAGACCAGAATACCTTTTCTGATTTTTCTTAACTTGACTTCCTACCTTAGGATTATGAAGGGGTTAGGCATATGTTTGTGTGTGAGACTTTTATTTGATTAATTGTATGGATTTTAAAATGAGAATCAGCTCTTAAAAGTGATTAAAGGTTGATTATCTTAAACCTATGGGATTAAGCTTGTAAAGGGGAATGCTTGCTACCATGAATGAAATGAATTGGAAGCCTACTTTGAGATAAGGGTTTTAATCAAGTAGAATTGTGAATATGCCTTAATGTAAACTAAATGTTAAAGTGTATGAACTTGTGATTGCATTAATGAATTGTGATTTGGCAAAAGGGAGCTCATGTTCATAACATTGAAAGAGGTGGAATGTTTAATGATGCTTAATAAATGTTGTTATGTAATGAATCCTAGAATAAACTGGAATGTCGATTTATGTTGTGGGAAAGTATATGATGTTGAATGTGGACTTGTGAATGATGAGATGTAAAATGATGAATGATTGTTTGTGTGACGGGGGCCGTGGTGGGGTGTGGTAAACAGGAAGGGTTTGAGAGTACTCTCAGGTTGAGAGTCCCGGAACCTGCGCAGGGTTTGGTTTCAATGCCAGTGGGTTAGTAGCCCACAACATTGTGAGTTTATCGGTTACCCGTGACCTTGGATTGTGATCCTAAACGATGGTATTTGGTTTGCCGTTTCCATTGGGTCTGGACCCATAAAAGACGGCGTTGTGTATACACCCAACCCCCGATGAATTGTGTGACTATGGTTGTGTGAATGGATTATTGGAATGTGATAATATGGATGTGAATACATGATTAAATGTTGAATTTGTGATAATGTGGTTGGAAATGTGACTAGATGTAATATTAGGACATTCAATAATGGAGATTGTTTGGAATTGGATGCCATATTGTGATGTCATTAAGTGTCAATAGGTATTGTAAATATGGATATGTATTAAATTTTGATTAACATTATAGTGAATTGAAATATGATTTGAGACTCACAATGAGATTCTAAAGATAGTATTGGTTGGAATTGAATTTCTTTCATAATATTGTTGTGTATGAAGGTACATAGTCTAAAATGGTGATGTTAATGAATGATTTTGATTCTAGAGTATCGGTGGTAACTAGATACATTATAAAATGCTTGCATATGTGGGAATACATATCATATATGTTTAATTGAGACTTGTGGGCACAAGTGGACCCCGGGCTCACATCCCTACAGACTTTGATGCTAGTACAAGCAATAACAATCAAGTGAGTGGATGTGTTGGGGACTAGGAGGTTATGCATGAGCCCCTACTCAAGCTTAATCAAAGCTCTTGGTCATCTACTTTAAATTTCTTTTGGGAATTGTAACGTCGTGCATTTATAAACTCTTTCAATTTGGTTGTAATGGCCATAAGGCCTAAGTTATGTAATCTGGGAATGGTGTATGTGGTTGGTGACATGGTAATAGTCATGGTTAAACTTATGTTATTCTATCTTATGTCTTGGGCTCACTAGCTTATGTTGCATTGCTCTGATTATGGGATTGGTTATATTAGTGCATGTTATGTGTGTTTATCACTCACCCTCGGGTCACGAGATCCGGGGCGTGACAGGTTGGTATCAGAGCACTAGGTCGGAATACCTAGGGACATGGGAAGTCTTGCATCTCATATTGCATGCTTGAATGTGATAGAATTAAATTTTTATCTTGGAATCTAACTTGTCCTGTTTAAATTTTTAATGGGATTTGAAAAAGGGGAGAGCAGTGGTATTAAGGCCCCATCAGTGGAGGAAGAGATAGTGCTTGTTCTTGTTTAATTACCTCACTTCAAGATAAAAGCTCAAATGAAAATTCAGATTATAAATTCAAAGTTAAAGAAAATGTTAAGTGAGGTAAGTCAAGACAAGTTTTCTCCCAAGTGCAAGGTGTGGTTGAAGCACAAAATAACTGGTAAGTCCCAGTCATTTCCACAGGGATCTAGGGAGCAATGAATGAATGCTAATGGAGATTAATTTGGCAAAACACTACTCACAGAAAAAATGTAAAATAGAAAATTAAATCTGATTTGGTTGGTTGATGATTTTGAACTAACTTTCCAAAGCAAAGTGAATTTAAACTAAAGATTAAATGATAAAAAGGTTGAGCAAGGCAAGTTTAATACCAATCCAAATGAATTTCAAGTGCCAAGAGCTTATAAATTTACCAAATCAATTTGTACTGATTTTTGAAAAAACTAATTTCAATTGAAACAAACCATGGATTAAACACTCAATGTGCATAACCTATTTTAAGGACAATAGAGTTCTAATTCTAGCAACCCACATACACAATGTCATGAGAGTTCTAAGTTAAGCAACACCTATGAACTCATCAATAGGATACAAATTTGGATTAATCGGGTCTTGAATCAATGAGTTCTAAGACACCCAGCTGCAAATTGATTTGATAACCATAAAAACTCAAGGTAAATTCATGAAGTTCGGCCACTTGAGATTCATTGGAAGGGCATTACCCTTGCCTTGGCTCAAAAAACTTAGCCGAGCATGTTGAAAAGAAGAAAACAGAAATGGAAATCTGATTGGAAGACATTGCAATCTGAAATTGAAAGTTAAATGGATTTAGACTTCAAAATCTGATTACAGAAATTGGAATGAATTCAATGTGTAAATCTCCAAAACTCCAATGCTGAATTAAAATTCCAATAAAACTCTGAATCTCAATGAAAACTCTCTAAACTCTCTCTAAAACTCTCTCTACCAAATCTCACAATCTCAGCCGAATGCCCTCTCTGGATTGCAGATTACATCACGTGGGGAAGTTGGGGTCACAGGAATTCGTTGCTGTGAAGAAGCTCATATTCGAATACAGTAAACCCATATTCGAATACGATCCCTGCTGCAGAAATTTCCAGAATAGTGATTCTGATTTCTTTGCACTGATTTCAACTGAATTTTCTTCTTCTTCTGAAATAGCTTCAATCCTTTGATGTGTTGTGCAGCATGCTTTCTTCTCAACATCCTCAATGTAGCTTAATTTCTTGTTCTTGTGATGGAAATCAACACACAATCCACTTTGGAGATATAGATGAAACTGCACAAAACATAGATTTTATGTCTTTTTATGATGTGTGCAAGTGTAATTTGAATGTATAAATGTATCAATTGATGTCCAATCACACACCCCCCAACTACAACATTACTAGTCCCTAGTAATGCTTCTAAATAGAAGAAATAGGAGAGAAATCCAAAAGCATTAATTTCATTTCAATTTCGAATGATATTTCAGCTATTCATATGGAATAGTCAACACCATGAGCAAAAATTTTCATGAGCAAAGTTTAAAATTTAAAATTTTATAAGAGACGTGAAACTTGCCAAATGTGTGAAATGAATGTGAATGAATAGCAGCTTTTAACTCTATCAATCTTGACATACATCTTTTAGAACTTCATTTAATCCTGAACTTTGCATTCCATTTCATTCCCAAGTTTTGACTTCAAATCTCACCTTGGAATTCACTCCAAAGAAAATAGAGCACACAAGGTTTCACTCAAGATGCCCCTATTAAGAGTAAATGTTCATCAAATTCTAGAAGGTGGCATCAACAAGTCAAAAACGATGTATTCAAGAAAGAATTAGACTTGGCATAACTCCATGAAGGAATGATGTAGCAAAATAATTTCAGAATTTTCACCATGATTCCTTAATTCCTAAATTTCACAATTGAATGAAAATTCTTTCAAAGATCAATTAGGACTTGCAATGGGTTGTAATGGGGCCATGAGGTTTAATAAGGTAATAGAAGGGAAGGATAAGAATTCAAAAACTGATTTGGAACACTGAAATAAACTTTCTTCTACCCTTCTCCAATTCTTCTTCTTCTTCTTTTTTTTTTTTTTTTTTTTTTTTTTTTTAAATTAACCTCAAGTGAATGTTTTTCAAAAGTAAAACAGTTTCCACCTTTTTGATTTTCTTTTTATCAACAATTTCCCTTAACATTTTCTTTTCCTCATTCCATTCATTTTCTTTCTTCTCACCTCAAAATCCCAAAGTGTTGTTCATTTCTCTTCCTTAATATTTTCAGTGTATTCCAATCTGTTAGGGAAGGCTAAAGAGCATTCATAATGGTTAAAGGTATGATGTGGTAAGAATAAAGAAGTATGAATGCTCTAATAAAGCTCAAACTTGGCTCCAAGGATGATGTTCATCAAAGAAAGGCATTCCAAGCTCAAATGTTAAGAAAAATGGCCTAATATCATTTCTATGATTTCATTTCCATTCAACCATAAAAGTTAAGAATCAGAAGTCTAGTTCCATTCATCCATCACTTCACAAACACCCAAAGCAAAATATAAGTGGAGTTATTGAAGTAATTTGAAGTGCAAAAAGCTTGAGCTTTTGGAAAGCCCTTAGAGTAAATGAAGTCTCTCATGACAAAGTTTAAGGCTCAAATATCTCACTTCAGGTTTTAAGTCTCCACTATATCTGGAAATCCATAAAACACATTATTCATTCATAAATTCATTCTTCAAGACAAATGTTAGATCAACAATCCTCAAACTAAATCCATTCACACACTTTTCAACTTAAAAACACATGGCAATCACAACAACTCTTAAAATTTCATACTTCAACTCAGCTCAATCCAAATTATGCAAATGACATTACTAATTCCAAGAAAACAGAAATTTCATTCATTCCAAGTTGAAAGTTCAAAGTCCTAGTAGCAAAAGTAAAACAAAACAACTTAATCCTAATCAAAAGAAACAAACAGCAGAACATTAATCAAATCCTATTGTTGACAAAACATATTTGAAATATTCTAAGATTTGTTGTCAAAAATCTGGTTTCAAGGACAAAAGAGTCTGGCTCATGGCTGAAGTACTGAAATTAAGCATTTCTCCCTTCTTGACTCCATTCGAATATGCTTTCCACCATTCGAATAAGCTTCTGCTGCCCCTGTCTCAGCTCACTCACTTCCCTCATCAGCACTTCTTGATTTTTCTGGATTAATTTCAACTTCTCCTCTGTGCTCATGGGGGCTGCTTCAGTTGCCTCATCCTCTGCTGGCTGCTGCTGATTGTTCTCAACTGCAGGTGAAGTAGCCTTCTTCAATTGCCCTCGACTTCGATTCATGGATATTTTGTCTATCAAAGGAGCAGCTTTCACAATGGCCATTCCTGCCTCTTCCTCTATTCCCAAAAAGTGCTCAATTATCTCTGTAATTAAACCTCCAAAAGGCAGCCCAGCAGTGGATTCTGGTTTCTCTACCACATGAGAAATAACCAACCAAATGTGGTAAGGTAAATCCATGGGAATGCCTAACAACATCTTTCCCATAATCATGGCTTGTTCAAGAGTGATGGTTGACTTGTAAGCATGGGGCAGAAATAAAGAACAGACCAGCATGTGTTATTACTTTTGGGAGTAATTCCTGACTTGGACATCCTAGAAGTGGTCCATTTAGCTCGAGGGTTGGCTGTGAAGAGCCTAGCCAAATTGTCCTTATGCAATTGCTTCTCCCATTTTGCTTTTTGTTTAGGTGTGGATTCGGGTATTCTTTCAACAGGCAAATGACCTATGAAGGAAATCTTCTCAAGATTCAAACTAATTCTCTTCCCTCTAACCTTAGAGTTTATCTCAGGTCTCCCATGAATCATACCTATTTCAGCATTTGAGTAAAATTCCCTCACATATGGTACCACAGCCCTCCTACTGGTTGTAACCCAATGTACCAGCCCCTTTGCTCAAATAACTCTAACAATTCATAGGGTGGTTCATTGTAATCCTCCAATTTAATTCCTCTTTCAGTCAACACAGCTCTCTTGCTGTAATTCTCATCAAATTTCAGCTTTGAAGCTTTGTTGGAAAACCTCAAATTATCAAAAGAACCCTCATCAAACAGATCATGGCCAGGTTGTGCTTCAGGTTCATCTTCAGGAACCTTTTCAGAGGTGGTGTCCTCAATCGGCACATTCTCAGGAACTCCAACAGAGTTTTCCTTTTCAACATTAGAGACATGAGTTTCATGTCTCTCACTCAAACTCTCATTGCCTACAGAATGGAATGATTCTGTTCTAGAGAAGACCTACGGTCTGATTTAGAGGATGACAGTTCATAAGTTATGGGTTCCTGAACAACAAGTGAAGAACCCTTACCATGTTGGCTCAAAATCCTCATGCTCCTTCTCTTAGCCTTTCCTTTGTAAGCCATCTTCTTCATCCTCTTTGGTGGCATTTTGCTTCAGTTGATTTTCACCCTTTATCAGAAATTCTCCAAGCTGTAAACCCTAGCTTCTTCAATCGCAGCTCTGTATCTGAATCTTCCCTTCAATGTCAACTCAAAATCTCACTCAGATAATCTGAAAGTAAAAGGCTGGAAGAAGATGTGGAATGGTGAAGGTTTCAGGGTTGTGGGCACCAGGGCTCGTATTCGAATAGAACAGGACCTTAAATGGGGCCACTTACGGGTATATACAGGATTTAAAACTGACATCATATTCGAATACCCAGACCCATATTCGAATACGGGTTATCAGCACTTTGCAATTCCAGTGTCCAGAAAACCAGAAATTCTTCTCCATTTCTTAAGAATACTCAAATTAAGTTTTGCCAACAGCTAAGATTCGAAAATTATTCAAAAGAACAACTAATTCAAGAAGAAGTTTTGCAATTTTTCCAAAGTTTCAAAAAAATTTTTTTTTTTTTCAAATTTTCAACATATGCAAACTCAAACTGACATAAGCATGATCTTAATTCAATTCAAGCAATTCCAAATCATATTCAAAACATTCTGATCATATCCAATCACCCAATTCAGCAAATTTCAGCAAATATTCACATTCACAAACTCAGATTGTGTCCCCCCCAACTAAAACAAGCATTGTCCTCAATGCACAAACAAGTCAATCAATTGGAATAAAGTGCAAAGGGAAAAGGGTACCTGCTGAGTTTAAGGTTAACATGTTTGAGTGATGTAGACCAGCTGAAACTCCAAGGTATTACCAAAACAATTGCTCCCCCCAACTTGTTCAATGCAATATTCTCAAAGAAAATGCAAATCAGTAGAACCAAAACAACACAAACTGGGTGAGTGTAATTAAAGATCAATGAGGTTTTGCCAAGCATCACAAACAACCAAGATGCAGGAAATCAGTAAGTATGCAAGATGGGTTGCTGTTCACAGATGAGATTTTGTGCTCAGATGGCCTATTCAAATGACTATTCAGCTATTCAATGAGATGATTTGGACTTAATAGCAGTACCAGATTTGATCAGTTTTTGTTGCACCTGCTGATGTGACTTTAATCCTTAATGAGCATGCTCACCTGAAATTCTTTGGCTGCATTCTGAAACAATTTGAAAGCATGTGCTACCCACTTTGGTTAATGCATTATACTCCCAAAACACATCAAGCCAATGCATTTATTCACTTGACTCTCAAGTAGGTCCACCACAAGTGATGTTGCTACCGTCAAATAGCACATGTCAGTTCCAACCTTTGAAAATTCACATATCAGTATAAAAAATAAAGCAGAAATTCTCAATTCTTCATGAACTTGCTGAAACCAATGTGTTAAAACTTGCAAACTGAAAAATTTTTCTTTTTTTTAGATGAAAGAAAGAAAAATTACAAAAACCAAAGAAAACAGAAAATCAAAAACATAACAGAACCTACACTACTATGATACAAAATCAGAATTCTTCCTCCATTCAAACAGAATTTGGGGGATCTTCAAGATCCCAACTCTCCACTTCAGCAACGAAATTCTCATGATACTCTTTCAATCTCTGTCCATTCAGCTCTAAAAACATTTTTGGAGGTGGATTTTGAATGTCAACAGCCCCAAACTCAGTGATATTCTGAATCACATATGGGCCACTCCATCTGGACTTCATTTCCCGGGAAACAAGTGTAACCTTGAGTCATATAACAAGACCTTTTGACCCACAAACAACTCTCTTTTGAGAATATGTGTATCATGCCATTCTTCACTCTATCCTTGGTGATCTTAGCATTCTCATATGCATCATTTCCTAATCTCCTCAAGCTCATTTAGTTGCAATTTTCTTTGAAAAACCAGATTCAGTGATGCTCTCATTAAAGTGTCTCACTGCCCAAAAAGCCTTGTGGTTCAAGTTCCACAGGAAGATGACAGCTTTTCCATACACTAACCTATAAGGAGACATGCCTAGGATAGTCTTGTAGGCAGTCCTATAAGCCCAAAGTGCATCACCAATTTCAAAGACCAATCTTTCCTTGTGGGATTCATTGTTTTTTTCAATGATTCTCTTGATCTCTCTATTGGCCAACTCGGCTTGTCCACTTGTTTGGGGATGGTAAGAATGTTCCAACCTTATGTAACACCCATACTTCTTCATCAAAAGACCAACATGTCTATTGGCAAAAATGTGTTCCCCTATCACTTATCAGGGCCTTTGGCATTCCAAATCTTGAAAACACATTTTTCCTTCAAAAATTTTATCACTACCTTGTGGTCATTGGTCTTAGTTGGTATAGCGTCTATCCACTTTGAAACATAATCCACTGCCACTAAGATATACTCATTGCCAAATGAATTCACAAATGGTCCCATAAATCCATACCCCAACAATCAAGATAGCAAGCACATAAATGGGGGTGAAGTGGCATCATGTTTCTCCTAGTGATCTTACCAAGCCTTTGACAACCTATCACAAGCAACACAAAAGGCATGCACATCCCTAAACATGGTAGGCCAAAATAATCCACTCTGTAAAATCTTTGCCACTGTCTTCCTAGCTGAAAAATGACCTCCACATGCAAGAGTATGACAAAAACTAATTACACTCTGTACTTCACTCTCGGGTATGCATCTCCTTATGACTTGATCTGAGCAATACTTAAACAAATAAGGGTCATCCCAGAAAAAAGTGTCTCACATTCCTAAAGAACTTTCTTCTTTCCAACATGGTCCAGTGAGAAGCACATACCTGAAGCTAGGTAGTTGGCTATATCTGCAAACCAAGGTACCTCAGAAGAGTCTATGTGGAAGCACTGCTCATCAGGGAATGTCTCATTGATGGGAGAATCAAAGGATGCTAAATCTTGATGTGGGAGTCTAGAAAGGTGATCAGCAACTACATTTTCAACTCCCTTTTTGTCCTTGATTTCTAATCAAATTCTTGAAGCAAAAGAATCATCTAATAAGTCTAGGCTTAGCATCAGGTTTGGTCAAGAGATACTTCAAAGCAGCATGGTCAGTGTATACTATGACATGAGAACCTACCAGGTATGATCTGAACGTGTCCAAAGGCATATACTACTGCTAGCAACTCCTTCTCAGTAGTAGTGTAATTCCTTTGTGCTTCACTAAGGGTTTTGCTAGCATAGTACAACACATGTGGTCTCCTATCCTCCTCTGTCCTAGCACTGCAACCAATGGCACAATCACTAGCATCAACACATGAGCTCAAATGGTAAAGTCCAGTCTGGTGGCTGCATAATGGGAGCTGAGGTGAGCAAACTCTTAAGTCTATCAAATGAGGCCTGACACTCTGGTGTCCAATCAAAGGGGAACATCCTGGGATAGAAGGTTGCACAAAGGTCTAGCAATGGCACTGAATGATGCATAAACCTTCTATAAAACCCAGCATGGCCAAGGAATGATCTGATATCCTTAACACATCTAGGGGTAGGAAGTTTTTGAATAATTTCCACTTTAGCTTTGTCTACTTCTATCCCCCTAGAAGACACTATGTGGCCAAGGACAATTCCATGAGTTACCATAAAGTGGCATTTTTCCCAATTCAAAACCAAGTTTTTCTCCTCACATCTAATCAAAACCTCTCTAAGTTTCCCAAACATGTATCAAAGTCACTGCCAGAGTACTGAAAAGTCATCCATAAAAACTTCAGGATCTCTCTACAAAAATCACTAAACAGACTCATCATACATCTCTGAAATGTTGCAGGAGCATTGCAAAGACCAAAAGGCATACGCCTATATGCAAATGTGCCAAATGGGCAAGTGAATGTGGTCCTTTTCTTGATCCTCCAATGCAATCTCAATCTGATTAGACCCAGAGTAACCATCCAAGAAACAGTAAAATGCATGCCCTGCCACTCTTCCAATACCTGATCTAGGAATGGAAGAGGGAAGTGATCTTTCCTTGTGACTGCATTCAACTTTCTATAATCTATGCACATGCGCCATCCTGTTTGGATGCGCATTGGAACTAGTTCCTCTTTTTCATTCTTAATCACAGTCACTCCAGATTTCTTAGGCACTACCTGAGTTGGACGCACCCACTTAGAATCTGAGATGGGGTAGATAATTCCAGCATCCAAAAGCTTGATTACCTCTCCTCTAACAACCTCTTTCATGTTGGGATTGAGTCTCCTTTGCATTTGCCTAATAGGCTTGGCCTCTCCTCCAAGATATTCCTATGGGTTGCAAATCAGTGGACTGATTCCTTGCAGGTCTGCTATGGTCCAGCCCAAAGCTCCTCTATGCTTCCTCAAGGACTTCCACAAGTCTATTTTCTTGGTCCAAACTCAGCTGAGATGAAATGACAGCTGGATAGGACTCTCCCTCACCTAAAAATACATATTTCAAGTCACTTGGCAAAGGTTTTCTCTCAGGTTTTGGTGGCTGGTCCAAAAATGACAAAGGCTTGGCTATGGGCAGCTCTAAAGACTCAACAGTTGGTCTCCACTGATTCATCATCAGCACTGAATTTTTCATTTCCTCAATTCTCCTCCCTCACAATTCTCCAAGTCAAATCAGCTAGGAAATCTACTTGCTCATTATTCACTAAAGCTTTCTCCAAAGGGTCATCAAATACTCTCTATCAAAGTGATCTTGAGTGGTTGTTTGAATCCAATCAACTTCCTCTACCTCCTCATAATCACTCGGCTGCTTGGGTCACCTTAAAGATGTTTTTTTCTCAATTGTCATGTTTCCAAAGGAGAGCTTGATAACTCCAGTTCTACAATTGATCAAGGGCATTTGAGGTGGCCAAAAAATGTCTTCCTAGGATAACAGGTACAGCTGGTTGGTTCCCTTGAATGGGCTGAGTGTCTAACACTATGAAGTCCACTGGAAAGTAAAAATGATCCACTTGAATCAAGAACATCCTCACCACACCCCTAGGGACTTTAACTGACCTATCAGCAAGTTGTAAGTGTCACCCTAGTGTCTAAGTTCTCCCAACCCAGCTGTTTGTAAACAGTGAATGGTAAGAGGTTGACACTTGCACCTAAATCTAGCAAAGCTTGATCTACCCTTTGATTCCCATTAAGCAGGCTATGGTGGGGGCAACCTGGATCTTTATATTTGGGAGGAGTTTTAAATTGCAAAATGGAGCTCACTTGTTCAGTCAAAAATGCTCTTTCTTTCACATTCATTTTCCTCTTAACAGTACACAAATCTTTCAAAAATTTTCCATAGGATGGATTTTGTTTATTGCATCAAGTAAGGGAATATTGATTCTGACTTGTTTGAACAATTCATAGATGTCAGAATTCAAATTCTCTTTCTTGGCTTTGTTCAATCTTTGTGGAAATGGAAGTTTTGGAAAAAATTCAGATTTGTCCAAAGTGGTTTTATTCAAAATTTCTTTATTTTCAAACTCTTTCTCACTCTTTTCAAACTGATTTTCTTCAGAAATTTTTTTCTTATTGTCAGAAATTTCCTCTTTATTTCAGAATTTACCTGCTCTGTTCTCTGGATTCTGATTTGCTGCTTACTGCTATTCGAATGTTTGCTTGCTGGTATTCGAATATCCCTCTGGCTGCATCAGAATTTCCTGATTTTCTTGATTCAGATTCTGCTTTTCCTCAAATTGTCTGTCCAACTTGTTGTCCCCAATTAGTCTTTCATTTTGCTTCAATTCTTGCTCTTCATTCTGAAACATGACTTCTTTCTCAGAAGTGCTAAATTTCTGTTTCTGTTCACTTTCTGTTTTGCTGTCCAATTTCTGTTTCAGCTGCACCTCTTCTTCATTTTTCATGATTTCTTGCTCATTTTCTTCCTCAATTTCTTCAGCAAGTGGTTTGTAATCTGGCTTGACAATTTGCTTACCACTTCTCAATGTTGAAACAGCTTGTACATGCTCCAGATTTTCATTTGCAGCAGATGAAGATGATTCACTGAAATGAACTTGGCTTGTAGGATTTGGTCTTGGCTGAGATGGAAGCTTTCCCTGATTCTCTGATAGTTAAAGCTTGAGTTAGCTTTGACAATTGACTTCGGATGTCTTCCATGGCCCTGTTTGTCTGCTCTTGAAACTTGGAATTCTGATTGTTGGTTCCAATCTGCCCTTGCATAAATTGTTGCAAGGTGTCTTCCAAAGATCTTTTGTGAGGTGGCTGATAAAAATTTGAATTCTGCTGAGGTTGAAAAGGCTGAGGAGGAAATGGTTGGGGTTGTACATTTTGTTGAGGTTGGTATTGTTGGTTCTGTGCTTCTGCTTTCCAAGAAAGGTTTGGATGATTTCTGTAGCCAGGGTTGTAGCTATTCGAATATGGACTATGGCCTTGCGAATATGTGTTCATCCCCTGATTTTGATTGAAGGGTCTTGCAGCTTGTGTGGGATTTGCTTGACCATAGAGAACTTCCTTAAAGGCTGGAAGTGTTGGGCAATCATCAGTCCTGTGGTCTGCGGTTTCACACATCACACACTTCACTTCACTCTCCTTCAATGTTTGCTTCTTTTGCTCCATCAATTCAATCTTTCTTGACAATGCAGCCAGCCTAGCTCCAACATCATCTGCCTCATTGAGATGGAGCTTTCCTCTATCATTTGATCTGTCAGAAAATTCAGAACAAAATGGGGAGACTACCTCCCACTGTTTAGTGTTTTCAGCTAAAGCATCAAAGAAATGTAAAGCCTCTTCAGCAGTTTTGTCATAGAATTCACCATTACACATGGTGGCAACCAACATTTTCAGATTTGGAGTTAATGCATTATGGAAAAAATTAACAATTCTCCAAGATTCAAAACCATGATGTGGACATGCTTGCAATAATTCCTTGAATCTTTCCCATGCTTGAGCAAATGTTTCATTGGATTTACACACAAAATTCATTATTTGCTGTTGAAGAATCACAGTTCTATTTGCAGGAAAATACTTCTTCAAAAATTTTGTTTGCATGTCTCTCCAAGTACCTATTGATCTAGGCTCAAGTGAATTCAACCACATTTTTGCCTTGTCTTTCAATGAAAATGGAAATAATTTAAGCCTAACCATGTCCTCATTAACATTCCTATCCATGCAAGTTCCACAAACATCTTCAAATTCTTTCATATGCATATAAGGATTTTCTGAGTCCATGCCATGAAAAGTTGGTAACAGCTGAATTGTTCCAGGTTTAAGATAAAAATTCTGATGTCCATTTGGAAGAACAATGCAAGATGGAGTGGTTTGTCTAGCTGGATAAAGATATTCTCGGAGAGGTCTAAGGATATTTTGATCCATTTGATCATTCTCTCCTTGAACACTTCCTTCCGGCAGAACAGGTGGTGGTGGATCCATATGTGCAGCAGAAAATTCAGATTGGGAATGTAGTGCAGAAAATTCAATCAATTCAGCAAGAGAAGATGGAGAATGCAATTCAAATCTGTTTCCAACAAGTTTACCAGACCTTAAAAGCATAAACAGAATTTCAGACTGAAACAAAACTCCAATCTAAACTCCTAACTTCACAATTTCATCTACTGATTCACAGAGAATTGCAACTACAGCTCTCAGCAAAGAAATGCAGCCGTATTCGAATATCAGATGAAACAGATTCGAATCAGAATTTCAGGATTCAGATGCAAGCAGTTCTAAAACTAAACTAACAACTAAAACTATAAAAGAAATAGAAATAGAGATGAAACAAAGTTACTCAACAAGTTAAGCAGCTCTGTTGTTGAAGATGATGGTGAGATGTACTGCCAGTCAATGCTCCAAAGGCTCAAAACACCATTGCTTCTCAAAGATCCCCGGCAACGGCGCCATAAAATTGTGCTTGTTCTTGTTTAATTACCTCACTTCAAGATAAAAGCTCAAATGAAAATTCAGATTATAAATTCAAAGTTAAAGAAAATGTTAAGTGAGGTAAGTCAAGACAAGTTCTCCCCCAAGTGCAAGGTGTGGTTGAAGCACAAAATAACTGGTAAGTCCCAGGTCATTTCCACAGGGATCTAGGGAGCAATGAAGTGAATGACTCTAATGGAGATTAATTTGGCAAAACACTACTCACAGAAAAATGTAAAATAGAAAATTAAAATCTGATTTGGTTGGTTGATGATTTTGAACTAACTTTCCAAAAGCAAAGTGAATTTAAACTAAAGATTAAATGATAAAAAGGTTGAGCAAGGCAAGTTTAATACCAATCCAAATGAATTTCAAGTGCCAAGAGCTTATAAATTTACCAAATCAATTTGTACTGATTTTTGAAAAAACTAATTTCAATTGAAACAAACCATGGATTAAACACTCAATGTGCATAACCTATTTTAAGGACAATAGGAGTTCTAATTCTAGCAACCCACATACAACAATGTCATGAGAGTTCTAAGTTAAGCAACACCTATGAACTCATCAATAGGATATACAAATTTGGATTAATCGGGTCTTGAATCAATGAGTTCTAAGACACCCAGCTGCAAATTGATTTGATAACCATAAAAACTCAAGGTAAATTCATGAAGTTCGGCCACTTGAGATTCATTGGAAGGGCATTACCCTTGCCTTGGCTCAAGAAAACTTAGCCGAGCATGTTGAAAAGAAGAAAAACAGAAATGGAAATCTGATTGGAAGACATTGCAATCTGAAATTGAAAGTTAAATGGATTTAGACTTCAAAATCTGATTACAGAAATTGGAATGAATTCAATGTGTAAATCTCCAAAACTCCAATGCTGAATTAAAATTCCAATAAAAAACTCTGAACTCTCAATGAAAAACTCTCTAAAACTCTCTCTACCAAATCTCAACAATCTCAGCCGAATGCCCTCTCTGGATTGCAGATTACATCACGTGGGGAAGTTGGGGTCACATGGAATTCGTTGCTGTGAAGAAGCTCATATTCGAATACAGTAAACCCATATTCGAATACGATCTTCTGCTGCAGAAATTTCCAGAATAGTGATTCTGATTTCTTTGCACTGATTTCAACTGAATTTTCTTCTTCTTCTGAAATAGCTTCAATCCTTTGATGTGTTGTGCAGCATGCTTTCTTCTCAACATCCTCAATGTAGCTTAATTTCTTGTTCTTGTGATGGAAATCAACACACAATCCACTTTGGAGATATAGAGATGAAACCTGCACAAAACATAGATTTTATGTCTTTTTATGATGTGTGCAAGTGTAATTTGAATGTATAAACATGTATCAATTGATGTCCAATCAGATAGTATGGCCTAGTGATGACATCTTTACCCAAGTAGCAACTGAAGGTTTAACCGAAGTCCAAACCCAAAATGTGACGGGGAATGTAGAAGAGATAAGCAGGGTGCCAGCAACTTTAGGTCCTCAAATGGTACCCTACTATGGGATGCCATACCCAGTTCTATATCCAACACCTTATCCATATCAGAGTGTGAAGCCTTATCAGATACCTGTTCAGTACCAGTCTGCTTACCCGGTGATGCTAGTACAGAATGTGACTATGATTGTACCTACTCTTTCAGCAAATCTAACCATGACCCCAGACGTCGTGATAGAACCCAACCCAAGCAGTCAGAATGTTCATCCACATGAGGTTAGTACTAATGTTGGGGAGATGGATGGAAGCTCTAATAGTGAGGAAGATCGTCTGCGGGGGGTGTGTGCTGGTTGTCGTAGGCGTGGAATGATACGCTACCGATGCCCTCAGCAATGTATCAAGTGTTGTACTTATTGTGGTAGGAGGGGGCACTCTCGTAGCTCTTGCCCGTATCGTAGGAATTGAGATGTAAGAATGTAAAGGGAAAATTTTGGAAAGGCAATTCCCTTATTGGTAATCGGAATAGTTGATAGTCTAAGGACTTATGCTATGTTATGAACTCTTTTAATTTCAGTCAGTAGAGTAACTTGGGAACTTGTAATGTTAGAACTTCTGTGGTAATACTAATGGAAGTACGAAGTTGTTGTTATGTTGAACCTTTATGAATGTATTAAATTGTTGTATTGTTATTATGAGATGAAGTTATGCTCTACCATAAGCTTAGATGTTGATCTAATATTGTTATTTTGTGCTTTGATATACTTTAGATATAATGTCGCCGCGTGCAATGAGAGTTAGAGGCCGAGGCCGAGGTAATGGCTAAGGTAGGGATAGAGGAAGGGAAGCATGTTTCCGTACAGCAAGAACAGGAAACACATCATAGTGCAGTGGCTGAGGCACCACCTATTGCACAACAGGATGACTTAAGAGAAGATGAGGTGCAATCAAGGGCACCAGAGGCTCCACAACCAGCAACTATGGATACTGGAGCAGTATTACAGCAATTGGCGGTAGCTATGGCCGCAATAGCAGGAGGGGCTCGAGTTGGACCCCAAACACAAGTGCAAGCAAGCCCAACTGCTTTGGAGAAATTCAGGAGGATGAAGCCTCCAACTTATGATGGTATGGCTGACACAGATGTGGCAGAGCAGTTCTTAGAGGAATGCGAGAAGATATTAGTAGCAATGGAAATTAATGATCCATCTACTCGCATCATGCTGACAGCTTTTCAATTGGTGGGAAGGGCGTCAGCTTGGTGGTCTAGTTTAAAGGACACAGGAGGATCAACAGATCTCACTTGGGAAAGGTTTAAGGAGAAGTTCAGGGATCACTTCTTCCCTCAATCTTTAAGGGATGCTAAGAGGGAGGAATTTGCTGGGTTGATACAAGGGACAATGTCAGTGTTGGAGTATGAGAGGAAATTCTCAGATCTATTAAAGTATGCGCCTAAGTTGGTCTCCACTACTCATTTGAAATGCAGGAGGTTTGAGAGGGGATTGAGACCAACTCTGAGGAACAAAATGGTAATGTTGGGGCTAGAGGATTATGAGACTTTGGTAAATCGGGCCATGACAGTGGAAAAGGACTTGAATGAGACCAAAGTTATCTATGAAAGCCGACGAGGCAAAACCATGGGGACTCAACAAGAAGGAGTTAGCAGAAAAAGAGCTAAGGGTAACTCATCCACTTCACAGATGCAATTATCCTACCAGGAGAGTACAACACCTAGACCATCAAGGAAATTTGAAAGCACTTCTCAAAGGTTGATTATATGTTTTAATTGCAAGCAAACAGGGCATAAGAGCACTGAATGCCCTAAGGCTAGAGGACAAAATGAATCCATAAGGCAGATGAGAAGCGGACAGGGTGGAGATGAGATAGTGTGTTATTGGTGTGGAAAGACAGGGCATATTCAGAAGTTTTGCCCTCAGAGTCAGCAGGGTGTAAGAAGAAGGATGACACAACCTGGACAGTGGTAACAGGGAGCCCGCCCATCGGCCTCCCAATCAGTACAGCAGCAGTATCAGCAGAGGAGTGTCCCACAAAAGACTATACAAGCTGGAACATCGCAACAGTCAAGGGTGAACTCGCCGGGACAAAGGTTTAATCGGCCACAAAATATTCAGCCACAGGGTAGAGTGTTTGCAGTGGCACAACAGGAGGCGCCAGCTGAGCCATTGGTGACAAGAGGTATTTTTCGTGTCTATTCATCAAATGCCATTGTACTCTTAGACACGAGAGCATCCCATTCATTTGTCGCCGCGTCATTTGTGTATGCCTTGGGATTGGATGTTAGCCCCTTGGAATTGTTTTTGTGTGTTGAGACCCCCATAGCGGGATTTTCTTCTTTAGCTCAAGTGTGTAAGGGATGTGAACTAAGGGTAACTGATGTATTTGATGGGTGAGAGTTCGTCTCAACTTTTGACTTAATTGTATTGGAAATGAGGGGTTTTGATGTCATACTTGGAATGGATTGGCTTATGTCCTACCAAGCTATGATTGACTGTAATAAGCGTAAGGTGACCTTAACTACGCCAGAGGGGGATCAAATTCGCTTCTTTACAGACCGGTGTGAAATAAAAGAAGCGTCACTTTTGAAAAATCGGAGAAAAGATGAATTGTGTAGTCTGTTTGCTGGCATGATTATAGAAGAAGAGGATGGGGAACAGAGACTTGAATTGCCTAGAGTTGTGAATGAATTTCCTAAGGTGTTTCTTGAAGAAATATTTGGGTTGCCACCTGAAAGGGAAGTGGAATTTTGTATTGATTTGGTTCCGGGCACCGAACCCATTTCCGTTCCACCCTACAGGTTGGCATCGGTAGAGTTAACAGAATTGAAGACACAGGTGGAGGAATTGTTAGCCAAGGGATTCATCCGGCCAAGCACTTCACCTTGGGGTGCGCCGGCATTATTTGCAGCTAAGAAAGATGGGACTTTGAGAATGTGTATTGATTACAGGAAATTGAACAGGGTGACCATTAAGAATAGATACCCATTGCTAAGAATCGACGAATTGTTTGATCAGTTGAAGGGATCAATGGTGTTTTCAAAGATTGATCTACGATCTGGGTACCATCAAGTGAGGATAAGGAAAGAAGACATTCCAAAGACGGCATTCAGGACTCGGTATGGTCATTATTAGTTTCTGGTTATGCCTTTTGGCTTGACAAATGCACCGGCAGTCTTTATGGACTTAATGAATCGAGTCTTTAGAGACTACTTGGATGAGTTTGTGGTGGTATTCATAAATGATGTCTTGGTGTATTCTAAGTCAGAAGAAGAACATGAACAACATTTGAGGCTTGTACTACAAAGGTTGAAAGATCATCAGTTATATGCCTAGCTGAGCAAATGTGAGTTCTGGCTTAGAAAGGTTAAATTTCTAGGACATGTGGTCTCAGAGGAAGGAATAGCAGTGGACCCATCCAAAATTGAAGCTATTTTGGAATTGTCTCAACCGAAGTCCATATTTGAGATCCGTAGTTTCCTTGGGTTGGCAGGATACTACAGAAGGTTTGTCTCGAATTTTTCTAGATTAGCGGCCCCGCTAACTAGATTAACCCGAAAGGGGATCAAATTTGAATGGAGTGATGTATGTGAAAGATCATTTCAAGAGATAAAAAGAAGATTGACTACTGCACCGGTGTTGGTTATCCCAGAGAGGGGAGCTAGTTACTTGGTATATTGTGATGCGTCACGAGAAGGACTTGGGTGTGTTCTTATGCAGAATGGGTGAGTGGTGGCCTATGGGTCAAGACAGTTGAAGAATCATGAAAAGAATTATCTGGTACATGATTTAGAGCTGGCAGCAGTCATTTTTGCCCTAAATAGTTGGAGACATTACTTGTATGGCGAGAAATTTGAAGTATTCTCGGATCATAAAAGTTTGAAATATATTTTTACTCAGAGAGACCTGAATTTGAGGCAACGGCGGTGGATGGAATATATGGAGGACTATGACTTTGAATTGCATTATCATCCAGGCAAAGCTAATGTAGTTGCAGATGCCTTAAGCAGGAAGAGTAGAAGAACTATGGCTTGTATAGCCGTTAAAGAATGGGGATTGATGGGGACATTGAATGAGTTTGAATTGGAACTAAAAGAGGGAGAGGAACAAGGGATGTTGCATACTATGGTCACCCAGCCAGTCTTAATTAATAGAGTAATTGAGGCTCAGAAGTTAGATGAGGAAGCTAATGATGTTTGTAATAAAATAAAGGATCAGGTGGATATTCCAGGCTAGACAGTGGGTGATGATGGAGTGGTCAAATACCAAGGGAGAATCTTTGTGCCCTCCTCTGTTAGAGAGAAAGTCTTGAGGGAATTTCATCATTCCCGGTTAACAGTGCATCCGGGAGGTACAAAAATGTATCATGACTTAAAGAGGCAGTTTTATTGGGCAGGAATAAAGAAGGGTGTGGCGGAGTTTATTAGCAAGTGTCTAACTTGTCAGCAAGTGAAGGCAGAGCATCAAAGACCGGCTAGATTGTTACAGCCTTTGCCAATATCCAAGTGGAAGTGGGAAAATGTCACTATGGATTTTGTGTCAGGGTTGCCAAGGACAAAAAAAGGTTGTGATGCCATATGGGTGATTGTTGATCGGTTAACCAAGTCGGCTAATTTCTTGCCAATGCGAATGACGGATTCAATGGACTCTTTAGCCCGATTATACATTCGGGAAATTGTGAGGTTGCATGGAACGCCAGTGTCTATTATTTCAGACCGAGACTCTCGTTTCGTTTCTCGCTTTTGGCAGAGTTTTCAAGCAGCCATGGGGGCAGAGTTGTGTTTTAGTATGGCTTATCATCCCCAAACTGATGGACAATTGGAACGAACAATTCAAATTTTAGAAGATATGCTTCGAGCTTGTGTGTTGGACTTTAAAGGTAGTTGGGAGGATCATTTGCCACTGGTGGAATTTGCTCTTAGGTGGGGCGCCCATGACCCCTCAGGGGCGCCCATGCTCTTAAGTGGGTGCCCATGCCCCCACAGGGGCGCCCATGAACTTTAGGAGGGGTGCCCACAGAGACCAGAACACCTTTTCTGATTTTTCTTAACTTGACTTCCTACCTTAGGATTATGAAGGGGTTAGGCATATGTTTGTGTGTGAGACTTTTATTTGATTAATTGTATGGATTTTAAAATGAGAATGAGCTCTTAAAAGTGATTAAAGGTTGATTATCTTAAACCTATGGGATTAAGCTTGTAAAGGGGAATGCTTGCTACCATGAATGAAATGAATTGGAAGCCTACTTTGAGATAAGGGTTTTAATCAAGTAGAATTGTGAATATGCCTTAATGTAAACTAAATGTTAAAGTGTATGAACTTGTGATTGCATTAATGAATTGTGATTTGGCAAAAGGGAGCTCATGTTCATAACATTGAAAGAGGTTGAATGTTTAATGATGCTTAATAAATGTTGTTATGTAATGAATCCTAGAATAAACCGGAATGTGGATTTATGTTGTGGAAAAGTATATGATGTTGAATGTGGACATGTGAATGATGAGATGTAAAATGATGAATGATTGTTTGTGTGACGGGGGCCGTGGTGGGGTGTGGTAAACAGGAAGGGTTTGAGAGTACCCTCGGGTTGAGAGTCCCGGAACCTGCGCAGGGTTTGGTTTCAATGCCAGTGGGTTAGTAGCCCACAACATTATGAGTTTATGGGTTACCCGTGACCTTGGATTGTGATCCTAAACGATGGTGTTTGGTTTGCCGTTTCCATTGGGTCTGGACCCATAAAAGATGGTGTTGTGTATACACCCAACCCCCGATGAATTGTGTGACTATGGTTGTGTGATGGATTATTGGAATGTGATAATATGGATGTGAATACATGATTAAATGTTGAATTTGTGATAATGTGGTTGGAAATGTGACTAGATGTAATATTAGGACATTCAATAATGGAGATTGTTTGGAATTGGATGCCATATTGTGATGTCATTAAGTGTTAATAGGTATTGTAAATATGGATATGTGATTAATTTTGATTAAACATTAATAGTGAATTGAAATATGATTTGAGACTCAACAATGAGATTCTAAAGATTAAGTATTGGTTGGAATTGAATTTCTTTTCACAATATTGTTGTGTATAAAGGTACATAGTCTAAAATGGTGATGTCAATGAATGATTTTGATTCTAGAGTATCGGTGGTAACTAGATACATTATAAAATGCTTGCATATGTGGAATACGTATCATATATGTTTAATTGAGACTTGTGGGCACAAGTGGACCCGTGCTCACATCTCTACAGACTTTGATGCTAGTACAAGCAATAACAATCAAGTGGGTTGATGTGTTGGGACTAGGAGGTTATGCATGAGCCCTACCAAGCTTATCAAAGCTCTTGGTCATCTACTTTAAATTTCTTTTGGGAATTGTAACGTCGTGCATTTATAAACTCTTTCAATTTGGTTGTAATGGCCATAAGGCCTAAGTTATGTAATCTGGGAATGGTGTATGTGGTTGGTGACATGGTAATAGTCATGGTTAAACCTATGTTATTCTATCTTATGTCTTGGGCTCACTAGCTTATGTTGCGTTGCTCTGATTATGGGATTGGTTATATTAGTGCATGTTATGTGTGTTTATCACTCACCCCTCGGGTCACGAGATCCGGCGCGTGACAGAGAAGGATGAGCCAAACATGTAGAGTTGGCATTTTAGTACAAGTGTAGAAGAGTGGGGCACCTTGGGCGCACAGAACATTGGCGCCCAAGGCTTGGCCGCATGCAACATGGGCGCCCAAGAGTTTGGGCGCACGTCTGAGAAGGTGTTAGGCGCCCGAGCTACAGTAGAAATGACTGGTATGATGTGTTCTGACTTGTGCAGCTGAGCCTCACCTCTATAAACCCTATATTAGGCTAGGGGGGATGGGAAAGGTCTGGAAAACACTGTTGAAGATTAAAATATTATCAAATATATATATATATATATATATATACATGTATAGATGGAAGAGGAAGACTTTTGAGGTTGGAGAGAGAGGAACCCGAGAGAGGAAGAAGGAAGAAGAAACAAAGGGAACCAAGTAAGGGTTTGTATGGTAAGTGTCTCTAACCCTAACCAAAATCAAATTAACCTTGCAAGGATGTAATTAAGCACTCAAGGAACCTATCTATGTGATTTGTTTGTTGTTTAGATCAAAGGGTGAAGAGATTGAATCTTCCAAGTTTAGAAGCTTGAAACTGGAAGAAGACCACTTCTTATTCTTCATCTTTATTCAACTTCAGGTAGGGATTTAATGCCTCATTCTTACATGTGTGATGTGTAAGAAGGACTAGAATAGCATTAGAGAAACCTTTTTAAGTGTTGGTTACATTTATGGAAGATATTGGAAGTTATATACACATATATATGTATGTATAGGTTAAGAGAGTGAAAATGGTGTTTTGATCCATAACTTGACTTTTGGTTGATGAAAACCCAAATTGTTGATTTCCTTTGAGGCCTAAGAGACTTGTGGTGATGTTAGAAACATGAAATTTTAGGTATATTAACCTTAACTTGGTTAATTTGAAGCCCCAAGAGTGAAAAATCAAGAAACCAGAAAACAGAGCATGAAACTCGTAACTTGGACCAAGCTGTAGGCGCACAAGAGAGACACAGTTGGGCGCCCAAACCCTTGGGCGCACAAGCCCTTGGGCACACGGCTGAGTGCCAGCTTCGGCGCCCACCGAGCCTAGGTTCGATTTCTGACTTTGTTTACTTTGACCTTCTACCTTAGGTTTATGAAAGAGTTTAGTAACACGTTTTCGCATGAAACTTTTATTTGATTAATTGCATGGATTTAAAAAGGGAAATGTGTTCTAAAAAGTGATTAACGATTTGTTATCTTAAGCTAATGGGATTTAACTTGCAATGGTGAATGAGTGTTACCTTGTGATTATATCTTGATGTAAACTAAATGATGAGGTATATGAACATGTGATTGATACTCAAATTCATAATGATGATAAATGTCGAATGTTTAATAAGGTTTAATCAATGTTGATATGTGATGAATCTTGGGATGAACCGAAAAATGAATATATGATTGAAAGAAATTGAAATGTGAACTTTTGTTAATAAGTAATGGAAATTAAATGAGGCTTGGGTTAAATGAAATGAAGTGATGAAATTAGTTGTGTTCCATGATGAAATGGAATGTCGTTATGTGTGTTGGAAAGTTTATGGTGATGAATGTGAATTGTGATTAAAGAGTATTGAATGTGATGAATGATTAGTTGTGTGCCGGGGGCCGTGGTGGGATGTGAAAATAGGAAGGGTTTTAAGATTACCCTCGGATTGAAAGACCTGAAACCTACACAGGGTTTGGTGTCAATGCTAATGGGTTAGTAGCCCACAACATTGTGTGTGTTTTGGCTCCTCGTGGCCCTAGACTGCGATCCTAAATGACGACATCGGTTTATCGTTTCCGTTGGGTATTGGCCCATAAAAGACGATATTGTGGATGCACCCAACCCCCGATGACTTGTGTGGTTATGGCAATGTGATCGAATGATGAATAAGTGTGAATGTGGATGTAGAGATGTGATGGAATGATGAATAGGAGCTAATATGGATATGGTTGTGTGATTGAATGTTGAATATGTGATATGGAACATGATTGGATATAAACTTGGGAAATTTAATAATGAAGAATAATTGGAATTGAATACAACACTATGATGTTATTGAATGACGATAAATACTTACATAAGTTGAAAACTAATTGATATTAATAAATTGTTATGGCATATAGAAAGATGTTGGTGTGTCTATGCATATATGTACATCGGCATGCGTGTGTTGATTACATACCATATATGTTTCTTTGAGGCATCGTGGGCACAAGTGGACCCGTGTTCACGTCCCTACAGATTTTGATGTAGGAATAGGTCATATCAATCAGGTGGGCTGATGGGGTTGAATTAGGAGTGCTTATGCACGAGCCCTTCTAAACTTAGCAAAACTTTTGGTTACTTAGTTTTGTTTTATTTGAAATTATAATATTGTACATTAAGGACTTATTTGATTTGGTGGTAAGGGCCCTAAGGCCTAAATTATGTATTAATGGGAGGAATGTTAGAAGTTTGTGACTTGACTATAGCCAAACTTAAAATTTATGTTATCTCATCTTATGTTTTGGGCTCACCTAGAGGTTTTTGTATTGCGCTAATCATGGGATGGTTATATTAGTGCATGTTATATGTGTTTATCACTCACCCCTCGGGTCGTGAGATCCAGGGCATGACAAGGGTAAAACCTATGATTTATATCAAATAGAATATAAACGAATTTCAAGTTTAAATAAAAGAACTTTTAGATAAAAGACTTATAGAACTAACTAGAAATCAACATTCTACACTACTAGAGATTGGGTGAATGGCGAATGGAAACCTCGGGCGACCGCTTTAAGCGGTCTCTAGAACAGTATTAGCGACCGCTCTAGAGACCGCTTAAGGCGGTCGCTTAAACTGCTGTCGCTAATCCCGTGCTGCAAGGTATCGACGACGAAAAAATTCGCAGCGACCGCTTTAAGCGGTCGCTAATACTGTTCTAGCGACCGCTTTTGCGACCGCTTAAAGCGGTCGTTGATTCTCTAATTATATCGAACAGAACGCCTCCCTCTTTTTCCTTTCCTTCCCTCCCTCTTTTTCCTCTCCCTCCCCCGCGCTCTCTCTTCTCTCCCCCCTCTGCCGTGCCGGAGGTGTCCCGCCGCTGCCGTCGCTGCCGTCGCCGGAGGTTTATTTCTTTCGCTCTCTTGCGCTCTCTCTCTCTCTCTCTCTCTCTCTCTCTCTCTCTCTCTCTCTCTCTAATAAACATGCACTAATATTTTTTTTTTTTGTTTATTATAGTTTTTTTGGAGGTTAAGTCAACACTACACCAGGTTTGGATTTTTTTTTTTAGTTTGAAATTTTTTTTATAGTTTCTGTATTTTTCATGTTTATTGTTGGATAAATGTAAATAAATTTTTTTTGTTTTTGTGGTTAGGGGTTTGATGATTATCTATACATGCATGTATATATTATTGTTTGTTTAATTTTTTTTATTTTAGTTACTCTTTAACTTGTTTATTTCATGTGTATATTGTGTAATTTTTTTTTTATGTATGTTGCTGTTGTTTTTAATTTTTTTTTAATTTGCTATTTTTTTTCTATTTTTTTTGTTTGCTGTTTTTTTCTGTATTTTTTATTTGCTGTTTTTTTAATATTCTGTTTTTTAATTTTATTTTATAAAAATTGGTATGTTGGAAGAAAAAAAAAAGAGATTTTAGAAGAAAAATTTAGTGAGTGGGAAAAATTGTTGTGTTTTGTGCGGTGAGTAAAAAATTTATATTTTATTATCTTATAATTTGTGTTTGTAGAAATTTATAAAATTTTGTATTATTTTACTGTACTCCAAAAGTTGCCAGTATAAACGATAAATTTAAAGGATTTGGGGGAGTTTTGTAAATTTCATGATTTGCAAGTTATACCGTTAAATTAAAATTTAATGATTTAAATTAATTTAAATTTTTTTAATTAAATAATATAACTATATCTGTAATATTGAATTAAAATTCAATAAATTTAAAATTCTGAGGATACTCTGAAATTCTCAGAATTTCAAAATTCTGAAGATAGAATTAGAACGTTACAATAAAATGAAAAAAAAATACTTATTTAATTTTTTATTTAATTATTAAGATTAAAATTATAAAAATATAATGAATATTTAAATTCTTATAATTTAATTACCTATTTTTAATATGATAGGTAAAATATATTATAAAATAATAACTTAGAAGAAATATAATAATGTGACCACTTGACATGAAAAACAAAGAAATTAACATCTTGTGATACTTGAAAAATTATGCATGTGACCTTTTGTCACATCAATCCTCATAGATGAAGTCAAATTTTTGACCTGGGAGCTATTTTTTTGGGGCGTTAAACTTGGGCTTAAAAAATTATATTTAATGAATAAAAATAAAATAATATATATACAAATAGTATAATCAATTGAATTTTAAATTTTAGATTATATAGGAGTATTTAGTTTATTAAAAATATTAAAAATTTTTATTAACTATTTTTAATATCTTTCAATTAAATTTTGCCACGTGTTACTTTTTCACTAATTTATTTTTTTAACCATTTAAACACTATCATATAACAACTAAGAGAAAATAAAATTTTAAGGAGATTTTTTTTTGTAATTGACTAAATTTTAAAGAGATTGATTTATAACTTAAAATTTTTTTAATTCAAAATTTATATATACCAATATTAGTTTTTTTTTCTAATAAGACTAATTATTTTTAAAAATTTTTGAGGAATCAAATTATAATATAAATATTTTTTAATAAAAAATTTACATACATAAATATCATTTTTTTTTCTAATAAGACTAATTATTTTTAAAAATTTTTGAGGAATCAAATTATAATATAAATATTTTTTAATAAAAAATTTACATACATAAATATCATTTTTTTTTTCTAATAAGACTAATTATTTTTAAAAATTTTTGAGGAATCAAATTATAATATAAATATTTTTTAATAAAAAATTTACATACATAAATATCATTTTTTTTTAAATCAGAGATGTCACCCGGGCCCACCACAGCCTTGTCCGCGTCAACCCTTGGGATGGTTTTACCAGTTAAGAAAATCAAATATTAGTCAATTTTTTTTATTATTACTTTTTGTCTATACAATATTTTTTTATTAATTTTGTTTATTTAATAATTTTAAAGCATAGTAGTCACGTTTAAAAATTTATAAACAAATACTTCAAATAAAAAAATCACCCATAGATGAACCCAAAAAAAAAAAAAAATTGACTTTTTTATTTCTCTTTTTACAGTGGGTAAGTTCTCTTATTTTCAATTATTTCTTTATAAATATCACAGAATGAGGGTAAAACACTGTTAAATTTGTAATACATGTAAAACTTCATAATCTAACTCTTGCTGGGAGGACTCATGCCTCTTCCGCTTTCAACTGGTAGTTCGACTGGTATCTTATACTTCATTAATTCTACTATATTATTTATTTTTAAATTAATTAAATTAAATAAATTATAACATTTATCAAAAATAATTTTAGTTTAATAAAATCTTTGAATAAAATAATTCATTTTTAATGTGATGCAACAAAAATAGATTAAGTATTGAAATTAACAAAATATTTATAATAGAAAAGAAAAAAAAGAGTGAAAACAAATTTTTTTTGTTTAAGTTTTTTCTGTAAACAAAAAAAAATAAAAATAGATATATCAAACACGTTTTTGTTATCTATTTTCAAAAATCTATAAATATAAATGGGGAAACGACAAATACAAAGGCTACCAATAGGAAACTTTTATTATGGTTTAATTATTATTATTAGGTGTCTGGCAGGACGAACCTATTCATGAAACGAGAGAAGATTTTTTCTCCACTCATCAAATTAAAAAGTCATAAAAATAAAAGTAAAACGAAGAATGTTAATTTTGAAATAATAAATAGAAAGTGAATGTAATTACGGCAATTGATATATTTTGTATTAATTGTTCTTCACTACGAAATTAACTTTGTAATTTTGTAAAAACAAAAAATAACAAAGGGTAGAGAGAGTTTTTGAAGTAGTGCTAACATCTTCACCCAATATGGTAATTTTTATAAATAAATTGATTAACTTACCTTACGGAAATTAAATTATATTATGATATTTATAATGTTAGACAATAATACTAAAAATATGAGAATTAATATATAGTTTAATGTAAAAATAATATATAGTTTGAAAAAAGTATAAAAAGTTAGTAAAAGTTGATAGATTTTTTAATAAATTAAATACAATAAAGTTTGTAAACTTTTAAACATATTACTTATTTTCATAAAAAGAATACATTTAAATAAGAATGGATGCATAAGACAAAAAAAAAAATTAATAATAATTTTCACTTGTATGTAAGTTCTCTTATTTTATAACATTTTCATGAATGTAAATAGCATACTTAAAAATTATTAAAAAAAATATTATAAAAAATATTAAATAAAAAGTATCATAAATAGGAAATAATAATACTAAAAAATATTAATATCGTAATATTTGTTGTTAATTTATATATTTTGAATTAAACAATAATACTAAAAATAGTAAGATTAGGTAAATAATAATATTAAATTACAATTTTTAGGTTCATTAAATATTTATATTAGTTAAAATATTAAATAACGAATTAGAATATTGATAATATAATTAATTTAGGTTAAATTAGACGCTTTCAATTAATATTGTAATGGCTGGTTACTCAAATGATTAAAAATACTTTTATTATTTGAAATCATAGTTTGATTTATGTTATAATGAGTAAATATTGAATTGTTCGTAATATCTATTGTTAATTTATTTAATTTGTATCGTATTATTTTATTTGTTGTATATTTGATCTTCGGATAATTTATTGAAGTGTTATTTTTTTGAATAGCAATAATTAACTCTAATTAACTCTAATTATAAGAAAACCCCTAATCTTGCGTGGGCCTAATCCAACATTTTTCTTGGGCCTTCTTGGGCCTAGTCCAATCCAATATGAATACGATAAGAAAATTAGGTCAAACAATAATATTATAATATTGTTTCTAGGTAATTTACTGAATAATATAGTAATTAATTACACAAGCAGCAGTAGTTAATTAATAATATTTAATTAGTTCAATTAGTAACTACAATAAAACCCCTAATCTTGCCTGGGCCCAATCCAACATCTTGCTTGGGCCTAGTCTAATCCAATACGAATACGATAAGAAAATTAGGTCAAACAATAATATTATAATATTGTTTCTAGGTAATTTACCGAATAATATAGTAATTAATTACACAAGCAGCAGTAGTTAATTAATAATATTTAATTAGTTCAATTAGTAACTACAATAAAACCCCTAATCTTGCCTGGGCCCAATCCAACATCTAAATACTTTATTCTAAGTTAGAAAACAAACAGACATTGAGAACTACTTTATTTTATTCATTTGCATATATTAGTGAAACTTAGACCCGTTTAAGAATCTCGTACGCCACCTGTTTGGTCATCCTTAGGTAACGGATTAGGTCTTTGACCAGGTTCATTGTCCTTTCGATGAACATACGGGGATTGACGTACGTGAATCTTGAATTGTCCAGTATGGACAGTTTGGGAATGCAATTATCCATCCTGTCTTCAACAACTCATGTACTGTCCTATGTTAGATGAAGCTTTGGTTGACGTCCTGTTGTTCTTCGGTTGCGTACACAGGGTACGACTGATGTCGTCTGTGTATCGTGTACTTGAAGAACCACGCGGACATGCTGCCGAAATTTTATCTAATTAGGGGACAAAGGCATTGAATTGTTGAGTGCAAGTTAGATCGTGTATTCTCGAATGGGATAAGACCAACCACTCTGTAATGAGGAGGTAAAATTTAAGACTAGGTGTTTTGCATATGGCACTACATTTTATAGTAATGACATTTTTTTCCTCTTGGGACTCCACAGATACTCTAAGCGAGATGGATAAGAGTTGGATTGATTTGCCGAATAGGATGTCCCCGGCACCACGAGCAATGACCGGGGTTGAATTGCTGGCCAAGATGGAGCGGGAGCAAATTCGAACAGTATATGACTTTCAGGATCTGTTAGCCCCCCCGCTACCATCTATTTCTGGTGCAAATACGAACCGAACCCATAATTGGAAGAAGAAAAGTATTTTCTATGAGTTGCCCTACTGGAAAGACAACTTACTCAGGCACAACTTGGATGTCATGCACATTGAGAAGAATGTTTGCGATAATATATTGTGGACGATCCTTGGTGTTAAGGGGAAATCAAAGGATAATGCTAATGCTCGACGTGATTTGCAGGAGATGGGATTGAGAACTCCATTGCACTTGCAGCCGGGAGAGTCCAACAGGGCATACATGCCACATGCACAGTACACCATGAGCAAGGAGGAGAAGGATGCGTTCTTGTCAATTCTGAAAGGCGTGAAGGTACCTGATGGATATTGCTCGAATATTTCAAAGCGAGTTAACATGAGCGAACGGACGTTACAGGGTTTGAAAAGTCATGACAACCACGTCCTGCTTCAACAGTTGTTGCCTATAGCAGTAAGGAATTGTTTGCCTAATAATGTTGTGTAGCCGTTGATCGAGCTCAGTAATTTCTTCAGGCAGTTGTGTTACAGAGTAATCCGTACAGAAGATTTAAAGGGTCTGCAGGACAAGATTGCTTTGACACTGTGTCATGTAGAGAAAATTTTTCCGCCGGCATTTTTTGATGTCATGGTTCACTTGACTATACACCTAACTGAAGAAGCCCGACTTGGTGGCCTTGTCCAATTTAGGTGGATGTATCCGATCGAGCGATATATGAACACATTGAAGAGGTATGTGTGGAACAAAGCTCGACCGGAGGCATCCATAGCGAAAGGATATTTGATGGATGAGTGCATAAATTTTTGTGCGGCATATCTAAATGATGATGTCCAAGCGACTTTTAGCAGGTCGGAGCGGATACGGTTGATTTACATACCTAATACACGGTTGTGTACTTTTTTATCCGAACAAGGTAGATTTTAAATTTATTTTTCTTTGTATTTTGAAATTATAATAAGTTTAAATTGTGAACAATTAGGGAGCCATGTTTGGACGCTCTAGGAGGAGGACTGGTCCTAGGACGATGGCTGAGCGTCTCGGGCTATCCTGTGTCGGGAGTAGCTCAGCAGATGCTATCCCACCTTCACCCCCTATGTCCACGCGTCCTTCAGTGACTGACACAGATGCAGGTAAAGTTCTTTAATTTCGGAATGTATCTTATCCAACAACAGTAGGTATATTCTGTTGTTTTATCATGTAACAATTTGTTTGAAATAGATTCTCCCACTCCGAGCAGGCTTTCGAGGTCCGGCAGAGGACCTTCGAAGGGATTGCCGCAGTGGAACTGTGGATCTCAGTGGATGACCGTTCAGTGGGATGACATGCCCCATCCCATTGGGAAGGATGGACGGTCTTTGATTTCACAGCTCGGACATTTGGTCTGGAATCCGATCAGATTCCCGTTGACCACCCTCGAGTGGGATCGTTTCCCAGATTCTACGTTCGAGGGTCTATGGACCGAGGTACAGGTATGAAAATTTTATATTCTAATTGTACGTGGTTTATGTGCTGAAACTTGTAACAAATAATATTCTACAATTTGTCATTTTTAGACCAATGTAGTTGATGTTCCTCCAGACTTCCGGGACGTTATGTTCGCCAAGTGTCGAAAGATGTGGAAGGATCATAAAAATAAGATTAAAGATAAATACTGGAAAGGTCATGAGAATGACCCTGACATCCTCCAGCGGGTCCCACCGGGCGTTCTTCCCCACCAGTGGGCTGAGCTCGTCAGGTATTGGTCGAGTCCCGAGGCACATGTGAGTAGATTGCGAGTTAATTATTTTTCCTTAAGTTTTGACGTTATCAAGCGTAAATTACAAAAAGTAATCGAAAAAAACTTAAAATAGGCGGAGGCCCAAAGGAACTCGCGAAATCGAGGATTGCAGGGGCCGGGGCACAAGGAGGGGACTCGACACTTTTCTCAGGTTCGCCACGAGATAAAAACATGAGCTTATCACGCCAATAGCAACTTTTTTATTTATCTTTTTTAATGATAGTAAATTATTAACATATAATTTACCTTTTAACAGAGGACAGAGGAGGGCCTGAGGACAGATCGGATGTCCATGTGGTTGGCGACTCGACGTACTGATTCGCCGGAGGTTCAGGCTATACAGGTAACAAATTTTAATATTTTGTCCAATCAACATATAATTTAATTTTTTCTTTAGATAATATAGTTAGTTATCTTGTTTTTTCTATTTCGGCTTGTTTGCATTAGGCGCAGTTTAATGCACGTCTAGATGAGCTGTCGCTAGATGAGAGGGAGTCTGAAGAGAGGAGGGACGAGATATTTTTCTCCATTGTCGGACGCGATGGTCATGGATACACGCTTACGCGGGGCCCAGGTATTCCACGCCGATCCGTCACACGAGCAGAATCATCTTCTCAGGCCAGACGTCGCGATCAAGATCTGCTGCAGACTTTTCGAGCTGAGATGGACACGCGAGAGGCAGCACTTCGGGCCGAGATGATGGCTGAGATGGAGAGGCGCCTCTCTCAGAGTCAGAGCCATCCACCTCGTCCTCCTCAGGTTAAAAATTTTATTTCTCGTTACTATTACTCATTAAAATTATATAAATTTATTTATTCATGTCTTCTTAATTATCACGTTCTAATTTCATTATTATTTCATTGTAGGACCCGGATGATGGCGGATGGCCCTCTTGGACTGATTAGGATTTATTTGTATATATTTTGATCAGTACATTTATATATATTTTTGTTTTTGTATTTTGAACATTTGTATATAATAAAATTTTATTTTAATTGTAATCTAATTTGATATTGTGTTTGTATATATAATCATAATTAGGAGATATGTTTTTTTTTTAACTGATTTTATGAAAAATTTCATTAATTCCATGTGCAATTTAATAAATTAAATTTAATATAAATATTTATACATAAGTAATTAAATATAATAGTTATTATAAATAATTAATAACTATTAAATAAATAATCATTATAAATTAAAAATAAATTATTATTAAATCATTTTTTTAAATAATTTGATTTGTAAAACAAATTATTGAGATCTTATTATAACAAAATTTAAATTATAATTATTGAGATTTTTAAATAATTTAAATCTTTTTTTTTTTTAAATTACTTATAATTAGCGACCGTACGTGGCGGTCGCTAGTAGTCCATTCGGGTCGCGAATACTCATTGGTGCAAAACTTATTGCGACCGCTACTCAGTATTTAGCGACCGCTAACTACGATCGCTAATGATTCGCGCCATATTCGTGCCACTAACAGTATCTTTGCGCCAAACAAACAGCGACCGCTTTTTCAGTATTAGCGACCGTTCTGAGCGGTCGCTAGTACCCCTACGTCTAAACTCGAGCGGTCGCAAATAATTTAGCGACCGTCATAGCGGTCGCTAATACTTTTTAGCGACGAAGCAAATGCGACTCGTTTGACGCGGTCGCTAAGCCGTCGCTAATACTTTTAGCGATCGCTTTTTCACCTTTAGCGACCATCTTTGGCGGTCGCTATTTCCACAATTTCCACTAGTGCTAGTCTTTTTTTTTCTTCTTTTGCAGTGAATCACAATAAAAGAAAAAAGAGGTAAACCTAGGATGGTCATTAATTATAACAAATTAAATTAAAATCTAATATTTGATGGGTATGTTATACCTAAAAAAATGTTTTAGTAACTCAAACCAAAGATGCTAAAATATTTAGTAAGTTTAATTATAGATCAAATCAGGCTTATAGAAGAATCAAAACCATTGACTGCCTTCTTTCCACCATTTGGCCATTACCAGTGGACAGTCTTACCATTTGGAATTTATAATACGCCACAAATATTTCAAACAGTGATAGACGATATCTTTAAAGATCTTAAAGATTTATATCTTGCATATATAGATGATATATTAATATTCTCTAAAAACAGAGAGGAACATAAGCATCATTTAGAAATAGTTCATAAAACATTTTTTAGATAATTGAATAATTCTTACTCCAAAAAAGATTGAGATAGAAAAAAGAAGTGTAATACCCCGAACTTTTGTGTTAATGTAAATAGATGATTATTCAAACGTTTTGAGGTAATAGTATGTTGATTAAGTGGTATTCACATTAATTGTACTTTAAAGTTGGGAACTTTGAGAAGGATGAGCCAAACATATGAGAGTTGGCATTTTAGCACAAGTGCAAAAGAGGGGGGCACCTTGGGCACACGAAACATGGGCACCCAAGGCTTGGGCACATGCAACATGGGTGCCTAAGAGTTTGGGTGCATGGTTAAGAAAGTGTTGGACGCCTGAGCTTTAACAGAAGTGACAGGTATGATGTGTTCTGACTTGTGCAGCCGAGCCTTAACCCTACACACCTATATCTAAGCTAGGAGGGTGGAAAAATCTGGAAGGCACTGTGGAGGGATTAATATATTATCAAATATATATATATATATATATAAATGTGTATGATGCAAGAGAAAGAGAGAAATGTTAGCTTGAAAGAGGCTGACCGGGAGAAGAAGAAGAAAGGAGAAACAAGAGCACCAAGTGAGGGTTTGAATGGTAAGTGCTTCTAGCCTTGATTAAAAGCTAATTAACTTTGCAAGAATGCAGTTGGATACTCAAGAAACCCATCTATGTAATTTGTTCGTCACTTAGATGAAAGGGTGAAGAGATCAAACCAATCAAAGTTGGGAGCTTGAAATCGGGAAGAGACCACCCCTTGTTCATCATCTCTATTGGGTTTGAGGTAGGGATTTTATGCTCAATCTTACATATATGATGTGTAACAAGGTTTAGAACAACACTTGAGTAACCCCAGCAAGTTTTGATTTCATTTAAGGAAGAAAATGGGAGTTATATACACATACATGGTTTAAGAGAGAGAACATGGGGTTTGATCCATAACTTAGCCCATAGTTGATGAGAACTCAAATAGATGGTTTCTTTTGATGCTTATAAGACTTGTGGTAATATTGGAAACAAGAAACTCTAAGTATCTTGCCATAAACTTGGTAAATTTGAGGTGTTAAGTGTGGAGAATGAAAGATCCAGAAAACAGAGCGTCACTTGAACCAAGCTGTGGGCGCACGAGATGTTATCAGTTGGGCGCCCACCTTCTTGGGCGCACAAGGTATGGGTGCACAAGGTGTGAATGCACAAAGTGTGGGCACCCAAGATCTTGGGCGCACAACTGAGTACCTGTTGGGTGCCCACTGAGCCTAGAAAGGTTACCGGACTTAGTTCATTTTGGACATCCTACTATAGAGTTATAAAGAGTTTGGTTTCATGTTTTTACATGATGTTTCATTTGTCTAAATTCTATGAATTGGAAAGGGGAACATGTTCTAAAATGTTAATAAGTATTGTTTACTTTGAGATATAAAAGAGTATGAATTGAAGCGTGAACTTTTGTTAATAAGTGATGGAAATTAAATAAGGTTTTGAATAATTGAAATGGAAAGACAAAGTGTGATGAGCTATATGATGAATTAAAATGTGTTTTGAATAAGGGAATTAAACATTAAATGTTGTTAAATGTTAACTATTTGTTGATGTTTGATCTTTGTTGATATATGATGGTAAATAAATAAGGCTTGGAATAAATGAAATGAAGAGATGAAATGAAGAGATGAAATGAGTTGTGTTACATGATGAAATGGAATGTGGTTATGTGTGTTGGAAAGTTTATGGTGATGAATGTGAATTGTGATTAAAGAGAATTGTATGTGATGAATGATTGATTGTGTGTCGGGGGCCGTGGTGGGGTGTGAAAATAGGAAGGGTCTTGAGATTACCCTCGGGTTGAAAGTCCCGGAACCTGCGCAGGGTTTGGTGTCAATGCCAGTGGGTTAGCAGCCCACAATATTGTGTGTGTATATGGGTTACCCATAGCCCTGGACTACAATCCTAAACGATGTTGTTCGATTTATTGTTTCCGTTGGGTCTGGACCCATAAAAGACGGTGTTGTGTATGCACCCAACCCCCGATGACTTGTGTGGTTGTAGCCATGTGATTGAATAATGAAATAATGATACTATGGATGTAATTACGTGATTGAATGATGAATAAATGGTAATATGGATGTGGATATATGATTGAATGTTGAATATGTGATAAGGTGGTATGGAATGTGATTTGATTTAATGTTGGGAAATTCAATAATGAATAATAATTGGAAATGTATGCAATAATATGATGAGGATGAATGATGATAAATATTGGCGTAAGTTGAAAACTAATTGAAAATAATGAATTGTTATAGCTTATAGAACGATATTGATATAACTATGTATACAAGAATTATTGGCATGCATGTGTTGGTTACATACCATATATGTTAGTATGTAGCATCATGAGCACAAGTGGACCCGTGCTTATGTCCCTACAGATTCTGTTGTAGGAATGGAACACACTAACCAGGTGGGCTAATGGGGTTGGACTAGAAGTGCATTTGCATGAGCCAATCCAGACTAGTAGAACTGTTGGTTATTTAAGTTGAATATTTATTTGATGGTTGTAATATTATTAAATTGAGAGACTCAATCGATATGGTTGTAAAGGTCCTAAGGCCTATGTAAAGCTTAAATGAGAAGAATATGTTATAGTTTGAGGCCTGGCACTAGCTGAGGCTAATTTCATATTATCTAATATGTATTGTGGCTCACCAGGAGTTGTTGCGTTGCTCTGATCATGGGATGGTAGTATTAGTACATGTTATGTGTGTTTATCACTCACCCTTAGGGTCACGAGATCTGGGGCATGACAAGAAGACATTCTCAAAATTCTTATAGAACAAAAAGATTCTGAAGAACTAATATATGGATATAATTTTGGAAGGTTCAAACAAAATGAAGTTAATTATATTATTTTCAAAAAAGAACTCTTAGCCATAAAAATGGTATAAAGAGGTTTTAAATTTATTTAGCTCCTACTAAGTTTTTGATAAGAACAGATAATCAAACAGTTAAAAACATTTTTAAAAAGAAGAGAGTTGAAGATAACCCTAGAAGAATTAGATAGTCTAATTACATTTCTCAATATTCATTTAAAGTTGAACATATTGGATCTATTAAAAATGTTGTTGCAGATTATCTTAGCAGGTATTCGACGGATATTAAGACTAATAGAATTTTAAAATATTTAGAAATCTTTAGAACAACCAAACAAGGCTAAGATGTCCAAAGCAACCTGCTCTAAGGGTAAATAGGTACAAGCTAAACAAGTTGAAAACATTTTTACTAAAAAAACATTCCACAAGAGCATGTCTCATGGAAGCTACATTCCAGCAGTGCTAAAAAAACCATTTGCCTTAGCAAAAGAAGGAATTCCAAATTTCTTCAATCCTAGTTTGGAGAGCAGACTCCAAAATTTCTTGAATAAAATATGAAAAAGTCATATTTTAGGAAAAAAAAACTATAAATTCTACAAAGTAATAACAGGAATGGTATATGAGCTAAAAAAGTTTCAAGACAAAGTTAATAATTGTTGAAAAAATTGTCAAGAAATATGATTTCAAAATTTAATTTTAGAAACTTCATTATTTGATTACCAAAGAATTTTTAAAATTCAGCGAATTATGAAAATTTTGGAAATATCTACAAGTAATGCTCATTTTAAAAAAGTCAAAAGAATTAAACTTTATGAAGAGGTTAAAAAAAAAATCCTCCCTGGAGCAATATTTTCAATTGTTGATAATTATGTTAATGATCAAATGATTAAACCAATCCTACAAAATTTTCTGATAAAATTAGATATAATCCTATTTTTCATATCCAAAAAATTAAGTTCAACCTTTAATTAGACAACTGGAGGTTCTACACAATTGACTAGGGGAGGTCTAACATAATTGATTGGGTTTTGGTGAAAAAAATCATCTTCAATTCACTGGAGGCAACAACCTCTCAAGATTTTCCAACACAAATCAAAGCCATGATTAGCAAAATTTCCTATGGCTTTAAAAAAAAAAAGTCATGGTGTTTAAAGTTTATAGTTTTGTAGGTGGTGACATAATAAAAGATTTTTTGATCCATACCAAACCTGAAAATTGAAGGAACACTCCTCGTTCGATACTAATCTTTCCTCTAAAAAAAGGAAAATGGGATATAAAAAGAAGATGTCATTTCAGAAGAATAAATTCCGTTATGGTCTTGGGTAGAAACAGTGTACTAGGTTAAGATTCTATAAAATATGCCAGAAAAGCATATGGCTATTGATAGCAAGAGATTATTTGTATCTTCTGTTCCATTAATATTCTGAACTCCCTAAAATCAAAGAAAAAAAGCATTTGACTTTTAAACAAAATTAGTCATATGGAAATTGATGCATCATCAGAGATGATCAGTAAGAAAATTTGAAAAAGAAAAGGATTTGGAAGCCATTGTCTTAGCTGAAGAAGCCTAAGTAGAGCACGATTATTAGGAAAATATGGATGAAGAGACTTGGTACAACATAAAGAATATAATGAAATGCTAACAAAAGTTAAACCATTGGTATCAACTAGCATAATAATTAGCGAGTAAGATTCTGAGTTTTTAATATAGTAATTAGTGAGAGTTGTGAATTTTCTAAGCATATCATCAACTGGTATCAAAGTCTAGACAGTTCTAAGGGCATAATTGTAAGCATTCTATTCCATGAAGGTATGTTATTTAATTATTATTTAATTACCAGAAATTTATAAGATTTTTTCTTAATTACTTGTATAGTCCAATGTGATCCCTAGGAGTTATTTTTTGATTCCTGAAATTTAACAGGTTACGGGGGCTATTTGGAATGTTTAGGGAGTGTTAGTGCAAGTTACCTTTATTATTATTACTCTTATTATTATCATAACTATTTGTATTATTATTGTTATTATTATTATTGTAATTATTATTATTATTATAGTAATTATTATTTAAATTATAATTATTATCATAATTATTTGAATTATTATTATTAAATTTCTCATTAGGAGTTTGTGTATACAACAATAATGCCGTAATTAATTTTTATTAAAAATAGAAAATTAAAATTTAATACTTTTTCTAAAAAATTGATCGAATTTAATAGAATAGCTTCCATATTATTTTAATTTACTTTAATCTCATTATGTATTAATTTCATTACGTACCAATTTCATTTAATTTATGAGCCATCTCGATGGCATGCAGAGGAGATACAAATGCATAAGTTCAATATTATTAAAAATTTTTTATTATATTATTTATTAAAATAATTTTGTAAAATGAATTGCATATTTTATAAAAAATTTATATTTCATATTAATTAAATTGATTGCATATTTCGTATTGATTTAATCCATTTACTTATTTCATTATTACTTTGATTAACGATATTAAATTAGTTTAGTTAAATTTGATTATTAAATTATATTATTTATTAAAAGTAATTGAATAAAATATCTTTCACACTAATTTAACTAATTTAATTACATTATTTTTTTATATTTAAAAATTTCATTGTATAATTAACTTAATTAATTAATTACATTTCCAGTCACTTTAAAATTTTAGGATTGATTGTCTAATTAAGTCCTCAACAAGCATAGTAATACTCAACATTAAAAACTCAACAACAACAATAACAACAATTTTTTTTTTTATTGGTAAGTAAATGAGATTTAGATTAATGGAGATAATTACAGTATCTAAGGGGCATTCCCATGTATATAAAAGTTCAAGTATTAATAGTATCTATACAAGAGTTGGAGAGACCCCAATTAGTGCAAAAGTTCCTATCAAAAGTATTACAATTCAGTTTCATGGACTGAGAAGCTCGAACTCTAACTTCATGTTTGATGACCTTGAGTATGCTGCCCATGGTGCTAGAGGTACCTTTGAATTTTCGTGCATTTCTCTCCAGCCATATGTGATGGATTGTAGCCAACTAAGCTAGTTTACATATAAAGTTTTCCATAGACTTACCGTTAAATTCTCCAATGGCTCAGTTGATTTCATTCACCCAACAATAATAACATATTCAACCATTCAACATTACCCAAAAACCAAACAACATATTCAATGTTAAACAAAAGTAGTCCAATATATATTATTACGAAAAAGAGTATATCCGCGAGGTCTATAGTTTTTATTCAACAATAAAAACCCAACAACAACAAGATATTTATAAAAAAATAAAAAATAAAAACAGTATACAAAATGCTAAAAAAAAATCAGGGCATGTAGTTTTCATAAAAAAATGCAAAACAATAATCTGCATTTACAATAGATTCAACAATAAGACAAAAACAAATACATAACCTATAGTTTATAAAAAAAACAAAAAAAATATATAAAAAAAATTACAACAGTACACAAAAAAAAATACAACAACAAGCCAATAGTAGTTTCAACATTCCAAAAAAAAAAAAAAAAAATGGAGAACAATAATCTTTGTTTACAACATATTCAACAACAAAATTAAAAAAATACACAACCTGCAGTTTATAAGAAAATAGTATATAAAAAAATTACAATAGTATCTAAAACAATGATTACAACAACCAGGAAAAATGAGTTTCAACATTCAAAAATAAATTATATTTAATTAAAATAAATAGTATACAAAAAAAAAAGTAGCCATACCTAAATCCGAAAGGAGGAAGAGAAGATCAACTCAAATATTAGACTTTAACAAACTCAATTCGGCAAAAAATGAAAAATTAAAAAAAAAATAGTGCATATATATAGAAAGAGTGAGCTGGGGAGGGAGAATGAGGGAGGAATCACATGCCAAACGACTACAGCAAGTTCTGGTGAGTGGCAGCGGCGTCCGGCGACCGAGAGGCAGGAGATCTGGCGTGAGAACAAAGGGTAGGCGAGAGAAAGGAAAAGAGAGAGGGAAGAAAAAAAGAGAGGAGGGAAGGAAAAAGAGCCTGTTCAGATTTTTATGCTTAGTGTTAGCGGCCGCTACAACGACCATTACAAGTGGTTGCTAATAGATCTTTTGCAATCGACAACAGCGGTCACCTAAGTTTGGTTGTCGCCAATACTCCTACCGCATATCACTTGGCAACCACCAAAGCTGTCGTTAAAAGGCCATTTATGATCGCCAAAAGTGATCATCCAATTTTTGTCTCCATCAAAACTGCTTTCTCTAGCAGTGGATTAGTATAATTTTTTGTCACTAAACCTTTCCCGACTAACTTTTGTTGATTAAATTCTGACCAATTTTGGATTGGTGGAGGAAAGTTATTGCGACTAAAATTGTACTTTTATTCTTTCTTGTAGTACCATTTAAAGAAAAAATGTTTAATCAAGTCCTAAAAATATTTCAAAAATTTTATGGTATTAGAGAATTTTAAAAATTTATTTCGGGTTTTATGAGAGAATAAAATTCTAATTCTGACATTTAAAAAAACATATGAATATTTTGCTGAATTTAAATTTTAAAGTTCAAAATTTTCAGGATTTTATACAAACATACGCATACGCCTATCCACGTAAGTGGCTAGGCTTGGTACAACAGTATGCCCTCAACCAAATTTCGCACGACCGACTTTGATTAAATTGGTTTGAGGACAACTTGAATCGGCATATCCCAGCACAGCGACCATAAGAGATGGCACGAGGAGGTCACCCTTTTTTTTCCCCCTCCAAAGAAACAAGTAATCATATGAAAAAACCCATTTATAAAGCAAATATAATTCATATAGGTATATGAGTTAGAACCATAGGGATTAGATGAGCTACACATAAATTAGTTCGAACATCTTATGTTATAAAAAAATTAGTATTGTAAATAAATTCTCGTAAATTAAGGTACTATTTGGTATACCTGATTTGAACTCATTTTTCATTTTACAATTTTAAAAATAAGAAAAATAGTTCAAAACTTATTTGGTCATTTATGTTTTCAAAATCTGTTTTAGAAAATATAAAATAAATTTACTCATGAAATACAAAATGATAAAAATTTATTTTTAGCATTTTTAATCTAAAATAAGAAAAATCTCGAGACACAAAAAATTAAAACCAAACCAAACCAAGCCTTTCCCATTAGATGGGGCCGGCTATATGGATTTGTCGACGCCAATTAGATTTGTTTAGGGCCATGTCCTCTGATAGATCTACGTAGGTCAGGTCATGTTTAATAGTTTCTTTCTAACTTCTCTTGGGTCTTTCTCTACCTCTCCTACTCCTACCAATCTCCATACTTTCACACCTTCTAACAAATCCCTCCGCTGGACGCCTTCTAACATGGCCAAACTATCTTAATCGATTTTCTCTCATTTTATCTTCAATCGGTGCTATTCCTACTTTACCCCTAATCTCCTCGTTCCTAATCATATATTTCCTTGTAATCCCGCACATCCATCTTAGCATCCTCATCTCCGCAGCTGCCATCTTCTGACCATGATTATGCTTTACTGCCTAACACTCTGATCCATATAGCAGCGCCGGTCTAACCACCACCTTATAATACTTTCCTTTCACCTTGAGGGGGACTTTTCGGTCGCACAAGACCCCCGAACCCCTCCTCCATTTGGTCCACCCAGCTTGAATCCTGTGACTTACATCAGTATTAATCCCTCCATCTTGTTGCACCATAGATCCAAGGTACCTAAATTTGTCTTTCTCTACAATCTTTTGTGTGCCTAAACTTACTTCTATACTACCCGTTATCCTACTTTGACTAAACTTACATTTCATATATTCTGTCTTGCATTGGCTTAGCCTAAGCCTTTTGTCTCTAACGTTTCTCACTACAATTCTAGCTTAGCATTCACTTATTCTCTCGTCTCATCTACTAAAATAATATCATCTGCAAATAGTATACACCACAGCATCTCATTCTGAATACGTCTTGTAATCTCATCCATAACTAAAGTAAATAAGTACGGGTTTAACGCTGAGCCTTAGTGTAAACTAATCGTGATAGGGAACTCGTTAGTCTCTCTACCAGTCATCCGTATAGATGTCATGGCTCTATCATACATGTCCTTTATTGTCTCAATATATGTGACACAAGCTCATTTCTTTTTCAATACTCTCCATAGAATCTCCCTAAGAACCTGGTCATATGCTTTCTCTAAATCGATGAACACCATATGTAAATCTTTTTGACCTTCTCTATACTGTTCCATTAACCTCCTCAAGAGAAAGATAGCCTCCATGGTTGATCTTCCAAGCATGAAACCAAATTGATTCTCTAAAACGTTTGTTGTCCTCCTTAGTCTTCTCTCAATAACTCTCTCCTATAATTTCATCGTATGGCTCATCAATTTAATCCCGCGGTAGTTCGCACAGTTCTGAATATCTCATTTGTTCTTGTATATGGGTATAAGGATACTTTTCCTCCATGCATCAGGCATCTTCTTGGTCTTTAGCACTACATTAAAAAGTTTTGTCAACCAACTTATGCCATCCTCTCCTAAGCACCTCCAAGCCTCAATAGGGATACCATCTGTCCCAACCGCTTTCCCATTCTTCATCCTTTTTAATACTTCTTTTACTTCTTCCCTACTAATTCTCCTATAGAACATAAGATTTAATTCTTCCCTAAAAGTGGTAAACTGCCCCAATTGTATGTCACTACTACTGCTTTCGTTAAATAACTTGTAGAAGTAGCTCTTCCAACGCTCCTTTATCTCATCTTCCTTTACTAATACTTTTTCATCCTCATCCTTAATGCATTTAACTTGGTTTAAATCATTGGTCTGTCTATCTCTGGATTTAGCAAGCTTGAATATCTCTCTTTCGCCCTCCTTAGTGTCAAGTCGCCTATATAAATCCTCAAATGTCTTTGCCTTAGCCTTACTAACTGCCTTTTTGGTTTCTCTTCTAACTTCTCTATACCTCTCCAAGTTCGCTTCATTTCAATCGTTTTGCCAAGATTTAAAACACTCTCTTTTAACTTTTATCTTGTCTTGGACGGCCTCGTTCCACCACCATGCCTCTTTCTGTGCTGGAGCCACTCGCTTTGGATTCTCCTAAGACTTCTTTCCCTACCCTCCTATTACACTTTGCTACCTTATCCCACATAATATTTGTACTCTCATTTACCGTCCAAACGTCTTCCTCTAGTACTCTTTCCCTGAATGCTGTTTGCTTATCACCTTTGAAATTTCACCATTTAGTCTTTGAGCATTTATACGACTTCTTTTTTCTAATCCACCTTTGAAGCTGCACATCTATGACCAACAACCTATGTTGGGCAATCAACCTCTCTCCCAGTATAACTTTACAATCTTTACAAGCTATGCGGTATCTTTTCCTAGTTAAGAAAAAGTCAATTTGTGTCCTTGAGGAGCCACTCTTATAAGTCACCAAATGTTCCTCTCTTCCTAAAAAAGGTGTTCATCACCATGAGATCATAAGCCACTGCAAACTTCAAAATATCCTTCCCTTCTTCATTTCTATTACCGTAACTATATCTCCCATGTACACCTATGTATCCATCTACATCATATCCTATATGACCGTTCAAATCTTCTCCTATGAAGACCATCTCTCCTTGAGGTATCTCTAATAGCATTCCTTCCAAGTCTTCTCAAAATGTCTCCTTATGTACATCTCCTAAGCCCACCTGGGGGGCATAAGTACTAATTACGTTTACTATCTCTTCTCCTAACACTAACCTAATTGTAATAATTTTATCTCCACAGCGTTTTACATTAACTATATCTTCCTTTAGGTCCTTACTTACTACTATGCCGACCACATTTCTCGATCTATTAAGTCCCGTATACTATAACTTATACCCAGTCATCTCAATCTCTTTAACTTTCTGTCCCATCCACTTCATCTCTTGCAAGCAAGCAATTGCGATTCTTTTCATTTCCATTGTATCTACCACTTCCATAAGTTTTCCAGTTAAGCTCCCAATATTCCAAGTATCTAATCTCAGCCTTCTATTTTGGACTAGCTTCCTTGCCCCCCTCACTCGTCTAGGAAAGTGTGAAGACTCTTGCCTATTTAACATTGCACCCGGGCACCAATGTAGCAGTCCTTGCTTATTTAACACTATACTCGGACCATACAGCGCATCGCTAAGTAGGGAATGCCCCTACGAAATCTCATTAGGTGTCAGAAAATCCATAAAAAAATTTGACAAAGTTTTACGCTGGTTATCGACTACCTAACACAACCTTCCTCCTTTATCTAGACTTGGGACCGACTATGAAAAAAAACATAGGCGGAGTTACACAAAAATTAAAAAAATTAAACTAAATGCATTTTTTTTTATTTTAAAATTTTCAAAGCATAAAACATATAAAATAAAAAACTAAAAACAAAAATAAAAGGAAAAATGAAAAATAGAAATAGACACCAAAGGGTACCAAACACTATAAAAAAAATAATAAAAGAAAATAAATGTGTTTGTCGCGCTGGACATGAGCCTTAAATTAACAAGTACGACACGATACAATTGACGGATTTAACAACACATCCAATTTAGCCATCCATTCGGGAAAAGTCATGGGAGCAATATATACCACCTCTCTTGTTATTTCCCCCAACATTCAAGCCCTCAGATCCTCAATTTGTTGAGAAGGTTGGGGGGGGGGGGTGTCAAGCATCTATCATTTCCAGCATAAGACCATCTTCTTCACATCTATAATCTTCAATTTCATGGACATTCATTACCAAAAGAATCCGACTTACAATCACGTATACCAACAGCGCGTGCATGCATGCATGATCTGAACCCTTGAAAGCCCCTTCATCGTCCCTCTGTTCCAAACTATCATTTGACTCTGCATATTTACATCCACCATATCCATCTCTGATTCTCTCCTCTCCAATGGCCCATGTAGCTGCTATCGTTGGTGTTGCCATTCTATGTGCCGCTGTGGTTGGCTCGGCCATATTCCTACACCGCCACCGCCAACCCTCGGAACCCCAACATCCACCCCAACAAGATCCCACTGCTGCTACCGCCGCTCAACATGAACCACAATGGTCCAGTCACCACCCGACCACAGGGCCGGAGGTGTCTTTCGGCGAAGCATGTAAAGCAACAAGACATCCAGAATCATGCGAAGCCTCATTCGCTACAAAACCCGGCCGTCGTGACACCATCGGAATACTGCAACACGCCTCCCGGGTCTGCGCCGCGAACCTCAAAAAAGCCATAAATATGGTCACCGTTATCATAGATAAGGCAGCGGACAATCAAAACGTCACGGGCGCGGCAAAAACCTGCGTGGAGGTGCTCAGTAACGCCCAGTACCGCATGTTATCAGCGGTCGATGCTTTGCCACGTGGCGATGTCAAGGACGCCAGGGCTTGGATGAGTGCAGCCCTGGTATACGAAACCGGGTGTATGTTCGGGTTGAATAAAACCGATAAGGCCGCTCCATGGGTCAACTCAACGGTGTTGCATCTATGGTTTCTGCTAAATTTAACCAGTGATGCGTTGAGCATGATCGTGTCCTATGATGTTTTTGGCAACAAGACGCAGTTGTGGAGTCCGCCCCGTACGGAGCGTGATGGATTTTGGGAAGAAGTCAGGTCTGCTGCAGGTGAGTCCGGTTTGGGGTCCAAGGGTGGATTTCCAAACGGATTGAATGCCAACGTCACAGTGTGCAATGACAGTGACAAGTGTGACTATAGGACTGTGCAGGAAGCGGTGGACGCAGCGCCGGATAACGCCAACGAGCAGAGGTTTTTAATTCGGATCAAAAGAGGAGTGTACAATGAAACGGTTCGAGTTCCATTAGAGAAAAAGAACGTGGGGTTTGTGGGTGAGGGAATGGGCAAAACCGTTATTACCGGGTCATTGAATGTGGACCAACCTGGAATGACTACTTATCATTCAGCTACAGTTGGTAAAATTGAAACTTTCTGTGTCCCTATCTCTTTTTTAGTATTTCTTTTTTAGTGATGTTACGCTTGCATCTTTGTTTATATCCTGTCAATTTATATTGGTCACGATAAATAGTGATCAGTATATTTTATTTAAAATTATCACAGTCACAAAATTACTCATAGTGATCAGTATAAAATAACGAAGTGTAAATATGAGTGTAAAAAAAAAAGGTATAAGCGTGTCATTTTTTATCTCTCTTTCAATGGGTGATTCTCAGTTATCCATGCCAATGTATTAAAATGGAAGAAATTCAGGTATTAAAATAGAAGGGATTATGCGTTCGTTTAAGGAAAAAAAAAATTAATAACTTAGCAATTAGTTACTATTTTTTTTAGTTTTCTCTTAAATGTTTAAATTTATTTTGTTAGGTTTTAATTTTTTAAACTTTAAAGTATAAAAATATTAAATTAACAAAAAAATTAAAAATTAATTACTTAAAAAATTAATTTTTTATTTTTCTTAAGATTAAAAAAAAAAAAGATAACTGCTAGTCAATTCTAAAAAATTTAATTTTTTTTTTCTCAAACTCAGCCTAAGAGTAGTGAGCCCCGCAAGTAAGGAAAGTGCGACGCTTCGGTTCTTTGTGGGGCCGCCTCCCGGGGGGGGGTGCGGGTGGGGTTTGGTGGTTCGTTGCTGATACAATAAGCGGACTATTCGCCCAATTGGTTAAAGTACTGTGGTAATAACCTGAATGCCATAGGTGAGATTTATATTAGACACACAACATAATTAGTTTATTTTATTAATTTCAAAAAGTGTTTTTTTGTCTAATTTTTTTTAAGTAATCTATACTAATATATTAAAATGTAAGAGCGAAGAGAGCTGTTTATTTGCTTTTTTTTTTTTGTATGTTTTTCTTTTTTTTTCTTTTTTTTTTTTATTTGAGAGAGTAAGGATAGGTTGATACATAAAGTGTTGATTTGCTCTAATTTATTTATTTCTGCCTTTGCTGTTGTTTATATTTTTGTTTTGTTTTGTTTTTTCTTTTTCTTTTTAGCTATTGTTAGGGATATCTTTGTATTATATGTTATATTTTACATATATTTTTTAATCATTTGCCATGAAATTTAATATATTATAAAAATTCGTAACAAAATATAACGTTCTCGTAAGCTATACTAATATATTATCTGAGAGAGATTTGTATAAATGTGACACGTACTTTATCATAAGTTAATAATTGTATTTTGTTTTTGTTTTTTTATTATGTTTTTTGTTCTTTTGTTTGGATGCCAATTTTATTTTTATATTAAAAATTTTAGTCACTATTAGCAATTTGACTCGATGACATTTTTTTTATGCATTTTGTTTTTGTTTGGAGGATCACCATATATTATAATTTTTATTTTTTATAAGTTTATAATGAAGACTATTGTTAGGCGTGTTTAAAGAATTGTTGGTGGTTCGACCGGTATGATGTTTTTTTGATTTTATATTTTATTTTTTATTTGGGATACCAACACATATCACACACTTACTAAAAAAAAAAAAACAACACATATCACACTTTTTTTTTATAAGGGTATGGTAGGTTATTTCATTATAAATTTGGCATTCAAATTTTTTTAAATATTTAAACATTACATATTTATTATATTAATTATTATTTTATACTTAATATATATTATATTATATATATATAAAATTAAGTATATTACAAAAATTCACAGCAATGTGCAAGTTATTTGTTAGTTAATCTTTATTAAAAATAATGTAACAGCGTCAAAAAAATATGAAAAACTAACATCGGTCAAACATTTTATAAGCTATTAATTTAAATACAAATTTCTGTTAAAATATATTTTAACTACAAAAATATCAATTCTTACATTATTCTGATAATTTTACTTATATATACTTTTACTAAAAATTTATTTTTGTTAATGTTTGTTCGGATAATTACACCTACTCTAGAGTTTGAGCCAACATGACTATCTTTAGTTTAAAAGTCAATATATAATTCAGTCATAATTTGAATTAAATAAAAAAATTTATAAATCTTTTAAATTTAGTTGAATTCAAGTCATAGAAAAAATTAGGGGTCATTTGATTTGTTTTTTCTATTTTTTGTTTTTTGGTTTTGTTTTTTATTTTCTGTTTTTTGGTTTTGTTTTTTATTTTCTGTTTTAAGCTTATTTTTCATTTTGTACTTTTAAAAATAAAGAAAATAACTCAAAATTCATTTGATTATTTGTGTTTTCAAAATTTTTTTTCAAAAACTAAAAATGATTTTACACATGAAATAAAAATTGTAAAAAGTTATTTTGAGAGTTTTTTAATAAAAAACAAGAAAAATCTCAAAATAAGAAAAATAGAGTATTTTCTGCTTTCTCGTTTTAAGATTTTTAACACATAAAACAAAAACAAAAAATAGAAAACAGAAAACAAAAAAGTAAACCAAATACCACTTTAGTTACCAAAAAAAAAAAAAAAAATACTTACCAAAAAAATCTTCGATGACGAGAAAAATTGTCCCTTTTTTTTTCCTAGTAAAAGGGTGGAAAACAAGTTTACTCAAATGGTTGCATATATTGACCATCAATTCCCATTTAAGGCTACACTCATTGGTAATGCCAGTGCCTTAAAGATTCTTTTTTTCACAAACAAATTAAGGAAATTGAAATCTGTTGTCAACCTCTAGTTTCTTCACACCAATATCCAAACATCCCCCTTAAGATTTTTCAATGTTTGGTTTATTTTCTTTATAATTAGATCGCAATCTAGTACATGATGTTTTTAACAAAACAAATGGAAATTGAATCTTATTATGTTGTTTGATGTAAATCGCCCAATGTACTATCAAATCAAACATTTTTAAAAGTAGAATAAGATTGAAATGAGAATTAATAGTTGAAGTTTTTGATTGTTTTGTACATGTGCTATCTTCAAATAGTTAGGATATTGTGTTGTAAATGTGGTATCTTCAAATAATTAGGATATAGTTATATGAAGATACTATTTTTTACAGTGAATAGTATTTTTCATCAATTGGCCTGTTCATTAGATAAGTTAAAAAATGCCCTGATACTTGTAAATTTATTTTTGTTGATATACTTGAGTTTTACTTATCTAAAGAAAAAATGAAGTAAATTATTTAGTGAGTTCATTTTAATTTGTGGAATAGAATTTAATGGCTAAAACTTTGGGGTTACTTCCTAGTAGTTACTAAATCGATTTTTCTCAAAGTCATTAGAGATTTATTTTATACTTAATTTTTGATGGTCAAGAATTAATAAAGATACCCTGAGTCATTAAAAAAAAATATTGATTTCAAAAAGAAAACTCACAAAATTGTTCATTTAAGTTTGTTTCCCATAAAATAATATCTGATAGAATAACTCACAAGCTGTTGTTGCAGGAGTGCTTGGGGACGGATTCATGGCCAAGGACCTGACAATTGTGAACACGGCAGGTCCTAAAGCCCATCAGGCAGTCGCCTTTCGTTGTGACAGCGATCGATCCATCATGGAGAACTGTGAATTCATTGGAAACCAAGACACTCTATGTGCCGACACCCTCCGGCAATTTTACAAATCATGCCGCATCCAAGGCAACGTTGATTTCATTTTTGGATTCGCAGCTGCCGTCTTCCAAGATTCCCTGGTCCTGGTTTCTCCCAGGCAAGTCTCTCCAGACAAAAGTGTAATAGCAGCTCACGGAAGGTTCGATCCTGCCCAATCAACAGGCTTTGTATTCATAAATTGCACTGTAACCGGGACTGAGGAGTACATGAAATTGTACAAGAAGAACCCTGCGAATTGCATAAACTACTTGGGGAGGCCCTGGAAGAAGTACTCGAGGACTGTTTTTATCCAGTGTAACTTAGGGGCTCTCATTGAAGCCAAAGGGTGGATGCCTTGGGAGGGCGACTTTGGATTATCGACCCTTTATTACGGGGAATTCAAGAATTTTGGGCTAGGATCCAATTTGTCCAGGAGGGAAAAATGGAGTAGCCGAATTTCCAATGAGCACGTTGACAGATACTCGGTGCAGAATTTTATACAAGCTGATAAATGGATCCCAACATCTTCATCATAATCATATGATAGTCATGAAATAGATGGCACATGTACAACTAAATCAACCTTCCAATATATATATAGACAATTGAATCGTCTATATACTACTGCTAGACTGGAATCAGTTTGCGTGTACGGCAATTCTTCCAACACCAATGATAACGCCTTTTTTTTTTTTTTTATGGGTAAGAGTATAGTAATCTATACTATAACACTAAAACAATGTAGTTTTTCTCTCCTCCTCTCCTTCATTCTCATTTTAGGTGATATGTTTAATTGCTCTCTATTCCACTTTTTGTTTTCTTATAAATTTTTGAATTATTTTTTAAATTCCTTCATTCCCTCTTATTTTTTTTTCTCTTTTTTGACTCATAAAATTTTTGTTTCTTTATCCCTCATTGATAAAATACAACAATTTTATTTTTTCTTTTGCCAATAAAAGACCTTGAATTGTATCATATGATTTTAATTGATGCAAAATGAACTTATGGGCTCTGAAAAGGAATTTACTTTCTTGGGTTTTGAAGAAAAACTGTCACAACCAGATCCACACGCCGAGGTAGATGAGTGCATGTCATGAGTCTTTATTGTAACATGGTGCATCTGAGATCACCTGAATGTAAAAAAAAAAAAAAAAAATGTTTTGTTTAGAAATAGAGCCGTTATTGTAGAGACTAAGAGTTGCCACTGGCACTTCAGGCATCCAAATCCTGTGTTTAACACATGGATTTAGGTAACATACTGGCATCTGAGTCTATGCTTAATATAAGACTTCTGAAATGAGACTTATCTCCAAACCAATCATCTGAGTTATCGCATCTAATGCTTAACCTCAAGCATATGAATTATCCTGTGTTTTAACACACAGATTTAGATAACATACCGGCATCTAAGGCTATGCTTAACATAAGACTTTAGAGAGGAGACTTGTCATGCCCCAGATCTCGTGACCCGAGGGGTGAGTGATAAACACACACAACATGCATTAACATAACCAACCCATAATCAGAGCAACGCAACGTAAACCAGTGAGGTCAAGACATAGATAAGATAACATAAATTTAACCTTGGCTAAAGTCAAGTCACAAACTTCCAACAATCCTCTCATTTATACATAACTTAGGCCTTAGGGCCCTTACAACCAAATTGAACAGGTCCTCAATGCACAATATTACAATTCCAAAAGAAATTTAAACTAAATAACCAAGATCTTTGCTAAGCTTGGTAGGGCTCATGCACACCCTTCTAGTCCAAACCCATTAGCTCACTTGATTATCATGGCCTGTACCTGCATCAAATTCTGTAGGGACGTGAGCACGGATCCACTTGTGTCCACGACGTCTCAAACAAACATATATGATATGTATTCCAAACGTGCATACAATTTATGATGCATCTAGTTATCTCAATATGTTCTAGTGCTACAACAATTTATCAACATAACTACAAAACCGACATGGAGTGTATATATATATATATATATATTTACACAACAAAATTATAAGAAGAATTAAGTTTCCAATTTATATTTAATCTTTGAAATTCCATACATGTGTTCATATCACATTTCAATTATCTCTTTGATGTTTAAGCATAGCCGACCACATAACCATATTTACAATATTTATCTTTATTCAATAACATCATAGTGTAGCATTCAAGTCCAATTATTCTCCATTATTAAATTTCCCAACTTTGTATCCAATCATATCCTATATCACATTATCACATATTCAACACTCAATCGCATATCCACATCCTCATTACATTTATTCATATTTCAATCATGAAATCACATCCACAGTACCATCATTTCATTAATCAATCACATAGCCATAACCACACAATCCTCGGGGGTTGGGTGCATACATACTATCGTCTTTTATAGGCCAATACCCAATGGAAATGATAAACCAATGTCGTTGTTTAGGATCATCGTCCAGGGCCACGAGGAGCCAAAACACACACAATGTTGTGGGCTACTAACCCACTGGCATTGACACCAAACCCTGCGTAGGTTCCGGGTCTTTTAACCCGAGGGTAATCTCACGACCCTTCCTATTTCCGCACCCCACCACGGCCCCTGGTACACAACCATCATTCATCACATAACATCTCATCATTCATAGGTTCACATTCACATCATATACTTTCCCACAACACATATCCACATTTCAGTTCATCCCAAGATTCATCACATAACAACATTAATCAAGCATCGTTAAACTTTCAACATTTATCATTATTCATTAATCAACACTCACGTCAATGTTACAGTTTATCCCATGGTTTATTACATGTTACACAGCTCAAACCTTGTTAAGCATTCCACATTTACTAACATTATGAACATGAGTCCCTTTGTCAAGTTACGTTCTACTTAATCAATCACCAGTTCATAATCTTTAACATTTTGTTTACATTGAGGCATATTCACAATCTAATTCAATTAAAACTATTATCTCAAAGTAATCTTCCAATTCATGCAATTCAAGATGACATTCACTTACCCCTACAAGTTAAATCCCATTGGATTAAGATAACCACACCTTAATCACTTTTTAAAGCTCATTTCCCTTTTTAAAATCCATGTAATTAATCAATTAAAAGTTTTATATGAAAACAAATTACCAACACTTTCATAAGTCTAAGGTAGAAGGTCAAACTAAGCAAAGTTAGAAAAAGTGACCTAGTCTCGGTGGGCACCCCACATAAGTTCACGGGCACCCCTGGAGGATCATGGGCGCCACACATAAATTCACGGGCGCCCCTCTATTATCCAGGATGTTACTCTGCTCTGGTTCAAGCTCTAGGTTATGTTTTTAGGTTCCAAACTTTACCAAATCCAATCTCTAACCTAATATCTCATTTTCTTGGGTTGTCTAGGACCTAGAAGACTCTAAAAAGTCCATCAAAACCAATTTTAATCCATCCATTTCTTCCTTAAAAAAAAAAAAAAACATTGATTCAACCTATACATATACATATACGCATCCATTCATCCACACAAATTCCACCTCCAAGGTTTCCAAATCTTAAATAAATCTTATAGAAGTATTTACTAGATTAAATACATCTCATATATGCTAAACTGAGACTAGAAATCCCTACCTCAAGTGGTAAGAAGATAGATCAACAAGAGGGTGTCTCGAGCTTCCAAACCCTCAAACTTTGATGAGGTCAATCTCTTCTCTCCTTGATCAAAACTACAAATAAATTACATAGGAAGGTTTCTTAGGGTTCTAATTACAATCTTACCAAACGAATTTGAGTTCTATAGAGGGAAGAAGAACCTACCTTCAAAAACCCTACCCGGTTGTGTTCTTCTTCTCCCTTTGCTCTTCCTTGCTTCTCACCCGGTTTCTTCTTCTCCAACTCACTTCTCTCACTCTCTCTTGCATCATACACACTAATATATATATATAACCAATATTTTAATCCCCAAATAGTGTCTTCTAGATTTTTCCATCCCCTTAGCCCTAATATAGGTGTATAGGGGTAAGGGGTCGGCTGGAAAACGCAGAGGACTCCTACTGTTGATTGTCTGTACAAGTGGGGTGCCCCTCATGGACCACAGGCGCCCGTCCTAGAGCCATGGGCGCCCCACATAACCTCGGGCACCCCTCAGCATGCTCCCGAGTCAAAATACTGACTTTTGAGCTATTTTGCCAATTTCTTCCAAAATTCACACCCCTAAGCCATCTTTAATGACTAATATTACTTAATTAACATACTAACATGCCCAAAACATGTTAAAACCATCAAATTATATTAACATGAAAGATTCGGGGTATTACAAGACTTATCTCCAAACTGATCATTTGAGTTATCAGGTTTAATGCTAAACCTTAGGCATTTGAATGCTATGTTTAACACACATATTCGAGTAACGAGTTTGATGAATTTATACCTTTGCATTTATCTCCAGGATAAAAGCTTCATCCTAACTTGTTGTTTCATCTTTGCTCTTCAGTTGATGTTGAGTCTAGACTTTGCAGTTGATTTTCTGAAGGATGCTTCACTCCTTGGTTGTTGGTGGTCTTACGCCTCGCATTGGATGTCGATGAAGACGATGCCATTTTCTGAGATAGTGTGCTCGTGGTTTGTGCTGTGCAGTTTTATTGTGAAGATGTCGAAGTCATTGTTAAGTGCTTGTGAGATGTACATTATCATGTGCATAATCCTAAGGTGTTTGATTTTAAAAAGTGCTTGAATTTCAAAAATTTGTTTGGAAGTTTGAAAACTGGGGGTGTGACTGTGTATGGTCTTGATTTGTGAACAAAGTCCTATGTAATGCATTTATTTTTCAAAATTGAATTATGTATGATGAATGAATTTGAATGAAAGAATTTGGTATGTGTCAGTAAAAATGTACTCTGAATGTTTGATTTGAAAATGAATAATTGTTTGACAAAATGCATGACTCACTAGTGTGGCAGAATGATTGCTTATGCACTTTATGAAAAATGCTCTTTTTTGTGAATGACCTTACTACTGAAGTGTTCAATAAGGTATTAACCACATTTTCATTTTTATCATGAGATCTAGTTACTAAATGCATGTTCTATCCCCCTCAAGGGTTTTCTTTGCTTTTTTAGGAGCTTTCGGATTAATAGACCATTATCAGTTGACAAGGTTTTATGAGTTTGACAGAAAGAATTACCCCTAGCTAATGATTGTTCTCCAACTAAATGACCATTGTCAATCGAAGAGGACTTCATTTTTGGTTGTAATGCCTGGTTTCAAGTTTTGAAGAAAAAAAAATGAATGTACCAGCTCAAAATCCTATTTCTACTTGGGTAAAATTTACTGAGGATCATCTCCAAGATCTTCTACTTGAGCGTGCATCCTTTGTTTTGAAAATTCGTCCTTCTGTTGTAGGGAGCACTTCGGGTGCCTTTGATGGTTGTATTTGAACAAAGCTATCAGTTTCAATCCGAGAGGTCTTTATTGGGATCATAATGCAGGCTTGGGTTAGGGTTGTAGAAATGAAGAATAATTAAGGCTTAAATTATTTTTCTGTGGGGTTAACCAATCCCAAGGTCATCTAGTTCTTCACTTGATGAGTTGGCATACCTTGTTCTTGATGACGCTTGAGAGCTAGAGCTTTGTCTGTTTCTGAGGTTCTTGAGTCTTTGATGATGTTTGCTTTTTTGTTTCCCTTTACTTTGACTCTGATTTCTATTGGATTTCCTCATTTGGACTTCAAGTGTTTTTTTTTTTTCTTTTTTTATATAATACCTAGCTTTGTTCTGTTTTCCTCTATTACCCTAGTGTGGAGGATGACCTTTGGGGGTTTGTTACAAAAGAATATGAACAGGCTCAAAGAGCTTTGCAAGGGATAATTGAATTAGTTCTAAAGATAGTAGAAATGAATGCCTTTTTTCATTTTGAATTTGACTACTTTGTTCAAATTTACCACCTCTGGTTACTTTTACTTTTTTCTTGAGTTGGGTTGACTTGATTGGATGAGATGACAACTTACGATGATAAGGGATGCCCTTGATGTCTAAACCGTCCTACATGCTTACCCAAGTGTAGGGAATGATCCTAGGTAGGTTTTAATGGGAAGAATGTATATATATATATATTTTGGCTCAACGAGCTTGACTATGGATGATCTTATTTTATTTAGGATAGCTGAAGTGATGGCCTCTAGTCATCTTGAGTTTGGACACTTAGTATTTTGAGCCCTCAATATTGCTAAAAGCAATAGTTTGATCTTTTTTTCATTTTTTTTTTGGAAAATTGAGTACCACTTGTTATATTAAACCTAGTCTATTAATCTATTAAGCTCTAGATTGCATTGACAACCACTTTTAGGTATTAGAAAACATCCCCTGTGGTTTGATCTCTTGAAGATGGTTACCACCTAATTTGGTTGCCTAAGTATCTCGGTGGTTCGAGAATCAAGTTACCAGTAGTTCTGGGGAACATTAGGATTACTAGATTGAACAGTTAAAGTGCAGGTCATTCAGTTGTGTTAAAATTTGTTACGGCTTAGTAGTAATTCTAACAAGTTAATCTGTCACAAAGAATGTTTGATAAAAAATGATTGAATGTTTTCAAAAGTTTAAAAATTTATACAAAATTTTATGGATGCAGATTCAAAATTGCACAAGGGTGCGGTGTTTATTTTTGATTGCAAAACGAAAGACAAAATGCTAGCTTCGCATAGCTGAAGGAGATGGGTGTGATGCTACTCTGAGTAACAGAATGATGTGATTGTGAGATGACAATATGTAAGTGGCTAGAGGGACTTCGGGTTACCCTCAAGTACTGGGTGAGTTTGAAGGGGAATGCCCCTGGCCAAAGGTGTTTTCAGAATGTAAGTACAATGCAAGTAGTGAGACTGTGTTGGTTTTATGTGTGAAGTTTGCGTAATCAGTGATATACCAATTTGATGTGAAAGTCTAATGATTGAAATGTCTCAAGAATCAGGGTGCCTGTTTTTGTCGGTGATTTGAAAAATAGATGTTAGTATTGTGTTGCGTTCAAATTGTGAATCAGTGAAATGTGGCTGTAGAGGATGTTAATGTTCTAAATGTGATTACTAAAATGTGTTTGTTGTCATGTTACTACATCTGAAATCTAAATTTCCTGAAAAATAAATGAAATAAAAAAAGAATTTTGAAAATAACATGGATATTAGTATTTTACATTTAATATGTACAAGAAACTAAAAAAAAAAAATAGAAGTATCGAGCTCCTGCAGGCCCTTTTTTATTGAAGCCTAGAGGCTTTGATTATTCTTTTGGAGGTTGGTCATTTAAAGCTTTTTTTCCCTTGATCATAGCATCTGGTAGGTCATAAGAATCTGACACCTCCTTTTACGAGGTTGGTATTGTGATCTGGCAAGGAGCTAGTAGTGACATTAGGGACTACAGAAGCTTAAACCGTTATCGTCCCATTGTTAATCAAGTCTTGAATTTGATGCCTTAAAGTCAAGTAATCTTCAGTGTCATGACCAATACTTAGAAAGATAGAAAGAGCGAGAGAAAGGTGGTGTCGGCACTCGGTATGGTAGAGGTTCAATCTGATACGTAGCAAAGAGTTGCTAATAGGCTTCAATCAAAGTACAAGCCAAATTAGAAAAGACTCTTCTTCGCCTAAGCTAGGATTAAGGATGGTTCTTTATCTATTTCCTCTCTTATGCTACTAAGCTAGAATAGCAGACGTAGATAGCGCTAAGGACTTGGAAAGTCACTTTAGGTTTGGACCAGAGCACAAGTTCTAGAAATCTATATCCCTGTGGGTACCAGTGTCGAAATAACTCTTCAAGGCCTTCTCAATGTTCTCGATCTTTTGGGCTAAGGCCAGTTTCATTGATGTATAAAAGGTAGAGGTGGAGGTATTTGCTGATGATGTGAGAGACTATTAGACAAGTATATAAAGGCTAGGTGATCGCAATATTGGGTGAAGAAACTAAAGGGTTGGCTTAGGACTAAAAGTTCAAGGTGATGATATGTCTAGAATTTAGTGTAGCAATCATTGTCTATGTTAGAGGTTTAAGGTACTTGAAGGTGACCAGGTAGTATATGACTAAGTTAGGAGGTAGGGACATAGGTGAGTGCCTGGTTGAGAGCCAAAGTTAGGCAAGCAATCTTATGGTCTTTTGTATGAGGTGTTTAAAGATTCGAATGAGAGGTTAGCGCACTGAGAATAGTAGATGGTAAGGTCCCAAAGAAAGATAGGACAAGTAAGCTTGGTAAACTACTACCGGTAGAGGTAGTCATAATTAGAAGGGTATTAGCAGTGGTGTTAGGAGTCAGGTCGGCAGTAAAAGCTAGGACTGGTTGTAACTAGCTTATTCGTTCTAATGTAACTATGATTGGTGCTTGAGTTTCAAAGGTAATAGTGGCAAATGCTTCGGTTATAGATGCCATGTCTCTGGTTGTAATACCTCGAATTTTCATGTTAATATAATTTGATGGTTTTAACATGTTTTGGGCATGTTAGTATGTTAATTAAGTGAGTTTAGTCATTAAAGATGACTTGGGGGTGTGAATTTTAGAAGAATTGGGCAAAATAGCTCAAAAGTCAAGATTTTGACTCGAGGGCATATAGAGGGGCGCCCAAGGTAGAGGAGGGGCGCCCATGGGTCTAGGACGGGTACCCATGGTCCATCAGGGGACCCCACTTGTACAGAAAATCAGCAGAAGGGTGTTCTTTGGTTGGAAGGCCGAGACTTAACCCTATTGACACCTATGACAAACTAGGGGTGAGGGGAGACCTGAGGATTACTATTTGGGGATTAAAATATTAGTTTATATATATATATATTGTTGATGTGATGCAAGAGAGAGAGAGAGAGAGAAGTAGCTTGGAGGAGAAGAAATCGGTGGAGAAGCAAAGGAAGAGCAAAGGAGAACAAAGAAGACCACCGGTTGGGTTTTCAAAGGTAGGTCTTCCAAACCTTCATGGAGTTCAAATTCCTTTTACAAGATTGAAATTAGGACCTTAAGAAACCTTCCTATGTTATTAATTTTTAGTTTTGATCAAGGAGGGAGAAGATTGGAGCCATCAAAGTTTGAGGGTTTGGAAGCTCAAGACACCTTCATTTTGATCTATCTTTTTACCACTCAAGGTAGGGATTTCTAGTCTCATTTTAGCATATATGAGATGTATTTGAGCTAGTAAACACTTTATGAAATTTATTTAAGATTTGGAAACCTTAGAAGTGGAGTTTGTGTGGATGAATGGTTGTGTGTATATATATGTATAGGTTGGAGCAAGATTTTTGTATTGAAGAAATGAATGGATTAAAATTTGTTTTGATGGACTTTTTGGAGTCTTCTAGGTCCTAGACAACCCAAGAAAATAAGGTATTAAGTTAGATATTGGATTGGGTAAAGTTTGGAACCTAAAAACTTGGCTTAGAGCTTGAACCCGAGCAAAGTAGCCTTCTAGACAACAGAGGGGCGCCCATGGGTTTTGGTGGGGCACCCATGACCCCTGAGGGGCGCCCATGACCCCTCAGGGGCACCCATGAACTTTTGGAGAGGTGCCCACAGAGACCAGAACACCTTTCCTGATTTTTCTTAACTTGACTTCCTACCTTAGGATTATGAAGGGGTTAGGAATATGTTTGTATGTGAGACTTTTATCTGATTAATTGTATGGATTTTAAAATGGAAATGAGCTCTTAAAAGTGATTAAGGATTGATTATCTTAAACCTATGGGATTAAGCTTATAAAAGGGGGAATGCTTGCTACCATGAATGAAATGAATTGGAAGCCTACTTTGAGATAAGGGTCTTAATCAAATGGAATTGTGAATATGTCTTGATGTAAACTAAATGTTGAGGTACATGAACTTGTGTGATTAAGTGAAAGGGTAACTTGACAAAGGGACATATGTTTATAATTTTGGTAAATGTGGAATGCTTACTATGGTTTGATCAATGCGATGTGTAATAAGCTATGAAATGAACCGTAACATTGACATGTGTGTTGAATGGTATGTATATTGAATAATGTTAAATGTTTAATAAGGTTGATCAATGTTGATATGTGATGAATCTTGGGATGAATCGAAAAGTGAACTTTTGTTAACAAATGATGGAAATTAAATGAGGCTTGGATTAAATAAAATGAAGAGATGAAATGAGTTGTGCTACATGATGAAATGGAATGTGGTTGTGTGTATTGGAATGTGACGATGATGAATGTGAATTGTGATTGATGAGTATTGAATGTGATGAATGATTGGTTGTGTGTGACGGGGGCCGTGGTGGGGTGTGGTAAACAGGAAGGGTTTGAGATTACCCTCGGGTTGAGAGTCTCGGAACCTGCACAGGGTTTGGTGTCAATGCCAGTGGGTTAGTAGCCCACTGATTACACTTGAATAGTGTAATTACAAAATCCTTATTCTAATAAAAATCCATGCAATTATTTTAGTATTTATGTATTTTTTTGTTATGCTTTATGTTAAATTGATTTCTCTTTCTTTATTGTAGGAAAAATAGGGAAATGGTTGAGATTAGCAGTGGAGAAGATGAAGAAAACATTGAGGAGGAACCCGTGTTATCCACTGTACGAGCTCCAATTCGAACTAGAGCAAGAGCACGAAGGGAAGGAGAGCTAATGGGAAGCAGTGGTCCGGACACCCTCAGGACCGGAACAAAAAAAATTTGAAAACAAAAAAAAAAAAAAAAAAGATTCTGGGAGGCTACTGCCGTCCGGACACCTCTACGGGGTGTCCGGACACCTGGACACGCGGAATTCCGTTTTTTTTTTATATTCATATTAGGGTTTTGCATGGGGATATATATACACTTATGTTGCAGCCGTGTAGGGCATTCTGAACCTTATTATTTCCAGCCGTTTTAGAGGTTTTTCCAGTAGTTTTGAGAGAGTTTTTTTTTAGAGATTAAAAAAAATACAGCTTTGTGCGGTGTTCTTGGATTCATTGTGTTTCTTCATTAGTTTTACATTCTACGAAGTACGGTACATCTTCTTTCTTTCTTTCTGGATTCTTCTTAATATCAAGCTTTATTCTTTTTTTCTTTTTTTATCTTCTTTGTTATTTGTTATGCGTCATTATATGATTTTGTGCTTCATTGTGGTTATGGATCTAGCGTGAAAACCCTAAGTTCTTGATTCGACGAATCAAGGTAGGGTAGTTCATGAAAACACTATGGGATTGATTTTTACGTAAATAAATTTTGATTTATTTCGAAAACTTACGAAAACGAAAATCCTTACTCATATTCGTTGAAATCACTGAGATGGGTTTTTGGGTCTTAAATTAATTAATATTTTCGAATAATTCAAAATCACAAACTAGGTTCAATCTGAAGTTGATTTATTTGGAAAAACTTCGGAATCAAAAATTTCTAACCAAATTCATCTGAAATCACTGGTATTGATTTTTGACTTTAAAAATTCTTTATAAGTTCTTAATAAATTTTTACCTAAGATTGAATCTGAATATCCTATAGTGTAGTAGTGAACTACCCGAACTTGTAAGTTGAATCAAGAACACTTTAAAAAAAAATCGACAAAACTTGTTAAATTAATTGCTTGTTTTATTTTAGTGTTTTAATTTTTAATTAATATTCTGTTTGGTTACAAATAGGAAATTAAACCCAGTTAAGAAAATAAAAAATATATATATATATATTTGTTTATGAAATTTGAATGGTTAAGTTTCTTAAGTTGAGTTGTTTAATTTGAGCTATTTGTTTTTGCAATTTCTTAATTTGTTCTAAGATAATTTTAATTACACTTTGCTTTTGTGAACCCCTAAGATTTAGTAAATTCAAATTCAGAAATTTAGTTTATTAAATTAGGAATTATTTTTAGAAAACCTAGAAACTGAATATATAGGTTCCCTGTGGAAAATCGACCTTGGACTTACCAAGTTAAAACTTCGACGTCCCTCTTGCGCTTGAGAGGTAAAAAAAATCCTAAATACAGTTTTTGGGAGAGTCAAGTTTTTGGCGCCGTTGCCGGGGAGCCAAAATTTAGTTTTTAGGATATTTCTACGCTTTAGTTTTATTTAAACTTAATTTAATTTAAAAAAAAATTTAAAATTCTTTTTTAAAAAAAATAAATAAATATTTTCTGTTTAGACACTAAACCTTTGCATGCTCTTAAGATCGGGTAGGTTAGTAGAACTTGAATCCGAATTAGAAGATCCTTCATACCTTCCTGAGTCTCTTTCATCCACCTCGTTTTCTACAGTTTCACTCACCAATTCTTCTTTTCACTCAATGGCTGAAGTAAGAGCGGATGGTAGTGTTCATGGGGATAATGACCTCCCAGAGGTTCCAGGTTTCATCCCTATGAAAGATTACCTCAATCCTATTAGGCAAACCACACCGTCGTGCATCATATTACCTTTGAATAGAGGGAATTTCAATCTTAGGCCAGGAATTATTCAACTTCTTCCTACCTTCCATGGCCTTGACTCTGAAAACCCTTACAACCATCTTAGGGAATTTGAGGAAGTGAGCAATACTTGTATTGATCCTAATGCCAATGAAGATGTAGTGCGTCTTCAACTTTTTCCCTTTTCTTTAAAGGACAAAGCCAAGTTCTGGCTTAACTCTCTTCGTCCCCGTTCCATTGGAACGTGGCGTGAAATGCAAACTGAGTTCCTTAAGAAATATTTCCCAACTCAGAAAACTCAATACTTTAGGCGGCAGATCACCACCTTCTCTTGCAAACCTAATGAGAATTTCTGTCGAGCTTGGGAAAGGTTTAAGGACCTTTTAATGGCTTGTCCCCACCATGGTTTTGAATCATGGAGATTAGTGAGCATCTTCCATGAATCTTTAACCCCCAGTCTTAAGCAATTAGTTTCTACCATGTGCAATGGCACATTGTTTGATAAGACTGCGGAAGATGCTATGGATTTCTTTGACATGGTGGCCGAAGATTCTAATGATTGGGAAATTGGACCACCCTCTTCCTTAGAACATAGAAATCCCGTACCTAGTGGTCAGTTGATGTTAAGTGAGAAGGACGACTTAAGTGCGAGATTATCTGCACTACAACACAAGTTAGAGTCCCTTGAACTTAAAAATAAAGATAAGTTAGTGGAAGCACAAGTGGTGTGTTGGGCATGTGACCAAGAAGGACATGATCCTAATTCATGTCCCGAGCTTCCGTTACTTAAAGAGGTAGCTTATGGGAATGCATATGTCAACAATACTCAAAATAGGTCATTCCAAAATAGAGGCCAGGGTAACACTTCCTACTCACAAGGTGGGAAGGTTAATTACCAAGGGGGAAATCAATCTTCCAATACTTATACTCCGGGGTGGAGAAATCCTCCTGGTCTCTCGTGGAGGAATGACAATCAAGGGCAAACATTTCAACCTCCACCACCTCCTCAATATCAACAGCCCAACCCTGTTGCATTTCAACCAGTTCAAAAGAGGCCCATTGAGGACACTCTTAATCAATTTATGCAACAACAACTAAACATCAACAATCAAGTGACCAGGGCACTAGACGATATTAGAGGCCATATGACAAAGTTAACCCAATCCATGACTACTATTCAGAGTGGTAAACTCCCATCACAAACCTTCCCCAACCCAAAAGGCCAGGCGAACATGACTGAGTCGTCGACCTCGGGTACGAACCCACACGAGCAAGTACAAGCTGTCACCACTTTGAGGAGTGGTAAAGTCATTCAAAAACCTGACGATCCTAGAGCTAATACACCTAGTAAAAACTTAGGATCACAAGGTAGTGATGAAAAGGGAAAAGAGAAGGAGAAAGAGACAGAGAAAGAGGAGAAGAGGGATCATAATAGTAAACAAAGTCTTGGGAATGAGAATGTGAGTGGAGGAGATGAAAAGGAGAATGAGGAGAAAACCAATGAGAGGACTTCGGGTAAACAAATTGAACCACCTACTGAATACATACCTAAACCACCTTTTCCTCAAAGATTAGCAAAGGGCAAGAATGAGATGTTGAACTCCGAGATTTATGACATTTTTAAACAAGTGAGAATCAATATCCCATTACTTGATGCTATCAAGCAAAACCCTCCTTATGCTAAATTCCTCAAGGATATGTGCACTGTAAAGAGAAAGTTGAATGTAAAGGAGAAAGCTTTCTTGACTGAACAAGTAAGTGCCATACTCCAGCGTGACACACCTCCTAAGTACAAAGATCCTGGGTGTCCAACCATATCTTGCCTTATAGGGGACCGCGTTGTTGATAAAGCTCTACTTGACCTGGGTGCTAGTGTCAACTTACTACCTTATACTGTGTATCAGCAATTAGGTTTAGGTGAGCTAAAACCCACTAGAATTACATTGCAATTAGCTGACCGCTCAGTCAAAATGCCCAGGGGTGTGGTGGAAGACGTATTGGTTCAAGTAGACAAGTTCTACTTTCCAGTTGACTTCATTGTATTGGACACTCAACCCATTCCAAACCCTGCCCAATCGGTACCAGTCATCCTTGGTAGACCCTTCCTCGCTACATCCAATGCTGTAATCAATTGTAGGAGTGGGGTCATGAAACTTTCTTTTGGAAATATGACCATGGAGATGAATATTTTTAAGGTAGGAAAACAAATAGGAGAGTGTGAAGACATTCAAGAAGTGGATGTGATTCATGCCTTGAGTGAGGAATACTTTGAGAAAACATATCTTAAGGACCCTATAGAACGAGCACTAGTGAGGAGTGAGAGATGTGAGGCTTTGGATGGGGCAAACTTTGTTGAGGGTGATAAAATTTTGAGTGCCCCTGAAGAAGTCATGGCCATTGGTGGCTGGGTACCTATTTTCGAACCTTTGGAACCTTCTATAATTAAACCCAAGCCATCAATTGAGTGTCCTCCTTGTCCTCCTAGGAAACCATTACCCAATGAACTTAAATATGCATTCTTAGGAGATGGTGAAACATTCCCCGTTGTCATCTCATCCAAATTAGAAAAAGTTCAAGAAACCAAGTTATTAGCAGTTTTGAGTGCTCATAGGAAAGCCTTAGGATGGACAGTGGCGGATCTACAAGGTATTAGCCCTTTAGTATGTACGCATCACATATACCTTGAAGATGATGCCAAACCGGTGAGACAAATGCAACGGAGATTGAATCCCAATATGAAAGAAGTTGTAAAAGGGGAGGTACTTAAATTACTTGATGCGGGTATCATCTACCCCATTTCTGACTCAAAGTGGGTGAGCCCCACTCAAGTGGTCCCTAAAAAGTCCGGTGTCACTGTTGTGGAGAATGAGAAGGGAGAATTAGTGCCTCAACGCACCCAAACTGGGTGGCGTATGTGCATTGATTATAGACGTTTGAATGCTGTGACGCGGAAGGACCACTTTCCTCTTCCCTTCCTAGACCAAGTACTTGAGAGAGTAGCAGGAAAAGCTTTCTACTGTTTCCTTGACGGGTATTCGGGGTATAATCAGGTTGAGATAGCACTTGAGGACCAAGAGAAAACCACATTTACATGCCCATTTGGTACCTTTGCGTATAGACGCATGCCTTTTGGGTTATGTAACGCACCTGCGACTTTTCAAAGGTGTGTGATGAGTATTTTCAGTGATATGGTTGAGAGATTCTTGGAGGTGTTCATGGATGATTTCTCCGTTTATGGAGATACATTTGATGAGTGCTTGACCAACCTTGAAAAGGTTTTAATCCGTTGTGAGGAGAGTAATTTGGTCTTAAATTGGGAAAAGTGCCATTTTATGGTGCAACAAGGGATTGTCTTAGGGCATATAGTATCGCATCGTGGGATTGAGGTAGATAAAGCAAAAGTTGACTTGATTCAAAATTTGCCTATCCCTCGATGTGTTAAGAACGTAAGATCATTTCTAGGCCACGCCGGTTTTTACCGACGTTTCATCCAGTCCTTTAGTTCTATTGCCCGACCTTTATGCTCATTGTTGTCCAATGATGTTCCTTTTGAATGGACAACAAAATGCCAGGAAGCATTTGATAGACTTAAACACTTGCTTACCACTGCACCAATTGTCCAAAGCCCGGATTGGTCTTTACCATTCGAGTTAATGTGTGATGCTAGTGACTTTGCGGTGGGAGCAGTTCTAGGGCAAAGAAAAGAGGGAAAACCTCATGTGATTTATTACGCTAGCAAGACCTTGAACGAAGCTCAAATTAACTACACCACTACTGAAAAGGAACTTCTAGCGGTAGTTTTTGCCCTGGATAAATTTAGGTCATACTTAGTAGGTTCACATATCACAGTGTTTACGGACCATGCAGCTTTAAAATACCTTCTTTCTAAACAAGAGGCAAAGCCACGTTTAATTAGGTGGATGCTACTTCTCCAAGAATTTGATTTAGAAATTAAGGATAAAAAAGGTGTGGAGAACGTAGTAGCAGATCATATGTCTAGATTGCCTCGGCATGTGTCCAATTCTAGTGACCTTCCGATAAATGAAAATTTCCCTGATGAGCATATTATGCATGTTAGCACTACTCCGTCCATTCAATCACCTTGGTATGCTGACATTGCCAATTATTTAGTAACGGGTCAAATTCCGTCACATTGGACAAAGATTGATAAAGGTAAGTTCTTACGCAATGTTCGTAATTTCTTTTGGGATGAACCTTACCTTTACAAATATTGTCCCGATCAAATTGTACGAAGATGTATTCCCGATGATGAGATTAACAGTGTTATTGAATTTTGTCACACTTTAGCATGTGGAGGTCACTTTGCATCAAAGAAAACTACCGCCAAAATTCTGCAGTGCGGATTTTATTGGCCTTCTATGTTTAAGGATGTGCACAACTACTGTGTGAGCTGTGACCGTTGCCAACGTTTAGGAGCCCTCACTAAACGTAACGAGATGCCCCAACATCCTATAATCATTTTAGAAATTTTTGATTGCTGGGGTATAGATTTTATGGGCCCATTTCCTAACTCGTCTGGTTATGAATATATTCTGGTGGCCATAGACTATGTATCCAAGTGGGTAGAGGCCATTGCCACTCGTACTAATGATCACCGCGTGGTGATTAAATTTTTGAAAGAACATATCTTTTCTCGTTTTGGGATGCCGAGAGCAATTATTAGTGATGAAGGAAAACACTTTTGTAATAAACCTGTTGGCATCCTAATGCGGCAGTACGGTGTGACACATAAGGTGGGAACTTCTTATCACCCACAAAACAGTGGTCAAGTTGAATTGGCAAATAGGGAGATTAAAGGTATCCTTGAAAAGACCGTCAACCCTAATAGAAAGGATTGGTCTTTGAGATTAGTTGATTCGTTGTGGGCGTATAGGACGGCTTACAAAACCATTCTAGGTATGTCTCCCTATCGTTTGGTTTATGGAAAAGCATGCCATTTACCCGTTGAAATGGAGCATAGAGCATACTGGGCAATAAGGCAATTCAATGCCAATTTAAATGAAAGTGGTGTTCTTCGAAAGCTTCAAATTAATGAACTTGAGGAACTTAGAAATGATGCTTTTGAGAATGCTAAAATTGCCAAAACCAAGATGAAAGAGTTACATGACAAGCACATTCGTAGAAAATCTTTCCACGTTGGCCAGAAAGTCTTAATGTATAATTCGAGGTTACATCTATTTCCGGGAAAACTTAAGTCTAGGTGGTATGGTCCATTTATTGTTATTTCGGTTTCAGGACATGGTGTGTGTGAGGTGCAAAATCCACGCAATAACACCACATTTAAAGTTAATGGACATCGCCTCAAACCTTATTTAGAAAATTTCGTGGCGGAAATTGAGTCGTGGGAGCTTACTGATCCCCCATCCTATGAGTGAAAAAGAATTTGACTGTGCATGTAATTGTATTATAGTTAGAATTAAAAGTAATTTTCTTTTCTTTCTATGGTTTAGGACTTAGTTTCTTGTGTTTTTCTTCTTGTTTTTCTTTTTAGCTTGGTTAGGTTTAAAAAAAATAATAAAAAAATAAAAAATAAAAAATAAAAAATTTTTGACCGGTCCGGACACCCTGTTTGGCCGGTCCGGACAGCAGTAGGCGAAAAAACCATTGCCGTGGGTCGGTGGTCCGGACACCCCGTGGGCGGTTCCGGACACCTGCAGATTTTTAAAGACCTTCTCTCTTCATTTGCCCGAACTTCCTCTCTCTCTCTACTCCCCAACTTTGATTTCTTCATACCCAAATTTTCTCCTTCTGATCTAAGCATTCCTCAAGCCGTGGATTACAAATTTTTGGTGGTTTTCATTACCAATTTCTCGGTTCTTCAATCTTTTTGGGGGCTTCTTCAACCTAGGTACGGTTTCTTCACCTCCATTGAAGCCCTAACCTCAAGTTAGAGGTTTTATGAGTTTTTGTTTGATTTTTCTGTCTATTACTTTTTTTCTAAAGTGGTTATTAGGGGCTTTTATTCTGATTTGGCTTGGATTTGCAAACTTTCCAAGAGTTTGCTTCTCCATGGAGGAACCCACCCGTGGGTCCTTATGTTCTTTCACGGGTAAAGCTTAGTTAAAAATGTTTCAATGGTAGGACTCATTGTGGTCCCATATTCCCCAATGTGCTTTTAATTAGATTAAATTAGTTTATGGGTAGTGGGCCACTGGATTTGTGTGGACATAGGCATTGTTTAACTGTGTTTTCAATATTCATTTCTTTGTAGTAACAATGCAAAGTCGAACCAAGAGCCGTGCTAATAGGCAATTAGGTGTGCCTTCCTATGATAGTGACCGCTTCAGGGGTTTGGATGAGGAGACTAAGTATGATGATGTATGGTGCTATAAACCTGTGGTTGTAGAGAGAATTTGGCAAGTTAACCAGTTTGAGGAGTTCATGCTCCCCCAGAACTTTGAAGGTAGAGGATGGTTAGCTATTGCTCAATTCCAAGGCCAATGTATTCCGGATTTAGTAAGGGAGTTCTTCGCTAACATACGGGAGAATTCCATAAACAAAAGGAAGGGAAGAGAACGGATCACCAGTTGGGTCCGAGGGGTTGAAATTCCGTTAACCCCTAATGATTTTGCAGAACTATTTCAGTTGCCTAGGGTCCAGCGTCCTGAATTTGTTTACCCTGCTGAAGGCAGCCCACCTTTGAATGTTATTGCAAAGGAGATTTTAGTTGATAATCAAGAGTGGGTTGGCGAGTATAGGAAACCTGTTTCTGCATTGACTGCTAAATATTGGGCCCTTCACATGTTCTCGTGCACCAACCTTCTTCCCCAGAATAGAAATGCTGATTGTAGCCCCGCACGGGCCAGATTAATATATGCTATTGGGACTGGAATGACCATTGATTTGCCCTCTTACATCTGGCATCAGATTGTCTACTCTTCTGAACATGAAGGAGGGCAATCCGGTCTTCCTTTTGGTGGGGCACTCACAACTATTTTCCGGTATAAGGGTGCACAGATTCCGGCAAATTTACTTATCGCCCCTCATCTCCAACCTCTCACAGTCATGTCATATGCAAGATCTAGAGGAAATGTTGAGAGAAAGAAGAAGAAGAGACCGAGTAGTACTTCTATGGGAGAAGGAAGTGGCTCTTCCCGACCTTGGGAGGAGGAAGATGAAACTGGGGTCACCATTAATGAGTTGGTGCAACGAATGAATCGGTTGGAGCATAACCAGGCAGTGGATCATTCTATACTTGTGCAAATGCAACAGCGGCAAAATGAGATGCAACAAGAGCAACACACTCAAACCCATCCCCTTCAGAATATCTTTAATTATATGCGGGATTCTCATCCTCCACCACCACAGTGATGGAATCTTTACTTTTGTTGTCCTTGGTTTAGGAGAGTTTAGGGTTGATTTTTGCGAGATAATTTATGTATTTCCTAAAACTCCGAATGTCTTTTAGTATTTGCTATTTTACTGTATTCTACTGTTGCTTTTCTGCTGCTGGAACTTAGTTTCAATAGTATTTATTTTCTCATTCTTCGTTCTTTTCTAATTTTATAGTCTTTCATTTTTTTTCTTTTTTTTATGGAATACATTGTGCTTTAAATTGATATTAAGCTTGATTTTATGATTATATGATGAGAACAGGTTCACCATGTCTGCTGAGTCTAACTCGTTTGTTCAAGATGCTCCATTCCTTAGTTATCTTGCAAATGTGAGTGAGGATGAGTATTTTGAGTGTCAATTGGAAGAATGGGGAGATGATCAGTTCGTAGACAGTAATTCGATTTCCCTTACCCCTAACCCTCCTCTTATTATTTTAATAACGCCACAACAATTTTTTGAGGGAGTTGGGTGGGATGAGGTAGATTTAGGGCTCTTAATTGAAATGGCTTGGACTGAGGTTGATATTGCTACTGAATGGCCCGATGCACCTCTTTACGACACTGACACTGACACTGAATCACGCTTGCCTGAATCGGATATGCCACCACTAGAGGCTATAGGTGATACTGAGTCTGATAATGAGTCAGATACTGAGTATGATACTGCATCTGAAAATGAGAGTGAAAATGAGAGTGAACCTGATGGAGAGGCTTTACAGAATATGCGCAATCGTTTTTATGATATGATTCGACATGAATTGAATGCAAGGTATGTCTTCTACTTTCTTTATTTGTTGCTTTTTTTTTTTCTTTATTTGTTTTTATTTTTATTTTTGGGACTTTGTCTTTTGTATTTCATGCTTTACTCTATTTTATTCAGTTTCACACATTGAGGACAATGTGCATTTTAGTTGGGGGGAGCAACATGGTACTAACATGGTACTACAATTGTATAGAAAAAAAAAAAAAAAAACTAGTTGAGGATGGTAGTAATCATGAAGATAAGGAATGTGTTGATTATTTATGTGATTGGGTAACTGCAGTTAAAAATTGAGTATAAATGTTTCAAATGTATAATGGATTACTTCACCTTGAGATCAGTGTAATGACAGTATGTAGGGCGTGGAGTTCATGAAATATTGTTAATCATGTATGCCTAGACACAAGTGGAGACTTAAGAAACCTATATTGTGAGTTTTGAGCCTTCACATTTTTATTCTTGAGAGTATTGAACATTTACTTCTATTATATTTTCTTTTCATCTCCCATTTTTTTTCATAGCTTCAGTACATTATTTTACTTTGGTATTGCATGCAACAAGTTGCTGCTTTTAATTGCATGAATGGATCATGAGTTCTGAAAAATGTTAATAACCTATGGAATGATGTTAGGCCATCATTGTATTATTTGAGAGCCTGTAACCTTTTCCTTCAAAATTATTCTCTTTGGAGCCAAGTTGAAGCTTTGTTAAAAAAAAATAATAATAAGTTATTAAAATTTTTGTTGGACCCGCAATTTTGATCCCTTAACCTTAGAGATGTAGGAGCCAACCCTTGCTTGCCATGGGATAATTGGACACTGTGTGAAAATGTTAAAAAGGGAAGATTGGGGGCAATAAAAAAAAAATTATGTCGATAAGACAAGTAGGGACATAGCTATATGGAAACCAAATTCTTTAGTCCCAATAAAAAAAAAAAAAAAAATTTGGTGGTATTCAAGGAGTAAATTGAGGAAAGTTGGGGGGAAAGAAGAGTGTTCGAATTAACACTCTAATCCTATGGCATGCATTTTGAATGTCTATATCCTTTGTTGTTTAGCCAATACCCTCAGGTCCCGTTCCAACCTAGTAAAGACCTAATGGACTTTAGGTGAAAGGCATTTGTAAGAACATTGATCCATTATTTGTGAGAAATTGTAGTTTTCTTGTATTTGCATCAATACATTCCATCCATGAAGCTATACATCACTCTATGATTTATTTGTTTAAACCATTCCTTGATTGGGGTTCAATGCGATTATTTGATATTGCACTCTTGCATGAACCATGAGAGTAACCCTCATTGAGTGAATTTTGTTTGAGAGTGAACATCTTGGTGAGGTTTGAAGTCAAAGCTACCGGCCTTAGGCATGTATGATAGGCATAATGATTGAATGATATGAACTAACATTTTGTACGTTGCATGGTCAAAATAGGTGGAGAATTTCATTACATTAGATAAACTTATGCAAGATTTTGAGCGTGTGGTACTTCTTTTACATAAAGAAATTAAATGCATGAATTATTGAAGTGATTCTTTACCATTCATCCAACTGGTAGGAAATTTTGTGGGTAAATTAACTGCAAACCCTCACGAGACTTCACTCGTCCACTAGGGGTAACCTAGGGGTTTAAAAGGCTTGTTGCACATTGCTAAGTGCAATCGTGTTTCCAACGAAAAGAGAAATAGGATTATAGATTAGTTTAGTCTTAATAACACCATTGCTAGGGACAAGCAATATCTTAGTTGGGGGGTGTGATTACACTTGAATAGTGTAATTACAAAATCCTTATTCTAATAAAAATCCATGCAATTATTTTAGTATTTATGTATTTTTTTGTTATGCTTTATGTTAAATTGATTTCTCTTTCTTTATTGTAGGAAAAATAGGGAAATAGTTGAGATTAGCAGTGGAGAAGATGAAGAAAACATTGAGGAGGAACCCGTGTTATCCACTGTACGAGCTCCAATTCGAACTAGAGCAAGAGCACGAAGGGAAAGAGAGCTAATGGGAAGCAGTGGTCCGGACACCCTCAGGACCGGAACAAAAAAAATTTGAAAACAAAAAAAAAAAAAAAAAAAAGATTCTGGGAGGCTACTGCCGTCCGGACACCTCTACGGGGTGTCTGGACACCTGGACACGCGGAATTCCGTTTTTTTTTTTTATATTTCATATTAGGGTTTTGCATGGGGATATATATACACTTATGTTGCAGCCGTGTAGGGCATTCTGAACCTTATTATTTCCAGCCGTTTTAGAGGTTTTTCCAGTAGTTTTGAGAGAGTTTTTTTTAGAGATTAAAAAAAATACAGCTTTGTGCGGTGTTCTTGGATTCATTGTGTTTCTTCATTAGTTTTACATTCTACGAAGTACGGTACATCTTCTTTCTTTCTTTCTGGATTCTTCTTAATATCAAGCTTTATTTTTTATTTCTTTTTTTTTTATCTTCTTTGTTATTTGTTATGCGTCATTATATGATTTTGTGCTTCATTGTGGTTATGGATCTAGCGTGAAAACCCTAAGTTCTTGATTCGACGAATCAAGGTAGGGTAGTTCATGAAAACACTATGGGATTGATTTTTACGTAAATAAATTTTGATTTATTTCGAAAACTTACGAAAACGAAAATCCTTACTCATATTCGTTGAAATCACTGAGATGGGTTTTTGGGTCTTAAATTAATTAATATTTTCGAATAATTCAAAATCACAAACTAGGTTCAATCTGAAGTTGATTTATTTGGAAAAACTTCGGAATCAAAAATTTCTAACCAAATTCATCTGAAATCACTGGTATTGATTTTTGACTTTAAAAATTCTTTATAAGTTCTTAATAAATTTTTACCTAAGATTGAATCTGAATATCCTATAGTGTAGTAGTGAACTACCCGAACTTGTAAGTTGAATCAAGAACACTTTAAAAAAAATCGACAAAACTTGTTAAATTAATTGCTTGTTTTATTTTAGTGTTTTAATTTTTAATTAATATTCTGTTTGGTTACAAATAGGAAATTAAACCCAGTTAAGAAAATAAAAAATATATATATATATATATTTGTTTATGAAATTTGAATGGTTAAGTTTCTTAAGTTGAGTTGTTTAATTTGAGCTATTTGTTTTTGCAATTTCTTAATTTGTTCTAAGATAATTTTAATTACACTTTGCTTTTGTGAACCCCTAAGATTTAGTAAATTCAAATTCAGAAATTTAGTTTATTATATTAGGAATTATTTTTAGAAAACCTAGAAACTGAATATATAGGTTCCCTGTGGAAAATCGACCTTGGACTTACCAAGTTAAAACTTCGACGTCCCTCTTGCGCTTGAGAGGTAAAAAAAATCCTAAATACAGTTTTTGGGAGAGTCACCCACAACATTGTGAGTTTATGGGTTACCCGTGACCTTGGATTGTGATCCTAAACAATGGTGTTTGGTTTGCCGTTTCCGTTGGGTCTGGACCCATAAAAGACGGTGTTGTGTATACACCCAACCCCCGAGGATTGTGTGGTTATGGCTTCGTGATTGATTAATGAAATGATGGTACTGTGGTTGTGATTTCGTGATTGAAATATGAATAAATGTAATGAGAATGTGGATATGTGATTGAGTGTTGAATATGTGATAATGTGATATGGAATATGATTGGATACAAAGTTGGGAAATTTAATAATAGAGAATAATTGGACTTGAATGCTACATTATGATGTTATTGAATAAAGATAAATATTGTAAATATGGTTATGTGGTCGGCTATGCTTAAACATCAAAGAGATAATTGAAATGTGATATGAACACATGTATGGAATTTCATAGATTAAATATAAATTGGAAACTTAATCCTTCTTATGATTTTGTTGTGTATAAAGGTACATAGTCTAAATTGGTGATGTCAATGAATGATTTTAATTTTAGAGTATAGGTGGGAACTAGATACATCATAAAATGCTTGCATGTGTAGAATACATATCATATATGTTTATGTGAGACTTGTGGGCACAAGTGGACCCGTGCTCACATCCCTATAGACTTTGATGTAGGTACAAGCAATAACAATCAAGTGGGTTGACGTGTTGGGACTAGGAGGTTATGCATGAGCCCTACCAAGCTTATCAAAGCTCTTGGTCATCTAGTTTAAATTTCTTTTGGGAATTGTAACGTTGTACATTTATGAACTCTTTCAATTTGGTTGTAATGGCCATAAGGCCTAAGTTATGTAATTTGGGAATGGTGTATTGTGGTTGGTGACATGGCAATAGTCAAGGTTAAACCTATGTTATTCTATCTTATGTCTTGGGCTCACTAGCTTATATTGCGTTGCTCAGATTATGGGATTGGTTATATTAGTGCATGTTATGTGTGTTTATCACTCACCCCTCGGGTCACGAGATCTGGGGCGTGACACTGGTTTTGGATCTAATGTTGACAGAAAAGTGTTGAAGATGATGAGCAGAGTGAATGGTAATGATAGTACCTGTTATGAAAATAAAAGTTTATTAAAAATGATTTTGAATAAAATTTTGTTAGATTTTATTTATAGGGACATCCTTGTTAGTGAGGGAAATAATGATGATGTGATTTGAATTATATGCAAAGAGATTGTCATCGAAATCCTTGTTTTATTACCTTGCCCCATTCAAATTTGTCAATGGAAGAATTATTACAAATAATTGAATTTGAATAAATTGAAATGAATATTCACTTTATAAAGAGTAATGAATATTTTTACATTGAGAAAAAACCCTATCTACTCTTCAAGTCTTCGAATTTTCACTCCTAATCTTCGAATGTTTGGCTGGACAGAGCTTCTTCTTTGTTTAAATGGGTGCCCCTTATTAACCCAACTGAATTTTTGTCATTGTATATTTTAGTTCAAAATCTACTAGAATTCCGATAGAGTTTCAAGTTGAAACATTGATGAATTGCTGGTGTGAAGGTTTTAACAAAAATCTTACCTTAAATCTAGCAAAGTTTTAGGTTGAAACTATTATAGATTTTTGGATAGGGTTTTGACAAAACTGTAAATCTGGACAAAAATATGGAGAAACTCTAACTTGGGATTTCTATCCCAAATCTAGTAGAGTTTCGAGTAGAAACTGCGACAAGATTTGAAGATGAAAACTCTAGGGAGTGTTTCTAGAGATTTCTAGCTAGATTTGGAGATTTTATTAAATCTCTAACTCAAATCTAGTAGAGTTTTAGGTTGAAATTGTTGACAGTTTTTGAGGTGAGATTTCATAAAATTTAGGTTTTAAATTGAGATATACATAGATTTTAACTCAATGGGTAAATGTAAGATAAACTTGGACTTGAATGACAATCTCTTTGTTTTATTTGAAAAAGTGAACCTTAAGGGTTCATTGTGCATTAATGGATGGTCTATTTGGAGCTTGATCCCTTAGAAAGAATAGGTAGGCTTTATTGCTATGCGGAGACAACAATGAGTTGTCTCTTATATTGTGTATGAATGAATGTTCGTATGCAATCACAATAAGCAAACGAGTTAGCACCATCTTCTCCAATGTTCTTATAAAAATTAGGTTCTAGGAGGCTCTAGCCTATAGTTTGACTATATGTGAAATGATGCTCACGACTTGACTTAATGCACCCTAGAAAGGTTAATAGCCACCACATCTTCAAACCTCCAGTTTTCCAAATAAAACCTTCTCTGGTTGGTGACCCAACTGAGAACAAGTTCGGTACTCCTGTCAGGCAGATTGCATTACGTAACCACATATTGGAGGGACCTACTGACTTCTCTTAACTAACTACAGGGTAAAAAATGGGTTATGCAAAATATGCTCATTAGAGTGCATAGTGTGTAATTTGGGAGAGATGGCTTTAGGACAGATAGGGAAAGCAGTAAAGTTTTTGCCCTATTTATTTATACACCCTGCAAAACGAATCAGGATATATATATACACACAATTTATTTGCAGTAGTATAAATGAAAGAGTAAAACGTATGCATCTTAGTGGAAAATTCCTACTGGAAAATGAGGTGCATGCTTTGATTAGATAAATCAGAGATTATAGTGTGGGCTAACGACTGTGAAGAGGAAAAACTGTGGTTGAACCCTTGAAGCAGGAGTTGGTTCCCCAGTAGAGTCACTAGCTGTCACAACCAAATCTATGTGCCAAGGTCAATGAGTGCGGGTCATGGTCTTTATTATGACATGGTGTGTCCGAGATCGCCCAAATATTAAAAAGAGTGTTTTGTTTTGAAATAGGATCTTGATTATGGAGACTATCGCCACTTGACACTTTTAAAATGGGTATGTCGAGACACCCAAGCTTTAGTTTGAGTTAAAATGGTGTTTTGATTTATGTTTCAAAATTATGATTCCGTGACTCTCGACTAGTCTGTGCAATCAGAGATAATGGGTCCGGGGGTTCGACTATGCACATAAATCTTTATGCTTGGATACTTAGGGATATCTAAAGTCACTTTCCACTCTTTGCAGTCATTATCTCATAACATAATACTTTGGTTTACAATGATTGTTACATATAACCTATGATTGTAAATGGTGTATGAAATGTAAATGGCCGAGCTTAGCTCGTGTGTGCAAGTGTAATATCTGTCTATGTATATCTTATGGGATTCTATTTACTATATGGAGTTAGGACTTATGTAGTCCTTATGCATACGTGTGTGTGTAATGAATATGATCTATGAAGACTAATGGGACCAGACTCAAGTTATATGCTAGAGTTGCCTACGTACCCTACAAAGGGATCAGGTTAACGTAGTGCAGACCTAAGGTGGTCCGAACTAAGTGTTTCGCTTAAAGTGTGGGTTGTGCCTTGCGTAGATGGTTTATGAAGACCATGAAGCCTACACTCAAGCTATCTGCTTGAGCTGCCTACGTACCCTTCTAAGGGATCAGGTTGACATAGCTCTAGATATGGTTTGAATTGAGGTCTGAAAGTTTAAGGATGAAAAGTTTAGCTCTAAGTCAGCGTTTGACATTGGAATGACCGAACCCAAGCCCTCTGCTTGAGCTGCCTACATACCCTGTTAAGGGATTATGTCTGTGTAACTCTACACAAAGGTGATCTATGGAAAGGAGCTTAGCTCCAAACAAAGAGATAGTTGGTGCTTAGCGCCGAACTAGGGAAGGAAAGGACCTTAGCTCCAAATAAGAAGATAGTTGGTGCTTAGCACCTAACTATACAAGGAAAGGAGCTTGGCTCCAGAAAAGAGATAGTTGGCACTCGGTGCCCTGCTTGGGAAGGAAAGGAGCTTGGCTCTAAACAAAGAGATTGTTGACACTTGGCGCCTAACTAAGGAAGGAAAGGAGCTTGGCTCTAGATAAGGAGATAGTTGGCGCTTGATTACACTTGAAAAGTGTAATTACAAAACCTCTATTTTAACACAAAATCATTCATTTTCTTAGTTTATTCATGCGTTTTGTTAATGTTTTTACTAATACAGATTATTTTGCTTATTTTTAGTGAAAATGTCGAAATAAACACACTTGGGAGTGGCAAAGATGGAGAATATATGATGAAGGATAGCTCAAGAGGAGTGGATGCTTGGATACCTTCAAGACAAGAGAGTAAAAAGCTGGAAGAATTTGAAGAAGGAACCACACTACCGTCCAGACGCCAGATTTCCTGTCCGGACGCCAGCACATGACGAGCACACTGCTGTCCGGATGCCAGAAGACGCGAATTTTATTTCTTTTGCTTGTGTTTTAGGGTTTCTTGGATGGTTTATAAAAACCCCATGAACAGCCACCTATGGGGGGCTTTCTCATTCTTCTTCCATCAATTTTTCCCACTTTCTTGAGTGTTTTTTAGGATTTTAGAGTGAGTTTTCATAGAGTTTTTGAGGATGATTTGCGAGTTGTGTACAGCATTCTTTGGCGTTTTTTCAGCTTTGGTTATTGTTCGTTGTTCTTTACGTTCTTCAAAGTACAATACATGGTTTTGAATATTTTTAATAGTTCAATCTCAGATTATTCTTCTTCTCTTTAGTCTTATTAATCTTGAGTTCATGCTTTATTATATGGCTGGGTGTTTTGTTTTCGTTATGGAATTAGCATAAACCATAGTTCTTGATTCAATGAATCAAGGAAGGGTAGTTTATGAAAAATGAAGGGATGTGCGTAGATCCTTCACATGGTTTGTAAAAACCTTTGCGAAGTGATCTACGATTGTAGGAATCATTTTATTTTGTTTCAAGCACCGTCAAAAATCTATAGCTCCTTTGACGTGAACTATAGATTGTTGTTTTAACACATCCCGTAGTGAAGTAGTAAACTACCCGAACTTGTGAAATTGGATCAAGAACTTCTTAATCTTGAATTCTTTAATTTATCTTGAATTTGATTTTTAATTAATTGTTTGTTTTCTTGAAATCTTGATTAGGTTAGAAGAATCTTCTTTAATTCCTGAATTTACATTTAAGCATTTTTTTAAAAATTATAAAATATTTTTATTTAAGAATTTCTTTTTGGCAACATTCTTTATTTAATTTCTTTTTTTGTTCAAGTTTAGTTAAGTTTTGAATTTACTATCTTTCACACAGTAGGTAGAAGAACTTAGAAAACCCTAGTGTTCAATCTCATAGTTCCCTGTGGATTCGACCTCGGACTCACCGAGTTAAAACTACACCGCACACCCTTGTACTTGGGGGTTAGTTTAGACGCACTATATAGAAGCGGTCAAGTTTTTGGCACCATTGATGGGAAACTTAGTTTTGATTCACTAGGGTAACTCTAGGTTATTCTCCTATTGTTTTCCAAAAATAAATATTTAAATTTAATGAACATGGATTGTTTTCCTTATAATTCTAGTTCACCAGACACCATTCACCCACTCATTTGTTATTTAGGTAACATTTATGGAATTGATTTTTGCTTACAGACCTTTTCTATGCTACCTAAATTCTATGGACGTGAATATGAGGATCCTAAATTTCATTTAGAAAAATTTGAGTTAGTTTGTTTCTATTGCACGAATGGTTACTTGGAGAACACTTTTAGGTATAATTTTTTCCCATTATCATTATGTGGAGTGGCCGATAAATGGGGTTGTACCGTTACTTGCGATATTAATAGCTGGGAAGAGTTACAAAATGAATTTATTACGACCTTTCTCCCTATTTTCCAAAACTTCAGCCTACGATTTGAAATTGAAAATTTTTCTCAAAATTGTGGTGAAGAAATTTATCAATGTTGGGAGAGGTTTAAAAATATATTAAACTCTTACCCAGATTATAATCTTGACTTAGGATGCATCGTTAAAAATTTCTATAATGGTTTAATTTTAGAGATGTGCCACACTCTTAAGGAGTTATCCAGGGGTAAGTTTCTTAACTTTACTCCGGAGTTGGCATGGTATTTTTTTGAGTCACTATGTAAGCAAACTCAACATAGGGAAGAAATTAGCTTAAAAGTTGATTCTAGTGCACATGAGACTTCTACACATACTAACTCTACATTAGATGATACTTTGTTCAAGTTCACAGCATGTTCTTATGTTCGTCCACTCATTGAAGCTGAAATTGTTGAATCTAAGTCTTTAGTGTTACTTCCATGAGAAAATTCTAATTCAAAAACCCTAGACTTTGAGTGGAGCGACTATTCTGATAATTGTTGCAATAACGAAGGGAATGAGCCCTTTGACTCGTTCCCACCAGACTCTAACATACACGAGACATCATTTGTTCAGAGTCTAGAAGACATGCCAACCAACACCACCACAGAGCTTGAAGCTCATCCCACCCTGACAACTCAGATGACCTTGGAAAGTCCTAAGACTCATTCTAAGAGCTTTGATGCCATATGTTCAGGGGAGCACACTGTTGAGCCAATCAGTTTATTTTCATCATGTTCCACCACACCACTCACTGAAATCACTTTTGATATATCTTTCTCTACTAGGGCTAGTACACTTGATGACTTACTTGTTGAGACCCCTACATTTGAGTGGAAGTATGATTCTAATTATGGTTAGGTTCCTACTTTAATTCCACAGGACTCTCAGGAGAGTGAATTTTCTTTATCATCCATTGAGAGTTCGATAGACAGGCCTGAGAGTGAGAGTGGTGCACACCTCTCCTTTTTTGCCATCACCCCAACTGAGAATCTTATTGAGGGAAATGAACATGTTTTGACCAAAACTGACCATATATGTAGGGAAGTTGTGTGGACCAAAGAGATAGTTTGCATTGACTTCTTAGGTGTCGAGGGGATACTAGAAAACACACAACCACATTCCATGTTCACATATGCATATGACTTTGGGCATATTTGGGATTCAACAATCCTCACAAGTCCATGAATTCTCCAGTGTTCTTTACACTTGGCACACACCCATTTTTGGTACCTCTGGGACTCAAGGATAATATTTTATTCCTAAAGCCATTTGGTGAGGCTTGGAAAAGATTAGGAGTTGGATAGTCTACTTTTGCATTAACCCTTGTATAATCTTTCTTTATTTTTTGATTTATTGTTAGTTTAACTTTTCTTTCATTTTTATTTTTATTTTATCTTTCTACTAACTCTTTTCTTCTCATTTTATTTTTCTTTTATTTTTATTTTTATCTTATTTTAATTCTAACATATTGCTTGTATAGTTCTTTTGTTTTTCTTCAAAATAAGGAAGCTCTCGAGGTAATATCATTCCTCTCCCTTTTATTTAGTTCTGTACTTTCAATTGGTACTTCACATCTATAATTGTTGTTGTTGGGAGTGCCGTAGAATCTAAGTTGGGGGGATGTATTATGTGATGCCTTAAGTGGCTTGAATAATGGGTGTATGCTTGGTTTAATTTGTGCTTTGTTCTTATTTGTACTTTTTGTGGCCATTGTTTCATGCTCATCATCATGCTCACTATTGCACACTACAGATCCACATATGCATCATGGTTCTCACATTGAGGACAATGTGAATTTTAAGTTGGGGGGTAGGGTTCGCATGATAACTTTTGTGCCAAAATTGTAAAATTTTAAAATTTTTGAGCATCTTTAAGCATAAATACATGAATTTAGCACATTTCTACCTACATGTCATCCCTTCTTTTTGGTTTGGTTGATTGTGGAATTAAGTAAGAGAGTGATGAGTGAGTTTTGTTCAAGCTTTAATAGGAAACTTAGTTCAAGTTGATTGTATAATGACCTTGTGCATTTTTTTGACTATCATAGAGAAGAGTTTATGTGTTTAGGAGTAGATTTTGTTTAACATTGGTTAATTGAGCATTCTTGGACTAGATGGAGACTTATACCCCTAATGGTGAGCTTTTGAGCCTATTATTCTTTCCTTGAGGGGTTGCACATAATCATAGCTCTTTTATTCTTCACTTTAGTTTCCAATGCACCAATTGCATCACACACACTTGCATGAGTGTCACTTGGCATATTATGAGTTGTTGCCAGCTTTGAACATGTGCTAGGCCCTCTTTGCTATTTTTTGGCTTCTTTATCCTTCTTTGATATGAAATTGCCCTAGGAACCAACTTGAAGCCTTTTTAATAAAGTGTGTGATAAAAATATATATATATATATATATTTTTCTTTGGTTCCCACCTCATATATGGTCCCTTAACCTTATTCACACACTTTTAGCCTTACCCTCACATTTCTTGGGTTGTAAAAGTGCCTCAATGTCAATGATGTGAATGGGAGAGCATATTAAGAGGAAATATTGGGTGGAGAATCTAGCTGATGTATTTTCATTATTTCAAAAAAAAAAGAAAAAAAAGAAAAAAAAGAAAAGAGAAAAAAAAGAGAAAAAAGAAAAAAAAAGAGGAAAAAAAAGAAAAGAAAAAAAAGTTTGTCATTCTTTTTGCTTTTGTAATTTTGGGACTAGTACATTATTTGCAATATTTGCAATTGTCCCAAGTTTGTGAATAAGTTTCTTGTTGGGATCCTTGTTAGAAAGGAAATGGGTAGTTCGGGACTTGTGCGCACTTGAGCATCTTTATCCCAAGACATGTGATTTGATTTCCATATCTTCCATTGTTAACCATTACCCTCAGCCAAGTTACAACCAAAACAAAGACCTAGTGGATTCTAAGCAAGCAACTCTTGTATTGTGCATGTAGTGGTCTTATGTAGGTTGTGTGGTGTGATATCTTACACATGCATTGGAACAGAGTTATAAGCTATCCACTTTGAATTTCATTTCAGTTCACTCACTTATTTGTGGGGTTATGTCCAACTAGGATAGCATCATATGCTAATAGGTGTGTGTGAACCCTTGATGAGTTCCTTTCTATGAGTGGTACCCTATGAGCATTTGAAGTCAAAACCTAGTTCCGTTTATGCTCTTGCAACCTTGTTGAATGAATGAAACAATTTTGCACACATGCTCTTTCTACTTTAATAGTCTATGCATTTATGCTTATCACTTGGGAATTACACATGATATTTGGGTTTGGTGACTTGTTGGGCTTGAGCTTGATTCATTTTTTATCTTGATTACTTTTTGACACTTTGAGACCATGCCATAGAATTTTGTGGGTAGATTCACTGCAAACCCTCACGAGACCTTACTCGTCCACTAGGGGGAACCTATGGGTTTAAAGGGCTTGCTGCACGTAGCTAAGTGTAGCCGTGTTTCCAACGAAAAGAGAAGTAGGATAGTAGTTATAATAAATTAAATAAAACCATTGCTAGGGACTAGCAATGCCTAGTTGGGGGTTGTGATTACACTTGAAAAGTATAATTACAAAAGCTCTATTTTAATATAAAATAATTCATTTTCTTAGTTTATTCATGCGTTTTGTTAATGTTTTTACTAATATGGATTATTTTCCTTATTTGTAGTGAAAATATCGAAATAGACACACTTGGGAGTGCCAAAGATGGAGAATATATTATGAAGGATAGCTCAAGAGGAGTGGATGTCCGGATACCTTCAAGACAAGAGAGTAAAAAGCTGGAAGAATCTGAAGAAAGAACCACATTGCCATCCAGACGCCAGATTTCCTGTCCGAACGCCAGCACATGACGAGCACACTGTCGTCCGGACACCAGATTTCCCGTCTGGACGCCAGAAGACGCGAATTCCGTTTCTTTTGCTCGTGTTTTAGGGTTTCTTGGATGGTTTATAAAAACCCCATGAACAGCCGCCTAGGGGGGGATCTCTCATTCTTCTTCCATCAATTTTTCCCACTTTCTTGAGTGCTTTTTAGGATTTTAGAGTGAGTTTTCATAGAGTTTTTTAGGATGATTTTTAAGTTGTGTACAGCATTCTTTGGCGTTGTTTCAGCTTTGGTTATTGTTCGTTGTTCTTTACGTTCTTCGAAGTATAGTACATGGTTTTGAATATTTTTAATAGTTCAATCTCAGATTATTCTTCTTCTCTTTAGTCTTATTAATCTTGAGTTCATGCTTTATTATATGGCTGGGTGTTTTGTTTTCGTTATGGAATTAGCGTAAAACCCTAGTTCTTGATTCAATGAATCAAGGAAGGGTAGTTTATGAAAAATGAAGGGATGTGCGTAGATCCTTCGCATGGTTTGTAAAAACCTTTGCGAAGTGATCTACGATTGTAGGAATCATTTTATTTTGTTTCAAACATCGTCGAAAATGAAAACTTTTGACTACATTCTCTGTAATCATAGTAAAGGTTTTCAGGTAAAAATTGGTTTAATAATTTTGGGCAAATTAAAATTGATTTCTAAAACAAATCTGGTTTTGGTTGTTTGAAAATCCTTCGAAAACAATAATTTTTGACTATATTCTTTGTAATCTCTAGTAAAAACTCTTGAATATAATTTTCATAATAATTTTTGAACAAACCCTAATTTAGGTTTAAAACCGAATGTTTTCTTAGAAAAATCTTTCTAGTTTTATTATCCATAATGAAACGTGATTTTAAAACTGAGTGTTAAACATTTCTGAACTTTAATGAGAATACTTTTCCCATTCTATAGCTCCTTTGACGTGAACTATAGATTGTTATTTTAACACATCCCGTAGTAAAGTAGTAAACTACCCGAACTTGTGAAATTGGATCAAGAACTTCTTAATCTTGAATTCTTTAATTTATCTTGAATTTGATTTTTAATTAATTGTTTGTTTTCTTGAAATCTTGATTAGGTTAGAAGAATCTTCTTTAATTCTTGAATTTACATTTAAGCATTTTTTTAAAAATTATAAAATATTTTTATTTAAGAATTTCTTTTTGGCAACGTTCTTTATTTAATTTTTTTTTTGTTCAAGTTTAGTTAAGTTTTGACTTTACTATCTTTCACACAGTAGGTAGAAGAACTTAGAAAACCCTAGTGTTCAATCTCATAGTTCCCTGTGGATTCGACCTCGGACTCACCGAGTTAAAACTACACCGCACACCCTTGCACTTGGGGGTTAGTTTAGACGCACTATTTAGAAGCGGTCAGCGCTTGGCGCCTAACTTAGGAAGGAAAGGAGCTTGGCTCCAAACAAAGAAATTATTGGCACTTGGCACCTAACTAGAGAAAGAAAGGAGCTTGGCTCTAGATAAGGAGAGAGTAAGCGCTTGGCGCCTAATTATAGGAGGGGGCTTCGCTTTGATGAGGAGCTCAACTTCCAAGGATGCGCTTAGTGCAGGTGAATGAGCATCTATCATTTGGGAAAAGAAACTCAGCTTAGATCAAGAGCTCAATTCCTATTGATGATGATTAGGTCTATGTGAATGGCTTAGGAGCCTAATTTTTTTTTTTTTGGTGACCCGGAACCCGGCCAGTTTATTGCAGTCCTCAATGGACCGTGTAGCCGACCGATAAACTGGGGGCAGAAGAATACCCCACAAACCTGCCGACCAGATAAGTCTCAAGTTTACGCTTGTGGTGGGTGGCCCTTGGAATCGAACCCAGGCAAACTCTGTGGGAAATACTCCCTCAAGCCGCTGAACCAACCCCAAAGGTTTCTTAGGAGCCTAATGTTATGAGAATGATGCAATTTCTATGATCATATGGGTATGTTAAATATGATGACCACTTATATTCTACTATAGACAGCCATTAGGGATGCATGTTAAAGCATGTGCCGGTATGTCAAAACATGATATTATATCATGCTGACGAGTGATGAATGAGCATGGTAGCATGGAATAACATGATCATGGCATGGTATAACATGGCATAGCATGGCAATATGAAAGTAAGTATGGTATAGGATGATAATGACGTGATATAATATGGCAAGGATGATATGGCATGGTGAATGTGATATCTAGCAGAGCCTAGCATAGCAATAAGATGTTATAGCACATGGTGTGGCTGACATGCTTTTACGACATGGTATGGTGATAGAATGATGTTATGGCATGGTATGATATGGTAGTATGATATGGACATGATATATAAATGATGTTTGAATTTTGCAAAATTGTCTCAAGTATATCCGGTCAATATCATACATTGGGCATAACCTAGACTTGGCTTATGATCCGGATACCTTTTATTGACAAAGAATTATATTTACAAAATTAAACAATCTTATTCTAATTATCTAAAATCAAATTGAAAAGTAAGGTAAAATTTTCTAAGGATAGAAAATTAACCGAACTTAAAACTGTGTAAAGAAAAAGTTTGAAATTCCTCTAAAAACTTTCAGAACACCTTAGAGTGGCCGGCTACAAGGGAGAGAAAGAGAGGAAGCTCAGTTAGGGATGGAGAAAATAAGAAGGGGAAGTGCCTATTTCTAGGCATTTGAGGTGCCAAAAAGTTTGTAAACTTTGAATTTCCAAACAACTTTGCAAAACCTAACTTCTCAAACAAGTTTGAAATGATAAAGGATGAAAACATCTTTGCAAATCTTCTTTTACCAACCTTTTTGCTAAATAGGATAGGCAAACAAGTTTGCAAAATGAGCTTGGGCAAACATGTTTGCAAAAACAAAAAGAATGAACATGTTTGCCAAACTAAAGAAGGCAAACAAGTTTGTAAATCAAGAAAAAGAACAAAAACTTGCCAAAGACCTATTTGGTGAGGTGTTTGGCAGCTAGGCCAAAATGGGGGCTGTTTTGGCCTATGTCCTTGGCTCAAGCAATATTTTACATGGTTCAGTTTCTGTCCCGGCAAGTTCGAGCCATTCTAAGACCTCTGGTGTAGTTTCCAAGAGTTTTTGGACCTCACGGGAAATTTTTAGAGAGAATTAAATCAATTAGGTCAAAAATTGGTTTGATTTGGATTCTCCAGACCAAGTTATGCCTGTTTAAAAATTGCTACTCCGAAATGGGTTAAAACAGAGAAGGGGTCAACTAATCTTTTGACTTAACCCCTGGAGGCACCACTAGGATGAATCACCCTCATTTTGGGTATGAGAAGTCAAAAAATGCCTTTGTTGAGACTCCATGACACTTTTATGAATTTATAAAAAATTAACAAATTTTACAAACAAATCAGTGGAGAAACCTCCTGAGATTTGACTTGGTTATACTTAGCTATGTCATTACCTCAAGGATTGAACCCTCAATATTTGTGTGCAATTTGAGGGCATTCTAAATTCATTTGGATGCTCAAATTGTGTTTGGGGTGCCAGTAGCTTCCTTCTCGTCGGTAGGAGCTGTTTTGGGTCGGTAGAGCTCATATGACCTCTGAAGTGGCATTTTGGGTGCTTTGAGCTTTATTCCATGTTCTTTGGAATTTCTTGGGATGTTATGTGTCTTCTTGATGGTTTATAGCTTGATCTGGGTATTCTGGTCGATGTCAATTTTCAAGCACATTGGCAGAGGCCGTTTTGGACTTCTGGATCGAATTAACCCTTTTGTTCTCAATTTTGGTAGTTCTATTGATGCAAAGATCCTCTGTTTGATGTCTGGGACATGCTTATGTAATTTGGTGGCCTTTTGCTCTGATCTGGTCTTTCAGTTTGGCTTCTCCCTAGCTTTAAGGATAAAACCTACATTTTGCTAATTCTTTGCTTTCTGTTGATTCCTAGCACTTTGACATGTTTTATGATTAAGGAAACTTAATCAGTAGAGCACCATTCAACTATATTGAATTCATAAGTGAGTCATTTTTTGGAACCCATAAATTCATTTGCATGAAATCTATAAGTAAATGGGCTCAGAGTTTGAACCCTCAATATTTTTGTGCAATTTGAGGGCATTCTAACTTCGTCTGGATGCTCAAATTGTGTCTAAGGCACCAGTAGCTACCTTCTCATCAGTTGGAGCCACTTTGGGTCAGCAAAGCCCAGATGACCTTTGAAGTGGCATTTTGGCTACTTCAAGCTTTATTTTAGGTTCTCTGGAATGTCTTGGGTTGTTGTATGTCTTCTTGATGGTTTCTGGCTTGATCTGGGCATTTTGGTCGATGTTGGCTTTTAGGCGCTAATTACACTTGAAAAGTGTAATTACAAACTTCATATTTTGCTACTTATTAATGATTTTGAATAGTTAAATTTGAAGTTTTGATGATATTTTGTTACTTATAGTTTTATCTTCTTAATTGTAGGGAAAAGGGCAAGAAAATCAAAGTTTATAGTGATGAAAATGTCCTAGAAGACAAAGGAAAAGTTGTGGTTCAGACTTCACCTTGGATGGTCCAGACCAGCCTAAAGACCCAGCATGAAAGAAGAAGAGAAACGGAGTAATCACTATTCTGTGGTCCGAACCCCCTACCAGATGGTCCGAACCACAGTGAGTTTGTTTGGCCAAGGTTGGGGAGATGACCATTCTGTGGTCCGGAACCCCTCCAAGATGGTCCGGACCACAGTGTCCCGGGACGCATGATTTTAAAACACCTCTTCTAGGGTTTCTTTACAACCTTTTATAAAGCCCTGTGTACGGCCGAACTAAGAAAAGAACTTTTCATATTTTCAGATACTTTTGAGAGTCTTTAGAGAGCTTTTTCAATATTTTGTGGAGTTTATAGAATTTCTAGAAGTTAGTTTGCTCATCACTAAAGTAATCTTCCATTACTTCCTTTCAGAACTGTTTACCGTGTAAGTTTGATTTCGCTTCACTCTTTAATAATATGATTTATTTGTCTCAATTGGTAGATTGGTTGATTATGTGCATGTTTGTTGTTTTCGTTTCATTTTAAATAATGCTAGTGTAAAAACCCTAGTTCTTAATTCAATGAATCAGGGACGGGTAGTTCATGACACACAATAAGATGTGCGTAGACCCTTTGCATGGGTTACGACAACTCATTTGTAGGGATCTACTATTTTTAAACCTACTTTAATTTGTTTTGAAAGCATTCGAAAAGAAAAACCTTTAACCACATTCGCTGAAGTCACTAGTATGAGTTTTTGATTACAATTGGTTAATATTTTTGGACAAATTAAAAATAGGATTCGAGTTCAATTCTGATTTTGTTTGTTTGAAAAACTTTTGAAAACAAAAGTCTTTAACCATATTCGTTGAAATCACTGGTACTGATTTTTTATTAAAATGTTCTCATTATTTTTGAACAAACCTTTAATTCTGATTTGAACCCAAACATCTCATAGTGAAGTAGTGAACTACCTGGACCTAAAAGTTGAATCAACAACCTCTTTAATATTGAGTTTGTTATCCAATTTAAATTTTCACGATAATTAGTTTGCTCTGAAATTTATAGTAGCTCATTTGTTGTGTTCTAAAAGTTATATTGAATTCCTTTAAGTCATATTTAATTTATTTAGAACTTAGAATAAAAATTTTAATTGCCGAATCCCTTAAGTAGTGTTAATTTAACTTTTAGTTTGAATTTTAATTTTGCAAAACCCTTAGATTCAGTTTCAACTGAACATCAGACCTTATTTACATTTAAATTTTGGATTTCCCTTATAACCTAGAAATTGAATAACATAGGCTCCCTGTGAATTCGACCTCGGACTCACCGAGTTAAAACTACGACTGCCCTCTTGCACTTGACAGGTAGATCCCAAACATATTTTAGGGTCGGTCAAGTTTTTGGCGCCGTTGCCGGGGAGCCAAGATTTAGTTTTTAGGTTATTCCTATTTTTATTTCTTTTTTAAGTGAGTTTATTTTTTTCTTTAAAAAAAAAAGGACTCAAAATTTTTGAAGTGTACGCAACTTAGATCAAGTAGAGTAATTGTAGTAGAATTTGAACTAGAAAACCCTTTCTACCTTCCTGAACCTTTTTCCATATACTCATTTTCCACTGTTTCACTTACCACCTCATCTTTCCACTCAATGGTTGACTTAAGAGGGGAAGGTAGCGAACATGGAATTTGGAATTTGAGAGTCTTTAGAGAGCTTTTTCAATATTTTGTGGAGTTTATGGAATTTCTAGAAGTTAGTTTGCTCATCGCTACAGTAATCTTTCATTACTTCCTTTCAGAACTATTTACCGTGTAAGTTTGATTTCGTTTCACTCTTTAATAATATGATTTATTTGTCTCAATTGGTAGATCGGTTGATTATGTGCATGTTTGTTGTTTTTGTTTCATTTAAAATAATGCTAGCATAAAAAGCCTAGTTCTTGATTCAACAAATTAGGGATGGGTAGTTCATGACACACTATAGGATGTGCGTAGACCCTTCACATGGGTTGCGACAACTCATGTGTAGGGATCTACTATTTTTAAACCTATTTTAACTTGTTTCGAAAGCATTCGAAAATGAAAACCTTTAACAACATTCGCTGAAGTCATTGGTATGAGTTTTTGATTACAATTGATTAATATTTTTGGACAAATTAAAAATAGGATTCGAGTTCAATTCTGATTTCGTTTGTTTGAAAAACTTTTGAAAACAAAAGTCTTTAGCCATATTTGTTGAAATCACAGGTACCAAATTTTTATTAAAATGTTCTCATTATTTTCGAACAAACCTTTAATTCAGATTTAAACCCAAACATCTCATAGTGAAGTAGTGAACTATCTGGACTTGAAAGTTGAATCAAGAAACTCTTTAATATTGAGTTTGTTATCCAATTTAAATTTTCGCAATAATTAATTTGCTCTGAAATTTAGAGTAGCTCATTTTTTGCGTTCTAAATGTTATATTGAATTCCTTTAAGTCATATTTAATTTATTTAGAACGTAAAATAAAAATTTTAATTGCCGAATCCCTTAAGTAGTGTTAATTTAACTTTTAGTTTGAATTTTAATTTGAATTTTAATTTTGCAAAACCCTAAGATTTAGTTTTAACTGAACATCAGACCTTGTTTACATTTAAATTTTGGATTTCCCTTATAACCTAGAAACTAAATAACATAGGCTCCCTATGAATTCGACCTTGGACTCACCGAGTTAAAACTATGACTGCCCTCTTACACTTGAGAGGTAGAACCTAAACATATTTTAGGGTCAGTCAAGTTTTTGGCTCCGTTGCCCGGGAGCCAAGATTTAGTTTTTAGGTTATTCCTATTTTTATTTCTTTTTTAAGTGAGTTTATTTTTTCTCTTTTTTTTTTAAAAAAAAAGGACTCAAAATTTTTGAAAGTGTATGCAACTTAGATCAGGTAGGGTAATTGTAGTAGAGCCTGAACTAGAAGACCCTTCCTACCTTCCTGAACCCTTTTCCACATACTCATTTTCCACTATTTCACTTACCACCTCATCTTTCCACTCAATGGCTGACTTAAGAGGCGAAGGTAGCGAACATGGAATTTGGAATTTGAGAGTCTTTAAAGAGCTTTTTCAATATTTTGTGGAGTTAATGGAATTTCTAGAAGTTAGTTTGCTCATCTCTACAGTAATCTTTCATTACTTCCTTTCAGAACTGTTTACCGTGTAAGTTTGATTTCGTTTCACTCTTTAATAATATGATTTATTTGCCTCAATTGGTAGATCGGTTGATTATGTGCATGTTTGTTGTTTTCATTTCATTTAAAATAATGCTAGCGTAAAAACCCTAGTTCTTGATTCAACAAATCAAGGAAGGGTAGTTCATGACACACAATAGGATGTGCGTAGACCCTTCGCATGGGTTGCGACAACTCATGTGTAGGGATATACTATTTTTAAACCTATTTAATTTGTTTTGAAAGCATTTGAAAACGAAAACCTTTAACCAATTTCGCTGAAGTCACTGGTATGAGTTTTCAATTACAATTGGTTAATATTTTTGGACAAATTAAAAATAGGATTCGAGTTATATTCTGATTTCGTTTGTTTGAAAAACTTTTGAAAACAAAAGTCTTTAACCATATTCGTTGAAATCACTGGTACTGATTTTTTTATTAAAATGTTCTCATTATTTTTGAACAAACCTTTAATTCAGATTTGAATCCAAACGTCTCATAGTGAAGTAGTGAACTACCTGGACTTGAAAGTTGAATCAAGAACCTCTTTAATATTGAGTTTGTTATCCAATTTAAATTTTCAGGATAATTAATTTGCTCTGAAATTTAGAGTAGCTCATTTGTTGCGTTCTAAAAGTTATATTCAATTCCTTTAAGTCATATTTAATTTATTTAGAACGTAAAATAAAAATTTTAATTGCCGAATCCCTTAAGTAGTGTTAATTTAACTTTAAGTTCGAATTTTAATTTTGTAAAACCCTTAGATTTAGTTTTAACTGAACATCAAACCTTGTCAACATTTAAATTTTGGATTTCCCTTATAACCTAGAAACTGAATAACAAAGGCTCCCTGTGAATTCGACCTCGGACTCACCGAGTTAAAACTACGACTACCCTCTTACACTTGAGAGGTAGAACCCAAATATATTTTGTAATATCCCAAACTTTGTATTAGTATAAATATATGGTCTTTGACGTGTTTTGGAAGTTAAGATATGTTAATATAATGGTATGGATCATTATTGGTGTTTAGAGTTGAGAACTTCGAAAGAAATAGGTTATGCAGTTAGCCAAGTGCTGGAAAATGGGGGAACCTTGGGCACCCACCTGAAAGGAGCTTGGCCACCCAAGGCAAAGTGGTTTTGATAGATAAGTGTTGCTCTGCATTTTTCAGTCGGCCCCTCTCCCCTATAAACCTATATTTAGGCTAGGGGGTGGAAAATTCTGGAAGGAATTGTTGAGGGGTTTAAAATATTGTTATATATATATATATTGTTGATTTGATGCAAGAGAGAGAGAGAGAAGTTGCTTGGAAGAAGAGAGAATCGGGTGGAGAAGCAAAGAAGAGCAAAGAAGACAACCGGGTAGGGTTTTCAAGGTAGGTCTTTCTACCCTTCATGAAAACCAAATTCCATTTGCAAGATGGTGATTAGAACCTTAAGAAACCTTCCTATGTAATTTATTTGTAGTTTTGATCAAGGAGGGAAGAGATTGAGTCCATCAATGTTTGAGGGTTTGGAAGCTCAAGACACTTTCATGTTGATCTATCTTTTTCCACTTGAGGTAGGGATTTATTGCCTCATTCTTACATATGTGTTGTGTAACAAGGAGTAGAATACTATTAGAAAACCCTTTTCAAATGTTGGTTACATTTGTGGAAGAAAAAATGGGAGTTATACACATGTATATATATATATATAGGTTGAGAGAGTGAAAGTAGTGTTTTGATCCATAACTTAGCTTGTAGTAAATGAAAACTCAAATATTTATTTTGTTGGGTGCCTAAGATCCTTGTGTTGATGTTAGAAACTTGAAACTTTAAGTATTTTACATTAACATGGTCAATTTGAGGTCCCAAGGGTGAAAAACCATAAAACCAAAAAGCAGGGCATGAAACTCGAAACTTGGCCCAGGCTATGGGTGCACGAAGGGGACACAATCGGGCGCCCAAGAAATTAAGGTATGGGCACCCAAGGCCCTTGGGCACACGGCTGAGTGTCAGCTTGGGCGCCCACCGAGCCTAGGTCACTTTTCTGACATTGTTTAGTTTAGCCTTCCACTTTGGGCATGTGGAAGAGTTAGTAACTTGTTTTCACATAAAACTTTTACTTGATTAATGTCATTGATTTAAAAGGGAAATGAGCTTTAAAAAGTGATTAAGGGTTGATTATCTTAAACCTATGGGATTTAACCTGTAAGGGTGAATGAATGCTATCTTGAATGAAATGAATTGGAAGCTTATTTTGAGAGAAGGGTCTTAATCGAGTTGAATTGTAAATATGTCTTGATGTAAACAAAATGTTGACGTATATGAACTTATGATTGATTAAGTGAAAGGTAACTTGACAAAGGGACATATGTTTCTACTTTTTGGTAAATGTAGGGTGCTTAATATGGTTTGATCAATGCTATATGTAATGAGCTATGGAATGAACCGCAACATTGACATGTGTGTTGAATGGTACATGTTGATAAATGTTAAATGTTTAATAAGGTTGATCAATGTTGATATGTGATGAATCTTGGGATGAATCGAAAAGTGAACTTTTGTTAACAAATGATGGAAATTAAATGAGGCTTAGATTAAATAAAATGAGGAGATGAAATGAGTTGTGCTACATGATGAAATGGAATGTGTTTTGTGCGTATTGGAAAGTGATGGTGATGAATGTGAATTGTGATTGATGAGTATTGAATGTGATGAATGATTGGTTGTGTGCCGAGGGCCGTGGTGAGGTGCAAAAATAGAAGGGTCGTGAGATTACCCTTAGGTTGAAAGACCCGGAACCTACACAGGGTTTGGTGTCAATGCCAGTGGGTTAGTAGTCCACAACATTGTGTGTGTTTTGGCTCCTCGTGGCCCTGGATAGCGATCCTAAACGACGACATCGGTTTATCATTTCCGTTGGGTATTGGCCCATAAAAGATGATAATGTGTATACACCTAACCCCCAAGGATTATATGGTTATAGCTATGTGATTGATTAATGAAATGATGGTACTGTGGATGTGATTTCATGATTGAATGATGAACAAATGTATATGGATGTGGATATGTGATTGAATTTTGAATATGTGATAATGTGATATGGAATATGGTTGGATACAAAGTTGGAAAATTTAATAATGGAGAATAATTGGACTTGAATGCTACACTATGATGTTATTGAATAAAGATAAATATTGTAAATATGGTTATGTGTTCGGCTATGTTTAAACATCAAAGAGATAATTGAAATGTGATATGACACATGTATGGATTTTCAAAGATTAAATATAAATTGGAAACTTAATCCTTCTTATGATATTGTTGTGTAAATATATATATATATTCCATGTCGGTTATGTAGTTATGTTGATAAATCGTTGTGGCACTAGAACATATTGAGATAACTAGATGCACCATGAATAGTATTTACATTTGGAATACATACCATATATGTTTGTTTGCGGCATCGTGGGGCACAAGCGGATCCTTGCTCACGTCCCTACATAACATTCAGATGAACTAATGGGGTTGGACTAGAAGGGTGTGTATGAGCCCTACCAAGCTTAGCGAAGCTCTTGGTTATTTAGTTTAAATTCTTTGGAATTGTAATATTGTACATTGAAGATTTGTTTAATTTGGTTGTATAGGCCCTAAGGCCTGACTTATGTATTAATGAGAGGATTGTTGGAAGTTTGTGACTTGATTATAGCCGAAGTTAAATTTATGCTATCTTAACTATGTCTCGGGCTCACTGGTTTACGTTGCGTTGCTCTAATGATGGGTTGGTTATGTTAATGCATGTTGTGTGGTTTATCACTCACCCCTTGGGTCACGAGATCCGGGGCATGACAGGTTGGTATTAGAGCCTAGGTCAGAATACCTAAGGGACAGTAGGAGTCTAGCATTGTTTATTACATGTTGTTGTGATTAATCGACATTTGTCATTTTTATGGGATGGGCTTATTAGTACTTTGTGGTAAGGATTATGGTGGAGATGGTTAGGACCAAATGTTACTAGAACCTTGATTGTATTGTTTGGAGATATGAGGATTCAGTAAACATCCCTAGCTAATGATAGTAAGGTTGATATGTGAGTAAATGGTGTAATCATTAGAGGTTTGTGAACCTAGAGACAATGTTTGACATAGATTTAATTGTAGATCTGGCATATTGAAAGATGATTAGAAGTGATTGTGGATATGATTGAAAATTTGTAAGTGCTAAGGGGTTTAGAGAGTCTAAGGTTGTGATTTTGGGAATTATTGAGGCTACCTTAATTAGTGGGAATTGTGAGATTATGGAATGAAATTGAAGTGGAAATGGCAATAGTAGAGAATTGAATCTTAAAATGATGAGAAGTGATTGATCATTGTAATGGGTTGGTGATAACCGGTTATATGATAATATGGTTGTTTAGATTTGTGATGAGGTGACCCTTTAGTAAATAATATTAGGCACGTTGGGAAAAACTTTGTGTTCACATGGTCAATTGGAGATTGAATGAAAGGGAGTCTAAGTGTCGTCTTGAAAGCGAGGTGTTGATTTTGGATGTGATACTTGGGATTTTGGATGTGATCCTTGGGAGTCTAAGTCCCAAGGGTTGGCTTGACTTTCATAGATTTCATAATAGATGTCGCTATTATTTTTCCGTTAGGCCATATTTTGTGGCACCGATGAAGTCTTGGAAGTTTGGGATTCAATCAATGGTTGTGAGTCTATGATTCTATAAAATAGGTATTAGACATCGGGACATTTGAGATTCTTGTTAAGAGGAATGGTAGAAGTTTGGGTTTCAAGTAAAATTTGAAGTTTGCAAATTTGGTGGTAATTAAGGCAGCATATTGCTTATCGA